>OY998166.1:52492684-53797813 GCA_963921995.1 Oxystoma pomonae | reverse complement strand
AAGGCCGAAATATGCTCCATTAAAGTAGAAGTCTAGATGTTTACGGACAAGGCGACGAAGGAGCCGAGTCTGGAATTTCTAGACGAGTTCTTTAATGACATTTCACGGTCGTGTATCGTACAACGTTTTATTTAATACTGACTAGAATAAATATACATGTGCTAGTGAGGTTTTTAATTCCTTTATCTACTACCTTGTCAGAAAATGACATTTTCGATCCGCATATGAAGAGCGAAAATGCCACTTTAACTCTCTAGGGAGTTTTACATACTTTACCTCCCGGAGGGAGGTAAAGTGACATCTTTACCTCCCCGTACCGCCCAGAACAAAGAATAGTCATTTTTTCTTAAATAATTATTTATTATTATTGAAAGTAATGTAACCAGCATTGTTATTGCCACTGTTGAATGCTGGAAGAGAATAAATATTTAAATCTTTGTTATTCATTTGCTGTGATATGCTTAAGGTATTATTTTTCTATGTCTCACTGCAGGTGGGATTGGTAGGAATATTCCCTGGTATTATGCGGCTGGCAGCCTCGTATTTTTTCGATAGAGACTCGCATATGTATCCATCGGCCACTGTAGAACAATTCTATTCTCCGTGTTACTTGAATGTAAGTAAATCTCCACCTGCATTCACTAATAGGGTGGCAGAAGTTTTGCGAAATGCATGACCAGTATAGCGTATATCCTTGTTCTCCAGTTTCAAAAATTCTGCTATTTTACTAGGTATTTGTGCCATGGTATTTTTCCCTATAATATGGTACGAGCCAACCAACTAAACAAAACAAAACCATTAAATGCTGAACAAAACTCAAAAAATATTGTTTATAAAATTCCTCGCGAGTGTGGTAAATTTTATATTGGAAAAACTTCAAGGCCTCTTGAAGTTAGAATAAATGACCATAAGGGGTAGCTCAGAAGGTAAAATTTGCCAGAATTCTTTTGGAAATGACCAAAGAGTAATGTGGGGAGAAACCAGTATATTACAAAAAGAACCAGACAAAATTTAACAAAAACTCAAAGAAGCAGCTTGCATCTATCTAAATGAAGATGAATGCAGAGCTAGCATATCAGTTGATATAAATACAGTTTGGCTTCCCATTTTAAAACAAGATTTTCAAAAAGGTTTTTTTTTTAAATAAATTAAAAAATAGCATTGATGTTCTTTGGGTTTCTAATGTATTTTTTCTTATAGTCAGTCAAAAAATAATCTTTTTACTTGATATTTTAAAATAAAAAACAAAATATTAAACTTTATTTTTGATTTCACTTTAAATTTTGTATTTTTATAATGTAATCTAAAATCGAAAACAATATAATTTTGATTTTAAATTTTATTAAACTCACCCAATACCTTGTTGACTACTATCGGCACACCAAACTGTCAAGTTAATATTTGAAATATACATCAGTCAAAGTCAGTCAGTTGTATGACAACAGACAGATATGTTTAAAAAAGGATTGAGAAAAATGTTGAAAATAATAATTTCTTTTATAACGACAGTAGAGTTTCTGTCGAAACGTCAGATAAGTACTTAGATTCTAGTTAGGATTTGCGTGTGTGTGGTCAAATTTTTTGATCTTATTTAAAAACTACTGAGAAACAAATTTAAAAAAATATTTAGGACTTTGCGCAGTGGGTTTTAACATATTTTTGAAAAAAATTTCCTTAACTTAGTGTAGGGACAAAGTATTACATAACAGAGCCCTAAATAAAAAATTAAAAAGCATATTTTTTAAATATTTATGGTTAAATAACAAGTGCTTTAAGAACAAATAGTCTGTTCAAAAATCAAAAAAATTAGACGAAAGATAGATAGATGAAAAGTCAAACACAGCTTTTATTAAATTGACATTATTTTATCCAGGTTACCTATTCCAAATACTAAAACAAATATATGTGCCAACTACATTCCCAAAAAATGCAGGTTTGATTTTAAGCTCACCAAAAAATATTTTCAGTAGAGGCTCCCAAATTCGCGAACAAATTTGAAACAGGCATTAGTTTTTTTTTTGTGAGCACACACAAACTGACTTATAAAGTCTTCAGGGGCATGGTGGTCATAACAATGAACAGCTTTTTTTTGGCTGACTTTGTATAATATAATAACATTTATTCTCGCCCTCCACAGAGGGCGTGAAAAAAAAATTGTAGTGTGCTCTTTTGTAGTGTCCGACACATTTATTTTTAGAATACTTTTTGCAATTTAGGGACTAAAAACGTATTTTGGTCCTTCAATACAGGGACTAAAATGGTATTTTTTATCCCTGGGACTAAAAATCTTTAGACACTGTATAAATTGACTTAACGTCAGAATAAATGATGGTTTGGTTGTCATATTCTTTAGGCCAGTATAATTAAGTTTTTTCCAAACAATTTTAATAAAAATGGGGTCTGAAGGTGCAAAAAATAGTATATATACCACGTGACTAAAGTTTACTTTTATCCTTCGACAAATTGTAAACATCCCTTCAGTCGGGTGACAAACTTTTCGCTTGGGGATAAAAAGTACCATTTTGGTCCCTAGGCATATAATGTAATAATTTGTAGTGTTAATTTTTTAAGGGGTTTAAAAATTCAAGAATATACATTGTGTTTTAATATTAACGGTCTTATTTAAAAAAAAATGAACTTATTGTCACAACCTACATATGGATGGCGACAAAAAACTTTCCATTTATCCATCAATTTGTGTTCCAGTTATAAAAAAACTGATAAAAATGAAAATAAATATGGTAAAACACTAGTGGGCCAATTTTGAAAAATTAAATTTAAAAATACAAATACTTTTAATTGGATTGAAAAAATTACTTAATATGTTAAAGCGAGTTAAGCTAAACATTTTTCATCTTAGAAGTCATGCAGTTTTTTTGTTCTCGTTATAAACTATTTTAGTTTTAGATATACAGGGTGGATTCTTTAAATGAAACGATACTTCTAGCGACTTTGGGGAAGAGGTCTTAAAAAAAATCTAAAAAAATCTAAAATCTAAAATGATTCTTTACGGACTTTGCTCTCATGATAAAAAAAAATTTGGGGCCCCAAAACTGCAGTCCCAGGGCCTACCAACTATTTTTTTTAAAATGAGAATGTACCACTTGTGGCCCTTTTTGGAAAGC
The DNA here is from genome assembly GCA_963921995.1 of Oxystoma pomonae. Lineage (NCBI taxonomy): Eukaryota > Metazoa > Arthropoda > Insecta > Coleoptera > Brentidae > Oxystoma > Oxystoma pomonae. The sequence continues at coordinate 53,794,688 of OY998166.1, read as the reverse complement.
TTGTTAAACTACATCTTTCTCTATTTCCTAAGCGAAATAAAGAAAACACCACACAAGGACATTATTAGCCTCCTATTTGGGGGCCCTCACTGAAGGTCCAGGGCCTACTAACATTTTTTTCATGAGGAGGTACCATTTGTGGCACCTTTTTGGAAAGCTTGTTAAAAGAGAAATTTTATTAAATAATTTATTTTGACATCTGTCAACCCATGTGTTAAAAATTTTACGCCAATAATATGTGTGGTAGTTTTTTATTCCACTCAGACAAAATTTTTTTTTTTCAATTTTTGACACATGGGTTGACAGATGTCGAAAAAAATTATTTAACCGAATTTCTTTTTCAACAAGCTTTTCAAAAAGGTGCCACAAGTGGTACCTCCGTACCTCCTCATGAAAAAAATGTTTGTTGGCCCCGGGCCTTCAGTGAGGATCCCCCAAATTAGGCCGTCAATAATGTCCTTGTATGGTATTTTATTTATTCCGCTTAGTAAATAGAGAAACATGTAGTTTATTTTGAAGCTAAAACAATTGACAAAAAAATATATTTTTTTTAAATTTTTGACACATTGGTTGACAGGTGTCAAAAAAAACTAGTGCATTAGATTTATTTGTTTTACAGCTTTCTAAAAAGGTGCCACAAGTGGTACTTTATCACTAAAAAAAAATACTTGGTAGGCCCTGGTCCTCCGGTCAGTGGTCACAATTTTTTTAGCTTTTCGTAAAAGCTCTTCCCTAAAGCTTCTAGAAGCACAGTTCCATTTAAGGAATCCACCCGGTATATTTGGTATGAAATAACCCCTAACAATTATTTTTAAATGTTATGTTTTTTGAGTTAAATTTTTCCTTGATTTCTCGGGGAATAGTCTCTGGAATCTAGGAAGAAAAATGAAAAAAAAAACCAGTACACCATTTGATACTGTTTGAAAGCAACAAACAATTGAGAACAACTGCCTACATTTTGAACAGAATCCCTTTAGTATATGTTTTCCTTTTTTGTAGAAATTCGTTGTGGACAACATATTATTATAATTTTTCAAAGGAAAAATCCTGTGTTCTGATCACTTTGAAGAGAGGTTTATGGTTGGTACTAGCTGTGCGGTCACCCGCATGGGTGCCCTAGATGAATGGGCGCCCTAGATCAAAATGGGCGCAATAGATCATAAAATAAGGAGTGTCTGTTAAAATAAGAAAATAAACAGGAATCTCTGTTAAAATAAGGAATTGCTGAAATAGTTGCGGTTATCTCCTGGACTATTCATTAATAATACAATATTAATAATACAATATTAATAATACAATATTAATAATACAATATTAATAATACAATATTAATAATACAATATTAATAATACAATATTAAAATACTTGTGGTTATCTCCTGATCTGTTAAATAATAATGTAATATAAAAATAATCTATTAATATAGGAAATAAATAGGAGCTCTTTTCTTTCTGAAATACTTGTGGGTATCTCCTGATCTACTAATGTAATTAAAGTAATGTTAAAATAATGTATTAATATATGAGTCTATTAAAATAGGAAAATAACAGGAATTCTTTTTTTCTGAAATACTTGTTGTTATCTCCTGATCTAATAATTAAAAATGTAATATTAAAATAATATATTAATATAGGATATAAACACGAATTGTTTTCTTTCTTAAGTACATGTGGTTATCTCCTGATCTATTAGTGCGACAAAAATATATTATAGAAGTATTACATTACATGTAGTATAATGTTGTCCTTGGGTATTTTTTTCTATCGGCCTTGTTATTTGTAATAATATTTTTATGATTTTGTAAAGTAAAACCTTGAAAAATGAAATAATAAATTTAAAAATATTAATTTTTAGGACAATGGCGATAGGTCCCTATCTAATAAGTATCCAAGAAAAATTTGTATTGTTTATACTTGATATTGAATTAATTGACCTCTATATTTTATTCTTTTTAAAATATGTTGTCTCGCAGTTGATTGGATTCCTACCCAAATAATTTTTTTTTAAACGTAATATTATATGATCTATTGCGCCCATTTTGATCTAGGGCGCCCATTCATCTAGGGCACCCATGCGGGTGACCGCACAGCTAGTTCTTCGAATAAGATAAGTATATGTATTCGAATTCTTTGTTAAATACTTGCGGTTCTGAAAAGAACCGTTGAGGTATAAATAGCAATTGTTTCGGCCTTTTTGGCATTTTTTTATTTTTTTATGGTGTTTACAGAATTCAGAAGTTCATATTGTCCCAATTTTTTTTACAAAAACGCGAATAGCTCCGGGCCTATTCAAGTCAGCCCGGTGTGGCTTACGTCGGAATGGGCGTCTCGTCGAGCCCCACATTTCGGTGTGCTTGGTGTGTCGGTCCGATACTTGGTAGCGGAGTTATCTCCAAAAGAAGTTTTTTGACTCCGACGGATTAAATTTTTGAAAGCTTTTTCATAAAAAATTCGTTATCGTTTAAACCAAAGATTTTTTGAAAAAACTTGTTATAGCCAAAAGTTGTGGCTCCTGGGGGCACAACTTTTGGCTATAAAAAATTTCTAAAAAACGATTTGGTTTAAACAATAACGAATTTTTTATGAAAGAGCTTTCAAAAATTTAATCTGCCTCTTTATGGGTAAGTAGCTATTACAGCAGCTACATTAAGACTTATATGCTTAGTTGTGTCGGGTCGATGCGAATATATTGCCGTTTGAATTATTGAAATCGGTCCACGCATAGCGGAGTTATTAACAAAAATAATAACCTCTGAAAATGACGAATCTCGTAACTCGACCTTGGCAGTTTTCGCGAATTTTTACTTAACGATATCTTGATAACCCATTGGCTTACAAAAAAGTATTGCATATCAATATGTGGGGCTTTGGCTGTTCTATGAAGTAATGTATGTTACAATAAAATCGGTCAATTTGTTTTTGAGTTATGAAGGTAATAATAACCTATGAAAATTACGAATCACGTAGCTCGAACTTTGCTATTATTTCGGCCTTTCTTGGCCTCATCAGCGTTGTACTTTTTAGAATTCACATTTATTAAATGCCTTAGGATCGCCTTTTTGGCAATTTTTTATTTTTTTTTGGTGTTTACAGAATGCAGAAGTTCATAATGTCCCAATTTTTTTTACAAAAACGCGAATAGCTCCGGGCCTATTCAAGTCAGCACGGTGTGGCTTACGTCGGAATGGGCGTCTCGTCGAGCCCCACATTTCGGTGTGCTTGGTGTGTCGGTCCGATACTTGGTAGCGGAGTTATCTCCAAAAGAAGTTTTTTGACTCCGACGGATTAAATTTTTGAAAGTTTTTTCATAAAAAATTCGTTATCGTTTAAACCTAATCTTTTTTCAAAAACTTGTTATAGCCAAAAGTTGTGGCTCCTGGGGGCACAACTTTGGACAGAAAAACCGGCGTCGGCCGGGGCGTAATAACCGAATTTCGACTACGTATATTGTTTTGGACTAAAAAATCGAAATAAATAAACTTTGTTATTACTGAACCGAAATCGTTGAAATTTGGTATAGGGTATGTATGCGTGTACGTCATGTAGAATCAGATCTTAAAGTAACACATTTTTGTGCGCTTCGGTGTTTTTTACTATGTGAACACTTCCCCTTACCATACATCTTTGCCTCTTTATGGGTAAATAGCTATTACAGCAGCTACATTAAGACTTATATGCTTAGTTGTGTCGGGTCGTTGCGAATATATTGTCGTTTGAATTATTGAAATCGATCCACGCATTGCGGAGTTATTAACAAAAATAATAACCTCTGAAAATGACGAATCTCGTAGCTCGACCTTGGCAGTTTTCGCGAATTTTTACTTAACGATATCTCGATATTCCATTGGGTTACAGAAAAGTATTGCATATCAGTATGTGGGGCTTTGGCTGTCCCATCAACTAATGTATGTTACAATAAAATCGGTTTATTTGTTTTGGATTTATTAAGCTTTAATGTTTAAAATTTTGTAATTGTCATTTTCGATATAATAAAATTCTTTTTAAAAATAATTGGGGCCCTAAAAAAGACCGTTTGGTTTTAAATAATATTTTAGAGGAATTTCCTTGGAGGTGTTGCTGTGCTTTTTCTTGTTTCTTTTGCGGATTCTAAAACAATACTGCGGCCTCGATTTTCCCGAGTTACATATTTAACGCGAATCGAACGACCAATCGGGAGCCAGAGAACCGTGTTTGCGCGGTGGGTGGAGCTTGTGAACTTCACTGGCTTTCTGTTAAATAGATGTGTCTTGAAATGTAATTATTTAGTTGTGGTTGAAGAGTCAATTGGTAATCATGCCACCTAATCCTCCTAAACCTACTCCTAAACCTCCTACAGTAAGAGTAAGATTTTGTTTATGAAAAAAAAGGTTCTTTTAAGAACCACAACAATTTTAGAAAAAGAAATCGTATGCACACAAAGAAAACCCTATGAACCTTTATTAATATATAATTATTTTTTTAAGTATGGAATCATTCCAAGGCGATGGTCTAAGTGAGGTTCATAAAAAGTAATAAAAAAAAAATAAAAAAGGCGCACACTATTACCCGTGGTCTATGAAAGGTGTATAAAAGGTTTTTCTTAAAATATCACCCGATAACTGTTAATTATTGAAAACAAATTTGAGAGACGTACATTTTAAAACAATAAATCAAAATTCTTTCTTAAATACTTGTGGTTCTGAAGAGAACCGTTGAATTATAAGTAGCTCTTGTTTCTATGTGGGGTTCATAAAATGTAATTTCTATGTGAGGTTTACAAACACTTAAAAAAAAAAATAATTTCTCCCGATCTGTTAATGTGACTGAAATAGTGTATACAGGTAAAATGTATATCATTAATTTCTCGACAACTTCAAACCATGAAAAATCCAAAAGTACTTGTAAATGTTCTAATCTAAAAGCACTTATAGTCTCTAGTACCCCTAAGCCTACTGTATACCAAATTTCACTCAATTCGGTTCAAAAACAAAAAAGTAGATTTGGAGAATTGAAATCTAAAAAATATTGCCTAGGCCCTAGCTCCCTTACTATGATCTAAAACAAGACATGTGATATATCAAAATTCGTGTCACAAGGATGCGCAACTTGTGGCTATAATGGATTTTTGAAAAAGACTTTGTTTTAAAAGATATTTAAAAATTTCACTTTTTTCAAATCTAAAACTCTTAATCGGCAACAACTCCGTTGTCAAGCGTCGGTCCGAAAACCTAATCACACCAAAATGTGAGGCTCGGCAAGACGCTTATTTTGACAGACGCCAACCTTCACCACTTCGTATAGTCCCGGAGTTATTTGCGCTTTATTGGAAAAATTATACAAAACATGATGTTTCAAACTTATTTCAATCGGTTAATACTTATACAAACTACTAAAACACCCCCGGAGAGTAAGAGCCCGGGATACAGGGTGACCACAGAATAAACCAAGATGCTAAAATACCCATCTATAGGCTTAAAAAATGATTAGAAAAAGGCGATCCTACGACACCCCCCCCTTTAAGCACACATTTTAGTCGACAAACTCAACAATGGGTGCCCGTGAACCACGAGATATTCCCTGAGGAGGATACCTCGGAGGGATATGTCGGGTAGGATCGTAATGATATTTTGAATTGGTAAATGTCCTGGTGACGATAACATCCCCGGAGGCGGGAGCACTGGATACAGTGTCCTGATCAGATTCCCTTTCGGGTTCTGAAACCTGCACGGGTCCGAAATCCGGTCTGACGGGAACCTCGGCTTCACTCTCGGATCCCGACTCGGTGTCAGAATCCATGGGAAACTCAAACCCACTATTGTCCGACTCCGAATCCGATTCGGGATCGGTATCAAAGTGCACCTGGTTCCCGCCGCGAACAGGGCGAATGTCGTTTACATGAAAGTTCCACCATTTGCCGTTTAACAATACATTGTACGTATTGTCACCGGTAACTTCCTCGATAGTACAAGGACCGGTCCAGGGAAACTCAAAGGCGGATGCGTTTCGGTTACGAACATTAACCTGATCACCGACGTTAAAACGCACCGGCGGCGGCTGCTCAGGCCGGGCGTAAGATTGTTGGAATTGTAAAGTACGTTGCAAGGCGGTTTGAATTAGTTGCCTTCGCTGCCGACGATTGGCTGGCTGCGGAACCGGAACGTGAGCATTCCAATCGCCGGGACGTACCAATTCCCGACCTAGGATAAGTTTAGCGGGTGACATACTAGTAGCTCTGCTTGCTCGCGCACGAAGCACTTGCAGGGCTCGTCCCAAGTAAACATCCCATAATTTAGTGCTGCGCCCATGTAAAAGAATACGCAGAGTTTTCTTAAGCTCTTGCACACGACGTTCAACCGGATTTGCTTGTTGATGATACACTGCCGAATAGAATTGGCTTATGCGTTGTTCTCTACAAAACCGTTCTAGTTTGTTAGCTCGATTGATCATAGCGTTATCCGAAAGTAGAGAATTTATAGCACCATACCGACCGATTATATCGTCGCGCAAGAATGTCACCATATCCTCCGCATGTATTTCTTTATAGGCTTTAGCCTCTGTCCATTTTGAGAAAACATCGGTTACACAAAGAATGTACCGATTTTTGTTGCGAGCCGACTCGGGATAGGGTCCTAACACGTCTATAGAAACCATCTCCCAAGGTTTAGTTGGCGTTCGCGCGTGAAGTGGCGCTCGCGCTTGTTTTTGTTGCGTCTTGGCAATCGAACAAATTATACAATTGCTGATGTAGTTTGCGATACCGGCGTTCATCCGGGGCCAGTAATATCGTTCGGATATCAACCGCTGCGTTTCGTCGGTCCCGGGATGAGCGGCTTCCACCAGATCATGGAAAGCATAAATAACCTGATCGGCCATGGTTCGGGGAACTACCAATCGATCGCCATGCGGACTGCGACGCCAGAGTAGGTCGTCGACGACGATGAATTTATTTTTTAGCTCCCGCTGAGCGGCCGACGTAGGCTCTCGGTCCTGTAAAGCACGCCATAGACGAATTTTTGTTTGAAAATGATTGAGCGTGCGATGAGCTCGTACCAATTTTCCATGCATGTCAGAAACGGTGAGCAAGTTGACGGGAATTAAACCGTCCGTATTTTCTTTTTTAACGTCACTCTCTTCAGGGGGAAATAGCCGATCGAGATTCGTGTCGTCGGGCACGATCCCCTCAGTGGGATTTCGACTTAGAAAATCGGGAAGATGGTTTTCTTTACCGGGAACATGTTCAATGCTGAAGGCAAACTCCTGTAGCAAGAGAGCCCACCGTGTCAATTTAGATTTACTGTCTTTAAATTTACTGAGCCAAGTCAGTGCCCGGCTATCAGTACGTAAGGTAAATGGTTTATCCTCCAAGTAGCCACGGAAATTTTTTAACGCCCAAATAACTGCGAAACATTCCTGCTCGTTAATGTGCAGCTTTTGAGTGCCTTTGCAAGTGGAGGGGGGTGATACCCTAAATACGAACGGGGCACAAAAATTTCATTTAACTTTTCTTCTCCCCCCGTCCGTCTTTATACGTTCCGCTACTTTTTTTGCGACATTTCTCGATTTCGTGTCATACTTGCTGGCTTCGTTTATGGTAGTGACTAGACTCTAAAAAACTGCTATACCACTCAAACATTTGTATTCCAGACCAGAAGAAAGGCAAGTTTATTGTTCAAGGACTCATCAAGATTTAGATCTTGTGCTTCCTTCTACTAGTAAAGCGGGTGGAGTATGTATCTTGACACCGACAAACCCGCAATGTACCTACTAACTATGAAGGTTCTTCTGAAAGTCTGGTTTCTACTATGGGATTTAATAACTGAAAGACAAAGCCGACCCACCCACGTTTTGGTGGCGTTTTGCAAATGATCCAAGGTGTTAAAATTATATTAAATTAAGAGGAACAAGAAAAATTGCCCTACCTAAACCACCAGCAAGGACTCTAAAAGTCAGTTGGGTACTCTTATAATATTGATGAAACTTCCAAAATCAAATTATGAAAATGAAGGGGAACATAATGTGTTTGTATCAGAAGGTGACTTTAACAAAAAAAAGATCTCCCAAAGTTCAACATGTTCTTTAAATGATTCAGAGAGTGATGCTGAAAATATGGATAAATTTTCATTACAAAATCTAATATAATCGCGGCTAAACAAGTTTACCTATCCACCAACATTTTTTTTATGAAATAATTACCTAATCAGGGTTAAGTAACTCAATTAAAAAAAAGGAGCTGGCAACGCAGCATATTTGTTGTGTATCTATTGGTAACACTGGATATGTCAAAAAAATTTTGATGTAAAAGGTTATCTTTTCTGTTTACTTTTTAATTTTCTTTCAGTTTTTGTTTATTTATTTTTAAAACCTATCAGAAAATAGGTTCTCCAGCTGTTGCGACTGAAACTCAAGTTAAACGGGGATGGCCGAATCGGTGCTGTTTGGTGCTGATCAATTTGTTGTCGCCAGCATTATTTCCAATAATTAACTGCTCATTGTCAGTCATGTAGGGTCAAAGCGTGGATTTGCCTAAAGTTTGTTTTTTAACACAGTGTGTGGTAAACAAAAGTAGGCATTGAACAGCATGCTGGGTGCATATAACTATGAAATACTATAATGGCCCAAGGATTGCAAAATTTGTATATAAATGGCCTTTTCAAAAATAAATCCTTTGCAACGAACTCAACATAGTGACTTTTTGTAACTCACATGCGTTCAGATAAGAGGGTTAAGTTAAAGTAAAAGTGCCTTAAATTTTATCAGCCCAACAAGTGGTTAAAAACAAATAAAAAATATAGTTTAGACGGTTCGTTAATGTGAATTTTTATGTGATATGATATGTATGGAAGAATTATCAGGAGGAAAAACTATTAGCCATTTTGTGACTGGATTAGATGTTTGAAAATATTTGCTATGTTTATTTTTTATTTTTTTTAAGTCACTTTCAGTATTTCTATAGTTTTAGAATAGGATACTTATTCCCTTTTATTACTTGACAGGTCCTCATTGCAAAATCTACTTAAAAAATGTTTAATAAAGTAAGACTGGCAAAATTAAATCTATCTGAGGCACCACGTTCTTGAACAAAAAGACTATTTACTGAAACAACGACATTGTGGTAGGTGCTGCAATGGGTATTTTTACTTGAGGAGGAGTACAACCCACTTTTGTTAATAAAATGTCAAAAAAGTTTTTTTCCTGTTATCACCGACCTAGAAGGTCTGTGGGTAATAATCTTCTCAGCTTAAATAAATTTAGGATGTTTGTTAATTTTTAGATATATTGAGTACCTTATAATTAAGAAAGTTGAGATATTTTTTATATCAAGAAAAACATTTGCTCTTCCAAATTTTACTGAAATTATTTAAATTCTACATTTTTTGACAGTTTTATTTTGAAACTGTTATCACCAAAAATTATTCCCTAGGTGACAGAACCACTCTAAGAAAAAAGAGGTTTTAAAGTTATAATAATTAAAGAAGAAAAATAATAAAATATGAATTTAGAAAAATCAAGTTTTATAGGACCTCGAATTAATGGTTGCAGCAATGAAGGTTTGTACACACTGGTTGCAGATTTGTGTATTTCATTTTCTATTTCTCTTCTTAAAAATTTACTATCTTTCAAAAAAATGTTTTTTTTGTATTACAAAGAGACAAAAAAAACCTAAAAGTTTTAAATTAAAATATTTCAGGATCTTTAATTTTTTCTTTCATTCTCATTACTTTAAAATTTTAGGTAGGGTAGACTTTTTATGATCACTGGTGATTGACAGTGTGTCACTCGAAGTAACCACAAGTTACCAGGTAAACTAGTTGCTCGTTTTCAATTTTTCTTCGTACAGCAATTCAAGTCATGACGTCACGAGTAACCAGACTATGTTACCAGCCTATGGGACATGGTTACTTAAAAAATGTAAGGTTCAAAGTGTGGTTTACCGATTGTTTATGGTTTTTTAATTTGTATTGTTTTTTTATAAATCTCTTGTTTTTCTATGATGATGTCATAACTATACATGGTCACTGAAAGTAACCGTGACGTCATGACAAGTAACCCAAACAAGTTACTATTGTCCTTGAGCAAAAAGCCTATATGTAATACCATTAAACCATGTAGACAGTTTTAAAAACTTAAACAAAATTGGTTGAGATGAGATTGCTTTTTATTAAGATCCTAATTGATAAGGTTACTAATTTAGGTGTATTTTCTGCTGTTGAAAGACAATGTTTTTTTGTGATATGCATCTGATTTAGGCATGTCTATGTGCAATAGTTGTCTGCATTTGTTCTTTGTTTTATTAATGTATTTATTTGGTTTTTAAATAAATAAAACATCTACTTCACTGTTAATTGTATTTTGTTTTTATTTTATGAAAATGATTAACTACAATCGTTGGTAAATATACAGTATACGGTTTTCTGCCATTTTTAATTTTTTATGAAAAATTCTTTATGGGGGCACCTACTAGGATCCCTAGGACCCCAAATCCGCCTGCGCCCAATTTTTATTTTTTTAAATAGAAAAAAGGGTGCCCGAGGGGGGAGGGTTGTAATGTTTTTTTGATTATTTTGGGTTGGGTTGGATTAGGTTGGGTAGGATTGTGTTGGATTGGGTTGTTTTAGTGAAAAAAAAAATAAAAAAAAACAAAAAAAATAAAAAAAAAACAACGAGCGCAGGCGGATTTTCGGACCTAGGGACCCTAGTAGGTGCCCCCGTAAAGATTTTTTCATAAAAAAATAAAAATGGCAGAAAACTGTATACTGCATAATTACCCAAACGTTAATCAACACTTAAATAAAAGGTGAAACAAATAAAAAAAACTTAAAAGAAGCTTATGAAAGTGAAATAATTCTGGAAGCTTTGTGAGCCGAAACCTTCTAAAGAACCCGCTGTTGTCCATAGTCTCAAAATAATTTGGTCTCTCGTTCCATCGCCTTGGAAGTCCATCATGGATTATGTTCAACACATCCAAATCGTCATGATACAATATATCTTCCATATTTAAAAAAAACAAAAATTCAACAAATCAAACTGGAAATCAAAATAAACAGAAAACATAACCAACAAAATGCATATGACAGCGACTTAATTGCTCAATTAAGCTTTAATCGCCCAACATCGGCCGGGTTGGTAAACGGCGCGATTAACGCAAAAATTTTGTTGGTGGATACCGAATTTACTCGCTAACCGCAATTAAAAGTTAATTGGAGAAAAAATGCGTTGGAGGATACAGGCATAAATCTAAACCGTTATTACCGTGAGTAAAAGTTTCGTCTTTCTTCAGATACTCCTTTACTTCTTTATCTGACTTTACACATTTTTTGGAAGCTATTCTTCTTTTTGTAGAAATAAAATGGTCTGAGGTAAGAAGAAGGATGCGAATTAAACCTTTATTTGAAGCTATCCGAGAGCACTTCCGGGTACGAGATAATCGATGCTTTTTTACCTCTCTATGTCTAGCCTCAAGGGCATCTGCAGGAAGTTCTCCGATTGATAAGGAAAACGCGTCAATTATCTCACATCCATGGACAAGCACTTATATACAGATTTCTAGTTTCTTCTAGCAAAAATTTAAACTTATGTAAATTAATTATGCCTCCACTACCTAATACTCGTAAAATAATTGAGAACTTTTCAATTAAATTTACATCAACTACTGTGATTTCCAAACTTGTGTGGGGATTCTGGAAAAATTTTCGAGCAGTGTTCCCATCATTTGAAGAGCCATACCCTGTGCCGTTTATGCAGTATAAGCAAGCGAAGGAGACTTCGATTGTGTAATATCTTTGAATATTGCTCAAATTTACAGATAATTGTTTATGTTTAAATGTGTATATAATGAAAAGTTTTTAATTTTTATGAATTTCGGGATTATACTTAAATTTTCACATCAAAAATGCTATGACGTCATGTATTGGCTGACATGAATAGAAAAAAATCAATGTAGACAGCGCATCCTGTCATGCTCAATGCCTTGAGAATCAGAACCAGCCTTTTTTTCCGGTTCAGAATGGTTGCGATTCTCAAGGTATGGATCTTTACAGGATGTACTATCTACGTCCATTTGTTCTGTTCATGTCAGCTAGTAGATGACGTCATAGCATTTTTGATGGAAAAATTTAAGTATAATACGGAAATTCATAAAAATTAAAAAGTTTTGATTATATCCACATTTAAGCATAAACAATTATCTGTAAATTTAAACAATATTCGAAGATATTACATAATCGAGGTGTCCTTCTTTTGCTTATCCTTCTGGGAAATTTTAGGACCAAGGGTAACCGTAACCGTTACAAAAAGAAAAGACCTCTGACTTCGGCTAGTTCTCTGTTAAAGCCATTTTCACTTTAAATTCTGCCTGTGTTCGTTTTTTGTTCGATTCTACGATGCTTTTATTTTCAGGCCCTCGAACTTACCATGACTTACGTCAAAGACATTCGAAAAAACGAATCCAGTAATGTAAAGTGGAAAAACCAAAGCGGTTATTATCGGGGTTGGAACTACTTACTTCTAAAGTATTCATATCTTTAGGTGTGGCTCCGCAAATGATACATCTCATTGTTGAATTTGTTTCCGAGAGTATATTGGTTACACTGCCATCCATTATTGTTAACCACAGATAAGACCTGATTTCACCTTCTGGACTTTCAATTTTGATGGGTTGTAATTTTTTAATTTTTGTATTAATGTCTTTTTCCCCATTAAGCACAAGATCTGGGGGTTCTAGGATTTCTCCACATCTATTTTCTTTTGTTTCCTCGTCAAATAGCCTTAGTTAAATAAAAACTCGTTCATGCTTTCCATGTTGTGCTTGTATTGGCTATGCCCAGAACTGCCGTCCATGCTTCACTTCCATACAAGTTTTAGCTATTTTTGACTATCTACATTGGTTAACTTCAAAATGCTTTCTACGGATTTTTGCAAAAGCTCTTGTAGATCTACTGCTGCAGATGTATCAGTTAAGATTATTTTGTGCTTTGCAATGGCATTGATTACGCGGACCTAAGAATAATGTATTTTCTTACAGATCGCAGTAAAACTTGTGGTGACCTAGACACGCACAGTTCCCGACACAGATTCTGCAGCTAACCATAGCTCTTCTGGACATCTGTCGGCTGCTAACTCTGCCACACGCCTTCCTTTTGTTTTAAACGAGGCTTCCTCAAAAGGAACTCGGGGTCTCTCTACTGTACGGCTGCTGGTAGACTTAAGTTGAACACTATCCGAAGATAGTGGTTCTTGTTGATTAATGCCTTTATACTCGTATATGACCTATTCTAGCCAACCCCTTTCCCCTTTCAAAAGTTGTTTACTTTCTGCCATTTTCCGGCAATTTTTAAACCGAAAAAATTACTGCATTTCAAAATTTCATCTTGCAACTGTTTGGAAGGTTTATTTACATTAAGATGGTCTAGTATTTTTTCATATACCAGCTGTTTCCATTTCCTTTTCGACTTGTCAGCCAAACATCTACCAAGTCCTTATTTTTGATTACAGCACCTCTCTCTAAAACAAACATTACTCTCTTAATGGTAGTCCATGGTGATTAAAATTTGAGATAAAAAAATATTGAAAGAGATCGCAAGAGATTTTTTTAACACTCTAAGCAAAGTCTGAAGTATTGGAAATTACCATAAATTAAAACAGTCAAGTTTAATCGCTATAAATTCTTATTTAAACTTCTTATAAAAAATTAATTACCTTTATGAATAGAATCCACTTTAATATTATGAAACAAAGCAAAACACTTAATTACTTACACAATTAATTTGATACGTAATTAATTGCGTTTACTAGCTTAAATGCTGTCAAGTTTTGACACGTCAAAGTTTGTGAATGCCGACAAGCCAAATCATGATCTACCATGATTTGCTACTAAACTTATGTAATATAGTGACCAATATCTTATCTAAATAGGTAATAAAAATTCTTGAATCGTATGGTTTAAAATTTTCTTTGTTTTAAATTTTGTCCATAGGACGCTACACTGTGCCCCGTGCGGAAAAGTAAAAAAAATCTATCTAAAAACAATAATGTATTTAGTGGATAAAACTTTGCTCATGTGATTTTTAGTTAGAAACATTTTTAGTCAATACGTAGTAGTAGTAATAGATTTTTTACACGCTGTATGGCAAAGTTACTTTGCCGCACCTCGTGCGGAAAAGTACAAATTGTTTTAAAACGATCATTTAACTAAAATTTTGTAAGTAAAGTAAAGTAAGTAAATTATTTAAAGATTTTAACAAAAAACTTTATTAAACGATAATTTATTTAATAAATTATAATTTGTCTGCTTTTAGTCCTTTTTAACCAATTTTTACTGAAGAACACAATATTTAAGGATAAATTTTAATTACAGAAGACTATACAGGTTGATTCAAAATTCCCTAGACATACTTTAACTGTAGGTAGAATTTGTTGTTCCTTATTATTGTGAATTCCTTGTTACACCTCCTTTTCGATTTTTGGGGCAGGAATTCCATGTTCCGCACAGTACTTGGTTGTTAAGAAGTCATGCTGTTAGTTAACGTAGTTTCAACTGTTGACTGACATTTTAAAACGATAAAATTGTAAGGTCACCGACAAATTATATCGAACTAAAATTTATTTAGAATATTGATACATTTTTAACAAATTTTTACTTTTTCGCATGCTGTGCGGAAAAGTAACTTTACCGCACGGCGTGCCAAAAAGTGACATTTTCCAAACTAAGTTCGTACTGGAAAGAGGTCAATCACGCACGCTAGTAGAAAAAAATTATTTTTGCAAGCGTTAGGAACCATTGTTTTTCTAAGAGCGTGATGAAAATAATATTAAATAGTCACTCAAAAATCAAAGATTTTTTACCGCTATTAGCGCAAAATGTTTTACTCTCTCAAAAATTACCAGAGGTATTTAATTTTTTCCAATAAAAGGGATTTTTTGAAGATTTTTCTTTGTACAAATTTTTCTAGAGTTTTATTAGGTCAACAAATTTTAAATACCTTTAGTCCTAATATTTTACAAAGATGATAGATTGTTCTCAAGATATCTTTATTTTATATACTTTAGTTTTTTCCTTTAGCATTGTAAATAAGAAAATTAGTAAAACTGTGCTAGTTATTATGTACTTATTCACCCATATTTTCCATTTTTATTTTCCAGGTAAGTTCCTTTACTTGCAGGGAGTGCATCTTCTAAAGCCAAAACAAAAATAAAAAATGTTAATAAAAAAAGTAATGAAATTGAGTTTTTTGTTGGCTTATACGCATTTCAAACGCGAGTATTCCAAAACATTCCATCAATTTTCTAAAAAAATACCTTAACGTGAACGTAATTAAAAAAAGCGATTCCAATAAGGTGCCCCTTAACCAGGGGCGGATACAGCCGATTTGACCTCCTATATTTTTTGCTTGTATTTTACACGTTGGCTTACGCTTTAGTTAGGTTAGCTGCAAAAGCGGGAGCAATTGCCCTCCAGCTCCTGTTTTGTATCCGACCCTGACTTAACCCATGTTCCCTATTAAAATTATAGGGGTGAGTTTGATTGAATCCTTTAAATGGGTGCACCCCACAGTTAAGCAAAAGAAAGCAAAAAGTTTCAATAGTGGTGCGTATTTTAAAACAGTTAAAAATTATATTTTTCCAAAAAAAAAAATCATCGGTGTGGTTTTTTGAAGTCTCAGAAGGAAGTACGCACTAGCGCGAAAAAGCTAACTTTATCGTACTTTTCCGCACCCAACCAAAAATAAAAAAATTAATATATTGCTATAGTTTAAAAAATTTTCTTTTTTGTGTCAGGTAAACATTTTAGTCACGATAACTAAAGGGTAACATTTTCAAAATTCCTTTTATTGAGTTAATATAATACTTAAGTCAAGCGAGTAGAAAAAATATTGTAACTAACTCGCGTGTAAATTGACTTTTCCGCACTTAATTGCTGGCCGAACTCCGCCAACGCGTCGTTCGGCGATCTGGAATCGTGGGCGGAAAAGTAGCACTTTGCGCACTAGTTAGCTAAATTATTATTGTTAAAGTGGTGTCGTATAAATCCACGCATTAACAAATACAATTGCTGCCAAATCCTCTTTTGGCCAGAAAGGAGGCACGCCTTCGCAAAGTGATCTCCGGAGTAGGTACAACATATGTTATTCGATAACAGTTTAAATGGTATGGCACACGTGTAAGTTAAAATATTTTTGTCAAAATAAGTCATGCTGCCTGATTGCTGCCTGTCGGGGGACAAGGCACACGTATTTGAAATAAAGATTTTAAAAATTCCTAATATGTATTTAGTAACAGATCAGAACTTACTTTTTAAGTGTAATTTATACCTTGCTAATAAAGACTAATCATGCTGCCACTCGTATTCTTGATTATACGGAGGGCACACCTTTCCAATTTTGGGATATATCTAAGATTGACCAATGCTCTTCATAACAATGTAATTGTTTTGGCAGACTATAGTAATATAATAATATAATGTGCCAAATTTAGACGTTACGCCAATGTATTAGATAACAACGTGATTTTTGCATGATAGATATCATATGAGCCTTTCATTATCTAATTTGAAATGTTGCTTTGTTATTTGTTGGCCAGAAGAAAGGCACACCGTTCTAAATAAATGCAAAAATGAAGGTAAACTAATGTATAACATAACAGCGCGGTTGTTGTTTTACAGGATTCAGACCGTCTTCCCTATACCAAATTAATCATGCTGCTATTCCTTTTCATGTCCAAGTGATAGGCAGGTCTAGTCAATAGAAGACAATTATAAAAGAATTTTTATGCATCAAATACCATACTGTTTTTTTATTTTCTGTCCATACGCGCGCCCTAATAAAAAAATTAACTTGTTGCCTACCCTATTCTTGACTAGATGACGAGAATAAGACCCAACAATAAATTAGAACTTATTATCCATCCTAATGCATGGCATAACAGTGTGGCATTTGTATTACAGGTGTCATACCATCTTTGTCAAAAAAAAAATATTATACTAGAAATATTTTTTGTTCGACCAAATAAAGGCACACTTTCGCAAAGAGAAGCGATAATGAAGGTGTTCTAATGAACGCCCTAACAGCCTGGTTCTTGTTTAAGGGATCTCATACCATCCTCCGTATACGAAAGCAACCATGCTGCCGTGCCTTCTCCTGACGTAAAGACAGGCACCCCCCCCCCTCCCGCCAACAGAAGACAATAATATATTTATCTAATGTATTAAATAACATCCTATAATAACATAACACAATTAATATTATAATTAACATAACAAAATTAATATGCTGCCTAACCTTCACTTGACCGGAGGACTAAAAAATCTACAGTGAAAGTAGGTGTATTCTAATCTCCGATTTACTTACACTAGATATGGAACGGCCAAAATACGTTGACGCCAACATAAACAAAGCGATCTCACACACGCGTATGTCTGGGGAAAATAGCTAAGTGTTTTGCAAAGTTAAAGACAAACACAAAGTATCCAAGCACCTAGCCGGAATTCGAACCCCGGACCCTCTTTGCGGTAAGCGGGAACGCAACCACTAAGCTCATACTGTACTAGTAATACAAATAACTATTTTATAATACCTATATACAGACCGCTTCAAGCTACTGCGAACATAGGGGGAATCAAGTCCAATTTACTCTCCGTGCCGTACGACTGAGGTGGATTCGAAGCACGCTGCAGTGTTATCTTTTGGAAATTCATTTTGTTTTTATTATTTTGTTTTATTTCTGCCTTGCTCGAGAAGCAGATGGGTAAGTTCTTAATTGAAATAATACATTTTTAAAACCAAAAATGGTCAAATCGTCATAACCCAACACACGTTCGATATTGGTCGAGGGAAAATTTGCATTTGTATTTTGACGTAAGAACACAGTATCCCCAAAAACTAAATGTTTGGGGGGGGGGGGTATTATAGGGGAACACGTAATTGGGCCATTTTTTATTAACGGCAATTGCAATTTGAATGGTCCTAGATACTTGGATCTACTGCAGCAGCACATTATTCCAACTACTAGGCAGTTGTTAGGTGTAAGATTTGGTGAAACATGGTTTCAACAAGATGGTTGTTCCGCTCACAATATTGGCCTTGTTAGGGAATATCTTGATAATGTATTTCCTAATCGGGTTATAAGTACACGGGGAACTATTTTATGGCCAGCTCGATCTCCCGATCTTGCTCCTAATGACTTCTATCTGTTTTTGAAGAAGCTTTTCAAATTATCACCCCTACCATGCTTGGAAACGTTAGAAGGGGTTTTTATAGTAGGCTCGGATATTGTCTAGCCGAGCAAGGAGGACTTTTCGAACATTTGCTTTAATTTTTTTTTGACTGGGAGAATCTTTTTGGTTTTTAGAATGTATTATTTTATTTTGAGAACTTGCTTTTATTTTGTTTCTCCTTATTATTTTCATTGTAACACGTCGTCACTGATAAATCTGAGCAGTTGACAATAAAACGCTCTTATTTATCAGTGACAAAAAATAAGAAAATTACGTTATAAAAATTTGCGTATTTATTGACCAAATTCCGGTTTCATTGACTACGCTCCACACAGCACCGTGGTTAGAGGCGTACTAAATACAAGGCGAAAGGCGGCGAATGGCAGCGAATGGCGATCGGAAGCCTGAGTGTTGGTTGCTTCACTGATAGGCGTGCGGTGTCTCTGCATGTACGTACACTGGCAAATTAGACTTCTTCCGCCCTATGTTCGCAGTAGCTTGAAGCGGTCTGTATTTTCCACTGGTCATCTTCCCCATACATCATTAAACACCATCATACACTTTGATTTCGAACTTTGAATCACTGACAAAGTGTATGATGGTGTTTAATGATGTATTTCCAAATTTGAATCACTGACAAAGTGTATGATGGTGTTTAATGATGTATGGGTGGTGGTATGTCAGTGATTCAAAGTTGGAAATCAAAGTGTATGATGGTGTTTAATGATGTATGGGGAGGGTGACCAGTGGAACCACTGACGAGCTCACGCTGGTTACCCAGAGCGAAACATCGTTTAATCATTTCTATTTTCACTTTGGTCCTTTGTGTGTTCCTTGTGGGATGCTCATCCAGGTTTGAATTTTCATTAGTTCCACCCAAGATCTTTTGATTTGATTTGATTTTTTGTTTTTAAAATCTTTTCGATTGATGTAACCGATTTGGAGGTTTTTTACTTTCTGTTTTTTGTTTTTTAATTGCCTTAGGAGCATAATCCTATTAGAAATATTAACACGCCAGGACGAATCCTTATCAGGTAACTTGCATAAGTACCAGTGCGGAACGATGCCTATTTGTGAGTGATTCAAAGTTGGAAATCAAAGTGTATGATGGTGTTTAATGATGTATGGGGAGGGTGACCAGTGGAACCACTGGCGAGCTCATGCTGGTTACCCAGAGCGAAACATCGTTTAATCATTTCTATTTTCACTTTGCTCCTTTGTGTGTTCCTTGTGGGATGCTCATCCAGGTTTGAATTTTCATTAGTTCCACCCAAGATCTTTTGATTTTTTGTTTTTAAAATCTTTTCGGTTGATATAACCGATTTGGATGTTTTTTACTTCCTTTTTTTTGTTTTTTATTTGCCTTAGGACCATAATCCTATTGGAAATATTAACACGCCAGGACGAATCCGTATCAGGTAACTTGGATAAGTACCAGTGCGGAACGATGCCTATTTGTGAGTGATTCAAAGTTGGAAATCAAAGTGTATGATGGTGTTTAATGATGTATGGGGAGGGTGACCAGTGGAACCACTGACGTGCTCACGCTGGTTACCCAGAGCGAAACATCGTTTAATCATTTCTATTTTCACTTTGGTCCTTTGTGTGTTCCTTGTGGGATGCTCATCCAGGTTAGAATTTTCATTAGTTCCACCAAAGATCTTTTGATCTTTTGTTTTTAAAATCTTTTTGGTTGATGTAACCGATTTGGAGATTTTTGACTTCCTTTTTTTGTGTTTTTTTTATTTTTTTTTGTTCATATTGTTTTACATTTTTTGAAAATGGAATTGCCAAAATGTAGACAAAAAAATATTTTTTTCACAAGCATACAGAAAATACTACTTTCCCGCACGCATTTTAGTTCGGAAAATGTATTCCCGCACGGCGTTCGGATGTTTTTTCCCGCACGCTTATTTGTTAATCTAGTTTTGCGTAACATTAGAAAAACTACTTATAGGTTCCATAACACATAATATTACAGCAATATTTTATAATTAATAATATAATTATTTTAAAAAAAATGTTGTTTTATTGCTTATTGAAAATCTCTTGATCCTAACCCTTGCGGAAGGTACCTTTCCCGCCCTTGATCGCTTGCCCGAACGATGCTCCGCGTGCGGGAGACCATAACTTTCTGCACTTTTGAAGATAATAACTATTCGGGTTTTTACTTCCCTCGTCAAGGGAAACTCATCATCTAAAAATCCCACTTCAAGATTTTGATGAATCTCGAGTTTGGCACCAAATCAGTCGGTCGGTCGGTCCGTCGCCTGGAGAGCCGTCGCTCACTTTGTATGCACTCGAAAATCCCTGGACCAATCATAAAGAAATTTTACATACCGATTAATTGCTTGTGTTGGCGTGCAGACCCTTATAGTTTTTGTGCTTTCCCCCTTTGCACACTTCGAAGCTACCCCCAAAAAACTTTATTCCTAAAATAATTATTTTTCTTACTTGGTTGGAAAGGTCTGGATAAACCCTGGAAAAGTTTCATTATATGTAAACGCCACTGCTTTAAGGGCCTTGAGACATACTGTTTCTAGTACCTGATACGACACAGCGAAGTGATCAGTAAAAAACAGAGACTCGAGCGCAGCAGTGAACAAAAAAAACAAGAGAATTAATAAGAAAAATACCCAAATCGTTAAAAACTGCTCAAATATATTTTTTTTGCTTAAAATGATTTTAATAAAAACATTTTCAACTGGTAGATAAATACATAACATTATCGGAATTTGATATACCAAATTATATAATTCTATTTTATTCTAATCTATACGAAAAAAAAAACTTTAAAATGAAGCTTCAACAAAAAAAATAGGGTATTATAACTTGGGCACGCATATCGCTGATTTAGGAATATCTAGATACTAAAATTATATTCTTGTATTGGTTGGTAAAGTACAAGACATTGGTTTACCTATGAAAAATGAAAACTTCACCAATCATTAAAAATATTAAATATATTCAATACTTTTTAATTTAAAATTATCAACATGACGTTGTCGTTACAAAAGTCAATACAAAAAAGATGTGTGTGACTTTGAATATTTATTTAAAAATTAATTGGAACACAAGTTTATTTATATTTTTACGTTTAATAGAAATTTGTTTTCTCATACTTTTCATTTCTAATTATTTTCTTCATAGAAAAATAATCTTAATTTTTTAGACCGGTTTTGGCTATTTTGTTGTTGGCTACTTTTGATAAAATTTGGCACACTGATACAGGCGCCAACCCTAAGCCCCTTTACACCTTTTCAATCCTCAGCATTGGTTTTTGTGGGCGTCGCGACACCATTTATTTTTGACAAGTTGCGCGCTCACTTATTAGCTCCTGGCTGCCGAACCGTCCAGCAAAAATGAATGGGATTTGTACCAGTTTGAAGCCCTTTTAATTACAAATTTATCGGTGTACAGATCATAAACAGTATTTAAAAACAAAAGTTTTAAAATAACGTCGCAAACTTAGATATGGAAAAAAATTACAACGTTTTTTGAACAAAGTTTTAAAAAAATTTTATGGCCTACTTGGACCAATTTGCATGGTTTTAATAACCGCCTCATAAATTTCATCTAAATTGAGCAAATAGCAAAATTAGAGTAAAATAATAACTTTATGGCTGCATGGAAATAGCACTGCTTCTAAAAAATTTAAACCTACTTGGCATAAAGTCACATTTGACAGCTTCTTCACCTAGAACATATGCCTTTGCTACATGATTACGAAGAAAAATGTTTAAGGTATATAACGCTGTCAAAAAATTTGCACATAACTAATAACCTTTTGTGCATATTTATAAAAATAGAGAAAATGTACATTCTTTTCTTTTTACTTTCCTCGCTAAGGGAAGTAATGTAATCATCTAAAAATCGCACTTGAATTCAATTCAATTCAAAACATACTTTATTGTCCAAGAATTACATTTAGCATGTTTGCTCTTATCGACAAAGCTTAAAGAAGGTATTTCCCTTTTTTTATCCTTACTAAATATAAAATAACTCTCGTTAAAGTCAAACTTAGTTTCACATAACCTACTTCTTGTAGGATGGTCAAAAATACATACTGATATATATTAAATATTAAGAGTTAAAATTAATAATTAACAAATTTGAAAAGTTTTAACAGAATTCCAAAGAATTTTTTTTATCGATAGTGCTTAAATAAAAATAGTATTTCCCTTCTTTTTAAATTAAATATTAAATATAAAATAACCTTTAAAATAAAATTTTGTTTTACATAAATCTATTTACTTACTTACAGTTTAAAAGAAAGACGTACGTAAATGTTAAAATAAAATTTAAAAAAAAACTGTGAAAAAAATTCCACGGAATAAAACTGGTAAAAGAAGAAATTTACAAATATAAGTTGAAGCGTAGTTATATATCTAGATAAAATATAATTTACTTTAGGGTAGTATTACAGAAACATGTATTACTTCATTAGATCCAACTTACAACTTCGAGATTTTCATGATCCTCTAAGAATTTTGAGGTTCCGAGTAAGTAAGAGTATGGATTTCTAGTGTGTGCTGGTTAATTTAACATAATAATCTTAACATATTAATTTATTTCAATTCACTCATTTTTTGGGACTCGGACTTTTAAAAAAATGCTACAAAATAAAAAGGCACTTTTATATTGTCAAACTTTAGAAGGCAAGTAGAAAATTTAAGAACTAAAAAAAAATCTTTTTTTTTACAATGTCTATCAAGTTTCAGTTAAATTTTGCTAGCTCATTTATAAAAGATTTGTTTATAGTTTCGTAATAAATTGAAGGCTATAAAACTTTATACAAGGCGTTTAACTTTTTGTAATTATTGGTTTATAGCTTTGTTATTCACACTTGATCAAAAAATTAAAAACAAGGTTCGTACGCGAAGAATTAACGCCTATTTTTGTCTTCCTAATATTTTATGTATAGGGTGACTTTTTATAAAACTTCCCTGTGGCAAACTTTTACTTCCCTCGCTAAAGGGAAGTAATGTAATCATCGAAAAATCGCACTTCGAGGTTTTCATGATTCTTCACGAATTTTGAGGTTCCGAATAGTGATAAGCACGAATTCAGACGCCGTCGCACTGTCTGTCGGTCGGTCTGTCGGTCTGTCTGTCTGTCGCCTACTTTGTAGCCACTCTAACTCAAAAAGTCCTTCACTAATCATAACAAAATTTTACATAGTGATTACTTTTGTTGACGCGCAGACCCTTACGGTGGGATTTACTAAAAAGGTTCAGTCTAGTTTAGAACAGTCCTAAGTTTAAGTGAACTTTTTGGTTTTAAGGATTTCAATCCAACCCTCCTTGAGTTTTGGACATAGTTTGTTCTATAAGAAGAATTTTAATAAATTTATTTATCGAATAATCATCTTAACACAATCTTTTGTGGGATTTAAGAGGAAATTTTCAATTTAGAAGAAAAAACAAAATTTAAACGAACGCGAGGTTTAAATATTAAAAACTCTGTAGAATAAATTAACAATGGGGCTATATGTCACTCTAATTAAAACTTACCCTTGCTAATTATTTTTTCCAATTAATACTTGATGTCACACGACGATTTGGATGAGTAATAATAAAATAAGGAGTAGATTAATTTTGTATTTACTTAAAAGGTGTTTTTTTTTTTAATTTCTGTCACTGTCGAAATGTCAGTTTAAAAATATTAGCGCTGCGTTCAATCACAAAGAGTGAGTTCGGATCATTTACCTCTGCTTGCACATTGGCTTGCACCAACCTCTATTGATGAAAGCTACAGATTTGAGTAAGGAAAGTTTTTTTGACTGAGATTTTAGATAACCTCAATGTTTTACTTTTAGTTTGTAAATATATTTATATATTTGTTTTGGGTTTTTTTGTTTGGTATATTTTTGGTGCATAATCAGTGACCTTTACTTACGTTTGTTTTGCCTCGTAGTGCCCTCATAAATATATTTTTTTGTGCTGGAAAGGGGTTCAAAATATGGCGTTTTTCTGGACAAAATAGGAGGTGTTTTATTCGGTAAGGAACAACTTGGGATATTAAATAAGGTAAATTAATCCTTGTAAAAGCGATTACCTAGAGAAATTATAAACGAATTTATTACCAAATGCCAAAAAACAATTCTTTCTGGGGGCTATAAATTTAAACCACCCCCCTGAGGTGGTCTAAAAAATCACCAACCTTATAACCTCAAAAACAAATAATGAAGCTATTATGTGCCAAATTTTTGGGGAATTCACCATTTGCCATTTTGAAACCTGTCAAAAAAAATTAGTTTTTAGAAAGAGAAAGGTATATTTTTGTTGACAATTTTAGTAAGAAACATCGTAATATGTCCGACTTTTTAATAAGGATCTCTATTATATATGGCCATCAGGCACGTATAGACATAAAATCATTCATAAAATCTTAAAAGCAAAAAAAAAATTCAAAAATTTTTTGCTTCAAAATGCAATTACCTATCTTAATGTGAAAACCGCGTCTCGCAAGCTGCTAAGGTTCGTGAGTTAAGTTTCTATAAGTAAATTTTTCGAGATATTTTTTAACACTTTAACATTGATACAGTTTTTGTTGAAAATGTAATTATCCGTCTTAATACTAAAACCGTGTATCCTTAGCTGATACAGTTCGTGGATTACGATTTGTTTTTTTTTTAAATATCTTAAAAACTATGGATCTAACATACTTCATCAGAAATATAGTTCTTATAAAAAGTACAATTATCCATCTTAGCGTGAAAACCGCGTGATGCTAACTGCTACGGTTCGCGCGTTACGATTTTTTAAAAGTTTAACCCTCATTTCTACCCTCTTTGCAACCCATCACCCCACCAAAAACTTGTCAGCTCACCGCCTGGGGCCAGATATTTTTTGTGTCAAATTTGATAAAAAATCGGTTTGGCGGTTTTTGAATAATCGTGTTACAGACAGACAGACAGAGAAACACCCAGACAGACGGACACTATCACAAAATTTTGTAATTTGGTCTTTTTTGACCCAAATGACTTAATTTTAGTGGAAATAAAAAACTTTTTTTTTTGACAATCGCAATAGCCTCCATGGATGGCTGGCAATAGTTTGGCTAGTTGAACAAGAAAAGAGAATTAGCCAAAAATTTATTTTTGCTGTAGAAAATTAGCCAGTAATTTTGAAATACTTTTCGATTAACTCCTTTAATGCTAGGGTTTGCTGCGTTGCTAGCGGAGAAAAAAATATATTTTAGGAAAAGCAGTTTAAATTGCACGCCTTTCAAACAGCGGGAACATTTGCCTGTTAGCTTAATTTTTTTTATGAAAAGTTGTAAAGCCAAATAACTCCTGCCTCCTCCTTTGCACATTTTTCTCGAGCAGTTAAAAAATGTTTTTTTAAATTAGTCCACGGTAATTTTGAAAGCAAATACCTTGAAAACGATTCAATCAATTTTAAGATGGTACCTACTTTTCCTAAGTAGATTCTGGGATGACACGCACTCCTCGGAGGCGGTGCGTTCTACAAAAGTTTTAATTTTGGAAAAAGCATATTAACAAAAAAAATACCTTCAAAACGGGGTGCCACTTGACCCACTTTCCCTATTTAAATTCTGGGGGTGAGACACAACCCTCGGAGGGGGCGCGTGCTACAAAAATGTGTCCCCTCGCAAACAAAATTCAGTTCGAGGGTTTTTTCAAATGTCATCAAAAAATACTTTTTATGAATAAAGTTAAAATAGGAATATCGGTTTTTCCAATAAATTTTTAAAAACAATATTTAAATTTAGAAAGTGTAAATTTGTAAAACAAATAGGTCTCCTATAAATATAATAAATATCTAGAAATACTTTCTATAATATTTTGAATGATTTTTAAAAATTGTTGACTTTTAACCAAAACGAGCTTTCAAATTTTTTTTTTGTTTGTTCCAGCATCACGCAAAAACTTCTGAACCGATTTTGATTGGAGTTTCACTACTGCATTCCTAATATTTATGGGTGTGCATTGGACTTATGGCATCAGCTTCACGGAAACAAAAGTTGATTCATGACCAAATATGTCATTTGGGATATTCGTTTGGAACGGCGATTACTCATAGTTACTAGCTGGCCGCCTGCGAATTCGTTCGCGTGTTTAAAATTGTAGATTCCTCCTCCTTCTTCACCTTACACCACTTTTATGCCCTCAAACCTTTAGCCCCTTAAACCCTTCCGTATACTCGAGTATCCGCTGTGCCTGAAGTTTTTTCCGTCTTTTTTGCTTTAAAGGGTCTTAACTTTTGTTCCCGAAAACCGATATTGATGAAATGAAGCCTATGTACTCCCCTGAAATCCAAATAATGCAGACAAATTCTTCCAGTAATTTTTCTTGCATAAAAACACTTTCTTTGATTCCGGTTTGATAGGCAACTTATTTTTTACCAGTTCCTTGTTTTTATCGAACATGGTGGTGAGGGGAGTAGAGGGGTAACAAAAAATTGCAAAAATAGTAGGCGAAGCACTTTTCTCCATTCTGGACTTTATTTCCTTTAATTTAATACCACACAACCCATATTTTAGTCGGTCAATATTTTCATTAAAAATGGGGTTGGTAGGGGGGAACCATAGAAATATAATTGGTTAAGAATGGGCAAAGACGACTGCGCATCCTAAAATCGGAGGACCCCATGGGGGCCATCCATTTTGAATCACAGCACAGATCGGGCGACTGGAAGTTGCCGCATCCGCAACCAACCAATGTCATTTTCTTTGATTTTGATAGAGGATGGATTGTTGTCTGTCGTTTAGTGTTTGTTTTCATATTTTTCTCTTTGATTTTTAATTAAGCAGTTAGTGGATACTTACGTCGATTTAAAAGTAAGTATAGTGGTGTAGCCAAAAGTATCCTTCATAGTCACAGTGTTTGTTCTAATTTTAGTGTATTTTAGAAAGTTAAAAAGTACTAGCTGTTTAAAATGGGAATGCCTATAGAGTGATTTTGCTTTGTATTTGCAACGAAACAAAGATTGCATGCAAGTCCTTTATTTCTATCTCACTTCACTGGTGCTGCTAAAGCAAGTTAGATGAGAAGAGTCGACTTGCAATAAAACAAGAATTACATGCAAGTTATCTTTTCTCATCTCACTTTATAGTGGTACCAGTAAAGTGACATGAAAAGATAAGACTCGCATGCAATTCTTGTTTAATTACTCTATGTCAAACAGGCCTTATTATGACTATTATTTGCAAAAACAAAAATGTGCTTTTGCTATTGGTCTGAATCTGAAATGATGTTGTTTTTCAATTGTTTTGGCTTATTTTTTTTTGAATTTTTGTCTGTTCTTGTTGTTTGAAGAGTCCAGGCATTCATATTTAGTGTTAGCGGTTTCATAATCGAGAGATGGTCCATTTTTGTCATAATTATTATAATTATGTATTGTTACTTTGGTGTAAGTTTTCATTTGGCAAAATAAAATACTTGATTTGATTTGATTTGATTTATATCAGGGGCATTCATATGAGACTGACAAAGATGGAGATTCACAGTGAGTTACAAAAAACTGACAGATGTTATTGCAAATAGGTAGTACGACAAGCATGAACAGTGGTTATTTCTTAGGACTAAAATTAGAACAAACACTATTCCAATTATGAACTACTTATACTTTATATTAATCCTGCTTGATAAACAATGTTCAATAGAATGGATAAAAACGAGCAATTGACTATAATCAGATCAAATTAAAAAAAATATATATAAATACCCTAGTAGGTGCCTCCATAAAAAAATTTCATAAAAAATCAAAAAAGACCGAAAATCATACACTTACTAAATAATTACCTTATTTTTAAGCTGGAAAGTTTCTGTTTTTTTTTATTTGATATTTTTTTAATTATTTATAAACACATAGCTACAGGTTGGTTAATGTAAAATTTCTAAAATCACATGGAAAGGCCTTCACACACAAAATTGCATAAGGTACATAACACATAGCATTAAATCTCTACATATCAGTGATTGAGATGCTACACTAGGCGTTATGTGACTCCATGCAAGTTTATGTGAGACAGCCTTAACTTCTCTTTTTTTAATTTGAAAAATACATTTTTGCTACTCATACCTCTTATATATATTGAGTTTTCGTTATTTATAAGGATATTAATTCACTTTTAAGATTCCAAAATGAATGAAACAACAACCCAGCATCGCTTCAATTCAAATATGCTCTTAGACGATTACTGCTGTATACAAGAGTAGCTGGTGAGGGAGGAAACTGCAGGGTGATTGACTCAACTTCAGATTGTCAGTTCCCAGCAAATCTGGGAAGTACGAAGAGGCTGTTGATATTTCTCTTGTGAGGAAATAAAAACTTAAAATGACTACTTTTTGGAAACTCCACCTCTGGAACCCAATCACTCATTCATTCTAATTAAAAATATTGTTGTCTGTTATGTTAGAATAAGGTTTTTTAATTTAAGCAAAAAAATTCACTGCTATGTACAGTGCAAGGTAAAAATATAAGAAACAAATTGAATAAGTTGATATTATTCAATCATCAGTAATTGTGACTGTCACATTGAATAAATCATTTTACTTTGAATTTTGTCATTTCTCCATCCATAGTGTATGTATTGAAACCCCATTTTTTTAATACTTTTTCAAAACAAAGATGTTGTACCATAGTGTCAAAAAATGTTGTATTGTAAATAAATGTATCTGTTCTGATGCAGTTTTTCATATTTCTACCTCCCCTTCCCTTTTAACTTCTAAGCCATCACATAGTTTAAATTTGTCAAGCCATCAATTTGTCATATATACAGCTGGTTTAAAAAAAATAGGACATGTCGTGATTTTACTTTGAGATTTAACAGCACAAACATCAATGTTGTCCTTTTTTTTTTCAACCGGCTATAAATATGACAACATATCAAACATTTTTTTAAATGATTGATTATGATTTGGGTGTTAACGCTCCAACCCTATAGAAATATTAAAGAATTGGAGAAAATGCTGAAACACATTAATTTTGTTTGTAAGCGGGAGACTTTTTGGCTATATCTCAAAAACTAATTGATAGATTTTCAAAATTTTTACACGATTGTCAAGGAGACCTTCACAAGGTATCACTCGACCCACTTTCCCTATTCAAAATATAAGTTTACCCCTAGAAGGGGATGCGTGCTATAAAAATTTCAAGATAGGTAGCCAAAGAGTGTCCCGTTTACAAACAAAATTGATGTGTTTCTTCCAATTCTGAACAATTTTTGAAAAAATCCAGGTGAACCCTTTTAAATGGGCAACCCTGTATGTATACATATACAGGGTGTCCTAAAAATTCGTGTCCACCCTAATATCTCCAGAACCAAAAGAGACAGAAAAGTAAAATTTTACACAATTAGATGGTTTACAAAATATTATCTTTTTGGATGCTAATTATGCCGCCCTTCATTAAGTGGTGGAGCTAGAGCGGAGACAATACTTTTTATAATTGATATACCCTGCATATTTTCGAAAGTTTAAATAGAGCTTTTTATTCTGTTTCCAAAAATACCTAATATGTTACCTTTTCCTCTAAAGGTTTTTAAATAAAATGACAAAAACTTTTAAATAAGAGCAATGTTTTAGAGAAAGACTCCCCGAATATCTGTTTTCTTGTTTAACTCATTGGTCTTATGGAAATGATTTTCCCATTTTATTTAAAAACCATTAGAGAAAAAAGTAACATATTAGGTTGTTAATGAAAGGTAAGATGACGTGAAATTTTACTTCTCTGCCTCTTTTGGTTTTGGAGACATTAGGGTGGACTCGAACTTTTGGGACACCCTGTATGTCCAAACAATATTGCATTTAATTGACTTGCAAAACTAAAAATAAAAACATGATACAATAAGGTTTTGATTGACAAGTATGTAACTAAATAACTCTGTTTGACATCTTTGCATCCGACAAAGAATAACCCAGGAGTTAACTATAAAAAAAGTAAAAATTAAGAGTATTTGTCTTGCTTGCAGCAATAATTCTTATTTTAAATACATTCCCAATTACTTTTTATGTTTAAACCACTTGCAGGGAATTTAATTTTGAATTGAAATAATATATTAAAAAATACTCGTTTACAAAAATAGCTAGATTTTAAAATAATTTTACACATTGAGGTAAGGGTGAATTAATGATTTCATGTAAGCACTTTTTCCTTAATAAACTAATTTTCATTGAACATTCTCCATAAAGTATTAAATATCCTCTGCATCAGTCATATGTTTAAACATTCAAGTCCCACTTTTGCTTCTCAATTTTGGAAAGAAATTCATGAAGGTTTCAGTTTTGGCTTGAAAGATATATCTAGCTAAAAGCGTATGTTGAACTAGCTTAAGGCACTTTTGTTCCATATAAAACCTGATAAGTAAACTCTTTTGAAGGTCTTTCGCAGCATCGACACTTTTTGTCCAAATCTAGAAGGAACTTTAATTTAGTCTCAAACTAACAAACAGTTAGCATATATGATGAGATAACAACGTTTGTTTAAAATAATTAAATTATCTGCCTTTGTTTATTTTTGCAATCAGCTGATTTCAACATAAGTTTACACGCAGATTTTTAACCAGCTCAAAACATTTTTCTTTTGTTGAACACGGATATAATTTATCAATTTTTTTTAAATTAATTTCTCGGCAAATATCCTAATTTATTAAGTCAGCAAGGCAGCGAATATTTTTAAATTGATGCACTGACACTTATCTTTGCAATACAAGTTCGATTTAAATTTTAAATGTAAACGCAAACCGTATGTCAAGCTCAACCAACCATTTATTTAACTCTGCTGTGATTCAAAATGGATTCCCCCCTTATTAGCCATTTCGCGCAGATTCTGGCCAATTCTTAACCCATTATATTTCTATGGGGATACCCAAAAATCCATATTTAAACAGATCAAAATTTTTATAAAATATGGGGGATAATCCGCCCTAATAATAGGGGGTTGATAGAAAAACGCTGAAACAATACCAATTTCTAAACCTCTAAGACTTTTTTCTTCTGAGATACAGAGGATCCCTTTACCCCCTTCAAAATAGAATTACCCCTATTACTCCACTCTCACAAAAACAAAACAAAATTATGATTGTTTTCCACAAACAAAAACTACACTTTTTTGCACTCGACGCGCGTTTCGCTAACAACGTTCACATCATCAGGAGACGATAAACAATGAACTAAATTAATCTACGCTCTATCTTATATACAATCCTTTAGTGGGCGGAGATAAGACTAATAAATTGTGATTGATCACGATTTTTAATCCTATCTCCCCTCAACCAAAGAATAAAGTGTACTAAACGGGATGGGTCATCTATCTTTATTTAAACTATTTCTGTATTTAATGATTTCCATACTTTCATATGCATTCAAAAGTGTTTTGTTTGGTACACTTTTTAGAAGTTTTAGGTTATCTAATGTAAATCTATGATTGTTTTCAAAAGCATGCTCGGCCACACTTTTTTGTTCTTCCGTATTTTAAGTGTGCTAAGTCTTCTTTAAAACGTGTTTGAATAGAGCGTCTCGTTTGGCCAACATATTTTTTGTCACAATCCATGCAACTAATTTCGTAAATTCCACTTTTTTCTAGAACTGTAGTTTTATCCTTGGGATTTCCTAGTAAGCTTCTTATTGTGTTAACGGATTGATATACTAATTTAAGACCGGTGTTATTAAATACTTTGTGTAATCCGTTCGTATAATTAGGATTATAAGGACTTGATACAAATTTTGAGTCCCAGGTATATTTTTGTCTGAAAAAGGTAGAATTCCGAAAGGTCTTTTGAAAAGAATGTCTATCAGCTTATTTATTAAGCCTTCGTCGTAACCGTTTTCCCAGCTATATTCCTAATCCTATTCTTTTCTGCTTCAAATCTTTCTTTGTTTAAGGGGAAATTTACTAATCTCTATGTTAAAAAGTGCAAACTTGCAAGCTTATGTTGTACGCAATGAAAACAGTCATTTGGAATATACCTGTTGGTGGCCGTGCCTTTTCTGTATAGGTCAAAGTCCAATTAATTTTAACATTTAAGAAATAAAAATAAATTGGACTTTGACCTATACAGAAAAGCCACGGCCACCAACAGGTATATTCCAAATGACTCTTTTCATTGCTTACAACATAAGCTTGCACGTTTGCACTTTTTAACATATAGATTAGTAAATTTCCCCTTAAACAAAGAAAGATTTGAAGCAGAAAAGAATAGGATTAGGAATATAGCTGGCGAAAACGGTTACGACGAAGGCTTAGTAAATAAGCTGATAAATGGGCATTCTTTTCAAAAGACTTTTCGGAATTCTACCTTTTTCAGACAAAAAGATACCTGACAAAATTTGTATTAATTTCTTATAATCCTAATTATACGAAAGGATTACACAAAGTATTTAATAACACGAGTCTTAAATTAGTATATCAATCCGGTAACACAATAAGAAGCTTACTAGGAAATCCCAAGGATAAAACTACAGTTCTAGAAAAAAGTGGAATTTACGAAATTAGTTGCATGGATTGTGACAAAAAATATGTTGGCCAAACGAGACGCTCTATTCAAACACGTTTTAAAGAACACTTAGCACACTTAAAATACGGAAGAACAGAAAACTCAAGTGTGGCTGAGCATGCTTTTGAAAACAATCATAGATTTACATTAGATAACCTAAAACTTCTAAAAAGTGTACCAAACAAAAGACTTTTGAATGCATATGAAAGTATGGAAATCATTAAATCCAGAAATAGTTTAAATAAAGATAGAGGACCCATCCCGTTTAGTACACTTCATTCTTTGCTGAGGGGAGATAGGATTAAAAATCGTGATCAATCACAATTTATTAGTCTTATCTCCGCCCACTAAAGGATTGTATATAAGATAGAGCGTAGATTAATTTAGTTCATTGTTTATCGTCTCCTGATGATGCTAACGTTGTTAGCGAAACGCGCGTCGAGTGCAAAAAAGTGTAGTTTTGGTTTGTGGAAAACAATCATAATTTTGTTTTAGTGCAACCAAAGGTTCCAAATTCTCAACATACTCCACTCCCAGTTCAAATTTTGGAAAACGCCCAAGCACGTGTTTATTTATTTTATTACTGAGATCTCTGTGGCTTTTCGTTTCCGAGATATAAAAAACCTCTTTAAAATTTGAACCCCTATTTTTACTCCCTTAGAGGTAAAACTTTCAAAAATCTTTTCTTATCGAGCGCTTACGTCACAAACCCAATATGTCCTTAAATTTTCGTAGCTGTAGGTCCATTGGTTTGAGTTGTGCGTTTATAGTTGATCTATGGTCTATGGTGTTGACTATATTATTCTTTTATTAGTATAGATGTTTTAACGGTAATTATTAATATTATGACACCTGTAAGCCTGGTAATACCGCCGGATCTCACCTTGCTATATACTCCACTATTTATACACACGAGGATCTCTACTTGTGCGCAAATTAAAATCGGATCTTACTCTACCTTATTTTTATCAAAAAAATTAAAACCGTATTTCTTTACCCGTCTCAGCGGTTTCCCCTTATATTTAAGGTGTGTAGGAAGTATTTAAAATATGTACTTTAAAATCTCTGTCCCTTCTGGTGGATCTCGGATTGTCCAATTTTTATTCGGATCTCAACTTGTCAAGAAAACGTATATATATGTATATATATCTATATATATAGCACATGTAAAACGAAATGTTTTTAGAAACAATAAAGACTGAATCTATATATATATATAGCACATATAAAATATATTGGAAAAGTTCGTACACCCTAGACAAGTCTGGATAAACCCTGGAGAAGTCTTTAAAGACTGTGGAAAAGTCTGGAAAGACCCTGGAAAAGTCTGGAAAAACCTGGATACACTGTGAAAATGTCTGAGTACACCATGGAAAAGTCTGAATACACCCCTGAACAGTCTAGATACACCCAAGAAAAGTCTGGATATACCCTGGAAAAGTCTGATCAACCCAATCTAACAATCATATATGAGTAGCGATTTTTTTTATACATGTTCTTCTGAGCGAGGGAAGTTTAGAATAAACCTTTACTCGATTTATTTATTATTGGTTTATTTTTCTAGAATATGAAAAGTTTGGAAATATATAGGGTGTTAAATTCAAAAAATCATGTAAATCGGCTTTCCTTATAAACTAATCACGTCATTTTTGTCGGACGTTAAGGGACATGGAAAAAGTACTCTCACATCGATTGCTTTTCATTTCAACTCCCTAAACCCACAAATAAAAAAGTTTGCCACAACCAAGATTTATAAAAATTCAGTTAATTATTAATAAATATCAATATAAAAATAAGATTATTTTCAAAAATATTTTTGACGCATACTTAATTGATGGTTCAATGACAGATGATATCTAGAAATTAAATTTCGCCCACTGTGCGCCGTCGCTCTGTTTGTCGGTCGCTCTGTCTCTCACCTACATTGTAGCCACTCTAACTCAAAAACCCCTACACCACTCATAACAAAATTTTACATAATGATTACTTGTGTTGACGCGCAGACCCCCCTTATTTTTGAGCATTCCCCTATTACACCCTTTGGAGCTACCCCCAAAAAACTTCATCACTAAAATAAATATTTTTTTTCCTACCGTGTGATACCTCTTTGGAAAGCCTGTAAAAATCGTAGTTGAATGGCGTCAAAAATTTTGACTACATATATATATTAACAAAAAATGCAAAAAACTCTTGAAAAATTAAATTTTTGTGCTATATGTCTCGAGTTTTGAAACGAAATGTCAAACAAGAAGTAGCTTAAGTTAAGATGCAGTCAACACCCTATCGTCTTGTTAAATTTCATACAAATCGGTTTAGCCGTTTTTGCGTGATTAATGAACAAAAATATTAGTTTATCAGCACTATATATATATATACTATAAGATATAATGCTTACATCAATGTAATATAAAACTATAACAATAAATACCCTTACACACAGGGATAATCTCGCGCGTGAGTCTAAGTACCTTAACGTACATACATAATTTATACCTACTAATGCAAGAAAATAAAAATCTACGTGTCGACAGTTTTAAATTTATACCACAACCCTACTCATTTCTATAATAATAAACCTACTAATTAGAAGATTGAAGAATGGTTGAATATAAATTAAAATATTAAGAAATAAATAACAACGCGCAAAAAATGAGGGAAAAATACTAAGTAACGTAGACAATTTTTTCGTTAAGAATTCGATAAATTCTATTCAGATTATCAGTCGCTAATACCATTTTTTAATTTATTTTTTATTTAGGTTCTTAAATAAAAGGCAATTTTTTCGTACACATTGTGCGAAATAATATTAGAAATAATAAAGTCTGAATCTATATATATATATATATATAGCACATATAAAATGTATTGGAAACGTCCGTCTACTCGAAAGAAATTCTGGATACACCCAAGAAAAGTCTCGATACGCCCCAGAAAAGTCTGGAAACACCCAGAAAAAGTCAGGATACTCTTGAAAAAGTCTGCATAGACCTTGGAAAAGTCTGGATACACCCTGGAAAGTCTGGGTACATCCAGGAAAAATCTGTATACACCACAGGAAAGTCCGGACACACCCTGGAAAAGTCTGGAAATAAAGTCTGGATACACTTTGGAAAAGTCCGGAAAGACCCTGGAAAAGTCAGGATACACTCAGTAAAAGTCTGGATACACTCTGGAAAAGCCTGGATACACTCTGGAAAAGTCTGGATACACTCTGAAAAAGTCTGGAAATCCCTGGAAAAGTGTGGATACATACTGGAAAAGTCTGGATACACTCTGAAAAAGTCTGGAGACACCCTGGAAAAGTCTGGAAATATCTGGAAAAGTCTGGATACACTCTGGAAAAGTTTGAAAACACCCTGAAAAAGTCTGAATACACTCTGAAAAGACTCTGAAAAAGTCTGGATACACTCTGGAAAAGTCAGCAAAGACCCTGGAAAAATCCGGATATACTCTGAAAAAGTCTGGAAAGACCCTGAAAAAGTCTGGAATACCCTGTAAAAGTCTGGCTACACTGTGGAAAAGTCTGAAAAATACCTGGGATAGTCTGGATATGCCCTGGAAGTCTGGAAGGACCCTGGAAAAGTCTGGCTAAACTCTGGAAAAACCTGGACACACTCTGCAAAAGTCCGAGTATAAGTCTCAATACACCCCTAAACAGTGTGGATACATCCAAGAAAAATCTGGATATAACCTGAAAAAATCTGATTGACCCAATCTTACTTATGTGTATACGAGTAGTGTTTTTTTTTATATGTGTTCTTAAGCGAGGGAAGTTTTAGAAGAAACCTTTACTCGACTTATTTCAATCAAATAAATTTTTCTTAAAAAAATCGTTTAAAGAACAAGCTTTTATTAAATGCACTTAAAAGTAGAAAATAATTTTTTATCTTTCTTACACCAAAATAAAAGCGATGGGCGCAAATTAAAAATTAAAAATTAAACATTTTCAAAGGCTTGGCAAGCACGGCAATCTCACCTGCTTCTTTCGATTTTTAGATGAAAGCATTATGTTTATCATTCGAATAGAAGAAGAATTTAGTTCTTCTTTTATAGTTCTCTCTTTGTCACCTTCTTCTTCAAGTACCATGCTCTCTTCGAACGCTGGCTATCATTAGCGCTATCTGCACCCTATCCACTGCCTTTCTGAAAAGTATCGCCATACCATTGTATAAGATTTTTAAACTATGATATACGTCTGCGACCCGGACCTTTTCTGCCCTCAATTTTTCCTTCTATTATTAATTTTAAGAGTTCATATTTGTCATTTCTCAAAATATGACCAAAATATTCAAGTTTACGTCTTTCGATGGTAACTTCATAATTATATTTATAATTATAATAACTTCAAGATTCTTATTCAATCATATTGGTTAGAGAGAAGTGTCCAAATTCACGTTACGTACTTTGTCCACCCAAGATATCCTGAGTATTCTACGATAGCAATATATCTCGAATGCCTCCAATTTTTTGCACATGGCATCAGTCAGTATCCATGCCTCTACGCCATAATCCAAAATGCTAAACACATAACAACGAAGCACGCGAATTCGGAGAGTAGTATTAAGATCGCGAATACACAACACTGATTTCATTTTGACAAAGGATGATCTAGCCTGTTCAATTCTTGCGCGAACTTCTTGCATGTTGTCCCAGTTTTAATTGCCCTGATAGCCCAGGTATTTATACGATTCTACGCGTTCGACTTGTTGGCCATTTACCTCCAGTATGCCTCTTATGTTTTTTTGCTTGGCTATAATCATCCATTTTGTTTTTCCAACATTGAAGTTAAGCCCAAATTGCGAACTTTTGGCTGCGACCCGATTTATCAGCTCTTTCAGGCCTTCCAACGTATCCGCAATTATGGCTCAGTTAAGTTTGCCCCCCCCCCAGATCGATTTTCTCAAAAATTGTTATGCCAATATTTTGCACACATTTTGCACAATTTTGCACGCCACAAATCAAATTTTGCACACTTTCCTACGAGAAACTACAGCCAATTTTCAAAAATTATGATGTCATTTGAAAGGTCTTATTTTGCACAATTTTGCACACCCATTTTTAAATTTTGCACAGCTCCCTGTAACCCACACGGGGGTTCTGAAAATATCAAGTTTGCCCCCCCCCAGTCAATATTTTTCAAAAAATTTGGTGCCGTTAGAAAGGTCTAATTTTGCACAATTTTGCACACCCATTTTTAAATTTTGCACAGCTCCCTGTAACCCACACGGGGGTTCTGAAAATATCAAGGTTACCCCCCCAGTCAATTTTTTTCAAAAATTTTGGTGTCATTAGAAAGTTCTGATTTTGCACAATTTTGCACACCGATTTTAAAATTTTGCACACCTCCCTTTAACCCACCCGAGGGTTCTGAAAATATGAAGTTTTCCCTCCCCCCAGGTTAATATATTTCAAAAATGTTGATGTCATTAGGAAGGTCTAATTTTGCACAATTTTGCACACCCATTTTAAAAAATTGCACACGTCTCTCTAACCTACACGAGGGTTCTGAAAATATCAAGTTTGCCCCCCAGTCAATATTTTTCAAAAGTTTTGGTGTTATTAGAAAGGTCTAATTTTGCACAATTTTGCACACCCATTTTAAAATTTTGACCACTTCTCTCTAGCCCACACGATACACACTGCAAAGAGTAAAGACAACAGGCCAAAGTAGAAGAAACGTCAAACTTTGGTGCAGAACACCCAAAAATTTAGGTAGGTGCATTTGGGGAGTGAAGGACGAAAAAACTGTCACTTTCTATTAAGCTCAGACACATCTTACCGAAAATGACTAAGAACGCCGATAACGCCGCATTTCTATCTCTCTCTTTTACATGCCAAGAATATCAAGGGCTTATCAAATTTCTGGAGGGCTGCACTTAGAATAATTAGAAGAAGTCGTTTATTTATTTCTACACATAAACATTTAAGACATTTTGTTTTCATACTACATGTACTTAAAATGGCGAATAAGAAAAAAATTATTATTCCTTTTATAGATCGAAAAAAAATCAAATCGAATTCAAAAAATATGTCATGTAAATTTGACTCAATTCCCAACCCAAAAACGGAAACAACGCCTGCTGCAAATGTGCTGAGACCAATAGGTATAAAGTTAAAGTTCCATTCACATTCCATTTAGGTCTTTTTGGTCAGTGTTTTTGTCTCTTTTCTTATTGTTATTGTTACTTCTGCAACCGCGCAGTTGTTAAATATCATTCCGTAGTGGTTATTAACCATAACAGAGTCCGGAATTTCCGGAGAAATTACTTTGTGGTTATCGTTATTTTATTTTTTTCGTAATATTTTTGGAAAATTGATTGATGAGGGACGTATCATCGACTAAAAGTAATAAAAACTAACAAAATAGTTAGGTTATATTTAACGCCAACCACAAAGTAAATACTGAGAGGTAATGCAGTTATTACGTAACCCTTATTTTGCCCAATTTTGACCCTAACCCGCGACCCCCTATATAACGCTTTGTAACGTTTGGGACTACTCCCCTCTCAAATAACGTAACGTTTTGCTGCAAGAGACCCCCCTCTTTTTTTTTCTTTTTTACTCGAAAAGTTATTTTATTTTACAATAATAATTTAAAAATTGCGTTACGTAACAGAACCGCGAAACCTCGCTCACTCCTACATAACCCCTATAAGCGTTACGCCTAGTTCCCACCTATGCGTGCTCACCCTGACACTAAAAACGCACCACGCGATACGATAAAAAATCGGCAAATGCATGGCTGATCACGTGATGCATTTTTAGAGTCAGAGTAGGCACGCATAGGTGAGAACCAGGCGTTACGTAATGTTATGTATTCTAAATAGAGACGTTCACGTTGACTTTCCTGCCGAAATGGAACGCCAACATTTAAAATATAAGTTGCAAACTTCGGAAACTTCACCCGAAGTCATTCTGAATTATGATCACAAATAAAACTAGGCATTGCAAAGCGAAATTTCAATATATTACATAAAAGGCCTTCGCGCGTGGTAGGTGTAGGTACGCATGCATTCCTCTTCACGGCACGTACAACCTCCCGCGGATACCTGTCCCGAATTCAGATATAGGTGCATATACCTACCTACTAGTTACTGGGAGGTGTGCAAAATTTGAAAATAGGTGTGCAAAATTTGAAAATAGGTTTGCAAAATTAGGCTTCTCGAATGACATAAACTTTTTGAAAAATATTAACTGGGGAGGGCAAACTTTTTTGAGAACGCTCGTGTGGGCTACTGAAGGGTGTGCAAAATTTGAAACTAGGTGTGCAAAATTGTGCAAAATAGACCTTTCGTATGACACAAATTTTTTGAAAAATATTGACGGTGAGGGGGCAAACTTGATATTTTCAGAACCCTCATATTGGTTAGAGAGAGGTGTCCAAAATTTTAAAATGAGTGTGCAAAATTGTGCAAAATTAGACCTTTCTAATGACACCAAAATTTTTGAAAAATATTGACTGGGGGGGGGGGCAAACTTGATATTTTCAGAACCCTCGTGTAGGTTAGAGAGAGGTGTGCATAATTTTAAAATGGGTGTGCAAAATTGTGCAAAATTAGACCTTCCTAATAACGCCAAAATTTTTGAAAAATATTGACCTGGGGGAGGGAAAACTTAATATTTTCAGAACCCTCGGATGGGTTAAAGGGACGTGTGCAGAACCCTCGTGTGAGTTAGAGAGAGGTGTGCAAAATTTTAAAATGGGTGTGCAAAATTGTGCAAAATTAGACCTTTCTAACGACACCAAAGTTTTTAAAAAATATTGACTGGGGGGGGGGGCAACGTTAAGTTTGCCCTTCGCCCACAGAAAATTGGCTGTAGTTTCTCGTGGGAAGTTCTGCAAAATTTGATTTGTGATGTGCAAAATTTTGACCGTGTCGTCAGCATATCTCAAATTGTTAACTTTTATGCCGTTTGTAGTTAGACCCTCCTCACAGTTGTGAAGTGCATTCTCGACGATTTTATTACTATAGATATTAAATAGCAGCGGAGACAATATACAGCCTTGGCGAACACCTCTTTTTATTCGGACTTCTACGGACAGTTGACCATCAACTTTTATTTGAGCTATCTGGCTCCAGTATAGGTTGGCAATTATTTTTAGATCTCGGTCATCTAGACCAACTTCTTTAAGAGATTCCATAAGCTTTTCGTGCTGGACCCGGTCGAAGGCCTTCTCATAATCTATAAAACAGGCATATACTGGCACTGACACATCTCTAGACCGTTGAACCAAGACTTGAATTCCAAATAACGCCTCTCTTGTTCCGAAGCCTCCACGAAATCCGAACTGCGTATCGCCCATAAAGGATTCGCATTTTTTATAAATTCCCTTATGAATAATCTTTAAAAATATTTTTAGCATATAGCTCATTGGGCTAATTAGACGGTAATCACTACACTTCTTTGCTGAATATTTTTTAGGCAATGTATCAAATGTTGATTTTCGCCAATCAGCTGGGATTTTACCACTGCGATAAATCAGATTAAAAAGTTTGACAAGAATATTCAGCGAATCTTCGTTATTGATAAGTTTTAAAAGTTCCGTGTATATTTCGTCTTGCTCTTTTTAGCTAAAGATATTGCATGCTGTACTTCTTCCGGTGTTATATCTAAGCCTTGACTTGAGAATTATTCTGGATGTTCCGACCGACCATCGCTAAAGAGATTTTGTATGTAGTGACACCATTATTTTAGTTTTTCTTTGGTATATGTAATATTTTTCCTTCACTGTCAACAAGGATTCCTGTTTGTCTCTTATTAACTAAACCGGCCGCTTCCATTATACGTTTGTGTAAATTAAAAGTGTCATGTTTAGCATCCAGATCTAGTCATGTTTAGCATCCAGCTACTTTTTCACCGTAAAATAAAAATTTTTAATTTGCGACCATCGCTTTTATCATAATATAAGAAAGATAACAAATTATTTTCTACTGTGCATTTAATAAAAGCTTATTCTTTAAACCGATTTTGATAAAATTTGGTAAGGTAGTAGACCTCATCGATACAAATTAAAACTTTACAACAATTTATATATCTGATCATTAGTTCCTGAGATATAGCCGGTATAAATAATAATTTATTAATATTTTGTTGCTAACTTTCATTGCTAAATTAAAGGTAAACCCAAAATGAAGCAAACTACCTGTCCATTTAGTTAAATCTGTTTTAGTACCAGACGTACCTACCTATCTGTATAACTAACCTCTACCTAACAATTTTATAATATAATTTAATACCAGTACGTCTATATAAAAATTGTTTAGCTAAATTGAATGTCCTACCACTACACAATTCAATACCTATTTTATATATCTTAGCTTAGAAATTTGAAATTAACCTATTAGATGACTATTATTTTTGCCTAAATGTACTAAAAACCCTCCAAATGTGTAGGTTTATGGTTCTACAAGAATAACTGTTTGGATATCTACCCCATTTAAACCTGCTTATAATTTATTAATATCGGGATATAAACGCATTTAGAGCGAAAATATTTTCGCAGCAAATTCGTGCACGGTATAGTCCAATTTTTTGATGAGCGGACTGAGGTCATTTTTGCCTCTGAAAAATTATTTCTTTGTTGTCAACAGTTCGCATGTCAAATAATTGGTGGTTGTCAATTTGAAGTAACAGTTTAAACAATAAACAACATTACTTTTTTTTAGATATTTATTGTCGATGTCTAAAACAATGTACCAAATAGAGATCCAAAAAAATTACGTCAGTCCGCTCATCAAAAAATTGGACTATAATCATTACCCAAACATTAAAATATTAGCATTGAGCTACTTTTTCAAAAATACACTGAATAACAAAAAATGGATATGAAATGAATAACAGATGAAATTATTTTTTTTTATTTCTAACTAATTTCTCAAAAATCACTAGCCCAAATCCGAAGAAAATATTAACAAAAACTCTATCCAGCAAGGTACCACAAGAATAAGGTTTCCATTTAAGAAAAACTAAGGGGCGTAGCCTACGGCGCGGCGCAGCGAGAGGGTGAGAGTGTTAAAACTCTTGATAAGGGTATTTTGGTTCTCGAAATATCTGGGTTGAAAAGTTTTCAAATTGTCAATTTTTTTGAAGGACACGCTACACATTACATTTGCACTGGAAGAAATATGTGATTTTTTTTCAACAATTGAGATTTGTTCATGTAAATTATATTTTATCATACACATTATAGATTACCAATGACTTTTGGGGTGACTGACGTGCTATTCAACTGCACAAATTGGCGCAAATCGTCATCTTAAAGAAATATATCGCTTCGAAAACGATCTGGCGGCGTGATTTCTGAAAATGCGTAAGAAAAAAAGTTTTTATTAAGCACTAGTAATATTTAAAAGCAAATTATTTTTGTGTTTTTTGTTCGTTGGCCTCAAAACATAGTTTTTTTCATCATATTGATGACAAATCTGTCAGCAAACCAAACCGTTGATGACGTTGATGGTGTTTCAAGCACTGACGTGAAGTTGGGACCCCCACAATAAAATATCGGAACCAACCTAGGTTCAATCGTTTGGTGGTCGTTTGGTAGCGTTTGGTAGTCACTTATTTTGATTTGGTGGTACCCGATTTATTTATAAAAAATAAATACAAAATTAATGGGAAGTTGGCACCCAACTTTCGAATTGAACTACAACAATTGGTAACATGGTGGAAAATAACATAAAAACGTTTGGTAGTTGGGTTTTTTCGTTTAGTGGTGTCATTTTGGGCATATTTTTTTTAACTATTTTTTTCCTGGCCTGCAGATTATCTTTTTCCGGCCTGAGCTAAGAAAAGTGAAATATTGGAACCAACCTATTGTAAAGGTTCAATCATATGAGGTTGTTTTATAGTGTTCGATGATTACTTCTTTTCGTTTGGTAGGTTTTTTCCTCGGTTTTTTCACCCACGCCGGAAAAAGATATTCTGCAGGGCAGGAAAAAAATTGTTTTTTTTTAATGACACCACCAAACGAAAAAACCTAATTATAGTCTGGTCACACTAATTCTATCGCAAAAGACGATCGTCAAAACAAATGCTAGCCTGCTCAGGGAGGGCAACTTTCAAAACTAAACGGTACTGCGATTTTAACAGGCTCGTAGCCAAATATTGTATTATTGAACATACCCATTGAATTGCTGTAGCGAACGTCAGGCTTCCGTCAACTTGGCAGCCATATTTACTTTATAGATTGACCTCCCCGTTGTATTTTGGAGTTTTTACAGTTCATTATTTCGGATTTTGGAGTTTATTTCAGTTAAAGAGGTAGGTAAATAATTAGTTTTAATAGTAGTTTGAGTCTTGGGATTAAAAATTTACTCTTTTATTTCGTTTTAAAGTGAGCTTTACCTGAGAGGCGTAAGGTTTTAAGGGTCTTTTATAATTAATTATGGTGAGGTTTTCGATTAAAAAATATGGATTTTATCTGTGGTTATACATTTTTTATAATTGTAATAAATATTATTTTAAAACTAAAGGCAAGCTTATTCCCAACTTTATAATGGCATAAACACATTCTAAAGGCATAACTTGATCATTAACAATTTGATGAATAATTGTTTTAATCTCGGTTTTAATATACATAATATCTAGCTATAAATATATTTGTTTTTTAATTGGGCTTATTGTAGTTTATGTAACCGAGTTTTAAACTATGTATACCTTGAGCCCCTTGCTCTTTTACAGGGAAGCCAATTTTCTAACTGTGATCAATATCAGAAAAATTCAGATGTATAATGAATTTTTGGTAGGCCTCATCAAAAAATTACTTCCCTGGTTTATTAAATAAAAAAAAAATGGTTTCCTGGGTTAGTTTCGATTTAATTTTTACACATAAGTTATTATTAATTGCCTGTGATACTATTTTTGACTTATTACAATTTATTTCAAACATTTTGTTCTATGGTCTTCTTAAAAATGTTTGTCAGGAATTTTTATCCAAATGATTAGTATGCACTTTTAATTATTTAATTCGCAAAATCTATAGAGAACTCCTCTTAAACAGTTTTGTGTATCTCTTATTATCTTACAATAATGTGTTTTTTTAGCTTAGTAACAAGTAGAAGATGAACTCAACCTAACCCAACCAGCTTAAAAGACGAAGTTATAACAAGACTTTTAAGACGGTATCCCTAGAAACAGGTAAAAACTTATTTTATTGCAATTTAAAATTTATTCCCAGGTACCTAATTCAAAAAGTGATCTAAAAACTGATTTCTCAAAATTGCTGTT
The DNA here is from genome assembly GCA_963921995.1 of Oxystoma pomonae. Taxonomy (NCBI): domain Eukaryota; kingdom Metazoa; phylum Arthropoda; class Insecta; order Coleoptera; family Brentidae; genus Oxystoma; species Oxystoma pomonae. The sequence goes on along the minus strand of OY998166.1, from coordinate 53,749,811 downwards.
AAGAGAGGTTTTGTGAAAAAAGATATCAGCTATTCTTATTAGATATGCTACCCATTTATTTTATAAATTTCTTTCATACTAGTGCGGCAAAAAATTCACATTTCTGAAAACCCCGATACCTATGTAAAAAAGCTCATATTGATGAAGGATTGCGTATAATTGTAATTTGTAATCTATAGTATAGAATTAACCTATAATATCACAAGATTTTTTATCATGATAATTATTTTTTCAAGGATTACAAATCCCACAAACGCCCTACGATTTTTACGAAATTTGTATTTGAACTGAATTTAGACTATACTTTTAACCAAATATAAAAACCAATGGCATTGGACCCCGCATTGACGAAACCATCTTGTAAGTAAAACAATTAAAAATTTATCATTAAGGCAATTAAAAATGTTCATATTTCAGCAAATATCGAACATTAAGAATTTTACATATGACACAAAAGGTTTCAGTTTCAGAGAGTATTAATTTTTTTTAAGGTATCAGCTGTACCTTCCCCATTGCCAAGCCTATGCAAAAACCCACACAAAGTCCATGTAAAACTCAAAACATTGAATTGTATGTCTGGTTAATTTTTTTATTTATAAATATGCATGGTGAACAACCGCAAAAGGAAGAAGAATATAATGAAGGAAAAACAAAAACAATGGTATATCTATATATTCTTTTGAATTAACCAGCCAGCAAATTTTTCAAACTAAAAAAAGAATAAATTGTTTTTAAAATACGTGCTGTAGGAGTTGGTTATACTTTAATTTCACTTTTTTTTTGGAAAAGCATTTTCGCGAATTGCCAACTTTCTACATGAAATGTTGTTGTTATGTTATTTTTAAAAACAATCAAGTGCCAAAAGAAATCCCTAGTTTTCGCCAACAAAGACCATTTTCCGGCCCTAAATGTCTTATCCATGAAAAATATCTCTCTTAAGATTGATGTTTGTTTACTTTTTATAAATCTCGTTTACTTAATATTTCTTCTACTTTTACTTTTAGGTCGTAGGAAGGTGGATGGTTGTCTGATCCAGATAAATAAAACAAAGAACATTCAAAATGTATCTCGATGACGTGGGCACAACCCCTGTATAAATCTCAGAAAATATCAAACTTAAAATCAACAAGATTCCACCCGAACAAACATATTTACATAGATACATTGCAAATTAAATAAAAGCTTGTAAAAGCAAGCACACAAAGACAGGCGAGATTTTCAAACCAAACTAAGAGGTAGGTGTTTGTCAAGTGCGGACCTGGCCCCAAATTTAGGGGGGTAATGAGATTTTTGGCGAAGGCAAACATTTTTTGGAATAATACACTGAGAATGGCATTTTTGACACAAAGTCATGGTGTTATAGCGTCATAGAGAAAAATTTTTGCAATTTTGGCATAGAAGTCTTGATTTTTAAATGTTTTTGTGAAAAATGTAAGTCCAGGGGGGGAAATTACCCCCACTCCACAACCTGTGCTTATGTTTGTCAACTGACGACAAAAGTAGAGCAATAAATATTATTTGGTTTGTGATATACTTGCTTTTGTTATTTTTAGGAAACATAAGGAGTCCCTAAGCCCTACATGTACAGTTTTGAGAACAATCATTCACAAAGACAATACAACTTCAAGGATTAACGGTGCCAAAAACTTAAAAACTTCAACAACTTACAACTAGTTTTTTGTAAGTAGACAAGAAAGTCTCCCCAGTCCTTTTTTAACACATATTTTAAAAGTCACTATGTATTATTAATATTATCATAGATAATATCCCAAGTGCATAGAAAGTTGACGATAAAGACGAATGCACTCGAGTGCTGAGGTAAAAATTATGATAATTTGCTACACGAGGCATATTCTGCAGACTATTTCCTGAAATTCCTAATCTTTACAACGTTTCACTGAGCTGTTTTGTTCAGTTTATTGGTAAGTATTTTCCGAGATATTTTCTAAGACAAATAGTTTACTTTATTTTTCTGTCTTAAGTAGTTGACAGGAAGACGTCTAAATAAAAAAGACTTTAATGTTTTAACTTAATAAATGTTGCACATTTGAAATTTGTGCTATAGGAGAATGACCGACTGGATCCTGGTTAAGTTGTTTTTATTTGTTTCAGGTTACTGCAAAGGCTAGAGCAACCTTTTTGTAAACTGTGAACAAGGTTACAATTGGATAAATTTTTACACAGTTAGACAAGATATAATAAGTAAAAAAATATAAGAAAAAAAATTAGAAAATTTAATTTAATATATTAATTAAATTTAGTTGAAATATTTATATATATTTAAGTTTATTTAAAAACCTACCATAAAAAATAATGATAATTTCATTATAGTTCAACCTAAATAAAAATAACATATGTTTACCAGCACATTCACTATGATCCATAGAAAAGAAGTACACAGTGAACAACAGGCTCTTGGTAGCTGCAATTAAAATATAATAAAAAGAGAACATTTAAGAACGGCTTTTAGAGACTAATTATTTTCAAATTCTAAGGTATATTTTTGGGGAAATACTGTTTTATTAAATTTTTTAAACCTTCACAAGCCTGTTAATACACTTTGTTTGGTTTGGAAAAGAAAATAGAAATATAATATGCTATTGTACCAGTAAAAAACAACGTTTATGTTTGAATTAAATAAGTATATAAGCAGGCAGACCCTTGTTCACAAACGAAGTTCAAATAGAATTCACCTTTCAAATTATTCTTAATTTTATTTAGGTTCCAATGTAAACAGTGTAATTCGGAAATAAGCCAACCAACTGTTTTTTCCGGTGTAGTTGCAAATAGCTTGTGGTTGGTTCTGTTGCGCAGACTTAACCCATTTTTTTAAATCCTTCTATTTCTTTGGGAGATAGACATCACCAAAAAATTTTGCATCCATAAGCATCCTTACCTACCTAGAAACTTTCATATCCTCATAAGGATTTTGGTACCCTTAAAACTTTTTGTCATATTTATGACAAATACAACATCACAATTTCATCCTAAATAGAAAAAAAAACAAAAAATTTTGAAATCTGACTCTACTTTTTGATTGTCAACAACGTTTATTAAGTAAATAAAAGGTTCTAGATTTTGACATTTCGAATGTCAGAAAACGTCAGCGCCGGCGAGAAATACGGTGACCGGACTATACTATACGTGTTTACGTTATTGTCCACCATGTTACCACTTTTAGTAGTTCAATTCGAAAACACACTAATTTTGTATTTATTTTTTATAAATAAATCGGGTACCACCAAACCAAAATAAGTGACTACCAAACGCTCCCAAACGATTGAACCTAGTTTATTTCCAAAATTTTAATGTGGGGGTGCCAACTTCACCTCAGTGTTTCAAGCGATATCGTTTTATAACGATTTTGCTAGTTTGTGCACTTGAATGGGTTTTCTGGACTGTAAACTGTAAAATGTTCTATTGCATATCGCCAATAATGATTATAGTTAAAAATGAAACTAAGTTAGATTTTGCATTTGAGTAATTTCATTGGCACTTACATATATCCAGACAAAGCAATTGATGTGATGTTTTCCTCCAGAAAAATAAGTATTTAGACTCGTATACGTTGGCCAAATATAAGGGAAAATCGCCTTCTTTCTCTGAACTCTGCAAATTTAAAATTATTGAACATAAATCTAAACAATCGCACCATATTTGAAACGTCTTGGCCAATTTTTTTTTAAGCTCTATATATTTTTACACAACTCCAGAACTATTTTCTTTAACGTCAGTTTTTAAATTTGTTGCAAATTTACCTGGATTTTGAAACTCGTAACTGTTAAAAAAAGACTAAAGCTCTGTATTGTATTCTTGCTGATTTGCTGAAATGCGTACCTCTAAGATGCATGGTAACTTTTTCCCCATAAGGTCTTTTTTATTTCATAGTATCTTTACAGCTTTTACATAAATGGTATCTTGTCATCTTTTTTTTTCAATGTTTACTTTAATTTTAGTTTTATTGCCAATTATGTGTAAATTTTCTGACAGCGTTATATACCCTAAACATTTTTCTTCGAAACCATGCAGCAAAGGCATATTTTCTATGTGAAGAAGCTATCAAATGTATCAATATACCAGATAGGTCTAAATTTCTTAAAAACAGGCCTATTTCCATGGAGCCATAAAGTTATTATTTTACTCTAATTTTGCTATTTGCTCGATTTATATGAAATATGTCGCGGTTAAAGAACTATTTAAGGATTACAAGGGGACATTAAAATCATGTAAATTTATCCAAGTATGCCATAAAAAAAATTTGTTTCTAAAACTTTTTTCAAAAAACGGTGTAATTTTTTCTATATCGACCTTTGCAAAAAATGTTTATTCTCTATATACCAAAGAATTCGCAATTAAAAGCGCTTCAAACTGGTACAAACCCCATGCATGTTTGTTTGACGGTTCAGGAGCCAGGAATTATTAAGTGAACGCGCAACTTGCAAAAATGTTTAGGTTTGGCCCCTCTATCAGTGTGCCAAATTTTATCAAAATCAGCAGCCAACAGGGAAGATTACTTCGAAAAAATGGTCAAAAAAAACCGGTCTATTTGCTTCAATCAGTGTTCTTATGAAAAAAAGTTTCATCACTTGATGCACATCTTATGATTTACGTCTAAGCTTCATTATTATCCTAGAAGCGTAAATAAGCCAATATTGCCATCCGTGCTAGGACGCTCGCGAAATTAGTATTACTGATGGTAAAAATATCAGTTTTATTATTATAAAAATAGGAGGAAAGTATACAAAAATAACAACTTTTTTTTGTTGTTTTTCTTTTTTGTTGTCGTTATTTCACAAGCCTTCAAGTATAGTTATTTCTACCTTTACCCCTAATCAGCATCTTTCTTAATCAAAAAGTAACGTTTCTAAGCACTCTTTAACAAAAATAAAAAATTTTCGGAAAATGGAAACCGTTGACGTGAACTAAAAGAATTAAGTAAATGTAAAAAAATGAAGTTAACCATGAAAACAATGTAATTGGGCGGTAATAAGCACGCCTTGTGGTTAAAAATAAGAATTTTCTTTATTTTGTTTATATTTTCTTCTGTCAATTCACGTCAAAATGTTTGTGTTTGTCGAGATTTTTTCAAAAATAATGCTAAGAATTGTTGAAGTTACTGAATACAGTGTTTTATATGTAAGTGTAGAAATAGTTGGCAAAATAAACCGAAATAACTTCATTCGTGACGACTTGTCCAATAACGACAATAACAAGAGTTGTTATTTTTGTAAACTGTTCGAAAACTCCCTACTGCCTTTTGTTGATCAAAAAAAGTCAAAAAACTACAAAAGGTATTGTCCTGGACTAGAAAATAATGTTTTTTATTTTAAATAAAATTCCAAGTATAAAATTAAATTGTAGAATGATTTTTCTAGTATGTACGAAACTTGACTCATCTTGAGCCTACTTAGCGCGCAGATTTTTCAAACTCGTTAATCATTGTATTGTATAATTCATAAAATATAACTAAATGTTTATTTGATATTATATGTTGTTACTATTTTGTATTGAGCAGATGATAAGTTATGGCATTTTTCATTTGCTTCTTGCGTAAATGAAAAGATAAAGTAAACGTTTAAAGTATTAGCCACCTGATGCAGACTTTTCTCTCTTTGCGCACACACTTTTTCAAATTTTGCGATTTACTTTAACTGATTTTTTTTATACAGAGTGTCCCACGATCTGGACAGAATTAGATTCGGCAGAAAAACAAATTTGTTACTAACTATTTAATTTTAAACATATGCGATTACATATGCGAGACTTTATTCGCCCTTTTAGATGAGGGTGCCTGTAGTCAGGACAAGAGCACATTTGGTAGCAAAGATAATTTGAGATCAACTACTTTATATGAATTACGTGCTTCAAAAATTATCTTGTTAGTCGATGACATAAGTCAAAGTTTCTATATTTTTGCTTTAACAAAGTGTGTCCATGATTTGGACAAGACGAGATTTGGCAGTAAATTAAATTTGTTATCAACTATTTAATGTTAATCATGTGCAGCAAAAATAATTTTGTTCGTCTGTGACATAGGTGAAGCTCAGAAAATTAGTACTTTTAGAAGGGTGTGCCTTCGCCCTAGACAGGGGTAGATTTGGCAGCAAAGCAAATTTGTCATCAAGGACTTTCAATAAAACATGTGCCACAATTACTGTATTGTTAGTCGATGAGAAAGGCCAGGCTGACTTAATTAGTGCTTTTAGAAGAGTATGCCTGAGCCTCAGACAGGAGAAGATTTGACAGCAAAGCTATTTTTTTATCTATTTTTTTCTATGAATAATTTGTCCTAAAAATGTGATATTGGTCGATGGGTTATATAGGTGATAAACCCAGCGTGTTTTTACTGATATATAACTGCGTTTCTGCCAAAAGAAATATTGGCAGATATGTCAATTTTTAATACTAGTTGCAATATGATAGTAAAATCATATTGTTGCTCAATACAGTAGGTAGATATTAAAAAGGAATTTTCTTTTAAAAGGTGTGCCTTACTTCTGGTCATGGAAAGGAGTGGCAGCATAATTACCTTATAACGCGAAAAAATTATGATTTTACTCGATGGATTAATTTGGCCTTCCAAACTTCATCACTCTATGAATTTGTGCCATTCTTTAGAAAACATTATATTAAATCTGATAGATATTTTAAATTTAATGATTTTATATGTCTCTGCCTACATAAAAACTTTAGTGTTATGAGATTCATTGTTAGGCATTCCAAAAATTTATCACATATATCTGATTATAATTAAGAACCTGCCAGCTTAATATAAGGCAGCATGATTAATTAAGGTTCAGTTCTTTTGCATTTCGCCTATTTTATATAAATTGCGTTGTTATAAGATAACATATATTGTACCTACTCTGGACATCACTTTGCGAGGACGTGCCTCCTTTCTAGCCAAGAGAAAATTTGGCAGCAATTGTATTTGTTAATGTGTGGATTTATATTGCACCACCTTAACAAACATTTTGGTAAAGAAGAAGTTAAAAAACCTCCAAATCAGTTACTTCAACCGAAAAGAAACTAAAAAACAAAAGATCAAAAGATCTTGGGTGGAATTAACGAAAATTCAAACTTGGACGAGTATCCCAGTGTGTTCCTGTGGGATACTCGTCCAAACATTTTGGTGTTACTGTAAGCATAGGTAGACTTTTCCTACTGCTAATTTATTTAAATTAATTAAAGCTGCCCTGTCAAGAATGGATTATAGATATGGTAGGCACACGCTGGAACACACTAATATGACACCTATTAAGTATGTCCTTTTCTGTTAGCCGATACATAGGGTTTTGTGAGTCTGACTCCTGGTATATAACGTGTATGTATGTATTGTTTAATGATGTTTGGAGAGGGTGGGTGACCAGTGAAACCACTGATAAGCCCACGCTGGTTGCCCAGAGCGAAACATCGTTTAATCATTTTTTTTTTCTCGCTTTGGTCCTTTGTTTGCTTCTTGTAGAATGCTCATCCAAGTTTGAATTTTTTTTCCTGCCAAGATCTTCTGATCTTTTTAAATTTGCTGGTATTATCTTAAAAGAATGACTTTTGTGTTAGCGTCCATATACGTCAAAGAAATTGATGTTATTTTTTGAGCAAGGTGACTACGTAAAAGTTTTAATCTTTTTGCAAAATCTAAGGGATGTTCGATTTTATTAGGGGTTGCCATAAACAAATCCTGTTCTAAACACTAAGTTTCTTTTATCGCCAAAGCAAGTATATAAAGCATTTAGAATATCGTCCTAACTTACTAGTTCCATTCTACTACCTACTAAAATTTGCGGTCTATCAATAAATTTCATCTGAATGGTGCTTATTAAATATTGATACAATCACCTTTTCTGAAATTTTGCACACCCCATGTGAACCCGCAATAGGGTCCTCGAATAACGAGGCCTCCCCAGATGATATTTTTTAAAAATTTTAGTATTATTCGAAAGGTCCAACTTCGCATAATTTTGCACACCTATTTTAAAATTTTACACATCTTATGGGAACCCGCAGTAGGGTTCTCGAGTAACGAGGCTGGTCCCCCATATGATATTTTTTGAAAAATTTGGCCTCAGTCGAAAGGTCTAATTTTGCACAATTTTGCACACCTATATTGAAATTTTGCACACCTATCTTGAAATTTTGCACATTCCATGGGGACCCGGAACACCCTCCCAACCAAACCCAACCCAACACAACAGAACACAATGCAATCCAACTCAACCGAAACCTATTGCGGGTTCCCATGATATGTGCAAAATTTCAAAATAGGTCTGCAAAATTGTGCAAAATTAGACCTTTCGAATATCAAAATTTTCAAAAAATATCATCTGGAGGGGCCAGCCTCGTTACTTCAGAATCCTAATGCTGGTGCCCATGGGGTGTGCAAAATTTTTTAAATAGTTGCGCAAAATTAGATCTTTCGAATGACACCAAAATTTTAAAAAAATATCGTCTAGGGGGGTTCGAGAACCTTGTTACGGGCTCTCATGGGGTGTGCAAAAATTGAAAATAGATGTGCAAAATTGTGCAAATTTGGTCTTTTTGAACGATACCAACATTTTCATAAAACCTTATATGGGTGGGGGGTAGTATCAAGTTAGCCCCCTCTCATAGAAAAATGACCACAGTTACTCGTAGGAAGGTATGCAAAATTGTGCAAAATTATGACCTAAAAATTTTTCAGAAACCGTATCTGGGGGGGGGGCAAAGTTGACCGTGGTCAATTATTCCACTTTTTTAGAATTTACCCAGTATTTGCAAGAATATAACCGTTATAAAATCAACGGTAGATAATAAATTTCAAACGGGCTTTCAAACGTCTTGGATACGGATGTAAAAAAAATAAAAAACTAAAAATTTCAGAAAAATGGGAGAACAAAAAAAAATAAGACGATTAAATTTTTCACTAATAAAATTATTGTGGGCGCTTCACAGATTTTTAAGAAAAGATATTCCTGTTTTTAAAAATAATGTCTTAATAATTCTTTATTAAGAATCCCCGGAATTTAGTTTTTATAGTACTTTCCGGTGATTAAATTTTTACTTTATTTCCGAGAATTAAATTTTACTACTAGAAATTATTAAATCATTATAGATTAAATTTTTACTTTATTTGCCAGTGATTAAACCTTTACTTTATTTGCCGGGTATTAAATTTTTACTTTATTTTCTCAGGATTATATTTTACTACCAGAAATCTTTTTCTCAAGTAGGAAACAGACACCTCAGGAAATGTTTTTTACTCCCTCGCTTCGCTAATAACTAAAAATTCCAAAACAGTATCGATAGTACACCATAATCTATGATAGGTAACCTTCGCCATTTTTTAATAAGATGTGCATTTTCTCGTCTTGAGTACGAAATGGACAATCCTGTACCTCAAAATTGTGAATAAGGGATCGGTACATCTCTCCAAATCAGACCAAAAATCAAGTGGTGCGCCGGACCTCATTTATGGATAAGGGTTTGGCACACCACTCTAAAAGTCGACAATTTTAGAGGTCACGTGATGGATAGGGTAACCCCCACCATTTTCACATATATGATGTAGTAGTACCTCCATACCAAAAATCAACTAGTGTGTCAGTCCTCGCTTATGGATAAGATTTCGGCACACCACTCCAAATGTGGGAAACGGCGTCGAACGAGGTTTCACCCTCTGTTGAATATTCGAAATTCAGGAGTTTTATTTGCACTTATTGTATTACAAAAGCTTTTGTATTTTTATTGGATCAAAAGTGCAGATCATTTTTAACATAGTTTTGGCAATTCAGGGGCTAAAGTGAATACTTTAGTCTCTCGTTTTAGGGACTAAAATGCTACTTTGGGACTGAGGGACTAAAGAAAAAAGTAACATTGAAGCAGAAATGTTTATGTTTTTATTTTGTTTATGTATATTAATTGTGTCCAGTCGCAGCTTATTATTGGGAAAAGTAATGGGTAGGCGTTTCCCCCTACAGGCCTTAGTTAAAATCTACTTGTATGGTCGTGCAGATTTTAACAACTTATTTTAACGTGGTTTCGGTTCTGGGTCAATAGGTAAATCATATTTACATAGATGGCGACAGAATGCTCGAATTCTAATATTTTATTTAATTATCTCAATTGTCAGTTTTTTTTTGTCCTTTTCGTGCCTTTCTGTTCAGCTGCTGGTGAATTTAGGTGAAGTGCTACAAACTTTTCTGAATCCTGGTGTTCAGGTAAATAGTTACATTTATTTTATTATCTAGAATTATGGAGTTACTTGTCTTTCACCCGTTAAATTCAGATTCGCGAGTTTAATGTAAGATTGGTTTCGTTATTTCAGAAAGAAATACCTACACACGAAGTTTGTGCTACAAACGCCATTTTGTAAAATACCTACCCAAAATAACAACAGTTTTGAATAAACTCCCGACTTTTCCGACTCCACGCTATTATTTTATAATCCCGTTTCATCTGGCGACCAACCTGGGTATCTCTATTAAGGAAAATGGAAGGCGGGAACCAAGAAGATAGCCATACTCCGTTGGGCATTACGTCACATCGTTACAATCTATGAAGGAATATTGATCACCGTGTTTTGGGTCGTTTAAGACGGTATGAGACCCAAACTACAACAACCACTGCTTCTTCGGAGCATATGGCACCGGCGCAGTCGCAGGTTATATTCACCCCAAACGAACAAGGTAGGGGCGAACCATTTTCTTCTTTGTCAGCACCCCCAGAGGGAGGCATCCTTGGAGATGTTAACGGGTATTTGGGGAGGCATGCCGATCGATAATGCACTTCCTCAAATGCCTCAACGAGCTTTTGGTAGGGGTAGAAACCAGCCGACCTCTCAATCATCTAGTACAAGGGTACAAACCGTTGGAAAGATTCCGCAAGAGGATTTAGCAAATATTAACGCGCAAGTCGTTACGCAAGTCCGCGCATTAGATTTAGGAAATAGACAAAATAACGATAGTAATAATTTTGGCAATACTTTTGTAAAACTATGGGCTGAACTACCTATTTTTGATAACTTGGGTGATCCTCACCCCGTGGAATTTTTAAATCAAATTCAAAGCATTCTCGTCGCCCAAAACGTTCACCCCGATTTTTTTCTTAATAGGGGGGGGGGGTGGGACTGTCGTATTTTGAGAATAATGCAAAAACCTGGGCCAACGCTTTCTTAAGTACATTTAGAAGTTTTGACGAATTCAAAACCAGCTTTTTAGCACAGTATTGGAACCACACTCATCAATTAAGGGTTAAATTAAATTTGGATTCTGCCATTTTTAGGGAAAATGAGGGGCGCAGTTTTTCCGAACACTTTAGCTACTATGTTTCTTTAGCTAGGTTTTTGGATCCTCCATACCCCGCACCCCAATTAATACAATTAATTGCACGTCATTACCCCTCTAACATTTCCTACACCCTTATAGGTGCTCATTCTTTTCAAGATGCCCTAGAACGCCTTCGACAAGCTGATTATTATTTTAGGAACAATGAGGTTTTCAAAAGCGAAACCAAAACTAGTTTTCCTGATGGGGAGTTGTCAAAAAATGAAACACATTTTACAAAAAAATGTTAGTTACCCTAATCAAAATAAATCGGGGCATTTTGGTAGGAAAAATATGTCTTGTGTGCAAAATTTGGGGGATAGTGAAACGCAAAGTACAGAGGGGAACTCGGGAAACGAGGAAAACTCCGACAGTTATGCCCGGCTGTAAAGAGTTTAGTTAAAACGGGTGATATTTTGCGGCTCAATAACCCCCGAGATGACCTAATGAATAATGAATGTGAATTTGTGCATGAAAGTAATCGTTTTACGTGTCCTGTTGTGCAAGTAATATTTTATAATTTTTGTTTTCCTGCTCTCATCGAGTCCGGAAGTGAGATTTCCGCGATTTCTGAGATTCTTTGGTCACAACTTGGGGACAAAATTAGAAAAAACATACCCTCCTTTCCATGCGTGGGTGTAAGAATTAGTGGCGCGTTTAAAGCAAAGCAAAAAAAAAGTCCAAACCCAGGCGCTACTGAAATTTTCTTTAGATAAAAAGTCCGAGTTTGAACAAGAGTTTTTTGTCGTCCCCGAGTGCACTGTTTGCTGATAAATTTTAACACCAGTAAGTTATTTTTTTAAAATAATAATTTTATCTCCTTTTCTGAAACAAAATATAAGCATGATTTCGAGAGTCGAGACTCATTAAAGATAAAAAGCGTAAAAAAGTTTGAATCATTCTGACGAAATAAATGTACGGGGGGCGATTGAAAAGTGCTCGATTGGTATATTTGAGAAACAAGCGTGTGGAAAATTATTGGATAGCTTTAGGGATGTATTTTCTAGTGCCCCGGGCATACTAAAAGGGTATAGGCATAGCATAAAATTACGAAATGAGGAACCGTTTTTATTAAGCAATATCCCGTACCAGTTGTCCATAGACCAGCAGTAGAAAAGCCTCTTTTAGATATGCAAAAAAATGGAATAATTGAGTATTCCTCGACCCCGTACGTATCGCCTATTATGGTGGTCGTAAAGAAGGACAACTCTGTAAGGATATGCCTAGATAGTCGCCGTTTAAATTCGCAAATGGAGAAATCCCATGAATCGCCTTATCCCATAGAAGAAATTCTTAATACTTTTAATTTAAAGTCCAGCTCTGGAGGAAAAAAATTACTTTTCTAAATTGGACTGTAAAAATGGATACTGGCAAATCGCACTTACAGAATAGTAAAAAAAGTACAATGGTTTCATGTTTGGTTCTAAAACGTACGTGTTTCGCGTGCTGCCGTTTGGATTGGAGACCGCTTCCTCATCTTTTATCAGAATGGTCAATTAAGTCTTTGGGTCAGAGTTTAGTCAGTTTATGGTGATGTATATAGATGATATTTTGGTGGTTTCAGATAGCTTTTCCGAGCATATGCGGTTTGATTTTTGATAGGCTCAGGGGGGTAGGACTAAAACTAAAACTGGCAAAATGTGTTTTTTGTACAGAGCTGAATTTTCTGGGTTTCATTATTAATGAGGAATGCATTCAGCCAGATCCAATGCGTGTACAAGCTATCGTTGAGTTGAATTGAGTTGAGTTATACCATCCTGATTTAGAAGCGCCTTATCATATAAGGGTGGATGCCAGTGAGCTGGGATTGGGAGTGCAGCTGTACCAAGTAGTGAATATAAAAGTAGTATTTTCATCCGTGAGACATCCCCAGGCTAATAGTTCCGAGAGAGTCAAACAAAAACCATTGCTTGGGCCAGCCGATTACTACTTCCCCGCGAGACGCGATATCATAGTAATGAAAAATAAGTTTTAGCATGCGTTTTCGCTCTTTCCCGGTGGAGAATATATCTACTGGGGCCACTTTTTACTATACACACAGATAACCGCGCGTTGACATACTTGAATTCATGTCGTTTGCTGAGCCCTCCTTTGTCAAGGTGGGCTTTGGCCCTACAAGAGTACGATTTTTCGATAGAATATATTCCCGGCAAAGCAAATATTGTAGCAGACGCCTTATCGCGATCTCCTTACCCAGATGGCATACCATGTCCGGAGCCAAAGACCTTTAAGATACTTTCGGCTTTACAACTTCCTCAGGATTTTCTCACAAAATTGAAAGATGTAGGGAATCTCCAAAGAAAAGATGATAAACTTATGGATATAATTAAGAGTCTCCCCGGTAATGCGCACCTAAAACAAAAGTTTATTATGCACGATAATATTTTGTATTATCGGCAAACCTCCGACGAACCTTGTGCTCTGTGCGTTCCGATTGCGTTACAATTTGAATTTTGTAAGAACTACCACGACTTGATTGGGCACTACGGGGCTTATAAAACTAGGTCTTCGTTACGGAATGAGGCTTGGTTTACCAACATGTATTCTGTGATTAAAAAAATAATACGGTCGTGCGATGTATGCCAAAAAACTAAACACACCAGTCTTCCAAAACCACCAATTCATTCTATAATCCCGGAGGATAAAAATGACCTAGTGGCTCTTGACCTCTATGGCCCTTTACCTCGTAGTAGATTTGGAGCTACTTACCTGCTGGTCGTCCTGAATGAGAAAAGCAACTACAAGGAACATCCTAAATCGACTCATCCTGGATTATTTCCCGTCCTTTGGGAAGCCTCAGAGGATCCTATCAGACCACGGGACACAGTTTACCGCGAAAAAATGGTCTGAAACACTTATCTCACTGGATATAAAAGTAGTATTTTCATCCGTGTGACATCCCCAGGCTAATAGTTCCGAGAGAGTCATGCGTGAGCTGGCACGTTTGTTTCGAGTATACTGTAGCGCTCAGCACACGAGGTGGGCATTTGAGGTTAAGAATCTCGTGATGAACTCGGTAGTCCACGAATCAACGGGCTACACGCCAAAAGAGCTACAACTCGAAGCCAACCCTGCTAAATACCTACCCGCGATATTTCAAGGGCCCACTACATCTAACTCTACCATACCGTCTGCTAGGAAACTAATTCTGGCAAAAGAAACATTATATAGCAAAGCAAAGCGACGAGAGGTAAACTACCCATTTCGTCCATACAAGGAATTCACGTAGGGAGATCTTGTGTTGCTTAGGGCCAATCTCATCTCATCAGCCCTTACGGCCGAAACAACGAAGTTTTTGTTACTCTTTGAGGGCCCTTATAGAATAAAAAGAAAAGTAAGCTACGATACGTATATTTTGGTGGACCCTGCGAGCGATCAAGAACGAGGAACGTTCCATATTTGTCATCTTCGGCCATATTATCAATTATAAGCTATGGAGCAACCAATGGGGTAAGTCGTGGTATATGTGAGATCTTTGATCAGATTACCAAATTACTATGTGGTGGCAGTGGTTACCTAGAATCTGCCACAGATCTCAGGGGGGCAGATGAAGCAGAAATGTTTTTTGTTTATGTATATTAATTGTGTCCAGTCGCAGCTTATTATTGGGAAAAGTAATGGGTAGGTTTTTCCCCCTACAGGACTCAGTTAAAATCTACTTGTATGGTAGTGCAGATTTTAACAACTTATTTTAACGTGGTTTCGATTCTGGGTCAATGGGTAAATCATATTTACATAGATGGCGACAGAATGCTCGAATTCTAATATTTTATTTAATTATCTCAATTGTCAGTTTTTTTTGTCCTTTTCGTAACTTTCTGTTCAGCCGTTGGTGAATTTAGGGGAAGTGCTACAAACTCCACTGAATCTTGGTGTTCAGGTAAATAGTTACATTTATTTTATTATCTAGAATTATGTAGTTACTTGTCTTTCACACGTTAAATTCAGATTCGTGAGTGTAATGTAAGATTGGTTTTGTTATTTCAGAAAGAAATACCTACACACGAAGTTTGCGCTGCGAATACCTACCCAAAATAACAACAGTTTTGAATAAATTCCCGACTTTTCCGAATCCACGCTATTATTTTATAATCCCGTTTCAACATAAACAAGTATAATACCTTGGCAACCAAATCTTTCGCACACTTTTCGAATATAGTCCAAATTGTCTACTAACCGACATTATTTTGACATTTTGTTTTTGATAGAGTGCCTTAATTTTCTTGATTTTTTTCTGTAATATTTTTTTTTCTAAAAAATAATATAGAAGTGCGAAAAATAATACATAAACTTCTGGACTAAAGTGTCTTTTTATCCCTCGACGAATTGTATCCCTCCATTCGGTCGGGCTACAAACTTTCCGCCTCGGGATTAAAAGTTACACTTTAGTCCATTGGGGTATAGTATACCATTATGTCTACTTATTGCCTTTTCACTAAGTATGAAAGCTTTCCGCGTACATGAGCCGTGAGATAAAAGCAAAACCAATTTCTAGTTAACACTCGTTTCCTTCTGGTCTTGGCAATTGCAAATAATTTTAGTGTACCTAAGTTTTGTGTGATACTTTTTTTAAAAAGAGTATTTTTTTACATAAAGGCGATGGCGAAATGGAAATGTAATGTATAAATTTTTACGATGTTTTATAGTAAATTAAAAGAGTGTTTGGACCTCTGTACAATACCTTTTTATTCTTTTTGCATTGGAAAAATGTAATGTTGTGAAATAAAAAATTGTTTAAAGCTGCAAAATAAAATCACAGACTCTAAACCTTGTCGAGGTATACCAGAACAGAACAAGTTATATTTCAAAAATAATTAGTATTTTTTAATTTGTGTTAATTTTACCCAAATTTCGATGGGCTGCCGGTAAAGAGGTAAGTTTGTGTAATACTTATTCTTGGGGCCTTTATAACTGTTTTCAATAAACTTCTGGTTCTCTCACTCTGTATCTGGAACTGGTGGTGGATACATTAAACTAAAATGTCTATATTAACTAGAAATTTCAATATCTTAAAAACAGGTAAGGTTAGATATGAGGAATAATAAAAAAAGCATTTCTAATCACCTCCAAAATATAATAGTCAAAAATATACAGGGTGTCCAATTTAAAAAAAGATAAGTTTGTACCATATCTTGTTTTTGGGACGACTTGTATCCAATTTTTTTTACCTTAAATAATCATATATCATGTGAAAATGTTAATTGTCACCCGATACATCACGGGACTCGTAAAATTGACCACCTTTAGGGCAGGTTTATCAATAACGGGTGACCCACAAGTTTGGTCTTGAACTAGCTACGGCTACACCATATATGTGAAAATGGTGGGGGTTACCCTATACATCACGTGATTTATAGAATTAACCCATTTTGAAGTAGTGTATCGAACCCATATCCATGAATGACGTCCGGCGCACCAGTTGATTTTTGGTCAGCAGGCACGGTGGGGGGTTACGCCATGCATACCCGAAGGGAGGAAGGGAAGTCTTGTTAAAAATATTTTTATTGTTTCCACCAACGTTATTTTTATCAAGTTAAAAATAATAATCGTTGTAAAACACTGAATAAATTATATTAATTCCTAAAAATTTTCCACTTTTAATGTGGTGTGCCGAACCCTTATCCATGAATGAGGTCCGGCACACCAATTGATTTTTGGTCTGGGGGTACTACTACATCATATATGTAAAAATGGTGGAGGTTACCCTATCCATTACATGACTTCAACAAGTGCCCACTTTTGGAGTGGTGTGTCGAGTCCTTATCCATGAATAAGGTGCGGCACACCAATTGATTTTTGATCTGGGGGTACTACTACATCATATTTGTAAAAATGGTGGGGGTTCTTCTATGCATCACGTGACCTCTAAAATTTGACACATTTGGAGAGGTGTGCCGAACTCGTATCCATCAATGATGTCCGGCACACCAGTTGATTTTTGGTCTGGGGGGTAGTAGTAGCTTTTTTTTGGCAAGAAAATTATTAAGAAAGTCCGCGGAAGCGAAGGGGATTCATAACCGACAGGGGCACCCATCTTGAGACGAAAAAGGGTCGAAGCGGCGAGTGATAACGGGTAGAGCGAGCAGCTTAGAGTCAATTGGGCACAAATAACTTAAATCAAAATTGTGTAACGTCAAATCATCATCTCTCTTCACGTAGGGCCACTCAGGGTTCTTGTAAGTCTAAGCAATAAAATCGATTGTTGGTCGTGTGACCCTCGTGTTCATTTTTTCTAGTTGAAATGCCAACCTGAGTGAAGTTGGCATCCTTAGGGGTGACGGGATCTCGACCCCCTAGGCAATCGTCCGGTTTGACCAACTCTGTTGACCCAATCCGTCCATTAAAAGTGAAAGCTTATAACGAATTTAAACAGGATATAGTTAAGGGTAGCAAAGGACACCCCCGTAGCTGTATTTAACTGTGACAATATAGTAGGTAACTGTTGTTGAAATATTCCAGTTCTGCAGTTTTCCTAAAAATATATAAAAAAAACAATACAGTTCCTCATACAGGGGCAGTCCTTTAAGGCAAATTCTCAGGCGGATCTAGTCTTAGTTCTAGATTTTTGTACCAAAATATGTATCACAGGGAAAAGTCTTGAGAAAATTATACCAAAAATAACCATTTTACACGTTAAATGCCCTTTACAAAAATTTATTAAAATTATCGAGAAAATTACATTGTAATTTTTTGCAATAATTCTTTAATAATTCTGACTTATTTTATGTTTTTTGTAATAGTAATTTACGTTACAAGGCCGAGAAATGGTCTATTAAAGTACAAGTCTAGATGTTTATGGACGAGGCGGAGCCGAGTCAGGAATATCTAGACGAGTACTTTAATGATATTTCACGGCCGTGTATCGTACAACGTTTTATTTCATACTGTTTTATTTAATTTAAAATAAAAATAACTTTTTTTGAGAAGACAGCGACAATCAATATACCAAAAAATACCAACAATTAATTTACAATTTTCCATCAAATTATTGTCAAAATTTTGAAGTCCAATCATCTTTGAATTGGTTGCTAACAGGAACAAAATAAAGTTTATTTATTTCTGTCACGTAGAGCAGTGAAAATGGATAATTTTTGAAAAAAAGTTCAGCCGCAACAGAAAAACTGATTCCAGCCAAATCTTCAGTAAGATATAAAAAAGAATAAGAAACATTCTGCGAATGGAGAAAAACTTTTAATGTGGAAAATACCGTCAACGAAAATGTTATGTTGACCTACTTCTTAGATGTGGTAAGTGTTAAATTAGTTTTATTAAAAAAAATGTGTTAAATACCTACTTTGCAAAAATACGTCGTCAGTCACAAAAATTCAGCAGTTCAACGCTCTCGGTAAAATATTCGATGGTGAAATCTATGTTTGTAGCAAGTGAGAACGTGGATATATTCAGATTTCCTAAACTGATTTTTTAAAGAAAGAATCTGTAAGCCACCAACCGACCCAATGAAAAATTTTGACTAGAGAGGAAGTGGAGTCATTCATGAAAACAGCTCCAACCGAGAAATTTTTGTTAATTAAGGTAAGTTTTTTAGTTTCCATTAAATAAAAATATATTTTTTTAACTGAATTTTCGCAATAGGCAATTTGCACAGGGGCATTTAGTATTTATACTTTTCTGCCTTTGAAATTATTATTTTTTGTATTGTTTCAGGTTGTGGCGCTACTAGGTATTTCCGGAGGGTGTCGAAAGGAGGAGCTCTACAACCTAAATGACGATGATATTCAAGATACAGGGACACAGTTGATTGTAAGCATAAACCAAACAAAAACTTACATCAAAAGAGTGTTTGCAGTCATTGAAGAATCATTTTTAAGCATATTCCGTAGCTATTTTTGTCGGCTACAGAAAAGGAAAATGTATTAGCCAAAGAGTGGACATCCATACAATTGGAGGAGCGCCTCGAAAAATTGCGGAATATTTGAATTTGCCCAATTCCGAAAGGTACACGGGACACTGCTTCCGCAGAACGACTGCCACGCTATTAGCAAACGCGGGAGCAGATGTTAATGTGCTAAAACGTCACGGCGGCTGGAAGAGCACCTCTGTGGCCGAAAAATATGTCGAGCAGTCTTTAGAGACAAAACCAAAAATAGCTAGAATGATCCAGGGAGGAGGAAACTTTATTCAAGTTCTACACCAACAACACCAAACCCAAAGTTACTCTTCCTCGCGGAAAAGTATCCCCGAAAAAGATTGCTCGGCTGCTGCTCATGTAATTTCAAATAATTCCAATTGCACAATTAATGTGAATATTTATAAGTCATTTTTAGTAGTTTATTGTATAAAATATTTGTTTTTCATTAATAATAAAGATTTGTTTAAAAATATACCATTTTGCTTATAAAAATTCAGAAAATTTGAGAAAAATGTTATTTTACCGGACTAGTGATGTAATAGGTCATTTCCCGGACTAAAATTAATTCCGTAAGAGGGAACATTACAATACAGTATGAAACAAAATATTTTTAAAAACGTAGGTTGGGGTCAGATCTAGTCTCAGGACGTGTTTACAAAATAAATGTTTAAAAATTAATTCTAAAAATGCTATTTTTTTACTCGTTTTCGATCTTGTTATACCCTGTATGTGTAGTGATGTTAAAGACCGAATGATTTTAAATTTAAGTTAAAACTTTGATTTTCTTCAAGTGTTTTGTAAAATATTTTAAGAGAAGTGGGTCGGGTTAGATAAAGTTGCAAAAGAAAAAAAACTATGACTGTAACCAGGTATAATCAAATATGTGCTCTTGCTAGAAGATCCATTTTATAATATTAATTGTGTTTAAAAAACAAAAGATCAAAAGATCTTGGGTGGAAATAACGAAAATTCAAACTTGGATGAGTATTCCACAAGGAACACACAAAAGATCAAAGCGAAAAGAGAAATGAATAAACGATGTTTCGCCCTGGGTAACCAGCGTGGGCTCATCAGTAGTTTCACTGGTCACCCTCCACTATACATCATTAAACACCATCATACACTTAGATTTCCAACCTTGAACCACTCACAAATAGGCATCGTTCCGCACTGGTACTTACTTATCGAAGTTACCTAATACGAATTCGTCCTGGCGTGTTAATATTTCCAGTAGGATTATGCTCCTAAGGCAATTAAAACAAAGAAGAAGTTAAAAAACCTCCAAATCAGTTACTTCAACCGAAAAGAAACTAAAAAACAAAAGATCAAAAGATCTTGGGTGGAAATAACGAAAATTCAAACTTGGATGAGTATTCCACAAGGAACACACAAAAGATCAAAGCGAAAAGAGAAATGAATAAACGATGTTTCGCCCTGGGTAACCAGCGTGGGCTCATCAGTAGTTTCACTGGTCACCCTCCACTATACATCATTAAACACCATCATACACTTAGATTTCCAACCTTGAACCACTCACAAATAGGCATCGTTCCGCACTGGTACTTACTTATCGAAGTTACCTAATACGAATTCGTCCTGGCGTGTTAATATTTCCAGTAGGATTATGCTCCTAAGGCAATTAAAACAAAGAAGAAGTTAAAAAACCTCCAAATCAGTTACTTCAACCGAAAAGAAACTAAAAAACAAAAGATCAAAAGATCTTGGGTGGAAATAACGAAAATTCAAACTTGGATGAGTATTCCACAAGGAACACACAAAAGATCAAAGCGAAAAGAGAAATGAATAAACGATAACTGATTTGGAGGTTTTTTAACTTCTTCTTTGTTTTAATTGCCTTAGGAGCATAATCCTACTGGAAATATTAACACGCCAGGACGAATTCGTATTAGATAACTTCGATAAGTAAGTACCAGTGCGGAACGATGCCTATTTGTGAGTGGTTCAAGGTTGGAAATCTAAGTGTATGATGGTGTTTAATGATGTATAGTGGAGGGTGACCAGTGAAACTACTGATGAGCCCACGCTGGTTACCCAGGGCGAAACATCGTTTATTCATTTCTCTTTTCGCTTTGATCTTTTGTGTGTTCCTTGTGGAATACTCATCCAAGTTTGAATTTTCGTTATTTCCACCCAAGATCTTTTGATCTTTTGTTTTTTAGTTTCTTTTCGGTTGAAGTAACTGATTTGGAGGTTTTTTAACTTCTTCTTTGTTTTAATTGCCTTAGGAGCATAATCCTACTGGAAATATTAACACGCCAGGACGAATTCGTATTAGGTAACTTCGATAAGTAAGTACCAGTGCGGAACGATGCCTATTTGTGAGTGGTTCAAGGTTGGAAATCTAAGTGTATGATGGTGTTTAATGATGTATAGTGGAGGGTGACCAGTGAAACTACTGATGAGCCCACGCTGGTTACCCAGGGCGAAACATCGTTTATTCATTTCTCTTTTCGCTTTGATCTTTTGTGTGTTCCTTGTGGAATACTCATCCAAGTTTGAATTTTCGTTATTTCCACCCAAGATCTTTTGATCTTTTGTTTTTTAGTTTCTTTTCGGTTGAAGTAACTGATTTGGAGGTTTTTTAACTTCTTCTTTGTATTAATTGTGTTTCTTGAGAGAACGATAAAAAACTAGACAAAACTACAGAAAGTAAAAGAAATGTCTTACCTACTTTCGTAGCGAAAAACGCTAAGCGCTTTCCAAAACGAATAGCGGAACACCCTCCAATAGCTTGAGGTCCTTCATTCGCTTTGAGAAACCCTTATTTTTTCACAAAACCTCTAGCAACCACTTACTGTCTTACCTATAAATCTTAAAAGTGCTAAGCGTTTTACAACCGTACAACCGTACAACTGTAAAAGGCTTTTATGTAAGACTAAGTGATTTAACCTGCGATTTACTGTAAATATGGCTGGCATTCCTAAAATATTTCTTTCTTATTTTTGTTGGTCCATCTGTGTCTTTTTCAAATCTACACCTAGTCTGGACTTTCTCAACACGTTTTCGTTAAAAAGGGACAAAAAATATTCCGATGCTGGCATAACAAACACTTGAATAAAAATATAACCTAGAAGTGACTTTGACATTTAGGTATCAGAGGTTTCGGCCATGGCTACCTTGATGGTTTTGCCTTCGGTATGAAACAAGCATATTAGGCAGAGGCCACATAACTGACGCGCCAGAATTTCTGTCGTTTGCCTAAGAATCGGACCTAATACGTCTAAGCATATGTGCATACGGGAAGACATAGGCTACAGGGCTATGTTTTTTACTATCAAAAATTTTACTCACACCACGCAAGAAAAAACTAACTAATAAATATTTGTTATTTGCAAAACAAGCACAGGCAATATCTAAATTAAAAAATAAACCACCATTTTTGACCAAGCGATATTCCCACCTATCCTAAAATTAATTTCTAGTATATTGCACATTGTCTACGGCGATTTCATCGCATTTTTTATTATGTACGGAGCAGTCATCCATTTGGAACCATGTCTGGTCGTAATAAACATACTTTCGTCTGGAAAAGAAATGAACCTAACCAATTTGGGTATTCTTTGGCGCATTTCATAACATCTAAACAGAAATCAACTCTACGTTAGGCATCTCCTGATCGATGTTCTTGATGTCTTTGGTACTTGTAAGATTTCTAACTAATTTTTTTTAAAGTTCATACTACTGTGTTCTGTGCTTTTCTATGGGTTTTCCTCAAGAGTCATAAAAAATTTGCATATCCCTTTCTTCATTTCATACCACGTCTTTTTGTTTAAAATTGTTCAGCACACTCTCGGTTTCATCACTTTTATTAACTAATCGCATCTACTATTTTTTCTTGCGCCCTATAATAGTTCATTTTTAGTTAACAGTAAATTTGAGTGATTTATATTTTGACTTGTTTTATAATTGTTTATCAATACTCGGTACGAATACGTTTTCAATGGGTAAATTCCCTATGTTGCGGAGGAAAACGTATAAGACGGTATAAATTACATTTAATAGATATAGTAATATGCCCTATAAAATATTGAGAGACTTACCAATATGGAGTTTTGGTTGTAACTCAGTCGTATCAATCAGGGGGTCTTTTGATTTTCTATTACATGCACACAGTACAACTTTTTAGTTTATTACGAAGTTAAATTTTTGTTCGATATTTGTTAATTGTATGATTTTGTAGTGGAGAGATCACTTTTATTTTAGTTTAGTTACAGACCCATATTTCAGTTCGTTATCCACATTTTTCTTTGGTTCTATTCTAAATTTCTATCTTTCAAGCAGCTCTGCATTATATCATTTTTAAAATTCTGAGTTAATGTATTCACAACTTTTAAAGGAATTGTGTCGAGTACGGGTCCGGGTACTTTCCTTGCTTTTATGCAGTATATTGCGTAGTTTATCTCGTATTCTATTATATCTAAGTTTCTTTCAGTAGTAAAACTATCATGGTGATAACAAGTTTCCCGTTTGTAGAGTTATCTTTAGAAAAGCAACGTGCATTTTTATACGCGTCATCAAATGTGTCGTTATCTAGGTTTGTGCACTCTTCCAGCCATGTGTTTTCTTTTGAATATGTAATGCTTTTCCTAATAATTAATCAGTTTTATGTAGTGGGCTTTATTCACCTTTTTTTGTTCCGGTTGTTTCTGCCTTTAAATTTTTCCGCATGTGGTCTTAAAATTTTCTATTATTTGCGATGTGCGAAGAGTGAACACACGTTTATTTTTGCTCCGATATCAAAGTTATTAAAGTGAGTTAAAGTTAGCCGTTTTTCTAGAAAATTGGACAGATCCAGCAACAAGTAGTAAGTTTCCCCTGGACTTAATTAGAAAACTAACATTTAATTATTGGACCAGTTATTGTTAGTTAACATCTTAACATTAACATTTTTTGGATTACTTCCATTTTTTTTTTATTTGACTAATTTTGAAAATTTATTGTTAAATAATCAATTTTTTTCTCTGATTTATCTACTACTTCCTAGAATAATGATCTGTTCAGTTATTTTCAATTTTTTTTTTTCCTTTCGTTTCACTTTAATTATTTTTTTAATTAATTTAATTTTTAATTATTTTGATAAATTTAGTTTTATTTATGTTATGAATAATTATTAGTATTCTTAAAAAATAGTTTTTTTTGTGTGTTAACTCTATTGCATTATTGCAAAAAGGACTCAGGGTCAGAGCTTTGATCAATTTTAAATTGTTCTCTGGTCCTTTTGGCAAGCAACTTATGTCTAACTCTGTAAAAACTTTATAATTTTTGCAAATAGATTCTATTATATTCTACTCTTTTACATTGCACAGGACACCAGTATGGCATTTTCTCCTCTTAGATCCCACTGATTTTTAAAACTTTATACCAGCTTCTCTTTTTGCGTTAGGTATGTGTTGTATCCAAATTTTTTTATGTTTGTCTCGGCTTTGTCCAAATTGTGTCTGATACAAAATAAAATCATGTTCCTTTGTCAAGTTTTTCTTCTCGTGGAGAACCTCCCAAGTGAATTGACCGTTTGTTATTATGTCCTCAGAGAATATTGTTAGGTCTATGTATGAGGTGCCATTTTCCATCACCAGATTTAGCAATTGGGTCATCTCTGGCTTGCGTGTTTGGCGCGTTAAAATGTCTGTTCACTATAACAGGTTTATTTTAACTTGCAGTCGGTGTAGAGTTTGTCAATATTGGTCCAAAAGATTCTTGGGGAGCATCCAAAATAATGAAAAAAAATTTGCAGTTCTCTACCAAAGCCTTTTTCACCCGAAAAGCTGTATATTGGTACTTTGTAACGGTTCCGTTTTGCAGTTTACAAAATTTTATAATTTATCGTTAACTTTTGATGCGTAAAATGAATTTAGTGTCCTATGTGTTATGATTCTATTGTAATGGTTTGATATTGGGCAGTAAAAATGCCTTATTAGTAATATGATAAGAAAGTTTACTAAACCAAAATGAAGGCCAAAACCAAGTCGCCGTCACTGAATTAAAATGATGTTCTTACTTGACCTATTGCTAACAAAGCATCTTTAGTGCCCATTATCAAACCATTACAATAGAGTTATTTCGTCAGGTTAATTTCAGGGCAGTAGGTCTTAAATTTTGCTGAATGTTGTCTTTATAGGAGAAACTGTACCGAAGAATCTTCCAAAATAAATCTTTTTTGAAACGAAGTAAACAATATTTGTTTCAAACTCTACAACAAAATGATATTCTACTAGTCAGTAATTGATCAAGTAGAATATAATTTTGTTGTATAGTTTGTCTTGCTTAAAAATGACTTTTTTTGATTAAACAAATATTGTTTACTTGGTTTCAAAAAAGATTTATTTTGGAAGTTTCCCTAGTGCCCTGAAATTAACTTGACAAAATAACCTATTTTACTGACAACTTGTGCTTCTAATAGCGTAGTGTATTGAGACTTTCAGTGCAGTACTCGGATATTTCTGTCCTTTGCGGTTTTAGGTAAAAACAAGGGACAGAGACATCTCAGTGTTGCACTAACTGTCTCAAAAGAATACGCTATAAATTGACGTAATGACGTAAGTGTCTTTGGTTGAACATTTCACTATAAATTTCTTGTTAAATTTCGCAAAACCAATAAATGGATTGATCTCAACCTCGTGACTGTCAGTTCTATCAGCTTTGTCGATTCCTCGAACGCAATTCCAAGATCCAACTCTCAGCTTTATGGAGAACATGCAGAA
This sequence comes from Oxystoma pomonae, assembly GCA_963921995.1. NCBI lineage: Eukaryota > Metazoa > Arthropoda > Insecta > Coleoptera > Brentidae > Oxystoma > Oxystoma pomonae. The sequence continues at coordinate 53,723,919 of OY998166.1, read as the reverse complement.
GAGTTCTGGCCCAATCCGGTTTATCAAAAGGAGCAAGGAGAATTAAACTTATTGAGGAAAAACCCAAACATAAACGAAACGTACTCCAAATACCCTGAAAAGAAATATCAAGAATTACACACTAAACATTTAAAACAATTATAAAAACTAACTTGGTATGATATATATTATTGAAGCTCTGTATCAATAAATAAATACCGCAAAACAGAAGGTTTCTTTTCTTTCAAGGAAGGTTCATTTTCTTTTAAAGAGGAGTCATTTTTATTTAACTTTGCCTGACCATTTCTTAAAAATTTAAATTTTGCTGAAAATTGTCTGTATAGAAGAAATTTGTTTGACCCACTCCGGTTTATCAAAAGGAGCACGGAGAATTCAATTTCTTGAGGGAAAATCAAACCCTAACATAAACTAATCGTACTTTAAACATCCTAGAAGGAAATACTATGACACACTATACACCTTAAAAAATTATAGAAAGAAACTTGGTATGATATGTATTATTTAAGCTCTGTATCAATAAATACTTACCTTAAAATAGATGGTTTCTTTTCTTCTAAAAAGGGCTCCTTTTCTTTACACTTAGCTTGACCACTTCTTAAAAATTTAAATTTTGCTGAAGGTTGTCTGCACAGGAAAAATGTGTTGTCTGTACCGAAGAAACTTCCTAAACAAATCTTTTTTGAACCCAAGGAAACAATATTTGTTTAAACAAACGGAGTCGTTTTAAACAAAAGAAACTCTACAGCAAAACGATATCTTACTAGATCAATTCCTAACTAGTAGCTTTCAAATGTCAATCATGCATTAATGATAACAAAATTCACTAAATTAAAATGATTCATTATCAAACCATTACAATAGAGTCATAACACATAGGACACTAAATTCATTTTATACAGCAAATGCTAGCACTAAATTAGAGAGTGTAGCTCCTCCTCTTCTATTGTGGGGGCACCCCAGGTCTGCTGCCTCAATCTGGCGTATCACACTCTCCTATCAGGTACACCGCTGATTCCTCCGCCCACCCGCATGCTGGGCAGGCAGAGTCGTCCAACACTCTGATGCATGTAAAGTGCTTACGCAGCCGATTATGCCCTGTCAGCCTTGCGAATTTTTCCCAGGAGCCATTTAGTTCCAGCTACGTCTAGTCTACTCACGAACAGTTTGGACTGTCTACACTCTCGCTCTTCCCTCCAGGACGACTTCAGTTGATCGCTCGCCCATTTATTGGGTTCGCTCTGCACCTGTTTTCTTGTGATTCCCAAGAGCGGTTTCGGTACAATATATTGTGTTTCGTCCCCAGCTCTGGCAAGTTGGTTCGCCTTCTCATTGCCTGGTATTCCCTCGTGGCCTGGGACCCACATCAGTGTCACCCTCTTTTCTTCAGCTAATGTGTGCCCTGTCAGTAGCCTAGTGGAGGAGTGCGTTAACGCACTCCTCCACTAGGCTACTGACAGACCGTCGCATCGCAAATTCTTCTCTTTGCCACCCATCCCGTTCAGGTATTGTAACTTTGTACTTTTTGTCAAACCTCCATGGTTTCGAAGGAGTCGCTACTGGCATCTTTAGAAGAGGCAACTCTTGTGTTACCATTTCCTCAATTGCCAGATGATCTACTTTTTCCCCTCTGCCCTTCCATAGGCCCTTGTCCCTCAGTCGTAGGTGCGTCGCCATTTCTTCCTTCTTGATCCGAGTTGGAAGCGAGGGGAGACCTGTTCGGTAAATGTTTTATCTTTTTTGTACATGTTTTCCATCATCCTTACTCTGCATTTTTATTCTTCTGCCATGTTCCTGAATTAGCCGGTCCTAACTTAGTACAATCGCTGTAAGAATACCGCTCCTAACAGACAGAACCGTGGTGTCCCTCTTTGCCTCTGCTCTAGGCAAGGACTCTCCTTGTTTCTCAGATTTCAATGGAATCCCCTGCTTGGAACCTGTGCGTAGCGGAGATCCTAGCTGGTAAACATACAAATTATAATTCACTACCACAGTTTCTATGATATTTTGTTTCCAGTAGAGTGCTACCTCTACATGGTGCCTCTATGAACGTCACGTCATAGCCTAGTCATAATAATTTATTTGATGAGTATATTTATGCCAAAAATACAGAAGTAAAAAAATAGCGTGATAAGTTTCTTTTCATCCCTTGGTTTATAATACTTTTTACCATTTTTGTAATTTAGGTTGAACTAGATGAAGCCGGCAACCTAAGAGTGAAGGTTAAGAAGAACAAACCAATTTTAGGAATTGCAATCGAAGGTGGGGCAAACACGAAGCACCCATTGCCAAGGATAATTAATATAAATGTAAGTTTTATTGCGAAATCATTATAAATAGTAAATGAGAAAACAAAGTCTGAATGTTTAAAAGACACTATTCTGAAACAGGCCAATGATCGGGCGACCTGTGACCTTAAACTTAAATATAGAAAATAGAAGGCCGATGAGGAATAACAAGTCAATAAAATATTTCGCCTCTAAATAAATGTGCATCCTATTTGATGTTATATAAGTGAGGAAACTTTAAGATTAAAGAGTTGTAGAGGTAATTTTTTGAACAACAATAAAAATTGTTTTTGGAGAGATCGTTAAAATGTAAGTTAAAACACGATATTCGGTTATTTTCCTCCGGAAATTACCTAATTTATTTTTCAGCTATATTGCTAACAAAGTAACAATACCGCTAAATATATCTCCGAAACCAAAAGACGCAGAAAAGTAAAACTTCACCTGCTTATATGGTTCACAAAAAAGCATTTTTTTGGATGCTGATGGTTGCACCGCCAGACATTAAGCAGGCGGAGCTAGGGCAGCAATGTTACTTTTTTTAATAGAACACCCTGTATATTTTGACAAATTTAAATGGGACTTTTTCTTCTGACTCAAAAAAACATGACGTAGGTTAACTTTTTCTTTAACGCTTTTTTTTAAAAAAAAAAAGGAAAATCATCTTTGAAATATTAATGAGTTGGAGAAAAATGATATTGGGTTATTTTTTGTCTCACTCATTGCTCCTGTTGAAAAGTTATTGTCATTTTATTTAAAAATAATTAGGGAAAAAGGTAACACATTATGTATTTTTTATATATTTTTGAAAGCCCTAATGGTAGCACGACCAGCATCTACAACGTTTTTCTGACCATATAAGTTTGTAAAGTTTAACCTTTTTGCCCCTTTTGGTGTTTTAGATGTTCAGGAAAATCGTTGCTTTTCGGAGATCCTGTATATCGGGTGATTCAGGAGGGTGGCAAATTCTCTTTTTTTGTGCAATTTATAAAATGGAGAAATTAAACTTAATACAAATATGTCAAATTTTGACAACTTAAAAAAAATTCTAATGTTAAGGGGCCATTATGGATCAAAAATTAACTATAAAAACTATAAAAATTAAAAAATACTGTTTATATGCAAAACGCATGTAGATGTTGTTTGAAGAAACGCACAATTATTCCTTGGAATCCCAAGCAGCAATTTAATGGCGTAGCGACGTTCTTAATACCACCCAACGTTATGATGCGACGTCGTTTTAGCCAACATGCCGACCCGCATTTACATTAAAATGGTGGATGATTTTTGAGTTCTTACGTCGATGTGCAGTGACTGGAGTCGGAATAGTAATCGTTCTTGTTACGTCGTAAAATACGATCCAAAATGACTACACTAGCGCCCTCTTTGTTATTGATTTTTTGGTGGTGTTTCACTACCCAAAATGTTGCCCATCTCAAACTTTGGGAATTTCGGTTACTAAAATGAATTTTATTTTTATACATTTTAGAAAATGGCAAACAAAAAATTATAATATGATAATTACCGTTTATTAAATATTATTTATATGGCCACTATGGGAGCAAAATTTAAAAACGCAATTCGGTTTACTGACAAATATGTGCTATGTTTTCATGAGTATTGAGTTCGTTTTCAAAACTCATTCTATCTTTTTCTTTTATATAGCGTGTTCTTGGTCTTGATAAAGAACACGCTATATAAAAGAAAAAGATACAATGAGTTTTGAAAACGAACTCAATACCCATGAAAACATAGCAATGCTTAGAAAAGGAATGAAAAAGCACGCGCGCCCTTGATTTGTGTTTAAACGAAAAATATTGCCTTTTTTAATGTAAAAAAATGGAGCCCTCTTTTTAGGATTTCATGGTCAAATACCTATTTCGCCCGGAACATAAAACGTCTCCAAAATGCTATTCAATGGTGTTTGTAGTATTTTTTGCCGTGTTTAGTAAATATAAACAATGGCGGCCACTTCGAACATAAACGACGGCATCAAAAATAGCGTATATTATGAGAATCCCAAAAAAACACGTAAATGGACTACAGTCGTCAAACATTCCCAAATGAACCACTTGCCACGACCGTTGGTTACTATCAACCCAACGTGCGACTGGAAAATGCTCCAACAATTCCGCCGATGACAGTTGACGGTCACCATAACCTTACTTTTTATTCGATTTTTCTAAATAAATGGTCGGTGAACTGTGAAATAAAATTTAGTTTTTTCATATATGGCAGGACACTTCAAAGATCCTACTTCTTGGAAGCAAAAGCAAAAAGTATTTTTAGTGAGCGGCAAGAAGTGAAGCTGTGGATCAGACATTACTGTTCAAAGAGCATCAGTCTTTCTCTTTCGCCCATATACTTGTAGGATAATGTCATCTCTCTTTCAGGACCCTAATTCTTGAGCAGGGAACGACATAGATTTGTGTCGAATGATCCCACGTCGAACGCATTTCGTATTCTTGAGCGGTGATCGCTCATTCCATTCTATCAAAAATTGGGTGTTCCCGCTCCTCGACTCCAAAGCCAGGGATTGATCCTATTTCTCAGGCAAGCATACGCGTAAAATGTATAATTTTCAATGTAAAATTTTGAAGAGGTTTCAAGGAAAATCATATTTTTTTCGAAGGATGGGATCATTCCCCGGGATTGATCCCTTCTCTTGAGGGATCGATCCTTCTCTCGAGATTCAAGAATTAGGCCTCTGACCAGTTGAGCTAGTTATTTAAAATCTAGAGAGCGATAGGGCGATCTGCCGTACATAAGTGCGGCAGAGAAGGAGAATATAATGCCATTAGTTCCCTTGAAAACTTTTCTTCTTCACAAGAAAAGGACACTTAAGTTCGTCAAAACTCCGGCCGGAAAACGTCGCAAGACCGGCCAGAAACGTCGCAAGTTTACGTAATGTAAAAGTTGTTTAGACGTTGATACGTTGGCAGAACGTAACTAGAGTATCATAAAAACGTCCATACGACATCACTGGTTTACTAGAAAATACACCAACGTGTGACAGGTCGGCTAAACGTTGAGTAGATGGTAACAATGTTACTGCAGTATTATTTAACGTTAAAGCAACGAAATTTTGTCGTAATATGTAACACCGTATGAAGATCACTAATTTATACACCCAAATAACGTCCATTTAGGTGAAGTATGTGGTCATTGTTGCTTGGGATGATTTAATGCAAAAGAAAAATAATGATTTAGTTATAATTACAAAAACAGAAAATCATTGGGCTTATCAATTCCGTTAGGAAGCTTTTGTGTAGGAGAAATGCAGAAAGATTTATGCACCAATTTACACGTTTTTTACACCTAACCTAATTGTTGATTTTTAACAACAATTAGTTAATTATTAATTTAATTATAATTTTTAACAACAATTGGTTAATTGAGCTCGGATAAAAAAAGAAACAAATTTTATTCGGAAAAAGGAACGGTAACGTTGTAGATCTAGGGTTTTCCGATGACGCCATGTTGTCGGATGATATTTCTCTTGCTGTTTATCAACGAAGGCAAACAAAGTCGGCAAAATTTTTGGCCGTGCACTACGTTTAACACATCCTAAGGTCGTTACTGACGTTGTGTATTTTTTATAAATGAAAAATGCAGTTGGAAAATTTGTGATCAAAAATACACGATACAGGTATGTTACAGAGTGATTCATATTTTTCACCCCACTTACCTCCCTTGTTATCAGAGCCGGAAAAAATATTAGCACAGATATTATATAATTTTTGTGATTCAAATGGCATCCCTAAATATTATCAGCGGCGAAACTGTCAAATTTTTACATTAACTTCTTTATTTTAATTAGTCCACCCTGTATGTTTTTTCAAATTTAGAATGGCCTTTTCTTCCTGATTCTAAAAATGTATAATATGTTGGATTTGTCCTGGATGGTTCTTGAGTAAAAAAAATATTTTCTCATTAGAGTAATGTGTTAAACGAAAAACAACCTAAACTATGTTTACTTGGGTAACACATTGTACTTACAGGAGGAAAATATTTTTCTTTTTATTTGACAACTGCTCAAAATTATTACAATATATTGGATATGTTTCGAATTAGGAAATAAGGATATTCTAAATATTAAATAAATACACAGGGTGTTCTATTTAAAATAAAGAAATTACGTATTGTCAAAATTTGTCAGTTGCGTTGATAGCTGCTAATTTTTAAGGACGCTATTCGAGAGTTTGCAGCAAATTCCAGTTCATTATACGAGGGGAGGGTGGAAATTATGGTGAATCACTCTGTACAGATACACATGTTGGGCAGCCATTTGAAAAAGACGCGAATCTAATCTAAACACACCCTGAGGTAGTCACTGAAGTTTAGGATTTTTTAAAAAATTTATTTCGATGCATTGGAAAGTCTTTAGCACTATATCGTGAGTGTCAGTCGTCATATAGCAATATAGCCTCGTCGGTTTTTTCACCCATTTTTATACAGGGTTCCTAAGCAAATCCTTAGGGGGCCAAGCAGCCGTGTATAAGACGCAGACAAACGGAAAAGCACATTAGGCAGAAAAGGATGGGCATGGGGCGATATTGTCACTACATCTTACACGTAGTAAATCCATCCCAGGTTGTTGTTTTCTAATGTTTTCCATTTTCATACCTTTACCCCCCCAAAAAAAAAACTTTTCACTTATTTTCATTCCAAATTTTCTTAGTTTCACACAAATGCAAACGCTGTCGAAAACCCCCCTCCCCCCTACGTAATGTTTTGTAACCCCCCTCCCCCCTATGACCATTACGTAACTTGTGTACGGCCCCTGTAGTCCCAGTGGAGGAGGGCGAGAAAATTGATATTTTTTTCTTAAAAATTATACTCTTTAGACCTATTTCTTTGCGTTCCCGAAATTACGTAATTTTTGAAAGAAAATTGTAAGCGGCCCCATTTTTATTTCGTGCTTTGTTTTTCTAACATTTTTGCGTTCGGCTAATTTAATTGAAAAATTTTTTCCTGCGGTGCCCTTTATCTTCTCACTCGAAACCAAGATCCCCCGTTTTAGGAAAACTGATCCCGTCTCTGTTTCTAATTTTTTTCGAATAAAAGTAGAGTATGACCATGGGGGAAATAATTTTTTTCTATGGTATGACGAAAATTTCGAGGAAGTTGAGAAAAAACTAAAAAAAGTGGCAGAAAATAAATCTTTTCACCCCTTTTTTGGTGTTACAAATATTGGCAGCCCCTTATTTTTCGCTTTTACCCTCCCGCTAGTTTTGAAGAATTGGTTCGCTACATGTTTCGAGATCATGTCATAAACCACCTCGAAAATATCAAATGTAGTGTAGGGCCAGCTTTATTTAAAATCAATAATATCGCAAGCAAAAAGCTCTGCAGGAAAAACAGCGCCGTTTATTGATTTCTTTGGCTGCTAGTGCTAGCTGCATGGTTTGGCCGTTTCCGGATAGATGTCACTAGTAGAACAGAATGGAAAGAAATTTAATTAAAAGCGAAGATATTTCTTTCTAATGTTAACAAACTCACGAGTTTATCGCTCAGTATCGTAAATAATGGACCCTGCCGCCTCCTTTAAGCAAGAAAAAGCTGTGGTTTGGACCTGAAAACATCTAATTTTTTCCTCGATCATCTTATGGTGTGGCCGCCATCTAGCGGAATTTGCAGACATCTTGTCAACGGTTATTATTGCAACTATGATTTATGCTCACAATGAAGGAGTGGCGACAATTTTTTCTCATGAAAGCAGTCCGGAGATAATAACAAACTGGCACCATTGCTCAATATACCTGTTTCTTTTGTGCGCGCAGAACTTTCTATGCCATTTCTGTTTGATTTATTGAAATCCTATCCCTAAGGAAAATCTTAGGAACCCTGTATATAGTGAAGCAGCATGTGGCATGGCATAGCTCTTTAGTCACACAATCAAGTGTTACTGGGTGTTTTGTTCGCATCCGTGTAGAAATGTATCTTTTTTGAGAGATGAGAAAATTTATTTATTTATTACTTAATGCAATGGAAATCCATTAAATAAATTTACAAAAAAGAAATGTTTGTAATTTCACACATCACATATTATCACAAGCATTAACTAGGACTCAGGCATTACCAACATCAAGTAGGAAATAATTAAATTTAACTTAATTTAAAATCTAACATTATATCCAATTTAATAACTGCTGCCATTACCAGTAATATGTTTACTTAAGGGCATTTCAGTCCTTGTCTGTGGACATGGTACTGGTCTATCCAGGTTAAATTAATTAATTAGAATACTGTTAAAGTGTTGAATCGAAAAGTACTTTTTAATCATATTAAATTTTTTTATTATGACGCTAAATCATTTTCAGTCTGCGAAAAAAAATTATTTTAACAAACCATCTAAGTGTTTGTCTCTGAACATAGTAGTGGTCTAAAATAAATTAATAAAAAAATCTCTAAGAAAAAACTGTTATTCAAATTAAATGGTAATCGCAACATTAAATTACTTCAACACTTTATTTAAAAAAAAAAAGAAAATTCAACAAACTATTTTAAAAGTATTTTTCTAAAGTATAAAAAACTATTTTTTTCTGTTGGATCAAGTGGTAGTTTATTTAAGTCCTGGTGGCCAACATAATAATTGCTTTGTTGACCTGGTACTTTTTGTTTTTTGTTGTATTTTCAGTTATACTGCTTATTTAAACATGTGTTGTATGTGTGGGTATGTATAGGAGAATTTGTTTCTTTACTTTTTATATTTTGCATAAAGGACTTTTTATAAAATATTTGACGTATGTTTAGTAGCCCGGTAAAAGAATATAATTCGCTACAAAAAAAAAAGAAGAAGTTAGAAAACCCCCAAATCAGTTACTTCAACCGAAAAGAAACTAAAAAACAAAAGATCAAGAGATGTTGAGTGGAAATAACGAAAACTCAAACTTGGATGAGCTTCCCACAAGGAACACACAAAAAACCAAGACGAAAAGAGAAATGATTAGACGATGTTTCGCCCTGGGTAACCAGCGTGGGCAGTTAACTGATTTGGAGGTTTTTTACCTTCTTTTTTTTTAATTGCCTTAGGAGCATAATCCTACTGGAAATATTAACACGCCAGAACGAATCCGTATCAGGTAACTTGAATAAGTACCAGTGCGGAACGATGCGTATTTGTGAGTGATTTGATTGAAGTTGGAAATCAAAGTGTATGATGGTGTTTAATGATGTATGGTAGAGGGTGACCAGTGAAACCACTGATTACTGGTTACCCAGGGCGAAACATCGTTTAATCGTTTCTCTTTTCGCTTTGGTCTTTTGTGTGTTCCTTGTGGGATGCTCATCCAAGTTTGAATTTTCGTTATTTCCACCCAAAATCTCTTGATATTTTGTTTTTTTTTATAATTCGCTAGTTAGAAACAGTTTGTCCAGGCTGTGGATTATTTTAAGTATTTTCCTATGCACAGTCATTAAAAGTGACATTTAATAAGATCTAAAATAGTACCCACACAGGTTTAAATATTTACACCTGTGGGGCGTACTAAATTTTAAAAGACATAAAGTTATTGATTATTTTGTTTTGTTATTGCAAAATATCACTGAAAAACTTCTTTTTTTCTCAAAATATACCATATTTTAGGAGAAAATGCCTTAAAAATATTTTTTTTTATACCTTCATCAAAAACATTATTTTTTCTGTCTGCAGATAACTAAAGCATGGCATTTTTGGTTACCGATATAAAAAAACTTTTTTTTTGGTCACTGGTGCAAAAAAATATTTATTTCCGTTTTTTATCCAAAATTAAACAACTCGTGGCTAAACTGGGCTTTTTTTTACTCGCGTTTTTAAATACCTAGCTGCACTCGTTATTTAAACCAACGCTTTTTAAAAAAAAGGTGAATACGCCAAAAATTTGGCATGTAATAGCTTCATTATCTGTGTTCGAGGTTATAAAGTTGGTGATTTTTTAGACCACCTCTAGGGGGCGGTTTAAATTTATAGCACCCAGAAAAACTTGCTTTGTGGCAACTCGTAATAAGTTTGTTTATAATTTCTCTAAGTAACCGTTTTTACAAGGATTAATTAACCTTATTTATTATCCCAAGTTGTTCGTTAACCAATAAAACACTTTCAATCTTGTCCAGAAAAACGCCATATTTTGAACCCATTTCAAACAGAAAAAGTATATTTATGAGAGCACTACGAGGCAAAACAAACATAAGTCAAGGTCACTGATTATGCACAAAAAATATACTAAACAACAAAACCCAAAACAACTTATATTAATTTATTTACAAACTGAAAAAAACATTGAGATTATCTAAAAGCTCAGTCATGAAAACTGTCTTTACTCAAAGCTCACTCATTTCAAAGCTGTAGCTTTCATCAGTTGAGGTTGGTGCAAGACCAAACTCGCTACTTGTGATTTTGTATTGTATATTTTGAGACTGACATTTCGACAGTGACAGAAATGTAAGCAAAACTTGCATTTTATTTTTACCTGTAACATTAAGTATTAATTGAAAAAATTAACTAACAAGCATAAGTTTTAACTAGTTTGAATATAACCCCAATTTTAATTTGTTTAGTGTTTAAACCCCACCTGGGCTTAAATTTTTTAATTTTCTTTTCTTGAAACTTTCTTCCTAAAATCCAACAAAAGATTGTGCTAATATGACTATTTAATAAACAAATTTATTAAAATTCTTCTTATTAATCAAACTATGTCCAAAACTCAAGGAGGGTTGGTTTAAAATGCTTAAAACCAAAAATTTTACTTAAGCTTAGGACCGTTCTAAAATAGACTAAACCCTTTTAGTAAATCCCAGCGTAAAGGTTGAAAGTTTTTGTCATAAGCACCCCCCCCCCCCACTACCCAACATTACCACATTCTAATAAGGATTGAATCAAAGCAAATTATAAATTGTTTAGATTGTTAATATTTGCATTTTCTTTTATTTTGTACAATAAGTATAGAAAGGATCTTAGTTTTTTTGTTAAATTTAGTATTTGCTTTTTTCACTTAAGGTTGTTGGTCCATTGTAACCAAGACATTTTGCTTCCGTTGAGATCGGAATTTACGATTTTTGATTTTTTCTAAAGGGTAATTTAATATTGAAGAGTTTTGTGGTAGTTTTTTTCGGGTAGTGCAGAATAGTAAGTTTATTGTTTTATATTGACCGTGCAACAAAAAGCTCGCTTTTGATATGATTTCTTATGAATTGCTTAAAAACTTACCGCAGAATTGGATGCTTTACCTTTGCTCGGTTTTCAATAGAATTATATCAACTCGTTCTGCTCCGGAACGGTGGTGCCAAGCTCTTCCATGTATGCTCCACAAAAGAGGCGATCGAAATGACCCTGCAAACAAACTTTTTGCCCAAATTTTATTGTCAAGGCTCTCGTCCTGTATAGATGAAAGATGTGCTATTCCAGAAACCCAATCCAGGTTTCGTAAGTCTCGTGGCTGTATCGACAATATTTTCATTTTATCATCTGTTAACCATGAGCTCTTTTGGCGCAAATTGTATACACTGGGAATTAGCCCTAACTTTATCCACGTAATTAAAGCCATCTATGACGTGGCTAAACTGCAAGTTGCAGGTTCGGATGGGCTCTCAAGGTCACATGATGTTTCCCTTGGGGTGTTGCAGGGTAAAACTCTGAAGACTTTTTCTCTACCTGTAATAAACTGAACATCGATGGAACTACTGACATAATTTTAGTTCTGTACGCTGACGAATTGGTTCTACTGACCGATACAGAGCGAGAGAAAATTGGATATTTTTTGTAAATATGCAGAACACAATTCGCTTACTATAAACACTGCTAAAATAAAGATAATGTGCTTTAGTCAAGGCGGGAATACATCCAACCAATTTAGTTTTCAGCCGAATGGGGAAAACCTGGATGTGGTCAGTACCTTCACTTACTTAGGAGTCACCTTTGCTGCCTCAGGTGTCTTTTCAACTATTGCCAAATTGTGCGTAGACAAAGCAAAGCAAGCTTCCAGCTCCACTCTAGCCGTTATGGCGAAAACCAAGGTTAACTCCTGGGAGACAATAACCACTCTATTCAACTCCAGCGTTATTAATACTATCACTGCATCTCTTCCTGTGTGGGCCCCCAGATATGCCCAGGATCTATAAATAATTCAGCTGAATTTTTTCAAATCAGTTTTGCGACTTCCAAAATCTACTTCATTCTCTCTTGCATGCCTCGAGTCCGGCTCCATTCACATTGAATATCTTGTCTTTAAGCTTTGTCTTACCCTCCTGTCTTACTCCAGTTACTAAACTCTAGCAAAATTCACTAAAATTGGACAGCACAAATAAAATCATGGTTCGTTATGCTTGATGCTAACACCCTAAAGTCTAATAAAGACAATATTCTTGAGTCCCAAAAATCAAAACTTATCGAAACTGAGTTACCGTTACAAATGCAAATGCAAATTACACTATATTTTACCATAGGTTTACCAACTACCAAAGTCCTGCCACTGACCTAGGGCTTTCTCTACCCATTGCTATCTCAAGACTTGTTGCGCAACTTAGAACATGTACCAAAATATTTTATAAATTCTCAATCAAAGGAACTACATATATGGTCAAGCCAGATGAAAATTGCTCAGTTTGCAGTATGAATCTACCAGAAAACTTTTTTTATATATTTTTTTCAATGCCCTATGTATGCACAGGTCCGCCTAGAACCCTGGAACGACCCTGGTGCTTTTTTCAATCAATTGGAAGAAATTAACTCCCACGCAGCGAAAAAGATATTCCCAATGATTCACAATATTTTCAGAATTCGTGCTTTTTTACGAAATGAGTAATCTGGCTTGTCCTGTTGGTTTATTTTTTGATTAAAATAAAACAATACCTAAAAGACTTACCTGTTCAGAAATAAGCGTCAAAAACTTTTTCTTCTTATCATAATATTATTAAACGTGTAACAATCCTTTTTATAATAAATATAGTTTTTAGTTTATCACTCACATTGTGATTTTCTCTGTAAGTTTTGCTTTTCATTGACTGTAAATTTTGTTTAAGAAACGTGTTTACATTAATTTTTGTGAAATGTTGAAAATGTCACATCAAATTATTTAATTTAAAGTTATTACTATTTCTTAAAAAAATAATAATATTTCAAAAGGCGTTAAAAAAAATAAAAACTTAAAACCGAATTTTTCTTAAAATCCTAAAACAAATTTAAAAATTATTTTGTTTTAATAGCTGGCAAAATATTTTCTTTCTCCAAACGTGATCATAAATTAAAATTTTAAATGCTTTTTTTATTTCGGAAGTAGTAAAATAAAAAAAATAAGTTAAAAAAAGAACTAGGTAAGATTGTCATAATAATTATAGTTATTGATTTTGAAAATTCAAATATTTCAAATATTTTTTTTTGTTTCATAAGCTTTCCAAAATCAATTTTCATAAAAATTTTAATAAAGTTTTTCTTCAACATTTTATTTTGTAAAAAACGGGAAATTTATTCTACAGAAATATTTCTTACCCAAAATAAAAAACAATATTTTAATTAAAAAAAAACAACAATCACGAAAAAGTCTCTAAGTCTAAATACCTACTGTGTTCTATCTCTATAGGCATAGCGCGCACTACCGAGTTGTTACTCCGTCAAAAAATTGTTAAAAACTAAATTCAATTTGCAGAGCTCCGAAAAACCATACCTACGATACGTGGCGTCAATTAACAAGAATTTTTCATCACATGACCGCGAGATCACTTTAAGATCGTGTTGATAGGACGTGTATTCTTGGAAGTCAAAGCGCGTTTTTCTGGGAATTTCGGCGCTTACGTCGAACATTCCACGCAAACATTTTGCTATAAAAGCAAAATTTGGCTTAAACAGAAAACAGTTTTAAAATAAATCTCAAAGAGAACAAAGAGTTCGAAATAAATCCTCTACCAAGAAAGTTCAAATAGAACAAACCCAATAAAATAGTTCGAATGTAAAAAGTGAAGTTTGTTTGTTAAAATATTTTAAGATTCTAAAATTTTGGAAGCCCCGTATAAGAATTGTCGTGTGGAAGTTAAGAGTCAAACGAATGTTGTAAAAATGTTAAAAAGTGTAGTATAGTGATTAGGCAGGATGCAAGATGTAAGTCGGAGATTTCCTGGACCACTGTATCGGTCAGATTTTGTGGAATGGTAAATTTTCATGCAAAATACTTGTTTTAGTGTAGGACTGTTTAACCAATAAAATACATTTATATTTCTGGAAAATGAGTTGTCTGTCTGTGTATATCCCCAAAAATTAAAGGTTACTATGCACACTAAAACGCTCATGTCCAAAACAGTGTAAGAAAAAATTGTGGCGTCTCTTAAGGAGTTAAAAGTTCGAACTTTAGAAATAACCCTTAAGGGCCGGCCGTTGTTCACATTTTGGTGTCAGAAGTGGAATAATAGGTTTTCTGTGGAAGGGATGGCCTTTAGAGGGGATGATTTACAAAAACTTATTATTGACGAAAAAATACAGAAAAGTTTTAGGTTTCCACAGACAATGCATAGTAAAACAAAAATGTCAGCGAAGATAGTACAACAGACAATGGGGTTTTCCCACATTTTTGGGAAGCAACGGAATTTGGTACCTTAGAGTGAGTTATCCAAAACGCATTTATTATTTCTTCTGAAAAACTCTTGGTTTTGTAGAAAACATTTTTTAAAGTTGGAGTTCTACAAAAACGCTCAAAAAAATTTTTTAGCCAACTAACTTTACGAGAAAAGTAGCGAGTGGTGACCTTTTTCTCAGCCTCTTCCTAACTTCAGTTTAATGCTTAGCTGTCACTAAATGTCATTTCTGTTTAGTAAACAATCTGTTAAAAGTTGTATTTATTTTTTCTCGAGTTTTTTCTGCATCAAAATGAAAAAGTGCGTTTTCCGCGGATGTGAAAATAAATAAATGTGAGAATTCCCCTGAAAATTTAAGATATTTTTGCCTTTCCCTTTGGGACCAAGAAGAAAATTGTGGCTCTACAGGCACTATTGTGGCTCTAGAGGCACTAAAGCTGAAAAAATTATCCACGGCTGGGCGCAATAGTGTGTGAAGATCACAGCTGAAATTCAAATACAAGCCCATTAGAGACATCGCCACCCAAAGGAAAAATTTTTCTTTACAAAAAAAGATTTCATGATCATGTAAAAAAATATAGGTTTACCTTTGATGGTTCTCGCGTAAAATAATCCCCGTACAATCTGTTAAGACAAGTAAAATTTAGGTCACTTCTTGTTTAACCCATTATTCTTATGGCAATAAAGTTTTTAAATAAAAAAGTAAATAAAAAAGAGAGTTTTACCAACCATTACTGATTTCAGACACAGTCCATCCACCAGTCGGCCCTTCAACTATAACGAATCGATAACAAAAAAAAACGAACTTTACAAAATACAGCGGAGTACCACAAGAATACATACCGGGTGCGACTTGGAGAATAACCGCAAACATGTGTTTCACCCTTGTTAAGGATCATCAGTACGCCATAAGGTTTTATAGACAAATAATACGAACGATCAAATTCATGAACAAATGCTCGGCAAAACATTATTGATAACAGAATGAGAAATTATGGATAGTGGGAATTTGTTTGTAACCAGTCAGTGGTAGAACTAGTGGAGGAGGCCAAAAATCCAATAGTTTTCTGTTGGTAAAACTTTTTTTTATTTATATTTAACTTCACTATAGACATTGGGAATTTATATCTCATTCTGTAATAAGACTTTTGTTGATTTGCTTAAAAACTGGAAAGAAAAGATTTATTTAAAATTGACCGAGCCAAACTTCCCACTTATAACATAGAAAAGTCTGATAAGGTCAGTCCTCCCCATTTTTATGGGAATCTAGGGACATATAAAACTTCTGTAAAACTTTTTTTTAGCTCCAGTGATGGGAGCGAAAAAATATGGTAAATCAATTCAAGTTATTTTTTTCTAATATTTTTTCTTCAAGTTTAGTGGAATTTTTTTAAACTTATATTTAAACTTATTGCCTCAGGATTAAATTTTTTGAAGTTTAAGAAGTTGATACCAAGTAATTTAGAGAGATGCATTGATTAGCAAGAGTCAATGTTTCTTCCCAAATTTTTCTTAAACCAAAAACTTCTGGGTTAGTTTACCTGCCAAGGACTGGGTTGGGGTCGAATCTTGTCTTAATTTTAGATGTTGGGAAAATCAAGTTACTAATGCATCGCAGACGAAAATTTGTGAAAAATGATATTAAAAATGACATTATTTTCACATTTGTTAATGCCATTATAGAGCCACAAGCAAAATTTTTGAAAGAACCCCTGCACAAAAACTTGTAAAACGTTACCGTATTTTAATGTATTGAAAGTATTGTACCAAAGGTCAAAATAGTGAAATTCTATGAGGATCGTATATGATAGGACATATGAGCCGTCAAATAACAGATGTCTGGCAAACACCCAAGAAGACTTTTTTCTCATAACTTTCAACCGAAAAAAATCTTGGGTGGAAAAACGAAATTCAAAATTGGATGTGTTTTTTTTTAACTTCTTTTTTTTATTTCTCTTTTGTTTTAATTACCTTAGGAGCATATTCCTATTGGAAATATTAACACGCCATCGCCAGGACGAACCCATATCAGATGACTTATAATAAAGTGCAAGTGCGGAATAATGCCTATTTGTGAGTGATTCAAAATGATGTTTGGGGTGGGCGCCTAGTGGTTTTATACTGTCTGAAATTGTTTCAATCTTTTTTTAGAAGCATGGTCTGTAAATAAGATTCGTTTTGGGACCTTCAATGGAAAAAATTGTCATTTTTAATATTACAATAGTTTCATATAATTTTTATTTTTAATCAGTGAAGTGAAATAAAATCATTGCCTGTTCTTTTGTTTTGTAAGAAATAAATATACCTACTGTAGAGCGTTTACCATATTTTATGTATCCTAAAACTCAAGCTTTTAAAGGCGGACAAAAAAATATCAAGACTAAAGTTAAATAGTTTTATTAAATAATATGGTCAAAAATACGTACTATTTAAACAAAAGGAGTGTTAGATACACAAGAAAATAGCAAATTATTAATAAAACAAAATAAATAAATGTACTATTTTAATTATACAATTTATTATTATTCTTCGTATAGGTCTATTAAGGTTGTAATTTGTATTATAATATTCTAAGTTAAAAATATTCCTATTTCTTGTACTCCGCTGTGGAACCCTTAAGCCAATTCTATGTATTAATTGAGGAAAATCAAACATTGCATTTAAAATCTTGAAAAGAAAAGCTAGATCAAGACATAACTCGACGGTTTTCAAGAGTTGTGACCTTTAGTAATTTTAAAACATCACAATAAACTATTTCCCCAGATGGAATTTTAAGTTTAAAAACTACAAAACGTAAGAATTTCTTCAATACCCTTTCCAGATTTTCTACATGACATTTATAGAATGGGGACCATATGGAACTACAATATTCTAATATTGATCTAACAAGAGAACAATAAACATTTTTAAAACAGATTATATTGTTAAATTCAGATAGGCTCCTTTTTAAGAAACCCAGTAGTTTAAAAGCTTTGTTACAGATAAAGTTATAGTGATTTCTAAAGCTTAAGGTTGGGTCAAATAATACCCTTAAGTCTTTAAATTTTGTGAAAAAGTGTTGTGATCATTCTGCACTCTTTCACAATTCCTAAAATCTTTAACAATTCTAAAAATCTTTTAATCGTCTGCATATAGAAGGATTACACAGCTACAGAAACAGTCTGAAATATCATTAATAAAACAAATGAAAAGAATTGTAGACACAGGTCCCCTTGTGGTACTCCAGACTTCACTAATATCTCTTCAGAGAGACAATTTTTTATCCTAACAGCCTGTCTTCGGTTCTTATTATGCCAAGATTTGTACAGGGAATCAAAACAATGTATTAACATCAATCAGTGAAGATTTTTTTTCTTTCAAAATCTTTGTCAAGCAACTAGCAATACCAAAAACCTATAATGTATTTGGCGGTAACTTACATTGAGGTTTTATCTCTTAACAGTTTTTTTTAAGTTTTTGATGGTCCTGTCATAAGACTCCTCTGTAAAAAATTGTGCTCCACCAATTTGGATAAAATTTTAGTATGTTATTGTCATAGTCAAAATACACAATACAGAAATCATAATGAAAATTTCATAAAAGTGTTTTATAACACTTATTTTAAGTCTTTAGTAGTTATGCTCATTGATTTTTTAGCAATCTGAGTACTTGGGTCATCAAACTATAAATATATTAATAGCAGGTTTTAAATTTTAATCACGATATATGACTTACCCTGTACATTATAAATGGTTTACATGAAACAAAAAATTTTATTCAAATTGGCGAAAAACAATGTTTCACATAGAACACTGCAAGATTTGATAAAAACGGTACTTCACTTTGGGGTCATTTGTGATCTATCACTTTGAAGTTTCTACAGAGATAAAAAAATTCAGGCTGACAACATTTTTTGGAGTTTATCATATATTTTTGTGATTTTCACAAAAAAAAATCCATGTTTTATAAATAATTTCCGCGTTTTATTAAACAACTCAATGTTTTGCATTAGTTTAGGTAGTCATTATATTTTGGTATTGGTACTTTGAGATTAAATTTTTGTTTATGACCAGATATTTAAGTAACGAATGAGACTTTAAAAAAAAATATAAACATTAAAAAACCGAAAAAAAACCGCAGAAATTAATTAAACGAACACGGATTTTTTTAAGTGCTTTAGCAGACACATATATCGCCCAAAGAACCTTTTCTTGAATATCTATAGCTAGCAGCTACACTAAGTAAAGATGTTTTTAGAAGTTCAATCCTCTTTCCAAACTCCCACCGCCATTAAAAACTCATTGCTTGATGCCAAAGATATTTTGAAATTTTTTTTATAAAAATCGGTTTAGCAGCTCTCCACTAATGTAACAAGAAGACACCACACCAAAACATGGGTATTGGCTTCTCAGGTACAAGCCTAATTTTGAAATTTTAATTTTTTGAATTTCCTTCAAGACTTCATCTTTAACTTTTTCCCCCTCTCCACTGCCTCAGTGCCCAGGTGTTTAGAAGAGCCAATAATAGCCTCAGTTAACGTTATTCTGCCAAATCGCAAGCTGTGTCATAATGGAGAATTGGCTTGAAGTCGAGTATCCGTTTCAACTTCGACACACAAGGAATCGCTCATATTTGACCGCATGTAATTAATGAACCTGTCAACATTCCATTAGTCCATTTTCTCTGTAGTTTTAAACTTGAACCAGAGCTGGTATACATCGATATAGGTGTACTTGTCTTCAGATCGCAAAAGGGTATATATTACCCCTTTGTTATCTGCGCAGATTTACATCAACTGAGACACATAATTATCACTTATTGTTCCGAGGGCTGGCAGGTCTTCGTTTAAGTGACTGCAAATCCATTTTGGAATTTCCAACATCAGCCAAAGCAGATTTCTGCTAATATTATGTTTTAGAGGTGCAGGCTGGTTCTTCACTTCTTCTGTGAAGCCAAAAAAAGACAGCAATGGTATGCTTGCAGCCCCCTGTAAGTATCAAAAAAGAAAAGTTAAAAAACAGTTAACAATTTTCTAATAACAGGTTAAAAGGAGAAACATTCTGCTTGCGTCTTTTCTTATCTTGTGAAAACTAAATTTGCATTGTGTGTTCCTAGTTTAACAGAAAGTGGTACAAAAAATACATCATAGTTAGAAAATACCAGAAAAATATTTTTTAAAAAATGGCACCAGCAGGCATGTATAAATTTTATTTTTCTTCAATATCTCAAAAATTACTGATCTGCTAATTTTTGTTGAAAATATAATTATTTCTTTTAATGTGAAAACTGTACCTGTGTTGCTAGCTGATACGGTTTGTGAGTTATGATTTTCAACCCCCTTTCTTACCCTCTTTACAACCCTCACCCCCATCAAAAACTAATCAGCTCATTCTTTGGTTCCAAAGAATTTTTGTGCTAAATTTCATCAAAATCGGTTAACTTTAGTGGCTTTTCAGTCATCGTTGTGTAGACAGACAGGCAGGCAACAATTAAGAAATTTTGTATTTAGGTCTTTCATGTTTATTTGAGTTAATTTGGCATAAAGTTTTTTTTTTCGCTTATATTTTTGTTCTTGAAGTTAGGAATGCCCCCCACCAGAGAAATGTGAAATGACGCCGAAATTTGATAATGAAACAAGTCTCGGAGATGGTTTGGGGATACAACCTTTTAATGTCTAAAAAAATTATTCCAATGTTCATAGCTCCTCATTTTGTCCTAACAAACGTAACTTTTTGTGTTGGTATGCTCTATGCTTAAAGGTCAAATTTAAAAAATTTAAAGCAGTTTTACTTGGATTTTCCACCCCAGATATGTACAAAAAAAGAGCAGCGCCTAATATTCTGTAAGTTTGAATACCTTAAAGATATAATTTTCCTACCAGGTGTAATTGCAAAACAGTGGCAGCTGCTATTCTGTAAGTTTAATCCCAAAACCCTAATTTTAAATATTTATTTTTAGTTTAGTTTTTTACTTTATTGACATTCTTTTGTATTGTTTTTTTAAACTAGCTTTTGCTAAGTATATAAATTAACCTCGAAATTAACATTGCATTTTTCTGAAAAAACTTTACCGTCATAAGCCTAATGTGTTAGTAAAGAAATTTGATGGTAATGTAGCACTAAATAATCATCATGTCAGAATTTAGCTCAATCCTGATAGTTTAGAGAGGCATAAAAAATTACTGACATTTGTTTCATGCATAAATTATTTAACGGTCTAACTGACTGTTAGACATCATCATACTTTTCACATTACTTTTCATACAACTGACTATAGACAAAAAAATAATTTATTGAAAAAACTTTATTGCTTAACTCAGTAACCAGTTATTAATGTTTTTAATGTATCTGTTAACTCCTTAAAAACACTAACAAAAAGAATCTTACCAAACTAAATATTTTTTTTAGTTAAATTTTATACTGTTGTGTGTCTGTTTTCAAATATTTTGCGTTATTCATACTCCTACTATACTATATTTCATGTCTTTATTTATTAATTAGTATTCAGTGTTGCTTCTTCTTACTTGGCATAAAAAAGTAACAAGGTTTGTATTTTTGTAATCGGGGAAAAAAAAGTTAAATTTAAAAAATATGTACAGGGTGTCCAAAAATCATATTTTAAGTCACTTGACAAGGTTTTTATAACAAATGCTTAACAGTCTTACTTATATATTTTGACACAATTTGGATTTTTAATGTGCTCAGTTAAACCATACTCACTTTTCAGTCTTACCATTCTTCATCTCAGCGCTAAAGAAATCCATATTATCAAAATAATAGAAATTAATCATCTCATGATCCACTTTGGGTAAATTGTTAGAATCACCCTTCACAAATCCCTTCTCCATATTCTGAGCCATATTCTCTAAAAAAAATCCGAGAAAAAATCTTAACAAAATTCAAAAAGTTAAAAAACTACTTTCCTACAGCTCTCTTTAAAAATCTTTTTATCAATACTTTTTTTAATATAAATATTGAAACCTTTAAAATAAGTGCACAAAAATGAAAAGAACAGAATATTATCGCTTTAGAATTGATAGCTATATTTGATCAAGGGGTGAACCAATCCAGCAAGTGCACAAAATATTTGGCAGGACTTATATTTTAGCACTTGCAGGCCTCCTATATTATGAGTTTCATTTTATCCTAAACCCAGGAGGAACTGGAATATGGACACTTTTTCCAGGAGACAAACAAACAATAGCAGAACGAAGTTTTTATAATGTTACTAGTATGAATCTATACTTTTGCAAGCAAATAAGAAAAGCTATCAAAAGATATAGATTTTAGGAGAAAATTCTGTCTTCTAATAGACATGTAGCAACCATGAAAATTGTTGGATCTGGGGTTGAGTTTTTAGGGTGGCTTTTGACGATGCGTCAGAACTCAGCTTTATGTAAAGAGAGTGTCTAAAGAGCCGACAATTTATTATGTGTTTTTCATATTTTCGTTTTTTTTCAAACTAAATTAACCCAACCTAACCTAAACAGACTAAATCCAACTTATTAAAAGCCAAAACAACCCAAAAAACCACACTTTAAACTAAATGTACCCAACCTAAACAGACTCAAACCAACTAAATTCACCCAACCTAACCTAAACAAACCAACTTATTCAAAGCCGAAACAGCCCAAAAAAACACACTACAACCCCTACATCTTTTTTTGGCATAAAAAAAATGTTTGGGTTGTTTTGGCTTTTAAAAAGTTGGTTTGAGTCTGTTTAGGTTGAGTTAATTTAGTTTAAAAAAATATGAAAATATGAAAAACACATAATAAATAATTAGTGTCGTCTCTTTACCCTCACGACTATTCAGCCGAATTGTCGGCTCTTTATAGACACTCCCTTATATAAAATTACTTAAAAAAACTTACCAAATATCAAAATTGTATGCGCACACTCTTCTAAAAATCGCAATCAAAAGTTCTTCTTCTTCTTGTCTCCGAATTAAGCTTATAAAGCCAGCTTAAATGTTCTTAGCAGCTAGGGCTATGGTGGACAGGAACCGTACTGTTTGTAATAACATTCACTACATATATAGTTGTATATTACTTGTAGGCTTTCTAAACGACAAACAAATATAAACTTCCACACTACTAAATGTTTATAATTTTATAATTTAACTTCAAAAGAATCACAACCAAAAAAGCAAAACACATAAAAAAACGAATTGACAGTATGACTTAAAGTTAGCCGCAGGCCGCAGTTCGCAACCCAGTGGTCCAAATAAAAACTGCACTTGACAAATTACAATGGACCAGCCAAAAATGACATCACCTGTATTGATTATGACGTCACCTATATTCGTTTTCAAAAATCGTAAGGCCACTGAATCGACGATTAAAAACATTATTTTTCACATAGAAACCCAAAATTTTTTGGGGAAAAAAATTTTTAGATGGATTTCTTGGACCTTTATGTTTATGTGTATTCTAAAAAAAAGGTGACTTTTTTTTATGGGAAAGCCCCTTTATACACAGAGCTTAAACTAAATAAGTAGTAATAAAAACTGTTCAAACATTTTTGAAGAACATCGAATACTTGTTGTAGCCATTTTAGTATCACGAAAATTTATGCTTAAGAAGTCACAACTTACAGAAACCTTACAGTGAAGAAAATTAGTTAAAACACAGGGCAGATTTAGAGTATTCGCATTTTCACTAAAGGCAAGTTGGAGTTTAAGTTGATTGGAAATTTAGTAGCGTTGTGTACGCATTTATGAAAGATTTTATTATAAATTATAAATGGTTTTGTTTGACGAAACTAGCCATGACTTATTGATTAAGAAGGCGTTGTGTTTGCCTTTTAGAAGAGAAAAATTGTTAGCCTTTTAGAAGAAAAAAATTGTTAGCCTTTAGAAGAAAAAAATTGTTAGCCTTTAGAAGAGAAAATTGGCGTTGTGTACGTCTTTAAAAAGAGAATAGTTGTTGATAAAACAGGAAATAAAAACTGTTTTTGTTCCACTTTGTACTAGAAGATAGCTGCACAGTTTGAGAAAGGATTGCAGTTTTAGAAAAGGAGTTTTTTTTTTATTGGAGGATGTGAACAATCCGAGTTCTTGGTTACCCGCCAATAACTGAAGACTCTAGTGTTGGGACAGTTGGGCGTCTGTCTTAAGCACGTACTCAGCCATGAGTATGATTGATTGCCCTACCAAAACATTGAAAATATGGGATAGTCCAGCAGTGTTCAAAAATAAGAACTCTGAAAGAAAAAAAAATAGTGTAAGTGTAGAAGAATGTTAAAAATGTACAATGCTACAAGATGTTCAGCATCTACACTGAAAAGAAAAAAGACGAGAAGGAAGTGGAACGTATAAATTTACAATGAAAGAAAGATTGATATAAATTG
Source organism: Oxystoma pomonae (assembly GCA_963921995.1). Lineage (NCBI taxonomy): Eukaryota > Metazoa > Arthropoda > Insecta > Coleoptera > Brentidae > Oxystoma > Oxystoma pomonae. Next base: position 53,699,765 of record OY998166.1, on the reverse strand, counting down.
GCATTCAGTTATACTCTATATTAGCCCGAATTGTTAAATTTTACGTGACAAAGAAATGTCGCTGGTGTTAAAGAAAAGTTAAGTATGTTTTGAAGGCAGCTGCATAAAAATTATAAATCAGAGAAGTGAGATAGAAGAAATCCATTTCAGGACGTGGATGAATGATAGGGTAGGTTCTACAACTTCCGAAATTAAATAAAGTTTGTCTGAGAGTAACGTTATGTGTGGTTTGAGAACCTTATGGTGATGCTCTTCGGAGACAGCAAATTACTTCTATACAGCATTAGGACTGATCAAAGTTTTGAAAATTATTTCGGAAGAAATACTCAAAACAGATTGATTTTGAAGAACAGGACAAAGATGCAAAATTAACAAAAAGCTCCATGCAACAACACAAGAAAACGAATGCAAAAATTTATTAAACTCTTTTTTTAGCAGCTCAGCAAGATATTGATACTAAACACGAAAACTATTCAACTAAAGTTAATATTGGTGACTTTATATATATTTGAAAAAATCATTTTTCGTCGAGATTTAAAAGTATAGTGAGAAGTCTTACAAAAATCTATGGAAATGGCTAGAACAAGATACGGGTATCAGACTTCGAGGAATAATAGCCACCTCAAGTTGAAGAATCACAGAATGGTAGTGAGGTGAAGGTTAGAAAGTACTATAAGGTTGTACATTACTTTTTTTATTCATTTTTTACTTGTAATTTTTTTAAAAATTATTATTCTGATTAGGGTTAAATATTTTATAGGTACCTTGTAGGTATTCTCGAATAAGTATTTTAGATATTTTTTTTATTTAAATTTTTGGATCTTAAAAAAGTCATAAAAAAACAGCGAATCGGTATTTTGTTTGAAAAATAAATTTGAAAAATAAAAGGCTTCAACGGGAAATACATCTGGCTCATGGAACAAGTCATAAATTAAAATGAAAATATAGATCAATAGGCCCACCTAAATTAGTTACGGTAGGTTAGGGGTTTTAAAGAAAGTCATAAAATCAGTTTTACTCGCGAGCGCGACGCGTGCCTAAATATCATATATCAAGTTTAAGGCCAAGTGAAAGATATTTAATCTTTCACTTGTTTTAAAAAGAGGGGAGGAATGTGAAAGGTCGAAAATGTCAAATCAAATTATTTAATTTAAAGTTATTACTCTTTGTTAAAAAAATAATAATATTTCAAAAGTCGTTAAAAAAAAACTTTACAATTTTTCTTAAAATCTCAAAGTTATAATTAAATTTTTTTTGTTTTAATAGCTGGCAAAATATTTTCTTTCTCCAAAAGTGATCATAAATTAAAATTTTAAATGTTTTTTTTTTTGTTTCAGAAGTAGTAAAATAAAAAAAATAAGTTAAAAAAAGAACTAGGTATGATAAATTTAAAAATATTTTTGTTTGCTTTCGATATTTTTTTTAAAATATTTTCTTTTTAGCAGCCAACCTAAAAGATTGTCATAATAATTATAGTTAATGATTTTGAAAATTTAAATATTCCAAATATTTTTTTCTGTTTGATAAGTTTTCCAAAATCAATTTTCATAAAAATTTTAATAAATTTTTTCTTCAACATTTTCTTTTGTAAAAAACGGGAAATTTATTCTAAAGAAATATTTCTTACTCAATATAAAAAACAATATTTCAATTAAAAAAAAAACAACACGTAAACGTCTCTAAGTCTAAACACCCACTGTGTTCTATGTCTATAGGCATAGCGTGCACTACCGAGTTGTTACTCCGTCAAAAAATTGTTAAAAACTAAATTCAATTTGCAGAGCTCCGAAAAACCATACCTACGTGGCGTCAGTTAACTAGAATTTTTCATCACATGACCGCGAGATCACTGTAAGATCGTGTTGATAGGACGTGTATTCTTGGAAGTCGTAAGATATGTGATCATTCTCTATAGCGATTTTGCCGCTGTCTGTTCAGGAATAGACTTCCAGCACGTTCGGCACTCTGTGACGAAAGTGCGTTTTTCTGGGAATTTCGGCGCTTACGTCGAACATTCCACGCAAACATTTTGCTATAAAAGCAAAATTTAGCTTAAACAGAAGACAGTTTTAAAATAAATCTCAAAGAGAACAAAGAGTTCGAAATAAATCCTCTACCAAGAAAGTTCAAATAGAACAAACCCAATAAAATAGTTAGAATGTAAAAAGTGAAGTTTGTTTGTTAAAATATTTCAACATTCTAAAATTTTGGGAGCCCGGTATAAGAACTGTCGTGTGGAAATTAAGAATCAAACGAATGGTGTAAAAATGTTAAAAAGTGTAGTATAGTGATTAGGCAGGAAGCAAGATGTAAGTCGCAGATTTCCTGGACTACTGTATCGGTCAGATTTTGCGGAATGGTAAATTTTCATGCAAAATACTTGTTTTAGTGTGGGACTGTTTAACCGATTATTATATCACAATGGATTTGAACTTTAACAGTTGCAATAAAATACCTTTATATTTCTGAAAAATCGAGTTGTCTGTCTGTGTACATCCCCAAAAATTAAAAGTTTAGAGCCCTTAAGCGTTGTTCACAGTTTTTTCTTTTTAAACTGAACCCGCTTGTTATAGAAAATGTACATTTTCTTAGAAACAATAAAAGTAAGTTGAACTTGAAGAATTTTATTGTTTTATTTGGTTAAGTTTTTGATTTAGTATTGTCTCTATACTAACTCTAACTTTACTGTTTTCAAATAGGTCGTTGAGGTAGATTATAAACATCATATGGCCAATTATCGTTCCCTGAGGAATCCCGAAAATAACTGTTTCTTCCTCGCTTAATTCATTCTTAACTTAAACTCTTTGCTTGCGATTACGTAAATAATCTTTAAAAAGTTTTAAGGGCTTACCTCATATTCCTAGATTTTCTAGTTTTGACAAAAACCTTTGAGGATCGTCGGTATCAAAAGCCTTTGCCCAATCCAGAAACCACATGCGCAAGGCTTAGTTTTATCTAGCGATCAATATACTTTTTTAACAAGAAGTGCGATTGCGTCTGACGTTGATCTTTTTTGCCGGAATCCAAATTGTTGGCAGTGCAGAATCTTTTCCATAACACGAGATTTTAGCAATTTCTCAAAGATTTTAGACAGCGCTCTTAGCAAGCTTATGGGCCTATAGTTTTGAATATTTTTGTGGTCTCTTTTTTATATATTGAGATTATTATTGCTACCTTAAAGTTTGTTGAGCATGTTCCTGATAAAAAGATATTATTCATTAAATGTTGGATGGGTTTTGAGATTGTAAAAGCCGTTTCTGTAAATAAAACTGTTGGTTGCCATCATAACCCGGCACAGATTTTTTTTTCAGCATATTAGTTATATTTATTACTTCGATTTTTTTTACGGGGGACAAAAAGACTGATTTTTTTCAAATTTTAAATTCTTTTAATCTAGAGATCCTTTTTTGCGGTATTTTACAAATCATTGTTTGTCCTATTTTGTAAGGTTGGTTGAATAACTTAGCTATGGTTTTATTATCACGAACAATTTTTTTATTACACCAACTTCAAATATATCTGAAAATACTACTTATGTATGTTAAAATCGGTCTTTAGAGATTATTGCCGTTAGAGCTTAATGACCTTGAAAAATACCCCAGTAAAGTTGACATATTGCGACATACTAAACGGTGCTATTTATTATAGCGGAATAGACGTTTTTGTGGAAAATGACATCATTAAATATGTATATGAATTTAATTATGTGCATAGGTAGGTACCTACAGTAAAAAATTAAACAATAATGTGCATGTACACAGTTTTTTATTTACAAATTTAGTCATCACTATCGCTACTTCCGCTTTCACTTTCAATAAGTTCATCTTCATCGCTGCTTTCTGGCCTTCCCACTTCGATTATAATTTTTTTCGTAATTTCTTCTATGTACTGGTCCGTCAGCCAACATTCATCCTCAATGCTGATTACGTGCTCTGTATATCTTTGTCATCTTTTAGCGGCTACTGAATTAATAAGCTCCTTTGTGAGCTCAATTAATCAAAAAATACTTAGATCTCCTGAACATTTCTATCTCTAATATATTTTTGTACTTCAGCCCACACCATTTCAACGGGCGCGTCCTCAATGCCGTATAACCATAATTCTCAAGAATTCTGCCAATTTTGTAATTTTTTTCATCTTTTGGGGGGCGGATAATTGCTACTAATTTATACAGTTTTTTTTGGCGCTTTTTCTTCCAATACCAAGTGGTATGATGCGTTGTCAAATACCACAACAGATTTTGCAGGAATATTTTGCAGCAGTTTTTCTGTTAGCCATTTTGTAAATTTACCTTTGTTCATTTGACCCTGATAGTCACCACTTGTTAGTCCAGCTTTAAAAAGCAACATACCACCTTTAACAAATCAGTTCTTTGATCCGGCATGCAAAAATATTAGTCGTCTTGATCCACTAACACTACTGACGATTCTTGTAATATCATGGACATCACTCAATGATATTCCTTCCCTGTTCTGTGTACCTTCGTATATCTCTCACATACTGATCGCCAATGCAAAATATGAGGGCTTTCTAATAATATTTGCTTTAAGAATCTTTCTCAGCGTTTTTCTTCCGTATGGAAAATTAATTATCTCTTTTATTTTATCCAGTGATTTTTTTAAGAATTATGAATTTCTAAATATGGATTGGATCGTGTTCCTGTTTTAGTTAGTGTTTTGAAGCTGGAAGTAGGATATGTTTTTTCTTTCTCTAAATCTTATTGTGTGATTCTTTAAAGTGTTCTTTTTGAAATGTTACTTTGCGCTTTTTCGCTACAAGCTCTAATGACATTTGCAACAATTTCCCGACACTCTCCTCTTAAAACTTTTCTTTTAGGCTTTGAATGAGATATTTTGAAAATTATGATCAACCCTCAGGTGAAAACTAAACATCGAAATATTTCTGGCTTCTCTTTTATAGACGCATAAAATAATCCGTTGAAAAATGTTATTAAATTGTAAATTTTCCCCAAAATTACTACTACAGACAGTAAAACACCAATTAAATTATTAAAACCTAATAGTGGGTACCTACTTGGTATTCGAATTAACTATATAGGGAGTAATATATTCATTTAATTTAAACTTAATCCAATTACCAATATAGGGTAATGTGTTTAATTAAAAAAGTTACAATTTCTTGGTAACTATGGGGCCCTATAAACAAAAAATACCTATTAATAATAAATATTTTAATATCTTTACAACTAAGTTTTACTTGTATTGTAAGTATTTTTAACGCTTTTAAGTTAGTTAGCTAAGCCACTGTAGGTTGACCACTATTATGTTTTCTTCTATTTTCCTTTCATCCTTTTTTCGCATTACGAGAAAGACAATGGAGACACACCTGTTGAAGCGGCTGGATTATGGTGTTGATTGAAAAAAACAATGAAGACGTGAATGATGAACGGACTAAAGTCTTGGTTTAGTTCTACTAGATGATTTTATTAAAATTAATATTTTGTCTATAGTAAACCCATTGGCAAACAAAATAAATATGGTGATCATCCAATAAGGTAACATTCGCCTAGTAAGAGGGAGATAGAGACTGTTTTATTTTACAGATTTTTGCCGTGCGCCTTCCTAGGCACTTTTTGGACGATAAAACATCAAATCCAACAAAATTGTTGAAAAGATTTTGATTCAACTATGGCGTGTTCCGATATTGCGGCTACACATCCACTCCATTTTATTTTCTTCAAGTTAAACAATAAAAAACGTCAAGGTGGTGTATTTATTGCCGCTTATTACGAAAAAAATGAATTGATTGATGTGTGCTCTTGATTAACCTTGAAAATACCGTATAAAATAAAAAACTGCTTTTTATAAAACCTTCAAGTTCAGAGAGCAAAGGTAGGGTCGTTTAATTCTAACCAACCTTAACTTATAAACTAACCTCGGCAAACATAAATTAAAAAATATTGCAACATAGAATGTTAATAAACAAGTCATGACCTTTTCGGTTGATGTAACTGATTTGGAGATTTTTTAACTTCTTTTTTGTTTTTAGTTGCCTTAGGAGCATTGGAATTATTAAGCCCCCCTTTACGAATCCGTATCAGGTAACTTGGATAAGTACCAGTGCGGAACGATGCCTATTTGTAAGTGATTCAAAGTTGGAAATCAAAGTGTATGATGGTTTTTAATTATGTATGGGGAGGGTGACCAGTGGAAACACGCCAGGACGAATCCGCATTAGGTAATTTGGATAAGTACCAGTGCGGAACGATGCGTATTTATGAGTGATTCAAAGTTTGAAATCAAAGTGTATGATGGCGTTTAATGATGTATGGGGAGGGTGACCAGTGGAACCACTGACGCTGGTTGCCCAAAGCGAAACATCGTTTAATCATTTCTCTTTTCGCTTCGGTCCTTTGTGTGTTCCTTGTGGGATGCTCATCCAGGTTTGAATTTTCGTTATTTCCACCCAAGGCCTTTTATTTTTAGATTATTTTCGGTTAATGTAACTTTTTTGTCTCTTTTTAAGTCATGACCTATTGACATGATTAGTTTTTTTTATGATTTGTCGTCTGCCATTTTGGAAAATGGCATTTAAAAGATGGTAATATATATCTTACTTCTGCTAACTTTCTTATCGGTAATTTAAAGGACTTTGTTGGCTAGACAAGTGTATAGCATAAACATCTGGGATGTCAAATCATAAAAAATGATAGGGAGGTTTAAAATGAAGTGTTTGTTTATGGCTAAGATGTTAATTTAATCTCCGGCACTTAAAGTTTTAGTGCTAATTTGGAAAAAAAAACGGAAAAAACTGGTTTTTCACTTGTACATGGTGTTTGCAAGGTAAATCAAAATCTTGCATCAAATAAACTTTTTCTTTCGTAGTAAGCGGCGATAAGTCAACAAGAATTGGTGTCATTTTTGCTTTTTTACGAAATTGGATAAAACAAAATTTGGTTCTAGGTCGCCATTTTCATATATCAGCCGCCATATTGAAACACGTCATAGCTGAACCAACCAAATTTATTTTAACAATATTGTTGGACTTGACCTTCTCATATCTTTTACAACATTTGGTCATCTTCGCTTTAATAGTTGATAAATAGTGCCTTTTAGTATGTTACTTTTGCAATATTTGAATTTTAATGAAATATTTTTTAAGCACATTTGAAGTTGGTCTGACCAAACGTCGAATTATTAAGATTTTTTTAAGAGAAAATGAAAAAAATCGTGTTTTTTGCAATGTTTAAGGTCATTTAAATACGGATGGCCTTAAAATTGTATTTTTCAGAATTATATGGAATCAAGTATAATCATTATGATTTTTGACCCCCATCTTGAAAGATGCAGTCATATCAACCCCTTCTACACGAATGCGAACAAAACACTCGGTAACACTTGATTGCGTGACTAAAGAGCTCCCAATCCCACATAGTCACAAAACTCCTTCATTCAAAATCCCACGGGATAGAAATTATCGACATATGCATTTAACCATCATTCACACATCACCTCACTTGTCCGTTTATCATCAATGTTCTTTATTTAACCGTTTAAATTTGGCGTAATAGTTAAAACAGTCGATAAGTAAAAGTTTTTTACGGAAAGAAATAAAGACTTTCAATGCAATCCGGTCATTATTATATTCGGATGGTAGCATCTAGCATCTGGATTTATCCGATAACTAAAGTCGCACTGAATAATTTCCTTTCTATCGCCACAGAAGTATAAAGTAAAGCCAGAAATATTTTTATTATTTTAGGAAAATGGTGCAGCATTTAATTGTGGAGGTCTGGAAGTGGGACAGCTAATTCTACAAGTAGACGGTACAAAGGTCGAGGGTTTACAGCATCAGGATGTAGCTAGATTGATAGCTGAATCTTTTGCGAGAAGAGATAGAAGTGAAATTGAGTTCCTAGTAAGTACAATGGAAAACTTATTTTTGTTAGATTTATACCGATGTCCATCAGTGCGAATTGAAACTTAAATCGTGTTTTTATTGAAGGGATATATATCAAGGGGCAGATGTTTAAATATCGACCACTTAAGACTATTTAAAAAAAATAAAAATCATTTATATTCGAAATGTTTTACTTGACCCAGAATGATTTTAGAACCTTAGCTGTATAATAGGATTTTTACAAAAAAATTAAAAGCATCCGTAGAAAAGTTATAATTAAAAAAGTAACATAATGTCTTTGATCAAAATTCCCACCCTTACGGAAAATATCGTCCACTCGGTGCCATTAGTGCAAAATATATGATATATCACTGATGTGACCATAACACCAAATTGAAAATATAAAAGCACTAGGGATGCCAATTTAGCGCTTCACCAGGGTGCCAAAATCCTTAGAACTAGCCCGGATGTGACATGTGATCGACATTACCTGCTGGGCAAGAGTTATCTTAATAATAAAACATCACATAACCTTATCGTGCTCATTACAACTAATGTTCATAAAATGTACTAACAAAATTAAAATTCGTTGCAGATAGCGCATACATACCCTGTCAAGTTTTCTCAAAAAACGACATAAAAATTAAACAAAGCATTCTTTTCAACACACAACTGGTACGCTGAAAATCTGTAACTAAAATTGTAGTCGGTGTGTCTAGGAGGATCAATAGAATACAAAGTCGTATATTAGCGATGATTTTATAGTTTTCGAGATATTTAGCTGATCGATTTTACCCTCTGATCGATATTAGCCTACTCAGGCCTTAGGCCTTCCTCAAGCTAAATGGATATTGCACATGTAAATTTGCAACTATAAAACACACACACATACAGAAATTCATTGGTCCAATAAATCCATATTATTGCTCAATGTATTAGGTATTAAGTTTTTTTGTTTATAATCTTTATTAATTAATAAGACGGTGAAAACGAGGTGTCTGATGGATGCAGAAAAACGGCTTATGTTCAAATTATTAGTATGTTTTCACATCGTACTCAATACGTATTGAAAAGATTTTCTTCTTTTTATTTCATAGGGCATGTTCTCTGTTCCAATAAAGAGCGTGATATATGAAAGAACCAGATGCCTGATTTTCAATACGTATTGAATACGATATAAAAACATACTATATGTATTTTTTCTTAAGGGTCTTTTGCGTAAATAGTCTGATTGATGCACGAAAACGGCTTATATTGAGCTTTGGTATTTTGTTTGTTAAGGTTTTTCAACCCCATACACTCTAATATTTGTTAAAATTTATTTTTACTTTTTAGAGAGCTATTTAAAAGGCATGTGTTGCATGGTCCAATTTAGGCAGAAAAACGACTTATGTCCAGATTCGGTATTTTTTTCTTAAACGTCTTTTATTCAACCCCATAAACTATAAAATATAAAATAGTAGTTTTAACAACTAGTGGCTAAAATAGTACTTTTTTACAAGCGTTGATTTAAATATCGAGCGCAGCGAGATATTTAAAAACGCGAGTAAAAAAAGCACAGTTTAGGGTTGGTAACACTGTTTTTTTTTAATACCTTTATCAAGAAATCCAAGAAAAACAGGAAAATACTCGCACGAAGAGAACTTCTTGCAACACACCATCTTTACGCTATAAATCAAGCCGGCTGGTAAATGAAATAACAATCGTTTCCATAGCGATGGGTCTTTTTACTCGGTAACGCTGATTGTTGTGACATTTTATTTGACAATTTGATATTTTGACAATATTTTTAAATGATTTTTTCGTAAATACTTGGTGGCTTAATGGCTTAAGTCTTAATTCTTAGGCAAAAATAATTAGATTTTTTTCAATATTACTATATTCCGCTATTTCTCTTTAACTTTGGGTAAAAAACGGATAGAAATATTTTTTAGCGCCCGTGATCAAGAAAAAAGTTTACAGTTACTAAAATTATGTTTTTGATGAAGGTATAAAAACAAATGTATTTTCGTTTTTATAAGTACTCTTTAAAAGACATATTTTGTGGATAATATGATGGATTCATAAAAACGGCTGATGTCCAGATTCGGTATTAATTTTCTTAACGATCAATTTTTTTGTTTCTTAAAGAGCTATTTAAAAGGCACATGTTGCGTATTGTCTGATTAATGCACATGAAACGGCTTAAGATTCCAGATTTTTCTCCTTAAAGGTCTTTTTTCACACCCATAAACTGTAATATATAAAAATGTTATTTTTGTTTTTTGAAGAGATATTTAAAAGGACCATTATGCATATAGTCTGATTAATACATAAAAACGGTTTACGTCCAGATTTGTTTTTGTTTTCTTAAGGGAATTTTTATTGCTCTATCTCTTTTCTGCTAATCATATAATCGTCCTGAAGGGTATTGGATTTTAATCATTAGAGTATTTTTACAGGGAATATTTGGTCTCTTTTTTATTTATTAATCTGAGATACACACATTAGTCGAAGTGCCACTTAAAATATAGGACCTTACAAAAAAATGGGCAACACTTTGAGATTTTCGTCATATGTAGAAGTATGTTTTGGGGATACCGAAAATGCAAAATTGCCACCTATAACGTAGAGCATTGCAATATTAAACTTTAAATGGCTTTATTTCAAAATCCGTAAGTTCTATTTAATTTTTTTTTGATTTTTAAGCAAAATTTAGCACCTTTTAAATATGTCATCCAAAAAACTCTTGGGACCATTTTTTAGTGATTTTTAGAATGACCCCTAGGAACCAACGATTGCAATAAATTATATTTTTATTATTTAAATTATTTAAACAATTATTATAAACAAAAAAAATGAAAGTTCACTTTGACAAGTAATTGACGGACGGCCATTTTAAACTTGCCTTGTAAATGCATCATAAACGCCACTATCTCCTATACTATAAACGCTAGGACAATAATTTTTTTTTTGTTCGCTTGGTATTTTCTTCATACATAAAACATATGTTTTATGTTTAGTTTGAAAAATTACGTTTGGGCACTGAAATATGTAAAAAAAAACATTTTTTAATGTAAAAATATCAAATAAATAATTCCTTTAAAACCCATAAATTTAAAAAAAAAGATATGATCATGAGAAAAACAGGTTTTGAGTTAAATTTTAAAAAAGCAAAGTTCTTTTTTATAGATCAATTGGTTTTCGAGTTATGGCACAAGACATGGGTGCTAAAGACAACTGAATGCTATAATTTGTAACAAACACAAATTTAGGCCCTATCTCTTTAGTAGATACAAACGACTGTTAAACAACTACACCTCTGGCTAATGCCTCGACAGGTATTGAATTAAAAACAGAACATCTGCCCCGTTCTGGTCACAGTTCAATCTGTGTTTTGTGCGCACATTTTTTTTCTTCGAAATCTTTATTTATTCTGAGCAGAATATCTACGTTACGTACTCTTGTACTTCTTGCATGTTGTCCCAGTTTTCATTGGGTCGTCAACTTAGCTATTTGTATACTAAAAGACACGTTTGACCTGTAGGCCATTTACTTCTAATGCGCCTCTAATATTTTCTTCTTGGGCTATAATCATCATTTTGTTTTGATCCACCAACTCTTGCAGTGTCGTCAGCATATCTTAGGTTGTGGATTTTGCTGCCGCTTATCGTCAGACGCTCTTCGCTGTTGTGAAGTTTATTCTCTATTACAGATAATATTCCGGTAGAGAAAAATTTGTAATTTTTATTTGACGGTTTCAAAAATTTTTGTAACTTTTCCAAATTTAATTTTTTCAAAATAAAATTTCACATTTAATACGGTTTCCAAAATTTTTCTAACTTTTCCAAATTTAATTAAACCCCGTCCCGTTAAGACAACACATTCTCTATCAAACCACCGAAGAAGATGTTTTTACCACGGCTTTAATTATACTCGTAAAGTAAGTATTTACCTACCATAATTTAGGCGTTAGATATTATTATATTTTTATCTTCTTAATACGGTTATTCTTCTTATTTTAGGAATTTCTGATGATCGTCGAAGTTACGAATGTTTCTGTGTAGAACTCTCAGACACAAAATCGTGAGTAATGGCTGGAGATTGGCTAGTCAAAAAAAAAAAATATTTAAATTTGATTTAGATGGTTTTGAAAAAAAAATTCCAGGGTTGTCTTTTTGTAATGCATTACATACTTTATATGGTAGCGTAAGTAGGGCGAAATTCAAGCCTTCTCCTCCAGAGCTATTGAATATGTAGGTACTCCTAAAGATTTAACTTTCCTAAAAAATAATAATTAAATGGTTATCTGAGACTATGTATTTACTCAAGCCCCCCCCCCCCTTGACAATTTCTGCGCAAGCCACTATATTTTTGGCATTCTTAAGATTCCTATAAAATTTGTGTTTACAATATCGATGGAGTAGCACAAATTATACAGCTACATTTTCTAGCACTTAGATAAATGATGAATTATTTCTGCTAATTTGGTAATTTTGAAGTTATATCTTGGAAACCCCGTGACTTATAAAAAACAATTAAACTTATTTTTAAATCACTTTAAACCTATTAATTTTTTCATAATGGTGGGATTTTCTTTCACCAATTAATTTTATTTTATATTTTTTTCAATAAAAAATGTTTTTTTTACATATTACAGTGCCCAAACGTAATTTTTTAAACTAATACGTAAAAGAGATTTTTTTATGTAGAAAAAAATAGCCAATCGAACAAAAAAAGATTTATTGTGCTAGCGTTTATAGTATAGGAGATAGTGGCGTCTATGATGTTTTTACAAGGCGATTTTAAAATGGCAGTCAATTACATGTCAAAGTGAAGTCAGATGGCACCTCCATTTTTTTTTTGTTTATAATAATTACTTAACTAATTTAAAGAATAAAAATAAAATTTATTGCAATCGTTGTTCCCTTGAGGTCACTCTAAGAATCACGAAAAAATGGTCCTTTGAGTTTTTTGGATGACATATATCGATTGTTTTTAGGTGACAGATTTAGCTTAAATACTAAGATTTTTTTTAAAAATAGGACCTACGTATTTTGATATAAAGCCATTTAAAGTTTTACAGTGGGATATACTAAAAAGGTTTAGACTATTTTAGACAGGTCCTAAGTTTAAGTGAAATTGATGGTTTTAAGCATTTTATAGCAACTTCCTTGACTTCTGGACATAGTTTGATTCATAAGAATAATTTTCATTATTTTTTTTAATGAAGAATTATCTTAACACAACCTTTTGTTGGATTTAAAAAGAAAATTTCAATTTAAAAGAAGTTTTATTTAACCCTAGGGGAGAATCTAAATGGTAAACATTCTGTTGAGCAAATTAAAATTGACGTTATGGTCGCGATTCTTCAGAAACGACAGAAAATCTCACCCGTCAGAATTCTGGAAAGTTGCGATTTTACTTGTCTCATTTAAAATAAAAACACAGCGTCCTTCATATTTATCCTAACATTGGAAGAGAAACTGCGTCATTTTTTAAATAACATTTTGTAAATTTAATATTTTAAAGATATTCTGCAGGACTAGTTTATGGCGGAGCTAAATTGTTACTACGCGTACCAATAAACGTCAAAAAGTGTTGAAAATCCTCACCATGTAAAAGGAAAGATAGAATTTGTGTGACATTTCTGAACAGTGACAGCGAAATATTCCATGGCTATCTATGGTTTTGTAGGTTAAAAGTTTTAAAAGTTTGTTTACACAAAAAAATAAGATTAATAAAATACATTTTTAAATAAAAAAAGGGATTTTCACAAACACTGCCTACAAAAATTAAAATTGACAAATTTCTTATTTACTGAAACATCATCAATCAATCAATTGATTAAGGAACAACTTGGGATATTAAATAGGGTAAATTAATTCTTGTAAAAACGGTTACTTAGGGAAATTTTAAAAGAACTTGTTACCAATTGCCACAAAACACAATCCTTACTGGGGGCTATAAATTTAAACCACCTCCCAGAGGTGGTCTAAAAAATCACCAAATTTATAACCTTAGACACAGATAATGAAGCTATTTTGTGCCAAATTTGTGGCGTATTCGCCATTTGCCATTTTTAAACCTGTCAAAAAAAAATTATTTTAGGGCATTTTCTACTCAAATTTTAAAGTGTGTCAGTGGGGTTTTGCAACAAAAATACAAAATAATCAATACCTTTGTGTTTTTTCTATATGGGTTAGTGTTTTTTGAAAATTGGTTTTAAAATTTAGTACTCCCCATAGGTGTAAATATTTAGACTTGTGGGGGAACTATTTTAGATCTTAGTAAATCCCACTGTTAATATTTACAGTGTTGCCATATTGCAATGCTCCACGTTATAGGTAGCAATTATTTATATTTGGTAGCCCTAAACCCATTTCTGCTTGGCACATGCACTACATGTATTTCTGGTCAACAGTTTGTAGGTTTTACTAAGTATTTTGTGAGGAGGCTATAATAGTATCATAAGTGACATTTTGTAACTTCCAAGAAAAGGAGCTTTATAAATTTTTAGATAGGTCTTGCACCTTAACTTTGTTTTAAAAGATCGTACAATTTATTTAATTTTTTAGTTAGAGGCCCTGCCGAAAACTCTATAATATTCCAATTATTTTTAAATGCTCAAAATTTTTGTGTATTCCGTGTATTCCGCTTTCGTTATGTCACAACATTCTTAAGAAAAGAAGCATTATCGCTGAAATATAACTTAGGCTAATTTTTTTATATTATACAACACAGATTGGTGTTACACTTGATATTAACTGGATAAATGGAGTGCTAGAGTAAATATGCTGTAAGAGTTCTGCGCCAATTGGTAACATGCCATCAACTTCTCCGAAGTGGATGGCCAGTTTGGTGAAGAAGTGGTATCCAGTCTCGAAGAAGTGAGCGACCCAACAGTGTGCAAGAAGTGTTCACCAATGACGTCACTTGACCAGTGGCTGTTGAAAATCAAATGACGTCACTTGACCAGAAGCTGTTGAAAATGGCCAAGGGGGTAGGCGTACCAATAGGGCGTTGCAAGGGCATGTCATAAAGGCCTGTGTGTGTGAATCTGCTCGGGGTTTCTAGAGGGTACTCTAGTCTGGTTCAAAAGATGAAAAAGTGTATGAGTGACATACAGATACACCTGTCAATGTGATCACGTGACGTATGTTCTACAGAGTGAGTTCGCTGGGGATTGGTACAGGGGGCTCTATTGAAATTGTTTTTGTAAAAATAGCAAAAAGTGTGTGGTTCAACATTTGCAAAGGTATAGTGCAGGGGTATAGTGTATTAGTGACATATAGATACACCTGTCATAAGCATTTGTCATTATTTCAAGAGTGTCAAAGAGGCACTATTTAAAAAATGTTATCACAAGATGAGAGATATACCAAAGTACCCCACAAGAGCGTTGTCAAAAAAGTTTGCCCCCCTTCCAGTTAATATTTTTCAAAAAATTTATGTCATTCGAGAAGCCTAATTTTGCACAACTATTTTCAAATTTTGCACACTTCCCATGCCGTTTTCTTTTTGTGGCGTTTACGGTTAAACTTGGTCCTAAAATTTCCCAGAAGTATAAGCAAACGAAGGAGACCTCGATTGTATAATATCTTTGAATATTGTTTAAATTTACATATAATTGTTTATGTTTACATTTGTATATAATCAAAAGTTTTTAATTTTTATGAATTTCCAGATTACACTTAAATTTTCATATCAAAAATGCAATGACGTCATGTATTAGCTGATATGAACAGAAAAAATCGATGTAGACAGCGCATCCTGTCATGTTCGTTCGATGCCTTGAGAATCGGAACCATCCTATTTTGCCGGTTCAGAATGGTTGCGGTTCTCAAGGTATGGATCTTCACAGGATGTGCTATCTACGTCCAAAAATTAAGTATAATCCGGAAATTCATAAGAATTAAAAACTTTTGATTATAGACACATATATGTAAGCATAATCAATTATATGTAAATTTAAACAATATTCGAAGATATTACACAATCGAGGTCTCCTTATTTTGCTTATACTTCTGGGAAATTTTAGGACCAAGGTTAACCGTAACCGCTACAAAAAGAAAACAGCTCCAGAAACTAGTAGGTAGGTATATGCACCTATATCTGAATTCGGGACAGGTATCCGCGGGAGGCGGGAGGTTGTACGTGCCGTAAAGAGGAATGCGTGCGTACCTACACCTACCCCGCGCGAAGGTCTTTTATGTAATATATTGAAATGTCGCTTAGGAATGCCTAGTTTTATTTGTGTTCATGATTCAGAATGACTTCGGCTGAAGTTTCCGAAGTTTGCAACGTGTATTTTAAATGGTGGCGTTCCATTTGGGCAGGAAAGTCAATGTGAACGCCTCTATTTAAAATACATAACATTACGTAACGCCTGGTTCTCACCTATGCGTGCTTACCCTGACTCTAAAAATGCATCCCGTGATCAGCCATGCATTTCCGATTTTTTAAAAGTGTCGCGTGATGCGTTTTTAGTGTCAGGGTGAGCACGCATAGGTGGCAACTAGGCGTAACGTTTATAGGGGTTGTGTAGGGGTGAGCGGGGTTTCGCGGTTCCGTTACGTAATGCAATTTTTAAATTATTATTGTGAAATAAAACAACTTTTTGCATTTTTTGAGTGAACAAGAAAAATCTCTGGCAGCAAAACGTTACGTTATTTTAGACTGGAGTAGTCCCAAACGTTACAAAGCGTTATATAGGGGGTTGCGGGTTGGGGTCAAAATTGGGCAAAATAAGGGTTACGTAATAAGTGCACTACCTCTCAGATTACGCAATTACTTTGTGGTTGGCGGTAAATATAACCTAACTTTTTTGTTACTTTTTATTTTTTTTAGTCGATGATATGTACCTCATCAATCAATTTTCCAAAAATATTGCGAAAAAAATAAAATAACGATAACCACAAAGTAATTCCTCCGGAAATTCCGAACTCTGTTATGGAATTTTGCAGTCGCAGAAGTAACAATAATAATAAGGAAAGGGACAAAAACACTGACCAAAAAGACCTTAACTTTAACTTTCTACCTATTGGTGTCAACCCATTTGCAGCAGGCGTTGTTTTCGTCTTTGGGTTGAGAATTGAGTCAAATTTACATGACATATTTTTTGAATTCGATTTGATTTTTTTTTTCGATCTATAAAAGGAATAATAATTTTTTTCTTATTCGCCATTTTAAGTGCATGAAATATAAAAACAAAATGTCTAAAATGTTCATGTGTAGAAATAAATAAACGACTTCTTCTAATTATAATTATTGACGGACGAAATTTTTTGATGTAAACCTAGTTGATGACACACCAAGACGCCAAACGCGTGGTGTGAACTGCAAAATCAAGGCGGGCGTCATCACCGTAGCCGCTGTCCGCAAATAGCAAGGTGTGATCCCACCATTATCCAAATAAAAATTTTCGGACGCACACATGAAATCGGAGGCGCGTTCGACCTCGGGTGCAACTTGCCCCAAAATGGGTAAGTGCAGCCCTCTAGAAATTTGATAAGCCTTTGGTATTCTTGACATATAAAAGAGAAAGATAGAAATGCGGGGTTATAGGCGTTCTTAGTAATTTTCGGTAAGATGTGTCTGATCTTCATAGAAAGTGACAGTTTCCTCGTCCTTTACTCCCCAAATGGACCTACCTAAATTTTTGGGTGTTCTGCACCAAATTTTGACGTTTCTTCGACCTTGGGCATCTTGTCTTTACACTTTGCAATGTGTATTTGTGGAGGCTGGGAATAACTATTTTTTTTTATTATTTCGCCAGAAGCACAAAACCGTCTGGGCGTGAAAAAAATTCTGTTTTTTTTATAAGTTAACTATACAGGTTAAAAAAAGTGTAGGTTGTATAGAAACAAGCTTACGGAACCCTGGAGTGAATTAGAGCATACCCCTATTCACTCCACGGTCCCGTAAGTATAGGTATGTTTTTATCCCATTTTTTTGAGCTGTAACTTTGATTTTGGTTTATTATTGAAGTAAAATATACGTGCGGGAAAGTAGAAAGATCTGAAAGAAAACAAAGCGTCGTTTTTTTTTAAAGAAAGTGTTTATTTTATCTATCAACCAAGGTTATTATTAGAAGTGCAACAACACGCAATTACGATTTACTTACTTTCGACTAACTTGCGTGACAAAGACTTTTATGGAACTTAAAATTAACATTTTTTTTTATTAGACACTTAAAGCCAATTATCAAAGTTAACACTATCCTAAGACGTATCTCTATCGAGTGGACCAGTCAAGCATGTGCAGTTTTAAATATATGGGGAATGCGAGACAGCTCCAGCTGATCAAAGTACGCCTGGATACCTATTCTTCAGTTTCGAGAGAAATTTTCGTGTAGGAACGATCACATCCTTTATTTCAACCAATAGACAAGCCCCAATGCGGTTACGAAACGTTCGATAAGCCGAAAAGCTCCACGGCGCCCGCGCAGGAGAACCCGCTCTCTTCCCCATAACCAGCAGATGTAAGTTGTAGGAGAGTTCTCTTGATATGCGGTAGGTCGGTAATGTCCGGCGGTGCAGTCAAACTGTCCTATTGGTCCAAATCACTGATGTGATCGTTCCTATAGGAGTTTTCTCTCGAAACTGAAGAATAGGTACCCTGTCCTGCAATACGTGTCAGAATAACACGAAAGAAGACGTGACGTTACGTAGTTTTCACCCAAGACGTTGCTCTATCAACAAAAACCTGTCATTTCGATCAGCTGGAGATGCATGCATACGCCATAAATTTAAAAGTGTACTTGGTTAATTGGCCGACAAGATAGAGATACGTCTTAGGATACGTCTTAAGATTTTTTTAGGGATGAGGTATTTTGGGGGAAGTTCCGAAGGGAGAAATGGAGGAAAGTTCAAAAACAATAGGGCTCCGCGCGTCAATACACGTAATCGTTTTGTAAAATTTCGTTATGATCGGTGTAGGAGTTTTTGAGTTACAGTGGCGCATATCGAGGCGACGGACAGACAGACAAACAGACAGACCGACCGACAGATAGACAGAGT
Organism: Oxystoma pomonae; assembly: GCA_963921995.1. Lineage (NCBI taxonomy): Eukaryota > Metazoa > Arthropoda > Insecta > Coleoptera > Brentidae > Oxystoma > Oxystoma pomonae. The sequence goes on along the minus strand of OY998166.1, from coordinate 53,680,905 downwards.
GACGGCGTCTGGATTCGGGCTCATCTGAAGTCAGATCCACCAAATTCCTTCATTTTCCTTAAAATCTCGAAATGCGATTTTTTGACATTTACATTACTTCCTTCTCTTAGAGCGAGGGAAGTAAAAAGTCAACGAAATTCTTTTTGTTTTCTTTAAAATTACGTAAAGTAAAATTTATATTAGAAATCACGTAAGAAAAACTATTCTCCTCTTTGTTACACCTTTAGAATATGTATTGCGCATAGTCTTTTTATTGGCTCAAAAATGGTACTTCTTATCTAACGCAAACTTATAAAAGGCTATTTTCATTTAAGAACACACTTGCCCAAAAAAGTGTAGAGCAGCTTTAGCTCGAAAGCGCCTCAGACCACATTGCACAAAGCTCAAAAGCACGTCCGTCGTCGTGCCATATTTTACGTTTTGTTTAATAAAATCAACGAGAAGTACGTGGTGTCGTGTGCCGTTCAATCAGCATCAACATCATCAGCTTACCAGTTGCCAAACAAAATAAGGTAGGTTTATAGTTTACGTATATAGGCTCTATAATTCAGTGATATACACAAACAAATTTGTATGGGTAGTATGGGGTAGGTAGGGCAATATGCTTTATTCAGAAGCTTTTGTCCGTTAAACGCATTTTGTTGCTATTTGGGGTAATTATGCAGTACATATTTGCAATTTTTACATTTTCGAAGAATTCTTAGGTACCGTCGCCTCATCAAAATAATGTCCCTTCAATTCTTTTGGGAAAAATATCTTAGCACGAACTAACAACGTTGCAAGCCGCATATACCTACCTGTATCATGTACAGCCATTTGCACCGACATATTTACTTATTTAGGGGTCACTTAGAATAAGGAGGCCTAGATTAGAGAAGAGTTTCGTTTGTATTTAGAACTCTCCTAAACTACCTTAGGTGATCCCTAAACCTAGGGGCCCGTTTTTGGTTTTCTAGCCCTCCCGTAACCTAAAACTAAACTAGATTCAGGTGCCAACTAATGCTAGGTGACCCCTAAATATGTTGGTGCAAATGGCTGGTAGCCTTATACTAAGTCCACAGAATACAGTTATATGTGGCTTGCAATGTTGTCAGTTTGTACTAAAATATATTCCTCAAAAAAATTAAAGGGACATATTTGAAGAGGCGTCTGTAATAGATGCAGTAGGTAGGCTTACGGTTTTCTGCCGATTTTACGATGGGTTAATTTTGTAAAAGAAGTGTTGGGTTGGTTTTACAACCTAATCCAAACTTAATCTAGGCCACCTTATTCTAAGTGACCCCTAAATAAGTAAATATATTGGTGCAAATGACTGTACATGATACAGGTAGGTATATGCGGCTTGCAACGTTGTCAGTTCGTGCTAAGATATATTCCCCAAAAGAATTGAAGGGACATTATTTGATGAGGCGACTTTACCTAAGAATTCTTCGGAAATGTAAAAATTGCAAATATGTTTAACGGACAAAAGCTTCTGAATAGAGCATATTGCCCTACCTACACCATACTAATACCCAATTCTTTACTGATTTGTTTGCCTATATCACTGAATTATTGAGCCTATATACGTAAACTATAAACCTACCTTATTTTGTTTGAACGGCACACGACACCACGTACTTCTCGTTGATTTTATTAAACAAAACGTAAAATATGGCACGACGACGGACATGCTTTTGAGCTTTGTGCAATGTGGTCTGAGGCGCTTTCGAGCTAAAGCTGCTCTACACTTTTTTGGGCAAGTGCACTACCTTCTTAAATGAAAAGAGCCTTTTATAAGTTTGCGTTAGATAAGAAGTACCATTTTTTAGCCAATAAAAAGACTATGCGCAGTACATATTCTAAAGGTACAACAAAGAGGAGAATAGTTTTTCTTGCGTGATTTCTAATATAAATTTTACTTTACGTAATTTTAAAGAAAACAAAAAGAATTTCGTTGACTTTTTTCTTCCCTCGCTCTAAGAGAAGGAAGTAATGTAAATGTCAAAAAATCGCATTTCGAGATTTTGAGGAAGACGAAGGAATTTGGTGGATTTGACTTCAGATGAGCACGAATCCAGACGCCGTCGCTCTGTCTATCTGTCGATTGGTCTGTCTGTCTGTCTGTCCGTCGCCTCGATATGCGCCACTGTAACTCAAAAACTCCTGCACCCATCATAACGAAATTTTACACAACGATTACGTGTATTGACGCGCGGAGCCCTATTGTTTTTGAACTTTCCTCCATTTCTCCCTTCGGAACTACCCCCAAAATATCTCATCCCTAAAAAAATCTTAAGACGTATCCTAAGGCGTATCTCTGTCTTGTCGGCCAATTAACCAAGTACACTTTTAAATTTATGGCGAATGCATGACATCTCCAGCTGATCGAAATGACACGTTTTTGTTGATAGAGCAACGTCTTGGTTGAAAACTACATAACGTCACGTCTTCTTTCGTGTTATCCTGACACGTATTGCAGGACAGGGTACCTATTCTTCAGTTTCGAGAGAACACTCCTATAGGAACGCTCACATCAGTGATTTGGACCAATAGGATAGTTTGACTGCCGGCCATTACCGGGCTACCGCATATCAAGAGACCTCTCCTACAACTTACATCTGCTTGTTATGGGGAAGAGAGCAGGTTCTCCTGCGCGGGCGCCGTGGAGCTTTTCAGCTTATCGAACGTTTCGTAACCGCATTGGGGCTTGCCTATTGATTTAAATAAAGAATGTGATCGTTCCTACACGAAAGTTTCCATCGAAACTGAAGAATAGCTTTGACTTTGACCAGCTGGAGCTGTTTCTCATTCCCCATATATTTAAAACTGCACATGGTTGATTGGTCCTTTCGATAGAGATACGTCTTAGGATAGTGTTAACTTTGATAATTGGCTTTAAGTGTCTAATAAAATGAAAACGTTAATTTTAAGTTCCATAAAAGTCTTTGTAACGCAAGTTAGTCGAAAGTAAGTAAATCGTAATTGCGTGTTGTTGCACTTCTAATAATAACCTTGGCTGATAGATAAAATAAACACTTTCTATAAAAAAAGCGACGCTTTGTTTTCTTTCAGATCTTTCTACTTTCCCGCACGCATATTTTACTTCAATAATAAACCAAAATAACAATTACAGCTCAAAAAAATGGGATAAAAACATACCTATTCGGTTCCGTAAGTTTGTTTTTATACAACCTACACTTTTTTAAGCTGTATAGTTAACTTATAAAAAAAACAGAATTTTTTTCACGCCCGGACGATTTCGTGCTTCTGGTGAAATAATGAAAAAAATTAATTTTTCCCAGCCTCGTCCATTAAATTCATTTCTTCCACAAATACACACTGCAAAGTGTAAAGACAAGATGACCAAGGTCGAAGAAACGTCCAAAATTTGATGCAGAACACCCAAAAATTTAGGTAGTTGCATTTGGGGAGTGAAGAACGAGGAAACTGTCACTTTCTATGAAGCTCAGACACATCTTACCGAAAATGACTAAGAACGCCTATAACGCCGCATTTCTATCTTTCTCTTTTACATGTCAAGGATACCAAAGGCTTATCAAATTTCTAGAGAGCTGCACTTACCCATTTTGGGGCAAGTTGCACCCGAGGTCGAACGCGCCTCCGATTTCATGGGTGCGTCCGAAAATTTTCATTTGGATAATGGTGGGATCACACCTTGCTATTTGCGGACAGCGGCTACGGTGATGACGCCCGCCTTGATTTTGCAGTTCACACCACGCGTTTGGCGTCTTGGTGTGTCATTAAAAAATTCCGTCCGTCAATAATTGTAATTAGAAGAAGTCTTTTACTTATTTCTACACATGAACATTTTAGACATTTTGTTTTTATATTTCATGCACTTAAAATGGCCAATAAGAAAAAAATTATTCCTTTTATAGATCGAAAAAAAATGAAATCGAATTCAAAAAGTATGTCATGTAAATTTGACTCAATTCTCAACCCAAAGACGGAAACAACGCCTGCTGCAAATGGGATGACACCAATAGGTAGAAAGTTAAAGTTCCATTCTTAAGGTCTTTTTGGTCAGTGTTTTTGTCTCTTTCCTTATTATTATTGTTACTTCTGCGACTGCGCAGTTCCATAACAGAGTTCGGAATTTCCGGAGGAATTACTTTGTGGTTATCGTTATTTTATTTTTTTCCTAATATTTTTGGAAAATTTATTGATGAGGTACGTATCATCGACTAAAAAAAATAAAAAGTAACAAAAAAGTTTACAGCCAACCACAAAGTAATTGCGTAAACTGAGAGGTAGTGCACTTATTACATAACCCTTATTTTTCCCAATTTTGACCCCAACCCGCGACCCCCTATATAACGCTTTGTAACGTATGGGACTACTCCAGTCTAAAATAACGTAACGTTTTGCTGCCAGCGATTTTTCTCTTTCACTCGAAAAATCCAAAAAGTTGTTTTATTTCACAATAATAATTTAAAAATTGCGTTACGTAACGGGACCGCGAAACCCCGCTCACCCCTACATAACCCCTATAAGCGTTACGCCTAGTTGGCACCTATGCGTGCTCACCCTGACACTAAAAACGCATCATGCGACACTTTTAAAAAATCGGCAAATGCATGGCTGATCACGTGATGCATTTTTAGAGTCAGGGTGAGCACGCATAGGTGAGAACCAGGCGTTACGTAATGTTATGTATTTTAAATAGAGGCGTTCACATTGACTTTCCTGTCGAAATGGAACAAAAATTAAAATTTAAAAATAGTTGTGCAAAATTAGACTTCTCGAATGACATAAATTTTTTGAAAAATATTAACTGGGGGGGGTGCAAACTTTTTTGAGAACGCTCTTGTGGAGTATTGAAGGGTGTGCAAAATTGCGCAAAATAGACCTTTCGAATGACACAAAATTTTTTGAGAAATATCGACGGTGGTGGGGGTAAACTTGATATATATTTTCAGAATCTTCGTGTGGGTTAGAGGGAGGTGTGCAAAATTTTAAAATGGGTGTGCAAAATGATGCAAAATTAGACCTTTCTGATGACTCCAAAATTTTTTAAAAATATTGACTGGGGGGCAAACTTAATATTTTCAGAACCCTCGTGTAGGTTACAGGGAGGTGTGCAAAATTTTAAAATGGGTGTGCAAAATTGTGCAAAATAAGACCTATCTAACGACACCAAACTTTTTGAAAAATATTGACTGGGGGGGGGGCAAACTTGATATTTTCAGAACCCTCGTGTGGGTTTCAGGGAGGTGTGCAAAATTTTAAAATGCGTGTGCAAAATTGTGCAAAATAAGACCTCTCTAACGATACCAAATTTTTTGAAAAATATTGACTGGGGGGGCAAACTTGATATTTTCAGAACCCTCGTGTGGGTTACAGGGAGGTGTGCCAAATTGTGCAAAATAAGACCTTTCGAACGACACCAAATTTTTTTAAAAATGTTGACTGGGCGGGGCAAACTTGATATTTTCAGAACTCTCGTGTGGGTTACAGGGAGGTGTGCAAAATTTCAAAATGGGTGTGCAAAATTGTGCAAAATAAGACCTTTCCAACGACACCAAACTTTTTGAAAAATATTGATTGGGGGGGGGGCAAACTTGATATTTTCAGAACCCCTTGTGTGGGTTACAGGGAGGTGTGCAAAATTTTAAAATAGGTGTGCAAAATTGTGCAAAATAAGACCTTTCTAACGACACCAAGCTTTTTGAAAAATATTGACTAAGGGGGGCAAACTTGATATTTTCAGAACCCTCGTGTGGGTTACAGGGAGGTGTGCAAAATTTTAAAATGGGTGTACAAAATTGTGCAAAATAAGACCTTTCATATGACATCATAATTTTTGAAAAATATTGACTGGGGGGGGCAACGTCAAGTTTCCCCCCCCCACAGAAAACGTGCTGTAGTTTCTCGTAGGAATGTGTGGAAAATTTGATTTGTGGTGTGCAAAATTGTGCAAAATGTGTGCAAAATTTTGGCTTAAAAATTTTTGAGAAAATCGATCTGGGGGGGGGGCAAACTTAACTGAGCCTTAAAGAAAGACCTTGTTAGTTTTTGCCGGATATCTCGAGTTGTTACGATGGGATTTAACAAATTATTTTTTACTGGATTTCTTTGTTCCAATTGAAAAGGTAGAAAATAACAAAAAGCACCACTAATATGTTAATATTATACTGGAGCTCTTTATATGCCAAATAATACAGAGATAATAGTTTCACAGACAAACTTGCCAGATATACACATTAATAATAATGACACATTAATAATAATCTTCAATTGCTATGGTATAAATGTGGTTTATGTTACAAAGGATCCCGCGTTCGAAGAATCGATCAGTCAGGTTCGTCATCAGTTCCGTCTGCATTTAAAAGGAAATAAAAGACAACATTAGAAAACAACATAATTTCTTCCTTAAATATCTGTATTTTTTTATCGGTATATATCTCAGTTTCCTATTCACTATTATTATACACTAAAGTTACTTATTCTACAAAATGAAGGGAAAATTTAGCGTACTAATAAATTTACAGAAAAGATTTTTGGCGTAGAGGGCAAAGGGTGAGGGACTGGTATTCTAGAGGTCCCGGGTTCAAATCCTGGTCGATGAAAAACTTTTTTTCGATTTATTCCCTCACCCTTTACCCTCTATGCTACAAATCTTTTCTGTTACTTAGTCTATATTTTTCCCTTAGAGCCAGTTACCTAATCATTCTGTATGTCTTCCCTTAAAGCCATTAAATTTGCTATGTGATATCCGTTATCACTATGGAAGACTAATTATGTCCGTCCATCACCAACTGTCGATAGTTTTTTGTTTAAACTCTGTCAGTTATATATTTTTTTAGACGTTCACAAGAGTTATTGTACTTCTTGACGGCCTTCTTTTCTCTTTTTTTTGCGAAAGAGTAATCACTCGGGTTATTGTGTCCCTTGATACCCTTTCTCCGTTTATAGTACAGTAAAATTTGCCCTTTTTAGTGCGTGAAGGGATAACAAGCAAGCCGGAACTTAATATAAAGAAATACAAGGTCAAAATTCCAGATAGAGCCGACTGGGAGGGAGGTCGTCCTTTTGGAGCGGAATCCATCTGGTACACAGACGGCTCCAAGACCAATGAGGGTGTAGGAGCTGGCATATACGGCCATATACGAGACTTTAGTTTCTATAAGCCTGACAAACGATTGCATAGTGTTCCAAGTTGAAGTAGCGGCAAGACATCACTTTGCCAAAGAAATACAAAGAGTAGAGGAAAAATCTCATTCGTTAGTTATATATTAAGATAGTCAAGCTGCACTTAAAGCTCTAGAAGCAGAGCAGGTGATGTCTAAACTGGTTTGGAGAGAGTCGCGGAAAAACTTAAAGACCGATTTGATATAGCCATTTTTAGACTTAATTGGGAGGGGTGGCTCGGTAATTCCTTTTGGTGTATAGGTCAGAGGAATTACCAGGAAATACCAGGAATTACCAGGAAGTACCGGGAATTACGAGGAATTACTAGGAAGTACTAGAAATTACCGGGAATTAAATGGAATTACCGGGAAGTACTTGGGAAGTAGAGGAATTACCTAGAAAATATATCGTATTGCACAAGCGCGCTCATGCGTGACGTCAGCATAATGCATATATTTTTAATATTCTTTCACTAAGTGTCATGTGCATTTTGGAGACAAATTCGGTAAGTAATTATATGAAATGCATTGGGCTATTCGTTACTTTTATTTGCCATGCTCCAAAAAACCAATATTACTTATTCTTATTAACAAATCCTTGTGTTTTCCAACGTTATTTTCATAAGACTAAATTCATTCATTTAGGTTTACATCAAAAAGAAAAAGAGAGAGATCTTTAAGCAAACCAGCAGAAATTAAACTTGAAAGAAAAAAAGTTGAGACGCCAAAGCAAGAGATTGACGAAACCAGTTCAGAAGATGATGGCGAACTCAACCTAGATGATTCGGATGAGCTGGAGACTTTCTCGTCATTTGCGCCGTTATTTACGACGTAGTATGGTTTTTGGGAAAAATAATAAAAAAAAGTTAATTAAAATAAATTTAGAATTAAATTTTTAAATGCAGTAAACAAAAACACCGACTTATACGATTGGCCACCTAAAGAGGATATTGCGAATGTGGACAAAAACTTTATTTTTTATGGTCCAATCGCAATAGAAAAATTTCCTTTTGTTTTAAAAAGATCAGACAAGGTAAAAATAAGTAAAAAATTTTTCCAAAGTCTTCTTTAGAAATAAAAAATTGTTTAAAGTTATGTAGCTGAAATTTTATTTTGTTTTTTATACTGAGAGTTCGGTTTATGGTATCAGTTCCTTTATTTTTAGCACGTTTTTTTAAAGTTTCGTATGTCCACTTTTATGTATGTTTTTAATGAGGATAAGAACTGCTTTTTTTATATATTTTTTAGTTTTTTTTATTAGGTATTTAGTGTTTAAGTTCTAAAAGCATTCGATACTTTTAGTAAATACCCTTATCAAGAAGCTAAGGCGACACCTCGGAGATATAGGACAGTGAATTAATTTCATCAATGCCTCTTTGGTCCACAACTGCGCCATTTTTTACACTGTTGATAGTTATTTGGATTAACTATCACTTAAACAAATCAGAGGTGTCGGCTAGGTAATGCTGTTGAACCTCTTGTTGAACTCCTATCATTTCAGTGTCCATTTTTCTAAAAAACGAATTAATTAAACCGGTAAACGGCGATAAAAGGACCCTGAAACGGTAAGAGTCAAACGACCTTTAGTAGGCTAGGTACACTTCATTTCAAATTCAATCAGACCAGTTTTTTTCCACTGACAATGACAGCTTCATTAAAATTCCGCTTAAAAATGTCAACCGACGTTGAAACTGGTCCGGAGAATTTGGCATGAACAGTAGTGCTTACCTAAAAAAAATTGCAAATCTTGTCAATTATTTTGTAATATTTCTGATTGTGATTTGAAGTACCTTATATGTATAATAAAAAAAATACGGACTGTTCCCAATTCATATTAAATCAAGACCACCCCACAGATTTCGATCATTTTGGGTACATCCAAATCCAAAATCCAAAATTTGCAAATTTTCTGATGCTTAGTTTTTTTTTTAATTTTTGAAATTTTTTAAAATCAAAAAAACTGTTAATTTAGCATGTACTAAAAGAAATTTAAATATCTCAATAACCACTTACAATATGGCAGTGATTTAATTCTTAATTGAAAAGCTCTCTAAGTGCCTTTCCAATGACGTATCACTTGGTGCCTAGTTTTTATATATTTGTTTTAAATTTTTGATTTTTTTGGCAAATTTTCCAAAAAAGCAAGTTTTTTAAAATATATTTTCTTTCTGGCTATCTTGCTAAACAATCTGCAAAATTTGAAGATGAGACTTGCTGAGTTGATAAAAAAAATTGTGTTAAAAATTAAAAAAAAAATTAAGTAATGTGTTAAAGCTATCACTTGCTTTGTTCGTTATATACACGAAGATATTTCTATTTTTATAAATGCTTGTAGGGTAGTCAATATGGACCCAACGTGCTGTTACATAAAAAGAGCAATATCTTGAAAACTGTAAACCATATAAAAGCGAGTAATAGCTTGTTTAAAAGGTATTGTATTTTTTTTAAATTTTGGAAAACATTTTTTACCCTGAATCAATTAAGTCTCCATCTTGAAATATTGTGGATAGTTTATAATGGATATACAAAAAAAAAATATGATTTTGAAGAAAAATCAAATTCACTTTTGGAAAATTTATAAAAAAAAAGTCAAAAATTAAAAAAAATATATAAAAAGGAGGCACATCATATGATACCTCAGTGGAAAGGCACTTTCAAGAGTTTTCAACTAATCTTTAAATCACTGCCCTAGTGTAAGTGGTTGTTGAGATTTATTTTAGTACGTATATGTTTAAGCAAAATTGGCAGTTTCTTCGATTTTCAAAAATTAATTAAAAAAAACTAATAATCATAAAATTTTTAAATTTGGGATTTGTCACCCTCTTTATGGGTAGAATCAATGTACCAAAAATTATCAAAATCGGGGAGATGGTCTGCCAAACCTCCTGTTTTTTTTCTGCTTGATTTTATATGGATTGATCCAGCGCACGCACTATAAAATTTGCATCAGGCGTGATTTCAAGTACATAAATCAGTACTACTCACGTTGATTCGTGTGTCGTGAACCAGAAGAGTCGATGCATGCATCGCACCATGTTTTATAGTGTGTGAGTCCCTTTGGACATATGTTTGTGTATAAATGTTAAATCGCATAAATGATGTATATTTTTAGATAAGATAAAAATGTTAAGTTAAAAATATTTTCATTTATTTTAAATAACAAGCGTTTGTGTTTGGCTTATGTTTTTTTTTGTTTATTCGGTAACCTAAATAGGGTGACCAGACGTCAGGATAAAGCCGGACATGTCCGGCTTTTTCGCTTAAATGAAAACGTCAGGCCGGCTTTTTGTCGTGTCCGGCTTTTTATCAATCGAAAATTCTAATAGGAATATTATAGTTATTTGATGGACAATCCCAATATTTTAAAAGAAATTGGTTCTTCTGAAAAGTATAAGTAGGTTTTACCTAAGTAGAAATGGTTAAATTTTTTTATATAAATATATTTGTTTTTAAAAATCAGGCTTTTTTGTCCTGGTTGTTCTACTTTTCTGCAAATAAATCTGGTCACCCTAACTTAAATTAAAAAGATAGTTTGCTACAAGTTTCACTCGTTTTATTTTATAATAAAATTATGCTTTAAAAGCACAAATTGTCCTTTAAATAAAGGTTTTAATCAAATAATTACATATATCATCGGTCATTTTGTAAAGGGAAGAAGTCTTCCTACGAGCACATTTATACATATAATAAATCTCTAGATAGACCATTTCTGTGTATTGTTTTTTTAGAATTTTTGGTGTCAGCTTCTAATCAAACCACATAAGTACCAAAAATTAAATTTTTAGAATTTTTGTTTGTGTGTCTGTTTCTTTGTACAAGCATCACGAAATAATTACTGTACGGATTTTGATGGAACTTTTACTCCTGGGCTTCTTGGAGTCTTGGGCAGGACTTGGGATTATTTGATCAAAATCGGTTGACCGGGAAATAATGACCATATAAAGCAAGAAAAACGGGTAAACCGCAGGAACAGGCGGGTTATTAGCCAGTAGGAAAATGACTTCGACAGGTGTGTAACAAAAGAACCAGGTACCATTAACATGGGGAAAAAGGTCTCTGCCAAATTCACTGAAATTTTTATATGTTTTTGTACTTGGTCCTATAAGAAAAAATTTAAAAAATGAAATTTTTCTGTTGAGCCGTTTTTAAGATACAGGGTGTTTAAAATGTCATGTTTTCCGTACATTTTCCTCTTTTAAGCCAGTTTATGTAATAAATCCATTTTCTTTTTTAAATATTTTCTTTAATTTGATTTTCCTGATTCTTCGCTAAAATTTTGGACAGTATAATTAAAATTATACTGGGATTTAAGATACAGAGGGCGTCAAAAGTTATATGTACGTAGAGTTTTTTTTTCAGTTTAGGCAATTTTTTAAACAAGTATAGTATTTATACTTTAAAAATGGTAACATCAAAAATCCTAATGTAAATGATATTATACAGGGTGTCCAAAAATTATTATTAAGTCTTCCTTATTTTTGTCCTATTTTAGGCACGGTTTATTAAATAATATAACTCACCTTCTAATGGATCTGTTCTTTTACTTCTTTACGATCTTCGACAAAACAAATAATTATAACAATACACAACTGACTTAAATGTTATATTATGATGTTACATTTAAAATATTCCTTTTTTTCTATTTGCGGTTTGCATTACAAACTTAAAAATATTTGATAGTTAATCTGTCATAAATATACGGGGTGATCAAAAATTGTGTTTTTCGTAGGGTCAATTTTACATTAAATATTTACCTGGCTTGAAATGGAACAAAAAGAAGAAAAATCAATTTTTGGGTACCCTCTATATGGCATTTCTATAAGATATTATGAATAAAAATAAAATAAAAATAAAAAAGAAAGTTTTAGGAATTTATTTCTCATTCTGTTAGATATTATGAATGTTTTAAAAAAATTGCCCAAAATGAAAAAAAACTCTACCCACATATTATAACTTTTGACGCCCTCTGTATCATAAATCTCAGTTTCTATTGTTCGAAATTATAAAGAAGAATCAGGAAAATTACCAAAAAAAAAACATTTAAAAAAGGAAATGGATTTATTACTAAATTATTATTATTACTAAAAGGAGGAAAATGTACAGAAAACATGACATTTTGAACACCCTGTATCTTAAAAACGGCTCTACAGAAAAGTTTAATTTTACAATTTTTTCTAATGAGTCCAAGTATAAAAACATATCAAAATTTCAGCGAATTTGGCCGAGATCTCTTTCCCCATGTTAATGGTACCTGGTTCCTTTCATTTTTAAAACAATAGATTCTAAGAGAATTAATTTTCGGTTTGATTTTTAAGTAATACATCATTTTGATCATTTTCAAATATTTTAATTTCTTCATTGATACTTCCAATACAGTAAATGCATATTCTAAAAAATACAAAAAGTGGAACTAAATTAGATTTTTTACCTCGAACTTAAAACCGCTGAATATTCTGTGCGTATATCTGGAAAAAAATATTAGAAATTAAGGCTCATTAAATTTACCTTAAGTGGTTAGGTATCAAGCTCTCATTAGTCTGAGCAAATTCTGAGCTTAGCTGCTTTTCTTCTTATTTCTGAGTGTTCTCAAAAAATTGCCGTTTGTTGCTGTCTAAATCCTTCATTGCAAGCAAAGGAAATATTTCTTACATGAAAAACCATTTTCTGAGTACAGTTTTTGATACTGTCATTGGTTGTATTGTCAACTCAACAATAGAATAACCAAATAATCTGCCCCTTTAATAGCTTTTAAATGGTAGAGGTACTTTTTAAGTATCCGCGGTATCTAAACTGACAACAAAAATATATTTTTGCAAAAAATAGCTTAGTATTTTTTTTATTTATTTTTAATTGTTCTAAGAAAATACAATATTTTCTAAATTTTATCCTATAAACTAAAAACACAATTCTACTCTTAGAAACCTAGAGGTCAAGAAAGTAATATTAATTGCTAAGAGAAACAAAAACAGAAAAAAAGAGTATACTTTAAAATTAGTACCTGATAAAAGTTTATAAAAAAATAAAAACCTGTACGAAGAAGTCAAAAGATCCAGAAATGTTTCTATGTATGACTGCCAAGTAAAAACTATGTTTGAGTAAATTTTAGTTGATTATCTACATAAAAGTATTGTACAGAGTTGACTGTAATGAGATATTTTTCTTCTTTTTTACTCATTCATGAGGAAGGCCCTAAGTTTTAAATATTTATGATCGTCAGAGCTATTGCCTTAGCATTCTGCGGATTAAAGTTACTAATAGCTTCGAATAATGTTTCTGGGGATGTAAAAACTTCAGTACGAAGGTGTTTGTATAAGGGACAATGAATGAGAATATGAACTAGGTTTTCTAGAACTAAAAGGTTACAAACTGTAAATATTTGTTTGGGGTCTATTTTGTAGGATATCCCTTTAAATGAGAATTTAAGAAATATTTTGTGGGAGGAACGTAGCTAAGCCAAAATTCTGACAACAAACATTGGTAGGTTTAAAGTAAGGTACTTGCTGGGACTTTGAGTTGAGAGATTTACCAGTTGAAAATAAAAATAGGTGTAGCGAGAGCTTTGAGCTATTGATAAGTCATTCTCAAAGCATTTTTGTCTGTGCTTTTCTAAAATCTCTGACTTTAAGTATTTAAGTCGCTCATAAATAAAGTTATTCCAAAGGCTATCATATCCCAAATCAGTGAAAACCAATTTTAACTGCATGGCCCAATTAAATTTCGGGTTAGTAAAATCCATGATAGAGACCTGTCTCTGGGAACAGATTTTGGGTAGACGGGAGATTTCCATGGAGAGGATATTCAGCTAAAAGTTGAAAGCGGCTTTGAAAACAGTATGTTTCAATGGTGTCGATCCAGTTTCTATCCGGAATATAGAGCCCGAGGTGGACTGCGGAAGCGACAGCAACTTTTTAAAGAAAGAATTCTGGATTTTCTCGAGGATATCACAGTAACGTAGCCCCCACGTTGAGAGACAGCCTAAAAAGATGCTGAGGACCGATGCATCAAAAAGTTTTTTGATGGAGTGAAAGCTGCTCAACTTGGATTTAGCCATAGTAGTCCAAGCAATCTATCCAAGTTCCAATGCTTTAGTTCGGAATTGGAGCGGACAGGATGAAACTTTGAGGGCCTATATAAAGAAGCTTAAACCCAAGTTTTAGACTTCATCCCCCGGGAGGTTTTTCCGCCATCTTGGATTTAGGGGTGTATTTATTTTTCGCGATTTACGGCTTAAATATGCAGTTTACGGAAAAGTATGCCCAGTGATTTATTGTAGATAATAAGATTCCCCATCAAAATTATAGGCATAAAACATTCATATATTCATTATTTAAACAATTGTGATCATTTTAGTGAAAAATTTAGGGGTTGAACTACAGTTTTTTGACTTTTTTACCCTTCCTGTGCCATTTATGAAAAAATATAGTCAGGAGATAAATGTAGACCTTAAAAAGCTCTACAATATTTATTTCTTAACTTTTTTGCGTATCATTCTTCATTTTCGCAGTGCATCGCTCCGAATTCGTGCGCGATCACCCCCAGCGTCTGAAAATCGAGCGTGGTGCGGCTGATATTATAAACCGAATCTCGCAGAACTACTTTGGTATAAGAGAAGGTTCAATGAAACTTTGTGGGTAGTTTGGGTATATAAGCGAGAAGATAAGTCTAGGTTTTAGACTTCATCCCCCCAGGAGTTTTTCCGTCATCTTTGATTTGGGGGTGCATTTGTTTTTCGCGATTTCCGGCTTAATTATGCAATTTACGGGAAAGTAGGTCCAGTCATTTTTGTAGATAATAAGATCCCTTATCGAACTATGTGCATTAAACAATTAATAAATGCATTATTTAAACAATTATGAGCATTTTAGTGCAAAATTCAAATCCAAGATGGCGGAAAAACTCCTGGAGGGGATGAAGTCTAAAACGTAGATTTCTCATCTCTCTTATGTACCCAAACTACTTACAAAGTTTCATTGAGCCTTCTCTTATACCAAATGCGAAAATGAAGAATGATACGCAAAAAAGTTAAGAGAGCTTTTCAAGGTCTACATTTATCTCTTGATTATATTTTTTTATAAATGACACAGGAAGGCTAAAAAAGTCAAAAAACTGTAGTTCAACTCCTAAATTTTTCACTAAAATTATAGTAATTGTTTAAATAATGAATTTATAAATTTTTTTATTCCCATAGATTCGATCGGGAATCTTACTATCTACAATAAATCACTGGGCATGATTTTCCGTAAACTGCATATTTAAGCCGCATATCGCGAAAAATAAATGCACCCCTAAATCCAAGATGGCAGAAAAACCTCCCGGGGGATAAAGTCTAAAACTTGGTTTTAAGCTTCTTTTTATAGGCCATAACTACCCCCAAAGTTTCATCCTGTCCGCTCCGATTCCGAACTAAAATTCTACATTGCTTGGACTATAGTTGACATTGCTGCGTCAGCGGCTTGTCCCTCTTTGATTACTGTCAGCTCTGCCATTTGACGAAACATAGACGTTGCGGAAAAGGTGACACCTAGGTAAGTAAATTTTGTGACTATTTCGAGTAACACCACCTCTACGGAAAGCCAATTATCGAAAACATACGATACGTTTGACTGGCGTATGGCGAGATGTTTGTTATTTTAAGAGATTGAAATTATTTTTTAACAGTTTCTAGATCTGTTATAAAAGAAAACAGAATTAAATGTTAACGATTTTTGTATTTCAATAATATTTCAAGTTAAAGTAAAAGCATATCCAACATTTTTTAGGAGTTCACGAAAATGATATTAAATCAATTTCAAATTAAATGTTAAATGTAGTCCTGCTACAAAACTAACTAATTTATATTAAAAAATATTTACTATTTTTTTTAATTCCGAGGGTTTAACTCTTTTGAGTTGGAGCATAATGAGGTTTTTTAAAGTAATTGTGTCGTTTTTTTTCTTCTTAATTCTTAAGTAGCAAATTTAAACAAAATTCTATTAATAATGAAAATGGTTTCATGTATTTTGCAATTGTGACCTAGAAATGAAGTCATGTCTGCCCCATCTATATTTCCCAAAGTGATTGTTGTTTAATTTTTCCGGATTTCTTCTTTGCCAAGAATTTTTTCCACAGTTCAATAAGCAAATGCAACACAAAATACAACATCATCTTTAGTCAATAGCGGATATTAGATTTATAGGAAAATTATTGTGAACTGATAAGCTTTTGCCAGAATTGATTAAGTATTTTTTAGAGTATTCACTGTTTTAATAGAGAAAATGCGGCATATCATGCGATATAATGAGGAGAAGTGCGGGTTAGCAAAAAAATTTTGGGAGAGGGTGAAATTTTTTTTAAGGGGGGTCAAAAAATTTTGGTAAAAAATTTGTTGAGGGTTGTCAACTCTTTTTTGTAAGGGCTAAAAAAAATTAATTCGAGGAGGGGGGGGGTCAAAAAATAAAGGGGGACATTATCGCGGATCAAAATAGGTAATACTAAACGTGTGAGCTTCGGTGCCCATGCATTGGCAGACTATTTTAATGCTATAAGCAAGGCTATTGGTAGCTGCTAAAAATTGTGTAAAATGTAAATAAAATTGTAAAAAATAATAAATTAATAGCACAAAATTTTATAATTTTTTAAAATGTTATCTTTAGACTTGCATGTGCCCTATTAGCGTTGGATGTGAATTTTTTATTTTTGTTTAAATTTGACCATTTCCTAGGTTATGTTTTGTGCTATGGGGAAAAAGAGTATAGTTCTAAGCTAATTATTATCATATAGGTACTATATAGTGCAAAGCTATAATGCAAATACAGGGTTCCTAAGCAAATCCTTAGGGGGGCAAGCAGCCGTGTATAAGACGCAGACAAACGGAAAAGCACATTAGGCAGAAAAGGATGGGCATGGGGCGATGTTGTCACTACATCTTACACGTAGTAAATCCATTCCAGGTTGTTGTTTTCTAATGTTTTCCATTTTTATACCTTTAGGACTGGAATAAAAGTTGTTTTTGCTCGACTTTAATACCAAACTGATGAAAGATATCGTAAAAAAAATATTTTTCGGCTTTTCATCTTGTAACCATTGTCCTTACGCACTGTTTACAGGCTGGGGACTGAGATACATGCAAATGCCTAACCTACAGCGTTCATACACGGCCGGAGAAATCGACTAAGATATTTCCGTAGAAACTTTATCAAGCAAATAGGACGGGTTGACGCCTTCGAACGTCCAACCCGGGTTTTGCACTTTGATTCGAAATCAAAAAGGAGGAACAGTCAGATGTGGGGCCGTGCACAAATTACGTAACGGTGATTTTACCAATTTTTGACCCCCTCCCTACGTAATGTTTTGTAACGGTTTGGCACGCCATTCCTCTAATATTACGTAACGATTTCAAGACCACTACCCCCCCCCCAAAAAAAAACTTTTCACTTATTTTCATTCCAAATTTTCTTAGTTTCACACAAATGCAAACGCTGTCGAAAACCCCCCTCCCCCCTACGTAACGTTTTGTAACCCCCCTCCCCGCTACGTAATTTGTGCACGGCCCCTGTAGTCTCAGTGGAGGAGGGCGAGAAAATTGATATTTTTTTCTTAAAAATTATACTCTTTAGAACTATTTCTTTGCGTTCCCGAAATTATTTGAAAAAAAATTGTAAGCGGCGCCATTTTTATTTCGTGCTTTGTTTTTCTAACATTTTTGCGTTCGGCTAATTTAATTGAAAAATTTTTGCCTGCGGAGCCCTTTATCTTCTCACTCGAAACCAAGATCCCCCGTTTTAGGAAAACTGATCCCGTCTCCGTTTCTAAATTTTTTCGAATAAAAGTAGAGTATGACCATGGGGGAAATAATTTTTTTCTACAGTATGATGAAAATTTCGAGAAAGTTGAAGAAAAAAATAAAAAAAAGTGGCAGAGCTCAAGTTTTTCGTCAAAAAAACGTTTTTTTTTTAAAGAAACAGAGCAAAATAAATCTTTCTACCCCTTTTTGGGTGTTACAAATATTGGCAGCACCTTACTTTTCGCTTTTACCCTCCCGCTAGTTTTGAAGAATTGGTTCGCTACATGTTTCGAGATCATGTCATAAAACACCACGAAAATATCAAATGTAGTGTAGGGCCAGCTTTATTTAAAATCAATAATATCGCAAGCAAAAAGCTCTGCAGGAAAAACAGCACCGTTTATTGATTTATTTGGCTGCTAGTGCTAGCTGCATGGTTTGGTCGTTTCCGGATAGATGTCACTAGTAGAACAGAATGGAAAGAAATTTAATTAAAAGCGAAGATATTTCTTTCTAATGTTAACAACCTCACGAGTTTATCGCTCAGTATCGTAAATAATGGACCCTGCCGCTTCCTTTAAGCAAGAAAAAGCTGTGGTTTGGACCTGAAAACATCTAATTTTTAATTAGATTAGATGTTCAAATCTGTCCCCTTCTTGAGCCTCACAATATCCCAATCTATTGTAAAACTCTTGGCGCATAGCAGCCAACATTTCAGGGGTGATAGAGTTGCCCGCCTCCAAAATTTTTGCCCTCAACTCGTGTATAGTCGTAGGCCGTAAGTGAGGGTATTGGAAAATTTTGTCGTGCCAACAACTCCATAGGAAAAAGTCATTTGACGCAAGATCTGGTGATCGAGGAGGCCATCGGATATTTCCATACGTGGAAATAATTCTATCACCAAATACCTGACGAAGGTAATTTGTAGCCTGGCGTGAATTGTGGGATGAACAGCCATCTTGCTGAAACCACAATTCGTCCAAATTTATGTTGAGTTCCCTCAACCGTAGTAAAACCTGGTGTTGGAGAAGATCAACATATTTTTGGCTACTCAAATTCCCTTCAATTAAAAAGGGTCAAATAATGTAATCCCCGACAATACCGCTCCAAACATTTAATTTTTGAGGATGTTGCGTTCTAACACTTGCGTGCAGATGTTTATTTTCGCGGGACCAATAGCGGCTATTTTGTGGATTGTGAGAGCTATGAAGTTCAAATGTCTTCTCGTCACTAAACAAAACTTTTGATAGGAAATTTTCGTCCCTGTCACATTTATCCCTCATAACCTCACAATATTCTAACCGGCGAAAATAATCACCTGGTTGCAATTCCTGCGACTTCCCAATCTTAAACGACTTGTAGCCGTATTTTTTTAGGATCCATTGGCAACTACTGTTGGGAATATCCAGTGTCTCCGCAATCGGTTTCGTCGAACATGGTTCATGTGCCTCAACGTAAGCGCATACCATTTCGTCTCGTTCCACTCTGTGTGGAAGAACGGGATGCTCTGGTATTTCGCCGTCATGGTAACACTTTCTGCAACCATTTATGCACCCGTACCTTTCAAAATGATGATAAATATTGTAGACAGTTTGAGCCACAGGAACCGGTCAATCTGGAAACGCAAAAACAAATAGCCCAATGACCTCGTCCGCACTGTCACTTTTTATGTAGTTTTTAATAATAAAAATCTTTTCTTCTCGAGTACACGGCATTTTAAAAACACAAAATTCACGAAACTGAAGCGACTCGAAAGGAAATAAAAATGCAATGCCTGTGAATCCCAGTTTTTCCTCAATCATCTCATGGTGTGGCCGCCATCTAGCGGAATTTGCAGACATCTTCTCAACGGTTATTATTGCAACTATGATTTATTCTCACAATGAAAGAGTGGCGACAATTTTTTCTCATGAAAGCAGTCCGGAGATAATAACAAACTGGCACATATACCTGTTTCTTTTGTACGCGCAGAACTTTCTATACCATTTCTGTTTGATTTATTGAAATCCTATCCCTAAGGAAAATCATAGGAACCCTGTATACAATAGCATAGATAAGTATATCTTGTGGAAAATTAAATAATAATATTCTAAATCTCATATGTATCCCTTCTGTACCACAAATGTATGAAATTCATATTTCTTATTGATTTTTTTGGGATATATATATATATATATATATATATATATACAGGGTGATTCAAAATTCCCTAGAAAGATTTGAACAGTGCCTAAATATCATTAATCTAAGAAAAGTTACGTGATTATTTTGTTTAAATTTAATTTTCTATTCTCTGAATTTTTGTGAATTGCTTTTAAAATAATTTACCAAGCAAGTCTACGTGTGGCTGACAATGACAAGTATTAGGGTTTTTGTCAAGCATTTTGAAGTTTTCAAAGTTTTGTTTTTAAAAATTGATGTTTCTACCACTTAGTAAAGGCTGCTTTTCAGAAAATATTAACAGTTTTTAAATGCAAATTTCTCTGAAGCGAAACACTTTACCAAAAAAATATATTTTACTAATTCTTGTTCAGAACAACAAATTCTACCTACAGTTAAAGTCTTTCTAGGGAATTTTTAATCACCCTGTATACCAAGTGTGGCTCATAGTAGGTACCATTTAAGTAATATAATAAGTAGCACCTGTATGTAATAATTAAACAAAAAACAGCAGGTACCTATATCTACCTTTTTTAGTCAGGGCTTTAAAAGCGGAACATCCAAAAGATCCCCAGGATTTGTGAAAAATTTTCTTGAAAGTTCAACTTAATTTTCTTTAAAATGCAATACACATACTTAACAAGTACAACACATTTTAAATTACCACAAATTTCACTACTTATGCCACTTCTTTATCTTACTCTTGAACTTTTGTTTGGGTTGAATTCTGTTAGTTCAGCACTATTTGGAAATTAAAACACAGATATATTTGGTCCATTATTTTTGTAATAGCTCTTGCAAGAACATAAAATATTTATACCAAATTCACTTGTTACAAAATAACACATAGGTGCCTATAAACAAAAAATATCTGAGTTATATGCCCAAGCACTTTTTCGAACAAATTACCTATTTATACCGGCGAAAAACTGTTCATATCGCTCTTAATAATTTTAATAATATTTAATTGAAAAAGTAACCGCTAAAAATGAAAAATCTAACTTTCTTCACCGAATGTAAACAAAGCACTGAGTAGGCGGCACTCGCCGCCATTATGAAGTCATCAGGCATACGATATCTCGCCTGTAGTAGAAGTTGTTTTGTATCGAGTTTCTGGTTTTTTAAAAAGAAGCTGTGGCCTCGAGAAGCACTTGGGCTGTTAGAGAAACACATGAGTTTAGTCTTTTCAACATTACAGCTCATCGGAACCCAAATAAGAAAAAATGTGGCTGAAGTTCAGCGCTTCACCAACTTTGTTCCAAGATTTAGAATTAAGTTCGAAGAATTTTTCAAAAATACATGCATCCAGCGAAGAGCAAAATTGTGAAGACTTACGTGACGTGCAGAGGGTCACCGTAGGAGTGGTCTTTGTGGGTGAATTATTGTTTTTTCTTGCTGCGTGATTATTTTTAGAGGCGCACGATTTGAAGGTTAGGAAAAAAAAATTTTAAACTCTTTTGGCTAATTTATAAATATTATTTCGCCCCCAAGCAACAATTTTGGTTGAATTGTGTAAATTTTGACTATCACAGTTGACCATGACCTCCTTTGAGAAGTGTAAATTGTTGGGAAATTTCCTGACATTTTCCTATGTTGGAGAATGAAGTGAAGGACATTTGGAAGTAAAAAATTAATCATGAAGGTTTTTATACCTTGGAGGTTGAGGGCCAGTTTCGCCTGTATTGGACATATTGTGGTTTAAAAAAAAGCAATTTTCCCACAGTTTGTCTTTAAAATGTCTTCATATCAACTAATGTTTAAGAAGGAAAAATGAAGAAAAAAAATGGGAAACTTTATATTCTCAGACACATAGTCATTAAATTTCTAAAAGTTTCCCTTAAGAAATATAAAGCAAAAAAAAATAATGATTATGACTATATTTAAAACAAAAATCACTTGCCATGGAAGATTTTTCTTGCAAAATCTCATTGAAGGGGCCTCTTATATAACTTCTTATTTTAAAAAAAAAATCAAATAGTATTTAAAAATGTTTTAGGGTAGGTTAAATGCTCAAAATATCTCTAAAATTGCTTGTTAAAACATAAAAAGGCTTAGTTATGCATTTTACAAGTCTTCAAGCCATTTAAATTAAAGATTAAATACTTTTATTTACAAACCTGTTCATGAAGCCAAAAATAAAATGGCTGCAACAATAGGGATGGAGCCTTGTGGCCCCCAAAGTTACATATTTCTTCCATAATGAACCCCGAAGGATTTGACAACTAGGGACCAGGTCAAAGTTTCTCTTATATTTGGAATTCCAAGGAAATATTTCCAAAAAATGTCTTTAAATAAAAACCTGCATTTCACAAATTTTTCAAATTGTTACGAAAATTTCACTATTATCTCAATCGTAAATACTAAAATTTGGTTACAAATATTATAACAGCCCTTCTTCTGAAATTCTGACACTCAGCCATGGTTTAGGTCAATTCGGCAAAAAGCGGTGGTTATGGCTTGACTTCCATAAGCTTTTTTTCCGCACGGATTTCAAAATTTGACCTTGTCTGTCGGGGTAAAACAGAACGATAGGCACCTTCACCATAACTTGAAATCTGCGCGGAATATCTGATTTGACTTTATTATTTGTGAAGATCTTTATTAAATAACTTTCGTATTTAATTTTTTTTAGCTCACATAATAACAGATATAATAGGGGGGGGGCATTTATAATGAAACACCCTGTACAAGACCAAATTATATTTGTATTTTCTATTCCAAACTAAACAAAAAGTTATTATTTTGGAGTTCATTAACGGAAAGAAGTTTGTGGAGGTTTAAATACACTGAATAAAACAAATTTCCCTAAAAATATGACTTAGAATTTAAAAAAGTCTTTAGAAGCCTTTGTCTCCAGGAATAATTTTTTGACAGACCATAGTAAATGTGCTGGTATTGAGGTTGAATTATACAATATTATAATTGTTTTAAATGGATGCATTTTATTATAGTCAACTTTTAGAATACACTTAAATATTTCAAATAAAACACCACTGAATCCTTCCTAATGAACAAATTAATTTAATTACTAAGTATATCTAACAAAAAGTATTACCACAATAACTATACAAAGTAAAACTCTTTCTTATACTTAATAAATAATTACTTATTTATCCAATAGTCAACTTGTTCGCTGCCCAAACAGGTTGCTCTGGCCTCCGCAGTAGCCTGAGACAAAGAAACCCAATCGGGCAAACTAGCTTAAAGTTCACTTGAAAACTTATTAAGTTAGAAAAGTATTTTTTTATTTACATTTATTATATCAAATTCTAACTCCGTCAACTACTTAAAGCACAAAAATAAAGTACATAATAGAAAAGTTTTGGAACGCTTGTTTGACATTTTGTAGTGGTTATGGTAATTAACCACTACCACGGCTGTAAGCTTCGAATCCATTTCATTGTGGTTATTTTTTTAGTTAATTTTAGAGAATTTTAGCCCATTTAATTTTAAAAATAATAAAATATTACCAGGTTTGAACATATAAAACATATGTTTTATAAAATTAAGCCCAACTTTGTGTTTTTCCTCATCTCTAAATATTTTACAAGTGACAGTTTTTAATGTATTCCAGAAACTCTGGTAAAATTGATGCATGGTAGTGGTCGTTAAACACTTAATATGTTTTCACATTGTGCTGAATATGTATTGAAAATATTGTCTTCTTTTTCTTTCATAGATTTCTCTGTTCTGACAAAAAGTGTGATATATGACAGAACTAGATGCTTGATTTTCGGTACATTTTGAGTAGAATATGAAAACATACTCATTACCATAGCGGCTGTCAAAGTTGTCGAAATTTTAAGCATTTCAAAATTCCCCTGATAATACATAGTCACTTTTATAAACCATGTGAAAAAAGGAAACTTAGTTTTCTTATGTACATATTTACTAGAAACTATTGTCAGTCCAGTTGTTAACATTTTTAAGTTCCTCTCATTGTCATAGGAATAGAAGGGGTTAATCTTTGAAGTGATGTAATAGTTGTGTTGTGTAAGAGCTCCTTATATTTCCTAAAAATAATATAATAATATAACAGAAGCAAGTTAATCACAAATCATATGATTCTGATTATACAAAATCATCTACCTGTGTGGTTAGTTACCTGTTAGTTCGGTTTGGAGACCTGTTAGTCGGTGACATTTCCTTTGCTTTATACACGGATTGTGCCTAAGTCATGGGGTAACATTTATTGGGTTAGGAACTTACCTAAAAGTACAAGAATGTTTAAATTCGTTTCAAAAAGGTAAACAAGCATTAATATTCAGATAGGTATTTGTCTAGAATCCGTACGTTAGCTACACCAGTGTAATTTACGACTTACCTAAATTATTTTTGAATGCTTTTAGGGCCGGAAGGTGGTCTTTTCTTGGAGAAAATAATGGATTTTCTTTTGACATTTCCTTGTTTTTCAAAAACAAACTTCAACTAGAGTATAAAAATTGGTTTTTTATACTCGGCGTCAACCGTAGAAAACGTAGCTAACTGCAAAAATAGGCAATTTGCCCATTGTGAGGTCAGAAATGGGAAGTGCGAACTGCGCTGGCGGGTCATTATAGTGAGCAACTCTGATTCTCATTTTCCGTTGACTGCCTCAAAACTTATTTTTTGGTTCAATAATATTGGGAAATGTATCGATACGATCGAATTTTGTTTATACTTTTGCTTTTAGGCATTTCTGTCACTTTCTTCTAATAGCACGACAACACAAAACTAGATAAATAAATTTTAAGTTATGTAATTAGACCATTTCTAAATATCTCATGAATACAAGTCCTACAAAAAGTTCTCAAAGGATTTTTATACTTGGAGGGCAAAGGCACTTGACAGTTTAACCAACAATTCAAGATAACTTTCTTCCTGGTTTAAAAGAAAAGGACTTTTGTCTTCGACCCAACTAGCAATTTTTAGTTGTGCAAGTTGTAAAAATTAGAATCGCACTAATTTTAAACGTTGCTTTACGGATACAAAATAGTTATCATGGCGACGGTCGACAACGTCGACAATTATACGACCCATAAACGTTTATCACAACTTCAGTCGCCATCACAACTATTTATGACCGTCTATTTACTAACAGTAATTCCTTAGTTGTGAAGGCGCCGACTACAAATCGGTGTGTGCTAAACCGAAAAAAACAATTTGTCTGTTATGTTCGCAACAAACCAATTTTGGAGCACTGCTCTCCCATAAAAAGGTCAATTCATTTAGTAAAAGTAACTAAAAAGTGTTTTGTAACGTTTCTAATAGTTTTGTTTGAACATTCTGCGCTATGAAAAGGAACAAATTGTATAAATATTCTTCGATATTTTATCGCCGCAGAAGGTTTTAGCCAGCATTGGCTGTACTGGATCAAAATGCTCGAGAAAATGTGTCATTTTCTAAAGACGCTCAAATGGAGATAAGGGAGGACATACCTCAACAGGAGGTAAGGTACCCTAATTTAAAATAGACTATTTTTGCCAGAGTACTGACGATAAAATAATTTATCTATATTTTCATTAGTGAGAGGTCACTGACCTGGGGTTAGGTTAGTCCATAAAGAATTTTTTATAAAAATCAAAAAGGGCAGAAAATTTGATGGTAATTCTTAAGGTGATTCTGTCATTCTAAAAGTTGCCATTTTCTTTAGGTGATCAACAGTAATGCCAGCTATAGTGACAATGACAATGATTATGGTGATAATGATGGTGTCTCAGATGTGAGCTCGGATGTTAATTTAGATTCTGAACCTGACATGGCCAAGGATAATCCTGATGTTGTTGTAGTTGGAAACTATCCTACCGCCCAACAAATTAGGCTAAGGCTAACAGAATTTCTACCAGGTTAAGCATATAGAGGCAAGATTCCACATACACCAGCGTTGAGCACGCTACTGGCAGGACTTACTGAATGTGGCATTCCAGGATCACCCAAAGACCCAAGACCTTACACTCGTTCATACCTTTGATAAAGTCCAGGACATAGGCATTTATACTTTTTTGACATTTTTGTGATCTCTCTCTCTCTCAAATTTAAAAAACGAGAGAGACTCTAGAAAATTTCAAAATAAGGGATTTCTTGAATCAAACTTTTACCTGAGTTTACTTCATTTTTGTAAATATGAGTGATTGAAAATATGTCAGTGTTACATTTTGACATTTATTTTCAAAATGCCGCGATATAACGAACAAGCTCAGATTTTAATTCTAAATGTATTAACCTTTTTTCAACTTGAAAAAGAAGAAATGAATTTGCGGGGAAACTGTACTGAGTGTATAAATTTTAAGAACCCATTTGAGAGAGCATCAAAAGCTTTAAATATTTCATAGGCAACTTTACATAATATTAAAAAAGAAGGGATTCAGAGTGTTGCAAGTTATGCTGAAAACTAAGCAAAACAAACCAAGGAAAAGAAAACTAAAATAACGGAGTACATGAAACACAAAATTCGCGATGTAATATATCGAATGTATGAATATCAGGAGTATGTGACCATGGCTTCTCTTCATAAAAAGCTAAATAAAGAATTAAGTGGCTTTTTTAATTATTCCGTTAGATCTAAATAGGTAATTAAACATATTTTTTGTAGTAATATCGGGGTGTTCTGCCTGCGCAGTAAAGGTCCCTCTTATTTAAGACCGTCATATAGAGTCATAGTCATTAATTTATTTTATTATTTTTGTAACCTTTTTCAATATTTTAGATGGGTGAAAGATATTGGCTTCAAATGAAAAAAGACCAGCTGTAGAAAATACCTCATGGGTCTACCAGATATTCAATTAAAACGCATTAAGTTTCTACGTGAATATGTGCAAAACCACAACTTAAAGCAAAATTTTTCGCCCTTATTTTTATAGATGAAACGTGGATATTTAATAAGGGCTCCTTACGCAACTGTTGGCAAGATAACAGTAGAACAACTTGTTATAAAAAGTCTGGATAAGCTAGATCATTTGAATACTAGTTTAGATTTTAAAATATAGAAATATTTTTTTACATCTAAAATCGGGTTGTGAAAAAAAAATTGGTCAATAGGGTTTAATTAATTTGTAACACTACTTTGTTTGCCTTATATCATGACAACATGAATAGAAAAAAGTTTGAAACATGGTTTAAAAATCAGTTAGTGCCAAAAAAATCTCTCATTATCATGGACAATGCTACTTATCACTCTGGTTTAGTGGAAAATATACCAAGAAAGTCTTGGACAAAAACCAAGTTAATTAACTGACTTAAAAATAGAAATATTGACTTTCTCGAAAAAGCGATGAAGAAAGAAATTTGGGCTCTTGTTGATAAAAAACGCAACTTAAACAAAAAATATTACGTAGATGAGTATTTTAAACCTTTTGGCCACAAAATGTTACGGTTGCCACCATATCACTGCCAATATAACGCCATTGAAATGGTATGGTCTCAGTGCAAACGGAAATATGACCAGTACATGCTAAGTCTTACAGGAACGTCAGAAGAAGTTCTGCTGACTTGGAAAAGGTATTTTAGGTACTTTTAATATGTTTATAGTTATTTACCTGAATTGTCCCGCCCGCGTTTCTACATTCATTCATTCATTCATTCATAGTTATTTACCTAACAAGTGCGGAAAGTGATACTTTATCGCACGAGAAGGCAGTTCACAAAACGACGCAAATAACTTCGTCCAAGCTGGCAATATATTTTCATTTTATTGTTTAAATTTTGTTTACTTTTTGATGAAATAAAATATTTAGAAAATCACTAAAATATGATAAAAGCGGCCAGTAAAAAAGTTTTTGGCTCATAATTGTTCTATTTTTATTTTTTAGAGTACTTGACGAGGTTTTTGTTGATCAGTGGGAGAACTATGTTGGCTATACAAATAAAGTTATTTTGGAATCTTAGCATACCATTAAACAGTGTGATGTTTCTGAAATTACACCTTTAATCATTTTGTTGGAAAGTGAAGATGAAGAATTAAGTTCTAAATCTGACGATTCGGAATTTGAAGAAGAAATTTAATTAAGTGCACTTTATAGTTCTCATTTGGTTGCGTAAATGTATAATTTTTAGTATATTAATTTGTTAACTTATGCCTGCATCCACCAACGCATTTTTTCTCCAATTAACTTTTAATTGCGGTTAGCGAGTAAATTCGGTATCCACCAACAAAGTTTTTGCGTTAATCGCGCCGTTTACCAACCCGGCCGATGTTGGGCGATTAAAGCTTAATTGAGTAATTAAGTCGCTGTCATATGCATTTTGTTGGTTATGTTTTCTGTTTATTTTGATTTCCAGTTTGATTTGTTGAATTGTTTTTTTTTTTAAATATGGAAGATATATTGTATCATGACAATTTGGTTGTGTTGGACATAATCAATGATGGACTTCCAAGGCGATGGAACGAGAGAACACATGATTTTGAGACTATGGACAACAGGGAGTTCTTTAAAAGGTTTCGGCTTACGAAGCTTTCGGACTTCAGACTTATTTCACTTTCATAAGGTTCTTTTAAGTTTTTTTCTATTTGTGTGGTGATTAACGTTTGGGTAATTATGCAGTATACAGTTTTCTGCCATTTTTGATTTTTTATGGAAAATTCTTTATGGGGGCACCTAGGACCCCAAATCCGCCTGCGCCGTTGTTTTTTTTAATTTTTTTTGTTTTCTGTTAATTTTTTTTTCACTAAAACAACCCAATCCAACACAGTCCAACCCAACCTAATCCAACCCAAAACAATCAAAAAAACACATTAGAACCCCCCCCCACCGGGCACCCTGTTTTCTCTTAAAAAAAAATTGGGCGCAGGCGCAAGAATTTTTCATAAAAAATCAAAAATGGCAGAAAACCGTATACTGCATAATTACCAACGTTTGTAGTTAATAATTTTCATAAAATAAAAACAAATATAATTAAAAGTGAAGTAGATGTTTTATTTATCTAAAAACGAAATAAATACCTACATTAATAAAACAAAGAACAAATTCAGACAACTATTGCACATAGACATACCTAAATAAATCACATTGGTCAGTTAGATATAGCATATCACAAAAAAACATTGTCTTTCAACAGCAGAAAATACACCTAAATTAGTAACCTCATCAATTAGGATCTTAATAAAAAACAATGGTCCATCTGAACCAATTTTGTTTAAGTTTTTAAAACTGTCTACATGGTTTATTGGTATTACATATAGCCTTTTTGCTCAAGGACAATAGTAACTTGTTTGGGTTACTTGTCATGACGTCACGGTTACTTTCAGTGACCATGCATAGTTATGACATCACAAAAAAACATTGTCTTTCAACAGCAGAAAATACAGCTAAATTAGTAACCTCATCAATTAGGATCTTAATAAAAAACAATGATCCATCTCAACCAATTTTGTTTAAGTTTTTAAAACTGTCTACATGGTTTAATGGTATTACATATAGCCTTTTTGCTCAAGGACAACAGTAATTTGTTTGGGTTACTTGTCATGACGTCATGGTTACTTTCATCATCATAGAAAAACATGAGATTTATAAAAAAATAATACAAATTAAAAAACCATAAACAATCGGTAAACCACACTTTAAACCTTACATTTTTTAAGTAACCATGTCCCATAGGCTGGTAACATAGTCTGGTTACTCGTGACGTCAGGACTTGGATTACTGTACGAAGAAAAATTGAAAACGAGCAACTGGTTTACCTGGTAACTTGTGGTTACTTCGAGGAAAAACTCTTTTTGACACTGTCAATCACCAGTCATTATAAAAGTCTACCCTGAGTTGGTAGTGGTTGGTATTGGTGAGAATAACAGAAAAAAAATTAAAAATCCTGAAACATTTTAATATAAAACTTTTAGGTTTTTTTTCTCTTTGTAATATAACAAAATCATTTTTTTGAAAAACAAGAAATTTTTAAGAAGAAAAATAGAAAACTAAATACACAGATCTGCTACCAGTGTATACAAAACTTCATTGCTATAACCTTTAAGTCGAGGTTCTATAAAACTTGATTTTTCTAAATTCATATTTTATTATTTTTCTTCTTTAATTATTATAACTTTAAAACCTCTTTTTTCTGAGAGTGGTTCTGTCATCTAGGGCATAATTTTTGGTGATAACAGTTTCAAAATAAAACTGTCAAGAAATGTACAATTTAAACAACTAATTTCAGTAAAATTTGGAAGAGCAACATGTTTTTCTTGATATAAAAAATATCTCATCCTTATGAACTACTTTCTTAATTATAAGGTACTCAATATATCTAAAAATTAACAAACATCCTAAATAAATCACTTTTAAGCTGAGAAGATTATTACCCACAGACCTTCTAGGTCGGTGATAACTGGAAACAAACTTTCTTGAGATTTTATTAACAAAAGTGGGTTGTGCTCCTCCTCAAGTAAAAAGCCCCATTGCAGCACCTACCATAATGTCGTGTTGCAGTAAACAGTGGTGACTCAGATAGATTTAATTTTGGCAGTCTTGCGTTATAAAACATTTTTTAAGTAGATTTTGCAATGGGGGGGGGGGACCTGTCAAGTAATACAAGGGAATAAGTATCCTATTCTAAAACTATACAAATACTGAAAGTGACTTAAAAAAAAATAAAAAATAAACATAACAAATATTTTCAAACATCTAATCCAGTCACAAGATGACTAATAGTTTTTCCTCCTGATAATTCTCCCATACATATCATATCACATAAAAACTCACATTAACGAACCATCTAAACTACATTTTTTATTTGTTTGTAACGACTTGTTGAGCTGATAAAATTTAAGGCACTTTTACTTTAACTTAACCCTCTTATCTGAACGCATGTGAGTTACAAAAAGTCACTATGTTGACTTCGTTGCAAAGGACTTATTTTTGAAAAGGCCATTTATATACACATTATAGTATTTCATAGTTATATGCCCCAGCATACTGTTCAATGCCTACTTTTGTTTACCACACACTGTGTTAAAAAACAAACTTTAGACAAATCCACTTTTTTACACTACACGACTGAAAATGAGCAGTTAATTATTGAAAATAATGCTGGCGACAACAAACTGACCAGCTCCAAACAGCACCGATTCGGCCATCCCCGTTTAACTTGAGAGTTTCAGTCGCAACAGCTGGAGAACGTATTTTCTGATAGGTTTTAAAAATAAATAAACCAAAAACTGAAAGAAAATTAAAAAGTAAACAGAAAAGATAACCTTTTACATCAAAATTTTTTTTGACATATCCAGTGTTACCAATAGATACACACCAAATATGCTGCGTTGCCAGCTCTTTTTTTTTAATCGAGTTACTTAACCCTGATTAGGTAATTATTTCATAAAAAAAGTTGGTGGATAGGTAAACTTGTTTAGCCGCGATTAGCAAGTTAATTCCAATTAGCTAGCCCTGATTAGAGTGTTTAATGGTGGATATGGGCATTAATGTTTTAATTAAAATATAAATTTATTAACAGGCTTTTATTTATACTGTAGTAGTAAAAAAGCAAAAAAGAAAATTATTCATGCAAAACAGTAAAAATGTGGGCCAATCCTCATGCGCCCATTACCCTTATATTTTTTGGTAATTATTTACTGCTTAGTGATCTTATTAAGTTCACATGTAATATACCACTAATAGTATTGTTTCAAAAAAACTGAATGCTGTTACAGGACATTATCTAGGATACTCCCTTTTGTTGATAGTTGTCAAAAAATGTCAAAAAAGTACAAAAGCCATTGTCCTCGATTTTATGTTTTAATTAATGTATTTTTGTTAAATTAAAAAAATATGCTTTTATTTAAAAAATATCTTTAATTGACTTCTTTCCTCCATTTAACGAATGTTCAAACACATTGGGTAAAAATTGGCTCAGTTAAGTTTGCCCCCCCTAGATCGATTTTCTCAAAAATTTTTATGCCAAAATTTTGCACAATTTTGCACACCACAAATCAAATTTTGCACACCTTCCTACGAGAAACTACAGCCCATTTTCTGTGGGGGGGGCAAACTTGACGTTGCCCCCCCAGTCAATATTTTTCAAAAATTATGATGTCATTTGAAAGGTCTCATTTTGCACAATTTTGCACACCCATTTTAAAATTTTGCACACCTCCCTGTAACCCACACGAGGGTTCTGAAAATATCAAGTTTGCCCCCCCCCCAGTCAATATTTTTCAAAAAGTTTGGTGTCGTTAGAAAGGTCTTATTTTGCACAATTTTGCACACCCTTCAGTACCCCACAAGAGCGTTCTCAAAAAAGTTTGCCCCCCCAATTAATATTTTTCAAAAAATTTATGTCATTCGAGAAGCCTAATTTTGCACAACTATTTTTAAATTTTGCACACTTCCCATGCCGTTTTCTTTTTGTGGCGTTTACGGTTAAACTTGGTCCTAAAATTTCCCAGAAGTATAAGCAAACGAAGGAGACCTCGATTGTGTAATATCTTTGAATATTGTTTAAATTTACAGATAATTGTTTATGTTTACATTTGTATATAATCAAAAATTTGTAATTTTTATGAATTTCCTGATTATACTTAAATTCATCAAAAATGAACAGAAAAAATCGATGTAGACAGCGCATCCTGTCATGTTCGATGCCTTGAGAATCGGAACCAGCCTATTTTGGCGGTTCAGAATGGTTGCGGTTCTCAAGGTATGGATCTTCACAGGATGTGCTATCTACGTCCATTTGTTAGATGATGTCATAGCATGTGAAAAATTAAGTATAATCCGGAAATTCATAAAAATTAAAAACTTTTGATTATAGACACATATATGTAAGCATAAGCAATTATATGTAAATTTAAACAATATTCGAAGATACTACACAATCGAGGTCTCCTTATTTTGCTTATACTTCTGGGAAATTTTAGGACCAAGGTTAACCGTAACCGCTACAAAAAGAAAACAGCTCCAGAAACTAGTACGTAGGTATATGCACCTATATCTGAATTCGGGACAGGCATCCGCGGGAGGCGGGAGGTTGTACGTGCCGTAAAGAGGAATGCGTGCGTACCTACACCTACCACGCGTGAAGGCCTTTTATGTAATATATTGAAATGTCGCTTAGCAATGCCTAGTTTTATTTGTGTTCATGATTCAGAATGACTTCGGGTGAAATTTCCGAAGTTTGCAACGTGTATTTTAAATGGTGGCGTTCCATTTCGGCAGGAAAGTGAATGTGCACGCCTCTATTTAAAATACATAACATTACGTAACGCCTGGTTCTAACCTATGCGTGCCCACCCTGACTCTAAAAATGCATCACGTGATCAGCCATGCATTTGCCGATTTTTTAAAAGTGTCGCGTGATGCGTTTTTAATGTCAGGGTGAGCACGCATAGGTGGCAACTAGGCGTAACGCTTATAGGGGTTATGTAGGGGTGAGCGGGGTTTCGCGGTTCCGTTACGTAACGCAATTTTTAAATTATTATTGTGAAATACAACAACTTTTCGGATTTTTCGAGTGAAAAAGAAAAAAAAGAGGGGGTCTCTGGCAGCAAAACGTTTTGTTATTTTAGACTGGAGTAGTCCCAAACGTTACAAAGCGTTATATAGGGGGTCGCGGGTTGGGGTCAAAATTGGGCAAAATAAGGGTTACGTAATAAGTGCACTACCTCTCAGTTTACGCAATTACTTTGTGGTTATCGGTAAATATAACCTAACGTTCTTACTTACTTTTTACTTTTTTTAGTCGATGATACGTACCTCATCAATCAATTTTCCAAAAATATTACGAAAAAAATAAAATAACGATAACCATAAAGTAATTCCTCCGGAAATTCCGAACTCTGTTATGGATCTGCGCAGTCGCAGAAGTAACAATAATAATAAGGAAAGAGAAAAAAACACTGACCAATTAAACAAAGATCTTAAGTGTGAATGGAACTTTAACTTTCTACCTATTGGTGTCATCCCATTTGCAGCAGGCATTGTTTCCGTCTTTGGGTTGAGAATTGAGTCAAATTTACATGACATATATTTTGAATTCGATTTGATTTTTTTTTCGATCTATAAAAGGAATAATAATTTTTTTCTTATTTGCCATTTTAAGTGCATGAAATACAAAAACAAAATGTCTAAAATGTTCATGTGTAGAAATAAATAAACGACTTCTTCTAATTATAATTATTGACGGACGGAATTTTTTTATGTAAACCTAGTTAATGACACACCAAGACGCCAAATGCGTGGTGTGAACTGCACCATTATCCAGATGAAAATTTTCGGACGCACCCATGAAAACGGAGGCGCGTTCGACCTCGGGTGAAACTTGCCCCAAAATGGGTAAGTGCAGCCCTCTAGAAATTTGATAAGCCTTTGGTATTCTTGACATGTAAAAGAGAAAGATAGAAATGCGGCGTTATAGGCGTTCTTAGTCATTTTCGGTAAGAGCTTCATAGAAAGTGACAGTTTCCTCGTCCTTCACTCCCCAAATGGACCTACCTAAATTTTTGGGTGTTCTGCACCAAATTTTGACGTTTCTTGGACCTTGGTCATCATCGTCTTTACACTTTGCAGTGTGTATTTGTGGAAGAAATTAATTTAATGGACGAGAAGCACGAAAACGTCTGGGCGTGAAAAAAATTCTGTTTTTTTTTACAAGTTAACTAGACAGGTTAAAAAAGTGTAGGTTGTATAAAAACAAGCTTACGGAACCGTGGAGTGAATTAGGGCGTACTCCTATTAACTCCACGGTCCCGTAAGTATTATATATATATATATATATATATATATATATATATATATAATATATAACTTTTATTTTGGTTTATTATTGAAGTAAAATATGCGTGCGGGAAAGTAGAAAGATCTGAAAGAAAACAAAGCGTCGTTTTTTTTTAAAGAAAGTGTTTATTTTATCTATCAACGAAGTTTACTATTAGAAGTGCAACAACACGCAAATACGATTTACTTACTTTCGACTAACTTGCGTGTCAAAGACTTTTATGGAACTTAAAATTAACGTTTTTATTTTATTAGACACTTAAAGCCAATTATCAAAGTTAACACTATCCTAAGACGTATCTCTGTCGAGTGGACCAATTATCCATGTACAGTTTTAAATATATGGGGAATGCGAGACAGCTTCAGCTGATCAAAGTACCCCTGGATACCCATTCTTCAGTTTCGAGAGAAACTTTCGTGTAGGAACGATCACATCCTTTATTTCAACCATTAGGCAAGCCCCAATCCGGTTACGAAAAGTTCGATAAGCTGAAAAGCTCCACGGCGCCCACGCAGGAGAACCCGCTCTCTTCCCCATAACCAGCAGATGTAAGTTGTAGGAGAGTTCTCTTGATATGCGGTAGCCCGGTAATGTCCGGCGGTGCTCGACTGATATCGGATGGCTAGTGCAAGCAGTCAAACTATCCTATTGGTCCAAATCACTAATGTGAGCATTCCTATAGGAGTGTTCTCTCGAAACTGAAGAATAGGTACCCTGTCCTGCAATACGTGTCAGGATAACACGTAAGAAGACGTAACGTTACGTAGTTTTCACCCAAGACTTTGCTCTATCAACAAAAACGTGTCATTTCGATCAGCTGGAGATGTCATGCATTCGCCATAAATTTAAAAGTGTACTTGGTTAATTGGCCGACAAGATAGAGATCCGTCTTAAGATTTTTTTAGGGATGAGGTATTTTGGGGGTAGTTCCGAAGGGAGAAATGGAGGAAAGTTCAAAAACAATAGGGCTCCGCGTGTCAATACACGTAATCGTTGTGTAAAATTTCGTTATGATCGGTGCAGGAGTTTTTGAGTTACAGTGGCGCATATCGAGGCGACGGACAGACAAACAGACAACAAATCAGTAAAGAATTGGGTTTCATCCTGTGAAGATCCATACCTTGAGAACCGCAACCATTCTAAACCGGCAAAATAGGCTGGTTCCGATTCTCAAGGCATCCGAATCCGAAAATTCATAAAAATTAAAAACTTTTGATTATATACAAATGTAAACATAAACAATTAGCTGTAAATTTAAACAATATTCAAAGATATTACACAATCGGTGTCTCCTTCGTTTGCTTATACTTCTGGGAAATTTTAGGACCGTAAACGCCACAAAAAGAAAAAGGCATGGGAAGTGTGCAAAATTTAAAAATAGTTGTGCAAAATTAGGCTTCTCGAATGACATAAATTTTTTGAAAAATATTAACTGGGGGGGCCAAACTTTTTTGAGAACGCTCTTGTGGGGTACTGAAGGGTGTGCAAAATTGCGCAAAATAGACTTTTCGAATGACACAAAATTTTTTGAAAAATATCGACGGTGGGGGGGGGCAAACTTGATATTTTCAGAATCTTCGTGTGGGTTAGAGGGAGGTGTGCAAAATTTTAAAATGGGTGTACAAAACGATGCAAAATTAGACCTTTATAATGACTCCAAAATTTAAAAAAAATATTGACTGGGGGCAAACTTGATATTTTCAGAACCCTCGTGTAGGTTTCAGAGAGGTGTGCAAAATTTTAAAATGGGTGTGCAAAATTGTGCAAAATAAGACCTTTCTAACGACACCAAACTTTTTGAAAAATATTGTCTTGGGGGGGCAAACTTGATATTTTCAGAACCCTCGTGTGGGTTACAGGGAGGTGTGAAAATTTTTAAAATGGGTGTGCAAAATTGTGCAAAATAAGACCTTTCTAACGGCACCAAACTTTTTGAAAAATATTGACTGGGGGGGCCAAACTTGATATTTTCAGAACCCTCGTGTGGGTTACAGGGAGGTGTGCAAAATTGTGCAAAATAAGACCTTTCTAACGACACCAAACTTTTTGAAAAATATTGACTGGGGGGGGGGGGCAAACTTGAGGCGTGTTCGCGTCTTTTAAGTTAGGGGATCCGGTCAAAACACAGTTAAGTAGTTAAAGCTGTCGAGACACGGGACTCCTTTGGTTGTCATAGAAACTAATAAGTGCCGCCATGATTGATTGTAAAAACCATTCTATGCTAATTTGTAAACAAACATTAAAAATATTTTTTTTACTTTTCTCTACAATAAACTAAGATCTTTTTGCATGTAAAAATCCGTATTTTGTTCTTAGGAATCCTAAGCAATATCTTGTAACGTTGTTTAAGTTTTAAAGCGGTAGGCATCGGTTTCTGTTGGATTAACTACTCCTCTGAGAGATAATCCAACAGGCATCTCGGGCGCCACCCTCTGGATTTATGTGGTAGAGGGCCCACAGCGTCGGGTAGCTTTTAAACAGTGGAGACAGTTAAACCAGGGGTCTAGCTGTCTCGATTCTTAACCTAAGTAACACGAGTAAAACAACCAATTTTCCAACATGGCGGATTTATTATAACTTATAATTTATTATCAACAGGTCTCTTTATTTAGCATTCAGCGGTATACAATAGAAAAGGACGGAAAATCTTGGAAAAATCGGTAACTTGCATGTCTCATAACGTTTACGGTAAACCCCGGTATTTGATATTTAATGTTAACGGTAGAAAACTCCTTAATACGGCACCCCCAACATAGCGGAATTTACATATATAGAATTCATAGCAGGTTTAGAGAAATGAGAAATTATTGTGTCAGACAAAGATACCTTTATAGCACCACTACTCCATAAATCACTCCATATGCTGTTCCACCGTGTGTTAGAGAGAGATGCAAAGAGAAAAAGACAGTCCTAAAGGTATTCCGATCCAGCGATAGCACTGTCTCCCTCTCACTTACTAACCGGTCAAACAACACAGGATCGACCTACGTAGGTAGTTTAGCCATGTGTTAGAGAGAGAGATGTATTACCCGTATTCCGAACCAGCGATAATACACCTAACCTCCAATTACAGTGCCTTTGTCGTCACATGCTTAAATAAAACGATCCGGTGGCGCTGCTTCTCAATGAATTACTCCATACGCTGTCAAACCGTGTATTAGAGAGAGATGCAGAGAGGAAAAGACAGTCCTAAAGGTATTCCGATCCAGCGATAGCACTGTCTCCCTCTCACTCACTAACCGGTCAGACAGCGCAAGACAAACCCATTAATAGCTTCGCCTGGTGCTAGAGAGAGAGATGTGTTACCCGTATTCCGAGCCAGCGGTAACCCATCTCACCTCTACTTACCATACGGAAAACTACATTTTACGGTATGTATAGAAAACCCCGCTATACTGGTCAGGTGCTTACCTATCGGGTTCTGGCAGGTTTTCGGTGCGGTCGGTCGGAGGAGTTGTTGGTAGCGGACGGTCGGCAGAATGAATGCCATGAAACGCGCTCGACATCGCTTTAAATAGCCTTGCGTATCCCCACCTACCATACTCCCGTCGAGCAGGCTGTGCGCGCAAAGCGGTGGGGTGTAGCTCGCTGACCGTGCAGCATAGCAGGAAAGGGAAACGTGGCGAGTCAAAGCGATGTCTAGAGTCCAAGAATAGCAAATAATAAAACGTCATAGAAATTACAGAAATTATGAGACATGAAGTACCTAAAAAGAAAAGAAAAGCTAAAATAAATAAATAAAATTAGTAACTTCGTTACACACCCCCCTTTCTTTAAAAGAAAATATTTCACTTAAATATTTTCAAACTTAAATTTTACAGACAGGAAAATTAAATGTTTCTAACCGGGTTCCCTAATATAAAAGAAACTAAAATAAATACGCGAAACTAAAACCAAACTATTCTTCAAACCGGAAAACAAACCTGATGGTTCCTCACGTATGACGTTCGTCATATGTGGTACCTCACCAGTCGTCGTGGCTACGTTGACTGGTGGTTCCTCAGGCATTATCCTGGTACCTCACCAGGGTGAAACGGTCGGCTCTTCAGGTTTTGGGAGTAAGTAAACTTTCTAGAAAAACGGTTGGCCAAACGGACAGCCGCAGTTTTGATACGGTCGGTATCGGATTGGACGAGAGCAACACTGAGTTCCAATGGAAACGGTGCGTGGTTAGTATGCTGGTTTTAAATCTTTTATGTGAATATGACGAAGCTTTCGACCGGATTGATTTTTTAAATCATAGACAACTGGAGACACGACTTTTACCACGGTATACGGTCCGGAATATTTCGGAGCTAATTTAGCTGCGAAACCTTTTGCTGCGGATGACAACGGATTTTCTTTTCTCATCACCTTATCTCCCACATGACATCTCCACTCTCGGTGACGGAGGTTATAGTGATGGCTTTGTGTAGTGAACGCTCGGCCTAGATTAATACGGACAAATTCATATACTTCGTTTAACTTCTGTAGTCGTTGCGCTTGCGTAGTTACGGCTTGGCGGTCAGTATCTTCGGGTTCGTCAAATATCACGGGCTCTTCGGAATCGTCTTCGGAGAGGTTCTGGTACATGGCGTTCGGCGGGTCCAATTCTCTACCGAAGTTCAGGAAAGCAGGCGAATATCCCGTTGAGTCATGACGTGAAGTATTGATAGCAAACACGATTTCGGCTAGATGTTTGTCCCAGTGTTTGTGGTTTTCTTCGCAGAACTGTGCAATTGCAGTCTTGGCTGTCTTGTTGGTTCGTTCGGTCGGATTATCTTGGGGGGTGTAAACTGGGGTAAGGCGGTGCTGGATACCCATTTCCCTCAAGATTTCTCGGAACGGACGACCGGTATATTGCGTGCCGTTATCTGTGAGGACAACACGAGGGCAGCCAAATCTGGTAACCACTTCTTCGTATAACGCTTGCGTAACGGCCTTTGACGTGGCTTTACGAAGGGGACGACATTGTACCCACTTCGTAAATCGGTCTTGAAATACAGCCAGATAATTATTTCCTTTCGTCGAAGTCGGTAACGGGCCGACTAGATCGGTAGTCACTGTTTCCCAAGGCTGGCGGTTCTTTGACGGTCGCATCTGTCCGGCCGGTTTTTGCTGTGACGTTTTGTACCTTTGACAAGAAGAGCAACTTCTTACATAACGGGTAATTTCACGAAACATGCCGGGCCAGTAGTACTTACGGGCGATTCTTGCATTGGTTTTAGCAATGCCTTGATGTCCCGCTGACGGTGAGTC
Source organism: Oxystoma pomonae (assembly GCA_963921995.1). Lineage (NCBI taxonomy): Eukaryota > Metazoa > Arthropoda > Insecta > Coleoptera > Brentidae > Oxystoma > Oxystoma pomonae. Next base: position 53,640,936 of record OY998166.1, on the reverse strand, counting down.
ATGGTTTTCTCGTAAGACGGTTTGTCGTGCTGGTTTTGGAACACACAACTTCCACGGATCGGACATTTCGATTTCGGTAGGATCGGACATGTCCCAAAAATGTCGGTATAATTTGCCTTCCTTTAAACAATAATCGGGGTAAGAGGCAGGATCATTTTCAACGGCGGTTTTCCTGTTATTGTACCAGGTGCAAGGTTCAAATCCTTCTAGGTTAACACCTGTTCGCTTTGGTCTTCCTCGGTGTATGTCTCAACCGGTTCTCTAGAAAGCGCGTCAGCGACTTTATTAAGGACTCCTTTCCGGTACTTTATATTAAAGTCAAACTGCTGTAAATATATGCTCCATCGAGCCAATCTACCACTCGGGGACTTAATGGAATGCAACCATCTAAGACTGGAGTGATCGGTTTGAACGGTAAAAGAGAATCCCTCGAGATACGGTCTCATCTTCTCTATGCCCCACACTATTGCTAAACACTCTTTTTCGGTTACGGAAAATTTGAGCTCTGCCGGACTTAAACTACGGCTGGCGTAAGCAATTATGTGATCACCGTCGGTTCCGTTTTGAATTAAAGCGGCTCCTAGTCCACTATCGGATGCGTCGGTCTGTAAAATAAACGGTTTGTTGAAGTCAGGGCAGGCGAGCACAGGTGATTCGGTAAGACAAACTTTTAGTTTTTCAAGTGCATCTTGTTCGACTTCTGTCCAAGACCACCGCACTCCCTTCTTTAATAAACGGTTCAACGGACTGGCTATCTGTGAAAAATGTGGTACGAATCGTCTGTACCAGGAAGCGACTCCCAAAAATCGTCTCAAACTTCTCAAGTTATGAGGGGGTGGCATATCGCGAATGGCGGCGGTTTTCTGAGGGTCGGTGCAAATGCCTTCGCTGGTGACAAGATGTCCTAAATATCTTAGCGATCTACGGCCAAATTCACACTTGTCCGGATTGATTTTTAAATTAGCTTCTCGGAGACGTCGGAATACTTCTTTAAGATTGGCCAAATGTTCCTCAAAGGTTTCTCCCAAGATAATTATATCGTCGAGATACGCAAAAGCAAATTGATCTAACTCGGGTCCAATAATTCGGTCCATCAGTCTCTGAAATGTAGCTGGGGCGGAGTGAAGTCCAAAGGGCATGACTCGAAATTGATACAAACCCATGCCGGGAACGGTGAAAGCAGTAATCGGTTTACTGTTTTCTGACAGCGGTATCTGCCAATAACCGGACTTTAGGTCTATACTTGAGATATATCGGGCCCTACGGAGTTTATCCAAAATGGCATTAATGAAGGGTAAAGGGTAAGCGTCTTTGCGACTTTGGAGGTTAACCTTAACAAAATCTATGCAAAAACGGTATTTCCCATCCTTCTTGCGGACTATCACTACGGGGGAACTCCATGGACTGTTGGACGGTTCGATTATTCCGTCTTCTAGCATCTTTTTTACTTCGGTGTTAATAATTTCTTGCATTTTAGGATTTTGCGGTCGATATCTCTGTTTGATTGGATCTGGGTTTACAAGTCGGATAGTATGTTCAACTAGGGGCGTCGTGCCCTTAATTGCGTCGAACTTAGCTAATTCCTTGTCTAGGAAATCTTGTAGCCGTAAATCTTCGTCCGGTGTTAATTCTATTAAATTCGTTCTAGTATCCACCTGACCTACGGGACTGGTTATCGGAGTAGGCGGTGGTATTAGCTGGTTATTCAGAAAAATGTCTCCCGTTCGAAAGTTGATGTGAAAATCATGACGGGATAAAATATCCATCCCAATAACAATATCGGCGGTCAAAGACGGAAAGTGGCTAAGGGTTTCAGTGAAGACGGTATGTCCTAATTTCAACGGTATCTGGTATGCTTCGGAAATCTGAGTCAAACTTCCGTTAGCCGCTTTTGCCATCGTAACGGTGGATTGAGTCCTCGGTAAGTTGTAGTATTGGCACATTTCTGCAGCGAAATCGCCTATGAAGGAATGTGCGGATCCGGTGTCTATTAAAGCTAAAAACGGAGCTTCGTCAATAAATAAACAGACATGTGGTCTAATATCGGCTAATCTGAATGGGGTTGTATACGGTGTGGAGGTTCTTCGGCGACGGTGCTGGACTGACCTCGTTGCGGTACAGCGCCGGTTCAGTTTTCCGAACATCTGCAGTTTCTTGTCAATGTTCCATCTTTGCCACATCTTGAGCAGAACAAACGGAACGGATTTCTGCATTCGTGGCGAAAATGGCCCCTTTCTCCGCATTTCCAACATATATTTTCCCTAGACCATTCTCGGGCGGTACTCGGATTTGTATTACTCCGTTCGAATGTGGTCGGATATTCGGGTCCTTCGTTCGGTCTAGAATTTTGTGGTATTTGCCTGGTACTTGTAGTAGCAACACCAGACGGCCGGTTGTAGAAATTTTGACTACTTGAAGGTGTGGGACGGGTACGTCTTAACTCGGTTAACAAAAGTTCGGTTTCTCTTATGAGCCTAGAAAGACTAATTACATCGGTGAAATCCGTTTTTCTAATGTGTTGCCGATATTCTGGTAAAAGATTTCGGTATAACCATTGTAGTTCTCGATCGGCACTTATGTTGCCATGCCTCCTTATAAGGGTTTGCAACTCGGTTATATAACGGTGTGTCGGCTCATTTGTTCGTTGTAAACGACGGCTTATTTCAGCTTCTAAATCCTCAGCATAATTTAGTGGGAAAAAGAAGGTACGGAAGTCGGCAATAAAGTCGTCCCAGTTACGCCAATGACATCGATTGTTGCGAAACCATAGAGCAGCGTCAGCTTGCAATAATTCCGGCATGTGCGGTAATAATGTTTTAACCACAATATTTTGCGACGTGCAAATTTCTTTTAATCTTTCTATGAAAGTGACCGGATCATTTCTGCCGCTAAAATGTATGTTCCATTTATGAATTTTAAGTTGATTTGCTGCCTGCGGAGCTGACGTCGATGCGTAACTATGTGCAGACGGAGACGGTAACGGACCTTGCATTGTGACGGTGGGTATGTTTCCCATATACAACGGGGTCGGACGGTAGGTTGCGGTTGGCTGTGAAATGCCTATTGTTGAGTATGCGGTAGCCGGTGGCATTCGGTGAGCGGTTGTGTTTGCGGATGGCTTCGAGGTTACATAAATTGCTGGTATTGGATTGGTTACGGGAACCGGTGTCGTAACATTCTCCGGTTGAATTGGCGCGGGTTGCGTCATACTGGCTTGCACACTGGTTGTAGAAAAATTAAAGGCTTGCGTTGTCGGCGTCGGGGTGGTTCTACCATCTCGGATGAAAGTCACTAGACGTTTTCTTAATGTTTCTACGGTGCCGGTTGTGTTTAATTTAAATTTGTTTAATTCGGCAATTAAATCGTCTTTTTTCAGCAGGTAAACCCAGCTTACGCGAACATCGCTGGCATACGGGTCGCCTGCAAGAGACGTGGTAGCGTTTGTCGTCGTTACAATAGTAGGACTGGTTGTTAAATTATCGATGGTTGGAGCACTAGCTGTAGTCGTAGTCATCGTCGCGGCGGTAGTCTTCGTTGGACTCACTGTAGTTTTTCCTTGCTTAGTCATCCCAATTCCAAACGGTCGCAACTGATATCTGGTAAACTGGTTTCTGGTACGGTAACGGATTTGGAATCAGAAAAGTTAAGTTCGGTTTTCTAAAGTGCGGTCGATTATTCGTAGATGTTCACTGCTTCAGGTCGGAAACTAATGTCCCTTTCGAAAGGCTTCTTCTTTGAATTTATAGCCGGATTTTACTCCTACCACTGCTAAAATTCTCCCACTACTGGACTGGTAAATGGTGGGGAAAATACGGCGGTGTTAAACTGGTTCAGTCTAGAAACTATATAGAATTATGACGCTTTGATGTTTACTGTCTGACGGTCGGGCTTCGAATTCCCACTTTTTCTTCTGGTTGGAGAAGTTTATTTACTCTAAATAGAGAGGGGATAAAATCACGGCCTGGTAAGACGGTGCGCATGATTTCCCTCTCCACCTTTTAGTAAAACTTCGGAAAAATTGTTGTCACAACTCGGTAACCCTATTAGCTGCAATTTTTCTGACTGCGGGGTTGACTTCAGCAACCTCGACTTAGTGTAAAAAGAGGTATAACTTAGTTTTAAGTGTTGCGCATGCGCAGCGCAACTTGACGTTATTTCGGTTAAATCAGGCCCACGGGGTTAAATTTTGCAATTTTGGTAAAACCGACGGTCCCCGGAATAAAAAACAACCATATACTTGATAAAAATCGGTACTATCTTGCTTCGATTTGGGTGTGGGCCATTAAGACATTAAAATTCGGATCCTGCATACCAAAATTACTATGAATAGAGGTATAACTCGGTTTTTCGGTTTTGCGCATGCACACTCAAAATGGGCGGAAAACGGTTGTTTACTGGCCGGTCCCTGCTCGGGCGCCAAATTTGTAACGTTGTTTACGTTTTAAAGCGGTAGGCATCGGTTTCTGTTGGATTAACTACTCCTCTGAGAGATAATCCAACAGGCATCTCGGGCGCCACCCTCTGGATTTATGTGGTAGAGGGCCCACAGCGTCGGGTAGCTTTTAAACAGTGGAGACGGTTAAACCAGGGGTCTAGCTGTCTCGATTCTTAACCTAAGTAACACGAGTAAAACAACCAATTTTCCAACATGGCGGATTTATTATAACTTATAATTTATTATCAACAGGTCTCTTTATTTAGCATTCAACGGTATACAATAGAAAAGGACGGAAAATCTTAGAAAAATCGGTAACTTGCATGTCTCATAACGTTTACGGTAAACCCCGGTATTTGATATTTAATGTTAACGGTAGAAAACTCCTTAATACGGCACCCCCAACATAGCGGAATTTACATATATAGAATTCATAGCAGGTTTAGAGAAATGAGAAATTAGTGTGTCAGACAAAGATACCTTTATAGCACCACTACTCCATAAATCACTCCATATGCTGTTCCACCGTGTGTTAGAGAGAGATGCAAAGAGGAAAAGACAGTCCTAAAGGTATTCCGATCCAGCGATAGCACTGTCTCCCTCTCACTCACTAACCGGTCAAACAACACAGGATCGACCTACGTAGGTAGTTTAGCCATGTGTTAGAGAGAGAGATGTATTACCCGTATTCCGAACCAGCGATAATACACCTAACCTCCAATTACAGTGCCTTTGTCGTCACATGCTTAAATAAAACGATCCGGTGGCGCTGCTTCTCAATGAATTACTCCATACGCTGTCAAACCGTGTGTTAGAGAGAGATGCAGAGAGGAAAAGATAGTCCTAAAGGTATTCCGATCCAGCGATAGCACTGTCTCCCTCTCACTCACTAACCGGTCAGACAGCGCAAGACAAACCCATTAATAGCTTCACCTGGTGCTAGAGAGAGAGATGTGTTACCCGTATTCCGAGCCAGCGGTAACCCATCTCACCTCTACTTACCATACGGAAAACTACATTTTACGGTATGTATAGAAAACCCCGCTATACTGGTCAGGTGCTTACCTATCGGGTTCTGGCAGGTTTTCGGTGCGGTCGGTCGGAGGAGTTGTTGGTAGCGGACGGTCGGCAGAATGAATGCCATGAAACGCGCTCGACATCGCTTTAAATAGCCTTGCGTATCCCCACCTACCATACTCCCGTCGCGCAGGCTGTGCGCGCAAAGCGGTGGGGTGTAGCTCGCTGACCGTGCAGCATAGCAGGAAAGGGAAACGTGGCGAGTCAAAGCGATGTCTAGAGTCCAAGAATAGCAAATAATAAAACGTCATAGAAATTACAAAAATTATGAGACATGAAGTACCTAAAAAGAAAAGAAAAGCTAAAATAAATAAATAAAATTAGTAACTTCGTTACAATCTTCAGAAGTTCTTAGTTTTTTTTTTTAATTTTATAAAAGCATCTTAATCGAGGGCTTATTTTTTAGAGCTACGACCGGCACATTTGAAAGTAAACTACCATCTGTTATTTTGGCATTGGTTCGCATGTTGTGATGATGCAAAACATGATATATGACATATAGTATCATTTTATTTTAATTATATTATGGTGTTATAAATAGTTTAATTTGTAGTCGAATAGTGTATTTACCATTTTATGTAATGAATAATATTTTGAAAAAATAATAGTACTCCAAAACTCATTGGAGTATTACTTCAACCGTAGTCGCGATCGCGACGTTGACTCAACCAAAAAATTATCCACCAAATTGGTGCAAAAGTGAATGGGGTTTGAGTAAAAGTAAACGTTACGACGCAACGTTGGCACGCGGTGCACAACGTTGAGTCGTCGACAAATTGATAGTTGGGGAGGGTGTGTCTTAGGTCGTTAGTTGGGATTACTTGTTGCCTAAAAATATCCCATAACTTTAAGGGCAGTAAAGAGGTTAAATTTTCAAAAAAATGGCAGTGTGTTCACCCAAAATTTTTCTAAACCATGAATGACAAATTTAAGGTTAAAATTTCGAAATTTGTACTACAATTGGACATCAAAAATTGCCTTTGTGACCAAAGGCATAACTAAAGTAGTATAGTGCAGTACATGTTCTGTTATTTTTCCTACATAATGTCTTTAACCCGGGAGTCCTACAAAATTAACTAATTCTCTAGTTTTTGACCTGCTTTTTAACGAGAACAGATAAACTTCCTAGGTCAGTATTTCTGTTATCTGACACAAATATGTGTCTTTATTGTCATTTTGATGTTTAGTGACATTTAGTAGGTTTAAAAGAACAGGAATTCACCAGACAAGGTCATTTTTACTAAATGCAATGGTTTATGTGGCCAGAAATGTTGCTTGGGTATGCATTGATTTTTCAGATTTTTCTAATATTTGGCGCAATGTAAAATGTTACAGAAAGGTTATGCATTTAGGCAATATTTTTATGCCTGCCTCTGTGTGTACATTTTTGCTATGTAGTTACAATATGTTTTGTATATGATAATGATATTCTTTCAGCGAGGTAGTTCGGTATGGTAACAAAACCAATATACTATTAATCTTGGATTTATAAACTTGATGGTACTGTTAAGGCTTATTTACATAACTTTTAATGCATACTGCTTAATTATTGACCTCTGTATTTTTTACCATAGTATGCTGGAAAAAGACAGCGATATAAAACTAAATATGCACTAAAAATTAAACACTAAAAATTAAATAAATGAGCCTTTCCTGTTCGACGGTGATGCAGCCCAGACCCTTTTTCTTTTGCTAAGGGAAATGATAGTTTATTCACAGGAAGCTTCAGAAATTACATTGTAGAACAAAACATAAAATATTTCCCAATAAACAATAGGTTGTTCTTGTTAGTGGAAAAAAAGTTAATTTTATAAAATTTAGAAGGTAAGTTTACGTGTATTTTTGTGCTAATGTAAAGATAGTAGCGCTGCGCCAAGGTTGTTTTTACTTTTGGTAGACCTCCTGTTTGTATTTTTAATCTGGTTTCATATGTGTGCTCTATTTTAACTAGCGTATCCCTTTTTTTAAACTGTCTCTGTAGATAAAGATGCCGAATATCCAAAATTCCGCTCTCTTGGTAAACGTTATCCGAGGGATACTTTTTATTTTCAAGATCCATTTTTGGGCTGTTTCTAGTGGTCTTAAGTGATTTTTCAATGCACCGCCCCAGACTAAAAGTCCGTAAGTCAGGTGAGGTTGAATTAATGCTTGATATAGATTCTTTAGGTATGGTATTTCAAAGTATTTTTTGAGCTCCTTAAATTTACCCAAAAACATTCTTAACTTGTTGGTAACATATTGGATGTGATTATTCCATTTTAAATTAGGTTCCAGAACTACACCCAAATATTTGATTTTGTTGGTTGTTTTAATTTTTTGTATGTCATTATTTACTTTAACAAACAGATGGGAAAACTTGGCAGTAAATCCGCGTAATACCCAAAAGGCATAAAGAACGTTTTATCGGTATTTATTGTTAGCATTTGATTATGAAACCACTGAAATATGTTACATATATCCAACTCGGCTTTTTTTTTAAATCATCTCATGGGTCTCCTATAAAGGCAAACCCGGAGTCGTCCGTGAAACATATGATGTCACCCAAAGATCCCGTGCGGAAAAGGTTGTGTATATATAAGTTAAATAAAATAGGACTCAACACCGTTCCCTGGGGAACGCCAATGCCAACAGACAACTCGGAACTCACCTCAGCTTCCACATAAGTACACTGCGTATGATCAGCCAAATAGCTGTCAAACAGGTTCCTAGAATTACTACGAATTCCCGCGTTCTGCAGTAATTCTTTTAGTATTGTATGATCAACTGTGTCGAATGATTTGACCAAGTCTAGAAACACACATAAAACCTTTTTTCCTTTTTCCAAAAAGCTAACAATGCGAAGTTGTATTATTTTTTCAAAGATTTTACTAACGGCACTCAACACCGATATAGGTCTGTAATTATTAAGACTAGTTTCTGATCCACCCTTATCTAACGGTTTAATAATGGCTATTTTTAGAGTTTTTAGAAAATTCCCTTGTTCAAAACATTTGTTAATTAGAAATACCAACGGTTATAAGAAACTCAGACATCTCTTTTAAAATCTCTGATTTAAGACCATCTAAGCTAGGTGTTTTCCCATTTTTTAAAGACAAAATAGTTCTTGATACTTCTTTAGCGTTTGTTGGGAATAGAAATAAGGTGTCTGTGACATGTAATTGTGGAAATTTTATACTTTTTTTTGTCTTTATATTTTTTGCCATATGTTGTCCAACGCTATTAAAATGAATAGTAAGGAGATTGCTTATTTGTTTTTATTGTACACTTTTTGACCATTAGTTTCAATTTTTCTCATCTTCGTTTTTTCTTTATTCCTCTTTAGCACTTTGTTGACGTTTTTCCAAAGCTTAGATGATTTATTGAAGTTCTTATCCATCTTAGATATATATATATATATATATATATATTATAACGTGGATTTTTTCTCTTTTTAATCATCTTTTGGTACAATTCGTGTTTTGTTCCCATTGCCTTTAACAGCCCTGAAGTTATCCATGTTTTTTTTTTAACATATTTTCTTTTGTAAGGTTTTGTTGTCGTACAATTTTGAATGAGAATGTTTAAATTTGACACAAAATAAATCAGCCATATTAACATCTGGTTCTTGATATATACCGTCGCAGGATTCATTTCGTAAACATGAACGTAATTTGTTTTTGTCCAGGTATTTTTTGTCAACTTTTTGCTCAGTTTCGTCTGTCTTGATATTTAGGAAAATAGGACGATGATCAGTAATTTTTTTGAGATAAGATAATTGGTGTTAAGTTATTTAGTGAATGTTTTGTGAGAATAAAAATATGATCAATACAGCTGCCGCTAACTGGGCGGGTGACGTCATTTGTTGCTGAAATAAACCCGTATTCACTCAATATGTTTTTGTAATTTTCAATTTCATGGACATCTTTTAAAGGTCAGTCGAGCTGCCCCCCCCCCAACTTAAAATTAAAAAAAAAAACTAGTAAACTTATTTGCGCACCTTTTGCCCAGTATTGCGCAACCACCTTTATCTTTTGCGCAGCAACCGTCTGGAAACTGTGGGCATTTCCTTGTGGGTGGGGCCAACTTCACGCTAGCCCCCCCCCCCACTTAGTTTTTATCACTTAATTAGATTGAACACGTTTTGCGCAGCAACCCCTCAAAAGATATAGGCATTGCAAGAGAGTGAAGTTGCCCCCCCCCCACTTATCATTTTTTAAAACCAAATATTGTATTCACTAGTATTCCTTTTGCGCAGTATTTCGCAGCCAATTTAAGTTTTTGCGCAGCAACTCCAAATTTGTTACAGCTCTTTTAGTGGTTGTGCAGTAAGTATGTTAATTTGACCTTGTTAACTAATATTCACACCTGAAAATTGCTAATATTCACACCTGACATTTAGCTTCGTGAGACGATTCGTGTTCTCCTGCTGAGCTGAGTCGAGGTTTGAGTGTTTAACGTAAAAAGGGCGAGGGGGGGGGGTGTGACAGAAAGGTAAAAAATATCAAAAGTTGGATACAGGAAATATGGGTGGCGATTAAGGTGAAAAATATCAAAAGCTGAATACAGGAAATATGGGTGGTGATTCTGCATACCTTGCGGCCAAGGAATTCAAAAAACTATAATTTTTTACAGAATCTGTAATAGTAAAGTCGTAGTAAGTTAATTAGAGTAATATATTATGTAATCTATGTAAATATGTATGTTTGTTAGAGTGGAATATTGCAACTTAATTTTGACCAACTTCCCGACATCCGATCAGCTTCAAATTTGGCATGCTTATATAGTTGCGGTGATAACACAAGAATGTAATGTGATGAAATTGACAGCTCTCCCCCTACTCGAAAGGGGTGGAGGGGGTACATTTGAAGTACGCCCGATTTCGTTAAAATTTGGTGTGTTGGGGCACTTGGGGATGGAGATAACGAATTTTTAATCAGATTTAGACAATTCAATATGGCGGATTCAAGATGGACGATATTTGGTCATCTTTTGCTAACCAATTTTAACAAACTTATACACATCCGATTGCCTTCAAATTTGGCATGCATTTATAGCTACGGTGACCATTATGTAATTATTGGGAACACCTCCCCCCTATGAGGGGAGTGAAGGGGGAAAATCCCTAAGATTTTCGGTCATGTTTTGCTAACCAATTTTAACTGACTTGCGATGGGCGCAAATTAAAAATTTTAACTTTACGGTGACAAAGAGAGAACTACAAAAGAAGAACTAGATTTTTCTTCTATTCGAATGATAAACATAATGCTTTCGTCTAAAGCTGTGAACGGGTGAGATTGCCGTGCTTGCCAAGCCTTTGAAAATGTCCTTAAGTTCGTTTATTTCTATTGTTTAAACTTTTATTACATGACGCCATGACTATATCACAATCAAAAGTTAAATAATTTCGTCCTACGTCTCTTGGGGGGGGGGGCGGTAATCGATTTTTTTATAGAAAAGAGGAAAATCTAAGCATTACTCAAGTTTTTCATGAATCTCAAAAACTAAGGATCCCTCTTAAGAGCGGTTTTCATTTCCAGAAAGCCAAATTATTGGTTTATTTAACAAGTTATTTGCTTTTGTTTAAAAGTAAGTGGTACGCTCAGCTCGGCTTTTTAAACTTATTTGCAAGTTACTCTCCTTTGTTCTGATTTTTAGGTTTGAATTTCGAAATTATGTTTATTGACCCATTATCTTACCTTTCTTTTGCTGCTTTTTAAAATATTTTCTGATACAGATTACGCTACCCGTGGCCTTTTTAGCACAAAGGGTACCGAAATAATTGTTTTTTTTTTAAATCTGCAGCATCAGGGACTTTTTTTGCGTAGAGATATGTTGCCATTTTTGTTGTTATGTACACTTATGGAATAATGTTCAAATATGCCTTTTAATCTTGTCACAGTTTGTTCAATTTTTTTTTCAGTAGCGTCCTTACCAAAGGTTAAATTTGAAAAATCCACTAATTCCAAATTGTGAAAATTTTCCTCAAAAAATCTAAACGCAATATCTCTCGTTGGCATTTTCACAAACTTTGTGGGATTTTGATAAGGCTATATTTTTTTGCAGCTCTATTCATTCCCTTTTAGGACTGCTATTACAGATGCAAAAAAAAATGGGTTGGGGCTATGCTAAAGAGGTTCTTCTATACCCATGGTAGTCAAAAGTTCGTACGAAAATCGCATATTACTCTGGAAGATGAGAAGTTTAATTAAGAAAAAATAATAATAAAGCAGTGAAACTTGGCATGCATAATAATAATTTTTGATAAATGTTTCTAGCATAAAGTTTCTTGAAAAGGGCCGCTATTTCCGAAAATAACATAAAAACTGTTAAAGGTTTAGAAATTATGGTGGATCGATGAAAATTGGCATAATAGTCAATTTTTTTTTACGTTTGATACTTATTCGAGATCTCTTGCCTAGGACCCCAATTCTCGACTTAAAACAAAAAATAGGAAAATATTAATCCAAAAAGTGACAGAACTATCAGATTAAGAACAATTTTTAAAGTTTTAAAAAAAAACAACATTAAATATCAGCTAAGGCATGACGATAGGATCATGGAATTTGGTACAAATGATCACTGGGACCCTTACTTCCGAAGTTAGTTTTAGAAAATTTACGTTTAACGTCAAAAAACAGCAAACTAACAGGTCGTGTTTTAGTAGAAAAGTAAACATTATTTGTTGTATACTGTCATTTTAAAGTCCTCTACAAAGGTTCCCTATTTTTGAACGAAGTTTGAATTAAGATCCTGCTTTTTGTTTTTTAATCTTGCTTTGTTTATTTTCAAATTTAGACGAATCTAATTTTCTAAGGATGCAAAATTACGGGAAACACTAGCAAACTCTTTTCCAAAAGTGAACCAAAATATTAAACATAAACCTAAATTTTCGCTGACAAATGGTTGTCAGTTGCTTTTGACTCAATCGACGCGCGTGCCAGGTAGACTCCTCGTCTCTAGATTATTTCCAGGCTAACTTGATTGGAATAGTTATCATCGGTACCCATTTTTCTCGGGATATGCAAGGGCAGGATGGCGATTCAAGTGGCGGCTATTTTTTATAACGACCCGATTTTCCGGTATCTAGGGGTGAACGCTGGCAACATCGCATCTTGTGTGGTTTGTAAGGTCACCTCATCTCTCGATAAATTTTGACTTCCACAGTTGACTTCTGTCATTTTTGTTTACTTTTTCCGTTCGTAAAGTTGTTTCTTTTTATAAAAGTGCCGTTTTTTAGTTTAATGCATTAAAGAAAGACTGGGAATTTAAATTTTATTATCCAAGAAAGATTCAGAGCTTTTGCGCTTCCCGAATATGTATTTTAAGACCCACCTTCTCCACAGAGTACGAAATTCAATGCCGGCACTCATTTGCAAACAAAAAAGAAGAGAAACTTGACCAAATTTTACAACAACAGCCCTAAAAAGAAGGTAAGCATATAGTTCAAAAGACGGATTTGGCATCTGCAAAAAATCTGATTTTAGGATTTACCAATATTACCATTATAGCAGTCGTCCCTATCTTTTTTTCAAGTGTTTTACACCCATAGTCGCAAAAAACTGTTTTTACGAGAAGGGTAACAAAATTAATAGATTTGAGGTTTATTATGCAGTATACGGTTTTTTGCCAGTTTTGATTTTTTATGACAAATTATTTATGGGGGCACCTACTAGGGTCCCTAGGACCCCAAATCCGTCTGCGCTGGTTGATTTTTTTTTCATTTTTTTTTTGTGTTTTTTTGTATTTTTTCTCTCTAAAAAAATCCAATCCAACATAGCCCAACCCAACCTATTCCAAGCCAAACCCAAAACAATCAAAAAAACACATTACAACGTCGCAGGCAGATTTGGGTAGTAGGTACCTCTATAAAGAATTTTTCATAAAAAATCAAAAATGGCAGAAAACCGTATAATTACCTTTATTTTGGCTACACTAAAGTATTTTTCATACTTTTAGCTCTAATTTTAGTCATAAAACTATCTCTATCACTGCATGTCTCGTTAAGAAAAAGAACAGTGACAGTACCTTGTATGAACGATATTTAAGTGTATAAAGGATATAATATATAGTGATACATTCAATGCCCACTGGTTCAGCCAAAGGAAACCTCATATTAGACACTCAAAATAAATTATTACATCTATTGGTATCCGCATACCTAACACGTTCAAAATAACCCCAAAGCTCGCTACATTTTTGACTACTAAATTTTGACCGAAATTGACTGAATACAAAACAGCACTAGACAATTGATGAAATGAAACAAAAAAATGTCATTTGGTGTTTGCATGGTGCATACTAGATTATTGATAAGTCCAAGACTAACCATTTATTTTTGAAAGTCCCTCAATAAGCCCTTATAAGCTTTCTTATTGCTTTTTTAAAATAGTATAGTATACTTATATTTTTTAGGAAAGCATGAGGTGAGCCGTGTTGTCTCCAAATGAAGCCACTGATATGAAAAATTTTGAAATTATAATTTGAGATAATGTTTTAACCTAAATGGTTCCTACACTTGTTCAGGTAAGAATTTTTTATAGCATATTTCCTTATTGGTGTAAGCTTCAATTAGTTTTTCCAAGAGAATTTTAATTTACAAGACAGAATCAAATCCCACTTTGCACTCCCTTAAAATCCTCCAGGTTTTTTAGGCAGTGTCAAATACAATACTGCTTCCTACTCTTCTAACACAGTAAAGCAAAAATGACTCATTTTTTTGTAGTTTATGCTGAGGAGATTGGTAAGGTCGCTTTGAAGGGCATTTTTAAGGTTGATTTATCACTTTAATATATTTTTTCCTTGAATTTTATTATTCAGGTAAAAAATATATATCTTCTTATTTAATATTATTAAATTAGTTATTTGGGTTCACAAAGAAGTAGGTATCTAACTATCTCTCCTTTTGTTCCTTATATCATCATTGGCATTATCTATGTACTTTCTTTATTGCCATTTCCATTGACAGGAGCATCGTGTTAAAGATCTATCGACATTGTTAAAAAATACCACATCCAACACTTTTTGATATTTTACAAAAAGCTACTGTATTTGCTTCAAGATAGCTTGTATATAGAGGGTGACTAACTGGAGAAAAGGACCAAGATATTGTGCCACCTGATTTGCTCCAAGACTATTTTTTAACTTATATATTTTTTAACAATAAGTATATACTATTTTTTAAGAATAAGTTTATTTTATAAAAAGTCAAAGCAAAACATTTTATATCACTGAGCCTTTATTTTTAGGTACACACTTACCAAATGTGATAATTTTTCTAACGCAAAAATAGAATCTATGAAAAACATAACTTATGCATTCATGGGTGGAAATAACGAAAAAAATTCAAACTTGCATGAGCATCCCACAAGGAACACACAATCTGTTTGTTTTTTTTAGTTTCTCTTCGGTTGAGGTTTTTTAACTTCTTTTTTATTATGCATTCATATTATTACTTTCTCTTTGGAGTGAGGTGAATTTGAAAAAACAAATTTTTTTCAGCCATAACTTATTATCTTCTTTCTCAAGAAAAAAAAAAAGAAACGAAAAACATGTATTGATAAAAAGTAATAAACATGAATTCTCTCTTGGGTATTGGAGCTGAAAAGCCTGAAGCCCAGGGAAGCAGATAAATTATCTCCAATCTTGAAGAAAAACGAGACAATAAATAATAAACATTTTTTACAAAATGTTTTACTTAACTATGGTCGTTTTTTTGTTTTACAGGGAGAAAGGTGCTGGTTCTACTCTTGGTTCTCTGCAGATATAATGATATACAAGGACGTTTTGAAGGGGGTATTACGGTGTCTTATTGCTGTCTTATCCAATCGTATTTAGAGCACAAAATGTGGCTAAATTTTTAAATATGATGTTGATTAGTCTATTAGCTGATTTATATAGGTATTATTAATCACGGCCTACTGAATACAGATTCAATACGATTACCTTGTCAAATCCATCATGAAAACGCGAATTGAAAGTGTAGCAAGTCAAATCCGCTTTTTTGGTATCGTAATCAAGCCGCATAAAAATATTCGCTTTTTGTCTCTGTTTTTTACTTTTTATCCCTCCTTTAGACATGGGGGCAAAAAGCGATACTTACATGAAAAATGGTCTCGTTTTAAGAAAACAGAAATGAGAATATTGAATATGTATTCAGTCAGCAGAACAGAATTTATTATTTCTTTTACCCAGAACGTTTAAGTTCAAAAATGCAAGATAGCGGAGTAAATTAAATATTAAGTGTTTTAAGAAATAGGCAGTTAAGTTCGTCATAGAACTAACGTGGAATGTAGCGCAATATTCCGCCTTCTTTTAATCTGTAAAAAAAATGTCGGTTGAAATGAGATATCAGAATCCCATCTCTGCGGTCTTGCGTTGACAAGTTCCCGTTTACGGCATGTATAACGTTAAGATCAGACGCTAACTAACGTAGTCTTACGTCTACGTCATGTTGCTAATGCAGCAAGTTGTACCGAACAGTCAAAAAATCAGTAGACTGGTAATACAAATAGGGCTGAAGAAAAAAAGCAAGATAGAAATAAACTGTACCAAAATGTAAAGGGCAGAAACGTCCGATACGACAAATTTCACGTCTACGACTAGGCACCTCTTACGTATCATGGCCTACTTAAACTGCCTAATGGCTGAAACCTTGTTTGGCCAACCTGTATATTTTTGTTAACAAATATATTTTTTTTCCCACTACTTACAAAAATCGGCTCATTTGTTGATAAGTTTTAAGTTTTCAAAGAACTCGATTTTCACAACTTTTATATTTTTGAAATGAGAAAGAATCAAGAAAAATCGGTTAAGTGGCTTTTGAGTAATCTACTACTAGTTTGGATTCAGCCCTTTCTAATTTACTCTTATTTATATTATTTAAAAATATTTTATTTATTTCCGTTGTCTTCTTAAATATTCTTTGTCTTTTATTAGATTTTCACCATATATATAAATTTTAATGTATTTTTTTACTAAAATGTCGTTTTTTTTTAAATGTATTTTGAGATTAATGTTAATATAATTTTTTACTGAACTATTTTCAAACGTTTTACACTTTTATTATTATAATTTATTTGATTTATTTATGTTGTCTTTGTAAAACATATTTCTTTCTACTGAATCAGGAACATAAATTGGTAGACATCTTTGAAGGATTCTATGAAGCATTATTCTCCCTAAAAAAATTAAAAGGGCTTTTAAAATAAAATAACGAGGAATAAAAAGTCAACCTAACTTTATTTAGTGCATATAGTTAGGTACTAAAGCAAAAGTGTGAGAGAGGCAAATAATCGCCGGTATATGATCGTAACTTTTGATTGGGTGAACCGTTGATAAAATTAGGAATGCATTAAACAACCAAAACAAATATAAATTGGTTAGATTTCAAGGTTACGAATTTTAAAAATATATTATATGCATTTACAGGATTTCCGCTATATTTTGAATCTTTAACCCCCACGTTAGCGCCGCTATTATTTTCCAAGCTACTTCATTTCCCATTTCCATAAGCAAATTTTAACTGTGGCCAATTTTTAATTTTTATTATTAAGCAAAGACCTTTTCAAATTACTAATAGGTAGACTCAATCAAGCTACACCTCCTCCTCAATGAAACTCAATTTGGATATTGTAAAAATTATTACTAATTTAGTCCCCTTGTAAAACATTTTGTACTTGATTAATAACAGAGTGTGTGCACCCCCCCATGCTTAGGAGACAGATTTAATAAAAGTTGATATGTCGTAATTTTGTACTAATTATATACTCTTAAAAAGGGTACCTTTAGTTTACAAAAACCATCGGTTCCTAAGATTTTTTTTTTGTTATGGGGTGTGTAGTTTGATATCAAGGTACACCCCTGTACTTAGAAAAGAGATTCGACCAAAAATGACTATGCCAGAATTTGGTATTAATTATGTACTAATTTCGTCCCCTTCTAAAAAATTTCCAACTATTAAGATAACTTCATTTTTTTTTGTTTTTATGGAGTTTTTAGCTTGATATCAAGGCACAACCCCCTCTGCTTAAGAAATAATTTGAAAAAAAGCAATTATGCCAGAATTTGATAAGGTAATTCCGTCCCCTTCTACAAAATTTTCTACTATCAAGATAACTTAATTTTTTTCAAGGCACACCCCCCTCTGCTTAAGAAATAGATTTGAAAAAAGCAGGACTTTTTGTTTTTTTTTTAATTTGATAAATAACCGGAGAATAAGATGTTAAATTTAAAAAGATAAGTATTAGATTTGCATATAATCAAAAAAAAAGTTATCTTGAGAGTAGGCAATTTTTTAAAAAGGGACGAAATTAGTACTTAATTAGTAGCAAATTATGGCATAATTACTTTTTTCCAAAATGAAGTTATCTTGAGAGTAGGCAATTTTTTAGGAGGGTACGAAATTAGTAACAAATAAGCTTTTTTCAAATCTCTTTCCTAGGCAGAGGGGGGTATGCCTTGGTATCAAGCTACATACCCCATATAAACAAAAAAAAATGAAGTTATCTTGAGAGTAGGCAATTTTTTAGTCAATTTTCGTCACAGGCAGGGATCTAAGACCCCCTGAAAGGTGATCCTACTAACATCGATACCGTCCCAGCAAAACTTGGTTTTAACAATAGACTTTCTCCCCAGCCTTCGGCAGTCATATTAAGTTGACCCGAAAATCGAAGGTCAATGCCGGTTTCACTAGTCACCACCGGAGTCCCGTCAGACACATCCTTTGGAATAGTCCCGCTGTTGGGAGTCCAGTCCAAACCCATATTTACTCCAAATATATTTTTCTTCAGTTTCTTCACTTAAAATCATCAATCGGATTCTTAATATAGGGCACCTAGGATAATCAAAATCAGTTAAAAAATTTTTAAACCATTTATTTCCCACTTCATAGGAAATTACCTGATTATTCCCAACCAGAATAATTTATGAACAGCTAGTCGTTATGAAAATGGATACATAATAATATGGGTTTCGTTTAAACACACAAAGTATATGTCATTTCACATTTGCTATGATATTTAAATTTGATTGGCAAATATTTGCAAAAAATGATAAAGCTTTGTATTTAAATTTTTTTGCATTGCATCTGTATATAATACACGAGGAAATATTTTTGTGTAGTACTGCGAGTTTTACTAGTACTAGTCGACCAAACTCTTGATATTTACCTAATAGAACAGATTTTCGACATTCTTCATCCTCAAATCGTTCGTTTATAGGGCTACAACCTAAAATGGTACTGCTAACGTATTCCGACATCCCGGAGTTCATCCGTTCACCGTCCATCAACTAACTTATTGTGAGTAACATCTTTTGGTTTCTGCATTTCTTTTTATAAACGCCTAAAAATGGAAACCATTATATTTAAATTTACAGTTATTAGAGAAACAAAAGTAGTAAAATTATAATCCATTATATCAGAATTCAAAAAACGAAACTAAATATGAAGAGAAATATTCCGTGGGTATACTTTTGTTTTTCAAACTCGCACTTAGAAGAAAAAAACATATTGACGTCACAGTCATCCCTAACGTGAATTCTAAAAGAAAAATGGTAGAAAGCATGGATAGTCCAAAATCAATTATTTTATGTTTAAAGGAAATGAAAATATCTCGAAAACTGTAGCTTTGAAAGATTTGAATCTTATAACAAAATTTGTAGGTAATATTTACGAAAACTAAAATCTGAAAACCCCACATCATCATCATATCAATACCCGCTTTACTTCTAAAGTTATAATTTTTTTATATATTTGAACGTTTTTCGAAATAACTCGAAAACAAGAGGTCTCACGAATTTGGACTTTATAACAAAATTTCTAGTCCATATTCATGGAAACTTAAATCTGAGAACCGTATATCGATACTTGCTTTTGTTCCAAAGTTACAATGCTTTTAAATATTTTATCCGCTTTTCCCCCTTCAACCCCCCACCACCCTACCCAAAAGTTAATCAGTTCATGGTCAGCCGATAGAGGATTTTTGTACCCAAAGGCGTTCTCGAGTTATCGTGTATACAAACCGACAACAGACCAACAGACAACTTTTTTTTTCGTCGATTAAGGTGTTTTGGAACCTTAGTAACTCACTTTTGATGAAAAAGTGAAAATATCATGATTTATTAGTCCCATATTGTTATGGTGGACTAAAAAGTTTAAAATCAAATAGGCGGCAGTGAAAATTCCCCATATAACAATGTAAATCGATACCTCCAATATACAGCCTAGTGAGTGACATTTTTGACACTGATTTTTACATGAGTTAATTGTCAAAATGGTCGCCACAAAA
Source organism: Oxystoma pomonae (assembly GCA_963921995.1). Classification (NCBI taxonomy): domain Eukaryota; kingdom Metazoa; phylum Arthropoda; class Insecta; order Coleoptera; family Brentidae; genus Oxystoma; species Oxystoma pomonae. The sequence continues at coordinate 53,621,160 of OY998166.1, read as the reverse complement.
GTTAAAAGACCACTGAAACAACTAGTAATTGAAATGAGTAAATTGTTGAGAACTTTTTTAAAACATAAGTAAGATTTTTTTTAAACGTGTCAAAAAGTTGTAAGAACTGTGATTAACTGACTAATTAATAAAATTAAAAACTTAAATTTTTAAAATAAAGAAAAATGTTAGCACCCTAATAAATTAAATTGTTTAATGACTTCACACTAGGAGTTTTTTTTTTGAGGTTTTTTTACTGTTTAGATTTTTTTTACGGCATTTCACCATACACTACATATTATTGAAGCGATATTGAAATATACTCCTAAGCCACTTGTAGCATATCTTTTAAAAAATTGAAACTTAAATTATTTGAAGGTATTTTTAGGGGATGGTGGGTTATAAACTTGCATTAAGGGCTAGTTTATCAATAGCGAGTTAGGCATTGAACTCTCGAGTTCAAGAAAAAGATAGCTGACATATACCAAGTGCCAGAATGAGACAGCTGAAGGTTAACTCGGGAGGTAAATGCTTAACTCGCTATTGATAAACCAGCCCTAGTGTGTTACCCATAACCTTATTATTAAAAAGTTCTAAACTAAAATAAAATTATATTTCTAGTCACTTAAATTATCATAAGCACTCCACTGGTCCTATGAAATAAAATGATATAGACTATTTCAAGTGTTTTCACAATTTTCGACTTATTGAAAGAAAAATGCACTTTTAAAGGTAATTTTAGGGTTCACCCACCTCAGATTTTTAGTCCTGGCCACATCGTATAACCCCGCAAAAAAAATGTCCGGAGATTTTGACTTTTGATTCATGTTTTTGAATCATTGTGGCTGTAATTTATCTTGGGTAGACATTGAACACCCAGGCCAAACTATTTTAGGGACCACCCTGTATTTTTGTATTAAAAAGCTTAAAATTTGCATTTTTTTTTGTGTCTAGAAAAGCCAACGGGTTTTTTAAAACGCATAAAATTGTAATTTTTACAAAATTTCATTTTTTGACATTTAGAAAAATAATTGTTAGCATACGTAGAGTCTCATTGTCAACAAAATTGGCGAAAAGATAACAAAATCCGGTTAACTTAAATTTCTTAGCAGTTTTATTTCATGCAAGAGGTTGGTATACGAAATAAAAAAAGCCATAGTTTTTTTCTTAATAGAATGTATCAAATGATACATCTGTTTACAGAAAATAAATAGAAGATGCAAAAAAAACATACAAAGTGTCTCAAAAAAAAACCCAACGGTTTTTTAAGATGCATAAAACTTTTGGACATACGCCATTTTAAATTTTTGATAAATGTCATTTTTTCACATATTTGAAAACTCTATTTCGAAAACTTTTTTTTGCATTAAAATCCGAACATAAATAAAAAATTGGCAGTTAAAACCAAAAAATCCGGTTAATTTAAGTTTATTGTTTTTATTTTATGCAAAAAGTTGGTATAAGAAAAAAACGCATAGTTTTTTATTTCTAAATAGAATTTATCAAATGATACATCAGTTTACAGACAATAGATAGAAGTTTCTTGCAGTTGCCAAAGAATATACAAAGTGTCTCAAAAAAAACTATAATGTCACTTTTTGGCATATTTGCCAAAAGTCTATTTTATTACCTTTCCGAAACTCTTTTTTGTGATTCCGACAATAAATAAAAAACTGCCAGTTAAAACAAAACAGTCCGGTTTTTTGTGGTCCCCCTACATATAAATGAATACTATTCCTCAATATTATAAAGAAAAATCACTAGATCGCGGTCAAGAAAATTCACATAATAAAGATTTGCAAATGGGATTTATAATTTATTTAACGGCTTCTAAGTAGTTTTTTTGGCTCACCCTGTTTACAAATTAATAGATTGTTACCTTTGGGAAAAAAAATATTTTACAATCTAAAAAATCAGGAAGCTCTACATCCAGCTAGTCGCTATGTTACACGTTGATTCGATAATCTGCCATTGCCATTGCCAATTCCAAAGTTAGCTTTAACAAAAAACGTTTGCATTTATGAAGATAAAACTCTACAACCAATTGCCTTTGATAATAAGTAGAATTGATGGGATGAAGCAATTTAGAGGTACTGTTAGATTCTGTTTTGAGGAAAAAGCTTTTTACAGTTTTGTTTTGTAAACCACTATACACTTGAATTTTTTAGTGTGTCTCAACCATGTCCCCTTGTCATTTGTTCATTTTATGATTTTAAATTTTATAATTATTTTTAATATACGAATGAATCTTTTAATATTAGTTACAACCTTACTATATTGTATAAACATGTAGAAAATATAAATTGTTAAAATGCCTTTAAAAAAAAAATCTGACTACATTTAATATTACATCTTTTTAATTTAGGATTTAGGTAAGTTAATTACTAATTTTTTGCTTTGTCAATAAGACTATGTCTTCAGATAATAAAGCACAGTTTGATTTGATTTGATTTGATGTTGCGATTAAGGGTATTTTCAATCGTTTTCTTTTGGATCACCCCAAATATATACAAAGATAAGTGCCAAACAACAATTGTTGACAATGGGATGTAAAATCACATTTTGAAAGGAATTTTTTTATAAACCTTATAGAGTTCTCATAAACCAAGGTCTAAAACAGCCATTTTTGGAACTTTACCCTTAATTGCTGGCTCATTCTGTACAATTACATGAAATCATATTTAGAAAGGAATTTTTTATAAACCTCATAGTTTTCTCATAAACCAAAGTCCAAAACGGTCATTTTTGGAACTATACCCTTAATTGCTGGCTCATCCTGTACAATTACAGGAAAATGTCGATGACAAAAAATGTTTTTTAAGACCTTGTCTATGACATATTAAAAAATTACAAAAATTTACCAATATTTTAAAAACTTTCATTTAAATTCGTTTTTTGAACATCCTGTATATTGTTGAAAATTACGTTAATTTAAATATAGTTTATTTTGGCTTAACGAATAAAATCTCTAAAAATAAGAAAATCGGAAAAGCTATATGGACCTGTTTATCTCGGTTTCCACATAATACATAAAACGCAGAAAGAAATTATCTTTCAATCAGTGGTTTTCTTTTTTTTTCGATCGGCCAAGTACTTTTTGATATTTAGCCTTTTCCACACAAAAAAATGCAAATTTTAAGCTTTTTAATACAAAAATATAGTGTAGTCCCTAAAATAGTTTGACCCAAGTGCTCAATGTCTACCCAAGATAAATTACTTCTACAATGATCCAAAAACATGAATCAAAAGTCAAAATCTCTGGATCTATATTTGTTTGCGAGGGTATATGATGTGGCCTGGCTACTTGGAGTGCTGAGGAATTTTTGTAAGTAAGTACTTACAGTATAAAATGTTGTTTATTTACCTTTTTTTCCCAGCATATCCTCTACTCTGGGAAATATTTCTAATGTAGTTAACAGTAGTCCAAATCTTTGAAATACTATTATATGACAATCTTTGATATGACGATATGATTCACTGTCTGGGAGTCTAACCCAACTCCTAAAACTGGAAAGTAGGGTTAGAATAATACCCTGCCAACAAATCAAGATATCCTTTAACACGTGGGGCAAATCAAAACCGTTCTAGTTAATGTTAGCGTGTAAAAAAAACTTTTGGAGATTATACTGGTAGATTTTAAAAATCACCGAGAATTTTTCAAGCTCGAGTTTTATTTTCAAGAAAGAAAACCCAAATGACAGAAAAATTATCAGTGTAATTTCGACTTTGCTTCTTTAAAAAAATTATCACTCTAATTGTCAAAAATGACATTTGTCTTACGGAACTTTTAACACATAAGTGATATAATCGCAATTATTTTTCTAAATAATTATTTTTCTTTGGAGACATTTTCAGGGTGCCGTCTCACGTCTCTCAGAAAACTTATAGTTCATTGGATGAAATGAGGTATTTCTGATTTTTTGATATGTTGTATGTGATAAAGTGGTTATGACAAATCCGAGTTTTCGAACTCAAAAGCTCTCCATATAATTGTTAAATTCTACAAAAATCACTAAATTTTCTTACTTTTTCTCAAAAATTTGACAACTATAACGACTAATGTTACAGTCTCGGTCACGGCAAGTGGCTATAAAATAAAATTTAAAAACAAAATGAGATTAATTTGGTCTTTGTAGGGGAAATAGTTTCTAAGATACAGCAATTTAAAGTTTTGCAAAATTTCCGAAAAAAATATTTGGTTTTTTCTTAGTGCAATATCGAAAAATTAGTCGTTCATGATAACTTGTACAAATTCGAGAATTTTTTAATATTTTTGGTTTGACAGTTAACACTAATTACACATTCCATGATAATGGTTTTTTTCAATTTTACTATTATTTTCTTATAGACTATAGAAAATAATAATATTTAAGTATACCTAGGCATCTGAAAATGTTTTTCTTTAAAGGTTTTGTACCGTTAAAGATACATAGCAATATAACACTTTAATGTAAGCAGGGGCATTTTAACAAAAACGTGTGGAAATCTGCGTTTTTACCCACTTTTTGCTCGTTTTTATTGCTTTAAATGTCATAACTTTTGTTTCTGTAAACCGATTTTGATGAAAATGTGAAAGTACCATCAAAATCGGCCTGGCAGTGTTTGTATGATGCTGGATCACACAAACAGACAGACAAAAATTGTAAAAATTGTTATCTACCTATATAGTTTGGTTAGAAGGCAATACCAATAATTTTAAAAAAATATTCAATGTACAGAAATGGTAGGTAACTTTATAGAGATTTATTATATTTGGAAAGAATACAAGTCTAGCTTATAAAATATGATAAATGAATGTTTAGTGTTTCATTAGTGAAGTAAAGGGTTAAGCCCAAAGTTAAGCCTACGATTAGTCATTTAAAGAAAATTGTAAGAAAGCTAATTGTAATTTTAATATTTTGAGCATATGATGCTGTAAAAATTTCAAAATTTACACATACCTATCCCACTAGCTGTTGCAGTTTGCAGAGATAAAGTGGAACTCAAGGTAGAATAACCCTCGGTGGAACCCTTCTTCAACTTAAGATGCACCAGGATGCACCTAACCATTCCAGTTAATGTTGATCTAAAAAACAAGAAATGATTCTGCATGTAAATATTATTGGATAGGTAGTATATTATTCAGCTAAACAAAAATAATAATCATTTAAAATATTACTAAGGATTTAAAACGTTAAATTATTATAATTATGATTATGTATAGAAGGTGACAGTGTTAAAATTATAATAACCACACTTTCTAATTTGTTTAAAATTTTATAAACTAATGCTTACAATGTGTACCACTTATATATGTTCAGATCCAATTTTAAATAATTCAATTATTATTTTAACATAATTTTTAGTACTTATAATAAATAAAAACATGTTAAAAGTTCCCTTGAAAGTTCCATAAGAAAAGTGGCACTTTACAAAATCGCAGTAAATTTTTTTTAAATTTAAAAAGGTAAACTCTGCTAGAACAAAATTTGTGGATTTACTGTCATTAGTGGCATGTCTAAGTAATTTTAATGCAATGGAATACAACACATGTTCTGCCATAAGCGGCTACCCCCTTGATTACATGGACTGGGTTGCTTGCTACAAAAAAAGTGACATAATTTTGGGAATTGTGGTCACCTTTGAGGTAGTAGGTAACCCTGATTTATAAATTAGGTCATATTGTTCTGGTTTGACGTTGATTGCCACACCTCTATTTTTTCTCTGTTACTGAGCAAGAAAAAGTCAGATATGAATCAAAAACAAAAATGATACTAAATAAATCTTGATGTTCCTATATAATGTGTAATGTCTGGTTGATTATTTATTAAAGGGGTTATTTAGCAAAAATATTAGTTGTGTTATTTCTAAAGTAGAAATGATCCTAAAAATACCGCTGTATGTGATTTTTCCATATGGCTTTAAATAACCGAGATTTTAAATTTCTAAAATCAAAGCTTGGAGCTTTGATCACACCTTTCAGACAATTAATGCAGTCCTTGACTCATGTCTCTTTAACACTTACTTAAATGTATGATACTGCATTAATTTTCAAAATTAAAAATCTCCGTTATTTAAAGTCATATGAACAAATCAAACACACTGCTAGTCTTAGGATCATTTTTACTATAAAATATTCACAACTTGTTGCTGGAGATTTCTTTAATGGTCTCAGGGAATGATAGTTTGTTTTCCCGGTAATTATGCAGTATATGGTTTTCTGCCTTTTTTGATTTTTTATGAAAAACTTTTTATGGGGGCACCTACTAGGGTCCCTAGGACCACAAATCCGCCTGCGCCGGTTGATATTTTTTTGATTTTTTTTGTTTTTTTTTATTTTTTTTTTCACTAAAACAACCCAATCCAACACAGTCCAACCCAACCTAATCCAACCCAACCCAAAACAATCAAAAATACACATTACAACCCCCTCCCGGGTACCCCTTTTTCTCTTAAAAAAAAAGAAAAATCGGGCGCAGGCGATTTGGGCTCCTAGGGACCCTAGTAGGTGCACCCATAAAGAATTTTTCATAAAAAATCAAAAATTACAGAAAACCGTATACTGCATAATTACCGTTTTCCCAATCCGGCAGTTAATGTATTAAGTGAGTACTCAAATAAATAGTAATTATAATTTGCAGCATGCATGTTCATCCTTACCTCTTTTATGGGTTATTTCTCTGAAATCCAGCAGGCGTTTTCTGGCTTGTTTTCACAGATTCTTTCTTTTTTAACTTATCACTAGTTATTAGATGTTAACTCTAGGTAAGTTTGTTTTTTTAAGCACTCCACACGTTGAGTATAAATTGGACTTTAAGTTTTTATCTTTTTTCTTTCAATTTTCACTATTTAAATGAAGGATGAGGCATTTTCATTTACCTCTTGATACAGCAAAAGTTAACATCGAACTTCTGACGAGAATATTTTTAAAAAGTCGCGCAGAGAAAAATGAAAACTAACAAAATAAATAACAACTTTTGAGGTTATATTTCAAATTGAAATCAGCCACAGTTAGTTTACTGTGAAGTCAGCGAAGCGAGCCGAGACGACGGTGGCCTTACCAGCGATATATATTGTGGTATATATAATTGGTTGCCTATCCTTGGCAACGATTTTTAGTAAATATTATAATTTAAATGAAAATATTATACTATTCTATTGGTATTATGCCTCATAAGTCCTAAAATATCCCTCAATTTTTTTTCTCATAAGTTGTAAGGCGTAAAATGCCTGCAAAAAGATAACGATTTTCAAACCGACCTCTCTTTGGGTCGGAGCAGTGGCAACAGTGCATCAGCAAATTTGTTCTTAAAAATTCGATGGCACGTTTGTACAGTTGCTTTAAGAAAACTTTAGAAATGTGTATTGGTGCTAAAACAAAGACAAAGGTTGTTTTATCACATTTCGATATCATACTTGCATTGAAAGATCACAAAACTCATAAAAAAATCAATTTATATGTATTTCAAGTCCCAAGTAGGTAACTAAAGTAAACTCCAGTTTCCTTTTACAACCGTACGTGTAAACTCGCCGGCACTTGAATCGGGGTCCTGGGCCGTTATATCATCTCATAGGTTATCCAAACAACTATGGGGGCACTGGTATTTTTATAAGTGTTAAATTTATACATTTTGGAAAAAATTGTAATTTAATTTTTTGTTATTTATACACTGCTTTGTAAATATGTTTCCCTACAAGCGTGTAAGTTACTATTCCGCACGATTTTTCGTTTTTACTTTTCCGCACGATTTTTAATGTAACGCACCATACTCTAATCTATGGGTACTATTTTTCATTCAGAAAATTCATATCCTTAACCATTAAACCTAAAAAGTCACATTCAAGCACTTTACTAAAAAAATTGCGCGGAAAAGTTACTTTACCGCACTAGTGCTGAAAAGTTACTTTTCCGCACGAGTTTTTTATTGCTAAAATTGAAGATATTTAGTAATAATTAAACGATTTAAGTAACTATTCTATCTTCTGTGTAATTTTGTAGCATTATTATAAAATCCTTGCGCAGGAAAACATTCTTTTTTGATAATTAAGATTGACAAAAAATACTCGAAGGAAAAACATTGTACCTAATTCTTGCGGTAAATGCCTTTTCCACCCTTGACGGCTTGCCCGAACTTTGCTCCGCATCGTCCCTGCAAATGCCGTCGCGTGCGGAAAAATATCACTTTCCGCACTTGTCAGGTAAATAACTATTACCTTAACTGAAATAGTTAAATTTTATTTTAAATAATTTTAAAAAAATGCATGCAAGAAAAAGTTTTTCCGCACTCTGCACCGTGCGGGAAAGACACAGGGTAAATTCATTCCCGCACGCTAGTAGGAATTAAATAAGAATACCGAGAGAAGAAAGTGACAAAGTTCACACAGTGAAACAATACGCGAGTGTAAGATCTATCGAGTTATGTACACTATTTTTCCTACGACCACTATAGGATTTAATTCGTATTTTTTATTATTATTAAATTTTTTTTAATTTCATCTCAAGACAAGAAAGTATTTTTTTTCTCCAGGGACAAAAGTGGTTTCGGTCTATTTTCGATGCTTCCACAAATCATAGCCTACTAGATACATACATGGTTTGCTGTCATTGATTTTCCTCACTTACGTTAAACACTCAAACCTTGACTCAGCTCAGCATAAGAAAACGAGTCGCCTCACTAAGCAAAAGGTGCGCAAATAAGTTTACTAGTATTTTTTTCTTAATTTCAACTTTGGGGAGGGGGGCAGTTTCACCGACTTTCTCTATTTGTCACCGTAAAGTTAATATTTTTAATTTGCGCCCATCGCTTTTATGATAAATATAAAAAATTATTTTTTTTTTGAAGGCAATCGGATGTGTATAAATTATACTATAGTATTAGTATAATTGAATACGCCATATTGAATTTTCTAAATTTGATTAAAAATCTCCATCCCCAAGTGCCCCAACACACCAAATTTCTACGAAATCGGGCGTACTTCAAATGTACCCCCCTCCACCCCCTTCAAGTAGGGGGGAGCTGTCAATTTCATTACACTAATCATATATAATCATAATTTTTTCCAAATATTAAATTAATGCAGAATCGCCACCCATATTTCCTGTTTCCAACTTTTGATATTTTTCACCTTTCTCTCACTCCCCTCCTCGCCCCTTTAACGTTAAACTCTCAAACCTCGACTCAGCTCAGCAGCAGAACACGAGTCGTCTTACTAAGCTAAATGCCAGGTGTGAATATTATTTAGCAAGGTCAAATCAACATACTTACTGCGCAACCACTAAAACAGCTGTAACTTTTTTGGAGTTGCTGCGCAAAAACTTAAATTGGCTGGGCAAAATACAATCTTTGAGGGGTGTCTGCGCAAAATATTTTAATGACTATGCATTGCTGCGCAAAACGTGTTCAATCTATTTGAGTGATAAAAACTTAGAAAAATTAAGTGGGGGGGGGCTAGCGTGAAGTTGGCCCCACCCACAAAGAAATGCCCACAGTTTCCAGACGGTTGCTGTGCAAAAGATAAAAGTGGTTGCGCAATACTGCGCAAAAGATGCGCAAATAAGTTCACTAGTTTTTTTTTGAAAATTTTAAATGGAGGGCCAGGACGTATCTTTTAACGGGTCTATATCACCTACCCAAATACAATAATCAAATTTCTGAAAATAGTGTTTTTTGCTTTAAAAATATGTGTTTCAGTTTGTGTTAAATGTTTCCATACAAGTGGAAGTTTCCATGCAAGTAGGTCGTCATTATATTAAATTTATTATCATTTATTTTAAATTTTGAGTTAATCACTCTGATATCACCTTAGTTAAAAATGTCAGATTCGTGATGTATGTTTTGTTTTAAATACACAACTGTATCATCATGGCTGTTTATATTTCCCTCATAATATATTAGCTTATATCCTGACATTCTAACAGCTCCTGATCATCGTCCCACGCGTCCTACATCATATCCAACAAATTAATGTTTATGAAACAGTCACAAAAAAAACTTAGTTAAACGTAGTTAAATTTTGAGGTTATATTATCAATAGGTAAGGGTAAGGTGGGAGCTAGGAACCCAAAATCGACTACCTAGATTTAGAGCTAACCTAACACGTTTAGGACTCACCTAAACGCTTCAGCAAGTGAATCCTGATACCTACTTAAATATAGGGGATACAAAGACTTTGACTTATTGATGAAACTTAAGACGTCTTTTCGTGACCGATGTTTTCGAAAGCACATTTGTTACATTAAAAAAAATAACCATACAAAATAGAAGCGATGACAACTTCCTATACTTTGGGTCCTATCGAGCCTGGCATTCTTGCCAACTTGAGTAAGCACACGGTTGTGGGGCACTTAGCAATGAAACACCAGGTTATACAGTCTCAAAATATATTTTTGGAAAACAGTGTAAAACAATAAATGTAAATTTTAACAAATAAAATAGTTTTTTTTCAAAACTAACATTTTAGGGGTCTTTCCTCTTGTTTTTATGTTTAATTTCAATGATGGAAAGTTCTTTTATCAAAGATGAAAAAGTTGAAATGGTTCTCATATTAAAAAAAATGAAGTTGAAGCTTGTTTTGATGAGTTTTGATAAAATTTTATGAGTTTTTTTTAAGGTTTTTAAAGAGAAAATGTTTGGACAGGGAAATATTTCTTATCTGTTTCCACATAGCTAGCCAATGACAGGGCTAAACATCCCTGGAACAGGTACACAGGACTCATGACTGGACTAGGCATCTCAGGCCAGGGCAAAGCAGCACTTAGGACGGAAAGTCGAAGGTATGGTGTTGAGAGTCGGCACTAGGACCACCCATGGCTGTGCACCGGAACCAAGCACCCTAGACAGATATAAAAACAACCTTCTAGAACAAGGGAGAACACCCTAACGTATCATTTATAACTAATTTCTAATAACGGACATGTATTTTACACAGGAAAAAAAAAGAAGTAAAACAGTAACACAAAAAAACTACTGTTTACTTATTGTACGGGGCATGCCTGAGGGGCAACACTCGAAGTACATACGCCAAAAAAGCATAAAAAAAAACATATAAGTCCACACTCTATTGTATAGTGGGTACCACGGACGATAAAACTAAAAATTACTTAAAACGACAGAAAACAGTCTAATTTCTTACAAGGGCAAAAATAATCAAGGTACACACGCAGCAAATATTTACCTCAAATCATCCTGAGGGCGACATTCCGCATGGCAGGTAACCTAATACCTCCCAGGGAGTTGACGTGAGGCCTCCTTAATCTGTAGCACAAAGAAAAATACAGAATAAAAAATAGTCAATATTGAAATAAACTGGAGGGAAAACGCTTAAAAAAAATCGAATATAATTACCATCGATCGGCTGATAAGCCACGGTCTAGCCGGCCATTATCCGTATCCTATACGGTCAAAAAGAAATCCTCGAAAATCACCACCTCAAACGCCAAACACAGGCAACGGGCACTTCCACGAAGACTTTCTTCTTTTTATGGGACCTCTGCGGATTCCGTCTACGACGATTTCAGGTTGCAAAGGTCGCCATGGGCACGACTTCTTTTCGGTATTCTTGGAAAAGAAAATTTAAACGTGGCACTCAAAACGGTGCCGGAAAAGAAGTGTTTCCTTCCCTCCAGGAAATCTCAGACGCTAAAAAAGAAGCTTCCTGCGGGTAAACGATTGGTCAAAAACCTCATAGGCGCGAAAACTACAGTCGAAAATCGCTGATCCTGATTACCATATTAGGTGATGCGGCTGAAAACGCATTACAATTGGGCGATCTTTCTGATATGGGCAAAAATCGACAGGGGCTGGGGTCCAAATTCTACTTTTCGAATGCGACAGGTTCAAGTCGGAAGCCTCTATTCATCAACCTAAGACAGACAAAGACAACGAAGTGGTGTTGTCAGATTTCCTTCTGTATCAGCGGGATAGGAAGAGATCACGTGACGAACAGAAGTTAACAACAAGGCATTGGTTGCAGTAGTGAGCAAGAAATGGACTTTATCTTTTTGGGAGTACCAATAAACAATAAGTGTAGACACTTGGTTTTCTCGAAAACGACTAGCAGCAGTAACGTAATGTGCAACTTTAAATCACAGTTATGTGACGTGAAGTTAGTCACTGTATACTCCCAGGATTTCGCCTATGACAATCTGGCAACGTCGTCCCAAACGTCACAGTCAGCTGGCGGTCGAATTTAATTTTGAAAAACCATAAAATGCCTAAAGAAAAACACGGATTTTCGCCAAGAAAAAGACCACTTTCCGGCACTCCAAGCCTTCCCAAATAATCCAGGTTAGTCACAGTTTCCTTCCGTGTAGGTAACATACGGATCCTTGACAAATATCTCTCTCCCCTTTACTGTTTGTTTACCTCTTTAGAACGACTATAAACCTCCTTTATTTCGAATTTCTTATACTTTTAGGCCAGTCTCGAGTCGTATGAGGACAGATGATCGCCTCGTTTGAATAAATAAACTGAATATCTATCAAAATTTAACCTGTTAAAGTCTGCACAGCCTATCGTATAAACCACAGGAAATATGGACCCTACAGACCAACAATGCACACAGAGACAAGCAAGACGGTCCACACTTGACATGGCTAGGCTGTACGAGGTTGGGCAATGCCCTTTAAGGAATTCACGCATACTTGAAACCAAAATAAAACCAATAGGTGAGTGTTGTGTCAACTGACGACAAAGGTAGAGTAATTTTGTAATATCAATACCATATGATTGGTGACAACCTTGGTCCTGTTATTTTTAGGACTTATTGGACCCCCTAAAGCCTGACATGTGCAAATTGGGGACCGATCAGTAACAGAAACTGCCAACCACCGACACATCACTAGTGACAAGAATCTACCACTCAACAAATGAACCGACACTAGTTTCTAGTAAGTATAAGACCGCTAAGTCTCTCTTTGTTTGACACGGTTTATAAAACTAACCTTTATTATCTACTTTATTTTCGGGTGTTAAGTAGTTGACGGAAGGAGAATTTGATATAATCAATAAAAAAACAAAGGCTTACTAATCTAGTAAGTTGGCGGTTTAAACTATGCGCTAGAAAGACCGTTTTGGTGTTAAGTTAGTAAAATTATGTTATTTTTTCCTTGTTTCAGGTTACTGCAGATCCAGAGCAACCTTTCTTGGACTGGTTAAATCATACAAGAAAAATACGAAGTTTCATTGAACTGTAGACTGTATATCATTAGTTAATATAAAAGAAAGATGGATGTTGTAATGTTATTTTTGGAAAACACATGATTTGCCACAGTAATTAAATCTATTGGTTTATTAGAAAGGGTTCAATGGTGTTTTATTTGAAATATTGAGGTTTGCTTTGTTTTGAAAAAAAAGTTAAACAGAGTAAAATGCCTCCACATAAAATAATCATAATTCTAGTATAATTCAACCTCAGTCCAACAGTAAATATTGTTTTTCCAGCGCATTCGCCATAAAATAGATATACAAAATGCTCAGACATATAGTAAAGATGATTGACTTAAAGATTTTGCCAGGGTATTAGAAGGGTGTTTTGAAGAATTATTTTTTTTCTAAGGGATATTGTTAGGGAAATATTGAACCGTTACACTCCCTCTTTCCTCCGTCAGAGGTGAACACCGATTAACTTTGAATTAAACTTCGGGTATCGTTTTGACAAGTTATTCCAAATCCATTACTGTGACCTATCCCTCACCGCTGGATTGATCCCAATACCATGTGCATCCCACCAAAAAAACAAGAAGCGAATCGACAACTGTGCGGCCTCGACAACACCTGTACCTTACTGCCCGCAAGGAAAGTATTTTAACCAATACCTTCAAAACTGTGAAACCTTGAAGAGGAAAAAACGTAGTAAAACCTTTGAAACCTTGAAGAGGAAAAGAAAAAGTAGCTAAAATTTTAACCACTACTGAAACTTACATGCTAAGTAACGCAGCAGTATCGCGTGCAACCCCTTGTTGCAGGCGACACTACCTAGTGGAGCTATAATAAATAGCTACCACTAATAAAACCAAAATAATATAATTTTGACAGGTTATCCCAAATCCATTACTGCTGCTCATCTCCCACCGCCAGGTTGAACCCAACACCAGTAGCCCGGACTCCCCATAGTTGATTGGCCCGCCTCAGCTACCAATCGAAGAGCCTGAACCCCCCAAATGCGAATCTCCGCCGCATAAGGCCACGTCAGATGACCATCCATCCTGACACACCATCAGGAGGCAAGCAAAAGCGGTGACGGTGAAACCGAGCAGCACCCAATAGACAGGGACCCGTACCGAAAGGCCGAAAAAGAAATAATAAGAAAATGAACCCCTCCAATATACCTTGAAGACTCCCCAGAGTGACAAAGCACCGATCAACCCAGAACGCCGGAAAGCAATCCTCCAGACTGTGATGTTGCTGCCGAGACGTCAGTATACCTAACGGAACCTACATCATTAGGCACACTGCGATGGTAGTTCGACCCAGCAGGCTAAAATTGCACAAGGTGCTAGGGCAGCACCTGTCTCGTTCAATAGCCCTCACCACAGTCTGAAGGACCACGTCCCCGCACCCAAGGAAGACCAGCCCTCGGCCACCGCCCGGAAGTCAACCTGGCATACCAAAATACACACAAAAAGGGAAAAAAAGGTCGGGGATACTATCCACCGAAGAAAGAAAACTCAAACTTCTTCGACAGGACTTTGAACAACATATGCGTATTTGTTGTCCCCCATAGAGTCTCTATAGATCCTGTCAAACGCGCAAGTCAAAAAAGACAAGAAGGAAGAAGCTTAAGAAGACATTTGATATTCAGTCTTAATGGAGCTAACTAGAGCCTTGGAATCGGAAATCTGCCAAGTTCTAGCGCCAAATACAGAGAAACCCACCACTAACCCGATTCAGCAACTGCCTGAAAAAGATGTAAAATCCAGGCCAGTTACCACCAGAAAAAAAAAATTGTGAAGTATAGAAAAAGAAAAGAAATGAACTTTTTTGTATATACGTATCTGTCGCTACAAATTAAGACTATCGTCGTCGTCTTCTGCAACGACCACCGGTTTCAAGTCCTGGACGTGCCAATTTCCAACGCACAACTTCCCATCCAAATCCTCAAGCCGATACGTCACAGTACCTAGCTTCTTCCGGACACGAAACGGTCCAACATACTTAGGGCACAACTTGGCGTTAACGAAATTCAGGGCGTCCGATTGAACTTTATTTTTCCTCCATACGAGATCTCTCGGTATAAATGACACTTCTCGACGTCTCAAATTGTAACGACCCCGATTACGATCTGAAGACTTTTTCATATTTACCATGACAGCTTGGTAAAGCTTTTTGAAGCCATCCAGCCTCTTCTCTATGACAGGTTTAGGATCCTTCTTTATGGCATAAGAATACTCCCGACCGTCGGACACATACTCTCGACCAAAGTTAATATAATATGGCGAAAACCCAGTAGCTTCACTTTTTGAAGTTCGAATCGCACACGCGAGCGCTGTCAAATTAGCGTCCCAACGACGATGGTTATCTCCTACATAAGTCGAAATCATAGTTTTGACCACTCGGTTTGCTCGTTCGCACGGGTCAGACTGTGGATGATAAACAGCTGTGTAGGAGAGCTTGAAGTTATACTTTTCTGCGAGACTCTGGAGTTCTTTACTTTTCATCTGGCTGCCGTTATCGCATATTACATATTGCGGAACTCCGAAGGTTAGAATAATATCATTCTCTAAGTGCTTACAAATAAAATTCGCAGTAGCAGCACGACCAGGAAAAACTGCTACGTACTTGCTGAAATAATCGCTTATAACCAACAAGTGGGTATTCCCCTGTTTCGAACTTCGAGGAAATGGACCGACAAAATCAAGACTTATTACTTGCCATGGTTGAGTAGGTTCTGGAGCGCGTCCCATGTGACCTGCTGGCGCTTTCTGCTCAACTTTAAACTTCGCACAAGTCTGACAGCGGTTAACATAGCGGGTTACATCGCAACGCATCTTGGGCCAGTAATACCTAGTTTTCAGTCTATTGTACGTTTTAAAAATGCCGAAATGACCAGAGCGGACATCGTCATGACTCTCTGTTAATATCTTCGATCTGTAGTCTTTCGGAATGACAATTTTCCAGTAATCAGATCCTTGGGCTAATTCAGGAATGGCACATTTAACATATTTGTATAATATCTTGTTTTCTATACGCCACTGAGAATACTTTAATGGAGAGGTGTTTACTAGGTTTTTCATCCTTAAATACCACGCATCTTTAGTATCAGAAAAGTCATATTTTTGGTTTTCTATGGTAACGCTGTCTACATTAGGGACTGACCTAGAAAGAAAATCTGGCACGACATGGTCACGACCTTTTCGATGAATAATCTGGTAATTAAATGATTGTAGCCTTAATGCCCAACGCGCCAATCTGCCTGAAGGGTCTTTCAGATTATGTAGCCACACCAAAGAGCTATGGTCGGTTATGACCGTAAAGTTGGTAAGTTCCAAATAGGGTTTGAGTTTCTCCGTAGCCCATACAACAGCTAGACACTCACGTTCTGTAGTCGAAAATTGTTTTTCCTGTTTTGTCAATGACCTAGATATGTAACAAATCACCTTTTCGCCTTCGTCGAACTGTTGCGTTAATACAGCTCCTATGCCAAATGCGGATGCATCCGTTTGTAAAGTAAATGGCTTTGTGAAGTCAGGACATGTAAGAATGGGGGCTGAGACCAAAGCAGTCTTAAGCTTGCAAAAAGCGATTTCACACTCCGGAGTCCAACGAAAAGCCACGTTTTTCATCGTAAGACGAGTCAAGGGAGCGACTACGGAGGAAAACTCGGGAACGAATCGCCGATACCAGCTCGCCATGCCGAGAAAACTTCGGACACCTTTCACTGTTGTTGGGGCAGAAACATTAATGATCGCTTCGACCTTGTCAACATCGCATTGAAGGCCCTTAGCAGTAACCGTAAAACCAAGAAATTTAAGACTGGGACGGCAAAATTTGCACTTTTCGGGACTCACAGTAAGTCCTGCAGCCAGCAACCGGTCCAAGACAAGTCCCACAATACGAAGATGTGTCGAAAACGATGGAGCAATGATTATGACGTCATCCAAATATTGGAACACGTAGGGTTGGAGATCTACGCCAATAACGGTGTCAATCAGTCTCTGCCAACAAGCAGGCGCATTTGTCAGACCAAATGGCATCCTTTTAAATTGAAACAGGCCTCTGCCTGGCACTGTGAAAGCTGTAAGTTCTCTACACGATTCTTTGACACTTACCTGCCAATATGCAGAGCGTATGTCCATGGAACTTATATATTTTGCCTCGCGCAGTCGATCCAAGATGGCGGAGATGTACGGGATCGGGTAAGCGTCCTTTGTTGTGGCTTTATTTAAAGCTCTATAGTCTACGCAAAACCTAAACTTGCCGTCCGACTTGGGAACCAGTAAGACCGGTGATGACCAAGCACTTTTGGACTTTTCGATGACATCCAACTCTAGCATTTTGTCGAGTTCCTCATCAATTAGCTTCTGCTTCAAAGGTGATACAGGATAATACCTCTGTTTGATGGGTTTGGTACCTGGTTCCAGGAGTATCTCATGCTCATATACTGAGGTAAACCCCAAGCCATCTTTCATTCCTGCAAACTTTTCTTTTAACAGAGTATCTAACTGAACTTGTTGTTCAGGTGTAAGGACTGATAGGGAACCAACCTCTTCCGTCTTCACTACAGTAGCTGAAGAACACTTGACCTGATCTAAAAAATCTTCGAAAAACTGTTGTTTACTAATAGCCTCGCAATCAACTGCACTATTACCGAAACTCCACTGGTTGCGTCTCAAATCAGGAAGAATATCCATAGAAATAATAAAATCGACACCCAGGATCAAGGGGTGGGGGAAATCAGGGACTACCATCACAGGTAAAACACGGATACGACCCATAAGTAAAAATGGAACGTCAACAGTTCCCTCAATATTCGCTGTCTGTCCATTGGCTACAACACATTTGGACCGACGACTCCTATCCAACTTTAATCCTAGTTCCTGGAAAGTTCTCCATCCAGACTCCCCAGCAATCGTGGAACTCGCACCGGAATCCAAAAGAGCCAAAATAGAATGACCTAAAACGGCAACATTCAAGGACGGCCGCCTGTCTCCAGCAGCATGCGACAACGCATAAGAGAGAAAAGTCTGTTCCGCCGTGGGAGTTTGATATTGGGTCACTAGACGATGGTCTAATGACCCTGTTCGGCGTTTCCCGAATTCGAACAGTTTGGACAGTTCCTGGTAGTAAAACCCTCCTTGGAACATCGGTAACATTTCAGTTTTTTCTCAGGACAGTTCACTCTAGTATGACCTTTAGCTCTGCAATGCCAACAGACTATTTCCCTGGATTGGTTACGTGACGGCGTGTCAACAGTGTGCACAGTGCTTCGTTGGGAGGTGCGCTTATAAGCTAAGTTAGGTTCGGGAAAATTCGTGGAGGTAGGTGGTGGAGCAAATTTTTCTGTTCGGTACATGGTCTCTTCTACTTCACTTCCTAATTCGATGAGGTGGTCAATGCTCTCAATATTTTGCAATACAAGGGCTCGTTGTAAAGGAGGTAACATGTTCCTTCTGATCAGGGCCACTTGCTCACTCATAGGTAACGGTGGTCTAAGTTGACGAAACAAACTTTGCATGCGGGTTACATACAGACTAAAGCGTTCGTCTGAACCTTGAGTACGTTTAGGGATTTCCCTTCGCAAGGCTGCCTCATGATCATGAGGAAGAAATGTTCTCCTCAACTGAGCTTCAAAATCGTTCCAGTCACGAAAAGTGTCTCTTCGGACCCTATACCAATCCATTGCATCTCCTTTCAGAAATTCTCCCATAGCTCTTGAAGCTATCAGTTGCTCCTTGGAAATATTTCTGGAAAGACATTTATCTTCCAGACTATCCAAAAATGAGTTTAGGCTTGAATGTCCATCATAGCAAAGGTTCCACTTCTCAAAGCTGTTAAGTTGAGATACCGTTGGGTTCATCAAAACATGGGACAAGTTAGAGTTACCCAAAGGAACTTGAGGTGGCTCTGTCCTTCGGTGTTGCAAAAAATCAGGGACTGGCTGGTATTCTCTTCGGTGAGGTATTTCTTCGGTATGCCTCTGTGGTAAAGAGTGGGAATAATGATGAGGTTCCGTACTGAACCTAGCTCTTTCAGTGGATAGGGTTTCGATCAATGGACCACGAGACTCCAAAACTGAAGGACGACTGATCGGTGAAAAGTCTGAAACATGGGGTTGCGAAAAACACTCAGGTCTCATCGAAGAAACAGCAGGACCAGCAGGATAAAATCTATAATTGGATGCAGGGGCAGCACTATAATCAGGAGGGTACTGAAAACTAACTCGTCTACGCTCCACAGATGGATTTGGTTGAAGGGGCCTATAGGGGTCACGAGGAATTTCAACTGCTCGAAAAGGATCTTGAAATTGAAACCTTTGAGAATAAGCAGCACTGGGTAGAGGCTGTGAGATTTCCGGAATATTCCTTGGTTGCTCATTAAAATTACCAAACTCAATATTCCTGTTCTGTGCTGGAGGTAAGACTTCATCAACATTCTGGGGCTCAGGAGAATCACAAAGAAAAGGGTTGGTGTTGTTATTAGATCGCTCACTTTCAGCGGGTGAAGCTGATCCCTGCAAAGCTTGTGGGTGAGTAGCTGACTGTGTAGCTGAGTTGTTTCTAATAGCTGGGCGTGAAGAAACAATAATTTGATGGTTTTGTCGTGCAGCTGAGTTGTTGGTAGCTGTAGCTGCGTTTGTTGTAGCTGTAGCTGAGTAGCTATGTTGACTATATGATTGTGAAAAACCATTAATTGGTTGATTTTGTTGTGTAGCTGAGTTGTTGGTAGCTGTAGCTGAGTAGCTGTGCTGAGTAGCTGCGTTATTATGGATAGCTACGCTTAAAAAATCAGTTCTTGGTACATTTTCTTGTGTAGCTGAGTTGTTTGTAGCTGTAGCTGAGTAGCTGTGCTGAGTAGCTGCGTTATTATGGATAGCTAAGCTTAAAAAATCAGTTCTTGGTACATTTTCTTGTGTAGCTGAGTTGTTTGTAGCTGTAGCTGAGTAGCTGGATTGAGTATTTGGGTGTAAAGAACCATTAATTAGCTGATTTTGTTGTGTAGCTGAGTTGTTGGTAGCTGTAGCTGAGTAGCTGTGTTGAGTATCTGGGTTATTATGGTTAGCTAAGCTCAAAAAGTTAGTTCTTGGTACATTTGATTGGGTAGCTGAGTTGTTGGTAGCTGTAGCTGAGTGGCAAGAACCATTATTTGGGTTGCTTGGTGATATAGCTGAGTTACCAGCAGTAGCTGAGTGTGAAAAACCGGTATTTTGGTGGTATGGCTGTGAAGCTGAGTTGCTGTTAGTTAACTGTAGCTGTGCTTCAGTCTGTAAACCGACTCCAAGGTCTATCATTGGTTCATCAGAAGCTGTGGTAGCTGGATGACTGACAACTTCAGAATGTGAACTATGCTCTTCTGTTGGTATCCCGGAAGATTCCTCGGAAAGATTTTCAAGCAGATCACCCAAAAAGTCCTGTGCACTACCAGCTAGGCCCAAGGTTGCTATGTTGTAAACGCCTTCCAATGCTCTCAACAATCCACAACACAAGTCCCTCAAACTATCTTTTCGTCTCGCTTCCTCTTCGGTATCTGGGTGAATTAAATTTATCCTTCCCCGAACATGAAATAATCTTGTGTGAATTCTCTTAAATTCATTATCTCTGTTGTTCTTGTCAAATTCCTGTATACTCTCACCAAGCTCATCCAACTTTGCTCGACAAATAGCTAACTCTCGAATAGGATCAAAACAAACACGAGCTCTGGTGTTTCCAGACCTTTCTTCAGCAAAAACAGCCCTCAGCTGTGCCCTTTTGTCCCGAGCTGCAAAGTTTTTGATTTCCACTCCTCGGCTTTCCAGCTCGTATGTGATCTCATCACTAAGTAAACGATTCACCTCCATATTTTCCTGAAGCACCAACGCACCAGCACCAAATCAAACAAATATCCTGTCTTTCAACCTCAAAAAGGTCAGGCTAGGAAGTGTAACGGTTTCGGTTCAGGGAAACAGTGACAAAAAAACTTGCCAAAAACACTTGTTTTTGTAAGAGGCGCAAAAATAATTTAAATAAGAAAAACACAGAGAAAAGGGGACTCAATTTAGTCACTGTTTACTGTGACAGCAAAAAACTACCAGAAACTAGTTTCGGGGTAAACGCTGCTTAAAAAAAATAATTGCCGCTTGTAAAAAAAAATGACAAACAACTAACTTAAACTAACAATACACTTAAACACTAATTCGTTTACGAATTCTTTTCCGGATATATATCTAGCCGACCTAGACTTCGAAGACTTTGACACATCAACACCCTTATATAAGAGAGAAATTATTGTGGAAACAAGCAAGGAATAAAAATTTTTAAAAATATATTTTTGATTTACTATTAAGACTTTCTTTGGATTTACCATGCTTTGAAAAAAATATATATTTCTGATTTAACAACAAAATATATCTGATTGATGATGCTTTAAAAAATATTTCAATTTAATAAACATTGAAAGAAAACAAAAGTTTGGGATTTTCTTTGCTTTAAAAAAAAATATTTCGTTTCATTATGCTTTGAGAAAGAAAAACATTTATTTACTTTGCTTTGAAAAAAATACTTTTTAGAAAAATTCTGATTTGATTTACTATGGTTTGTGAACAAAAAAAATTTTGTTTTTAAAAAACATTCTTTTCCTGAAAAAAAAAATCAATTTACTATGCTTTGCGAGAAGAAAAAAAATTGGTTGGGCTATGATTTGAAAAAAATTATTTTTGAATTTATTTTGCTCAGTGAGAAAACATTTTTGAATTTGCTTTACTCGGTAAAACATTATTTTTGGGATTTATTTTGCTTGGTAAGGAAAAAAAATTAATTTACTTCACTCGGTAAGAAAAAAAATAATTCTTGAATTTACTTTAATCGGTCAGAGAAAAAAAAATGTCTTTAATATACTTCACTCGGTGAGGAAAAAACAAACTTTGAATTTATATATTACGTTGTTCGGTAAGAAATTTTTTTTTTTTTTTTTTTTAAAACTACCCCACTCGGCATAGGAAAAAAAATTGAAATTCACCCCAAAAAAAAAATTTACATTAATTTTTAAAATGACTGGCTTGCTCTTAAAGAAAAATACCATTAAAAAAAATTTGCAAATGCAAACCCCCCCTTCGCTTTCTCAAAGCAAAAGAAAAAAGAGAACGCTATAAAACCACTCGCTTAGGAGTACAACAGGAAAGAACCTACCTCTATACAGCCTTGTAGTACTCTACTGCAACCTATCTTCTTTCTTGAAGCCAAAGTACCATGGTATTTCATTGCCAAGGCAACCCAACAACCAAAAACTTTTTTTAAAAACCAAAAAAGAAAAGTACACCTACTCCAAAGAACAGAGAACCACGTGGGCAGCCAGTGTTACATTAAAAAAAATAACCATACAAAATAGAAGCGATGACAACTTCCTATACTTTGGGTCCTATCGAGCCTGGCATTCTTGCCAACTTGAGTAAGCACACGGTTGTGGGGCACTTAGCAATGAAACACCAGGTTATACAGTCTCAAAATATATTTTTGGAAAACAGTGTAAAACAATAAATGTAAATTTTAACAAATAAAATAGTTTTTTTTCAAAACTAACATTTTAGGGGTCTTTCCTCTTGTTTTTATGTTTAATTTCAATGATGGAAAGTTCTTTTATCAAAGATGAAAAAGTTGAAATGGTTCTCATATTAAAAAAAATGAAGTTGAAGCTTGTTTTGATGAGTTTTGATAAAATTTTATGAGTTTTTTTTAAGGTTTTTAAAGAGAAAATGTTTGGACAGGGAAATATTTCTTATCTGTTTCCACATAGCTAGCCAATGACAGGGCTAAACATCCCTGGAACAGGTACACAGGACTCATGACTGGACTAGGCATCTCAGGCCAGGGCAAAGCAGCACTTAGGACGGAAAGTCGAAGGTATGGTGTTGAGAGTCGGCACTAGGACCACCCATGGCTGTGCACCGGAACCAAGCACCCTAGACAGATATAAAAACAACCTTCTAGAACAAGGGAGAACACCCTAACGTATCATTTATAACTAATTTCTAATAACGGACATGTATTTTACACAGGAAAAAAAAAGAAGTAAAACAGTAACACAAAAAAACTACTGTTTACTTATTGTACGGGGCATGCCTGAGGGGCAACACTCGAAGTACATACGCCAAAAAAGCATAAAAAAAAACATATAAGTCCACACTCTATTGTATAGTGGGTACCACGGACGATAAAACTAAAAATTACTTAAAACGACAGAAAACAGTCTAATTTCTTACAAGGGCAAAAATAATCAAGGTACACACGCAGCAAATATTTACCTCAAATCATCCTGAGGGCGACATTCCGCATGGCAGGTAACCTAATACCTCCCAGGGAGTTGACGTGAGGCCTCCTTAATCTGTAGCACAAAGAAAAATACAGAATAAAAAATAGTCAATATTGAAATAAACTGGAGGGAAAACGCTTAAAAAAAAATCGAATATAATTACCATCGATCGGCTGATAAGCCACGGTCTAGCCGGCCATTATCCGTATCCTGTACGGTCAAAAAGAAATCCTCGAAAATCACCACCTCAAACGCCAAACACAGGCAACGGGCACTTCCACGAAGACTTTCTTCTTTTTATGGGACCTCTGCGGATTCCGTCTACGACGATTTCAGGTTGCAAAGGTCGCCATGGGCACGACTTCTTTTCGGTATTCTTGGAAAAGAAAATTTAAACGTGGCACTCAAAACGGTGCCGGAAAAGAAGTGTTTCCTTCCCTCCAGGAAATCTCAGACGCTAAAAAAGAAGCTTCCTGCGGGTAAACGATTGGTCAAAAACCTCATAGGCGCGAAAACTACAGTCGAAAATCGCTGATCCTGATTACCATATTAGGTGATGCGGCTGAAAACGCATTACAATTGGGCGATCTTTCTGATATGGGCAAAAATCGACAGGGGCTGGGGTCCAAATTCTACTTTTCGAATGCGACAGGTTCAAGTCGGAAGCCTCTATTCATCAACCTAAGACAGACAAAGACAACGAAGTGGTGTTGTCAGATTTCCTTCTGTATCAGCGGGATAGGAAGAGATCACGTGACGAACAGAAGTTAACAACAAGGCATTGGTTGCAGTAGTGAGCAAGAAATGGACTTTATCTTTTTGGGAGTACCAATAAACAATAAGTGTAGACACTTGGTTTTCTCGAAAACGACTCAGCAGTAACGTAATGTGCAACTTTAAATCACAGTTATGTGACGTGAAGTTAGTCACTGTATACTCCCAGGATTTCGCCTATGACAATCTGGCAACGTCGTCCCAAACGTCACAGTCAGCTGGCGGTCGAATTTAATTTTGAAAAACCATAAAATGCCTAAAGAAAAACACGGATTTTCGCCAAGAAAAAGACCACTTTCCGGCACTCCAAGCCTTCCCAAATAATCCAGGTTAGTCACAGTTTCCTTCCGTGTAGGTAACATACGGATCCTTGACAAATATCTCTCTCCCCTTTACTGTTTGTTTACCTCTTTAGAACGACTATAAACCTCCTTTATTTCGAATTTCTTATACTTTTAGGCCAGTCTCGAGTCGTATGAGGACAGATGATCGCCTCGTTTGAATAAATAAACTGAATATCTATCAAAATTTAACCTGTTAAAGTCTGCACAGCCTATCGTATAAACCACAGGAAATATGGACCCTACAGACCAACAATGCACACAGAGACAAGCAAGACGGTCCACACTTGACATGGCTAGGCTGTACGAGGTTGGGCAATGCCCTTTAAGGAATTCACGCATACTTGAAACCAAAATAAAACCAATAGGTGAGTGTTGTGTCAACTGACGACAAAGGTAGAGTAATTTTGTAATATCAATACCATATGATTGGTGACAACCTTGGTCCTGTTATTTTTAGGACTTATTGGACCCCCTAAAGCCTGACATGTGCAAATTGGGGACCGATCAGTAACAGAAACTGCCAACCACCGACACATCACTAGTGACAAGAATCTACCACTCAACAAATGAACCGACACTAGTTTCTAGTAAGTATAAGACCGCTAAGTCTCTCTTTGTTTGACACGGTTTATAAAACTAACCTTTATTATCTACTTTATTTTCGGGTGTTAAGTAGTTGACGGAAGGAGAATTTGATATAATCAATAAAAAAACAAAGGCTTACTAATCTAGTAAGTTGGCGGTTTAAACTATGCGCTAGAAAGACCGTTTTGGTGTTAAGTTAGTAAAATTATGTTATTTTTTCCTTGTTTCAGGTTACTGCAGATCCAGAGCAACCTTTCTTGGACTGGTTAAATCATACAAGAAAAATACGAAGTTTCATTGAACTGTAGACTGTATATCATTAGTTAATATAAAAGAAAGATGGATGTTGTAATGTTATTTTTGGAAAACACATGATTTGCCACAGTAATTAAATCTATTGGTTTATTAGAAAGGGTTCAATGGTGTTTTATTTGAAATATTGAGGTTTGCTTTGTTTTGAAAAAAAAGTTAAACAGAGTAAAATGCCTCCACATAAAATAATCATAATTCTAGTATAATTCAACCTCAGTCCAACAGTAAATATTGTTTTTCCAGCGCATTCGCCATAAAATAGATATACAAAATGCTCAGACATATAGTAAAGATGATTGACTTAAAGATTTTGCCAGGGTATTAGAAGGGTGTTTTGAAGAATTATTTTTTTTCTAAGGGATATTGTTAGGGAAATATTGAACCGTTACACATTTTAAAAACGTACGTCACCGTTTCAACCGCAACGGCACCGGTTCTAACCATCGCCATTGATCGCCAAAATGACAATTATTGAATGACATTAATCAGCTGTGTTTGTATGGCTTCTCGTTTTTTGGATTTGGAATTTTTTTTTGTGATTTTTCGAAATGAATGTCCAAAGTTGTTATTTCCAAGTGAGTCTTTTTTTTTGTCGCCGCTAGTTAACATTGGCCTATTTTCATTATTGCTAAAAATTGACAAGTACCGCCATATTGAACCGTGTTCGAAACGGCGGCCGAGGCACTTTCGAAATCCTTTGAAATGTTTTGAACCGTGACGTCACTGTTTCGTCGCCAAAATAACATTTAACGCATGTTTTCATGTTGTCATGTTGATAAATCCCGCATTGTTTGTATCTGAAACTCGACTTATTAAATTTAAATGAAATGGTATTGGTTAGTTAAAATTAGCCAATACGTGCATTATTTAGCTGGGAAAACTTTTGCCACATAAGAAAGGTACATAAATTCTGAAAATGGTCTTTTTAGTAGATAGGCAAAACACTTGATCTTTAAAGTAGAGTATTTATGTTAAATGTAGAGTGACCACTAAATTTAAAGTTTTAAAACAATTTCGCATGTGTCGGGTGCCACCAGGCTACAGTATCAATGATAGCGTTTAATACTTGTAATGTTGCTTATGGTGCAGATCAGCCAAACAGGTTGAGAGAAAAGAAGATCATTTTTTTTATTGCAGACTTTAAACCTCACCAAAATTATTTTTTTCATTCTTTGTTTAATTTTAAGTATATCAAGTTGTTATTTCCAGGTTATAGAACCAAAAAAAAGCAACATGGAACCCAAGCCCACCGCACTGATCTTTCTTGAAGCATAACATTTGTTGTGCCTCCCCCCTAGCGACCCTCCGGGGCCGGTCACCAAAGGCACCGACGGTGATGTCACAACAATTGACGCCAATCACGTCCAAGGACAGTCAAATGATTGACTGAACTCAATCGTTGCCAAGCAGGTAGTTAGCCACTAATACGAAGGTTGTTCGGTTTGTTGCGTTCCCCTTTAGTAAGAGTAACCTCATGAATTAGATCGTAAATGAAGCCATAATAATAGTAAAATGATAAACAAGAAAAATATAAATGAAAAACCCTGTATGATATATGTAAAAATTCGCAAAAGAGGTGTCACGTTGATAAAAATAAAGTTTTTCCATAAACTTTAATAACAAATACTTGATGGATTATCCCGCCCACTAATTTATTAGCAAGTATGCACTAACTCAAATAGTGCTTTTTTACAAACGGAGACTTAAAAAACAAGTACCTCGAGTGATTTATTAAAAAACCGAGTTAAAACAGGCACAGTTAGGCCGCTTTTTTTAAACTGAAAGTTTTATTTATTTTTATACCAAAAAACTGGTGACGTAGAGTTGTACAAGCCAATTTTGTGAATTCATACATATCGTTACATGGTTTATTTAAAAAATGTTGCTTATTCATTATGTTATTTTTTTACTGTTTTTCTAATACAGGTTATAAAAAGGCGGTCTCTAAATAACGTAACGTTTAAACAGAAAGGGAGTTTTAAACCTCAGCATTTTAAAGTGTCTTTTTATGCGTTACATTACCCTAAACAATATTTATAACATTATAATATACACAAAGAAATATTGTACTGACTATTCTTCGAGCTATATCATAATTTTTTCCAAATATTAAAAAAAATGAGCAGGGGCAGCATCATGAGAGTTTTACATTAAGAAGACAGAAAGGTTTAAACATGTCCATTTTTTTTGCGGTAAGTAATTTAGGGATAACTCCAAAGCCTGACAATTAACAAGCTCAAATGTCAAAAAGAAAAAGTTTAATGCACTATACAAAAAATACTTAGGCCTTAATTATAGATGAGAAACGATCGCACCAGCAGTTGCTGCTAACGCACCCGCTGAATATAAACAATAGTCATCTTAAGCGACAGCGCAGCGGCACTAAAAAACAAAACTTTGGGCGACGCGAGTGTTTTCAATCTTATTGAGGCTGTAATGGCAATGACTTGGATTTCTAAGGACTGAACATTCTACTTTTACTACATATCATTTGTCCTAGAGCAATATTCAAAACTTTGCCTGTCAATTTTGCTTAAAAACTAAGGTTTCTTTTTTGAAATTGATTTTTAAATAACTACAACAACAGTAAAAAAAAACAATATTGGCATCCCGATTAAAAAATAAATTAAATAATATATTCTAGTTGGTATTAATCAAACCGGTTTAATAACTGATTAGCCGGTGTTATAAAGCCGTAAAAATTAGGTAGGGGCAGTTGCAAATTACGAAGGTGTGATAGATCTTTTCGCACGGGCAATCTAAGATTGATCAACGACGGGTGTCTACTAAGTGTCTCAGACAAACCGGTTTTTCTTTTCCGTAAATAGTAGTTTATTATTGTTTTTTGTAAATTTTATTATAAGATAGTAAAAAAAAGGAGAACTTTACTGCACTAACTCAAATGCGACTCTGGGAGCTGATTTCATGCACAGTTGCTCGTAGACAGTCTCAGAGAGAATTTATGCTACAATGTCAAGTTGGCTTGAATTCAAACTAAGTAATGGCTATTTATCTAAAACTTTTTTTAAATTTTTTGTCTACATTTATTGCTTAGGTATCCAAATTAGTCCAAGACAGTCCCTTTTTGCCCCAATTTTTAAAGATTTTCGCTTGATTGATCGAACGCGGCCAATCTCTTCAATTGCTTAATAGTGAAGGGGCATGTGTCAGTCCGTGGGATTTTAAATGAAGAAGTTTTGTGACTATGCGGGATTGATAGCTCTTTAGTCAGACAAGCAAGTGTTACTGGGTGTTTTGTTCGCATCCGTGTACAAGAGGTTGATAAGACGTCATCTTTCAAGATGGCGGACAAAAATCATATAAAATACTTTCGCAACCGGGGCATGATTATACTCGATTCTATATAATTCGAGCACGAGGATTCCAAAAAATTAATTTTCAAAATCATGCGACTTTAAATGACCTTGAAAATGACAAAAAACAAGATTTTTTTCATTTTCTCTTCAAAAAATCTTAATAATTCGAGGTTTTGTCAGCCCAACTTCAAATCTACTTCAAACTATTAGGCATGTATTCCAATTCGATCTTTAGTGTTTGAATCAGTTTGAAAATTAACATATTGCAAAAATAACATACTAAAGGGCGCTATTCATCAACTATAAAAGCGAAGAGAATTAAATTTGGTAAGAAAGATACAAAGGTCAAGTCCAACAATACTGTTAAAAAAAATTTGATTAATCTATGACGCGTTTCAATATGGCGGCTGATATATCAAAATGGCGACCTATTATTTGATTCAATTTCGTAAAAAACAGGAACGACAAGTTGGCCATTAATTCTTGTTGACTTACAGCCGCTTAATATAAAAAAAAAGTTTAGTTGATGCATGACCTTGATTGACCTTAAAAATTTACCACTACGCAAAAAACTTAAGTGCCGGAGATCAAGATTAACATCTTAGCCATAAATAAATGCTTCATTTTAAACCTCCCTACTATTTTTTTTGATATGGCGTTTTTTTGATATGCTATACCCCGGTAAAAATGTCCTATATGCATGTCGTTTTTATTAAGTTTCGGAACTGTGAATTTTATGTTATACTGATTTGTCTAGCAAACAAAGTCATTTAAATAACCTATAAGAGAGTTAGCAGCAGTTAGATGTGTATTACCATATACTGGATCAGTGGTTTTGGATGCCATTTTCCAAAACGGCGGTCGAAAAAGCATAAAAAATTCTAATTATACCAGTAGGGCTTGACTACACTTGTTTGTTAACATTCATAATAAAATTCAAGGATGAGGATTTAACAGCTATGTAGTCACACATTCACGTCCCACCGCATTCCTGTAGAATTTCCGAAACTTAATAAAAGCGACAGGCATATAGGTCATTTTTACCGGGGTATAGCATAAACATCTGGGAGGCCATATCAAAAAAATGGTAGGAAGGCTTAAAATAAAGTGTTTGTTTATGGCTAAGATGTTAATTTCATCTCCGGCGCTTAAAGTTTTTGCGTAGTGGTAAATTACAAAAAACATCACAAAAAGCTGGTTTTTCAACTAAACTTTTTTTTCATAGTAAGCGGCGACAATTCAACATGAATTGATGGTCATCTCTTCATTTTTGCTTTTTTACGAAATTGGATAAAATAAAATGTGGTTATAGGTCGCCATTTTGATATATCCGCCGCCATATTGAAACGCGTCAAACTGAACCAATTTTTTTTAGCAATATTCTTGCTCTTCTTTTCTGTCTTACTTAGTTTGGTCCTCTTTGCTTTAATAGTTGATGAATAGCGCCCTTTAGTATGTTATTTTTGCAATGTGTCATGAAGCTTCAAACTGCATCAAACTCTAAGGATCGAATTTGGAATATATGCCTAATAGTTTGAGGTATATTTGAAGTTGGATTCTCAAAACCTCGAATTATTAAGATTTTTTGAAGAGG
This sequence comes from Oxystoma pomonae, assembly GCA_963921995.1. Classification (NCBI taxonomy): domain Eukaryota; kingdom Metazoa; phylum Arthropoda; class Insecta; order Coleoptera; family Brentidae; genus Oxystoma; species Oxystoma pomonae. The sequence goes on along the minus strand of OY998166.1, from coordinate 53,590,835 downwards.
AAATGGCAAAAATCTTGTTTGTCGTATGACCTTGAAGGTAATTTTTTTTGAATCACCGTTCTCGAATTAAATAGAATCGAGTATAATTATGCTCCGGTTGCTAAAGTTGAAGATTTTTGGCCTCCATCTTGAAAGATGACGTCATATCAACTTTTTCTACACGAATGCGAACAAAACACCCTCTAACACTTGATTGTGTGACTAAAAAGCTACCAATCCCACATAGTCACAAAACTCCTTCATTCAAAATCCCACGGGATAGAAATTATCGACATAAGCCTCTACACTATCAGGTGGTAGCACACTTAAAAATACAACAGACTAATTACAGATTATAGTGATTTCTATCCTAAATTTTTTGCGCAATTTTAATTGGTGAGATACACACCATTAATTTAACAGTTTTGAATCTTTGATGCTAGTATCTAGTAGCTTGTATTTATTGTGCTCCCAGATTTAGTGATAGTGCCGGTTTCAGCTTCTTTCTGTTGATTTTTTTAGGTTTTCATCTTTTATCTTTAACACTATCTTTAATTTTTTAAACTTTTTAAAAGAATAGGTGATCAGTGGTAACGAAACGTTACTTTTTTTCATTATAAACAATTTCTACTGATCAATAATAAATAATACGCGATGAATAGACTTTATAATTCAAGCAAATTGTAATTTTTCTGGGAACTAAAAGCGAGCAATCTGAAATTTTGCTAGATATGTAGGATACACACGTGCATTTTAAAATAACTTAAATTTGGCTATTAACTTTCTAAAAATATGCTCTCTCTTTAAAACTCATAGCATACTGTTCTATTTCTTCAATTAATTTAGATTAAGAAAATAAAAAAAAATATAGCACGCTGTGGAAACTATCAAAGCCATAGATGACAGCTAAATCATTATACATGCTATTCATAGCTTCAACAAAATCTTATATAATTAACAAAGGAATGTTGTTACGTTAAAAATTGGTTTTACCAAATTACTTCGAAGCATAGCTTAATTAAAAATAGCCGTGTTTCTAATAGAAATGCAATAAAATCATAGAAGCCGTAGGGCTGTCTTAACCAGGACCTCTCTACTGTTATGTTTGCGTACTTGTTATTTCGACTTTTTAGTGGCACGTTGCTCTCGGTTAACAGGAGTGACGTCTGACATCAATAACCCGAGGTTGAACAAGCTTGTCCTGTTTAAACTCATTTTTTCGCACTTAGATTTGGGTTTTTTTTAAACAACATCACTTTGTTTATTTTTGTTGCATGACTATTTCTAGGTTATGATTTAGGCAAAACAAAGTATAGAAGGATGTGCAAACCTGCACGCGCTTTCATCAATTGATCGAGAGGGAAAAAATAGGTCGTTTTGTTGATTAATAAATTAACGTAATTATTTATTTTTGAGCGTAAATTACCATTTTCGGCTGAGACGTAGGGCTCTCATTTAATTTTCTTAAAATCTCTTCGAGTATAGTCGCAAATTTTTATAGTTTGTTGTATTTTCAAACTACGCGGTAGTCGCTATCAAATTCAGGCAGTTTCCGTTTTCTATCACAATCCAATGTTGTTAGCAATTTTATAAAATAAAGATACGTAAGTGAGGGTATAATACGAACCGCTTACACAATCCCGTTGTTAGACAACGTCAGTTCTCCTATTTGTGATTTTGTTTTATTTCCCCCAATATTGACTTTTATTCTGCTGGCTGTCGTTTTAACACTGGTCTTTGACAAGATTACTGGATTTCCAAGTGTAAAGATTTTTAATTCATAGGATTGGCAGCAGTGGGCTGTTATGCTTTCCGGGTTAGTTTTTTATTATAGTTTTGGATGGTGTTTTGGATTTTTAGAGAAGGGGTTTTCCTAGTGACGTATTTCCGGTAAGGTTTTAAAAAGGAATACGCAAAAACCATGCTTTAGTGCAATCGAGTGTTCCTTGTGCGAAAGTGGCAAATTTGGCCTTGTTCAAATTTTTCTAAAATCCGTTGAGGATTTTTACCCTAAGTAATAGGGATCAAGCCAGGGCCAATTTGCGGTAGCTTCTTATTGTTTAAGTAGTTTTTTGGGAACGAAGCTCCGCACCTATTGGGATAAAAAAATTGCCACTCGCACACGTGTCGCCACCGTCCATCTGGGGGCGGACGCTCGATTAACTCCAGCAGCTTCAGCAGAATTTCTATCTTGGTAAGTGGACTTTTGATAATAGAATTCGGCCTTCCAAGTTGGTAAATTTTGAAAATATTTTGTTTTTTTTTTGGGTTTTTCACACGTTTTTTTTGGGACTCAATTTGATGCTTTGCTTTCTCCTTGCAATAGGGGCTGCTGTATGAACTCGTGGTGATGGATTCCTAGTTCCCACGAGGTGTCCACACCAGCCACCGAAGATGTCCGAGATGCCCTCTGGAGGCAAGTGTGCCTAAAAACCCTCGTACGAGGTAAGCTTCCTAGTCATTTTTTTTGAGTCCAACAAAGTGTTGCAATTGAGGTAGTTTATTTTATTTTCTGGAATAGTAAGGAGTGTTATTCTCTTTATTCCAGGGTTTTTGGGCGAGAGGTAGTTGTAGAGTTGTGGGGCCGTATGCAGAGATTTTCTCCAACTTCTTTCCATTTTTCCTACAAGCTCCAACATATAAGTACCTACCAGTGCAACATCAATCCCAATCATCGGAGAAGGTTACCGGTTTGAGATTTACATTTTAAACATATTATTTCTAAAAAAAAAAGTTTTTTTTTGGTCTTATTTTGGAGGGATCATAATGGCGCATGACAGTTGTAATTTTCTTTTTTTTGGGTTCCAATTGAGTATAAATCGTCATTACAGTTAGTATGAAGCAACAACTGCCAAGCTGCGAAATGACTTCTTCAATTAAGGCTGTAATTTAGTAATTTTTTTTCTTTCTTGACTTTATGACATGGCTGACAGATAACCAACGGTTTTGCCTTAATTTCGTTTGACTTAGTGTAGAGATTTACAGGTTGCAACCTTGTCGCTTCGGATTGTCGGGCTAAAATGTGGGGTTAAGGCTGGCTCGTTCCTTTGGCCTCACATTGCAGAGTGGCAGTCTAGGGGGTCAGGTTGTTGTAATGAGTTTACTTTTATATGGTGTCGGACATTCCCTTTTAAAAATATCTTTGTTAGCACATGACAGTGTCTAGAACTTCAGGGTGACTCGGTCTGATGCCCTAGGCTGTCCAGCTGACGTATGTTGCTGAGAGTTTACTCGTACCGACGTAGCATAGTTCGGTTGGTTGGCCTGGGGTTGGCTGGACAGAGTACCACTGACTTGTTTGGCATCGCCAAGATTTTGACAATTTATTTTTTTTTTTTTAAGGCATATTTTTTTCATATTTTTGTTTGCTTGTGTTATCTATTTGGTGATAACTTTAAGGTAACGAATATAGGTATTACAATTTGTACACAGTATATGAGCTAACAAATCGGTAACTTTAATACAACTTAATATTTGCATGATATTCATATGAAGTTATTGAACGGTATTGCCGGTATTGGTATATTTAATATTTAAATATTTACAATTTTCCTTAAGTATAAAAACTCCACATTATGAGAGTTTGAGTTGTAGGAGAATAGTCCAAAATCTGTTTTTTTTTCTATTCGTCATTAAATCTGCAAATGTCAAAAACTTGTGTTCCTATTTCTCTCCCACTCTCCGTTGAAGAAGGTCGTCCAGGTTTGATACAATCCCAGCCAAAAGTTCTTATTTAGTTACTTATTTTTTCTTCATTCTGGTAATAACCAGAACACCCTGATCAAGACAAATAAATATCAAAATTTCATCAAACAATCCTTGTGAGATTGAAAACAAAAGAAAAGGAACAGAGTAAGGAGTATAGTAAATATATAAGTGTTTATTTTCCTAAATCAGGGAAGGGTCTTGATAGTTGTGACAGTTCGTATTTGATGCCATTTTGCTATTTAGCTGACTTATTAGCTGGGCTATTTAATACTATATTAACATCATACCTCGTGCAATGTCTTATACGTGGCGCTCATTTATTAACCTACGACCTACCGGCTGTTAAACTTAAAAAGCTGGCGGCAGGCATTTGACGCGATTCTAATTCATATTTTTTTTTTGACGGATATCTCAAAAAGCACTTAATCGATTAGAAGGCCAACATTGTTGGCGCCAACGTGGGCCTATTTGTCTTGAAGAAGGGGTGGGGGTAATTTTTGAAAAGTGACATTTAAACATATTTTTCTACCACTCTGCTTGGGCTGACATTTTGATTTTTGTTTTAGTTTGGGTATTTGTGCTTAGAGTGTTCATTGCCTGGTACTTAGCTTTCCAAAAATTGAAAACCACTTAAAACAAAAAACACCACCAACCACCTAATTTTTTTTTTTTAATTTTAATAGTTTTAACCTATAAACTTGTCTAAGAATTTAACATAAGTAAATGACTTTTACATTACTTTAAGTTAACTTTGAAATAGTTGTTTAAATTTTGTAGACTTGGAGGAAGGGGGATAGAGACTGATAAGGACATTTATTTGCTGTTCTGGAAAATAATTAATTGTTGTTAATTAATGTTTTTTGTGATGGGCTATGGGTGTCCGAGGTGAAAGGTCAATTGGTCTGACTGGGGTAACTTTAAGGGTTGTTTCATGCAGAGAAAATACAGGATGACCTTGAGATGACACTGGGGAAACATACAACAACACCTATTCCTTTTTAACTTTATTTTTTTTTTTAATTTTTATTCTGGCTTAAATGAGGGGTTAAGTGTTAATAACTTTACGCCAACGTTGAGAGCCTAAATTATCAGTAATCGGCAAGAGTTTAACTTCCTAGTTGGTTTTTCAATTACCATCTGAGTGAAGCTGATTAGATATATGCGGGCACAAGGGTCCTGACCAAGGAGCCCTATGTGCAGGTTTTTTTTTCTCCGTAGGCACCAACCACCAGTGCCATAATACATACATACCTACATATACCACGTTAAAAAAAAACACCATATTTTTTTCCACAAACACCAATTTTATTAAATACATCCCTTTGAACATTAACATGTTGGTTATTTTCAAAAACTGGAAAAATTGTTTTGGAGTGTCTTTTTAGGGAATCATCAGCTGCAACTGAAATATGCACATGCCCAGAGACATTTTTTTTTTTTGAGTTTTTGTGTGCAAATCTAAAGATTTTAAGGTGAAATTTCAGATCGTTGAAAATATAGTCAAATTTGGGTATGGTGCCAACTTTTTTTTTTGAGATGGTAACCTGTTTTAAGATAACCTTGGGTTATTTTGTTTTGTTATCGATTGTTTTGTTCCTATGGAGTTTTTATCTTGTGAAGAAGAAAACATTTAATCTTTTAACAGAAGTTTAGAAAACGTTTGAGCTGTTTTGATTTTCAATGGAACTGGTTGGTTAAACCAAAAAAATTTTAAATCACTTTGTTACTGAAACCCAATTTTTTTTGTGGACTTTGTTGATAATTTTTTTTAAAAAAAGAAGCCACCTGCCATATGATCTTTTTACATAAGTCGGCATACATTCACTTTTTCAAGAGTTGTTAAGCAATGAGATCCCATTAGTCCGTTAGTTGTCTTAACATGATCTCTTTATTAGTAAAACATAGTCACAATTGCAGAAAAGTGTTGTTGGTCTCATTAGCCATTTTTTTGCAGGGTGTCATATTTTTTATAATTTTGTTTATAAAAGTGTATCAGATATTATATGTCAGTAAAATATATTATGTTAAACACACAATAAACAAAAATATTACGGGGGGATCATTTTCGAGTTTTATTTGCGGTTGATAGAACTTAAAAATAAAATTAAGTCTGTACCCCTTGGTTTTATCACACAGCCTGCGGTTCATTTACAGGCCAGATTATTTTTTTTCCTCTACCTATTCGTTGGTTTGTTCGGGGATGACTTCCTAAAATATTTTTAAGTCAGTGTTTAGTTCATTTATTTAATAATTATAGTATGTTGTTCAGGTTAAAAGAATGTAATTTCTCAGGGTTCTAAAACCTTCAACTCTGAATTTTTTTTTGTAGTCTCATCAGTGGATACGAACTTTTCAGTAGTGGCACATCATTTGGGTTTTTTTTTTTAATTCTAATGTATTTTTTTTTTAATTTCAATGGATTTTTTTAAAAATAAATTTCAAACGTCATATTTCTTTTTAAACTTAGTGTCAATCTTTCGATTTTGCAACGTCGGAACAACGTTGTGACGTCCTGCTTTGGGGAAGTATTGGGGACGTCAGTGTCGTAGTGCCTGGCACTTTGTATTGTGCGGCGGGGTCACAACGGGGTTTTTTTTCTAGTTTTGTTAAATTTCCATTTTATATACTTTTTAAAAAATTTCAATGGCGGTTTTTTTTTTCAATGTCAATTTTTTTTTAAATTTCCAAACACGTCACATTTTTTTTTAAACTGTCAAATATCATTCTTTAAAAATTCGCAGAGAAAACAAAGTCGGGTTACTCTACTTAGAAGTACTGATGTCTTAAGTGTTACAGTTATCCGCACTTTGTTACTTTGCAGTGGAGTGGGGGCGTTATGTTCCAATTTCTTTTCCTAATTGAAAGTACCATTTCCTGTTCAAACTTTCGAATATCATCTTGTTTTTTTAGATTCTTCGTTTGTTTATTTTTTTAAATTTCATATCATACATAGATATAATTTTTTTTGAGTGACTTTAACGTCGCGTCGCTCTGATTTGTAAGTGTGAGGGACTTAATTGTCATAGAGGCTTTGCTCTTCATACTTCGCCTTAGAGTGGCAGCGGTTTTGGAATATTTTCGAAAGATATTTTTTTTAAATTTTCATTTGTTTTTGGTTGGACAACTTGTGTTACATACAACGGATTTTAATCAACGTTTTAATCATAACCAATCTTGGAAATATTGCCTTTCTATTAACGGAGTTTTTTTCTTGGAAAATGAATGATATTTTGAATTTTGTTTCACAGGTGTTTTGGGTGGTCATTTTTCGAGCTGACCTGCTTTTGGTTGTAATTAGTTGTATTTTTTTGTACAAATAACATTTTTGATTCATCTGAGTAGTTTAATAGAAAATAAAAAAAATTATATCCTTAAAATTTTCGCAGGAGTAGATGAACGGCAGTTATGGTTATCTCTGCAATTTCTTTTAGGGTTAACAAGAATTGGGTATTATGAGTACAGATACGGGAATATCAAATTCAAAATTACTATTTTTTTTTAAATTCAAATTTTTTGAATATTAACAGTTAACAAAACCCTTGTCGTCGTTTACGCTTTTTGTAAGTAAAAAGTAATATTTTTAAAGTAAGAGTGATGGTAGAGTTTGCAAGCACAGATTTGAAAGTGTTTAGATTTATTTTTTTAAATTTTTTTGTCCGATGTCAATTGCTAAAAGTTTTTTTTTGTTATGGCTTTTCCAGGATTTTAGATTTCACGACTTTATTTTCCTCCTACCACTTTGGAGTTTGTATGACTTTCGAATTTTTTTTTATACTTGGCGTTGGAACTTTGCTTGGTTTTTCCCTTAGGTCTTTGCCAAAATGTTCAGACAGGGGAAATTTTTTTTGTTAGTTCCAGTTGCTGTTTCTACTTTCACAATTTTTCCCTTGGACACTTAGCTAACTTGTGGTAAATTGGTGTGGATGTTACATTCCCAAGTACAAAAGGGTGGTTCTGGATTAATTTGGGTCTTGGGACTTGAATAAGATGGACACTTAAATTTTTTTTGGGGGTTATCAACTGGAGGGGGGTCCATACTCTTGTGTTTGGCTAGTTTTTTCTTTGGGGTCGACACCAAGAAAAATTTCTGGTAGGGTAGAGGGTTTGAGATTTTCTGAGTTGATACCTAGCGAGCTAGCTATGACTTTTCAGAAAATAGAATTCAAGTGGGAATTTTTTTTTTTTCAACCCTTATCAGGGGGATTAAACAAGGCTAGTTATAGCAGAGGTTGAACTTGGGAATATGTTCGAGTTGGTCTTAAGGACCCGTGACGTTTTTTTTTTGCGTTGAAACTGCGCTCCAATTGGGATTATATGCCACCGTATAGCGTAACGCTAAAGAGGCATTTGAAAAAAAAACTTTTTTTTTTAACATTTTAAGAACGAATGGACAAAGTACATGGTGATTGGTTAAGAAGTGTCCTTGTCTATTAAGAATTCAGTGGTATAATGTAGGATCTTTTGTTTTTTTTTAGTCCCCAACCTGGATGTTTTTTTTTCGGCTGAGTGGGCAGAGAGAGACACTTAAACTTTTTTTTCATTCAATGTAATTACGATTCTGCATAACTGCAGAGGGTTTTTTCGTGATATTTTCGGTTCGGTTCGTGGACACTTTCGCTTTATGATTATAGAATCATCATAATCTGATTGATTTAAAGTACCAATTGGTACTAAAGATTGAGTTTTAGTGAACGGTGGAGGTAGTGAAATGAGAGAAAAATACTCTAGGTGTGACGGTGTTACTTCGTAGAAGTGACTGTGATTTAATTACATATAAACTTTGTTTTTGGGGTATTGGCGAAAGATTTATACATATTTTTTTTTGGGTATTGGAGAGCTTACACAGGGCTATATCTGTGTAAGTAGCCTTTAAGGGTGAAATTTTACTAGTTTTTAAGTTTTTTTTTGCAATATGGCACGAAAAATCGATATTAAGCGCCTGGAAAGGGAAGAGCTCTGTTATGAACTGGAGGTTAGGGGAATTGATGTCCAGGGTATTGACGAGGAGTTGCAAGCGAGACTAACGTTGGCTAGGCAATATGAGCTCATTGGGGAAAGTGTTTCTTATCCGACTTACCCTTTTTCATTTTCTGAAGACGTCGAGGCGGTGACCAATAAGTTAGAAAGCATTGTCCTTCTAGTAGAATCATTTTCAGGCTCCAAAAGATGCATTGCCTATACCACCCTTCAAAGTAGATTGAACCACGTCTTAAATAGGATTGACAACATGGAGGCAAAGGATGTTGAGAGGAAAAAACTTAAGGCCGTCTTATTGGGACAGACGCTTGAGCTTTTGGGTCAGCTGGATAGCCAGGTTACTTCTCGAAGGAGTACTGTTCAACACGCAGTACCACCTAACCTCATAGTTCTGGCGGGGGCTGTTAGACCTGCAGCTGGTAATTCCACATCTCATTACTAGGGACATCACACACCTCCTCATGCATCGTCACCCATTCCGACGGCTATGCGTTTTGCAACCCCATCAGCAACATCTACCTATAATGTGACGCATGTATTACCACATAAGTGGAAAATTACTAAATACACCGGCGATAAACCAGTGTCAGTGACCGCTTTCTTTGAGCGTATAGAGGAATTACGCAAGGCTCGAAATGTTAGCAAAGACGTTTTGTTCCACTCTGGCATTGATCTTTTTGATGGCCGTGCTTTAGCATTTTATTTTGAATGTCGAAACCAAACCCATACTTAGGACGAATTGGTGCAGGAGTTCAGAGAGGAGTATTTATCACCGTTTCATGCTGAAGACCTATTAGAAGAACTGAAGCGTAGGACCCAAGCGCCTGAGGAGAGTATTGGTATTTACCTCTCGGTTATGAGTACCTATTTCAAAAGGCTGCAGTGCTCTATGTCAGAGGAGGTCAAACTTAATATTCTTCTCCGAAACGTTGCACCAATTTACAAAAATCAGCTTGGAGCAATGGAAATTACTAGCACTGCAGCACTTAAGAGACCTTGCAAGAGAATTGAAGAAAGGATGTACCCCCGTTTTGCTGCACCGCTTAAGAAAGGTCAACTGCTCGAACCCGATTTGGCTTATGTTGGCTTGGAAGAAGAAAAAATAACCGAGTCGGTTGAGGCATTGCACGTGTCCCAATTTGGTGAACAGCCTTCAACTGGCCCGAGTACTAGCGTAAGTCATGCTCACCCAGTCAGTGCTGGTCCAGAGGTAAGTTCAGGCGCAAGGAAGCCTCTTTCATGCTTTAATTGTGGACAGGTCGGTCACAAGGCCATTGGATGTTTGGCTCCCAGGAAACTTAGGTGTTTTGGTTGTAACAGGATGGGTGTTACCAAGGCTAGTTGTCCTAACTGTAGTGCGCCGGGAAACGGGAGAGGGCAGTCGTAGGCAGTCGGCCTTCGTGCCCAACAACCCGCGTAAATCCGGCTAATTCAGTTTCCCCTATTTTAGACTTTATTTTAAATCATGCTCGTAATGATGAAAGGCCATACTTGGAGGTGGAAATTTTGGGTCATAAATTTTTGGGACTTTTAGATTCAGGAGCATCGCGAACATTTGTGGATAGCGCAGGTTGGATAGTTATCCAGAGCTTTGGTATTCCCTTGGATCGTTCAAGGAAGTCATCCTGTACGGTCGCAAATGGTCAGCGGGTTAAAAGCATTGGTGTTTTAGATCTTCCAATTGTCCTCCGCAATAGGCTCCGTGTAGTTGAGGTTGTTGTAGTTCCGGAAGTTCACCATTCGTTGATTTTAGGAATTGATTTTTGGGATACGATGGGGATAGTTCCTGACCTGCTGCACAGCGAGTGGCATTTTTCTCAGAACCCCAGCAGCATTTGTAGTATCGAAGACGAACCACTTATAGTTTTGACTTCATTGGAAGCGTACCGGTTGCAAGACCTGATCGACAAGTATACGGTGTCTATGGGTATCCAACTGGGCTGCACTAATAAGGTTGAGCATCATATTCTAACGGAATCTCCGGCTATTCGCCAACGTCCCTATCGTGTTCCCCCAGTAATTCAGAAGGTTATCGACGATGAAATCGACGATATGTTGTCTCAGGGTGTCACTGAGCCTAGCAGTAGTCCGTGGGCGTCTCCAGTTGTGGTCGTACAAAAGAAAAATACTGGAAAATACCGTTTTTGTGTGGACTACAGGCGTTTGAAAGCTGTAACACAACGAGATAGCTACCCGCTCCCCTTGGTTTCTGAAACTTTGGATAAACTAAAGGATGCAAAGTATTTGTCGTGTCTCGACATTAAGAGCGCGTATTGGCAAGTCCCAATTGATGAGAAATCACGTCCCCTTACAGCGTTTATCTATCGAAAAGGGTTGTTTCAATTTAAAAGAATGCCCTTTGGGCTGCACAATGCTCCTGCTACATGGCAGCGGCTCATAGATAACGTTCTGGGCGCTGATTTACAGCCTAATGTATTTGTATATCTTGATGACTTTGACGAACATCTTAAGGTCCTTCAGGAAGTCTTTAAAATATGTCAATTTGGTAGGCCTGAGATTAAATACTTAGAGTATGTTGTCGACCGGAGAGGTTTAAGAGTTGATCCAGATAAAGTTAAGAGCATGTTAGAGCTACCACCACCAAGAACTGTTCGAGAAGTCCGTAGAATTGTTGGATCATTTAGTTGGTACCGGCGCTTTGTTCCTGAATTCTCATCGATTGTTTCACCTATTACTACATTAACCAAAAAAAATCATAAATTTGTTTGGTCTGAGGACTGTGAAAATTCGTTCAGAAAAATTAAGGAACTTTTAGTAGCCGCTCCGATTCTGAGTTGTGCTGACTACTCTAAGGATTTCGTAATACAAACGGATGCCAGCGGGTACGGTATAGGTGCAGTGCTTACTCAACCTTATAAAGAAGGAGAAAGAGTGATTTGTTATCTGAGTCGTTCTCTGACACGTCAAGAACAGAATTTTAGTACTAGTGAAAGGGAGTGTCTAGCATTAGTCTGGGCAATAGGGAAATTAAGACCCTATATCGAGGGAATTCCCTTTACGGTCGTAACAGATTACTTTGCTCTTAAGTGGTTGCACAACCTCAAGGATTCATCTGGAAAATTGGCGCGTTGGTCCGTAAAACTCCAACAGTAAGATTACAAGATCATACACCGCAAGGGCAAGGACTTAGTAGTACCAGATATGTTATCCAGAGCAGTTCCTGTGTTAGACATGATTTGTGAAGATATTACCCCTAATACTCCTAAGAAAGATCGATGGTACAATAAAATGGTACAGCCGGTGGTGGATAAACCTTTAAAGTTTTTAAATTGGCGGGTAGGAGAGGATGGTAATCTTTATAAGTATGTCAAACAGGAATATTCTGACTTAATGCCTCAAGGAGACAATTGGAAGTTACTTTTGCCAAAGGAACAGCGACGTGAAGCTATCGTAGCAGCCCATGATCCTCCAACGGCGGGTCACTTGGGTGTATATAAAACCTATGGTCGTCTTACAGAAAAGTATCACTGGCCGAAAATGCGCCAAGACGTTGCAGCTTATGTTAGGCGTTGTAGCACTTGTGCTGCTGATAAAGTTGATCCTCATGGGGTAAGAGACCACGTGATTCCCAACGAGAAGGCCAGCCGACCTTAGGAGATTATTAACGTCGATCTAGTGGGTCCTCTACCCCGAAGCCACAAGGGTAATACGGCACTTTTAGTAGTTTATGATAATCTTAGTAAGTTTACTTTAGTTTTTCCACTTAGATCCATGTCCATGAAGCTGGTTGTTAACAGGATGGAGGAACAAGTGTTTATGGTATTTGGGGTTCTTCGAAAGATTGTTCTGGATAATGGGAAACAATTTACAGGTGGTAACTTCCGAAAGTTAGCTGAAAACTACCAGTGTAAGCTAACGCAGCCTACTACCATCCCAGGGCCAATCCCACGGAGAGACAAAATCGACAGGTTAAGACTATGATTAGAATGTATCTTAAGGATAACCAACGAGTATGGGATCGGGAGGTACATCGCTTTGCTTGCGCAACTCGGACCCCCGTACACGAAACGACGAAATTTACTCCCTACTTCATGAATTTCGGAAGAAACATGTGTTTATCTGGTGACGATTATCGTAACGAAGAACTTCTGGGCGTCGAAGATGGTACCCAAACTGCTGGTATTACCAGGAACTTAATTTTTCGTAACATGTTGGTAGAGGCTAAAAAACGTCTCGAAGTAGCCGGTCAAAAGAGTGTGGCTGGGTACAACCTTAGGAAGTGTTCGAAAGAGTACCGGATTGGGCAGAAGGTCTGGAAAAAGAACTACGTTCAATCCGATGCCGCCAAGTTTTTCACTTACAAGTTGGCACCTCCTTATGTAGGGCCATATATCGTCCACGACAAGGTTTCTCCATGGACTTTTGTTCTGCGTGAATTGGAAGGGAAGATACTTTCAGGTACTTGGCATGCTAGGGACCTGAAGCCAGCAGACGAAGATTAGTCATGTTTAACCCTTAGCGGTTAACCATTTTGTAGCAAGGGAGGGATTTTATTACGTTAAAAATTGGTTTTACGACAACAACTAATCAATTTTTTACTTCACAAGTGTTTCATTACTTCGAAGCATAGCTTAATTAAAAATAGCCGTGTTTCTAATAGAAATGCGATAAAATCATAGAAGCCGTAGGGCTGTCGTAACCAGAACCTCTCTACTGTTATGTTTGCCTACTTGTTATTTCGACTTTTTAGTGGCACGTTGCTGTCGGTTAACAGGAGTGACGTCTGACATCAATAACCCGGGCTGGAACAAGCTTGTCCTGATTAAACTCATTTTTCCGCACTTAGATTTGGGGTTTTTTTAAACAACATAACTTTCAGAGTATAGAAGGATGTGCAAACCTGCACGCGCTTTCATCAATTGATCGAGAGGGAAAAAAATAGGTCGTTTTGTTGATTAATAAATTAACGTAATTATTTATTTTTGAGCGTAAAGTACCATTTTCGGCTGAGACGTAGGGCTCTCATTTTATTTTCTTAAAATCTCTTCGAGTATAGTCGCAAATTTTTATACTTTATTGTATTTTCAAACTACGCGGTAGTCGCTATCAAATTCAGGCAGTTTCCGTTTTCTATCACAATCCAATGTTGCCAGGTGGACTCTTTTGTATAATATATAAGATTGTTAGCAATTTTATAAAATAAAGACACGTAAGTGAGGGTGTAATACGAACCGCTTACACAATCCCGTTGTTAGACAACGTCAGTTCTCCTATTTGTGATTTTCTTTTATTTCCCCCAATATTGACTTTTATTCTGCTGGCTGTCGTTTTAATACTGGTCTTTGACAAGATTACTGGATTCCCAAGTGTAAAGATTTTTAATTCATAGGATTGGCAGCAGTGGTCTGTTATGCTTTCCGGGTTAGTTTTTTATTATAGTTTTGGATGGTGTTTTGGATTTTTAGAGAAGGGGTTTTCCTAGTGACGTATTTTCGGTAAGGTTTTAAAAACGAATACGCAAAAACCATGCTTTAGTGCAATCAAGTGTTCCGTGTGCGAAAGTGGCAAATTTGGCCTTGTTCCAATTTTTCTAAAATCCGTTGAGGATTTTTACCCTAAGTAATAGGGCAATTTGCGGTAGCTTCTTATTGTTTAAGTAGTTTTTTGGGAACGAAGCTCCGCACCTATTGGGATAAAAAAATTGCCACTCGCACACGTGTCGCCACCGTCCATCTGGGGGCGGACGCTCGATTAACTCCAGCAGCTTCAGCAGAATTTCTATTCGGCCTTCCAAGTTGGTAAATTTTGAAAATATTTTCTGTTTTTTTTGGGTTTTTCACACGTTTTTTTTTGGGACTCAATTTGATGCTTTGCTTTCTCCTTGCCATAGGGGCTGCTGTATGAACTCGTGGTGATGGATTCCTAGATCCCACGAGGTGTCCACACCAGCCACCGAAGATGTCCGAGATGTCCTCTGGAGGCAAGTGTGCCTAAAAACCCTCGTACGAGGTAAGCTTCCTAGTCATTTTTTTTGAGTCCAACAAAGTGTTGCAATTGAGGTAGTTTATTTTATTTTCTGGAATATTAAGGAGTGTTATTCTCTTTATTCCAGGGTTTTTGGGCGAGAAGTAGTTGTAGAGTTGTGGGGCCGTATGCAGAGATTTTCTCCAACTTCTTTCCATTTTTCCTACAAGCTCCAACATATAAGTACCTACCAGTGCAACACCAATCCCAGTCATCGCAGGAGGTTACCGGTTTGAGATTTACATTTTAAACATTTTATTTCTAAAAAAAAAAGTTTTTTTTTGGTCTTATTTTGGAGGGATCATATTGGCGGATGACGGTTGTAATTTTCTTTTTTTTTTGGGTTCCAATTGAGTATGAATCGTCATTACAGTTAGTATGAAGCAACAACTGCCATGCTGCGAAATGACTTCTTCAATTAAGGCTGTAATTTAGTATTTTTTTTTCTTTCTTGACTTTATGACATGGCTGACAGATAACCATGGGTTTTGCCTTAATTTCGTTTGACTTAGTGTAGAGATTTACAGGTTGCAACCCTGTCGCTTCAGATTGTCGGGCTAAAATGTGGGGTTAAGGCTGGATCGTTGTTTCGGCCTCACATTGCAGAGTGGCAGTCTGGGGGGTCAGGTTGTTGTAATGAGTTTACTTTTATATGGTGTAGGACATTCCCTTTTAAAAATATCTTTGTTAGCACATGACAGTGTTGACTTCAGGGTGACTCGGTCTGATGCCCTAGGCTGTCCAGCTGACGTATGTTGCTGAGAGTTTGCTCGTACAGACGTAGCATAGTTCGGTTGGTTGGCCTGGGGTTGACTGGGCAGAGTACCACTGACTTGTTTGACATCGCCAAGATTTTGACTATTTATTTTTTTTTTTTTTAAAAGCATATTTTTTTCATATTTTTCTTTGATTGTGTTATCTATTTGGTGATAGCGGTGGTAGCAACATATACAAGCCAAAATTATTTATTTTGAAATTAATTTAGGAACTTTAAGGTAACGAATATAGGTATTACAATTTGTACACGGTATATGATCTCATAAATCGGTAACTTTAATACAACTTAATATTTGCATGATATTCATGTTAAGTTATTGAACGGTATTGCCGGTATTGGTATATTTAATATTTAAATATTTACAATTTTCCTTAAGTATTACAACCACACATTATGAGAGTTTGAGTTGTAGGAGAGTAGTCCAAAATCTGCAAATGTCAAAAACTTGTGTTCCTATTTCTCTCCCACTCTCCGTTGAAGAAGGTCGTCCAGGTTTGGTACAATCCCAGCCCAAATTTCTTATTTAGTTACTTATTTATTCTTCATTCTGGTAATAACCAGAACACCCTGATCAAGACAAATAAATATCAAAATTTCATCAAACAATCCTTGTGAGATTGAAAACAAAAGAAAAGGAACAGACTAAGGAGTATAGTAAGTATATAAGTGTTTATTTTCCTAAATCAGGGAAGGGTCTTGATAGTTGTGACAGTTCGTATTTGATGCCATTTTGCTATTTAGCTGACTTATTAGTTGGGCTATTTAATACTATATTAACATCATACCTCGTGCAATGTCTTATACGTGGCGCTCATAAATTTATTAACCTACAACCTACCGGCTGTTAAACTTAAAAAGCTGGCGGCAGGCATTTGACGCGATTCTAAACTAAATAAAAATAGTATTAAAATTTTGCTGATTTCGGTTTCATATTTTTTTTTTTACGGATATCTCAAAAAGCACTTAATCGATTAGAAGGCTAACAATGTCAGAACACTTTTTCGTTTGAAAAACTTTGTCTTGCTCGCCATCTAGCCAGCCCCGCAGACAACAAAGTTCTACTTTGCTTTCTAATAAAATAAAACACTATAGTCGAACATAAAACTGAAAACTGCAATAACCAATGTAGTTTTTTCATAATATATTAGAGCGTTAATAGGCCATCAAAATTGGTGATACCGTAGGCCAAATCGGTTATTTTTCTCCCGTATCCAAAAATAACCCAACCGAAATACGTTACTTACGGAGGCTTAACGGACCTGCTCGGTTATATTTTACAACCAACCAGATTTCTTTCTGTGCAAAAGCTGGTGGTTTTTTGTTTAGCTAGGTTCTTAATTTTTTTGTGAAAATGAATTAGCAATTTGTGTGGGGGCAAAAGAGCACGGTTAAGGTAATTTGTTTTTGTAGGTTAAAAACTTTTTTAAGCATCCTAATTACTGTAATACGGTAAGCAAATATGGTGACGATAAATTAGTGGTCCATTACCATCACCGGAACTATAAACGCATAACAAATATAAAGTTTTTTTTTAATACTGGGACTTTTCATCCATTACAGGATCAATGCCCAGTTTTAGTCAAGTTTTTTGCAAAGACAAATACAAAATATTCATACACCTAGCCGGAAATCGAACCCGAGACCGTCCGTGTGGCAAGCCGATACGGTACCTACTGCGCTACGGCGACCGGGAAATATTAAGTTAATCGAATATTTACATTTTTCATATTTGTTTGAAAAATTATGAATTTTAAATTATATTAACCTCCTCTTGTTCCCTTAGCCATCCCCCACCAACGTAGTTTTTACCTCCAAAATTAGAAACTTTTTAGTGGAATATAAAACTAAGAACTGCACCAACGAACGTAGTTTTTTTATAACATGTATTGTTAAAGGAAATATACACGCGAACCAAATTTAAAGTAATTCGGATATGTAAAAGTTAGTCAAAATTGACTTTTAAGATTTGTGCCAAACCCACGAACAAACAAACAAGCATGTAAACAAACATACTATAACCTGAGGTGGAACGTGGTACTTAAGATTTGTGTTAAAAAAGTGATATGTAGGTTCACAAATTTTTTTAATTTTTTACGGAAAACGTAAACAAGTTCGACACAACTGCCATCCTATTTATAAAATAGATAATTCAAAATTAAAAAAATATATATATTTATTTTTCCAATTCTTGCCCCGTTCCACCCCATGCTCGAGGTTAAACGGGTTACCCTTTTTTTATAACCAAATTATTAGTAAGATCCAAATAATGAAAATGTAATGGTTCTAAAAACTTTTTTATTAGTTGTGGAGGTTCGAAAACAAAATAAAAATACAAGACACAATACCAAAATGAGTACAAAGAAACAAATGAAAAATTAACTTAAACTAATGAAACTTCTTTACGCTATCAAATACAGTACGCGCTTTTTATAAAAATCACACTCAATTACATCATCGTCGATGTCAATTTCCGCACAGACATTATGTGCGACGCGAAGGGCCCCGTTCTGCCCCAAATGCATGAATTTTATTAAATAAAATGTTACAACACAATATAACAACAAAATATTAAAAACAAACTTTATTCAGCTCAAAAGCCTTACAGTTTGGTTTCAAAAATTAAATAGAATTGTTTTTTGGGTGCAATATTTCAATTAATTAAAAAAAAGATTTTTAAGCTAAAAACGCAAACAAAAACAAAATTTGTTAGCTTAAGATAAGACAACTACAAAAATAAAATAGTGAGCAATAAAAGTTAATTTGTTTCGATAATACAGGACCATACAGTATCAGAATTTAGTCATATAAAGATTGAAATAATATATCTAAAAATATATTTTTTAAAATATGCACTTAATGACCAGAAAGTATACACACACTCTCACGCTGATCCACAGGGGCTCTCAGGCTAACCCTATGTTCACAAAAAAATTTTAGGTATTATTTATTTTATACCAAGTATTGAAATAAACTTCTTTTTAACCTTTTTTACGTTTTTTGTTCTTTAAGGTTGTTACGTAGATTATTAAAACATTTTAGACAAGCATAGGTAAGCTCGCTTTGGTAAGGCTAAAAAAAATGCATAAGTTTTAGGCACTCAAACACATAAATTCTAAAATGCACCGTACAAGACTTCCCATATTCGAGGCCCAAGATTTCCCGTAGTACCCACTTTTGCAAACTAAAAGGATCTTCGTGAGCAAGGTTGAAGATGTTTCTAAAAAGGGCTTAGTCAGAACCTTCCAAAAATATAAATCGATCATTTTTCTATATTTCCTAAAATATAAATGTAAAATTATGCAGCAATGCCTTAAAATGTAGGAATATTTTCATATTTTTTGATTGCTTTTTAAATAATCTTCCAAGTTCAATAGCAAAAAACTTTTCCCAAAGGAAACTTTATAAATGCTCACCCTGTACCTTATTTCCACTCTCACAAATAATAAAATGAAAACTGTAACAGAGGTGATTCTTGTCTTAATTGTCATACACAAAACTAACAGGGAAGTAAAACATATTTCTACTAAAATTGACACAAACCTCAGTTGTCCGCCTTGTATACCTTTTAAAAAATTACTAGACCACTAAAGAAACATTACATAAAACTGACCATGACAGTTAAGAGAACTGTCAGTCTTTTACGATCTTAGATTAGATATCGTCAACAGAGTTAATAAAGCATTCGCTTAAACCAAACCTCCATGTTTAAAAATTATTTATTCATTATTTTGTCAGGGTTTGACCGGTGCCAAAATTAATAAAATTTTTGACTTAATCGACCTCAATTTAGTACAGTTCGAGTTCCCACTCGTAAATATAAATTATTTATTCGTTGTTTTGACAGGGTTTGACAGGTGTCGAAACTAATAACATTTTTGAAATATATGTCATCGCACCAGTAAATGACAGTTAAAACAAACTCACTTTTTTTACGGTTTCCGATTCAATATCTTCAACAGAGTAAAAAAAGGTCTCTTCACCCTATTTTTTCAAGACAGTGCAGATAGCCACATAAACCACATTTAAATAAAGGTATAGTCCAATTTTTTGATGAGCGGACTGATTTCATTTTTGCCTCTGAAAACGTATTTCTTTGTTGTCAACAGTTTGAATGTCAAATAATGTGTTGTTGTTATTTTGAAGTAACAGTTAAAACAAACAACGACATGACTTTTTTTTTACATATTTATTGTCGCTGTCTAAAACAATGTATCGAATAGAGATACAAAAAAATGACGTCAGTTCGCTCACCAAAAAATTAGACTATATATTCTATTTTCCAAAAACTTCAAGTTTATTAATCATTTTTCCAAGTGTCAAAATCAATGTAATTTTTAAATTCATCAAATTTAGTGGAAATTGATGCTTTTTTGCCCATATCGGTCATCATAAGCATGATAATAATAAGCTCACCCCAAACTTTGGAAGCTATTATTGGCTCACCCTGTAGATATCGGCACCTGTGCGTATAAGGGAAAATGCTGTCATGGACTGTCCCAATAAAATACTTAAACGGCGCGCGGCGTTGAAATCCCACTGAGATCCAGTTTCCATTTAAATTGTGCGTGTATTTTTGCTTATATCTAAAAATTAGAATAACTTTCTTTAAAAAAGTTTTGGACAATCTAAGCGATTGTAGAGATTCGGTCTAAATAATTTAGCCAGTTCCACCCCAGGTTTTCCTACATGTGAAATTAAATAAAAGCTTGTAATAAGAAACAACGTCGCATGTTGTTTTATTATGTAAATATTTCTTAACTCAAATAACGAATGTTAAGATGAGAAATCTGTTTCTATAAGTGTTAAGATTTAGCCTTTAGGACAGCATTTTTATGTACATTTTCGTTACAACTATCTTAAACTGTTTCTGTGGAAAAGTTAAACAATGTATGATCCAATTTGACTTTTAAAATCAAAAAGATTTGCATTTACGGCATGATTAAATAAAATTATTCTGTAGAAATCTGATTTTGAGCTCTTGGTACGGAGACTTTAACTCGATTTGTTTGCAACTTTAATCAGCTTCTTTATACAGAGCTCTAAAAGCTACTTTGGAACTCCCTGCTTTAGCGGTTAGAGTAGAAGTTAATAGAAAATTTTGTTTGTGCCAACTGACAACGATAACTTCAACATTATTTGACATTTCAAAATAGACTTTTTGGTACACTTTTACAGTCGACAGTCTGGTTATAACTTATCAGTTTTTGTTTGCGCGTTGAATGGCAGCCCTTAACTATAAATGACGCTCAAACTTAAACTTAAAACATAGGACCTCACAAAAAAATGGGCTAACCCTTTGAGATTTTTATCATAGGTAGAGGTATATCACAACACTGTAAATATTACAACACCGTAAATATTAAAACTCTAAATGGCTTTATTTCAAAATCCTGAGTCCTATTTGAAAAATTTTTGGTGTTTAAGCTAAATTTAGCCCCTTTAAAGAACAAATAACTAAATTTTCATATATCACGCATACACAATCGAAATATGTCATCCAAAAAACTCGAAGGACCATTTTTTCGTCATTTTTAGAACGACCCCTAGGGAACAACGCTTGCAATAAATTTTATTTTTATTTTTTACATTATTTAAGCAATTATTATAAACAAAAAAAAATGGGATGCCACCTTTGACAAGTAGTTGACGGCCATTTTAAAATCGCATTGTAAAAACATCATAAACGTTGCTTTATCCTATGCTATAAACGCCAGGATAATAAATCTTTTTTGGTTCGATTGGTACTTTCTTTCTACATAAAAAAATCTATTTTGCGTTTAGTTTCAAAAATTACGTTTGGGCACTGAATTATATAAAATGCACATTTTTTAATGAAAAAAAAAATTAAACAAATGACTTTTTTTTTAAAACTAATTGGTATGAAAAATCCCCCATTATGAAAGAATTAACGGCTTTAAAGTTATTTAAAAATAAGTTTATTGTTTTTGATAAGTTACGGGGTTTCCAAGATAAAATTACCAAATCGGCAGAAAGGATTCATCGTTCTATATAATAGAGCTGTATAATTTGTGCTGCGTCTTCGATATTGTTACCACAAGTATTATAGATCGGGCGCCACCCTCTGTATTAACGTGGTAGAGGACTCACTTGCCTAGGTAGCAACTAAAACGACTAGGGTTAAAATAAAGGTTTCATTTATTTTGGTGAAATATGGTTTGCATGACAAACGGTAAAATTTAAATAAGTATCTATTAAGTAAACGAAAAGAAAACTACAGAAGGAGAAACACATAATAGATACCCAGAGTTCGGGGCGGTATTCAAGTTTAGGAAAAGCTATAGATTACGTTATGAAGCAGAAAAAAAATATTAAGAATGGAAAAAGTTAAGAGAGGTATGCATGTATTATTATTATACAACAAAACTTACAAATGAGGTGTAGATTGGGTTAAAGCAATACGATTACGCAGCAATACTTACAAAGGCAGTGTCGTTTCGGTTAGGGTGTAGGGTCCCAATGCAAGTACGATGAGATATCAATATTCGCAAAAGGGATGTGGGTTCGGTTAGGTTAAATGTATAAAACATGATCAGAGAACGGGTTAATTTAAGACCTCAAAAAGTGTTTGTACGGTTTTATTTTTTTTAAGTACAAATAATTAATATTTAAAACTAAAAGGCAATCACACATACATGACGGTGATTTACGTTAAGGCAGTAATAATTTTATTAAAAGAAAATTAAAAGAACGAAGCCACTTTTCACTACACGTGGGATGCGGTGCACTATAATACTCGGTTCTACATCCTCACATTATGTGATCTCAATTTATCGCGGAAACAGCAGAAGAAGAAAATGCAAAGCAGGTAGGTGTTCAATTAAACGGTCGGAACGGCTGTCTGGCTGATTTTGCTAAAATTCGGTGGTAGAGATTCCAACCGTACTTATTTTAAATAGAACGCGGTAGATAGCTGTAAAAATGAAAAATGTATATCTTAATCCTAGAAAATGTATTTCTAGGATTCCTAGAGCAACGAAAGTGATACCAAAGGTTGCGCAGTAATCTACTTGTGAGGTCTATAAAAAAGAACGGAATAGAAATTACTACCTGTAATTTGAAATAAACTTAGAAATAAAAATAGTAACTTCGTTACACACCCCTCGTTCTTCGGGAAGAAAAATTATTATTCCTAGTCATTTTTTTTCACAGAAAACGGCCTAGTTTCTAAAACTAACGAATCAAAATTAAAAAAACTATTCCTACCTAGTAAAAGATATTAACAAAAAATCCTTAATTACAGTAAGTAACTCCCCAAAACAAATAATTAAAAATAAAAAAACCTCTTCACGCTTGGGCTGGTCTACCCGGACGTGATCTGGAACCTCGCTCCGACGAAATCGTGTAATGAATTTATTTTATGACCGTTCGGCAGCAGTCTTTCGACCGGGATGGTTCTACCCTTTCTTGTACTCTTTCCACTGGTCCAAGGGAAACTCTTGAGGGTAGTAGCGGTCGCGATATCGGTGTAGCTTCCAATATTCTCGGTAGCATTAAAAATGCGTCGGTTCCGCGGAGCCATGTTTTGTGGTTTCTCTTTAAATTTTAATAATATAGAAAAATAATTAAAAATTCTACCGAGTTTCGGTAATTCAATACGTCAAACGGGTAAGTAGGTTATATAGGGTATCGATCAGTTAAGGAAATTATTAAAATCAGTCATTAATTTGTCACATCGATCGGGTAGTTTAATAAGAAAGAATAACAGGTTGCATTCGACTACATTTATACGGTATGAACGAAGACACTAAATATATACTCGTACATTCATCCTATCTTTTATGCATCATTCATTCGTGAGATATAAGGCAGAACAAAAAAAAGAAATAAAAAAAATATATCAGAACAGGAAAAGGTGAAGTAATGTGGGTAGAATTTGATAGCTATCATTCGTAATCGGGTTATTGTATAGTTTATTGTTTTGAGGAGTCCTTACTTTTGAATGGTTGATTTTAAAATAAAACGAATTTATTCAGCGGTAAGTATCGATTCTTGAGTCCGGAAGACAAAACCGTGGAAATAAAAACAAAAATATATTTTTAAGTTTTTTCTTTCCTTGGATGACAATAAATATATGTCTACCATTCGGCAACCGTAGTCTACGGCGGAATTTCCTTTCGGCCGGTCAATTTGACGGACGGAGATAAGTCGTGCCTTTCTTTAGATAATCCGACCATTCGGATTGACGTTGATATCCCTGTATCAGTTTTACAAAAGCTGGTTCCAGCACACGCGTGGGATCTTTCCAACTCAAAAGAAAACGCCTATTGTCTGTCACAGGCGCTAGAGCGCGTCGCTGCGTATTCTGGACGTCAATGGTGTATGGTTGAGCCGGTTTCGGGATTACGAATTTTGGATCCACCCAAGGAATTATAGATCTAAACGGATTGTACCGGTAGTATTCGGGAACCTTGGGTCGTCGGATTCGTCGGTCCTAAAAAACTAACTTCGCCGGCTTGAATCCGGAGTGGTCGGTTTTTACTGTCTTGGAAGGGGTAGGTTTTGGGGTGGCTATCGATTCCTCAAACGACAGTGACGCTTTGTCTCGGTTGAGGTGGCCATAAGGTTTTGCGCCTATAAACCGAGCCAAATAGTCTCCGGCGGTGGTTTTCAATATGCGCATTTTTTTTATCGGATCGGACGTCTACAAATAAAAAACATATATTTTTTTTGTGTGTTAATAGTAATTTGGTACCTCTACCTATCGATTTAGACCATTTCAGCAGATTCGTAGCTCGTGCACTGAGACATAAATGTAAATTTCACAATGAAATAATCAAAGAAAAAAAATCCTAGTCATAGACGGGATTTGCAGCATTTCGTAAGAAAAATAGTTGCGGTTAATATAATAAACGGAATATAAAAATAACGGTTAGGAAGTACTCAATAAGCCGGTTTTAGGTCTAAGTTCGTAAACAACAGGCGAGGAATTTTAGTTGCAGTATGGAAGAGCAAGAATATTTCGGTGCCAGTTTAGATGCATAGCCCCTGGCGGCTGACGAAAGAAGATTTTCACGTCTCATTATTCTGTCACCTCGGTGTAGTAATAGTAGTAACGACTCTGTGTCGTAAAGCTCTTCCTAGATTTACTCTGACTAGTTCAAAAGTGTCTCTCAGATGGGCCAGACGTTTAGTATATGCTTTAAATGCTTGGCCTGTAATATTCGGTTCCTCGAAAGGTAACGGGTTGTCGGTGATTTGGTCGGTGTCCTTGCGGAAAATGGCATTTGACATTTAAAAATGTGGGCGAGAATCCCGTGGAATCAGGTTTTGTACTGTAATATTTCAAACCTTACAATTTTACTTATAAATATTAAATATTTAAATTTAATTTTAATTATTAAATTTAACAAAAGTTATACTAATAAAAGTATTATAATAACTATGTTTAGTTTCTGTCAGTTTCGGGTTGGGTTATTTGAAACAGTGAATTTGCTAACAAATTAATGAAAACATTTATTAATTAAAGTGAAGGAACACAGAATAATAAATGTACACTTTCTGGAGATTTACATTTCTACTCAGTCTTTCTTCTGTGGTTTTGGTAGAAATGCCTGGGTTAGCAACCCTTTATATCAATATGTGTATTACTGGTTTCCTCTAAAAACAAACAAAAATGCCCCTTATAATAAGAAACAAAATTTTATTTTTTTGTTAAGTATGTTAAAAACCAGCCTAATTACCTATTATTCACTATAAAATCATCTCTTTAAAATTCAAATGTCAACTCTAAAGTGTTCCTGATATTCGGTTTTTTTCTGCCTTCGTCTATGCATTTCCCATCATTTTTTATTAATTTCTATTTATAATCGTAAACTACTTTTTGTAAACTTCTTGCATTTACTCAAAATCGTAGTGTTAATAACATTATTATAAATACATAAAACAAAACAGACAAATTTAGTAAATTTTTTGATTCTAAAAATAGCCTCGATTTTATCACTTATCTTCACGTATTTTCTATATACTAAGTAAACATTTTACGGAAATCCTTGTTAAAGTATCACATCTTAATTTTCTTAATTTTCTTTGATTTCTCTTTCAATCTGTCACCTGTAAATTGTGACACTGGACAAGCATGCGCATTAATGCTAATCAATAATTATTTTTCCGATTGAGCTGTTTCTGAACATGTTGCCAGATTTATTTTTCAAGAAAATATTTATCATAAACTTTTAAGTTTTTGTCGTAAACCAATTTAAACAAATAAATATTTATAAGTTGTTATAATTGTCTTTTATTTGTAATACATCAAAATGTTTAACAAAAGGAAAAAATGTACAATGGCAAGTTTGCTCACCATTATTTTTCAAAAGATATTCTAAAACTCAGATGCCATATCGTCATCAAATTCTTGAAGTTTTTTAAGTATCCGAAATTTTTCTAACAACAAGACATTTTTCTTTTCAATCCCTCTTTTGCTCTATCAAAGTCCTAGATACCCCCCACATTGTAAATTTCCAATTTTTGGTAAGTTTCTTTTGAAGTTCTTTTACATTATTATCTCAACATATCAAGCAACTTCTTACAAAATTCTTTCTGTAAATTTCAGCTATGGCTCTAACACAATTTATAAGATATTCCGTAAGACGGCGAAGCCGTGAAAAATGGCCAATATCTCTTCCTAATGCACAGCGTGCATTTACAAATTTTAGCTGTCCTCTATAGAGGTAAGTTATTATTATCAAGTTTCTCTCTTGTCAATTTTCCTAATTTTTTTTTAAATCTTATTTGTAAAACTTTATTCCTCTGACTCTCTTAGGACCTCTACGGTAGGGCCATAGAATATCCTAACTTAATATCCATCTATGGAACCATGGCTATAGGCAACTCTATAGCTTACATATAATAATATAAAAATGATTCCGGTGGTAACGGGTAAATGATCCATTATTATGTGTAAATGGATGAGCAACAACACCCGACTGCTGCCGGAGACTAAGTATGCTAGAACTGTGGAAAGGTGTGCACAAACACAAACAAACAAAAAAATGCACAACAGATAGCGACGATACAAAATAGAGAAAAATTGCCTTTAATCATAATGTCAATGTTCTATCCATGAATAGCGGTAACTAGTATGTCAGCTTGACACCACTACTTAACGAGGCAACCAAATAAAGTACCACTAGGGAGGATTAACTGGTTATGTTACATGAATTTATTTACCATTTTTTTTTCAATTATTTTTTGTTCTGGTTTCTGGATATTGGGGATATTTATTATATTTACAACATTCCGCCGCGGTGTCTCCTGTGTAAGAATGAGCTGATCCCGTATCGATCAATGCAGAAAATGATGCTTCGTCTATGTAAATACAGACATGGGGTCATATGTCAGACGAATGGGTTCTTCCCCGGTAAGAATAAGGCGAGGATTGTCGGCAACGGTACTGAACTGACCTCGGAACGGTACAGCGCCTTCTTAGTTTTCCGACAGGTTGCATGGACAATCTTTAAGATTACGACACTGGTTACGGTAGTGACCCGACAACCCGCAACGAAAACAAATATTTGAACGATTTATGGTGCTCGTAATCTGGTTCGGTCTATCTTCACGGCTATGTAAAGCAGAAGGGTCTAAGTTGATATTCTGATTAATTCGTGAATTATAGAAAGTCGTATTCTGAGGTCGCTGGTACTGATTTGTAGTAATCGTGGTCGGCTTCGATCTGTCTTCTTGGCGGCGTGAAAAGGAATTGTAAAAAGTCGTATTTTGCGACGTTGAAAAGTACTAGATTTTGTGACGCTGGACTTGTGGCATTAACACCCGAGCCGGAATAACGCATTCCTTGTGGGGCTGTAGGTGCATTTCGGCTATGTAACTCGGTTAACAAAAGTTCGGTTTCCGTAATTAACCGTGAAAGTGTGACCACATCAGTAAAATCGATTTTTCTAATTTGCTGATGGTATTCATGTTGCAAATTACGGTATAACCATCGTATCTCCTATTCGAAAGACATATATCCTAATAAGGGTTTGAAGATCGGTTATGTAACGACTAATCGGTTCGTTTGCTGTTTGCAATCGCCGATTAATTTCGGCTTCTAGGTCTTCTGAATAATTTAAGGGGTAATAAAAAGCACGCAACTCGAAAAAGAAAGTATCCCAGAATTGCCAATGACCACAATTATTTCGAAACCAATGGGCAGTCTGCTCTTTTAAAAGAGCTGGTCAGTGTGGTAACAAATCATTTACGTTTACTCCCTGCGAGAGACATAGTTAATGTATTATTTCAATAAATGAAACCAGATCGTCAAATGATAATTATAATCCGCTAAAAGATAGGTTCCATTTACGTATGTTTTGTGGTATGGTGTGGTGTACAGACAACTGGCTAATATTTAACGGTGATTGTACGGGAGGGTTAACTCAGACGGTAGGTACTGGTATGTGTGCATGAGGTGGTACAAACGATCCCATCATGATTTGAGGTTGCATAGTCGCCTGAGTAACGGTTGTGAGGGGTTCGAAAAATGTAGTATTACTAGGGACCGATAAAAGATTTGGGACGTGGGCAAGAATAACATTTGGTTGGGAAGTAACAGAGGGTTGATTTATATTATGCGGCAATAGAGGAACGTAAGGTTGAGTTATATTTGCGGACGGTAAATTAATAACGGGGTTACTTAACGGTGAGGATGTCGGTTGAGATTGAGAAACAGTAGAAAAAATAAAAGGTTGGCCACCAGGATTTGAAGTGGCCTGACCATCTTGAATAAAAGTTATTAGAATTTTTCGTAATATTTCAACAGTAACGGTTGTGTTTAACTGAAATTTATTTAGTTCGGTAATCAGGTCGTCATTTTTCATTAAATAAATCCAGGTAACTCTGGTACTGTTAGAAGTAGCGTTTTTCTGATAACTTGGTGATAAGACTATTGGTAGTCGTGGTATGATTAGAGGCCGATACACACGTCGTATTTACGGTGGTATTCGGATTACCGTTAGCAAGCGTGGTGTTAATCATTAAGGCGACGATAGTAGTTACTGTGCTATTAACTACTAGTAATGGTGGTAGCAGGTACACTCAGTGGGTCCGTTAGCTGATTATTCTTGGTCATTTCGTATTTAAAATTCAAGTTCAATAAAAAAAATTAATAATAAAAAAACACAAAAAGGTAAATGGTTAGGTAAGTGGTCGGGTTTACGATGTCGATTTTTGCTTTCTTTTTAGGCGGTGTATCGATTTTATCTATACTATGTTTTTGTTTTTATGAAAGTCTATGTAGCAAATTTTAGAACCTTAAAACAAAAGTATCTCTTTTTACACCAGTAGAAGAGCTTTGACACGTTTAAAAAAAAAACCTAAATTTATTCGGATTCTCATAAGCACTTTCATTCAAAAAAATTAAATAAATTACAAATAAGTATGCCCAAAAACTAGTCACATCCAAAGAGGAGACAGGTTCACTAAATATCACTAAGTTCTACGGTATAAGTAGGTAGTAAGTAAGAACTTGTTCACTCGAGGACCTTCCCAGCTATGAGTGTGCTGTAAATCTTCCCACTGAAAGACCGATTCGAGGAGGGGAGGAGAGTGGGATCCCCGTAGTAATCTTAACCCTAATCCTTCTCGAAAAAAAATTTTTTAGGCAAAAGAAATTCTTTGCATCCATTTTTATTCTCTCCCATCTTAAGATAAACAATAAAAAAAAATTGAGAAAAAAAAAGTATTTAGCTGGGGAAGAGGTTTGAACCTGAAAGTTCTGTATTGCCAGCCTTTACCTATAGTTTTCCGACACGGAGTCATTTTGCAAAAAAGATGGTTATATTCGGTATTGTATCGGCTGGAATGCATCGCCTATTAATCGACATGGCCACCGGTTGTTAACCTCTCTCTTTTATCTAATATACCGATATTCGGAAAGTTTTTTATCGGTCTGGTGTCAGGTAATTAATTATCTACATAAAAAATAAAAATAATATAATAAAAGTTGCGACTTATCGGGTCTTGCCAACTATTCCTTGTTTTTTTTTTTAATGTTGTTTATATATCTATAAGAAAAATAATTTCTTTCCTTTGTAACATAACGACCTATTCCCACCATTGTAGGGGTTGTATCATTTTTTTAGCTTAATAAACGTGGAAGTGTATCTTCTCGTTTCCGGGAAACTGGACAGTGAGGGGTACAGTCGTTATTTCAGAAAGTATCTAAAAGCAGTAATTAACCGATTTGGGGTAGTAAAACTTGGGAGACGTGGGGTTAATTTTAAATTTTTTTTTTAGTTCCATATTTGACAGCTGCTTGGGCGCCAATTTTGTAACGCCCCTATTTAGGTGGTGAATATTTGGTCAAATCGGTTTACTAATTATTCAGTAAAGCATCGCTTAACTTGCAGGAAAAGACTTAAATTATTTCCAACTGAGTATCTCGGGCGCCACCCTCTGTATTAACGTGGTAGAGGGCCAACTTGCCTGTGTAGCAGAGTGGAGACGGTTAAACCAGGGGTTTAGCTGTCTCTCTTCTTTAATTATCTTGACTATAAAAGAACTAAAACGACAAGGGTTAAAATAAAGGTTTCATTTATTTTGGTGAAATATGTTTTGCATGACAAACGGTAAAATTTAAATAAGTATCTATTAAGTAAACGAAAAGAAAACTACGGAAAGAGAAACACATAATAGAAACCCAGATTTCGGGGCGGTATTTAATTTTTACGGCGATTCGGACCAGATGAACGGATCGTAGGCCCACCTTTCATTAAGGGTTGTATAAAAACTTGACTCTGAGGAACCTGCCCGTTACAGAAACACTCACAAACTCACGTACTAAAGCCAAACAGTTTAAAATCTCTTTTTCAATGCCCATTCTTCTGATGTCTCAATTAACGTTTCCTATCTTAATTTTCGGTGTGTGTATTATAAATAAAAGGTATGTATGTTCTAATGAAAGTACGATTTTACAGCAGTACTTACAAAAGTAGAATTTCAAGGTGGTTTAAGTTAGGTTGTCCCATTGCAATACGATTATACAGTACTTACAAATGAAGTGTGGTTTAATTTAAAGTGTCGGTTTCTTAATGCAAGCATAATTATACAACAATACTTACAAATGAAGTGTATTTAATCTAGAAGACAAACAGACTTTAGAATACGTATCTTTAATAAAAAAAACTCTGCATGAATCAAAATTACCTTCAATATAAAAATAACTACTACCAACAATTAGAAGGAACCATAATGGGTAATAGTTTATGACCGTTTATTGCAATAAGCAAATTTGAATCAGATATAAGTAAAGAATTGTCACCGGGGCCTGACGGCATATTCCCGGCGCTCCTGCAAAAAGGCCAAGAGATACTCCTACCTTTTGTAAAGAGAATCTTTAGGGTCAGCATAGTAATGGGATATGTACCGACAGAGTGGAAAAAAGCCACCGTTGTCTTTATTCCGAAGGCCGGAAAGAAAGACTATACGGCGGCCAAATCCTTCAGACCCATTAGTCTAACATCCTTTTTGATGAAGGCATTGGAAAGAATGGTGAACAGATACCTACTAGGGGGAGTCCTAACCAACCAACCTTTCCACAGAAACCAACATGCATACGTGGAGGGAAGGTCTACCGACACGGCCCTACACGCAATAGTGCATAAGGCAGAAAAAGCCCTTCAATTCAAACAGTACGCCCTGGCAGTATTCTTTGATGTCGAAGGAGCTTTCGACAAGGCGAAAGTGCAGGTAATAACAACAGCCCTGCAGAGAAGGGGAGCCGAATGGGTAAAATCTGCACTAACAGGGAGAAAGATCCAGGCCAATCTAGGGGAGTCCAGGGTCAACATAGAGGCACCGGGAGGCTGCCCACAAGGCAGCTGCTTATCTCCACACCTGTGGTGTCTGATTATGGATACTCTCCTACAACGCCTAACAGAGGAAGGATTCGACGCCCACGCATACGGCGACGACGGTGTCGTGGAGGTGGTAGGGCACCACCTAAACACCGTCTGTAACAGAATG
The DNA here is from genome assembly GCA_963921995.1 of Oxystoma pomonae. Lineage (NCBI taxonomy): Eukaryota > Metazoa > Arthropoda > Insecta > Coleoptera > Brentidae > Oxystoma > Oxystoma pomonae. The sequence goes on along the minus strand of OY998166.1, from coordinate 53,559,433 downwards.
CAAAGGGCGGTACGAATCATAGAAGACTGGTGTCAACAAATCGGTCTTTCTGTCAATCCAGGAAAGACATTCAGAGCACCCAAGATGTACGGGAGACCACTGACTTTGGTTTCAGAACTGAAGTACCTAGACACCCTAGACAAGGGGCTCACCTGGACACCACACGTTGCGAAATTGACCAATAAGGTGCAGGCAACGATGTGGCAACTGCGTCGAGTGGTTGGCCGCATCTGGGGTTTGAGCCCCAGAAACCTCCACTGGATGTACACGGCAGTACTAAGACCAAGGATCCAGTGCGGATCCATAGTCTGGTGGCCAGCAGTGGAGAAGGTCACTACTACCATCAAGCTTAGGAGCCTACAGGGAACCATATGCAGAGGGATAATCGGCGCTATGAGGACGGCACCTATACAGGCACTCGAAACCATTCTGGAACTGCCGCCGCTTCCGATCTGGATCAGAAAAGGAGCGATGGCGACCCACTTCCGGCTGAGAGATACAGGTCATTGGAGAGGAAGAGGGGAAGCTGCGGGGCATCTTAGGATTGTCTAAATCGCCGAGAGAGAAATCCCTAGGGCAGTGGTTAAAACACAAAGACCAAAAAACCCCTGGAGATTCAACAAGAGGTACAAAGTAGTCATCCCAGACAGGGAACTATGGCAGAGTGAAAACCTCCGCGAACAAATCGAGGAGAACGCCGTGATTTGCTACACCGACGGGTCCAAACTGTCGGAGAGGCAAACCACAGGATCGAGGGTTTATGTGAAAGACCAGGAGGTTCGAAAGAGCTACCCGCTCGGAGAGCAAGCCACGGTCTTTCAGGCAGAGGTGTACGCCATAATAATGGCTGCAAGCATGGAACAAATAAAGAACGGTAGGGAGGAGCATGTTTCAGCCCTAAAGGCACTAAGGGCGCCCAAGATCACCAACACCTTGGTGGAGGAATGTGCGGATGCACTGGAATCCTTGGGAGAGAGCAGACAAGTGACGCTTATGTGGGTACCGGGACATATGGGGGTGCCGGGTAACGAGATGGCCGACGAGCTCGCCAGGACCGGAGCAAGCACCCAGTATGTAGGGCCGGAACCACTCCTAGGAACAACCAAGAGGCAATTGCAAAGTCGACTCAATGAATGGGCCAACGATGCCATGGCGACCGCTTGGAGAGCAGGAACAGGATGCAGACAGACCAAGGACTTCGTGAAGGGCCCGGATGTAGCCAGACAAAAATGGCTTCTGGGGAGATCGCGAAGGGACGCTGATCTGCTGACAGGTATCATAACAGGTCACAACCGACTAAGGAAGCACATGACCCGGATAGCGGTGGAGAATGACTCGACCTGTCGGGCCTGCGGGCGGGCAGAAGAGACATCTCGACACGTTATAGCGAACTGTGAGGCATACCAGAGGACGAGATATCAGGTATTCGGCTTTCCAACCCTGGATGAGGAGGACCTGCACACGCTCAAATGGGACAAAATACTAGACTTGGCAAAAAGAATAGTGAGACCAAATGAGCAAACTGCCAGACCAGCGGTGCAGGCGGTGGATTAGGGGCAGGCTCGGGGTAGGGCAGAAAGGGACCAGGGAGGCCTACTTGCCACGCTTCGCGCCGCCCCTTCTCTACTACTACTACTACTACTAAGTAAAGAATTCGAGTATTTCCCCACAGTATGGTTCAGGTATGTAGATGATGTGTTTGCAGTATTCAACACTAAAGTAACTAGTGTTGATAATTTTATGGAAAAAATAAATTACAAATTACCCACAATTGCCATTTCTAGACACTTTAGTAATAATAGATAAAAATAAATTAGAATTTGACCTCTACAGAAAAGGAACGGTCACCAACAGGTATATTCCAAATGTTGCTTACAACATAAGCTTGCAAGTTTGCACTTTTTAACATATAGATTAGTAAATTTCCCATTAAACAAAGAAAGGTTTGAAGCAGAAAAGAATAGGATTAGGAATATAGCTGGCGAAAACGGTTACGACGAAGGCGTAATAAATAAGCTGATAAATAGACATAATTTTTAAAAGACCTTTCGGAATTCCTCATTTTTCATAATCCTAATTATATGAAAGGATTACAAAAAGTATTTAATAACATCGGTCTTAAATTGGTATATCAATCCGGCAACACAATAAGAAGTTTACAGGAAAATCCCAAGGATAAAACTACAGTTCTAGAAAAAAAGTGGAATTTACGAAATAAGTTGCATAGATTGTGACAAAAAATATATTGGCCAAACGAGACGCTCTAGTCAAACACGATTCAGAGAACAATCAGCACACCTAAAATACGAACGAACAGAAAAGTCAAGTGTGCCGAGCATGCTTTTGAAAACAATCATAGATTCACATTAAATAACCTAAAACTTCTAAAAAGTATACTTTTGGTTTCGAGTGCCGGCTTCCTTTTGAATGCATATGAAAGTACGGAAATCATTAAATCCAGAAATAGTTTAAATAAAGATAGAGGCTCCATTCCATTTAGTACACTTTATTCTTTAGTTGAGGGGTGATAGGATTATGAAGCGTGACCAATAACAAATTATTAGTCTTATCTCCGCCCACTAAAAGATAGTATATAAGATAGAGTGTATGTTAATATAATTTATTGTTTATCGTCTCCTAATGATGCTAACGTGGTTAGCAAAACGCGCGTCGAGTGCAAAAAAGTGTAGTTTTGGTTTGTACAAAACAATCATACGTTTGTTATAGTGCAACCAAAGCTTCTAAATTCCCAATATAGTGTAGGTTGGGCTAGAGCGAAGTGTACCAATGCCAGTACGATTACGCAGCAATACTTACAAAGGCAGTGTCGGTTCGTTTACGGTGTAGGGTCCCAATACAAGTACGATGAGACATCATTACTCGCAAAGAAGGTGTGGGTTGAACATGAACAGAGAACAGGTTAATTTAAGACCTCAAAAATACTGTAGTGTTTGTACGGTTTTCTTATCTTTTTTTGAAGTACAAATAATTAATATTTAAAACAAAAAGAGGATAACGTATACATGACGGTGATTTAAGTTGAAACAGTAATAGTTATTTAATATCTTAGAAAATTAAAAGAAAGAAGTCACTTTTCACTACACCTGGGATGCGGTGCACTATAATACTCGGTTCTACATCCTTACCTTAAGTAATCTCAATAGATCGCGGAAACAGCAGAAGAAGAAAATGCAAACCAGGTGTTCAAATAAACGGTCGGAACGGAGTGCCGGCTTTGTTTTTAAAATTTAGGCGCCAGGCTGTCTGACTGATTTTGCTAAAATTCAGTGCTAGGGATTCAAACCGTACGCATTTTAAATAGAACGCGGTAGATAGCTGTAAAAATTAAAAATGTATATCTTAATCCTAGAAAATGTATTTCTAAGGTTCCTAGAACAATGAAAGTGGTACCAAAGCTTGCGCAGTAATCTACTTATGAGGTCTATAAAAGAGAACGGAATTTCTACTGGTAGATTAGCGAGACTGGCGGAATAGAAAACCATGCATACCTGTAATTTGAACTAAACTTAGAAATAGAAATCGTAACTTCGTAACAATACATAGTCTCAGATAACCATTTTATTATTTTTGTTTTTAGGGAAATTAAATCTTAGGAGTACTCAATGGCTAATGGAAGGGGGGGGGGGCTTGAGCTCCGCTTTACCTACGCCACTGAAAAAACAACGCTAAAAAATATAAATTATGTAATGCATTACAAAACGGCAACCCTGGAAAATTTTTTTCTAATCCAAATTTCAATTTTTTTTTGGATTAGCCAATTCATTCTACCTCACCGATTAAAAAAGCTCATACTCACGTTTTTGTTTCTAGGAGTTCTACCCAGAAACGTTCCTAACTTCGACAATTTCCAGAAATATCTAAAATAAGAAGAATAACCGTATTAAGAAAATAAAAATATAAAAATACTTACGCGTAAATTATGGTAGTTCAATACTTACTTTACGGGTACCAATTAAAGCCGTGGTAAAAACATAATCTTTGTTGGTTTAATAAGAGAATGTGTTGCCTTAACGGGTCGGGGGTATTACTAGGCCCCACCACATTAGGAATATCGTAAACCAGATCTTGTAATACATTTGCATGTTAGCGCAAAATGATATTGATATAAAATTTTAACAAACGTATTTTTTTAAACAAAACATAAAAGAGATTTTTTCTGTAGAAAGAAAATACTAAAATCGGACAAAAAAAAATTCATTGTCCTAGCGTTTATAGTATAGGAGATAGTGGCGTTTATGTTGTTTTTACAAGGCGAGTTTACAATGGTGATCAATTACTTATCAAAGTGAACTCAGATGGACCCCTATTTTTTTATATAATAATTGCCTAAATAATGTAAAGAATAAAAATAAAATTTATTGCAATCGTTGTTCCATAGGGGTCGTTCTAAAAATCACGAAGAAATTGTCCTTCGATTTTTTTGGATCACATGTTTCAATTATTTTTAGGTAACATTGACAATTTTCATTTAAAGGGGTCAGATCTACAGATTTATAAATTAAGCTATTGAAAGTTTTGATGTTTACAGTGGTGCCATATAGGTGGCAATTATTTATTTTTGGAATCCCTAAACCCACCTCTACCTATGATAAAAATTTCAAAGTGTTAGTCAATTTTTTTGGGCTCACCTGCCTGGCACTCTAAAAAGGCTTATGGTGAGCTCGTGCAAGACCCGAGAGAAGGGGTTCTAATATCTGTATTTTAACGAAAGTTTTCTTTTTTTTATTGATTAATAGAAGACAAAATTTTGCGCGTAAATGTGTAGATAGTGCATTGGATATCTATAAAAAATGGATGGGTAAAATTCTTATAGATTTCTGTTTTTCAGACCAGTTTGGAAAAATTATAATTTTCTGATGGACAAAGAAAGCACCAAAAAGCAACCCGTAACTTCCACACACCAAAAATAATTCAAACAAGTTTGCTAGTCCAGCCGTAGACCCTTTTTCGCTGAGTTTTAGATCATGCACAGCAGTAATATTTGCTTTTTACTTATACCTCTTACTAACTAGACGTCCTGAGTGAAAACGTAATTTAAAATGAAAAACTTTACCAAATAGGTACTTGTATTTCTATTGGATTCCCATTTCTTCTAAAACAGTGCTTAGTGTTAAACTTCAGGACAGGCTTGAGTGCCCTTTTTGTACGCTCATGAAAGCAACCTCAAAAAAAGTTAAGTAAAAAATTTATATTTAAAAATGTTTGGAAGATAGAATAATTTTAGTAAAGTGCCTTTTAAAAATGAATAAAAGACAAAAAAGTTATAAAAAAAACAACCCAAACGTAATTGAATATGGATGAGCGTTTAAATCATGTTTAAATCATAGAAAAATGTAAACCAGATTTCCGCATGGACACATGCGACATAAGACAGCAATATAATTTATTTAATTTTTAAAAAAACAATTGACATCTGCTTAAGTCTAAGTTGAAAATAAAAGCAAGAAAACAGATTTTTAGGATACAAAATCATATCAGCAAACCGTGGATTTTAACGCCATCTCCAATAAGGATAATATGCGTTTGAACCATTGTAACAAACCATCTCAAATTCATTAGTAATAAAATATAAATTGTTATTGACTAGTAATAATAATTGTTAAGCAGGTACAATTTTTGGAAAATATGTATCTATAATAAATTTGCTTTAGTCGAAAATTGTAGGTATTATTTGGATAAAAAAAATGGTTGTGCTTATTATATGTGTCGTATTTTAAATATAATCAGAAATTGTAGAACTAGGTAATAAATTAACAAAATATCTTTAAATAAAATGGATATTGTTTAAATATTAGGTAGGAAACAAACACTATGCAAAAAGAAATGGACGGTTTAGTTACATACGCCTTTATCCCTTTTATTAACGCATTGTAGCGTCACGGTGTTTCAGAGCAACGCGCGTATTTGTAGTGTTTGATGTACGTTTTTATACGTCATACTTAAACTACTTTTTGGTTTTTTTCGACACTACGTGAAGGAAAAGTCAGAAAGGTGTTATGGTTAGTTATCGTTGAGCATATTTAATGATTTCTTAAAAAAGAATGATTTTTCTTATACGTCATGTCTTCATTATTAAGAGATTTAAAAGGATTTTTTCCACTATAACAAATTGAAAAAGGAAAATGAGCTGGATTTATAAGAAATTATTTTGTGGAGAAAAACATAACAATCATATTATTATTATAAAGTAAGTAACTAACAGATGAACGGTGGTGGGTTAATTATACTCTATATAGTACAACGAATGGGGCTGCCTCCACTATTTTTCTATTATATACTTTTAAATTTCAAGTTGCAAAAAAAGCCCCACAACAAGTAAAATACTATGCAAAAACAAAAAAGTCGTTTTTTTTTTAATAAAAAAATCTACGATTATTTTTAAAACTTTTAGTATGTTATCCCCTTGAACAAGCCGATCTACAAAATATGGTGTTTATTTTAACTTTCTAGCTTTAAAAGAATTGAAGTTATGTGGGGGCTCCTCAGCTTAACTACAGTTACAGCTACGAAATTAATTTAACAAAATGCCTACAAAAGGCTAAAAAATGTTGTATTAAAAATATTTAGGCCTCTTGACCTACGTGCTCGCGCGCCTATTTCCAGTGATCGGGCGAGCATCACAAATCTTTTGAATTTCCGATGCAACTGACTTGATGCCAACAAGTTCAATCGGCTTCAAGGGCTAATGGCGATTGATAGATGGATTAATCATCAGCGACAGCTGTCAGAATCAGTTTTTGAATCAAATGTTGATGTCGGTTCCAACGTTTAGATGAATTTCAGATAATTTTAAAAAATTGCCAATCCTGTTGCCCCGCCTTCATAAATATTTATGTTTGAATAATTATAACCATAAAGCAAGTTTAGTTACCTACCTTATTATTATAACTGACAGCATTGCAATAAGCAGCCACGACTATGAATTAAAAATACATATTTAGGAAATAAGTCAGTGTGGGTTTAAACAACACACTGTGATCAAAATTAAGGAAAAAGACGACCAAAAATGCCATCCAAAACTGATAGCAGATTCTGATTATTAGTCCGGTCATTTTGGAGGTAGCCCCGAACAAAATTAGTTAGAAGCTAATTTTGACCAATAATTATTCTTTTGGGTCTAAATAGTATCCCCAAGAAAATCTTCCAATATCTGCTAGGGGAAACCCCTCCAAACCCCCCTCCAATCCCTCCAAAATCTGCATTTTTTTCAGTTTTATCGGTTTTTCTTAAAAACTAAGCTCCCAGGAGAAAAATGTGTAGTATACTTTATTATGGGTTATAAAATTTCCTTTCCAACGATGTATCGCTTAGTATCGTTTATTTTATGGTTGACAGTCCAGTGTCGTTAGTACAATAGGGTTATTTCAAAAAATCGCAAAAAATCACAATTATGCGTAATTTTATATAGAAAAAAAAAAAACAAAAAAAAAGAACAAATAAGCAAAAAGTGCCAGGTCAGAAAATTGGGGTTTACCTTAGGCAGAATCATTGGCGGGGTTTGCGCTTGCGTACAAAATTTTTGCGGACTTTGCTTCAGTTCGTTATTAAATACTACACTACACATTCTGAATAATTTGAGACTTTTCCCATTTGCCTCAAATCAAGCAAATACTATATTTTGTGTACACGAAGAAGATTTTAACCTAGCATAACACACTGCAGTGGAGTACGCACAAATTAATTGGGTGGGGGGGGGGCTTAAGTATCAGCATATTCTGAAATAACCATTTTATTCTCAATTTTTGGAAAAAAATAATATTTTTGGAGTCGATATTTAATGGCCCTGGGTGGGGGGGGGGAAGTATGAGCATGCGCACACCACTGCATTGTGCCGTCTGCTTATAAAGATTGTAAACAAATGCAGTTGTATCAAAGATAAAAAATATATTTTTTTACTGATCGTATGAATTTTATTTTTTGCAGTTTAAAATTAAAAAATAAATAAGAAAAAAATAAAACCAATAAAATGAACTAAACTAAATTATTCTAAGAAACCGTCCTCAACTTCAACCAAAGAATTTATATTTTTGCAGTGGAGACCCATGCAGCTTGTACAACTCGTAGTGCATTTTAAATTTACTTTATTGCAACTGCACATTCCCCTTTGACAATCAGATTTGCAACTGCAAAAAAAATTAATTTTAGGAAGAATTCTGGAGCTATTTTCTTTGAATTATGGATAGGGTGAAATTTGCCATTTTTTTAACCCATGCCCAATTCTCAGGATTTAAGCTACGTCCCAACAAAGTTTGGACATGCAAATAAACCCTTATCAAATGAGGTGGGACTGCTTCGCTGGTGGGAGACAAAGACGCCAATTCAAATTCGCTAAACAATTTTTGTCGAGCAACAATTTGATTGTATTTTATATGGCGAAAATTGTTTAAACAATTAGTTTCGCCACTATATCAAGCCAAGATAAATTCTTCGCCTATATTGGACAACAAATGGCTATCAGCCGTCTCTGTTTTAAATAGCAATAACTGTTTAGCCAATGATTTATTTTTCTTGACGACGTTCATAGAGCTTTGTTTTGATTTTTTAAATAGAGCTGAAGTTTATCGCATCCTGAAACAGCATGTAGAAATAAAGTGTTTTCCAAAATAGACTTTTCTAATTGCGATTTTAGAATGCTGATGTTAGTTATTTTGCCCCCAGACCAGCTGCATTATTAGGCCTGAACATGTAAACATTCTCGGTTCTGACATATTCGATATGCAGGACCATTAAGTCTGTATCTTGTGCAACCAAAACAACTAAAGCTTCTTTTTTTCCGCAATTTTTGTGGCAGTAGTTGCTATGAGAAAATCTGCGTCGGCTTCTGCTTTTTCAACAGAAATTCCAGCAGCACTGAATTTTTTCTCCAAAATGTTGACGATTTGCTCTTTATTGGAGCTTATAGCTAAAAAACTATGCTCGTTTATTGATACACCCTCTGGTGTAACGTTAACAATTTGTCCTTGTACTTTTAAAGTTAGGTGTTCATAGAATTTCATATTTTTCGTCTTTGTACCTGTCAAACACGACAGTACATTTGGTACCAAAATGATACAGGACATATTTAAGACATTGATCACCCTGGTTCCCAAACTACCTTTCTTAGCAAGTACCCTCCATTAATTATGTAATATTTCTTTCCATCTGGAAGAAAATCGCTTGGGGGTGACTTTTTTCAAAATACTTTAAAAGGCTCGACTTCCTATTTTTTCTCATGGAAATATCATTGAAGAGGCTAGTAGGGACTTGAGCAAGCTCATATGAGAAACATTTTTTCAAATTTTTGTCACTTTTGACCGTACAAATTATTCTGTTAAATAACTGTATTGGATTGATAATTTCCACAGAGTCTTTGATTTTTACAGATCTGTTCATGTAAGCAATGGGCAATACCCTATATGTTTGCTGATGTGCTGGAATGGAGCCAGACCGCTACCCCCAGAAGCAGAGCGCTTGCAGGGTTACTAGTTATTATTAATCCTATTAATTTTATACATGCAAAAAATTGTGTGTGCGTATTTGGGTGAAATTTCGTAAAAATATATTATTTTCGGATATCGTGCCTGTAGAATTTTGGGATAAATTTATTGTTGGCAATAAAACTACGGTTTTTTTTAAGCTGCATTTTTTTAACGAACGCCACTGTGCGCTTTTATTAGTAGGTATCAGCGGCGTACGCAGAAATTTTCCCTTAGAGGAGGCTTGACTGACAGAACACTTTATTGGTGATTTTTGGGCAAAATTCAATGTTTACGAGACGATTTTAGTGGCGGTGGAGGGGGGCTTGCTTAAAGCTCCCCCTGCGTACGACAGTGGCAGGTATGTTAATAAGTAGAACAATAGCCATATTGTGCTTTATTAAAAGTATTTTTGAAACGAAATTTATATTTATTTTAGTTTTTCGGCCTGATTTGGTTAAAAATTGCGATATATCTTTTGAACGGACGCCACTGGACTGTCAACCATAATATAAATGGCACAGCACAATACATCGTTGGAAAGGAAATTTTATTTCCTACAATAAAGTGTATTTCATATTTTTCTCTAGGAAGCTTGATTTTTGAGAAAAACCAATAAAACTGAAAAATGCAGATTTTGGAGGGATTGGAGGGGGGTTTGGAGGCGTTTTCCCCAGCAGGTTTTGGACGATTTTCTTGGGGATGCTATTTGGACCCCTAAGAACGGTTTTTCGTAAAACTTAGCTTGTAACTAATTTTGTCCGGGTTCGGCTCTAAAATGGCTCCAAATGACCGGACTATATAGACCCTTTGGGTAACAAAACATTTTATTTTTTACAATCACAGCTGATCGTTTTTTCAATTTTTTTTTTTTAAATATTTCATGTCATCTTAATGAAACACGATAGCGCCGTTATCCAATATTTATAAAATTTGGAAGAATTATGTCTAAAAAATAATAAAGATATAAAATGGTTATTTTAAAAACAAAAAATAGTTTGGAATTTATTAAGGAAACTCAGCTAATAAATATTTAAAGATTCTTAGAATCAAAATGGACTACTGCTCGCCCTAAATTTTCAGGGTACCTTGGAGACATTATTCACCTGACTATCCAACAATGCATTTTTCAAAATATGTGTATGCGTTTGAAGCAATTCAATATATAGAGTTCTTAAGCAAAACAGGTATGAACTATGCCATCCATAGATTTGAATGCTGTACCAAAAGCGATAAAAAGAATTAATGGACTATGATTTCCAAGAACAGCTGTACAGAGTAAAAAGTCAGAAATTTTCAGGAGTTTTGCATGCGTTCCCTTCAAAATCCTAAAACAAGCAAAAATTATAGAGGTGAGCATTTCACTCTGAGTAACTGGCGACAATTACTTTTTATTTTAGAATTAAAAAAAAAAATAAAATCCCAAACCAAATTCTACAAGCAGTAAGCAGTCATATATGTTTTTTAGGAGCATGAACGATAGCAATTTCGAAGGAAATTGTTCCAAAATTTTCGTGTTTGCCACCTCAATAATTTTTGCTTGTTTTAAGTTTTTGAAGGGAACGCATGCAATAATCTTTAAAGCTATGAATGCAATAGTTAATAGCTGTTTTTATGTAAAAATTTTATATCTTGAATTGCTTCAAAAGCATACACATATTTTGAAAAATGCATTGTTGCATAGTTAGGTAATTATAACATTAAAACTGCACGTGGTTATGAGTCAAATCGAAGAATGTCTTCAGTTTCTGGAGAAAAGCTTGGGAACTTGGTCGGAATAGGAGGGTGAATCTGTTCATAGAAAATTCTTAAAACACTGAAGCAAATATAAAATTAACGTAATTCAAAATACAAGATACCCTGAAAATTTAAGGCGAGCAGTTGTTTCTAAGAATCCTTAAATATTTATTAGCTGTATTACCTTAATAAAAGTTATTGTTAAACTGCAAACTTTTTTTTTATTTTTAAAATAACCATTTTCTATCAATAATATTTTTTAGACATCATTCTGCCAAATTTTATAAATATTAGATAAGGATGCTAGCGTATTTTATTAAAATGACATGAAATATTTTTAAAAAAATTCAAAATGTTCAAAATTTGAAGAAACGATCAACTGCGATTTTAAGAAATAGAGTTTTTTGTTACCCAAAGGGTCTGTAATATGAATGTCCCATTAGTTTTAAGTGGATTTTTTTTTGTCTTTTTCCTAAATTTTGATCACCCTGAACACTCCATGTTTCCCAAAACTGAAGCAACATGAGAAAAATGGTAAAATTTTTTTTTTATTAAGCTTTACCACTTTAACACACTGCAAACTGATAAATCTTTCCATAAGAGTAGATGGCTGAGTGGTTAAGGCGTCGGTATGGCAATGTGCAACGCAACGGATTGAGAGTTCCAATCCCATCAAAAATTCTTCACTTTTTATTACTTTTTAAATATACCGGGTTAAGCGTTTACCTTTGCAACATAGGGATGATACTGTATTTTATTTCCTGCAAAATAATAGTACATTATAAACCTAGGGACTAAAGTGCTACTTCTAATTCCGCGGCGAAAGGTTTGTAAGGGATTAAAAGACGCTTCAGTCCCGAGGTTTATATACTATTTTATGAACTTTAGGAAAAGATTATTGTTAAAATCATGTTATTTCTACAAAAAAATTATTCGTCGACTATAAGAAAGGGTGCTGAGAATGAAATCTGCTTAGCTTGACTTGCGATAAATTTGATTATAATTTTCCAGGGATCATTTTTTTTTTTAATCCCTGAGGGATTAAATTTACTGGTATTCCCTAGGATGAGGGATTAAATTTATTTTCAATCCTCTAGGGACTATTTTTTTTAATCCCTTAGGGATTAAAAGTGCCAATTTATTCTCTGAAAAGAGAGATTAAACTTATCTATATAATCCCTAAAGTGCATAAACGTTTTTTCCAAGATACAGAGTGTATTTAGGAATGGACAGTCGTGAAACGTAGCTGGAAAATGGTCTGCTATTATATTTATATAAAATTAGTGTAATAATTCATTTTCAGTAGTTTCGATCGTGATTTGTTTTATTGTTTATCAATATACAGTAACTACGAATATTTTTGTATGCACAAAATCAATATGCTGTGGAGGTTAAAGCATAACCCAGTATCTCTGTATTCTACGAAGGCGTGAAAGGACACTCAACATTTCTTTTATTTTAATTTTAAAATTTCATCTTATATCTTAAAATTTTGCAACCAAAATTTCGAGATATAACACGAAATTTTAATAATTTGAGATGTAATACGAAATTTTAAAATTTGAAGATATAACGTGAAATTTTAAAATTTCAAGATACAACACAAAATTTTCAAATTTCGAGATATAACTAAAAATTTTACGTCTAATATTTCGTCTTCTGTTGCGAAATTTTAACCCTTAGCTCTCCTTTGGGACACACTGTATAAAAATTTTGTGTGTCAAAATTATTTTCAAGATACTAATTAAAAAAAGGAAAAAGCACTCTAATAATATATTAAAAAAAGATGCCAATTTGTTAGGATTTAAAATTCTCAAATAAAGTTACGCAACAATTTGCTATGTTTAATTTTAAAATTATATTAAGATGTTATTTTGCTCAATCGGATTTTAGTTTTCTTAAGGTTCGTAGGTTTCCCTTAATTAAGGAGACAAGTTTTACTTACCTATTTTGATGTTTTTGTTCTTACAATTCTTTTCACTTTAAAAACACCACACTATTTGTTATTACAAAACTACTTCACAAATACGGTGTAAAAAAATGTGGATTCAAAGTAAAAGATTTTTGTTTTAGAGAATATAAAGGAATGTATTAAAATGTTGGTTTTAAAACATTAAAATTAAATTTTATTTGGCAGTCTTTCTTGTTTCTTTTACCTTTGTAACAAGTTTACAAGACAGCGTTGCTCAACCGCAGTCTCCTAGCTACCGTCTTTCTCTGACTGTACTTGCTTAGAAACCCATCCCTGGTGTTTGTCCTGGCGTAAGTGGCGTAACGTTACCTCAGGTTGTCGATAAGGGTGTAACGAAAATAAATTAAAATATAGTATTGCAAAAAAAATTGTTTTTAACTTAACTAAAAGGGATTTTAAATTAAGAATTTAAGTTTAAATTGAAGTTCAATATCATAAGAAAGAAATTACAAATTAAAAGAAATGAACCTGCAAATTTCAGAAAATTCTCTCACTGAAAATTTTATGAACATTCTTAGCAAAAACAGATTAGCAAAAATCTCGCAAAAATTAACAAAAACCAGCAAAAATACCCTTTACAAAACCTAGCATTCAAAATAAAGTTGAGAGCTAAATGAAAGAATGACCCTTTTATTAAAAAGTTATTTAATCTACTTATAAAAATTTTGTACATTACTTTATACAAAGTGCTTCCTTTTCATAAAATGTCAGCACATAAAATGAAATAAAAGGAAAATAAATACCTAATTCAAAAATAGGTGCTCTTTTGCTGTATTCGAAGAAGAAGTGTAAGTAGATAGGAACGTGCAAGAGAACTCAAGAAAAACGTGTGAGGAAAATATTTTTTTAGACAAAAGGAAAGGTAGGTCAAATTTATGACTGATGAACAATTTTTAATAATTAAAAAAATAAATAAATACCTAATTCAAAAATAGGTGCTCTTTTACTCTATTCGAAGAAGACATGTAAGTGGATAGGTAAGTGCAAGAGAAATGAAGAAAAACGTGCCAGGAAAATATTTTTTAGACAAAAGGAAAGGTAGGTAAAATTTATAACAATTTTTAATAGCATAAAAAGATAAATTACCAAGCTAAATGCAATAGGCAAATTCGCAAAAATACATTACCCTGAAAATCTGAAAATTTAGACGAGGCATGCAAAAATGCACAATGCTTTTCAATTCGTTACGACGGGGTCTCCAAGATCTAATGGATAGTCCAGAAACTTACAGGCCTGTTTCATCCTTGTTAGGAATCATCAGGGTATGAAGCATAACATAAACAACCACACCCAACGAATTTAAACAATTTTCGTCGTCAAACAACGCGGGATGTTGGATGGCTATATGCAGCGTGCCGCCTATCGGAATAAAGCAAAAAGCAAAACGTTAAAGGATGCAAATATCAATAAGAATGAAATTTGCGAGCAGATAAAAAAAAAGAAACCTGCGAAACTGTACCGGTTACTGAAAGAAGACCGTTCAAAATACAACGTCCGCAGCAACTCCACCCACAATTGGAGTTTATATAAAGGCTCAGCAACAATCACTCCAATTTCTTGTCCGTGAAAAATAAGAACGGTAGGTAAAATTTATGATAGTTTTTAATAGCATAGAAAGATAAATTAGTAAGCCAAATGCTATAGGCAGTTTCGCAAAAACACATTACCCTGAAAATCTGAAAATTTAGACGAGACATGCAAAAATACACAAAGCTTTTCAATTCATTACGAGCAGGCCTCCAAGATCTAATGGATAGTCCAAAAACCTACAGGCCTCTTTCATCCTTGTTAGGAATTATCAGGGTAATGTCTATATGCAGCGCGCCGCCTATCGGAATAAAGCGAAAAGCAAAACGATAAGGGATGCAAATATCAATAAGAATAAAATTTGCGAGCAGAATAAAAAAAAGAAACCTGCGAAACTGTACCGATTACTGAAAGAAGATCGTTTAAAATACGACGTTCGCAGCAACTCTACTGACAGGTTAATTCCTAGTAAAGCACTCTTACAAATCTTTAACTGCCACACCACAAAAGCAACCTACTCCCGTACCTGTACCCTAGACCCCTATGGTGTTGGTTCGCCTCGGCTTGCCAGAAGCCTAAACCCCCCAGCAGAAAGCGCAATCTCTTGGGCCTCATTTATGTAAAAAGAAAATATCAAAAAATTGAAAACTCTAATTAAGTAAATATTAAAGAAAGCAATAGCAGTTAAACGATGTAACACCCGCTAAACCAGAAAGCCGTCAAAAATTTACAAAACGAAATAATACAAAACAGTTAAATTTCCCCCCCCCCCCAATATAGAGATTTAACCACTGAAAACAGTCAGTGTGCAAATGCCCCAGAGCAAGAAAATACAGTCTCCAGCTTATTATAGTGTTTCTGAAAAAAGATAAAAAATTATTGAACTTTGATGTTTTAGAAATATTAAAATTGCACAAGTTACTAAAGTAAGCTCACAAGTCTCGCTCAAAACTGCAATCCAAGACTGTGTAACACAAAACCCAAAATCAGCAATCAGGTTGTCAACCCTGCATACCAAAATTTTGTAAAAAAAGGTATATCATTTAAAAAAAAAGTAGGTATGTGATAGAAGAAGATACGTAATAGCGCAGTGGGCAGCGTATCTGCCTGCCGCACGAAAGTCCCGGGTTCGAATCTCGGCTAGGTGCATGGATATTTTGTGTTTGTCTTTAACTTTTCAAAAAAACTTCGCTAACACTGGGCATTGATCCTATAATGGATGGAAAGTCCCAGTATATAAAAAAAAACAGGATATTTAAAGGTAGTTAAAGATTCGTGAGAGGAAAAAAAATATCATAAACAAAAAATGTAGGTAGGTAAAGATACTAGGAAATAGAAAAATAGAAAAAATTTAAAAAGAAATCGAAAAAGATATTGAAAAAAGGAAAAATATATGGAAATAGATAAAGATACAGGAAAATAGAACAAGATACATGGAAATAGAAATGATGCTGAAAAAAATACTTAGAAATTGAAAAAGATATTGAAAATTATAAGATACTAGATATTTTTCCTTCTGCAACAAAACCATGTTCCATATAACATGTACAGGTAAATATACACAGGCAACTATTGTGTATACCCAATTTTTCAGAAACAGTACTATGCAACAGAAAAAACATTAAGTTTTAAAAAAAATCAAAATATGACAAACCATCTTTCTTTGCCAATAAATATAAAATTCAAATTACCTCATTTTTACCTTCTATAAGTCACATTCTAAGAATATGCACTCCAAAGTTTACACCAAGATAAAATAAAGGATTTAAAAAAATTGTCAAAAAGGTAAAATATTTTGTGTAGATCATACTTAAAGTGTGCACTCCTAATGTCTACATCAAGATATTTCTAATTTCTCAAAAATCAAACATGAAATGTTAACTTTTTAGATGAATTAAATTTTAAAAAATAGTTAAAGTTTTGTTTGTTTTGAGAGAAAAAAATTCTTTAAAAATAAACAAAGAAAAACGTTTGTAAGACTAGTTGGTCAGTCTTATTTAGCTACTGGTTAATTTAGGCACAGAATTTAACTAATCCCAGAGTTTTTTAAATAATTTGTACCCACCACTAACACAATTAGTCTGAAATCGGTTTTAAGTCCAGAACAGTTACCACCAAAAAATTTTTTTTCTGACTAGAGAGAAAAAAGTTTAAGAAATGAAAAACAAGAAAAACGTACGAAATTAATCAGAAATATAACTTTCAGATTCTGACAAATCATCAGAATCTAGCTCTTGCGTGACGTCAGGTTTAAGGTCACATATATGATAATTACCCAGATCTCTACTATTCCTATCTTTTAAACCATAGACCAATTTCGACAACTTTCTAATAATAGCACAAGGTACATATTTAGGTGACAATTTAGCAACAAAGTTATTCCCAGCGTTAGAAAGAATATAGTTTTTCTTCCACATATAATCATCTATGAAGTATTCTACATCTCTTCTACGTAACTCATAACGTTGTTTGCTCTTTTTGTAGGCATTATAGAATTTTTTACGAACATCTTTATAAATTTGTGGAAGTTCTTGAATAGTTTCTGGATTGTGTACCTTACATGAAATTTCAAGTTAAGCCATAAAACCTGCAACAACAGGAATGTTACGAGCAAAATTTAAAACTGCTAGAGAAAATGCTGATATTTCAGCATTTTCTGTTTGCAAGACGAATTGCCTGTGCAATTTGGTGAATTTTATCACACAATGTTTTATGGTTTCCATTTATGTATTGTCTTATAGCAGTTACAATACTTCTTCACCCTCGCAGTATGATTAATTTGCGGATAATATAGAGCATTATAGAAGATCTTTTAAACATTATATTTCTGCATAAATTGTTTAAACAATTTGGATATAAAACACTTCCGTTATCACAGTAAAATATTTGGGGAACACCAAAAACAAGAAAAACATGATTTTCGATAAATTTAATGATAGTTTGAGATGCAGTGTTAGCAAGAGGCTAAACAAGTGTATATTTCTTGAAGGAATCTACTACGACAAAAAGATATTAGACACTTAAAGTAAATATTTCAACGCATCCGTAACGGTATACGTAACGCGTTCGAAACAAAGTCAAAATACGCTACATTTTTGACTTGTTTATGCGTTGTTTCTAACCATGCCCGCTTTTTTGAAGGGTGCGATGACAGGACTGCTGATTTAAATCGTTGCGTACGTTCGTGGGTCCCTAACAATACGTATATACTTACGTACGTAACGACATTCTGTCATTACACCCGTCAAAGAAGCAGGCATCGTTCGAAACATGGCATGAGCAAGTTAAAAATGTAGCGTATTTTGACTTTGTTTCGAACGCGTTACGTATACCGATACATATGCGTTGAAATATTTACTTTAAGTGTCTATTGATAACGACCTTTACTGCGGGGATAAAGGGCCAAGTAAATCTGCAGAGATCATTTGGAAAGGAAAATTGATGTTCCTATACTCACCCATAAGACCAGCTTGTGGTAAACTACTGGGTTTGCAAGCCGCACAAAGAGTACAATTTTTAATAAACTTATAAACACTCTGACGCATATTAAGCCAATAATAAAGTTCAGAAATTCTGGATAAAGTTTTAGAAAATCCAAAATGAACTGAAGTAGGTTAATTGTGAAGCTTTTTAATAAGTTCTTTTCTGTGAGCTTTTGGAACCACAATTTTCCAATCTGTGATGTTGCCATCAAAATTGTATTTAGAAAAGATATGTTTATACAAAATGTTATTTTCAACCTTAAAAGCAGGATATTTATCTGGATCTTTTTCTATATTTTTCATCATATCTTTGTACAATGTATCAAGAGTGAGAGAAGTTAAATTTAATACAGCTACATCTTCAAGACTTCAAGATAGAGCATCAGCAACAGTATTACAGGAGCCTTTCCTATGAACAACGTCAAAAGAATATTGAGTGAATGTGACGATCCACCTTGCAATACGAGGGCTAGGATTTTTCATGCTAAATAACCACAGAAGAGAACTATGGTCGCTATGAACTGTAAAATGTGTACCTTCAATATAGCAGCGGAATTTTTATATGCCAAACAAAATAGCCATCAACTCTTTTTCAGTTGTTTTATATTTTCGCTGAGATTTATTTAAAGTTTTACTTGCATATGCAATTGGATGTTTCAGGCCATCATCCTCTTGATATAAACAACAACCGACCCCAGTGTCAGATGCATCGCATATTAAAATAAAAGTTTTGTATGATCAGGGCTAGCAAGCACAGGAGCAGTTGTGAGAGACAATTTTATATCTGTGAAAGCTTTTTCGGCCTCTGAAGTCCACTGTATAGCCTGACCTTTTTTTCTACCTTTCAGCAAGTCTGTAATTGGACTGCTTAAAAAGGAAAAATTATTTAAAAAAAGCCTATAATATGCAATTAATCCAATTAGACGTCTAATGTGAATGTTATTTTTAGGACGAGGGTAATCTAAAATAGCAGATACCCTAAGAATTTTAGAGATGGTCTACAAAATTGACATTTTTTTACGTTTATAGTTAAGTTGGCCTCCTTAAGACGATAAAAAAGCTTTTCTAACACCTCACAATAAGTTTTAAAGTCACTAGTTACACAAATAATATCATCAATATAATAGGGGCAATCACCATATCCATCAATCTACACATCGCTTGAGCACTATTATTTAAACCAAAAGATAAAATATTGATATAGTTCTTTGCCATAGACTGCAAAAGCTGTTTTTTGTTTGAATTCTCCATCCAAAGGTATTTGATGAAAAGCTTGTTTCAAATCGATAGAAGTAATAAAGCAAGGATCACGAACGAAGGCTAATTTTTTTCTTGTTGAGACAAATGGTCAGTACTTTGCAAAGTATTTATTACACAAGCCGATAAAATATTTGACTTATATGAAGAGTTATCAAAATCTACTGAAAAACAAAATTCTTTTAAAAAATCAATGCCCAAGATCAATGAGTGCTTAAGCGAAGGTATAACTAAAAGTTTAGTTGGACGGGTGATATTATCCACAGTTACAGGTACCCAAACATAACCTAAAACACTTTGCTGCTGTCGATCAGCCGTGGAAAGGGATATCAGTGGACAAAGATAAATTTAGAGATTTTAAAATATGCTGGCCATCATGACCTAATATACGAGAACAACTACCGGTGTCTACTAAATTTAGAAGTTTACAGTTATAGATACTTATATTAAGATATGGTCTGTCATCAAATTCTTTTTTAATAAATAAAGGATTAATACTCGGATTATTCATTTGTGGATTGAAATAAGTCAAGTCATGAGATATGTAAGATAAGTTTTGAGATTCAAATAAGTTTTGAGATAAATGAGAGATATTTTGAGGTACTGGTGCGTTTCGAGATAAAGAGTTAAATAATAGTGATTGAGGTAAATTTCCGTGACAAAAGTTTGAATTGTTTGAGACAATGATGTATTTGAAATTAACTCCGTTTTTCGGACTTCCATTTTGAATATTTTATTTATACACGACGTTTCGATTAGTACAATATCTGATCGTCTTCAGGTGCAAACTACAATCTATTCCTAAGGCTACGTACTTATATACTATGGAAAATCAATCAACTGTGAAGTTTAAGAAGTTGGCTCCTCCCAAGGAGGGGCTTCCAAATATTTGGAATTTCAACACTTGGTTTACTGAAAACACTCTGACTCTGCCCAATAAAGGCAACTTCAAGGAATTTTGGTTTCTTCCAGTGTGACTTCTTGTGCAACACCTTTGCTTCTGTCCACTTCATTCGGTGTTGTTTTGGCCATGCGTGTTCGGCGATTCCTGATTTTATTGTTTCACTTCTTTGGGTATTCGTCTGATGTTCTTTAAGCCTAACAGATAGTGGTCTTTTTGTTTCACCTATGTATGATTCACCACACTCACAAGTAACTTGGTAATTGCATTCCTTATTTTGCTTGTTCTCCGGTTTGGTTTTACTAAGAAGGCTTCGAATTGTATTATTAGATTTAAAAGCTGTTTTAATATTAAAGTTGTTCGCTACTCTTCGAATTTTCTCTGATACTCCTTTAATGTATGAAATTGTAAGGAATGCATTTGCCTGGTTTTGGTCTTGTAATATCTGTCCTGTTTGCTGAAATTTAGAAATAGTGTCTGTTATAAGTTTAAGGCTGTAACCATTCTGCTGCAGATCCTTCTTAATGTTGTTGAGAATGGTTAGAAATTTGAACGGCTCTATTATACAAATGAGGCACAATAAGAACTTTGTATAATAGAGCCGTTAAATTAGCAAATAAAATGAAAAAAAAAAGGAATTTGTATAAATGAATATACAAAATTTTTATAAGTAGATTGAATGACTTTTTGGTAAAAAGTTCATTCTTTTATTTAGATTTCAACTTCAATATATTTTAAATGCTAGGTTTTGTAAAGGAAATTTTTTACTGATTTTTGCTAATTTTTGATAATTTTTACTAGATTTTTGCTAGTCTGTTTTTGTTAGATTTTTGCTAAGAATTTTCATTAAAATTTTCACTGAGAGAATTTTCTGAGATTTTCAGATTCATTTATTTTAAGTTGTAAAATTTTTTTATGATATTGGACTCTAAAATCCCTTTTAGATTTCCTAGAGAAGTTAAAAATAATTTTTTTTTGGTAATCCTAATTCTTGTTTATTTTGATTTATTTTCGGTACACTCTCATCGACAACCTGAGGTAACGTTACTCCATGACGAACACCAAGGCTAGGTTTCTAAGTAAGTACAGTCAGAGACAGACGGTAGCTGGGAGACTGCGGTTGAGCAGCGCTTTCTTTTAAAATTGCTACCAAGGTAAAAGAAACAGAAGAAAGATACCAAATAAAATTTAATTTTAATATATTAAAACCAAAATTTTAATACATTCCTTTGTATTCTCTAAAACAAAAATCTTTTATTTTGAATCCACATTTTTTTTACAGCCTATTTGTGAAACAGTTGTTGCAATTTTATAATAACAAATAGTGTGGTGTTTTTAGAGTGAAAAAATTGGAAGAACAAAAACATCAAAATAGGTAAGTGAAACTTGTCTCCTTAATTTATCGAAACCTACGAACCCTGAGAAAAGTAAAATCTAATTGAGCAAAATAACATCTTAATATAATTTTAAAATTAAACATAGCAAATTGTTGCCTAAGTTTATTTGACAATTTTAAATCTTAACAAATTGGCACCCAACATTATTGTTTTTTTTAAAATATAAAAACAGCCGCTATTTTCTCAACCACTCCATCTTTCCATTTTCTCCATTATTTCCATCTTTCACCATCGCTTTACTTTTTTTACGCGTTATTTTCTTAATTTTTTTAGTGTCTCCTTTTTTCCATTTTTTCCATTTTTTACCGTAGCGTAATTTTCCCACCCGTTCCATTTTCAATTTGTTCCATTTCCTTCATTTTTAATTTTTATCACCGCTCCATTTTTACATTGGCTCCATTTTTTCAATTTTTCCAGCCGCTCTATCCTTTTTTTTGGCAGAAGGAATAGATTCACACAAATTCACTTTAAATGTTTAGATAATTTAAAATCACTGTAACTCCCTGGGATTTAAAGTACCATTTTAATGCCTGAAGAGAGGGATTTAAAGACCTTTTAAATCTCTAAAACGCATAATAGTAATAATACATTATACACCTAGGCTCTAAATTGGTATTTTAAATTCCGAGACAAAAAGTTTATAGCCCAACGAACGGGTGCATGGAAAAGTTGCATCGTGTTTTTCTAGCTTTAGGATAGGTAAGACGTTAAAGAAAAAATAACGACTCATTGTTACCAAACTTAAGTGAAAAATGTTTTTTATTAACAATGAAAGAGCGCTGAAAATACAAAAATGTTTAGCTTTCTAATAAAATAATAAAAGTGATGGGCCTTAAATTAATAGTTAATGGTACACCCCTCCCCCCTCCGCCGCTCTTCGCAGGTAAGAAATCTGTTAGCTTAATAATTTTTAAGATCGAATCATAAATTCGTATTTCTGTATCCAAAAACCCTTGCACACCATTCTTGAACGATATTGGAGTTATTTAGATGCTCCTCCCCTCTGGAAGATAACGGAGCTGTCCAATGTCATAACTTTAAAAATCTGATGAAAAATTCGTGTTTCCCTACGCAATCGAAGACAATTTTTTTTTATAATATTGTATTTTCACCGCAACTATAAATGAATACCAAATTTTAAGTGGTTCTCTCATGTGAGGTAGTGAGGTCGGATAAAAGCTTGTAGTAGGGTATCAAAAAACTAACAAATTTTTAATTAAATTAAAATTATTTTTTTACTAACTACAAAGTCGTACGCGCAAATTGATTTTGATGCAGACTTTTGCTCCGAGCACAAATTCTGTTTCAATTTCGGTCCAGCATCCCACATACCTACATCGTACTACGAAGGCGTATAGGAAGGCATAACATGCTTAAAATTTTTATTTATTTTGGTTTTAAAATTTCGCGTTATATCTCAAAATTTTGGTTGCAAAATTTCGTGTTATAGCTCGACATTTTTAAATTTCGTGTTATAAGACTAAATTTTGGAACAAAATTTTAAAATTTTAGTTTTTTAGTTAGTTACTTATGTCATGCTACTATTTATCCATAAAATAACTTGTTATGCAATATCTATGAAAACAAATTTCTTTACACCTAACGATAGGCGACTTCAAATAAGGTTTGACCTCAAAAAAATTGCCACAAAACGTTTTATCCATATTTAAACTGTAATGCTGATGGGGGTTGTTCAAGATAAAAATTAATAAAAAGAAATTTCGTGGCATATCGGACACACATTTTGCTTTTCAATTCATCACGACCAGGCCTCCAAGATCTAATGGATCGTCCAGAAACCTACAGGCCTGTTTCATCCTTGTTAGGAATCATCAAGGTAACATAAAACTATACCTGGCGTATGAAGCATAACATATACAACCACACCCAGCGAATTTAAACAACTTTTGTCGTCAAACAACGCGGGATATTGGATCGCTATATGCAGCGCACCACCTATCGGAATAAAGTGAAAAGCCAAACGTTAAAGGATGCAAATATCAATAAAAATGAAATTTGCGAGCAGGAAAAAAAGAAACCTGCGAAACGGTACCGGTTACTGAAAGAAGACAGTCCAAAATACAACGTTCGCAGCAACTCCACCCCCAATTGGAGCTTATACCACGTCGCCTTATATTAAGGCTCAGCAACAATCTCTCCGGAGGAGGCTTGTTGCGCAAAACAAAGCCAAGCAAAATTTAATAAAAAAAAAGGAATTTGTTGTCCGTGAAAAATAAATAAAAGAAAAGGTTCGTGGCATATCGGACACACATTTTGCTTTTCAATTCATCACGACCCGGCCTCCAAGATCTAATGTATAGTCCAGAAACCTACAGGCCTGTTTCATCCTTGTTAGGAATCATCAGGGTAACATGGGACAGTACCTAGCGTATGAAGCATAACATAAACAACCACACTCAGCGAATTTCAACAACTTTTGTCGTCAAACAACGCGGGATGGCTATAAGCAGCGCACCGCCTATCGGAATAAAGCAAAAAGCAAAACGTTAAAGGATGCAAATATCAATAAGAATGAAATTTGCGAGCAGGCAAAAAAGAAACCTGCGAAACGGTACGGGTTACTGAAAGAAGACCGTCCAAAATACAACAATATTCCGATAGGCGGTGCGCTGCATATAGCCATCCAACATCCCGCGTTGTTTGACGACAAAAGTTATTTAAATTCGCTGGGTGTGGTTGTTTATGTTTCTTTTTATTTATTTTTCACGGACAACAAATTACTTTTTTTTTGTTAAATTTTATTTGGCTTTGTTTTGCGCAACAAGCCTCCTCCGGAGAGATTGTTGCTGAGCCTTAAAATAAGGCGACGTGGTATAAGCTCCAATTGGGAGTGGAGTTGCTGCGAACGTTGTATTTCGGACGGTCTTCCTTCAGTCAGCGGTACCGTTTCGCAGGTTTCTTTTTTTCCTGCTCGCAAATTTCATTCTTATTGATATTTGCATCTTTTAACGTTTTGCTTTTCGCTTTATTCCGATAGGCGGTGTGCTGCTTATAGCCATCCACCATCCCACGTTGTTTGACGACAAAAATTGTTTAAATTCGCTGGGTGTGGTTGTTTATGTTATGCTTCATACGCCAGGTATAGTCCTATGTTACCCTGACGATTTCTAACAAGGATGAAACAGGCATGTAGGTTTCTGGACTATCCATTAGATCTTGGAGGCCTGGTCGTGATGAATTGAGAAGCAAAATGTGTGTCCGATATGCCACGAACCTTTTTTTTTATTTATTTTTCACGGAAAACAAATTCCTTTTTTTTTCTTAAATTTTAGTTGGCTTTGTTTTGCGCAACAGACCTTCTCTGGAGAGATTGTTGCTGAGCTTTAATATAAGGCGACGTGGTATAAGCTCCAATTGGGGGTGCAGTTGCTGCGAACGTTTTATTTTGGACGGTTTTCTGTTAGTAACCGGTACCGTTTCGCAGGTTTCTTTTTTTCCTCCTCGCAAATTTCATTGTTATTGATATTTGCATCCTTTAACGTTTTGCTTTTCGCTTTATTTTGATAGGCGGTGCGCTGCATATAGCCATCCAACATGCCGCGTTGTTTAAAAACAAAAGTTGTTTAAATTCGCTGGGTGTGGTTGTTTATGTTATGCTTCATACGCCAGGTACAGTCCCATGTTACCCTGATGATTCCTAACAAGGATAAAATAGGTCTGTAGATTTCTGGAGGCCTGGTCGTGATGAATTGAAAAGCAACATGTGTATCCGATATGTCACGAACCTTTCTTTTTATTTATTTTTCACGGACCACAAATTCCTTTTTTTTATTAAAATTAATTATTAGCTACAAGTTCGGATATGTTTGGTTACCGTTGTCAAATTTCAACGACAAAATCGCAGTCTTAATATAACTTTATCAGATTTTGTATAATATTTTAAGCTATAAGCAATGATAAAATAAAAACCATTAAGATAGTTTTGTACGCTAGGAAAGGGACTTTAATTTATGTGTGACAACAAATTTCAAAGGAGTTATCAGTTAATCTAACATAAGCTGGTTAGCGTCAGAATTTATTATTCCGTAATTTTCCGATCTTGTAGTAGGTATCAATTTAATGTAATTTTAATTTAGTAGCCTATGGGTACTCGTGGAAAATACTTAAAATATTTTTTAATTTGACTAGTTTGATATTCCTTTTTGTGATTTTAATTTTTTTTTAAATGTCATTTAAATTTAACTTTGTTGGGGTGGCATATATTTTGTAAGAAATTAAAATAACTTTCGAATGGTGTAAAACTAGAGATGTGCTTGTCAAATATACGTCCAGTAGTAAAAGCGTGTGTTCACAAATTCCTGTTGATTTCCGTGGAGTCATTAGATTTTCAAAATTCGAGATTTTAGCCGTTCTAAGACGGAATAAGCTATAAATTATTACGAATTAACCAACCTTCTCCTCCAGTTTTAATCAAAAGGTATCTGCTAACTGGACTTGTTTAATATTATTGAACAATGATCCAAAGTGCTAAATGAGTGTGTTTTACTTTTGTGTTCCAAGTTTCCATTTATATATTAAAAAAACTAAAAAGCTTTATATTGATTTAAGCCTAAAAAACACTATACTTTTTTCTTTAATTGGACTATATTTGCAGCAATATAAGGGAAATTACGGTATCTTTTTTTTGTAGAGAGGTCAATCACCAAAATAATTTTTTTATATATAAAACTTTATTCAATAATAAAAAAGGAATAAAATATGTTTAAAATATGACAATCGATGACTCATCCTGCAATTTGTGGAGGGAGAGGCACTTAGTAGCCTAAAAAAATGTAAATAAACCAAAAAATGAGGTAACATCTGTATGTCGAAAAACAAATATCTATTATTGTTTTACAAAAGTTAACCCAATGTTATTAGTGCAAGAGAGTTGCTCTGTATAAATTTTGTATATTGTGCCAAAGTTTACACAAATTCCAGGTGTTTAAATAAAAATTTGGTGAAATGATATCTGTTAAAACACCATATTCCAATCAATATTATTAATAATGACTTGTTAAATGCAAAATATAAAATTTACATAAAACCTACACTTTTACTTTTATGTGAACACCTTGTAATCTGCTTAAAAAAAAGCCGTACCTTTTCACTAGCACAGGACATTCCTGGGATATGCATAAGTGTGATAACGTCCTGGACATTGATGGGACATTCGTATGTATAGAGCAGAACATCCTTAGGTAATCCTCCATAGGATACTTTAGGGTATATCTGAAACTCATGATCTACAATCTAGATCAATATCGTCCAAGGATATCCTATTTAAGTCCTAAAGATGTCCTTTTAAGTAAAACACAAATAGTTTTCTTACTATTACTAACTATGGGAACGTCCTTTTCAGACATTCTGCGAACGGACCTTAGAAACATTGTTGTGTATAGTACGAGGTAGATGGAGAGTTGCAATATATTTTATATATCTCAATGATATTGTACAGTCATATCCATTATAAATGGACCCCCATGTTTTGGCCCTTTTTTTTAATTTCAGAGTTTTCAAACCTAAAATTCATTAAATGGAATAGCTCAAAGTGTTTTATGACCTGAAAATGTTTTTCTTTCTGTCAACCACCCACGAGTAATCGCAAAGTCGTCAATTTTTTTAAATAGGTTGACTAGTTTCCGTCTGTATTTGCTCATAGTTTGAAAATTTCTCTAATCAACTCAGTAAAAATTAGGACAGTTAAAGAATGAGTTGTCAAGATATTTCGTTTGAAAAATTTCGAAAAAAAATTTTTTTTTCACATGGTATACGCAGGTGAAATATACAGGGACATTCTGCAATTTCGTCAGTCTTTTAACGGCATTTATTTTAAGGTTTCTTAATTTTGTCACTGTTTTGACAGAATTTGTTTTGAGGCCAGTTAAACCACATTATTTTAGCAAAAAGCGCAAAGATATAGCAAAAAAGATAGTAATACGAACGGTGTCCGTTTTGCTCTATGCACAGCTCCAATCTACGTACTAAATTGTGTATTGCGTTGGTAATGAACTCTGGATGATTTTCGTTCAATATTCTTATTTGTGGTAATGTCATATCGGTAAATTTTATCGTTCAAGTAGCCCCATAAAAATGTATCTGGTGGTGTTAAATCCATACTATTCGCTGGCTAATGGATCGGCCCAAACCTTTCCAACCATTCAGGAAAAGACATATTCCCGCCCCATCTTGCTGGAATATGATCTCAGCTCTTTGGTTTTCAGGCAAACAGTCGAAAAGATTTTGAAATTGGCCTTCCAGGAACTCCAAATATGTTTGTCCCGTTAATGTTTCTTGAAAAAAGTGAGGTCCTATTACATGGTTACGATAGACTCCGCACTAAGCATTTACAGTCTTTCGCCCTTGAGAAGCTATATCTTTAACAAAATTTGGGCGATCAGTTGACCAATGTCTTAAATTTTTCCTGTTAGGAACCCCTGCTGTGGAATAGCTGGATTCATCTGTCCATAAAATTTTGAATAAAAATAAAGGATCTTCCTTCAGTCGTTCTAGCATCAAGTTGCAGAATCCTACTCTATTGCGCATTTGAGCTGGCATCAATCTTTGAACGATTCTTGATTTACAAGGAAAGTATCCTGATTTTTCCAATAAAGCTTGAACTCTTGGATAGGAGGTTGAATATACTTCGTTGATAATCTTTACGACACGTCGTATCGATAAGTTGGGCTGGTCCCCAAAATGCAAACGAATGTGTAGATTTTTTTCATAATTGATTGGAACTTCACTTTTCTTACGCTGAAAACTTCCTGTTTAATGTAATTTTAAGAATGTTCTATTTATTGTGAATTTTGATGGCACCAGTCTGCCAGGATATACCTGCCGATATCTTCTGCGCGTAAGAGCCGCTCATTGATTGTTTCTGACGTAGCATAAGACAATATCACGTTTTTCTTTGTCTGAATAAACCATTTTGACCGATATTGACTGATAACCTAATCGTTTCTGACAACTATCAACGAGAGTATGTCAAAACAAAAATTTACCTAGATAGATTGACAGGTAACTAATTTCTATATTTATATACAAGGGACCAATAATTTTTTTGTCAGAAATTTTTGAAATGGAATATCCTGAAAACTAATCGTTCAACTGCCTCAATATTTATTGAGCTTATTAGAGAAATTTTCACACTATGAGAAAATATGGACAGAAACTTGTCAACCTATTAAAAAAAATTGACGACTTTAGGATTACTCGGTGGTAGTTGACACCACGAAAAAAATTTCAGGTCATAAAAAACTTTGAGCTATCCCATTCAATAAATTTTTGGTTTGAAAATTTTAAAATAAAAAAAAAATCTAAAACCTGGGGGTCCACTTCTAATGGATCGCACTGTACATATCTATATAGACAGCGAGGATATTAGTGAACTTGAAGTGACGTCCCTGAAATGTCCATTCAGGACGTTTATAGGCGATCCGTTATGGAATCTTCATGGGACCTAAATGGGAGTAGGAAGTTCTGGGGATGTCTTGTGCTATTAGGGGTAGACTTTTGTGAATTTTTAAAATATTTATCATAGGCAGATAATACTTGTTGTTAAATTAATTAAGTAATTTTTTTTTTCGATTTTCTATTCTATGTTGTAAGTGCACGTAGTTTTTTTCTGTTTTTTATTTTCATTTATAATAATTTGATTATGCTTCAAAAATTATGTTAAAATTTTTAAGGGGGCTCAAGTGACTTACCTATTCAATTTAGATGGCTTTTAAAACTAAAGTATGTTTCTACTATTGGCATAGTTTACAAAGTGTTTCAATTCGATGCTCACCGTTAAACTGACAGTTTTTTTCATAACAAAATAATTTCGATCTATATTTTGAAAATACGTTTTTTCATTATTTTTAGTTCCTAAATTTTATAACTCATCATATTAAACATTTCGTAATTGTCCGTAAGTAGTACTTATAAAAAGAATTAAATAAAGTAAAAACATGTTTCAAATATTAAAATGTCCAAAAAGTACTGCAAGTGGGTTTTCAAAATATCTTGATTAATGGTCAAGCCATGAAGAACCTTAAAATAATTTTCTTAAATACCTGTTAAATGATTTTTAGATGTGCTTAATTACACTTATGGTAGGACAAGTTTTTTTGTAAATTTAAAGACTGTTAATACCACCTTATGTCTCACACATTTTATGCTTTGGAAAATTACAATTTTTGCTGCTTCTGGTATAAAAATGGCAAAATAAAAATAATATGCACGAAACCACTCAAGATGACAGACAGATGACATAACAGAAATTTTTATTAAACATTTGCCTTAAATTATTTTCATCTGTCTCTCAAATACTTTTTTATAGCCTGCTCTCTCTTCAACAACCTTAAATATTTTTGCACGTCACTAAAATATCTTTCCATCTACCTCTGAAATTCTGCCCTCTCTCTCTAAATATTTTTTAGTTTAATAGGGAAAAAATGTCAAAACTTGAAAAATTTGAGTGTTTTATTCTAGAAATCGAAAGTTTGGAAAGAAAGCTTCAAAATGTGTTCAAAATCATGACTTGTCTATAAGGAAAAATGAACTTGACAAATCTTAAAAACGGACCTGTCATAGGTAGATTTTTAAAAAGTGCCTGTAGTTAAGTTTTAAGCGTTTTTTGACAGCTTTAAGAATAAGAGCAGAGAGCATAAAAACTAAAAATGAAAAATTTCGGTTTTTTCGCCTTCGAAACTACCCGGATTTTGAAAACTTTTTAGTTTTGAGGAAAGCATCAATTTACGCAACTTTTTCTTAATTTAAACCTTTTCGTATCTCCTACCATTTAGAAAGTCCCCATGATGAGCATCGAATTTGGAAAACTTTGTATATAGTTAATATTAGTTAGTATGCAAAGGCTGTCTTAAAAGGAAATTCCAATACAACTATGATATTTTAATTATTTAATTTTTTATGGTTTGACAAAAATTATGAAACAAACGTTAGTTACTTGGCAAAATTTGGCATAAAATATCCGAAAATAATGGTGATATCGAAATAGAAGAAAACAACTATCTATTATTACATTTTTGTCAAAAATTTCGTATAGGTAACGATTTATGATACTGTGTACATAGCAAATATATAGGTGCTACAATCAAGTAGAATTTGATAATTATGTGTAAGGTACATTCAAAACCTTGTTAAGTTTTTGCTAATGTTGTTAAATTGTTGTTAGTAAAGGACAAAAATTGTGGATAAATTAATTTAAGTATATAGCAACATAATAAATAAATTTAAAAAAATTTTAAAAAGTAATATTTCTCGTAATTTAAATCAGAAGGGCCATTTTCGTCAATATTTAATTTAAAGACTTCATCATGAACTAAAAATTAAATGTTTATAGAAACGAATAGCCTGTGAAACACTGCTTTGGGTTTTTTTTAGCTCTGGAGATTTTTCTTTAGCTAAATCAACTACCTTCGATTTAAAAGTCTTTTGGTCCACAACAATCGCCATTTTTAAACTGTTTACAGTTACCTTAAGCGTCACTAAACAGAGGTAAAATGCCAACAATTAATTCGTAGTTCAAAGCGAAAATGTTTTGTAATTTTATTTCCCTTGCGACTATGTTCTGAATATAAGTATTATCTCTCTCTCTCTCTCTCTCTCTCTCTCTCTCTCTCTCTCTTAGCCTAAAAATCAGCCACTCAGTAAAATATGAAGATGCCTGCTGTACAAGAAAGATAATGTTATCTACAACAGACAAGAGCCACAGTACGAAAGCGTAGAAGGGCCAGTACCAACTTTATTTTTAAAATTCCGACTTGTTTTACAAAATTCCGTAAAACAACTCGGAATTCCGACTTGATTTACAACATTCCGTAAAACAACTCGGAATTTTGTATAATAAGTCAGAATTTATATTATTTATGGCCCATTTGCTTGAAAATAGTGATGGACACATCGAAAAAACATCGATGTTGAAAATAGATGGCAACATCGAAACTAAACAGCTCCGGTGAAAAAACATCTGAATAAAAGCCTCGATGATTTTTTTTAGAGAGTATGCCGTTATTCAAAGAAAGTGTTTTATTTAAGAGTTATGGTTAATTTTACACAATACTTATAATAAGTTTGCAAATAAGAGAATTATAGCAATAATCGGTACATGATATACAAAAGCTATTAAAGATTTATATATATATATATTTATGGGCTGGACAAATATATATATATATAAACATCTTTAATAGGGTTTAATAGCTTTTGTATATTTAAAATTATCAATAAATCTTAAAGAAAACAGTTTCTTTGAATAACGGAACACTCTCTAAAAAAAGTAAAAAAACCATCGATATTCAGAAACATCGATATTCCGATGTTTTTTCACCAGCGCTGTTTAGTTTCGATGTTGCGATCTATTTTCAACATCGATGTATTTTTTTGATGTGTCCATCACTATTCTCGAGCAAATGCGCCATAAACAATATAAATTCTGAGTTATTATACAAAATTCCAAGTTGTTTTACGGAATTTTGTAAATCAAATCGGAATTCCGAGTTGTTTTACGCAACTTTGTAAAACAAGTCGGAATTTTAAAAATAAAGTTGGTAGTGGCCCTTCTACGCTTTCCTACAACAAATATACATACAGGGTAATTCAAAATTTCCTGGAAAGAACAGTGGTTAGGGTTCGTGGCGTCACGTTAACCGCGAAAAATCTACCTCGAAAACTAAAATCGCGCGACATAATACCGCGCTTGTCTTAAACCGCGCAATATGTAGAATCGCGCAGCCTAAAACCGCGTACGTAATTGCCGCGCTTGTTTAATACCGCGCTTTTCTACAACCGTGCCTGTAACAAAATGCGCAGGAAAAACTATCACGAAAACCAAAACCACGCAATACAAAATCTCGTGTGTGAATGCCGCGGGTTGGGTTGGGTTGGGTTGGGTTAACTCACCGTCCAATGAGGAGGGTGTGAAAACGGAAATAAATCTTTTATTTTGCGCTCTAAATGTTTTTAGGCGCGGTTTTTGGTTGACGCTGTAATAACTTGCGCGATATATGCCTTGCGCGCTACTTGTAAAGGCGACATTTTGCTGTAAAAACTTTCACAGAATTGTTAGGCGCGCTACTTGCTTGGGCGCGAAAAAGAGGTTGCGCTGCACGTAGCAAAGGGTGCTTTTCATAAAATATTAACAATTTTTAAATGCAAATATCTCTGAAACGAAAGAGTTAAAAAATATATATTTTACTAATTCTTGTTTACAACAACAAATTCTACTTACAGTTAAAGTCTTTCTAGAGAATATTAAATCAACCTGTATAATCGAACTTATACCTATTTGTAATGACGTAATTTTTGTTCCTTTTGGTTTTATACATTTCAAACAGCGGTGACCACAAATTTTTAGTAAAAGCTGGTGTCCGATGATTTTTTTATTAATAACATTGTTTTAAAGTGATTTTTGAAAGTTTAAAGAATGCCGCGAGAAAAATATAATGTGAAGTATAATCTGAAAAAACGCATCTAATAATATAAATATGCAGTTCTATACAGACCACTTCAAGCTACTGCGAACATAGGGCGGAAGAAGTGTAATTTGCCAGTGTACGTACATGCAGAGACACCGCACGCCTATCAGTGAAGCAACCAATACTCAGGCTTGCGATCACCACTTGCATGACTTTCCTTTGGTATTTAGTACGCCTCTAACCACGGTGCTGTGTGGAGCGTAGTCAATGAAACCGGAATTTGGTCAATAAATACGCAAATTTTTATAACGTAATTTTCTTATTTTTTGTCACTGATAAATAAGAGCGTTTTATTGTCAACTGCTCAGATTTATCAGTGACGACGTGTTACAATGAAAATAATAAGGAGAAACAAAATAAAAGCAAGTTCTCAAAATAAAATAATACATTCTAAAAACCAAAAAGATTCTCCCAGTCAAAAAAAAATTAAAGCAAATGTTCGAAAAGTCCTCCTTGCTCGGCTAGACAATATCCGAGCCTACTATAAAAACTCCTTCTAACGTTTCCAAGCATGTTAGGGGTGATAATTTGAAAAGCTTCTTCAAAAACAGATAGAAGTCATTAGGAGCAAGATCGGGAGATCGAGCTGGCCATAAAATAGTTCCCCGTGTACTTATAACCCGATTAGGAAATACACTATCAAGATATTCCCTAACAAAGCCAACATTGTGAGCGGAACAACCATCTTATTGAAACCATGTTTCACCAAATCTTACACCTAACAACTGCCTAGCACTTGGAATAATGTGCTGCTGCAGTAGATCCAAGTATCTAGGACCATTCAAATTGCAATTGCCGTTAATAAAAAATGGCCCAATTACGTGTTCCCCTATAATACTCTCCCCCCCAAACATTTAGTTTTTAGGGATACTGTGTTCTTACGTCAAAATACAAATGCAAATTTTCCCTCGACCAATATCGAACGTGTGTTGGGTTATGACGATTTGACCATTTGACCATCTGCACCTTTTCGGCAACTTCGTAGACATCCATTTTTGGTTTTAAAAATGTATTATTTCAATTAAGAACTTACCCATCTGTTTCTCGAGCAAGGCAGAAATAAAACAAAATAATAAAAACAAAATGAATTTCCAAAAGATAACACTGCAGCGTGCTTCGAATCCACCACGGTCGTACGGCACAGAGAGTAAATTGGACTTGATTCCCCCTATGTTCGCAGTAGCTTGAAGCGGTCTGTATACGAAAATCGAACTTGAAAATTCAAACTTAAATAGAAGTCAAACCCACATCAATGCTCACAGGAAAAATACAAAAATCAAATCATAAGAAGCTCCAGGTACAGAGATTCAAATTATAGGTAGATGTACGAGTGTTTTTTCATAACTTAAAACTCTGAATTTTTTCTCAATCTGTTGATTACTAAAAGAGGCAATTATATAACCTATTTTTTCAGCCTAGTTCGAAAGCGGCACAAAATCATCTACAAGTAAAACAATCGGTTTTAATAAGGGTTGCTTTTTCATCCCCTAATTCTTCAAACAAAATTTTCTTAACCTGTTGTAATTAAGAAAAAAATAAAAAGTATTTTATTTCTGTTTTTTTAGAATTTTAGAATAAAAAAATGGCATACACCTCTGCCTGAAAGACCGTGGCTTGCTCTCCGAGAGGGTAGCTCCTTCGAACCTCGTGGTCTTCTACGTAAACCCCCGGTCCTGTGGTTTGCTTCTCCGACAGTTTGGACCCATCGGTGTAGCAAATCACGGCGTTCTCCTCGAACTGTTCGCCGAGGTTTTCACTCTGCCATAGTTTCCTGTCTAGGATGACTACTATGTACCTCTTGTTGAATCTCCAGGGGTTTTTTGGTCTTTGTGTTTTGATCGCTGCCATTGGAATTTCTCTCTCGGCAATTTGGGCAATCCTAAGATGCCCCGCAGCTTCCCCTTTTCCTCTCCATTGACCTGTATCTCTCAGCCGGAGGTGGGTCGCCATCGCTTCTTTTCTGATCCAGATCGGAAGCGGCGGCAGTCCCAGAATGGTTTCGAGTACCTGTATAGGTGCCGTCCTCATAGCGCCGGATATCTCTATGCATATGGTTCCCTGTAGGCTCCTAAGCTTGAGGGTAGTAGTGACCATCTCCACTGCTGGCCACCAGACTATGGATCCGTATTGGATCCTTGGTCTTAATACTGCCGTGTACATCCAGTGGAGGTCTCTGGGGCTCAAACCCCAGGTGCGGCCAACCACTCGACGCAGTTGCCACATCGTTACCTGCACCTTATTGGTCAATTTCGCAACGTGTGATGTCCAGGTGAGCCCCTTGTCTAGGGTGACCCCTAAGTACTTCAGTTCTGAAACCAAAGTTAGGTGTCTCCCGTACATCTTGGGTGCTCTGAATCCCTCCATTTTCCTCTTTCTTTTGAACAGGATCATCTCTTTCCTGGATTGACAGAGAGACCGTTTTGTTGACACCAGTTTTCTATGATTCGTACCGCCCTTTGCATTCTGTTACAGACGGTGTTTAGGTGGTTTCCCACCACCTCCACGATACCGTCGTCGGCGTATGCGTGGGTGTCGAATCCTTCCTCTGTTAGGCGTTGTAGGAGAGTATCCATGATCAGACACCACAGGTGTGGGTATAAGCAGCTACCCTGTGGGCAGCCTTCTGTTGCTCCTATGTTAACCCTGGACTCCCCTAGATTGGCCTGGATCTTTTTCTCTGTTAGTGCAGATTTTACCTATTCGGAGATAGGAGACTCGGCTTCCCTTCTCTGCAGGACTGTTGTTATTACCTGCACTTTCGCCTTGGCGAAAGCTCCTTCGACATCGAAGAATACTGCCAAAACGTACTGCTTGAATTGAAGGGCTTTCTCTGCCTTAGGCACTACTGCGTGTAGGGCCGTGTCGGTAGGCCTTCCCTCTACGTATGCATGTTGGTTTCTGTGGAAAGGTTGATTGGTTACAACTCCTCCTAGTAGGTGGCTGTCCACCATTCTTTCTAATTCTTTCATCATAAAAGATGTTAGACTTATGGGTCTAAAGGGTTTGGCCGCCATGTAGCCTTTCTTTCCGGCTTTCGAAATAAGACAACGGTAGCT
This sequence comes from Oxystoma pomonae, assembly GCA_963921995.1. NCBI lineage: Eukaryota > Metazoa > Arthropoda > Insecta > Coleoptera > Brentidae > Oxystoma > Oxystoma pomonae. The sequence goes on along the minus strand of OY998166.1, from coordinate 53,523,145 downwards.
TTTTTCCACTCTGTCGGTACACATCCCATCGCTATGCTGGCCCTAAAGATTCTCTTTACAAAAGGAAGGAGTATCTCTAGGCCTTTTTACAGGAGCGCCAGGAATATGCCGTCAGGCCCCGGGAACTTGTAGGGGCTGAACTCGTTGATTGCCCAGGAGATGGTAGCATCCGAGACCACTCGCTCCGTCAGTCCCCAGTCAGCGGTTTGCACCTCCCGGGGTCCGGTGATCCTCTGCGCTTCCCGTTAACCGCCCTCTCCCGGGAAGTGAACCTAGAGCAGGTGTCGTATTGACTCCTCGCATGAGGCGGTCCAGCTCCCGTCTGGTCTTTTTAACGATGTTAGGGTTTGTTTATTCTCTGTGCTTAGAATTTTAAGAAGTCTGGAGGTCTCTGGAACGGAATAAATCTCTTCGCAGTATTTCCTCCAACTATCTCTTTTGCAGTTTCTTACCTCTTTCTTGAACTCCTTTCTGGCTTCTCTGTATATTTCCCAAGAGTCATTCTCCCCATCCCTCATCGCCTTGTTTAGCGCCTTTTTGGTTTTGCTGCAAAGCCTGTCTAGCTTGCTGCTCCACCATGGCACTCGTCGGGTCGACTGAGTTTTTAGGGGACACGCCTCTTCAAAACTTGTTGTTATGAAAGTTTTAAGCCTGTCGACTGCCTCTTCTAAGTCCTCACAGTTGTCGATGTTCATTCCTAGAATACCTTTATTCAGGTCTAGGGTCGCTAAGAAGTGTGTCCAGTCCGTATTACGCGAGTTCCTTTTTTGTTCCTGGGTTTTCTCGTCGCTGTCTATCTCGTACCTTATCATGCGGTGATTGGACGTAATAATCTCCTTTATTACTCTCCAGTTGACAATGTCTTGGTATATACTCCGCGAAACCAATGTTATGTCGATAACTTCCTTTCGAGTCTTATCGACAAATGTTGGTTCGCACCCTTTATCCGCTATTTCCAGTTCCGTGGTGGTCAGAACCTCAAAAAGAGCCTCCCCACGCTTATTCACATCACTACTACCCCACGCTACGTGATGTGAGTTGGCGTCGCACCCCACGACTACTGGAAGTCTTTTACTCTCCGCGAATGTGATGACCCGCGCTAATTCCTCTAAAGGAGGAAGATCTACGCTCTCGTACGGAAGGTACGCGCTACATATAACCATTTTTATAATCCTATATCTTAACTTTAATTTCATGATAGGTGCTGTGACGTCTCGGGTTCCTAGTTGTGGAAGCTCCACAACGTTCAGGTCCTTTGATGGTACCTGTTGAAATATAAGGTTCCTGTATCAAAACAATCTGCCTGGCACTAGTGCCAGTCAGGGTCCTAGCGAGTTCCCTCGCAGGGCCCAGCCTTATATGCAGATTGATTTGACTCACCCGCAGTTTTCCCGTTACCGTGTGCATCGTGGAGAGTGGGGGAACCTCCTACTTCTGCCTCTTGGCGGAGGGGTCGCCACCAGGCCCCCGAAAATGGCGTCGAGTAGCGGCACTATGGGTTCTGTCACCCGACACGGGAAGGGTGACGAACTCATACGCCAGTCTCCAATTGACGCTCTCCAGTTACCTGATGGTGTCCGCAACTACCATCCAGGTTAGGCTCCAAGCGCCGGGGCCCCCTACGTTCCCCAGGGGTCGTATTTTCGAAACCATACGAAATTATTCGCATGCGACTACTTCCGTCTCTTCCTATACCGTATAGAAAAGGAGGCAAAAGATATGCCGATATGCTGATTCATGTGTAGTACGTGCAAGAATAACCGGTTTTTCATGCGAAACAACACGAATGCCTCCACCCACTCGTGCAATATTGCGTTAAACCAGTCGAATTCGAACGCGGTCCACACATACCGGCTTATCTTTCGCCTCTCATTTCACACGGTATAGAAAGAGACTGACATAAAAATTGTTGATTATTCAGTATACGTATGCGGATATTTTCGTATGGATTCGAAAATCAGACCCCAGAAGCGGCCACTGCGACATGTCGAGCACGCGGTTCTGGAGACCCAGGAACTCCCTTAGCCTGGCCTCGTCTACCTCCTCCTGAGTTCTTGGCCAGAACGAGATTCGTTCTGGCCAGGGTGCCTCGTCTACCCTGTTGGTACTGAAGATGACGTCTCCGACCGTCGCCACTTGACCAAGGAGCCACTCTCTGGTCTTCTCGGAGTCGTCCACCGTTACCAGTAGCCATCCTGGTTCTACTAGGCCTGAGTTCAGGAAGCGTAGCTCGGGTCCTGGAGGGGGGGTCCCGCATGGTCCTGAGCATCGCTTCCAGATCCCAAGCTAACTAACAGATCCCAAGCCACATAAGTTTTAGACGCCTTAAAATATCGAAAGTTAGATTGACATTTTACTATAATGTCCATCACCGTATAATAAAAGTGTCACTGTTGATTAGCCATCAGTTATTTGTTGAACATACATTTTGACCGCCATTGTGACGTCATTACAACTAGGTATAAGTTCGACTGCAAATTCTAGGCTTTTGTTAAAATTCTTATAAAAAGGCCTATTTTTCACCGATTCAGAAATGATTATTTTACGAAATAGTCACTTTGTTTAGGGTGGATCCTCTTTCACAATTTTGATTGAGTTAGCACTACCTTTTATAAAAAAAATCGTTTTGTTTGCCATCCACGAGTTGTATCACGTAATCATAATATCTCGTTGGCCTCCTATGACCTATTACAAAGTAAATAAATATAGGTATATATTTAGATTATGCAGAAATTTTTGTTCTTAAAATTTGTAAAATACGCGTAAAAATCAGGGATGTCCTTAAAATATAAACAACGGTGTAGAAAATAAATATAAAGAAAAACAATAATTTTATTATTATCAGCGTTGGCGATTTAAGGAAATTTGTAAATTTATTCCCAAGCTACACTTAAAAAATTAAGTTTATTATTCAACATTCAGTTGTATTATTGCCAACTGGATTAACCGCGTTATGTTAATTATTATTTATAGTTTTTTTATAGTTTTGTTTCTATCCAAAGAATATTTTTTTAAATATCTTTTTTTTTCACTCCTTGAACTTTAAAAACCAGATATATTTAAACAAAGAAGTTTGGACCCATACCTTAGGTATGGAATTTTTTTTCTTTTTAATTTTCTGTCATCCATTAATATATATCTACTCATGCCTTTTACATCCTATTAAGTTTCTAGTCTTTTATAAATTAAGTTTCTTGTATATACATGGTTACCTTTAAATAGTATTCACATTAATTAATTAAAAAGAGGAGTTCACCAAAATGATAAGTTAGGCCTAATCAATGGCAACCGCCAAACTTTACAATAAATTCGTCTTTTTCTATCAAACGCGGTTAATTGGACCACTTGGCATATCTTCCTATTCAGTTGACTGAGTTTCAAAAAAGGAATGTTAGAATTTTGACTCTTGAAACAAAACAAACATTGGAAAAAAGTCTATTAAGCTATATTTTTGAAAGAAATATCTTCATTTAATAAAAAATTACATATGGCATGAATGACGTGTGCATTGCATGTGTAAACGTGCTTATATCCGGTTAATGGGGCTTCATAGATTAAGCCTAACTTGTCATTTTGGTGAACTGGCCCTTTAAGCGATATTATATCGGTTAGTGTGACGCGCATTTACAATTTTTATAGATATTGTTGATTGTTTTTAAACATTTTAAATATTTATAAGTTCTGTTGTAATTTTTAAAAGTTAAAATTTTGTATTATATTGTTAAAGCTATTATTGTTAGTTATATCATAGCATTCACCTAATGGCAATAAATTGTCAGTTACATTTTGCTAAAACATATTTTAACTGATAAGATGAGTATGTTACCATCGTTATACAAATAACAATTTGCTTTTATTTATCTTTCATAAGTACATATTTTATTTAGCAAGACTTAGAGATAAGATGGCTTTTTGTTTAGTTTTTGATTTTAATTTAGTGAGGCTTTTAATTCTAAAATAAAATGATTGGGTTTATAAAAGAAGTAAAGTTATAATTATTTATATATTTTCAAGTTAGAAAAAAAGGTACCTACCCACCAAAACACTTAAACATCGTTTATCTAAGGTGTCTTACATTTAGCTACAACTGGCAAGAAATAGTTATATAGTATTTTAACTCGGAATTACGAATAAAAATGGTAATTTTTACTAATGGCCAAAATATTGCTTTTTTACAAACGTTAATTTATAAAAAAAAAATTGAGCGCTGCCCAGCAATTTAAAGACGCGAAGCAAAAAAGCTCAGGTTAGCCGTCAGTTTTAAACGCCATTTTTCCACCTTCGTGAAAACCCATAAAAATATACATAAAACTGGCAAACCAAACAATAGAATTTTATTTTTTGCTATAATTAAAAAAAAAAGAAACCGAATGAGCAGTCGGATCTATCAAAAACAGGCCTAAGTTTAGACTAATTCGGTAATAAAAAAAAAGGGTTTTGTTTGCTAGGGGCCTAGTTCCTAGTTCTAATAGTATATTTAAACCTAACGAATAAAGTGCTACTTTTAATCCCGCGGCGAAAGGTTTGTTGCCCGACCGTAAGGAGGGCTACCATTTGCTAAGGGTTTGAAAGACGTTTAAGTCCTAAGGTTTATATCCTATTTTATGCACTGTAAAAAGCGAAAAGCTGAAAATATAAAAAAAATAAAAAAGGTACTCTAGTTTCGCGCATCACTAATGCGGCATAGTGGAATCATTCAAAATTTGGTGTGCTCTGGAAGTGTTGCTATCGTAATAAGCAAAAGTCAGTTGTTGTTGTTAAACGGTTGAGTAAATAAAAGCCATCCTAAAATGTGCAAGAAAGAATAATAGAATGGACTTCGATCAAACCGTATCTATATACTGAGATACTGAGATGAGCCAGGCAGCCCTTTGGGCGCTTATGTGCCCGAAGGTCACCTCAAAGCTAGTGTGGGAATGCCTTGTTGAACTAAAGGTATCCAAGGCAATGAAAAGTAGAGCTCTTATCAAAGGCCTGAATGCCAAACTCACGAAAGACCTGCTAAGTTATAGTAGGATGCAAGTAAAAACTATAATAGGAATCATGACCAGCCATATGGCGGTTAAAGTTCACCTAAACAACATAAGCCTGTATCACGGAGATCTAAGCTGCAGACTATGCAATCAGGAACCGGATACAGTAGTAATATGCCAATAAGAGGCACTGGATCGCAAAAGGCATCTAATATTTGGGGAGGTTAAACTAGACCCAATATCGACTGGGGACTACTCCATTAAGGACCTGTACAAACTTGCACAGAGCACAAAATTAATGCAGTGGTTAGCCTAGGAACCAAGAGTGTGCACAAGAAGCCAGTAGGGTCTTGCCACCAAGCGGGTTGGAGTCAAAATCGAAAGGTTTTAGTTAGTAGGAAGCCGTCACTGCCCGGGGTCTCCCGGTAGAGGAGAAATCACTCTGGCACGAAAGTAGTTCGGGCTTTTTATGTAAGATTTCCTCTTGAGACCATTTTAAAAAATGCATTTTTTAAAGATGGACATTGAAAAGGCCCCCGAAAGGCTATCGCTGGTCTTCTTTCTTAAAATTTTCGTTAGATCTATATAAAGCAGTTCTTTGAAATCGAAAATGGTGCACTGAATAGAATACAGAGAATTTTACCGACAAAAAGGTGCTCCTGGCATATTTCCTGAGAAAGTCTAAAAAACTTAAATCATCTTCTCTAAGTGAACTCTACCGAAGTGAATATAAATGTAAATATATATCATGATAAGAAGTAGTAAAGAACTAGATTGTTGGTATGTATGTGCTCACTATTGCATTTTATTTATAGTTATTTCAATAAAATGATTCTTAAAACCCATATTTTGTGTTTAATTTGGAAGAATTTACTTAAATACTTCAGGGATTAAATTTATTTAAATCCCTAGGAATTAAATGTACCACTTTAGTATCTAAAAAGAGAGATTCCAAATGTACTTTATATATCTAAAATGCATAAAATAATTTTAAAAGTCTAATCCACTCTGTTTTTTATTAAAAACAATTTTATGTAAAAGAAAGCCAGCAGCTCGGTATTTTTTCATAAAACTTACTTACTTTAAGAAGCAATAATATTAAAGTATCGATTTTCCCCCTTTCCTCTGCAAACACACCCAAGGATTTGGGCCCTTATTGTTAAATATAAATAAATATTTTTTTATACCTTTATCAAAAACATGATTTTAGGAACTGTCCGCAAATAGCCAAAGCGTCTTTTGGTTACCGACGCAAAAAAGGACTTTTTTTTACGGGTTCAAAAAAATTTAGTTAACCTTTTAAAAAAAAGCAAAAAATGGTAAAATTAGGAAAAAGTAATTCTTCCTATCTAAAAATTGGACCTTTGTCTCAAGTTTTGTAGAATCTAAAATAAACGATACTATTTTATGCACTTTAGAAAGCGAGAAGCTGAAACAAAAAACTAAAAAAATAATTAAAGACCGCATTCAAAATTTGCTGTGCTCTGGAAGTGTTGTTATGGTAATGAATAAGAGTCAGTCAGGGAATGGTTTTTCTTGAGATCTTTTTAAGTATTTCAGTAAAGTGCTCGTAGTTTTCTGGTGTTGGGTCCAAGCTGTTGGCAGCGGCGGCTCCTTAGTAAGTGCACACGTGCACGTGCACTCCCAAATTTAATGTGTTTCTTCCCAAACACACATTGAAATTTTATAATTCTTCAAAGAACTTTATCACAAAATAATAATTTCAAAAAAATTCATTAAACCTATCCTATCCATAAACTACTAACTAACTAGTTACAAAAACTTAATCGCTAGACATTAGATATGCGTGCAAACGTCCCTAATCTATTACCAATATACAAAGGAGCTCCAGGGCGTCGCCTGACGGCTTCGTTTACTACTCATGTGAATCTTCAATCTAATTGGTCAAGCCTTTGCCTCCCGCACTCTTTTTTCCCTGCGGCAGTCACACGACGTAAAGTGGCCTATTTGCACAAAAAAATCGTGCACGCGGAGCTCGCAGACGACTCAGAAGAGACGATTCGGAAAATATTTATTTGCGAATAATGGCTAAATTTTCGATCGATAGCGTGCAACAGTTCAAGAAAATTATTTGATAAATTAATCTCTAGAGGGATCATTTCTGTACATTAAATATTTTATTAAAATTTTTGATATTGGCTTCTAAACAGACCATATAGATAAAAAAAAATCCAATATTTAGAATTTTTGTCTATTTGTCTGTTTGTTTGATCCAGCATCAAAACTACTGGACCGATTTTGATTTGATTACTAGGGCCAGAAAAAAGTGAGAGTAAAATTCGCGAATTGTATTCTCATTTTTTTCTGGCTGCCAAAAGCCGACAACACTGCCGCAAAGGGAGTTGGCTCGATAGCTTTAAAATACCAACATGGTGATTTTATAAAAAATCTTGTTATCGCCTCTCTCTCTCGAGAAATAGGTTACATTTAATTAAAATACATAAAAAACAATTCTGATAGATGAAAACACTAACATAAGTCGCTATTATTGCTTCCTAAAGTAGGTGGCATATGTCACATATCAAAACATAAACCAAACGACAAAATTTCGATCTAATGGTACGTCAAGGTATTTTGTCTGTTGTATGTTTTATAAGATCGAGATCGCTTTCCTGTCATCTGACATTTAACTACCGGCCTGCCTGTTTATTTTTCAGGTGAAAAGCGTTTACTTGGGTTTGGACGCAGTGCATTTTCTTCATAGTACTCGACCATTTCTCCTAAGGTTCTTTCGAGTTTTATTTTGACTGATTCAACATCCTTGTCTTGCACTGTTACGGCGAGATCGTTAGCTTAAACGAACTTTCTGAGTCTTCACTTGTTGGTTCGTCATTAGTATAAATATTAAAGAGGATTGGAGAAAGGACACTCCCTTGGGAAGACCATCCCTTTGCCCTGTCTACCTAGTTTTTTTGCCATTAACAACAACATAAAAACGTCGGTTTTTCATAACAGACAAGATGACTTGGGTTAGGTTGTAGTGGTGAGATTAGACTATTTTTATCATGAGCTTTTTATGGTTTACTGTGTCGTATGCTGCTGCTATAGGTCGACTAGTGCACTGCCTGTGCCTGCCTGCCTATGAGTTCTGTAAGTGCAAGGATTTGACTAGTGCACGACTTTCCGGGTCAGAATCCTCCTTGTTGTGGAGTTAGTTTTGGTTCCACGGTTTTTCTTTTTCCATTAAGGAACAGGCGTTCATATATTTTAAAAGGTGGCATAATATGGAGATCGGGCGGTAGCTACTAGCAGACTCTGGGTCTTTTCGTGGATTAAGAAGAGCAATTACTTTCGATTTTCTCTTTGACTTTGGAATTTTTAAGTCTGAAACACACTTATGAAATAGTTTAAGCAACCAGTTTCTCGTTGCAAAACTAAGGTGTTTTATTTGCTATTTGCACATATCGTCAACACCAGTGGATTTTCTGTTTTTTCATTGTGTTTATTGTGTCGTTGAGCTCTTTAATTATGAACGGTCTCTCTAGGATATTGGTTTCTCCTGAGCAGTCTCTTTGTATTTTTCCATCTTTATCATTTTTTCTGTTTTGCCATTTTTCATTAGTTGTTGAGCGACTTGGTTTGGGGTGACATGGAATGAGCTCTCCTTTACAACAGAATCACCATTTAGCTTCTTGATAAAATCCCAAACAATTTTGCTGTTGTATCAATACATCTTGCTGTCATGATTGACTGAGCTGCTGGATTAATGCATTACCACAATTTATTGTTTTTTTACTGAAAGGATCGCGTTCAGACAGTTTAGCATATTCGTTTAAGAGATTTTTGGAGTTGTTTAAAAAACCCGCAATAAATTTACTTCGGCATGCTTTGGGAATGGTTTTTCTTGAGATCTATTTAAGCATGGGAGTCAAGTGCTCGTAGTTTTCTGGTGTTGAATCCAAGCTGCTGATTTACTTATCCAACATCCAGTGGCGGCGCCTGGTCTAAATTTTTGGGAGTGCACAACTTTCGAATAAGAGGCGAGTGACGTTGGTAAAGTGCCGAAGGTGCCGCGCCCTGCACAGGAGCCGTAGTAATCAAATCAAAATCGGTCCAGTAGTTTTGATGCTGGATCAATCAAACAGACAAATAGACAAAAATTCTAAAAATTTAATTTTTGTTATCTATATGGTCTTTTTAGAAGCCAAAATCAAAAATTTTAATAAAATATTTAATGTACAGAAATAATCCCTCTAGAGATTAATTTATCAAATAACTGTCTTTAAATATTGCACACTAAGGATTGACAATTTAGACATTATTCGCGAATAAAAATTTCTCGAACCGTCTCGTCTGAGTCGTCTGCGAGCTCCGCGTGCACGTTTTTTTTGTGCACATAGGCCACTTTACGTCGTGTGACTGCCGCAGGGAAAAAAGAGTGCGGGAGGCAAAGGTTCGACCAATTAGATTGAAGATTCACATGTGTAGTGAACGAAGCCGACAGGCGACGCGCTGGAGCTCCTTTGTATATTGGTAATAGATTAGGGACATTTGCACGCATATTTAATGTCTAGCGATTAAGTTTTCATAACCAGTTAGTTGGTAATTTATGGTTAGGATAGGTTTAATGAATTTTTTTGGAATTATTATTTTGTGATAAAGTTCTTTGAAGAATTATAAAATTTCAATGTGTGCTTGAGAACAAACACATTAAATTTGGGAGTGCACGTGCACGTGTGCACTTATTAAAGAGCAGCCGCTGCCAACAGCTTGGACCCAACACCAGAAAACTACGAGCACTTTACTGAAATGTTTAAAGAGATCTTAAGAAAAACCATTCCCTGTTAGCAACAATAACTGACTGACTCTTATTCATTACCATAACAACACTTCCAGAGTACTTAGGTAAAACGACAAAATTTCGGCGCGTCAAAATTTTGTCGTTTCATTTATGTTTTGATATGTGACATATGTCACCTACTTTAGGAAGCAATAAAATGGAATAAAAGACATACCTTTGCGACTTATGTTGGTGTTTTTATCTCTCAGAATTGTTTTCTATGTATTTTAATTTAAATTAACCTATTTCTCGAGAGAAAGGCGATAACAAGATTTTTTTATAAAATCACCATGTTGGTATTTCGAAGCTTTCGAGCCAACTCCTTTTGCGTCAGTGTTGAAGGCTTTTAGCAGACAGAAAAAAGTGAGAATAAAATTCCCAAATTTTTTGAAATCAAGTTGGCCGTTTACGACAAAATATTGTCGGTAAATTTAAACGACGATTCTCAAACGTCGCGTCGTTTTAATTTAAGTTTTACTAGGCATTTTTATCTTGTGGTCAACATGGATATAGACGAGGATTTAATCATTGCTGCTATTAACAACTTGACTGAGGCCGAAAAGCGCCTCTTTCGAGCCCCAACCCGAATTAGGCCGTGGATAGTTCCGGTAGATTCCTTAACTGATCCTTAATTTATGAAAATATACAGACTAAACAATGAGGCTTTCCACTATGTGGAGAACATGGTGGAACCCTTTTTACCTCCCATTAGAGGCCCTAGTCCTATCTCTAATGGAAGGAAGGTAAGTTAAATGCTTATACTTTTTTATTTTCCAACTTTACCCTGAGGGGGGCACTTTAGAAAATAGAACATTATACCTAGGGACTAAAGTGTTACTTTTATCCCGAGACGAAAAGTTTGTAGCCCGACTAGAGAGAGAACTAAAATTCTTCGGGGGATAAAAACTTTTTGCAATTTTGGTCCCCATTTTTATTAAAATTGTTTGCAAATTCTCTAGTAGTGAAATTGATTTTATTTAATGAAAGCAGTGGCGGGTCATTTGTTAGAAATGAATATTTTTTGTTCAGAAATTTTGTACAATAAAGGGTTGAGTAATACAAAATTTAAAAACTGTGTTTTTTCCTTTTTAAAACATAGCAAAAAAAACAAAAAGTAGTAAAAAAAACGTGATTTATTGCCGTACAGTTTTTTTGTTTCCATTATAATGACCCAAAATAATTTGTTTTCTACGACCTGCGGGAATAAATACCACCTTCTCTCTTTTTAGATGGTGGGATAACAAAACATTGATCCTTATTTATGCGTAAAGTATTTTTCCCGCCATTGCCTGCTTGCCCGAACACGTATCACCTGCGCCCGAACTCCACTCTGCATGTTCGGGTTAACGGCAGTAGCGTCGCACTAAATGCGGTAAAGTACACTTATATCAATCAAGGTCGGTATATAAAAGGTTACCCACAGAATTTGACGAGTCTCATCAACTAAACTGGCCGACCGTTGACTTTCGCTTTGTTTACAATTGTTTTTTGGATTTTTTAGCAGTTTTTCCGGATTATTGTAGTTTTTTCATTTAAACCAGAGACTGAGACGTTTCCGGCAAGAACACTTTTGTGTCTTACAGTGATAAAACCTCGGATGGCGCTAGAAAAGTCATTTTTCACCGATTTCAATTATGATCTAGGTTATGTTTTTAAACTTACCTTTACTGGTCGATTTAATCTGCTTTGCGGGGCTGATTTAAACCAAAAAACATGTTTTAGATGCCTGGATTATCATGCAGCGTTGGTACATGTACTTCAACAAAAATTAAACACAGTGGGGAGAACGTTATTTTTCATTAATTTTCCAAAGACTGAGCTTTGGCTAAAACATGGCTGGCAAAGTGTTTGGGAAGAAGAAAAATAATAGTTAAATGGGCCAGAATATGCAGCACACACTTTGTAGACCAAGATTATGAGGATTTCATTAAATCAAGAATTATGGGAACTCATCCCAAAACATTAAAAAACAGACCTAATTTACTTAAATAAATTGGGCATTGCTATTAAAAGGCAGCAAAACGAAAAGTCATAATTAAAAAAAAATGAGGTAGAGCAGGGTATACTGAGAGAGTAATTTATTAAAACCATGACCTGCCCGAGATTGCTTATACCAATACCTACTATATACCTTTCACATCCTATTTGAGTGCCCATCACTCACCAACGGCTTTTTTAAAGGCAACAAAAAAAATAAAATAAGGCTTCTGTGTCAGAGAAGCATGAATAAATAAAGGCTTTACAATATCGAAGAGATTGAAAATACAATCATACCAGTTCACCGCTAGGGAGGTGATTTTTCCAAAGACTGCTTTATATAAAACAAAAAAATTATAGGAATGCTTGCAACCTATTTTACAAGTAAATATTGAAACTTTGAAATATCAGTCATTTTTGCATGTAAATATACAACATTATTTTTTCCATACCTATTTGTAAGAAAAAAAAAACAGTACTTAGGTACATTAAACACAAAATTTTCGATGTGTTTTTATAAGAACTAATTGTCGAAAAAATTAATCTATGGGCATTTTTCCAAAAATTGTTTGTTAAACTGAGACTTTTTCATCCATGTGTAGAAAAAATGACCAATTTTATCAAACTAAGTTTGTATAAATATAAAAAATTATTGGGAATCAAACCCCATCTGAGTGAGAAGCCTATCAACCCCCTCACCTTGGCTACTGGTAGCTTTAAAGTCCATGGGAGAAAGGCAACAAGTCTGCTATTAGTAGTAGATTTATATGCCAAATTGAAAAAGGGAAGAAACACAAAGCATCACAGTGTAAACGTGATCTGAAAATATCCTATACATTGAAAAAAGGCGTAGGATCCATGCAAAAAGTTGCCTTTCTCCCGTGTACTCTTCATATTGTTTTCTCAATGCTACAGTTTATATTATTTATTGCTAAACTTGAGAAAATTTGTGGTTTTACCATTTGAAAGTGAAAAACAAAATTAAATTTAAATTAAAAGAAAATTAAAATAACTTTAACCACTCAAATTTCTTCCAAATTATTATTATCCAAATTAGCGTTTGTATGCTCCTTAGACGATATGGGTGCTCACATAAGAAAAATGATCAATAGACATTGTATATACAAAAAACATTTTAATTTAATAAAATATATTTTTTTAACTGTACCATCTTTATTGCTACCCCTTTAAAAAAAATGACCAAACAACTCCTTCATCAAGAAGGATTTCAGTTAAAGAGAAGTTCAGATCCACAAAAATAAATACTAATTACATTTTTTACTTTTTCTACATATTTTATAAAATTACCCTGGTGCAATGCTAACTTTAGGTTTTAAATTTGAGTTTTTGGAAAACTAAAGGGATTTTCGATTTAAGAATTGGTCCTGGTTCTGGTTGACATTATTTTGACATAAATTTTGACAGCGGTTCTAAAATAATGACGTCATTTAAAATTGTTGTGAAGATATCTTAGATTTTACTCAAAAAAAGACTACCTATAATTTTGCAAAATTTTAGGGGTTATGTTTACAACCAAAGAGCCGAACTAACCTCCCAGGGTGGTTCTAAAATTTTATAACCGGGTTGCAACTGTGACGTCATTGTTTTAAAACGAAAGGCCCGGTTCCGGTTCTGGTTCAACCAAAACCAGGACCAATTGTAAATCGAAAATCCTTTAAGACGTTGGTGGTGTTTTTTATATTGGAAGAAATTAGTTAGGTGCTAATTAAATGCCAAGTAATCAAATTTTGTGTTTTTGCAATTTCCGAGATATGCACTGCTAGCTATCTGTTAAAGATCGCAGTGCAACAAGCTAGAGTGGTCCCGAAAATGCTGCCATTTCAATAAAAAAAATTATTTTTTACTTTTTTCTCCATATTTTTTAAAATCAATTTGGTGCAGTACGCACATTTGAGTTCTTATTAAAGAAAGCGTTGGTGGTGTTTTATTCAAATAAGCAGCAGTGCACTGAGTTAATTTTTTAGCATTTAATTTTCTGGACCATTGAGAACACTACCATTCTAGCATAGTGCACTACTATCTTTAACAGGTAGCTAGCAGTGCTGGCCATATCACGGAAACTAAAAGAGCACAAAATTTAATTATAACATAAATAGCACTAATTTATTCCAATATTAAAAACGCCACCAACGTCTTCTTTCATGAGAACTCAAATATGCGTACTGCACCATATTGATTTGAAAAAATATGCAGAAAGTAAAAAATACAATTTTTTTTATTTAAATGTAAGCACTTAATTGGCATTTTATTTTCTGGATCGTTTAGACCACTCTACTACTTTTTTGGACCATTCTAGCATGGTGCACTGCTATCTACAAAAGCACAAAATTTTGTGCCTTGGCATTTCGGTAGCACTTAATTAGCACTAAATTTTTTAATCATAAAATCTTTGCACTGCTGACTTTGTACTGCTAACTTTAGGGACAGTAAAAACAATACAAGAGCAAACTTTTCAAATATATATTTTAGTAAGTTTTATATTGTAAATTTAAATTAATCTTAAATTTATGTATTTATAAATGTTTCTTTAAAATACCTTTCAATTATATAATTATAGCTATTATACATAAAGTTAACTGCAATGATTTCAATCAGGATTTAATTCCATCATGTATACATAGTATAATTTTTTTCTGAAATAATACAGCACAAAACCCAACGATTAATTATCTTGAGAATGGTTTAGTTATTTTATTTTTACGGACACAAAATTAACTTTATTTGACTGATGCCCTCTTATGTTGTTATTGTTTAATAAAGTAAATTTCGTGTGCGTAAAAATAAAATATTTAAACCATTTTTTTAACTGTTATTCTTTAAGATCTCGTGTCAAATAATCACCACCACCTTGAAGTTAATTATTAGTGCAAAAATATAACTTAAAAAGAATAAAATTTTTCCTTGAGAATTTAAAATAGGTTTGTATTATTTTTGTATTTTTTTCTATTTGTATTTCATTGCATTGCATTCCCATTTTGTTATATTAATTAATAAAATCGCCGCCATCTTGGCTCCCAGACATCTGATCATCGATTTCTTCTTCCATAATCTTAAAGAATTCTCCAAAGAGTAAGTGTACCAAATTACACAGACTCTGCATAAAATGAAGAATTAAGAACCTAGGCCGCCCAACTAAATGCAAAAAAAGAGCACACAAAAGCTATTAATATTTTAATAGTTCACAAGACAAGAAGCATGCAATAAAAGATCATTTATGTGAGTTTGAGATTTACTTAATTACCCTTGAGTCTGTGGGGGCCCATTACCTGCAAGTTTTATCATGCCAGCACAAAGTGGACACAAATAACACGTAATTCTGGAATATATTTTTTATAGAGGCTAGGTTTATAAAGGTGCTTTTAATTAATACTCTTTAAAATGATTGTGAACTGGTCAAGATTTTTTTCGATCACCGATTACAATAAATCAGAAAACCATAGTATATGAATAGAGTAATTTCCCTAAGAAATTTCCTTAATTTTGATTCTTACACCCTGTTAAAGCTCTTTTTCTGACCGCAAAAAATATTAAATATTAGAGCTTTAGAACATTGAAATAAAAACTTAGGAATTGCAATAAAAAATATGCTGCTTATTACTGCAGTATTGCACAAAAACTACTAGACAGATAGTTTTCCTAATGCATTCCTTGGGCAGTACATAGGATTAACTAAAAAGGTTTACGGAAACAAAATTTATGACCATTTTATGAATATTTGAGAGCATCTGTGAATACTAGCTTGTACAAATTTTGGCCATTGGCCTTCCTCAGATGTAAAACTTGTTCCCCATTTTATTTAAGCTGCATGAGAGTCCAGACGTCCAAAACCTGTTTTTTTATTTTAAATCGGCTCTGAAAAATAGGTTATATCGACCAGTATAAGTAAGTTTAAAAACATAACCTAGATCATAGTTTTGGCATGAAAAAACTTTAAAAAAAGTCAGAGATTCGTAGTTCTGAAATAGTTTTATGAAGTCCTTAAGTATCAAAAACCCACTTTTAAATCTGCTTCAAAATTCTTGAAAAATCGCTTTTTTCGTACCATCCGAGGTTCCATCACTATAAAAGGCATAAGTGTTCTTAATGGAAGTGTCTCAGAATCACTTTTTTCAACAAAAAAAAACTAAGTTAAAAAAAGAAAACATTTAAAAAAAAAACGAAAAAAAAAGTAAACAACGCTGAAGTCAACGTGTGACGTAGATCAAATCTGTGGGAAAATGCACTTTACCGAGCGCGAGTAGGTAATAGTTATTTCCCTACGAGCGTGCGGAAAAGCGTACTTTCCCGCACCGTTTTGCGACGCGTGCAGTAAAGTTGCTTTTCCGCACTTATTTTTGAAAATGTATTTAGGAAAAAAATTAAAATGTTTCAAAATATAACGCTGTTCATTGTCATTCAACGAAATACAATTATATAATTTTTCACTCATGACGCCTGCGGAAGAGTACCGCACTTGTTAGGTAATAGTTATGTACCTAACAAATGTGGAATTTTCCGTACACGACGGGTCTATGCTTCGTTCGATCAAGCTGTCAAGGGCGGAAAAGTCACTTTACGCATTTTTTAGGTTTACAACATTTTTCCTACGAGCCTCTAATCATCGCTGATTTATTAGAAATTTAAAAAAATAAGAAAAATTTTATTTCGTTTAATAAAAAATTAAGTAAAACGTTAATAAAAAGCGTTATATTTAGTGCTTATAAACATTTTAATTTTTTTCCGAAATAAAAAAAATTAATGCTGACAGAGAAGTAACTTTTCCGCACTAGTGAGGTAAAGTGACATTTTAATTTTTTTCTAAAATAAAAAAAAATGAGGGTGAAAAAGAAACTTTTACGCACGCCCGTAGGAAAATAAAAAAGGGATTTAGTGAGGGTGAATAAATAAAAAAATCAATGAATAGCGAGCTTTCCCTCAAATAAGGTAATGGTAACCGTAGATCCAGAGTTTCTAGCACCGTACTGATCAGCACCACAAGTGCGAATCTACGGTTGCCATTACCTTATTTGAGGGAAAGCTCGCTATTCATTGATGTTTTTAGCATTTGTTTTGTTCGGAAATAAATGACTTTTTTTGGTTACCGATGCAAAACATTTTTCATTTGTCAGGTCTGCAAAAAAAATAATGTAAAAAATTCCGGTTTTTTTCGGAAAATTAAAATTCTATTACAAAAAATGCACAAAAAAAAAGATATTTAAAAGTTTGATATTAACTTTTGCTTGAATTTTTTTAAAATTCACGTTAATGATTTTTAACTGGTAAAAAGGTTACTTTATTAATAAATTACTTGGGTGGAAATAATAATTTAGTGAAACTCTTAGTTAGTAACCAAAATTTATAACAATATCAAAAACACAATATTGATTTATTTCCAACTATTTACATATATTTTTATTAAAATTTAAAAGTAAATTTACTTTAAGTTACATTTTGATGGTCATCAATTGCTTGCATATTTGCTGAACAGCTTGGGCACCGCTAATCTGAAACAAAAAAAAAGAAATGGTGTTAAATTTTAGGGTTCAAAGTTTACAAAAATTTAACTTTCTTAATATATAATAAATTTAAGTTTTATGAAAGAATTAACCATTTCACTAATTTTTTTGACTACCTGATATATTAAATTTTTTTAATCGTTAAATTAAATTAAATTTATTATCACCTACTACATTTGAAATTTTTTTTTAAACGTATTAAAAGTGCTACTATTTAAATTTAAAAAAGTAAAAATGTGTACTTTGATT
Organism: Oxystoma pomonae; assembly: GCA_963921995.1. NCBI lineage: Eukaryota > Metazoa > Arthropoda > Insecta > Coleoptera > Brentidae > Oxystoma > Oxystoma pomonae. Next base: position 53,505,629 of record OY998166.1, on the reverse strand, counting down.
TCAAAATAAAACTTTCGCCGTGCTGGTTTAAAGAAATTATGTAACCGGTAGTCAAATAAATTGTCAATATGGATTATTGATATGCCAGTCTTTACACGTGTTTTTAAAAATTTTATTCTGTATGGTGTAGTTAAACACGGGTCAAACTAAAGTTACTGTGGATCACTTGGTCACTAAGTAATTAACGTAAAAATCGGACTATTGAATAACATTTTTGATTTGTATCTTCTACACTACACTACTACGCAAATAGGTAGGTAGGCTTGGTTGAAAGTGGTTAAAACTCACTTTTATTAAAAGCATCAAAAAATGACGACTTGCAAAAATCTAAGATGATGCTTTAAATTTAAATAAAACATTGAAAATGCGTTGGAATTTTTTATTGTACCCTGTATATTTTTTTGCAAAATTAAAGTTCTGTTATGTATATGGTTGGCTCCGAGATATATGGACGTCTCAAAACAATCTATCACTATTGCTTAGCTTCTATAATACCTATTATGAAGAAAATAACCCCGGAAGCAAAAAAGGGTGTGCAGTAAAATAGTGACTACAGATAGGCAGAGGCGCTTTTTAAATATCTATTATTGTTGTATTAATAAATACAACTTACATGTTAAGCAGAATGCTTAACGAAAAGTTCAATCCTATTCATGAATATTTTGTTTGTACCGGCGATCTGCTTTCCAGTTGCTTGCTGTTGGGATGAAGGTTCAGTTGGGAAATTTAAGTACATTTTACAAAACATTTTGTATTTCTAATTTCTTCAAACAACAATAAAAAACAATCTCAAAGTTTGAGGTAACTTGGAAATCGCTTTTAATATTAGTTGGGAAAATGGCTTTTATCCCTCCCCCCTCTCAATCAAATGCCTTCGGATCGCCGGTATTTGTTTGTCCGCCCCAACTACTGACGATTAGGTGATTTGTGATTTTCATATATCTCGTTGCCAACTATAATTATTTTTGTCGATATTTTTTTACTCACCCTGTATATTTTATAAAAAAGGCAAAGATTTTTTTAAACGAATTACCGATATAACTGTGGAGGAATAAATCAGCTTTTATTATCTAGTTGTTTTTTTTTAAATCCATTTTTTTTTAATTACAAAACATTGTATCGCAGACGGCAATTTTTTTTAAAAGCGAGCTTTATTTTTTTTGCGATCCAAAATTAGCACCAAATTGCTCCAATTAGCTATACTTACGGGTTGGAATAAAAAAATCAAGAGATGGGCTGCTAGCTTCATGCCCGATATTATTTTACGAATTGAGTTTTTAAAATGATTAAAAAAAATAAATGATTTAATTCAAATAAAAAATATTGCAAAACACAGTAGTTGAATAATATTATACTTCATTAACAGAAAATGAGACTTTGTCTTTTTGCTTAAAAGAAAATATACACAGTTTCATTGGGACACAAATGCAATCTTGGATTTGTGGAAAACGCTCGGCAAAACGTCATGAAGTCTGAGAGGGATGTATTTGCCAGGTAAGTATCATTTTCCTCTTAACACTGCAGCAATTATTCCACTTTTTCAAATTTATCTAGTATCTGCAAGAAAAAAATCGGATAAAATCAACGGTAGATAATAAATTTCAAACGAGTATTCAAACGTCTTGGGTACAGATGTAAAAAAATAAAAACTAAAAGTTTCATAAAAATAAGGGAGCAGAAAAAAAATATGTTGATGAATTTTTTCAACTGAAAAATTAGTTTGGGACCTTCAGATATTTTTTAGAAAATTCGTTGACTTTTCCCCGAAATTCCCTAACAACGTGTTTATGCACTTTAGAGATTAAAAGTAGCTTTTTATTTTCTGTTCTTACGGAGTAAAGTAGGGTATTTAATCTCCGGGATTAAATTTTTACTGTATTTTCTGATAATTAAATTTTTACTTTATTTCCCAAGCATTAAATTTTACTACTATAAATCATTAAAATTTTTACTTTGCTTCTCGGGGATTAAATTTTTGCTTTATTTCCCAGGGATTAAATTTTTACTTTATTTCTCCGGGATTATATTTTACTACTAGAAATCTTTTTCGAAAGCATAAAATAGTGTGTACACCTCAGGACTCAGGAAGTGGTTTTTAATCCCTCGACAAATCAAATTACACATGTTTTAATTGGGGCACAGTTTTGCTTGCCTGAAAACTAAAATGTCAAACAAAATATTGATACTACTCCGTAATCCCAAATGACATATGCCTACTATTTTTCCTCCTTATAATTGCCTTTAAATATATTAGGTAATTGTTGTCGAAGTAGTCCAGTTCAGTAATTTTCCTAAAAATGTACAAAAAAACCTAAATATTGTTCTTCAGACAGGGGCGGTCGCAGATTTTTTTATAGACGGAGAGGGAGGGGGGCTGTTTAGTAGGTTTTTGGGTTTAGTAAGTTTTTATAAACAAATCTTAATTCTAGATTTTTTGCCAAAATATGCGTCAGATCTTCTTCGAGTTCCTTTTAAAATATTTTTAAAAAAGTGGGTCGGGTTAGTTGGAAAAGTTTTTTTTTACTGTAATGGTCAAGCCATGATGGTAATTTAAGGCTTAAAATAAATTGGGCCCACTATGAAACGCATATTTTATATTTAGGAGAGTATATTAAACATGTGTAAATTTTTTAGGTTTTATAATTTAAAAAAAGTTTGGGAAAAATTTAGAACTATCAAATTTGTTTGAAAGTTTGAGAAAATGATGTGTTTGAAATTATCTCTGTGTTTCGGACTTCCATTGTCTATACTTTATTTATACACGACGTTCCGATCAGTACAATCTCTGATGGTCTTCAGGTGCAAACTACAATCAATTCCTAAGGCTACGTACTTATATATATATCACACTTTATTAGCTACAAGAAAGTAAGCTCTTACAATTTGCAATTTACAATAAGTTATAGATTTTACAATACTAATTCTAACTTATGCATAACTTAAGTAAAAAAATGTAGTTACTAACCAAAATATGAAAAGAGAAAAAATCTAAATAATTATAATTTAATCTACTTATTTAATCAATCACCTTAGATAAAATCTCTGCTAATTAATTAAAATGTCAATTTAGTTTCAATCGAAATGTTAATGAAATTTCGATTTTTTGAAATACATAATTTGTACATTTTTGCTTAAAAATATGTAATGATTGTATTTTTTTTATTTCTCCAGGTAGTGTGTTATATAAAATAAGTCCTTTACTAAAAATTGTGTCTACTCTGTTTTCAGAATTACTTATGTAAAAATCATTGTTATTTCTTGCCCTAGTGTTATATGAGTGTATATCTTTGGTAGACTTTAATTCCTCGCTTAGATATCCTGGAAGAATTTTATTTTTTAATTTAAAAATAAAAATCAACATATTGTAAGCCAATCTCTGATTAATACTCATTAACGTAAGCTTTTCCAGCATATTTCTAATTGGCGTTCTTTTTTTGCAAAGTAAAATAGCTCTTAAAGCTCTGTTTTGAATATTTTGCAATGCCTTTTTCTCTTCACTGTTTAAAAAGTACAATAGTGTCGAACAGTAATCAAAATGTGGGGCAATTATGGTCTTATATAGTATTAGTTTTGAAAATCCAGATACTTTATTATTCAATCTATACAAAAAATAAACTTTTTTGGCAACTTTTTTTTTAATATAACTACAGTGCTCTTTTAAATTTAGTTGTTTATCAATAAACACACCAAGATATTTATGCTTATTTACCTCTTCTATAATTTCACCATTGACTTTTATATTTATTTTACTTTTTTTATGCTTAATTAAAGTTGCTTTTGAACCAATGACCATAAATTTAGTTTTTTGAATATTAAGTAATAATCCATTATCACAAAGCCAGTTATATATATTATTTAAGTCAATATTCAAAAATTTTTCAATTTCTTTAGGGTCACCACAAAAGTAAAGTAGGCCATCATCAGCAAAAAGTTTAATTTTACAATGTTTAATGTGGTGTTTTATGTCATTAATAAACAAAACAAATAACAAACATCCCAGAACGGACCCCTGCGGCACACCATATTCATTCATTAATTGCTCAGATATGAAATTATTAAATTTTGTTTGCTGCTTCCTTTTTTTTAAGTATTGGGTTAAAAGTTTTTGAGAAAGTTCTACAAAACCATATTTGTTTAGTTTAAGTAACATCAAATTTGTATTTACACATTCAAATGCGCGTTTAATGTCCAAAAATACTGCTCCAATGACCTTGTCTTTTTTAATGATTTCATGTTTCCAGTTTGAAATTACAAATTGCAGGGCAGTTTCACAGGAATGGGACTTTCTAAAACCGGATTGTTCTTGTATAATTAGATTGTTTTTGTCTAAAAATTCTAAAATTTGTTGTTTTATAACCAATTCAAAAACTTTTTCATAAATTGGCAGTGTATTAATTGGCCTAAATTCTGAACAAAGGATGGTATTTTGGACTTTTTCTATTGGAATAACTGTTGCTATTTTCCATTCATCTGGAAAATCTCCAGTCATTAATGCGAGATTTATAATGTCTAACCAATTGTTTCCTACTGCAAAAAATACTGTTTTAATTATATTTAGGTCAATACCATCATTATCAATTGTGTTTTTTTTTATGGTAAAAATAATGTGTTTCAGCTGGTGTATGTTAATTTGTGAGAATTGACTTAGTTTGTTGTTGTTTTCAGGTATTTTTGCTAAAGTATATTCAACACCATTTACTTCTTTTATTTGTAAAATAATTTCCTTAATACTGTTTAAAAAGTAGATATTAAATTGATGTGCAATCTCTTGACTATTTTGGATTACATTACCATTAAAGTTTATTTTTTCATGGTGATTTATGTTGTTCGTTCCTAATAATGATTTTAAGTGCTTCCACATTTTTTTACTGTCATTTTTATTTCTATCAATAACCTCTTCATAATATGTTTTTGTTTCTTTTCTGATTAATTTAGTTACCTCAGTTCTAATTTTTTTGCACCTATTCCAATCTTGTATATTGTTATTTTCTTTTGCTTTTTTGTACATATCATCCCTTTTTTTTATTAAATTCATAACCTTCTCTGAAAACCACACATTAATTTTAAAATTGTTAAAGATTTTAGTTTCTTTAAAGGGTGCATGCACATCTAAACAATAAACAATATTTGAAACAAAATTTGTAGCAAGCACATTAAGGTTATTAGTTTCTAGCCAATTTGAAGTTTTGAGTGAGATTTGAAAATGTTGCTTATTAAAGTTATTAAAATTTCTCTTAACAGATTTGATAGATTTATAAATTTTATTGTTTGATTTATTATCTAATGACACTAATATGTTGCTGTGTTCTGATATCTTAGGTGTTTCCACAATTTTATGCTTTAGTTTATTGTTATTAGTAACAAAAAAATCTATACATGTTTTTGAAGAACTTGTTACTCTTGTATATTCATTAATTAGTTGATAAAGGCCAAACTGATGCAACAATTCAATAATTTTTCGCGAATATGTTGTATCTTTTTTTAAATCTAAATTAAAATCACCCAATAAAATAACTGTTTGTGTGCTAAAGTCTAAGTCCTCAAGTTTCCCTTCAAAAAATTCTAAAAAGTCAGCATGTGAAGAGTTAGGTGAATGGTATAATGCATACACCAAGTAATATTTATTAAAAATACTAATCTTCAACCCCAACAACCAGGTGTTCATATATAAGTCTGCTTTTGCTTTTTCCACATAATTGCAACCATTTTTTACGTAGATTGCGACTCCCCCTGTATGCCTAGAAGTTGAGTTACATAAAACTAAGCTGTATGAAGCAATGTTAAGTTCACCCTGCAGTATATTATCAGTGATATGTGTCTCAGAAAAACAAATTACTATAGGCTGCAAGCAGTGTACCATATATAAGACACTACTGAAGTTTCCCAACAAACCTTGACAATTAGCATAAAATATATCGCAAAATCTTTTTAACTGGTTGTACTCTGTATGTTCCTTTTCTGAAAATAATGATTAACTAAAATGCCTTGCGGCCATATTTTAGGATTTAATATATTTTGTTGTAAATAAAATGGTGATATTATTTTAAAAGAACTTACAGAGTTTTGATTACCTAAACTTAATTTCTCACATGTAATGTTACCTTGATTATTTAAGTGATTTACATATTGAAGTACTTCTCTAACATCTGTTTCAGGCCTAAAACCTGATACAAAGAATGATTTGCTTCGAGAGACCACTATGTTATCATTGTCAATATTTTCTCCATACACTGGCCTTGTTCTTCTCTGATTATAATTCTGGTTTTCGTAGCGGGTGCTATAACTACTTCTTTCATGATTTCTATATGTTCTGTGCTCTTCATTTATTTCACCATGAAATACTCTGGATCTTGGCTCATTTGTTGTTTGTTGATTTCTCTGCTCAACATCTCTTGCATTTTCATTTTGGTAGCTTATGATTTGACTTCTACTCTGGTTTCTTAAGTCTTGTGCAACTTGTACCACGTTTCTTTCTTGGATATTTCTTATGCTTGCCTCTGGATTTGAAATCACTTCTCTTAAGTTTGCTGTATCATAGCTAACATAATTATTTGCCTTCCTGCTTTGATTACTACTTTCTGTTTCAATCTTTTTTACCTTATTTTTTAGTTCATTGTGATTTTCTTCTAATTTGTTAAGTCTATTTAAAGTCTGGCATAGACGCTCCTCCAAGTATGCTATTTTTCCAGTATTCAGGCATCCCGCAAGATTCTCGCCTTGATTTGCTATGATTGGTCGGTCAGCTGACAATACTCTACCCTCCACGCTGCTTAGTTTTTGTAGCATGGCACCATTTGATTTATCCAAGTGCATTATAAGATCCAAGATTTTTTTAACATTATCATCTTGATGGCTACTTGTGACAGAGCTTTTTAATTTGCTTATTTCTATATTATCCCTTTCTATAATTTCAGCTTGATCTCTTATTACTTGTTTATTCTCTTCATTGCTTCTTGTGGCTACTCGCAAATCCTCCTGAATTTCTTCAATCTTTTCATTTAATCTCTGTACTCTGCTTGTTACATCATTTATTTCTTCTTGCTGTTTTTTTTATTGTGTTAACATTTTTTTTTTCAGTTTTGCTTCCTTCTTCTAGTTTTGTTTGTAGCTTTATTTTCTCCTCTGTTAACTCCTGTATCTCATTTTTTTTGCCTGTTAGTGCGTTTTTTGTATTATTTAATTCTTGTGAAATAATTTTTTTATTTTCTACCTCCTTATTTAGCATGTCTATTTTTTTTGATTTTTTATCAAGCTCTTTTTGCATGGTTTCAATTTTATTGTTTAATTTTTGCAGTTCTTCAGCGAAAATTGTGCTTTCTTCATTTTTTTCGCATGCTTTTAATTCTTCAATTTGCTGCAACTCACAAGCCGTCCCAAACTTTTTATCATCTTTTGGTCTAGCTTTATTTGTGCATTGCCCATTGCATATAAAACAAATCATGTTATCCAGCTGAGACATATTTGTTTTCTTTCTTTTTTAAATTAATTTAGTTTAGCAAAAAACAAAATAATGGGTATTCCTCGGTGTTCTAGATAAGGATTTTAAATTTATTTCTTATCTCAGTGATCCCAGGTCACCTCAAATCACTAATCACAACTAGCACATGTTTAAATGAACACACTTTTACATAAAAAAACGCTAATTAACTCTAGTCTTAACACTTTTTTCTTGCAAATTATACTCTATTTTAATCTCACTATGTAATGTAAAACTGAATGAACAAATTTTATATTAATATACATGAATCTAACTATTTTATTCTGCAATTTTATTCTGCGATTTTTAAACACGTCTGTCCTACAGACCGCGAGCTTGTTTTGTTTATATATACTGTGAGAAATCACTCAACCTTGAAGTTTAAGAAGTTGGCTCCGCCCAAGGAGAGGCTTTCAAATATTTGGGATTTCAAACACTTGGTTTACTGAAAATACCCTGATTCTGCCCAATAAAGGCAGCTTCAAGGAATTTTCGTTTCTTCCAGTGTGACTCCTTATGCAAAACCTTTGCTTCTGCCCACTTCATTCGGTATTGTTTTGACCATGCATGTTCGGCGATTCCTGATTTCGTTGTTTCACCTTAGTGTGGTCTTTTAGTTTCGCCTATGTATGACTCACCACACTCACAAGGAACTTGGTAAATGCATTCCTTATTTTGTTTGTTCTCCGGTTTTGTTTTACTAAGAAGGCTTCGAATTGTATTACTAGATTTAAAAGCTGTTTTAATATTAAAGTTTTTCGTTACTCTACGAATTTTTTCTGATACTCCTTTAACGTTTGGAATTGTAAGGAATGCATTTGCCTGGTTTTGGCCTTGTAATTTCTGTCCTGTTTGTTGAAATTTAGTAGTAACCGTTCTGCTGCAGATCCTTCTTAATGTTTCTTATTTCGATTTCCAAGTCATGAGAATTGTTACAAATTTGAACGGCTCTGAATGAGAATGATTTGAACCTTGATTTAAATATTGTCCTGTGTAAGTGGGTTTACGATAGACTGTTGTTCTGATGTCGTTTTTTACTCGTGTGACAAGTATATCAAGAAAAGGAATTTCACAATTTTGCTCCAACTCCATTGTGAATTTAATGGTGGGTCTTATGTTATTTAGGTGGTGAAGAAATTCTGAAAGTTGTTAGTCATTCCCGGTCCAGACAATAAAAGTATCATCAACATATCTCAGCCAGAGCTTAGGTTTATATGTTGCGGTATCAACCGCGTGTGATTCGAACCACTCCATGTAAATATTGGCCACCACTGGCGAAAGCGATGAACCCATTGGCAGACCGTCATCCTGAGCATAAAACCTATCTTTCACTTGAAAATAAAAGTTATGTAGGCAGCACTCCAACAACTCCATCACTCCTTCCAGCGGTAGGCTGGTACGTCCATAAAGGGATTTGTCATCAACCAGTCTCTTTCTAATAATATCTAGCGATTCCTTTATCGGGACATTGGTGTATAGACTTTCGACATCAAAACTGACAAGTCTATCCTCGGGTCCTAAAACAAAAGATTTAAGAATATTAACAAAATGTTTGGAATTTTCTACAAATGAAGGCGTCTTGCCTGCAAGAGGTTGAATAATTTTCAAAAGGAATTTAGACAGGTTGCTTGTTGGAGAATTTTTGGAACTTGTAATTGGGCGTAAGGGCAATGCATCGTTGTGAATTTTGGGAAGTCAGTATAGACGAGGAGGCTTGCTATGATGTGGTGTAAGTTGAGACCTTGTATTGTCCGGAATATATCTGGAATACTTTTTCAGAATTCTATAAATCTTACTTTCTATTGATTGCGTCGAATCTTTTGGGAGAAGTTTATAGTTTCCTTTAGCAAGTACCTCTTCAACTTTTTGGTCATAGGTTTCCGTGTCCAAAATGTTGCATTGCCCTTGTCTGCCGGTAAGATTTTAACTGATTTGTCCTTTTGAAGATTCGTCAACGCGATTTCCTCTGTCTTGCTTATATTAGAGGTATGCTTAATAGGTTTGTCAATAATGGTCCTTATCTGATTCTGAACTCGTCGGCGTCTTGTCGATGGTGGGTATCTTCTTAGGAGCGATGGCAAAGTTAAGTCCTTTGGCAAGTAAGGTCTCTTGGTTCTTACAGCGTTGGTGGTCGATTGACTTCGTGGCTGTTGATGGGCGAATTTCCTTTGGTGCTTCGCTTGCCAAGTCTGTCGCAGATGGTCGCAGGTTCTTGTGATTTTGTCCAGAATCGTTTGATAATCTTTCTCCATAGTATTTTCTCGAATCTCCTGAAACCGTTGTTCCAGTTCTTCTGTCAGTAATGACTTACTCCAGCGATGAAAGCTGATTTGGGACCGTATAAGCGCTTTACTGGCATCATCTAGAATCCGTTGAACTCTTTGTCCTGGAATGATGCCTTAAGACGAAACGCAATCGGAATAATGTTGCTGTCTCTTGCTTGGCATAGGAATTCGATGTGCGTGTCTTCTCTGGTATGCTTAATTAAAATTTTCTCGTAGCCTCGAAAAAGATCGCTGATACCGGGTCCGTACCGGGATTCCAACGTTTGTTTGAAAGTTTGAGACAATGATGTGTTTGAAATTAACTCTGTGTTTCGGACTTCCATTGTCTATATTTTATTTATACACGACGTTTCGATCAGTACAATCTCTGATCGTCTTCAGGTGCAAAGTACAATCAATTTCTAAGGCTACGTACTTATATACTGTGCGAAATCACTCAACCTTGAAGTTTCAGAAGTTGGCTCCGCCCAAAGAGGGGCTTCAAAATATTTGGGATTTCAACAATTGGTTTACTGAAAATACCCTGATTCTGCCCAATAAAGGCAGCTTCAAGGAATTTTCGTTTCTTCCAGTGTGACTCCTTGTGCAAAACCTTTGCTTCTGCCCACTTCATTCGGTGTTTTTTGACCATGCATGTTCGGCGATTCCTGATTTCGTTGTTTCACCTTTTTGGGTATTCGTCTGATGTTCCTTAAGCCTAACAGATAGTGGTCGTTTAGTTTCGCCTATGTATGATTCACCACACTCACAAGGAACTTGGTAAATGCATTCCTTATTTTGTTTGTTCTCCTGTTTTGTTTTACTAAGAAGGCTTCGAATTGTATTACTAGATTTAAAAGCTGTTAAAATCCCAAATATTTGGAAGCCCCTCCTTGGGCGGAGCCAACTTCTTAAACTTCAAGGTTGAGTGATTTCTCACAGTGTATAAGTACGTAGCCTTAGGAATTGATTGTAGTTTGCACATGAAGACGATCAGAGATTATACTGATCGAAACGCCGTGTATAAATAAAATATAGACAATGGAAGTCCGAAACACAGAGTTAATTTCAAACTATCAAATTTTTTATCAAATGTTTCTTAACAAAATTAATTCTCAGGTTTTGTATTTTTTCTTTTGTTTTGGAAATATCATTTTTTTTTCAAAATTTATGCGTATTTTACATTCTTTTGCCTCGTGGATTTGACCGAATTTCGCAAATAATTTTAAATATACATTTTTCCAATCTCTCGTAGATCTATTACAAATAAAACCTACCCAAAGTTATTCTAAAAATTAATCTTGATTACCCTTAGCGTCCAAGTTGTGGATTGTAACAGATGTTTACAAAAAATACTTTATATGTTTCACATCAATTTTCTCGCTATTAATTAAAAAAAAAAAGATAATTTTTTTCAGTTATTAGTAACTAGTAACCATTTTTACCAAAGCGGTTTTTTATTTTTTTTAAATGTTAACCAGGGGCGGAGCTAGATTTTTTTTAACTATACTCTTTTATTGATATAAAATGGTTACATAAATTAGAGAAAGCAGGTTCAGCTTATATTTTTTTTAAATTATTATTTAAATAATTTTTTTTATAACAAGCACATCATTGGCGTGCCTAATTTTATATTTTAAAAAGTTTTTATTTAAAAATATTATGTTAGTTCTGTCTGATCCTAAAGTGAATTAGGGAAGTCAATCAAATTTTGGTATCATTCGAAAGGTCCAATTTTGCACACCTATTTTGAAAATTTGCACACACCATGGGAACACGCAATAGGGTTCTCGAGTAACGAGGCTGGCCCTCCCAGATATTTTTCAAAATAGGTGTGCTATATTAGACTTTTGAAATGGAACCAAAGTTTCCAAAAAATATCATCGGGGGGGGGGGCATCCCCGTTACTCGAGAACCCTTTTGGGGCGTTGCAAAATTAGACCTTTCGAATGGTACAAAAATTTCCAAAAAATATCATCTTGGGGGACCAGCTTCGTTACTCATGAACCCTATTGCGGGTTCCCATAAGGTGTGGAAAATTTCAAAATAGGTGTGCAAAATTTCAAAATAGGTGTGCAAAGTTGTGCAAAATTGGGCCTTTCAAATGATAGCAAAATTTTCAAAAAACCTTATATTTTATGATTGGTTTTCACTAATTCACTTTAGGATCACACAAAACTAACATAATATTTTTAAATAATTTTTTTTTAAATAAAAAATTATGCACGCCCCTGATGTGCTTGTTATAAAAAGAATTATATACATAATAATTAAAAAAAATATAAGCTGAACCTGCTTTCTCTAATTTATGTATGTTAACATTTAAAAAAAAAAATAAAAAACCGCTTTGGTAAAAATGATCACCAGCAGCGGCGGTCCCAGGAGGGGAGGGGGAGCGATCGCCCCCCCTTTGATTCAGAAAAAATTAGATACCAAACAGGCTGGTGGTAATAACCGTAAAGGTTTTGGAGAAAAAACGATAAATTGCAGCAAGTTCCTTTAATGTCTTTAAAGCAGAATCATTGGAAATACAGACCAGTATTATAGAGTCGAAACTACTTTTTTTGGGTTTTTCGCCACTAAGTTAAGGAAATTTTTTCAAAAATATGTTAAAACCCACTGCCTAAATTCCTAAAGAAAAAAAAATCCTAACTAGAATCCAAGTACTTATCTGACGTTTCGGCAGAAATTCTACTGCCGTTATCAAAGAATTTTATCCTTTTCAAAAACTTTTTTCGATTCTTTTTTAAAATATCTGTCTGTTGTCATACAACTGACTGACTTTGACTGATATATATTTCAAATATTAACTTGACAGTTTGGTGCGTCGATAGTAGCCAACAAGGTATTGGGTGAATTTAGTAAAATTTAAAATCAAAATTATATTTGTTTGAGTGTTTTCGATTTTAGATTACTTTATAAAAATACAAAATTTTTATTTTAAAATATCAATTATAAAAATTATCTTTTGACTAACTTTAAGAAAAAATATATTAGAAACCCAAAGAACATCAATGCTATTTTTTAATTTATTTTAAAAAAACCTTTTTGAAAATCTTGTTTTAAAATTGGAAGCCAAACTGTATTTATATCAACTGATATGCTAGCTATGCATTCATCTTCGTTAAGATAGATGCAAGCTGCTTCTTTGATTTTTCGTTTAATTTTGTCTGGTTCTTTTTGTAATATACTGGTTTCTCCCCACATTACTCTATGATAATTTTCAAAAGAATGTTGGCAAATTTTAGACTTCTCCCAGTCTCCCCTTCTGAGATAACCCTTATGGTCATTTATTCTAACTTCAAGAGGCCTTGAAGTTTCTCCAATATAAAATTTACCACACTCGCAAGGAATTTTATAAACGATATTTTTTGAGTTTTGCTCAGCATTTAATGGTTTTGTTTTGGTTAGAATTGATCTAAGAGTATTTGATTTTTTAAAAATTGTTCTAATATTATAAGTATTAGCGATTCGTTTAATTTTTTACGAAATACCTGGTATAAAAGGAATTATTAAATTTGTTGGTTGTACATTATTATGTCTACGTTCGCGTTGTCTTGGAAATTCGATTTGTCTAAAAGAATTTTCGATGAAGTTATTTGGATACGAATTTTTAATTAAGACCTCTTTTATTATTTGTTTTTCTTGTAAAAATGTGTTATTGTCCAGACAAATAATTTTAGCTCTATCGTATAGACTTTTTATTACTGCTTTTTTAACCGATGAGCAATGATTTGATTTAAAATTTAGATATCTATTTGTATGTGTTGGTTTTCTATAAACTGAGGTTTGTAATGTATTTTGTTTGTTTATTAAAACATCTAAAAATGAAATTTTGTTATCGTTTTCTACTTCTAAAGTAAATTTTATTGTTGGTTCTTTACCGTTTATAAAATTAAGAAAATCATTAAGTTTATTTAAAGCGTGTGGCCAAATACTAAAAATATCATCTATATAGCGAAACCAAATGACCGGTTTAAAATTAAATTCCTCTAAAATTTTATTTTCAAAATCTTCCATAAAAATATCACTCATTAGAGGAGAAAGTGGAGAGCCCATTGCCATCCCAAAATCCTGTTGAAAAAAATCACTTTCCCACTGAAAATATGTGGTTTTTATGCATAATGCGCTCAGTGTAGTTCTTTCGCCTAAATTTTGATCATTTTCTAATCGATGTCTTACTATAGAAAGGCTTTTATCTACAGGTACATTTGTGAAAAGGCTCACCACATCAAAACTCACCATAAAGTGATTGTTATTAAAATAAATAAAGGTATTTAAAAACGCGAAGAAAAATCACAGTTTAGCCCCTAGTTGTGAGCACTATTTTTTTTAATACATTTAACAAACAATCCCAGAAAAACAGTAAAATACTTTTTATACGACTGTCTTGAAAAAGGGGGTTTTACGCAAGGAAAACACGATCTGAAAACTGCCTATTGCGCACGCTGTATGCAAAACGTTTTGCACGCGCTTACGTCATTTTTGCGCACTCTTACGTCATTTTTGCACACGGGTCTCCCGTCATTGTGATTTTTGTTCTTGTCACCCAACAATATAAATTGGCTGAGTTCCATAGCAACCGTCACGGCTCCTTTGTTTTGTTGATTAGATACTTTTAATAGAATAATATACATTTTATTAATAAAAACGATTTAAATTGAAATTTGATATTTCTGGCCTCTGTTTATTTGCAGTCGTATCGTATCGTAAAAACATCGTTTGAAAACCTCTTTAATCGAGGCGGCTGGTAAATGGAATAACAGTGGTTTTCATAGCGATGTACCTTTTTACTCGGTGACTTTCATTGTTGCGATATTTTAGTCTTAGACAGTTTGATATTTTGACGATGTTTTTAAATGATTTCTTTGTAAATACTTGTGGAAGAATAATGAAATTTTTTCAATATTACTATTTTCCGCTACTTCTCTTTAATTTTGGGTAAAAAATGGACAGAAATCTTTTTTTCAAATAATCAATCAAAGAATTTTTTTTTGCATCGGTAACCAAAAAAGCCATTTTTTAGTTATCTTTTAGTTATCTGTTTGATGTAGGTATAAAAAAAGTATTTTTGACCTGAACATATTCATACCAAGTTTTATACAACAGAAGCCAAAATCAAAGAAAAATTCGTCGTTTCTTAAGTATGATTGATGATTAATCCAAAACACAAGTTCTTGAACTTTTATTGGAAGAAATCAGTATTTGGAAACAATATTGGTCAGAAGTCGACAAAAGCTTAATTTTTTTTTTCTTAAGTTTTCGAGGCAATGAACAAGTGTGGCGATATTTTTTGATAAGGACATTCCTGGATGTTTGCCAGTAAGTAATGCTTTGTCAGAAAGAAGCTTCTCATATCTCAGAAGATTGAAAACATAAGTACTTAAAAACACTATGACGGAAATTCTTCTGACGGGCTTAGCATTTTCCAAAAAAAAACCAGAAACGAATTTTTTTTGAGATAGGCATCTTATGTTTGAGATATGCGATATAAAAGGTAAAAAGGTAATGTTTCAACAAAAAGCTTTTTAGACCTCAAGAAAAAGTATTTAGCTATTAGGTTTTGTTTGTATTTTGGTATCTATGTTTTTTATAGCTGAAAAAATTATACGTAGTTACTCAAACGCGGATTTCAGGGGGATAGGGGGGTAGATAACCCCCCCTACCCTGGCTTTAAATTTTATATGAAAACATTTAGAAAATTAAAATAGGGCATAAATTGCGGTGCTATAACACCTTTGATATTTACGGTATTAGTTTAATTTTGTATTAAAAATGGCATTTGTAGTGTCATTTTCTTAAAAATTTTCGCCTGCTGCGCTTTGAAACCACAATTTACAATTTTCGTTTAATTTTAAATCAAAAAATGCATTTTTAGTGCAATTTCCTAAAAATGTTCGCCTGCGGCGCTATGATACTGTTGCTATTTACGGGTTTAGTTTAATTCAACACAAAAAATGCATATTTAAAATTATTTTTAAAATCCTGTCAAATCCACGAGGCAAAGGAAAGATTTGTTAACCAATTTGATAATTTTAAATTTTTCCCAATTTTTTTTTTAATTTTCGTTAACTTTAAACTTTGACAAAAAAAAACAGTACTTTTTGTCACACCTTGTATACCGAATAAAATACAAATTGGAAAACTTTGGTTTTAACCTTTGTTTAGCAAAAAATCACCAGCTATACGATACCAAAAACCCCATTTCAAAATAATAAAACCTAAAAAAGTTACAGAGGTTTAAAATACTTTCCTAAATATAAAATATGCGTTTCATAGTGCGCCCAGTTTAGTTTAGCATAATTTAAGGGGTAAAGTTTTTGAGTAAGCAATTTTTACTATGTTTTTCACATTTTTATGCCATGATATTGCTCACATTTTAAAGCTTTCTTTTCAAACTTTCGATTTCTAGAATAAAACACTAAAATTTTTCAAGTTTCAATTGTTTTTCAGGCGTTCAAAAAAAGTACTGCCATAACATAAAGCCATAATTTTCTTAAATTCCTGTTAAATCATTTTTAGATGTGCTAAAATACACTTTAGTAGGACACGTTTTTTGGTAAATTTAAAGACTGTGAAGAACTTTGATTGAAAGAAATTAATACCACCTTGTGTTTTACACGCTTTACGCTTAAAAAATTACAATTTTTGCTGTTTTTTGGATAAAAATGGCAAAATAAAAATCATATGTACGACACCACTCAAGAGGACAGACAGATGACATAACATAAATTTTTAGTAAAAAGTTAAATTATGTCCATCTTTCTCTAAAATACTTTTTTATAGCCTACTCTCTCTCTTCAACAACCTTAAATATTTTTGCACGTCACCAAAATATATCTCCATCTACCTCTAAAATTCTGCCCTCTCTTTCTAAATATTTTTCATTTTAACGGAGAAAAAATGTTTTGTGGCAGTACTTTTTTTGACCGCTAAAAAAAAACCAGTGAAAACTTGAAAAATGTGAGTGTTTTATTCTAGAAATCGAAAGTTTGGAAAGAAAGTTTTAAAATGTAAGCAAAATCATGCCATAATAATGTTAAAAACACAGTAAAAATTGCTTAATCAAAAAAGTTAACTCTTAAATTATGCTAAAATATTATAAAATTATGACTTTACCATAAAAAAAGCTATGACTGTGATCAGCTAAATAAAATCTTTGCTTCTGCTGAGAGAACAATAAAAAATCAAAAAAAAATAAACGTCCTTTAATTTTTAAAATTAGGTAATAAAAAACAGGTCATTTGCCTTAATAAATAGGTACTAAACCCAGGACGCCCCGATTTTATTTTTACTCGTGCAAAAATTATGTACCTAGGTCCCTCTAAAATTTTAATAAAAATGCCCAAAGTAAAATAAATGGCTTACTTTCGTAGTGAAAAACGCTAAGAAGAGCTTTCCAAAAGAAATCGCGGAACATAGCTTGCGGTTCTCCATTCGCTTTGAGAAGCTCTTACCTTTTTCACAAAACCTCTACCAACCACTTGCTGTTTTGCCTATAGTTCTTGAAAATGCTTAGCGTTTTTATAACTACGAGAATACGGGCCCAGGTACAACTGTAAAAGGCTTTTATATAAGACTAATTTAAACTGCGACTTACTGTCAATATGGCTTGCATTCCCAAAATATTTCTTTGTGATTTTTGTTGGTCCATCTGTGTCTTCTTCAAATCTACACCTAGTATAATCTTTTCTCAACACATTTTCTTTAAAAATGGACAAAAAATATTCCGATGATATCAAAACAAAATTTTTTATAAAAGTATAACCTAGAAGCAGGGAAAATAGAACATATAGGGAATGGTGATCCCAACCGACCAATTTAAAAAATTAGGGGTATCGATGCGATTGACAGTATCATAGCTAAAACGGCGCCGTTGTTGGGGAAACATCACTTTTTCTATGCTTTGACACAAGGGGTTGACAATGGCTTTTCAAAATGGCGTATTTTGTTTTTGTTTTCATGCCAATAATTCTTACATTTTTTTAAAATTTTGAGTGATTTACGCTAGCCAGCGAGTTTTTGGAATTAAAAATAAAGACAATATATTAGATTTACGTCAACCAGAATCAATTTGGCGTGAGACATTCTCTGCTTTTTTACAAGATTTTCTAATAAACCTAGTGATTATTATAATGAATTAAGTGGTTCAGGACCCTCCAGTGGCGTGGCCTCGCGATACCTCAAAAAAAAATTGCAGTGATTAATAATGCAGATCACACTGATTCGTTTTGACCCTGCAAGTTTTCCCCAGTTTCTAACATGGACATTGTATTAACATATATTATATATAGGTATAAAACTATGTGCTAACAACTTCATTTTACACCAACCAGGTAATGAAAGCATTTAAAAGTTTAAATGCAGTCAAGTATTTTGAGGCTAAATTTGTGAGTGGTTGCAGAAGACGTGTATTTGGAGATTACACTTTAGTTATGGCAAAGGTGAGCAATCTTTACTCGAATTTTTTCTCCTTATTTATACTAAGAAGTTTGGCTTAAAGGCGCATTTCAGCCAAATAAGAAGTAGACACCATTCTCAACTAAAAAGCCAGTTAACTCATTTTCGTTTTAGTATTGTTTGGTCTATGATTGGTGCAATATTAACACCAAACCGACAGAAAGTCCATGTTTTACTTGTCAATTTGGTTATAAAAATGGCAGCCACAGTAGGCTTAAGGGCACTGAGGTGGTAGGAGTTAACTGGCTTTTTAGTTGAGAACGGAGTTGATTGATCCTACAAAAAAAATGATGTCGAATGGCTGTCTATCTTCATTTTTCTCTATGAATGAAGCTTATTTTTTATTCTATTCTTCTTATTTCAATGGACTTCAGGACCATAGGCTCCAGCTTTATTTGTTATTAAAATATGAGCATGTTTGTACCAGGTGAATGGCATACTTGCATTTATGACATTTTGAGAATTTGACCACTTGATACATGTTATGTTTTTTTTGTTGACAATGCCTGACAGAAAAACATTTAAAAAACAAACAAAAGATGGCTGTGGCACAGTAAATCTAATGAAAAAACAAGAGTTTTTTTGTACTTTAGTGCAAAATGAACTTCTTGGATTCAATCGAAATGGCGTCGTCCTAGGTTACACCCTCTGTGTGAGCAATCGAAATCCAAGAAGTTCATTTTGCACTAAAGTACAAAAAACTCTTGTTTTTTCATTAAAAAACCATTTGGCTCTGTCACTGTAAATCTATGGCAGATCTATGGTATTTAGGTTAACATTTTCTGAAAGATCTACAGAGAGATTCAACAAAAAATTTATACGATTTTTGTTTGTTTTGTTATTGTTTTACCAGAGGTGAGCAACTGGATTTGACAGTTGTTAGGGAAATGTTTGAAATTGTGTGTTGGCAATGATAGTTGGCAACCCTGACAATAAATAACTTTGTCACTGTCAGATTTTTGATTAAGAAATGTCAGGTTTAAAAATGGAATTTTGCTGTATCAACTGTAAAAATATGTGCTCGACGAGATTGTATTGTTCTGTTGTCCGACTGAGAACGAAACTCAGGAAAAGTGAAAAGAAAAAATGCATTTACCAAGCTGAAAAATTTACATTTTTAATATCTACCGTGTGTATTCACTGTTTGTTTTTGTTTTTTTTGTCAAAGGTTGACATATTTTACTAACCAAAATAAAATCAGTCTTTTAAAAACTGTCTGGGGAAAATATAAAAAGAGACAACAAAACATCAGTCCATTTCGTAAAATTCCTTTTATATACAAATATGAAAAAACTAGAAAGAGAGGCCAATATGAGTTGCCCACCTCTGATACAACAACAACTGTCAAATGTATAGAGAGCCTCTAGTACAAACATGCTCATATTTTAATAACAAAGCTTCCTAGAGAAAAATGAAGATAACCATTTAATGTAATTTTTTTGTTGTGATCAATTAAGCCCTACTTGTCATTTTGCTGAACTACACCTTTAAGTTGGGAAAAGTCCTCGATTTGCATTTGCCAGAAGTTCAAGATAAATCATGTTTATCTTTTGCCAACTTTAGTTTGTAGTTTTTCAACAAAAAAAAAATGCTAAAGTTTGTGAAAGATAAACATGCGAGTTATGTCCAACTTTTGCCAATCAAACTTTTGTCAAATTCTAATTGCAAACTTTTTCCAACTTAAACCGAACTTCTCAGTATAAGCCACACTTTAATAATATGAATTTGTTCATGACATTTTATTTTATTTTTCCTTACTCCTATCCGTAAAAGTCCTTTCTGTTTCTCTTTTTATTGGCCTTATTTTTATTTTTTTATGTGAATTATTTTGTCAACTTGTATTTTTTGTAATTTTATTTTTTTTAGTAACTGAAATTTTTCTACCTTGTTTCATGCTGATCCTGCTTTGTAATTGAACTTGTACAGTAGGAATTATTAATTTAGCGCTTTAGTTTGGATGCACCTAGACAGTCTACACAAAAACTGTTAAAACACCAGGTGCATCCAAATTAAAATGGTAAATTAAAAATTCCCTAACTGTAGGTCTTAGGCAGTGTTACAATAATAAAATAAATAAACCATGCTGTAATTACTGCAGAGATTACAAATTCAATCAGATTTTTCTTTGTGTTCACAGTTTAGTATCCTTAAAATTGATAGGTTTGTCAAAGGGATTATTAAAATCAATTTTACACTTACCTATTTTTTAGCATTTGTTTAAAAAATGTTTTTTCTTTGTTTCAGGTCAAACATTTGCAGAGAATGAATCTTTCAGCTCTATGATCAACATAGTAATAAAGTTTTTTTAAACAAATACAAACCAATAAGTTATTTATTATAATAAAACAACTGATGAAACCCTAGACTTAATCATGATTTGACTTTAATTTTTTGAGAGTACCTACTTTGATTGTTTGTTTTTCTACGAGCCTGCGGAAAATCGCAATTTCCACACTATTTTTAGTGTGTTTTTCCGCACAGTGTGGAAAAATTTTTCCACACTGATATGTCAATGCCTTTTTTGATATGGTGTGACAAACCAGTTGTTTATGCATTTATTTGTCAGTGGCAAAAAACTATTTTCAGAGTATTTTAAAACTTTTTTCCGCACTTAACTGCTTGACAGAACTCCGTTGCGCGTCGTTCCGTCAATGGCAGTTGCGTGCGGAAAAATCGATTTTCCGCACTTGTTAGGAAAATAGCTATTTATCTGTATGTATGTACCTTTTTATTTTTAAATGAAAATAACTAAAAGGTTTTGTAAAATTATTTAAATTTTTTTATGTACATTTCATTTTTAAACATTTTTGTTGTTACTCTTGGATTTTAGGTTCTAAATAAAAAAAAAACTGTTAAAAATATATTGTATTTATTTTCAGAATCCTGTATTTACTAAAAAATTAAACACTTTAACTAGGGATATTAATAAAAAAAACTGGAGCAACTGAATTAAACTAAAAAAAGTTAGTTACAATGGGACAACTGGGGGACATAAATTAATTAATGAATGCACAGCATACTGTAAAAATTTCATCTAGCAGTGCTTCTTCACCTTTTGATGCAATTTTAGTGACAAATTTATTAATAATTAGATTATTTAGCCTGCTTTGTCAACAGAATTTTTTTTTCTTGACAATAAAGTATTTTTTGATTGATTGAAGGATGGTTGTAATGGTATGGTAAGGCAGATTCAGAGTTTTTAAGGTAAGCAGTATGTGGTAAGATGCAAGGAAAATAAACTATAGCAAATGCATGCTGCTGTTCATATTATTCTGTAAGCCACAAGCTATGAATAGCATGAATGCATTTGCTATAGTTTTTTTTCCTTGCATCCTACCGCATACCTCATACTGCTTACCTTATGGTATTCTGAATTCTCCTGTACAGTACCCTGACAAATTCTGTAGATTTGCCTGATTAAATATATAATTCTTCCAAGTTCCAATAGGGTGAAGTTGGGACTTACCTATAGTAAAAGCTGAAATTTTTACTTTATCATTAAATAATTGCACAAACTCTTGAATTAAGTGGAATAATCTGTGAAAAATAGCTTGCCAACTTGCCAAAAGTTTTTACACAACATTTTTGGGGGTTGTTAGAAGTGCATCCTTTCCACCCTAACCTATAACCTAAAAAAAGAATCGAGCGCTGGCAAATTTGCATTTCTGAGAAAAATAGCAGATTATTAAAAGTGACCAGTGCAGAAATTTTTTGTTAAGTCCTCCCTTTTTAACGCCTGAATCCATTTCTCACATCTTGTAGATTAGGTATTATTTATGTTCAGAATGTAAAACAGTGGGAATTCTATAAAAATTAACTTCGTCTCTTGGCCAGCGATTGCGGCACCCCACAACTCCGCAAATATTTCGCATTTTAATTCGTTCGACAGTTCATTAGACTGCTCTATTTAATTATTCTGACACAAAGGCAGGAATTTAAGCTATAAATTAACCTTTAGGACACGTGTTCTTTGCAGAAAATACTTACTTTTTGTGGAATTTTTGTACAATCTGCGAAGTAGGACAACTCTAGAATTTGAAATAAGTAGTATTAGTATTATGTTCTTTGCAGAAAATACTTTCTTTTTGTGGAATTTTTATACAATCCGCGAAGCAGGAAAACGCTAAAAGTTGAAATAAAGCAATTTATTAAATATTTTAAAGAAAAGATTCAAAAAAAGCCCAAGATATTCCAACTTTAAAAAGTAAACAAATAAAGGAAAAAGTAAACCAAAAAGTACGGTTATACGTCAAGTCGAACCAGAGATCAAATTTACCCAGGGAATATAATTTACCTAACAACGGCAACTTTCAATAGCTCCTTCAAAATTTGCCACTTTTTCTTTGGTGTTAACCATTCCCTATATGTTCTATTTTCCCTGCCTAGAAGTGACTTTGACATTTAGGAGTCAGAGGTTTTGGTCATGGCCAACTTGGTTTTACCTTGGGCATGATACAGGCGCATTTGGCAGGGCCGGCGTTTGCACATAATTGGCCCCCTAATACCAAAAGCTAAAATTCCAGTCGAGGATCCCCAATTTTACGGCCCCAGAAACCAAGATGGCAGCTGTCAAAGTTAGGAACATATGTGTTTTCTGCGTTTTCAGAAATATCACATGAAAATTACTTGGGTAATAGTCACGAGGTCCCACTTCGAAACAAAATGGCGGCCAGATTTCAAAAATGTAGTTTTTCTTTGATTTTTTTTTTACTATTTAAGTGATGATCTTTTCTGATGTCTCGTATTAAAGCTACTGACCGGCTTCTTGATTTCACAATAAAAAAGATTAGAGTTTATATGCGGGTACAAAGATGGCGCTTGATATGCCAAAAATATAAGAAACCTTACTAATTTATAGAAAACATTTTTTTAAAACATTCTTTTTGTAGAATACTATTGGCGATAAGCTCGTCTATGTCATAATTTTAAAAAACATTTGATTTGACATTTGATATTCTAAATGTCGGCCAAACTATCGAGAAAAAAGTAATTTTCTTCTTCTGGTCGAGGACGCTTGTCTCAAAAATTGTAAAAAAAAATGACACATGTCAATCTCAAATCAAGATGGCCGCGACTAAAGTTAAGAAACGTCATTATTTTTCTGCACGTTAGCAATTTTGCATAAACCAAAGCAGTTTTAGAATCAGTTAAATTAGTTTTAAATTTTTGTTGAGAAAAAAACAAATTTGCATGATGCAGTTAAAATGGCGGAAGATTAAGTAAAAAAAAGTGTTTTTTTTTTGCTTGTTTTTTAAGTGAAACACAAAGCACGTGGTAGAATATTGCGTTGCACTAAGTAAAACATAGCCATCCAAAAATTAAAAGAAGTAATGGCGGCGTCTAAAATAAAAAAAACACCATTATTTCTGTCCGTTTACATTTTTGCACAAGCAGAAGCAGTTTTAGGATAAGCTAAATTAGTTTTATATTTTTGTGTCAAAAAAAATCAAATTTTAATGCTTTAGTTAAAATGGCGGACGATTAAGTAAAGAAAGTGTGTTTTTTTCCTTAAGTTAAACAAAAAATACATGATAAAATATTAAATGTTATCAAATTACAGATTTCAAACAAAAAATGAGATGTCATTTTCGTTCCATAAAAAAAACACATTTTTTTTTTCTGCACATTTACATTTTTTTACAAACAAAATCAGTTTCAGGATAAGCTAAATTAATTTGAAATTTTTATATAAAAAAAATACCCCAGTTAAAATGACGGACAATTAAGTAAAAAAAAGATAAACAAAAAACACTTGGCAAAATGTCATGTAATCTTATAGTCAGGTATTATCGACATTTCTAAATATTCCTATGTGGATGCTCAGGTACTGGATACTTACTAAAAACTTTTATATCTAATAAATTTTTCTTTAAAAAAAATAAAATCCTAATTGTAACATTAGGTCATTCTTAATAATATGACCTGGTTAAAGAAAAAGCAAAGTTTTTGAATCTTATTTACATATTACATTGCTTTTCTTGAGAGAATTTAAAACGTGATTAGACCAACGTGTCGCATATTTTGCCAAGGGTTTTTTGTTTATCTTAAGTGTCTGCCATTTTAACTGAGGTATATTTTTTTTGTAACACAAAAATGTTGTTTTTTTATTTTAGTCGCCGCCATTTTAATTTGTGAATGACATGTCACTTTATTTTAATTTTTGGAATGGCTATATCTTACTTAGCGCAATCCAATATTTTGCCAAGTGCTTTATGTTTAACTTGAGAAAGAAAAAAAAACACTTTTTTTTATACCTTCATCAAAAACATGATTTTAGTAACTTTCTGCAGATAACTAAAGCATGGCTTTTTTGGTTACCGATGCAAAAAAACACTTTTTTTTGTATCACGGGTGCAAAAAAGATTTATCTGCGTTTTTTACCCAAAATTGAAGAGAAATAGAGGAAAATAGTAATATTGAAAAAAATTAATTATTTTACGAAAAAATAATTAAAAAACATCGTAAAAATATCAAACTGTCAAAGATTAAAATGTCGCAGCAATGAACGTCACCGAGTAAAAAGGCACATCGCTATGGCAACCACTGTTATTTCATTTACCAGCCGCCTTGATTTATAGTGTAAAGATGGTGTGTTTGGCGAAAAGTGCTCTTCGTTTGAGATCTTTAAAAGTATTTTCCTGTTTTTCTTGAATTTTTTGATAAAGGTATTAAAAAAAATAGTGTTCACAACTCGTGGCTGAACTGTGCTTTTTTTTACTCGCCTTTTTAAATACCTCACTGCGCTCGTTATTTAAAACAAAGCTTGTAAAAAAAAACACTATTTTAGCCACTAGTTGTGAAAACTACAATTTTAAAACTAATTTAGCTCATCCTGACACTGCTTTTTTTGTGAAAAAATGTAATCGGACAGAAAAATAATGTGGTTATATTTCCAAGTGCTTTGTGTTTAACTTGAGACAGAAACAAAAAAACACTTTTTTTATTTAATTGTCCGCCATTTTAACTCAAGCATTAAAATTTATTTTTTTTTTGACACAAAAATTTAAAACTTATTTAGGTCATCCTAAAACTGCTTTGGTTTGTGCAAAATTGCTAACGTGCAGGAAAATAATGACGTTTCTTAATTTAAGTCGCGGCCGTCTTGATTTTGGAATGATATGTGTCATTCTTTTTGCAATTTTTGGAGTTAGTGTAAATAGTGCACCAGAAGGGGAAAATTACTTTTTCTCGGTACTTTGGACGCCATTTTGAATAGCAAATGTCAAATCCAATGCTTTTTTAAAATTGTAGCATAGACGACCTCATCGCTAATAGTGTCTACTAAAAAAAAATTTTTTAAATGTTGTCTATAGGTTAATAAGGTTATATTTTTGACATTCTTTAAACTTCAATCTTTTTTATTGTGAGATCAAGAAGTCGGTAAATAGCTTTAACATGAGATATAAGGAAAAACTAAATTTTTTAAATCTGACCGCCATTTTGTTTTGAAGTGACATATGTAATTTTTTTTATATTTTTGGGTTAAGTAAGACCTCCTCATTATTATTGAATTGATTTCGATTTGATTTTTCTGAAAACGTAGAAAACTTTTTTCCTAACTGACAGCCGGTTTCTTTCTGGGGCCGGAAAATGGGGGATCCTCGACTGACATTTTAGCTTTTGGTATTAGGCATTACTATGCCAAATATAGAAAATATACCCTTTTTGCAGTTTCTTTTTACGAATTTACTCCACTAACACTCAATTCGCACCGAAACTTTCTCAACATTTTTAATGAAAAACCTCCGGACGATTATCCTATACGTCGAGAAACCCCAAGCGGAATAGACCTGGACTGGCGAACATCGCAGAGACTAAACCGTATAAAAACGGGAGTTGCGCCCGTCAAAACCAACAAAATCAAATATAACAAAACGATATTTTCTGAGAATGCGGAGAACTACATTAACTGTCCCAACACCTGCACCTTCGACGATTTATAGAAAGCTAAACAAAATGCCATTGACGTCGCTCATTACTCGGCGCAAAAACTATAAGATATTGATTTGGACAAGAAAAAGTAAAGTAAGTTAAACGATGAAATAAAAAAATGTTACAAAGCATTTTTTTTGAAGATGGACATTGAAAAGGCCCCCGAAGAAGCCATTGCTGTCCTTCCTTCTCAAAAATCTCGTGAGATCTATAGGAAGCAGTTCTCTGAAAATGGTGCACTAAAAAGAATGCAGAGAATTTTACCGACGAAAAGTTGCTCCTGACCTATTTCTTAAGAAAGTCTAAAAAACTCAAGGCATCTTCTTTATGAAGCCAATATAGTTACTTCGATAAAATAATTCGAAAAACCTATATTTTGTGTTTAATTTGGAAGAAATCACTTTAAATCCGCCAGGGATTAAATTTATTATTAATCCCTAAATAATCTCAAGGGTTAAAAAGAGGGAATAAAAATGTCATTTTAATAAATTAGTGCATAAAAGTATTTTAAATAACTTGATTTCGTACTCATTAAAGATCAGTTATCAGTGTAATTTTCTTCTCCAGTAGAGCCGAAATTTTACAAAATCGAAGTAGGCCTTAAAATAAGCCGCTTCTGTGTCATTCATAGTTTTATAGCCACCCTTGTGTTCGAGTTTTATGTGAGTAACTATTGCACAGCGGTGCCGCGGTTCAAAAATATTAGATCGTCCGTTTTTTGTAAGGTCACTGACTGAAAATAAACTATAAACGCGATTGGCTAACGATCTATTTTTCCCCGCTTCCAAACAATTTCTTGTCGTCGTCAAGACTACCGATATACGAGTAATGTATTTCATAGAAATTAAATGATGGAAATTCTTTTAAATAAAAATAGTGGATACATTATAAACCTAGATACTAAAGTGCTACTTTTAATCCCGGAGCGAAAGGTTTCTAGCCCGACCGTAGAGAGGGCTACACTTCGCTAAGGGTAGTCGTCACTATAGTCCCAAGGTTTATATACTATTTAATGCACGCTAGGAAAAGATTATTGTTAAAATCACGTTATTTCTACGGCAAATAGTTCGTCTTCTACTTGAAAATTTATTTATAATTTTCCAGCTATTATTTTTTTTAATAGGTATTAACAGTGCCACTTTAGTCCCTCAAAATAGGGATTAAACGTACATATTTAATCCGTAAAGTGCATAATAGTACATTATAAATGTAGGAACTAAAGTACCACATTTAATCCCGCGGCGAAAGGTTTACAATTCGCTACTACTATTTTATGCACTTTAGGAAAAGATCTTTGTTAAAATTACGTTATTTCTACGCCAAATGGTTTGTGCATTGTGCATTAAATTTTCTTTGAATCCCTTAGAAATTAAAAGTGTCACTTTAGTCCCTAAAAAGAGAAATTAAAAGTACCCATTTAATCACTGAAGTGCATAAATAACTTTATTTCTGGTTTTTCAAAAATTAGCTAGTAGAGCCAAAATTGGACAGTTTTTTTTACGAGGACGCGATGGTGCGGTTATTTGACATTTGGGAAAATCTAATCGCTTTTTGTTAAAATTTTTTAATAAAATTAAAGATTAAACAACTTACCTGTGAGGAAGTTCAATCCAAATTATAAGAGATTGGTCACATCCTATTAGATACACCGGGTAGTGATACTTTGTAGCACGTCATACGCAAGTTTTAGAGATAAGAAAAACATACCGCCATGGCAGCCGGCCTGATCTCTGCTAGGTACTTCAGTATACTTCTAAAGCTTTCCTGAAATACTAAGATCGCCAAGGGCGGGTTGACTAGTACTTAAGTAAATTGCATGACAAATACATAAATAAATAAATGGGAGGACGTCTAATAGGATGTGACCAATCTCGTATAATTTGGATTGAACTTCCTTACAGGTAAGTAGTTTAATCCTTAATTATACTTCGATTGGGCACATTTTATTAGATAAACCAGGTAGTTGTTTAGAGAATATGGCGACATTAGTTAAAAAGTTAAATAATAATAAGGAAACCACAAGGTTTAAAATATATTTCTTAATATAATTAGCTAAGAAATATTTTGAAATTAAAGGTTTATTATAAAATCGATTGAACGTTTTCCTTTTTTCGGAACATCCCGCAGCCTTTCTAATACTTATGATTGATGCACCAACTCTTAATGCTGCGGAAGACACCCCATGTCCTGTGTTATGTCCTTTAAAATTTGATTCTATTTCTGCGTTTTTTAAACCTTTTTAAATTTACCTGCTAATGTTTTGGGATGTAGCGGGCTTATGAGGCTTTTTAATTGTTAAAACAAGTGTATCATCTGTTCATCGAAATAGTTTTGTTTTCTGTATGCAACATATAACGATAAAACACAAATAGAACTGTAAATTTTCTTTGAAACAGGGTACTTAAGCCAAGGCTGAATTCTTCTGGGTCCAGATATTTTAAAAATATCTTTAAGAATTATTTCTATGCCCTCTTCGTTAGCCTTGATACCTTGATAACTTATAGAAAATGTCTGAACTCTTTGAGCAGTACAAAGAGTTAAAAGAAGTACCATTTTTATAGTTAATAACCCGAATGTTAAATTTACCAAAGGGTACAAGTTATCTATAAAAGGTAACACTGGTTCCGGATACCAAGTTTATATTTCGGAAACTGAGGGTGCAGCTTAAAAATGCGTCTCATAAACCTATCTACCATTACTGATTTTTCTGCTCGCAAATTAAATTTAAGGCAGACCTATGTGTGTTAAGACTTCAATATTTCCCAGTATTTTGAGATTCTGTTTCTAAAACGGATACAACTTGGTTTACATTAGGCTACAAGATGGTCTCAATATTATTGTCGCAAAACTTCCATCATTTGGAAAAAATAAATTGCATCCTCCCAAACGCCCCTTTTACTATAGGCTACCTTGATAAGATTGTTACCCTCAGGGAAAGATTCTTTCATAGTGGGTGGGGTTACCTAAACGAGGATAAGAGTAAATCACCTTTCGGATTTAAAAGGATAACTTTTAAGCGAATCACGGATTCTAATTTTGGATATCATGCTTGAGTTCTCCAGATAGAATAAACCACCAGACATATCGCATTATCGTTTTCAATTTTTTCTTTTTTTTTACATTTCTGGAAATAGTGAGGAAGGGGAAATATATAAGAATTAAGATTTTTCTAATTCATTGTGAATGCATCCACTGGAAGCCACGACACTAACCGGTGGCATTTTTTGTTCAGATAGCTTGTCCGCTATATGATTATCCAACGTATTTATGTACGTGGTAAATACAAAAAAATATACCTAAGCTCACTGCCACATCATTCTCCCAATAGCAATAAATTCTTAGTGAAATATGAAAATTTTTTAAAATCTTTTACAAAGCTTGTTAAGCCATAAAAAACTGCCTTCATTTCAAGAATTTTTATGTGTTTCTCCTGTTCACCTTGTTGCCAAAAAAACCCTTTTGCTTCCTTTCGATTGCAACACGCCCCCATCCAGATTTCTATGCATCGGAGAAAATTCTAATGTTATAATTAGGCTGTAAAATAGTATGTGCTTTGACCATCACTCAAGTTCATTTTTAACTAAGAACCTAACAAGCATCTTTTTGTTATAGTTGTTCCTGTTAGCCTTTAAGGCACGATATTTTTCTCGCTCAAGGATTTTTATGTACAACAAGTCGTACAAATACAAACCGGGGCTAGCCTTCCCATAATTTCCGAAACCTCTTTAACTGTTATTTTATTTTTTCCTTTGAATAATCTGAATGGCTGTTTTTATTTTTGTTCGATATATATTCACATCTTTTTTGCATTAAGGATAAATACTAAAAATTGTATCTGTTGAGTCGGTTGTGTATGGTTTTTTAATTATTAATAAAAAACCTAATCTTTTAGATAAGAGAAACAGGCCTGAAAGGGTGGAACAAAAAAGTGCAGTGGCTAAGTTCAACTTTTGTTTTGAAAAGAAAATCTTAAATATCTTTTATATTCATCAAACATTGGAACTAAAAAATATGCATCTTTAAGATCTAATATCGCAAGGAAGCAGTTTTTAGTAATTAAGTTCTCTATTTTCCAGTTGAAAATCAGATGGGCGAAAGAACTTTATGTAGGTTTCTAGGATTAAAGATAAACCTTAAATCCCCTGTTAACGTTCTGTCTTAAAAAATAACTTAACAAAAAGTGATCTTGACAGTTATTAACAGTTTTAACTGCTTCTACCTATAAATGTTGTATGCTTTTCGAATAAATTTTTAACTCATTTTTGGTAAATTTTGAGATTTTTTGAAAAGGTTTGTCCACAAAGAGAATTTTGTAACCTTTTGTCCAACTCGAAGCTAATTTATTTTGAGTTATTTGATTCCACTCTTCTGAAAAAATTTTTTTTGACAGGAATACGTTCGTTCACTGTTTAGCTCTTATATTTCCTCTCGGCGCGTTTTTTATATTTTTGCAATTTTCGGCAAAACCTTCGCTAAAAAAGAAAAGATCTGGATTTTGCGCAGTAGCAATTTATTATATTTTTGCATGAAACAATACTGTGGCCAATGCAAAGCAACTGCGCCAATTCGGCAAGACCCAAAAGATCTTCATCAAGTGCTTCGTCTGTCTCTTTTTTGTTTAGGCCAAATTAGAGAAAACCCGCTCTAAGGCTGTCAAACCTTTTCCCAAAATGGTTTACAATTTCAAGAGTTACGTATCTCTTTTTTGCTCTGTGGATGCTAGCATCCTGGATTTAATTTGGGTCCTTGAAGAATTTGGCAATTTTTCCGGGAATTTTATATTTTTCAAGGATATTATTTTTAGTTTCCTTATCTATATATTCCCATAGAAAGATGCTTCTTCCATCTGCAAGCTAGCTCTGCTGATATATCTGGACTCAATGTACTATCATCTGTCCCCCCTAATATACTTCCTAAGGGGTCTCTCTATGCTAGAGTTTGAGGAACTACTAGTGTCTGACAAGTTGAGGAACTGTCAGATTCGTCGTCACATATAATAATATGAAAAACTATGTGATAATAATACTTTTTTAATTAAACATATTATAATCTTCTTAGAAAATTGGACACCCGGTATTCGGTTGAGAATTTTTGTTAGAATACGACGGGTAAAGGGTTTTTGTTAAAATAATTATTCTGGAAATTAAAATGTGATATTTTGAAAACGGATTTTATTAACATTATGGAGTTTTTTATTGAGACTAATATGCCGCGCATAAGTCAATAACTATGCAGGATTTAAGTTTCTATGAGTCATAAAAACAAATATGTGGTTACAGAATAAACAAACCCCATGCCAAAAAATATCAGCCAATAGCCTAATATTTGTCTCACTCCACTGTTTAAAACTGACAATGCGCCTTACTTACTTGAATCACGACGCTTCCTTTTCCCTTCCTTTCCCAGTTTCCTCATTTTCTTCTTTGGGTAATCCATTTGCTTTTCACGTTTTCTTTTGTTAAACTTTTTCGGCATTTTATTCGTTCTGTCTAGTGCTAGTAAGTAAACATTTGGAGTTTTTTATTGAGAATAATTGAGCGGGCATAAGTGAGAAACTATATTAGAAAAATATTAGCCAAAAGTATAATATTTGTCTCACCGTAACTAGTCGCATGACAGCGCAAGAAGTATACTGAAGTACCTAGCAGAGATCAGGCCGGCTGCCATGGCGGTATGTTTTCCTTATCTTTAAAACTTGCGTATGACGTGCTACGAAGTATCACTATCTCGTGTATCTACTAGGATGTGCCCAATCGAAGTATAATTAGTCTACTGATCTGGTTGACCATTTCAAGACAAAATTTATAACTTCCTAATTAAGTTCCAAGAAAAAGTATGGAATTAAATCTACCCAAAGGACCACGCAGTATTTAAATAGAAAATTGCTCCCCCTGATATTTGAATGCGGTTTAAGTATGTTATATAGGACACATCAAGAAATATTTTTTACCATGGGCACAACCTTGGATCTATGACAGGGGAGCCAAAAATAGCTGTCAAAGTTTGACATGTTATATCCAAAAGCGGGCAAAACATGGCCGATTTTGATTAACAAGGTGTCAATTCCTACTAAGTTGAGCAAGCTAAATCTAAAAATGCTAACCATTTTGACAGCTGTCAATTCCTAACAAAATGACGGCACTTTTTTTTTAGTTTTTGATATTTTGTAACATGCAATAAAACCTTTTATACTTTTGTCGGAACCCTGAGTCCAAAAATACAATGAAAAGTGACAGCTGTGGGAACATGTCATTTGTTTTAACTAACAAAAGTGTCCAATTTGGCTTTTATTTTATATACAAATAGAATATTAGCAATAAATACAAGTGAAAATTTATTTACAAGTGAAAAATTTTGACATCTGTCAATACCCGTGAAAATACCAGAACCCATTTTTTTAGTTTTTGATATTTTGTAACATGTTATATGACCTTTTATACTTTTGTCCGAACCCTGAGTGCTAAAATTGAATTAAAAGTGACAGCTGTGATTTGTACAAAATTAATGACCAATTTTTACAAAAACTAGTGCAATTTATCAGTGTCTGTAGGAAAAATAGCGTACACAACTCGATAGAAGGTAGACACTTTAAGTTGGTCCTAGGACGTACGCGCAAACGTGGAATATAGTGCAATATTCTGTCTTCCTTTTATCTGTACAAAAGCAAAGACTTCCGCTCGAATACAGATATCAAAGTCCAATCTCTGCAGTCTATCGTTGAGCTTTTTCATCAAGGTCACGTCATTTGCATTTCATTCATACATGACGCTTACCTACGTAGTCATCAAACACGCAGCGAGTTTGCCGACGGGGGCCAAAAATGTAGACACTTTAAGTTGGTCATGACACGTACGAGGTGGCCAGAGGTATACGTGAAATTTTCCGGCTCGGATGTTTCTGTCTTTTATATTTTATTACTATGTATCTCTATCTTGCTTTCTTTGGTTCGGCCGCTCGTCTCGCTGCGTATTTGATGACATCTTCATGTTAGCAACATGCCGCAAACGATATTCTACGTAGGTTAGCGTCATGTATGAACGTTATACATGCAAATAAAGTTACCTTGATGAAAAAGCGCAACGATAGACTGCAGAGATTGGACTTTGATATCTGTATTCGAGCGGAAGTTTTTGCTTTTGTACAGATAAAAGGAAGACAGAATATTGCGCTATATTCCACGTGTGCGTGTACGTCCCATGAACAACTTAAAGTATCTATCCAGCAAACACAAATCGTCGGCATTGAATCGGGCCAATGTCGACAACTTCGGCAGTGTATCAGCATCGGCAACTACACGCTGGCCCGATATTGGATAGATTGCGATTTTCAGTTTTCGGTCAATAATCGGTAACTGACGGAGGTCCACATTACTACCACTTTGGGACCGACGATGGTCCGATTAGAACTTTGTTTAATTGGTCAAAAATTGGCAGCTGACGATGGCCCAATTTACTATAGACGACTTTAGGCCGATGCCCACTTTATCTGCTTTAGGGCCGACGACGGTCCGATTGGAACTTTGTTTAATCAGACGAAAATCGGCGGCAACTGACGATGGCCCGATTAACTATAGTCGACATAATGCCAACGCAAACCTTATCTACTACTGATTGGGACTTTGTTTAATCGGCCGAAAATCAGTAACTGACGATAGCCCGATTTACTATGGTCGACTTTATGCCGACGCCCACTTTACCTGCTTTGGGGTCGACGACGATCCGATTGGAACTTTGTTTAATCGGACGAGAATCGGCAACTGACGATCGCCCGATTTACTATAATCGACATTATACTAACGCAAACCTTATCTAATTTAGGTCCGATGATGGTCCGATTGGAATTTTGTTTAATCGGTCGAGAATCGGCAACTGTTGAAGGCCCGATTTACTATAGTCGACTTTATGCCGACGACCACTTTATCTGATTTAGGACCGACGATGATCCGATTGGAACTTTGTTGATTGGACGAGAATCGGCAACTGACGATGGTCCGATTGCCTATAGTCGACTTTATGCCGAAACGCACTCTATCTGCTTTAGGACCGACGATGGCCAGATCAGATTTTTGTTCGATTGATCGATAACCGGCAACAAACGATGGTACGTCACATTAAAATTTTTAAACTGCTTAATAGTTTCTTCCTACTTTGTAGAGTTGGCGCTAATATCACTATGTTCCCTGTACATCGGAAGATAATATTATATTTATAATAAGCAAAGATTTTTCAAAACTAGAATGCGGACTTGACAAAATGGTGGTACTTCTCTACAAGAATCACCTCTTCCGCCACTTAAACCACCCCGACTGGTTAAGCAATTATCGAAACTTTGTAGTTTGCCAATGTCGGATCGTGTCAAGCAACCACCGACGGACCTTGGTCAATCACCGACGTCGGCCTGCTTTGAGAGGCCGATGTGGGGCCTTATTATCCACTCATTATCGGACCTTTGTGGTTTGCCCTTGTCGGACCGCTTTAAGCTACCACCGTCGGACCTTCGTCAATCGCCGACGTTGGACCGCTTTAGGAAACCAATGTCGGGCCGAGACCAGCTTGCCTACGTTGGACCGACCAAATTAAGCAGTTATATGGGCAGATGGTCGGTACCATGTGGTTAAACCATATCGGACCTTAATCGTACGGTGATGGTATGCCGATGTCAGCAAAAAGTAAAATTTGCCATTGGTCCGACGGTGGGCTACAGTCTTACGTTGCGTCAGCAAACATACATTGGGCCTACATCGCAAAGCGGACAAAAAATAGTGCTGGTCCGATGTCATAAATCGACGTCATGCCGATGACGGCAAATTCGGCAATCGACATCGGGCCGACGAAGGCCCGAGGCAACCGTGTTTGATGGGTAGTGTCTAGTAACTTCCTTACACTCGCGTGTTATTTTGCTCGGCTAGCGCTTCGTTCACAACATTCACGTTTGTGTGAAATTTGTCACTTTCTTCTCTTGTTAGGTAATATACTAAAAACATCTTTGTCTTTTTTACGTCCTTTATGAATTATATAAAAAATAAACTGGGTTTGGATCTGGTCTCGATTTGTTACTAAAGTCAAAAATTTTATAAAACTATAGTAAAAATACGGTTTTGTACACGTAAATGCCGTTGAAGATTAAACTAAAAGTATAGCAATCAATATGTTATAGCCGTACTCGCAAAATTTTTTGCAGTATAAGCAGAACACTCTTTAAAAATTTTGATCTTTTCCGTTTTTTAAGATCCCTTAAGAAAAACTGGGTTGGGATCTGGTCCTTATTCTAGATTTGCTGTAGAAGAAAATTTTGTAAACATATACTAAATGCCGTTGGAGTAAATTGCTTAAGTCTAATCTAAAATGTGATATAGAGCCGCAGGCAAACTTTTTGCCGTTTAAAAACAACAATCTTCAAAAATTTTGATCTTTTTTACGTTTTTTATGAAATAGTGTAAAATACTGAATTGAGATCTGGATCTAACTAGATTTGTTGCTAATAATGTCATTATTGCGCCGCGGGTAAAATTTTTATGAAAATATACTAAAAATGCCGTGTTTTGCACGTAAATACGTTAACGTATATTGCTTAAACGCAAGCTCACTAAATTTGCTGTAAAAGCAGAATTAAAAAAAATAAAACCAGAACAGTCAACGACTTTATAGCTCTTTAGGCAAAAATTTTTTTAAACTTATTTAAGAAAATTTGGGTTAGGTCAGCTACAAATAGCTATATATGCACTGTTTACCTAAACAATTTAATTTTTTTCCATTAATTATTTTCTTACAATAATCTACAACTAGCGGCCAAACTGTGCTTTTTCTCACTCGCGTTTTTAAATCACTGGCTGCACTCGTTTTTAAACCACGCTTGTAAAAAAGCACCAATTTAGCTACTAGTTGTAAAAACTACTATTTTTGGTATAAACTTAGTCGCAACAGTAATTAAAATATCTTATTTATATAAGTAAATAATTTTTGTGATATCTTCAAATACAAAAAGCGCATTATTTAAAACAAAACGTTAAATCAGACATAAGTAAGCGTCAGAAATTCGGAATGTCAATTTTAAACTAACAAAAAATCTTTTAAAAAACAGATTTAATGCTTTGATTATTTTTACAAAAAGTATAACAAAGAAACATGCTTAAGCTTCTAATAACCAGGTCATTTAGTTACTCTTCAATTTATATAAAAAATGATTTTCCTCATCACAGTGTACTTCCCATGGATACCTTTACCGGAAAAGTTATAGAGAGGTCAAAGGTTAGGAGAAGAGAAGCTGCATCAACCAAATATGGTGGAAAATATACCATTACTTTATTGCCAGGTAAGTTTATCATCTATAGTAATTTTAGTATATATCTAAATAAAATAATTTTATTTTTAAATTTAGGTTTTTCGTGGCAAAACGGTATAGGTAAAAGCAGTAGCGCACTCAGAAACAAATTTAGGGAAAGAGGGATTACAATTAGCTTTTTGATCTAGTTACGTGTTTTGGGCCTTACATAATTGTGTCAATATGATTATTTAATAATAAATTTTTGGCAAAATTCCCAGTTACAAAGAAAAATAATTAATGTAGCTAAAAATTATTTCTAGACGTTTCCAATGCTAAAGTAAGGTCTACGCACACACGCTATGTCTGACGTCCCCCACTCCACAAGAACTATAACCGAACGAGCTGATCGCCGAAACAAATTGATTATTTAAATGTTGGGTTATGTATCTTTTTGTTTTCTGGTGTTTACTTTTTTAATTCATTTTTGCGATCTCATTAAACCGTTTTCATCAGTTTTCTCACAGATGTCGATTTTCAAAAAACCCTACTGATCTGATGTACAGGGCTCTCAGTCAAAAAACTGCTGCTTTAAACAAGCTGTTCATAAGTCAGCCTTATTAAAATTGCTCACACTTTTTTAAAATCTTCAACTTACCATTGATTAATGCAACAGCGGTTTTGAGGTCTCCAACCTTCTGATATTTCTCTATTTTTAAATTTTTTTTCAAGAAAAATAAACAACATAACTCCAAAAATTATGACCGGAACATCGACACAGGTCCGAAATGCGGTTATAATCGGTTTTTACCAAAAGCAAAAGAGCAGATCAGTGACATTACGATTTCCCCTACTTTGGTTCGTTCACACCGGGGTCACGGAAATGCATTGATAAATACCAATTCTAATCGTTCCATTACGGTAAATCCCCTTAATTGGAAAAAATGTTTTTTTTTATTTCTCAAGGTAACCACCCGAAACTTATACTGAAAACACCATTTCTAACCATGCTGCTGATACAAAATTGTTTGTACTTAAACTAAAATCGTCAATATTTTGTGGTAAGAGGTTTAGTAAAATTTTATATTGTTTTAAGTTATTTATTAATAGGAGACAAACCTCTTTGTCCCAGATTTTTTCTGCACAGGTCTATATCATGAACAAAAACCGAGACAAAAGCTCTTTTATAAAATTCGCAAGAAAAATAAACCGCAGCGAAAATTGGGACCTTTAGTGACCTGTCATTTCCAAAATCGATTTAGACTAGCAAAGTTTGGGACTGTTTCACTTCTTTCAATTTTGATTTTACTTTCGACTAAATTTTTTTTGTGACAAAAGCAATTTAAAACCGACTCGATGCCGACTGCTGGCTTTTTCTTTGCATTTTGTTAAATTAGAGAATTGGATATCAATTTTTGTACAAATAGTGTTGGAAATTACAAAAAACTTTGTCAAAACAAATTCAACTTTTAGTCCAAAACTACCTAGTGTTTTTACATATGTTTTGGAAATCCAATCACAGTGGGTCAAAAATAAACTCTATTGTGTGTACGTCAATTTTATATCCAGTAAATGAACTTACTGTAAGAGATTATATTAAAAGGACCTCCTTTAGGTATGGCCTTTATATTTATGAGTTTTTTAAAGCAATTTATCAAATACCGCCTCTACTAAAGTGCCTCAGAGAATGATAATTTATAATATATATATATCGCAACTAATTAACGTCGTGAAAACGGCTTTTAAATATTAGGGACTTATCGGTACATAAAGTCCTGCTATGAAATTACTGGAACAAACCCTCACACTTTTCCTGTAATTCTTTCCCTCTTGTAACACTTTATAACACTGACAGCAACCTCTCTCACACTACCTTGCTGCGTTACGTAAAGTTAATGCCATCCATTATTAGAGACCGTTTGGACCTGTTATAGAAAATCTCCGTTAGGTTACTTTATCGCTTAATAACGTGTTCTGACGTAGCTAACGTCACGTTATTTTTAAGACAGCATTTTTAGTTTTCGCACGCCGACTTTGATTTGTTTATAGCTTTCTACGGTATTTATTATTATAAAGATTTTTAAAAAGAATTTGTCCCATAATATTTTTCATTTAGAATATCTTATTCTTGTGATTTTACGGTGAATTTTAATTATTATTAATCTTAAAAAACTCAAAAACACAACAGAGAAGGTTATGATAAACATTTCTTACGAAATTCTACCCAAAAAAAATGATTAAACAAAAATTGACACTTATCTTTACAATTAAAAAGAATACAGAACATATTTGCATCCAAAAATCCATTTAAATGTTTTGTTTTTCTATTTAACGTTTTACTGTCGGCAACCATGCCAATTATAAAGGATATGTTATTACCTGGTGACTGCGCATGCCCGAAATAAGAGATAAAATAAAAAGGCATCAAAATTATCGGTGCAAAAGGTCTCTATTAAAGGTCGGCAAAAACTACGGCTGAAATATTAGACACTTAAAGTAAATATTTTAACGCATCGGTATCGGTATATGTAACGCGTTCGAAACAAAGTCAAAATACACTACATTTTTAACTTGTTCATGCCATGTTTCGAACGAAGCTCTTTGACGGGTGTGATGATAGAATCTCGTTGCGTACGATTTCAATCAGCAGTTCTGTCATCGCAACCTTCAAGAAAGCGGGCATCGTTCAAAACATCGCATAAAAAAGTCAAAAATGTAGTGTATTTTTACTTTGTTTCGAACGCGTTACGTATACCGATACCGATGCGTTGAAATATTTACTTTAAGTGTCTATTATGAAAGTCGACAATATTGTGACAGCTCTGGGCCCAAAAAAGCTCTGGTCAGATAGCCCGAACGTAGATTTCGCATAGTCCTAGCAACCACGAAGAGCGCCGTCTAACTTCAGTTTTGTTACCAGTCTTGAATGGATGCTGGAGCTGCATAGCCCAAAGTCCAAGTTAACCTGAAGAAGAAGAATCAGTCTGTGTTTGCTTTTCTATGGTTGAACAAGATCCCCTTAACATGAAAATTTAATTGAAACTTTTCTGTTAAATATGAGATTCTTTTTTCATTACATAACGGATGGGTAAAGTGCATAAACACAACTAGTAGTTGTTTAGCCATCGTGCGGAACTCTCAATACTGCCGATTTTATTAAAGTGGGGTTATGCCAACATTATTATGTGCGCGCAGTCTATATCCGCTTTATTTTTCGAGTTATGGCCATCATTTTTGCAGATACTTGTGTTCTGTGGTGACGATTTCAAATTTTGAAGGCGAAAAAAGATAGATTAAGCCAACATCTTCCGTTTGGGGAAACGAACATAGTAGTTTTCACAACTAGTGGCTAAAATAGTGCTTTTTTACAAGCGTTGGTTTAAATAACGAGCGCAGCAAGGTATTTAAAAACAGTAGAAAATGCACAGTTTAGCCACGAGTTGTTAACACTAATTTTTTTAATACCTTTATCAAAAAATCCAAGAAAAACAGGAAAATACTGTTAAAAATCTTGAACGAAGAGCACTTCTCACAACACACCATCTTCATACTATAAATCAAGGCGGCTGGTAAATGAAATAACAATGGTTTCCATAGCGATGTGCCTTTTTACTGACGTTAATTGTTTTGACATTTTAATTTTTGGCAGTTTGATATATTGATATTTTTCATAAATACTTGATGAAAACTTGCAGAAATGGCTTAAAATTTAGGTAAGAATAATAAGATTTTTCAATATTAATTTTCTCCGCTATTTCTTTTTAATTTTAGGTAAAAAACGGCCAGAAATATTTTTTGCCCCGTTATAAAAAAGATTTTTTTTGCATGGGTAGCCAGAAAAGTCATGCTTTAGTTATCTGCAGACAGTTACTAAAATCATGTTTTGGATGAAAGAATAAAAAAAAATCTTAAATCGAGCTGTAGGATAAGTAAATAAAGATTAAGCCGATTAATAAAAAATGTTAGCGTCACAAAAAATAAAAAAATTCACTTACTTATATGACCAACCCCGAATTTAAACTTGACGATATTCTTGCTTTACGTTTACGTATACCTGCATCTCCTTCTCCCTGCGTAAAAAAAACGTCGAGTTGGGTCAACGTCAATCAGAAAAAGCAGGTATAATATCTAAAACTGGGTTTATACGGTAAAATTAAATACTGTGTTTATTATTGTGATAGCCAGTCTACAGGTCAGAGTTAGACTGGTTAGATTGTTTGTTGTGTTGGGTTGGTATTTTTGAAGTTGGGTTGTGAGTGTTGGGTTTCTTGCGAAAATATAGAAAAAGAACGATAAAATAAGGACTGTGGTGTGGTATTTTTATTTTAATTTTTTTAATTAAATATTGCATTACATATGTATATCTGCTATATAATAGACTTATGCAATGATAAATTGTATTGTTAACTTTACATTAAGAAAAGTTTCTCCTAGTGACTTGTCTCTAGATTTTGCACATTATAAGGTCGATTCAGGCTCATGTTACACAAATCTATATGTTTTACATTTTTTTTAATTCAGTATTAAAATATCGAAAAGAAATGTACATTTTGTATTAAATTTAATGCAAAAAGTGAGAAAACAAAACTTCAGCAAATTTTGCGCAAATATTTATGAAACATTTAGGATTAAGTCTTTTCAATATTTACGATGAAATGTGATCGTCTTAGTTTTTGAGAAGAGTTTCTTGGCACCTTTAACCCAATAAATTAAAGTGGATTATTAAATAGACACATGTTTAATACTCGGATAAAGTTATCTTTCAAAATCACTTCACCGAATTTACTTTTTCTTTAGCAAAATGACACTCACTGATTAATTATTTATTTTTAATTTTTCTGTATTCTGAGACATTGATAAACTTTTATGTGCGTTAAGAAAAAAACTGATCTCTCTGATTTAGCGGGGGAGCCTTTTATAGAACGGAACACCTACAAAAAGTACTCTTTAACAAAATCCAAATGCCATAAACAAAAAACATCTTGTTCATTATGAAGGTTTTATTGCGTTTTGATACTATTTTTGGATTTTTCTGGACATCTCCAACAAGCTAAGTGATTTATTAAGGTAATAAATTATTTCAAAAATTATCCACAAAATTTGAGTATTTGATTTTTATTGCCGCCACAAGGGTGATTCACAGGTGTAATTTTAATACACACGTGTAATCTTAGGTAGGTGGCCATTTATTAAAAAAAAAATTGTTTTTCAATTATATTCTCTGGATTAATTTTAGGAAGTCGACATTATGCGTTATGAACCATTATGTCATGAACATTCGATTGAAAAGATTAGGAGTTTTAAGAAAAGATATTTGCATATTTGAAAGGCGATTGATTTGTGGTCTTTATCTTTGTTGTTTAAATAGCAAAATACATTTCGCAGCTGTATATATACCAATAAAAATTGTCACTAAATTCTTAAACTATCGGATTATATATATATACTTATAAAAATACAACTAAAATTAAATGATTACAATAAGAATTATTTATAGAAAAACATATAAATTTTTACTTCATTTAATTACTAAAAATTTGCAACTTGACAACGACAAAAATAGCTCCGTTTGCTGCATTTTCAGATGTTTTTACGTGGTTCCAGTGACTGCCATCTAGGTATCTATTTATGTCGCTGCTACGATTAGCAACAAATGTTCTCCACCGATTTGGTTGACCTTTTATCCAGCCTAATGTTATAATGAAATCATTACATGCAAGCGTTTTTATATTCTGTATCTCTATTGTTAAAATAGTTTGTTTTATCATATTTGCCAATAAGTTTTGGTCGCGTTGTTCTTAGCTTCACTGGAGCCTTTTTGGATTTTGCCCAGAGAAGTGTGACAGCAATTTTTCCGTCATTCATGATTGTTCGGCTGTACACCACAGCTCCGTAGGCCTTTTCAGAGGCGTCACAGAATCCACGAAGTTGAATGTTATTTCCTTGGGTGTATTGCATCCATCTTGCAATCTTGAACTTCATTATTATTTCTTCTATTATTTCATCCCATCCTAATCTTTGTAGCGATAGGTCTTGTATCAGTTGATGATCTTTGATTTGATGACTATCGGTGCTATCCATCCTAATGGATCAAATATTTTTGATATCTCGGACAAGATTTGTCTTTTTTTTATTGGGCCATCTGGTGGTGTGGTAACCTTAAACATAAAATTGTCAACATACGGTCATTTTCGGAGAGTTCCTGGGTGGTTTGTTCTTGTTGAGATTTGTGCAGAGCTTCGAGTAGGGATTTAGTGTTACTAGTCCATTTTCTTAGATTGAAACCAGCAGATTTCATCATATTAAGTAAGTGCTGTTGAATTCCTATTGCAGACTCTAGATCATTTGCTCCTGAGAGGACATCATCTACGTAAACGTCTCGTAACGTGATTTTGCTTGCGATAGGATACTTCTTTTCTTCGGCTTTTCCCAATGTTTGTAACGTCTTAATGTTATCTTATATATTACTGTGGTGTCATTCGTTGATCGGTTTCAGATCGCCATAAAATTCTTTGTAACATTGATCTTCTTGATGGATCTTTATCTGTCGATACATTGTTTCTACATCGGCTGTAAAAACTACTTTGTGCTGCCTCCATCTTAGCAAGATTTCAGAAAAGTTTTGTTGGAGTCATGGGCCGGGTCATGGGATTTACTGGAAGCATCAATCGTAGCTTAGTGGTTGTGCTGTCCATTTTAAATATCGCTTGGTGTGGTATATAATAATTGCCTTCATTAAGATTTTGAGGTAATACTTTTCTCATATGTCCTAGTTTTAGGTATTCGTCATAAATGTTACATATTGTTCTTTAAGAGTTTCTCTTAACATTCGGTTTTCTAAACTTATAAACGGGCAGCTGCCCTAGGTTTGGATTGTCCCAATGCATCGGTACCGAGTTTTTTGTCATCTTCTGAAATGTTTCTTGTTTCTGGCAGCTCTTCTAGTTCCCAAAATTTTGTAAGTTGGCTGTCTGCTTCCTGTCTGGAAATCATGCTGGTAACTTGAAGTGGTAGGTAACTTGATGATGTACTTTCAGACACCATCCATCCTAGTTCTGTATTTTGCTTAAGGAGCCCTTCTTCTGTTTTCGGGATGCCATTTAGTATGATATGTGCATATTCTCTTGCCCCAAGTATAGCGTCAATTGGACCTGGTTTCATACAGGTTGGATCTGCTAGGATTTCATTTGTGTGTAGGCCGTTGATTTCTAACTGATGTCGTGGAGTCGACTGGGGAAGTTTAAGAAGAATCAACATATTTACTTCAAGGGAGAAATGACTGGGGAAGCGTGGCTTAATATGAAGATCTAATGGGGAGGTGCAGATTTGTTCTCCGCCTTGGAAAAGTGTTTGTTGTCGTGGACTACTCGGAAGACGACATCATGAAATGATGCCCATTTCGTACCCTCCTTGAAATGTTGGAATGGTTATCTGTGGTGACATAAGATGTCTTGTCGGCCAAATTGATTGCGTCTGTGGTAATGACTGCTGATTTGCTTATAGTGTATCGAAGGTTGCCCTCGATAATTTTTCTAATATGTCTTCATATTTCGTCTGATAAGCATGAAACGTGTCATCTATGAAGTAGTCATTTGTGAATGATTCTTCATTAACCATAATTTCCTCATGTAGTTTCTGGATGGCTTCCTATTGTTTGCTTGTCTTCTTGTGCTGTAGCTCATATCTTACTCGAGATAGTTTTTGAGTTAAATCTTGATTAATTTTGATGATTGTTCTATCTAGTTCGTCACATTTAAGGCGTTTTTTTTTAACAGTAAGAGTTGCGGAGTTTTGCTTATTTCGTCCTTCATAGTTTCAAGGTACTTTTTGCAAGCATCGTACTTCTCTTTGATTTGTTGTAGGTATTTTTTTGTAAAATAGATGTGGTTTGGTTCTTTGAAACTGTTTAGCTCATAGTCAGTTTCTCGAACTGCAGTCCTTAAGTTTTCTAGTGCTGTATATTTCTGTTCTATATATTGTTCGTTTTTTCGTGATGGACCATATTTTTTACAGTTGGATTGCGGCTGTACTATCATTTTACCTAAATCTTCTTGCTTAGCAGCAAGTACGTTCATTTCTTCCGTCATTGTTGGCTGGACCTAAGAGATCTTCTCTGGAAGTCCTAGTTATGCTGATTGGACGCCTGTATCGCGCCTGGTTGGGGTGGATCCTTGGGAATGTTGATTGACACGCTGAGAACTGAGGTTGACCTTCGTATGGGCCTTGATTGGATAGACGTCCGGAGATGCTGTGGATGTCCCCTGTATAGGCTTGGTGGGGGTGAATCTCTGGGAACGCTGTTAAAATCCCTACGTCTGGCACCTGCTATGATGTATTGTTTTCGATGCTACTCTAAA
This sequence comes from Oxystoma pomonae, assembly GCA_963921995.1. Lineage (NCBI taxonomy): Eukaryota > Metazoa > Arthropoda > Insecta > Coleoptera > Brentidae > Oxystoma > Oxystoma pomonae. The sequence goes on along the minus strand of OY998166.1, from coordinate 53,460,879 downwards.
GTTTGTGAGTGGCTATCGAACGAGCCTGGTTTAGTTGGACCTGTTAGGATAATAATTATATTTAACATCTTCAATACTTTTGTAGTATATATATTTTTTTTATATGCACCGATTTATCAGTCTACTTAGACCGCTGTAGACCCTTGGTTGGGCCTCTGGGACCGATGCTGGTGGGCCTTTAGGGATAGTTGGGTGACCGCTGTTGGGCCTGTGTAGACCTCTGGAACCGCTACTGGTGGACTCTGGGCTATTAGCCGCTGTTGGGCTTAGTTGGACCGCTGGGACCGCTACTGGTGGGACCTCTGGAACTGCTACTGGTGGGCTTTGGGCCGTTAGCCGCTGTTGGGCTTGGTTGGACCGCTGGGACCGCTACTGCTGGAACCGCTGGGATTGTTGTTGGGCTTGGTTGGACCACTGAGACCGCTTCTGGTAGGACCTTTAGGACCGTTGGTTGACCGCTGTTGGGCTTGGTTGAACTCTGGGACCGCTACTGGTTGAACCTCTAGGACCGTTGATTGACCGCTGTTAGACTCGGTTGGACTCTGGAACCGCTACTGCTGGGACCGCTGGGATTTTTGTTCGGCTTGGTTGGACCTCTGGGACCGCTTCTGGTAGGACCTCTAGGACCGTTGGTTGACCACTGGCGGGCTTGGTTGGAATCTGGGACCGCTACTGGTTGGACCTCTAGGACCGTTGCTTGACCGCTGTTGAGCTTAGTTGGACTCTGGGACCACTACTGGTAGGACCTCTGGTACCGTTGCTAGGTGCTAATTCTTGACCGCAGTAACTTTTTGCGCGAAGGACCATGTATAGCGCCGTAGATTTATTGGCTCTAGGCTCTATATATACTTGAGACTCTTGACTGTTAGAGTAGAGGAAAAAGGGCCTTATTACCAGACTGGACTATAATAAGTCACGGCACTTGTATAAAACAGAAAGAAAGTTAAAGTGATTTACAACCAGACTAGTGCACTTGCTGTAAATCGGAAAGAAGGCTCGTAACCAGACGGGGCACCTGCTACGAGTTTGGGTAAAAGACCTGTAACCAGACGAGACACCTGCTACAGGTTTAAAGAAGAGCCTCTTGCAACTTGCTACAGAGAGGCTAAAGTATTATTGCCAGAACGCAGTCTCACGCTCTGCTAGATAGGCTAGGCCAAAAGGACTTGGGCACAATTATGATGTAAGAGAAACAACAGTCAGTTTGAATCTCATTTATTAATTGCCAATCGCTTCTTTATATATATACTAAAATGCTTACAGTGCTAAAATCAATTGTCGTCAGTCTAATGCAATAAGCAGGTTAAAGTAATATTATAAAATAGTTTCTACATAAATATATTTTCCTATAAAATAAAATTAAAAATGTTCCTGTTTGAACATTCTGCCGCCTCTCAATTAGTCGTCTTCAGAGACTGGAGCTCAAATTATTCACATTCGCTGGTCAATTTCCTTTTCCTTTGATGTCTTAGCAATTTAATACCTATCCAGAGTACCAGAACTACAACGATTTTTGCAGTGGTTATTGTTACTCCAACTGTACTAGAGTGATGTCGTATTTTGGCATGCTGAGAATACCTGTTGCATTAATGACAACACTGTCACTTTCAGATTTATGAGTCCACTAACTTTTGGTTTTACGGATTACGCGGCACTTTTCGAATATTTAGTAATATAATTCACTTTTGCCTTTTATTACCGCGTCCCTTTATTTTATGTTTATGCTGATGGCCAATGTTAACTTGATTATTTTACATTACTTCTCTAATTATCGAATTAATTCTACCTCAGTATCTATGAAATTATTTTTGTTATATGTTAACTAACTTAATTTAGCCAAAGTCTTCTATTACAATTTGAACTAAAGATTTCTACTCTTAAGACATATATATATATATCCTAACAAGCTATGTACTTTACTGTGCTGTCTGTAATCCTACTAGTGGTCATATTTATTTGGTTTTATTATACTAGGAGAATATATCCTATGACTAGAGCCACAGTATCAAATGCAAGTACACTAAGGAATGATTTTGAATATTTCTAGTTATTTATAAAATAACCTCCACAGTTCAACATTTAAATTTAACTTAAGATGGCCTAATCAAACATATTTTCTGACTTTATACATAACTGCCAATTTTAAAATATAGGGACACTTAGTTTTTATATATTTATATTTCTCCAATTTTTCTTCCAAAATGGAACAAGCATGTTTTTTCCCCGAATCATTTTTTTGTGAACATACTAAATTGAATGTTGCTATACGGTTGGCGAGCGGTTTGTTCTATGGTCTGTACTTTACTTAATTCTTGTAAAACCGGTTTATACAAGGTGGACGAAAAATATGAGTTACTATTGCCGCTCAGCAGTAAATTTGATCCAATCATAGTTGGGGTGTTCAGATTTTTTGTTACGATTTCATATGTGGGTGGTATCTGAGGCTGTTCTTCGGGGATATATGTAGGCTGGTAGTCTTGTTTCTTAAGATTGGATCGGTGTAGTACAATTAGCGTAAGAGTATTCCAAAAGCTTGCCATTAAATGAGGTGAACATCCTTTGCTTTCATGAATGGCAGCGGCATTCATCATGGTTTCGATGATAAATCTTATTATACGAAATATTACATATACTCCAATTAAACTTGATGTAAAACGTCCTACTGTTTCAAAGATTCCATTAAGTCTTGAGATAGTAGTATCGGCTATTTTTTCCAATTCTTTCGGGTCGAACATTGATAGAACACTGAACCTTTGCGAGTCAGTAGATTTCCTAGCAATTTTCCGCACAATTATATTATCGATAGCGGATCTGTCACTATTAAAACTTTTTATTGGTAAGTCTGAAAACTTTGGTTATTGATCTGGCTGTAGAAACTGTAGTTGCGAGATAATTGATGGATAAGGATTAAATGTTAGCCAATTATTATCCAAATGATACACAGGTGTCAAAACAGTACTACATTTAATTTGATGGCTAACATCCTTAAGTATTTTGGTCATTGGTTCAAGAAAATAACTTTTATTTTGGCTGTCTAATACTATATATAATAATAGGTAGTTCCAAATAGCAAACTGTAGTTCGTCTAATGGTAACAATTTTGGGTTTGCAACGGTGCAGAATAGCAACTTCACCCATTATTACAGCGTTATACCCGAGACTATCTCTTAACAATACCGCTGCTAGATTGGGTGACAATGTTGCCAGTGCCAGTCTATCTATGCAGAATTTTGCGACGTAGTAAGTACCGCCTATGAATGGTCTCTTTAAACATTTTGTTCAAGCCTCTCTTAAAAGACAGTTCTACATACATAAATTTAGTATTGACATAGGTAATCAAATCAACTCCCAGGTCGCTTGAACCGCGTACGGACCATGGCGTTAAATGTTACGGGTTATTTTTTTCCAGAATAACCCTTTATCAAACGGGCAAACCACGTCGTCCATGAGTCGTATTTCGTTTGTCTCTAGAAATGCTTTGGCCTAGTAATTCCGCATTGTAATTGTAACTTCTATCGTGACCGCTACGTTTTTTCATTCTTTTCCAAATTCAATGTATTCGGCGCCCTCACATAGACCGGCGGAGTGGAGATGCCCCGCTAACGTGATCGTATTTTTAATGGTTGAATTGGGTTTTAGGTTCGAGAATAGACGTCCACCCAAAATAATTATTTCACGGAACTCGTGCATTTTTCTACACTGACTTGCTCCTATTTCGTGCAAATATGTTCCGTATCCATCTTCCACGATGGATGTATGACTAAACATACCACAGTTATGAATTAACCGCGTCACCGTAATCATGCACGATTGTATTTCAATCGAGTCAAATTTATTCTTTTGCAATACTTGTACAAACGTAGGTCTTTCCCGGTAACTTATTTCTGGATCAGGACACTGCCCTACATTTTTTAACGATGTAACACTAATATTTGTATTCTCCATATCTCGGCAGTCATATCCTATTATAGATTCATTTCGCCTCACAAGCATTGCGAACAGCCACAGAGAAAGCATGATGATTCTGAAACAAGAGAGTCATGAAAGTCTTAATTTCTTTATCCAAAAAAGTTACTTTTACAATAATTGTATTTTTTTTGTTTGTTTTCATTTTACTTGATTATTAAGTAATTTTTTTATAAGGACTTTTATTTCTACTTAATTATATTTTTCTCTGAGATCCATAACAAAATCCTGAAACCTTTTTGGGGTAGTGACTACTCTAGTTCTAGTCCTGCGAACTTGCTGCAGCGGTAGTTCTTCATTTTGCCGTAAATTGATCTCCACTTCATCGTCAGAATCAGTGAATACCTCTTCTGGGAGAGACAATTCCTGCTTTTGGTCCTGAAACTCTCTCTTCTGGGGTCCTATTATCTCAGGCTCGTCGGGCCTGCGAGCGTGTTCCATGAAATCGTCAATCCGCTGTTGAATATGATCTTGTGTTTCATTGTTTTGTTGCTCTACCACTATTTCTTCTTCTGAATCGTTGTTCTATCCTTGTCCTTCACACACATTGATCTTTTATATAAATTAAGTCGTTCCGTATGGACTATTTTCTCTTTACGACTACCTATTTCTCGAATTTTTACGGTTACTGGCCCTAGCTGCGCGATAATTCGACCATTTTTGATAAAAAAGTTTTTTTCCCGTCTTAGGCATAATAGGTGTTTTTAAAAACCAAATATCACCTAATTCAACTTTCTTTAGTTCATACGTTCACACCTGTACTCAACTGACCTTTCGATATTTTCTTTCGCTTTTTGATAAGCAACTGAGAGTCGCTGGATCATTTCGCTACAGTAATTTTCATCTAAATCGTACTTGACATAACTACCGGCTTTAATAAAAGCTTCCCATGGTAGTTCCATATCTCTAACATACATTTAAAAAATGGGCTCTCCAGCGTTGTTGAATCAATTTGATTACGGTAATTTATTAATGCATAATTTAACTGGGCGTCCCAATCGGTATTATTTTCGCTGAGATAATGGCTAATCATAGTTTTTAGTGATCTGTGAAATCGCTCTAATAATCCATTACACGCAAGATGGTACGATGTAGTATGGAGCTGTTTTATTTAATATTTTACATATTTCTTGCATTAATTTGCATACGAACTGTGTCCCGTTATCGGTCAAAATTTGTCTGGGTACACCATATCTTAATATAATGTTTTCGACAAAAGCCCACGCTACGGTTTGGGCCGTAATATTAGGTAAAGAGAGACATTCCGGGTATGGTGTTAAATGGTCGATGCATGTCAGTATATATTTATTTCCTGACGAAGTTCTATTTAAAGGTCCTACAATATCCAACGATATTCTGCTCTAAGGTAAGGAAGGTACCGGTATTCGTTGTAATTCGTCCGGGGCCTGGGGATGTCTTTTTTCATATGGGGGCAATAGAATACCCGGTTAATGTTTTCATACGTCTTTTGTATACCTGGATGGGTTCCATAAAGGGACTCGTGGTAATTTCGCATTATAGAAGGGATCATAGATTTAAGAGCAAAAAATGAATCACTACGCTGATTGCGACTACGTTTTTTTGTAAAATAATCCATCTGGACTGATGTAATATGGGTCCCCTTCTGACATTTTTTTCTTTAGGAGAGAAATAGTTAAATCTTCACCTTGTAGCTGTTTCAATTCTGATTGGGACCAAGTACAAATGGGAGTTATGGAGTTATCACTAGGATTAGGTGAATGCAGTGCGGCTATGAGTTCGGTAGGGCCCAAATGTTCTGTCTCCCTTACTCTACTGAAGAAATCTGCATTTTTATTTATATTTCCTGGTCTCTATTCGATGGTAAGAGAATATTCCATGAGATGAAAATACCACTTCGACGGCTTGAGGAATGTTTTAGATTTAGAAGATATTTTAAAGGGCGGTGGTGCGTAATTATTGTAAAATGTGTACCCGTTAAGTAAATTCTATATTTTTTTAGTGCCCACCATACTTCTAATAATTCTCGTTCGATGTTTGAATATCTCCTCTCAGCTGGGTTTAAAACTTTGCTCGAGTAACAAATAGGGTGTTCAACCTAATCATATTTTTGTGCAACTAGGGCTCCCAGGGCTGATCCACTGACATCCGTTATAACTATAAATGGTCTGGAAAAATCTAGGAATCGCATGAACGCGGCTTGTTCGTCAGGCCACCAATGAAATTTTACATTTTTTCGCGTTAAATTAATTAACGGTTGACTATGAGCATAGTTTGGTATTAATCTGTGATAAAATCCTGTCATTCCCAGAAAACTTCGTCTGTTTTTCACTGTTTTAGGAATCGGGAGGTATTTAATTACTCTTATCTGGATGCGTAGTATAACCGTCCTTCTGTATAAGAAATCCCAAAAAATTAATTTCCCTTTTTAGGAAGTTGCATTTGAAGGTTTGAATTTAAGATTACCTTCTCATTTTCTTAAAAATTATTTCTAGGTGCTCTAGATAAGTATCAACATTATCGGGACCGAAAATCAGTATGTCGTCCAGATAAAGACTTATAGCTGGGCCACTATCTATCATAGCTAAATATTTTTTTATTTTAACTTCTAAAATATTCAAATTCTGCGGGGCGCTTACTTCGGTGCAACTATACAATTCTACTGTTCTTTTGTTGTCTAATTTCCACGTGCGGTGTTGCCGACTCGATCTCGGGGCTCTGTGCGGATAGCTGATTGCTTTCCAGCAATAAGCAGTTGAGTGGTTTGTCAAATGACATATGTCACATTTGACTAGATATCGGGAATTACGAAACTGCTGTGGTCTGTTTTTTCTGTGGACAATTTAACCTTATGTGGCCAAAATTATGGCAACCATAACATTGGACATTTGTCTGATTGTTTGCATTATCTTCTACCATTCTCACTTCGCGTTGAAAAGACGTAGGTTCAATAAGTTTTCAATAGCTTCTTCCTTTTCTGCGGAGGTCAACGCATCGGCCAAGGTATTAGGGTGTTGGGATATCACTCTTTGTTTTATGGAAATTACAAGCCCTAAAATAAACTGTGTCATGACATCCTTTTCTAGTTTATTTTTAAGGTCTACATTATTTAATTGCGTCGTGGTAAGAGTTCGGTTACCCAATAATTTTAATCGGGTTAAAAATTATCGCACTGGTTCCCCCGTGCGTTGACGACATTCAACAAATTTTTTTAAGGCGGCCCCTTGAACTTGTTGTTTTGTAAATTCTTCCCTAAGTTCTTGTGTAAAATTTTTCCAGTCATTCGATGTTTTTAGTTGTAGGTTAGATTCAAGGAATTGTTTAGCTCGATTTTTTAATTCAAGCCGCGCTACTGATATTTTTTGTTCGTCCTTCCATTGCGCAAAAAATAGCCGTTTTCTCTATTAATTCTAAGAATTCTTCAATGCTACTACTTTCATCATAGAACGGAATTGATTCCATACCCAAGTTCATGTTATTTACAACCAAATTTTGAATAATGGGCGGATCTGGATCCCCTGTTGTTGTTTTACTTTTATATTTCGAATTTAATACTTCAGAAAAAAATTATGTATCTTTGAAATTATTCTGGGCAGAACAAAACCCAATCAGTTGGCATCTCGTTAAACCAATACATAAAATTTCAACAATACTATAGGAAAGTAGTAAAATAAACCACGCAGAATAAAAACCACTGAGCAACTCGCAAGCAACAACCACTGATATTAAAAAACTGTAGAAATATCATATGTATTATGGTCTTACAAGACCCCTAGCGGAAAGGACAACAACCCCACACCTGTAAACCATTTGGGATAAGCCCCGTTATAATGAATTATTGAATTTATTTCTAGCTGTATTAATAGTAATAGTTAAATGATAAACTATCGGTTGGCCTTTTCTTATAACGAGGGCCACATAGTAAATTTGGATTCGTTGTTATTCTCTTGATGGATTAGTGAAATTAAGCAACAATTTACATATATGAATTTACGATACTTTATTAGGAATCAATTAAATTTTATCAAGTCCCACTTCAATTCAACATCTTTTTCCAAAAAAAAAATGTAATAAATATAAACTTTTAAACCAAAATTAAGATGTTTATACTACGAAATTAACATTATGAATATTTTATCTAAAAATGACGGGTTTTCACTTCGTCCTTGAAATCCCCAATATTACTGTTGATCAGGTGTTCTAACAACCTCCCTAATAAGAATTTAATATTACAAGAATTCTATACTGCGTTACGAGGAGTTCAAAGAGAGTCGTAAATTACTCATTATAAATATTTCTTAAAATCCCTTTTTGACAGCCTTGACCGAACTACCAATACAGTAATCTACTAAATTATTTTAAATACGTTTGAGGAGGAAAAACAACCACAAAATATAGATTGACCACCTTTTCTGTAAGTTATGGGACATTTAGGATTGAGTCTTTTCGATATATACGATGAAATGTGATCGTCTTAGTTTTTGAGAACATTTTCTTTCCACCCTTAACCCAATAAATTTTAATACTCGGATAAAGTTACCTTTCAAAATCACTTCACTGAATTTACTTTTTCTTTAGCAAAATGACACTCACTGATTAATTATTTATTTTTAATTTTTTCTTTATTTTGAGACATTGATATACTTTAATGTACGTTAAGAAAAAAAACAGATCTCTCTGATTTGGCGGGGGAACCTTTTATAGAATGGGACACCTACTAAAAGTACTCTTTGACAAAATCCGAATGCCATAAACTAAAAAATATCTTGTTCATTATGAAGGTTTTATTGCATTTTGATACTATTTTTGGATTTTTCTGGGCATCTTAAACAAGCCATTAGTGATTTATTAAAGTAATAAATTATTTCAAATAATTATCCACAAAATTTGAGCCTTTGATTTTTATTGCCGCCACAAGGGTGATTCACAGGTTGATTTTAATACACACTTGTAATCTTAGGTAGATGGCCATTTATTAAAAATAAAAAAACATTTTTTTTAAATTATACTCTTTGGATTAATTTTAGGTACTCGGCATTATCTGAATTAATATCAAAAGACAAATAACACAGATCATGTTTGGTCCAGCCCAGTTGATTAGGCCGGAACAGCCCAAACTTGGGACTGCTTTATGTAGTCTATTTGATTAAGTTAGAGTAGCCCAAAAGTGGGGCTGAAATAAAGAGTTTATTTTTTAGTGCAGCATCAATTGGTTTGATACAGCATGGTTCCGTATCATTTCTTTTCAAAATTACAAAACATTATCACGTCTCCCAGTCATAAGTATTTGCACGTCGCCGTCGCAATGAAAAAAGCTACAAAAAATCATTGCTTTTTTCTTTGGTCTTGAATAGTGTTGTCAACCCCTAAAACTCAAATTGCACTTCGTCCGGTTTAAAAAAGTGCGATATACTGATTTTGGTTGAAAAAGTGCGCGATTACACTAATTAACCCAATAAACCGAAGAAACCATATAACTGGGCTGGAACGCACCCAACAGAGGGTTAGGTGAGCCTCAGAAAATAGATAAAACAATTCACCTTCAGGTAAATATTGCTAGAGCCCAATGACTGGTTTGAATTAGGTATATAAGTTGGTGAAACCAAAATGAATGGTGTAGTGCAGCTTAGTAATTTGGTAAAAACCAGGTTAACCCCCAAATCGTGGGCTACACAAGCCCGACCTATTTGTCAAACAGTATGCAAAAATGGTGTTTGAGAGTTATGCGATAACGCACCGAAAAAAGTCGATTTAGAAGCAGAATCTGACGATGAAGAGCCACTACAGTCAATGTCAGCTACTTTAGAAAAAATAGAAAAAGACGTCGCGAAAATAAAAAATAAAATTATTTTGTAGTTAATAAAAAGTATGCAAATACTTTTTACTTGGTAAACCAACCACCCAAATTAATAAAAATAATATCATATTGACAAAGCTCAGTAATTTAATAGCAATAACAAAGAAAATTCATTTCAATTTAAAACATGTCTTTAAATTTGCATTTAAATTTCCGGTTTTTTTTAATGTTTTTTTTTTGTTTATGCTGTGAGCTCTTGGTCTATAAATAAGTTATTAAAAATATTATTTTATTTCTAAAATATCAATAGTATGGTTGGGTTTATGCAAATAGTAGCAACAAAATCATAAAATATGGTTTATGTTATGTAAATTAATTATTTAAAATTTCGTAATTTTATATTTTAGCCATAAATTAACAACCTTGTTACGTTCTATGCGCTTTGAAGCGGAAACTGTTTGTTGCAGAAAAAAAACGTGTTAACACAAAAATTGTAGAGGGTTGAATTTTCTACACTTTTTGTTAAAGGGTGGCGTCTAGCTGCAATTTTCTTAAATAGCTTTCGGTCTTTTCTCTAAAAAACTGGGCAAACCGAATTGAAATTGTTCTATCCCTATTATTTCCCCCTATTACTAAGCCGATCCAAAATTTGCAATATTTTGCTTTATTTTCGTGATTTTCCATTCATTCATTCATATTTGAGAATTTATTTCTATCGGCTCTATTCTTTGTCTCACTTTGTCACACCAGTTTGTTGGTTTATTTTACCGTCCATGATGAAATCTAAACGGGATAGTCGGTAAGCACCCAATTAGGCTCTGATTTATATTCTAACGCCAAAAAATCGTCCGAATTTTCGTTCCATCATATCGGAGAAGAACATTTTTTGACAAGGATGCCCAATAGAACAGGGGCAGTCATACGTACAGTCATTTTAAACGCGCGATCCCCTCTCCCATATTTATGAATACCCACCCCCCGCTTTGATCCTTCAACTGTGAAAGAACCATTAGCAGATTTTCCGCGCGGATTTTAGGCTATGGTGAAGGTGCCAATCGTTCTGTCACTATTTCACTCACTGGTCAAATTTAAGGTGAGATTACGTGGCCTAAAATAGTGGGCTGGCGGGTAGCAGAAAATTCGTTATTTTTTGAATTTTTTGAATCGTAGTGCTCTGATTTCCTCTGTAATTGTGGTCAAAATATCAAAAATTACGCGAAGAATGCTTATTTGTTATCTAGGGTAACGCTAAAATGAAAAAAGTGGTGATATAAAATAAAAATAGTTCTGAATGTAGCAATTTGCCTTGACAACACGCAACTTGAAGTTAGTAAATAGGCGAGAAATTGTCTGCTGGTTTTTAGCATAATAGGTTGAAACACCAAAACTCCAAAACGCAGCCTACTATTTTAGGCCATGTAATTAAAAATCCAAACGGAAAAAAATCTTATAGAAGTCCAGCCTAATAGCGTTTTTCGTTTGATGCACTGGTGCGCACTAAATGTACCTCCATCCTTTTCTATTTTGTATCAAAATAAAGGATGGATATACAGTCAATGCGTACTGGTGCAACAAAAGAAATTGCTTGAGTATAGACGTTTACAATCAATGACAGCATTAACAGCTGCTGTGTCAAAATTGGAAAAAACTAGGAAATATTTTCTTCGCGAAAAATTTATATTTGTTTCAGTTTGTTGTTAGTTCTAAATTTACTTATGCACGGACTGCTAGACTGATCCCATTGAATAATGATTTGTACTTTTTTTGTGGTAAAGCAGTTTTTATATTTACAAAATGTTTTCATAAAAGTAAAAGTGTATTTATATTCGCAAATGCATACATCTAAGCAGAGGTTTCTCTCTTTCATTCTTTTATACTAAAATAGAGGAACAGAGTGCTAATTTATGCACTATCCATATGTGTGTTATTGAATAACTGCATCCTAAAGCTGAATTTATACTTGCATCATGTACAATGTAGGTCAAGGCAAGTTGTTTATCGCCCGCCCTTTTTAGTATTTTGATCCATTACTTTTACTTGTAGTTTTGATAGGATGCAAGGCGACAAGCATTTTTAACTGGTTTAAATTGATGGGTTATAATGGATGAGTATATATATATATATATATATATATATATTAGTGTGAGAATAATACTTACTCAAATCATTTGTGTAACATCCATGAAAATCAGAAATATTACAAACAAAATTTTACCCTTACATTAATGGTTGGTGTTAATCATGATTAAAACTTAATCGAAAAATGTTCCTGTTGGTGATATGGTCATTAGATTATAGTTAAAAATAATATATTAATTACACATTTACACACACTTACACCTACAACTTCCTCTCCCCCCACCACACATTCCCCCCACTATATATTAAGTTCCCACCACCAGACAAAACGACCTCCGCCCCCCCCCCTCCTCCACATACCTATGTCCATTCACAAGCACTAAGCGTTAAAGAACGAGGTATCCCTAGAACTTAAGGGAGAAAACACAACTTGTTTACCATATACCAACAATGATAAAAAACGGCTTCACAACACTGCATATCCAAAAAAAAAACAAAAGATCAACAGATCTTGGGTGGAAATAACAAAAATTTAAACTTGGATGAGCATCCCACAAGAAACACACAAAGGACCAAAGCGAAAAGAGAAATGAATAAACGATGTTTCGTCCTGGGTAACCAGCGTGAGCTCATCAGTGGTTTCACTGGTCACCCGCCACCATCCATCATTAAACACCATCATACACTTTGATTTCCAAATTTGAATTACTCACAAATTGTCCTGGCGTGTTAATATTTCCAGTAGGATTATTCCCCTAAGGCAATTAAAACAAAAAAGAAGTTAAAAAACCTCCAAATCAGTTACTTCAACTGAAAAGAAACTAAAAAACAAAAGATCAAAAGATCTTGGGTGGAAACACTAATATTTATCCTCCTAATAATCTTACAAAAAGCATTGTTACTGCGCTTTATCGACGTATTTAATTAGATGTTGCAACACTCTTTACATCGATAAATACGAATTTTGGCATTAACGTCGGTACTGCACATTACGTAGTGTTTGGCCGACTGCTGGCTCGCACGTCGGCCGCATTTGCACATACGGTCCGGCTAGATGTTGTGGGTTACGCGGTTTGCCACCAATATAAAAAACGTTGGCCGATGTAAAAAGGGATGCTCGATGATTGCTGGGGACAGAGGCATGATGACCCTGAAAATAAAGGCTGGTTCTTGCCTAAATTCCATTTTTGTATTACTGTAACTTTTTCCTTTGGCAATTAATTAAATCTCATGTATTCAAATGTAGGTGTTCATGCTTCTTCCTTTAACGTATCTTTTTTCTTAAGCCTTAAGGAATGACCTTGAAAGTTAACCAATATTTAACTTTACGGAAAAAGAAACGGAAATCATAGCGTATTTCTTTGTTAAAATTAGTGCACAACTCATTCGGTGCACCTGTTTCATTGGAGTGCAATTTCTCAGTTTTATTAATAGAAATATACACCCAACCCAACCCATTATATTTCTATGACACCGGTCCGTGCATAGTCGGCCAGTTGAGTATTGTTTGATTGCTTAAACCTGGTTTACCTATGTTTGTCGTATTGATTGCGTTTTGTTGTAATGATAGTGTCGTTCGTGAGAATTTGAGGTATCAGAGTATGTGTAGTATTCAGTCGTATTTTACTCGCTGTACAGTTACTCGCTGATAGTTGTTTATATTTGCTTAATGCATCTAAAACTATGTAATTTATAAAACAAATACAAGAAAATAAATACAAAATTAAATATCTGCCTTCCTAACATACATCATAATATATTTGACGAGTAGTCCTGACTTACTAGTTGACAAAAGAGCCTCGGTTAGTTAATAGAGATGCAGTCTTAGATGGTCTGGGATAAAGCAAACTCCTTTCTGGACAGTCAAGCTTTCGAGAATATATAGAATAGAAGAATTTTTTCTTCTTCCGAACTTCTACAATAAGTTAACAAGCCATTAGAGTACTTAACTTAATTAAATTATTACTATACATAATTCTCTACTCACCAAAGTGGCTTGAAAATAATAAAGCTAACCTTCTCTGAACGATTGTGACTATTTGTTTGCCCCTTGGGGCTTATTTCTAATAAAAATCTACATGAATTTGTTTAAAACAATTAAAAGAAGTGGCGAGAGTTTCTTTTTATATTATTTTTTCACCTTTTTGACGTTTATGAGGTTACCTTAACAGTCTGTTTTATTGTATTAAACCACTGAGGAGAGAAAACGAGTAACACAAAGAATATACAGCATGAAAAAAGGGCAAAACAGTGTGGTCATCTTTGTAACGGTTCAACATTTTCCTAACAATATCTCTTAGAATTTAAAAATAAGTCTTTAAAACACCTTTTTTAAGTAAATAATTTTGACTATTTTCCTGAATAGCCGTCCTAAGATCCCGGTGTTTATTCTATATCTGTATAGTTTGTGGTGACTGCGCTGGGAAAACGATATATACTGACGAACTGAAGTTGAGTTATACTAAAATTATGATTATTTTAAATAGAGGCATTTTATTCTGGTTAACGTTTTTTTTTAAGCAGAAGCAAAATTTAATCATCGTTTGATTTGATATAAAACAATATTGAACCGTTCCTAATAAACAAGTAAATTAAGTTAAGTTAAAAATACGACGTGAAACTTTTTATTGTAATAATTAATTACATACAGTCTACAGTTCAGTGAAACATAGTATTTTTCTTGTATAATTTAACCAGTCCAAAAGGTTGCTCAGAGATCTGCAGTAACCTGAAACAAGAAAAAAATAACAACTTACCACCCACACGGTCCTTATAGTTTAAACCCCCAACTTAATAAGTTAGTAAGACTTTGTTTTATAGACTTTTTTAATCAAATTCTTCCTGTTAACTACTTAGCACCCAAAAATAATGAAGATAATAAGAGTTACTTTAATAATCCGTGTCAAAAAAAGAAAGAATTAGCGGTCTTGTACTTACTAGAAACTAGTTTCGGTCCCTTTGTTGAGTTGTAAATTTTTGTCATCAGTAATGTCTTAAAGTTCAGCCATTTCTGTAAGTGATCAGTCTCAGATTTGTACATGTTAGGGTCTTAATATGTCCTAAAAATTACAGGACCGAGGTTGTCACCAACGATATAATATGGATATTACAAAATCACTCTACCTTTATCGTTGACAAAATGCTTGACTTTTGCAAAGAGCCTTACCCAATCTCTTACAGCTGGGCCATATTAAATGTGAACCGTCTTAAAAACAAAAGATCAAAACATCTTGGGTGGAAATAACGAAAATTCCAACCTGGATGAGCATCCCACAAGAAACACACAAAGGACCAAAGTAAAAAGAAAAATGATTAAACGATGTTTTGCCCTGGGTAACCAGTGTGAGCTCGCCAGTGGTTCCACTGGTCACCCTCCCCATACATCTTTAAACACCATCATACACTTTGATTTCCAACTTTGAATCACTCACAAATAGTCATCGTTCCGCACTGGTACTTATCCAAGTTACCTGACACAGATTCGTCCTGGCGTGTTAATATTT
The DNA here is from genome assembly GCA_963921995.1 of Oxystoma pomonae. Classification (NCBI taxonomy): domain Eukaryota; kingdom Metazoa; phylum Arthropoda; class Insecta; order Coleoptera; family Brentidae; genus Oxystoma; species Oxystoma pomonae. The sequence goes on along the minus strand of OY998166.1, from coordinate 53,445,555 downwards.
CCAATAGGATTATGCTCCTAAGGCAATTAAAAAAAAAAAAAAAAGAAGTTAAAAAACCTTCAAATCGGTTACATCAACACAAAAGAATATAAAAACAAAATATCGAAAGATCTTGGGTAGAAATAACGAAAACTCAAACCTGGATGAACATTCCACAAATGACCAAAATTGAAAGAAAAATTATTAAACGATGTTTCGCTCGGGGTAACCAGCGTGAGCTCGTCAGTGGTTTCACTGGTCACCCTCCCCATATATCTTTAAACAGCATTATACACTTTGATCTCCAACTTTGAATCACTCACAAATAGGCATCGTTCCGCACTGGCACTGGTTACCCAGAGCGAAACATCGTTTAATCATTTTTCTTTTCACTTTGGTCCTTTATGTGTTCCTTGTGGAATGCTCATCTAGGTTTGAATTCTTTTTATTTCAACTCAAGATCTTTTGTTTTTAGATTCTTTTTGGTTGATGTAGTCGATTTGGAGGTTTTTTATCTTTCTTTTTTTTTTTTTGTGAACCGTCTTGCCTGTAAGTTCCATATTGCCTGCGGTTTATACGATAGGCTGTGCAGACTTCAAAAGGTTAAATGTCGATAGATATTCATTTTATTTATTTAAATAAGGAGATCATCTGTCCTCGTACGACTCGAGACTAATTTAAAAGTACGTGAAATACGAAAAAAAGGAGGTTTATATTCGTTTTAAGAAGGCACACAAACATTCAAGTTGAGAGAGGTATTTGTCAACGTTACCGACAGGGAAGAAGGCTGTGACTCACCTGAGTTATTTAGGAAGGCTTTGAGGGCCGGAAAGCGGTCTTTTTCTTGGCGAACGATGTTACCGGATTGTCATAGATAAAATCCTGGGAGTCTACAGTACACGTCACATATAACTATGGCTTACAGAGGAAAATTACGTTACTGCCGAGTTGTTTTCGAGAAAATCAAGTATCCACACTTATTGTTTATTGTTTCTCCGAAAACATAAAGTCCATTGCTTACTGACTACTACAACTGATACCTTTTTGTTAACTTCTGCTTGCTGGTCTTGATCTATAAAAACTTTTGAGTTGATCCTGCCTCATTCGAACCACTATTTCTATCGATTTTTGCCAATATTAGAAAGATCGCCCATGCGTTGTGAGCAGCATCAATTAATATGGTACTGAAAGTAAGCGATTTGCGATTGTAGTTTTCACGCCTCTGAGGTTTGTGACCAATCAGTTGCTCAGAGAAAGCTTCAATTCTAGCGTCTAAAATTTCCTAGAAAGAAGGAAACACTTCTTTTTCCGGCACCGTTTTGAGTTCCACGTCTTCAATTTCTTTTCCAAGAAGACTGGAAAAAAGTCGAGCCTATGGCGAACTTTGCAAACTAAAATCGTTGTAAACGGAATCCGCATAAAGAAAGAGTGTGTGGAAGGGCTGGTTGTCTGTGTTTGGCGTTTAAAGTGGCGATTTAAAAGACATTTTTTTCCACGTGTAGTTCACGGAAAATGATCGGCTAGACCGTGGCTTATCAGCCGATTTATGGTAACTATTTTTGATTATTTTCTTTAAAGTGTTTTCTATCCAGTTAATTTCGATATTCGAAATTTCTGATTCTGTGTTTTTCTTTGTGATGCAGGCTGAGTAGACCCCACATCAACCCCCTTTTCGCACTGGATGCATTGGAGGTATTAAGTTGCCTGCAATGCAAACTGTCACCATCAGGATGATTTGAGGTAAATATACGCTGCGCGTGTAACTTGTGTATTTTTGGCGTTGTAAGAAATTAGACTGTTTTTAAATAATTTTTAGTTTCATCATATTTAGTACCCACTGCACCATAGAGTGTGGGCGTGTATGTCCTCTTTATGCTTTTTTGTCCTATTAGTCGGGGGTTTTTTATATCTTTTTTCCAATGTATAGGAAGATTTTTGGTGATTTTTTTTTAACTCAGTACACACTTAGGTATGACTTCGGGGATCACCAAATGAATATTATTTTTTTCGATGATAACGTCATGTAGGTCTCTGTCAAATATCGGTATTTTAAAATTCTTGTCGGTATGCAAGAGTTATTTATGTATCTTGGTCGTAAAGTAGGCGTTTACCACCCGCGGCGTGAAAGTTATAGTCTGAGCCGTTAGGCGAGGGCTATAACACGCTGAGGGCGTTAAACGCAATTTAAGACCGAGGTACATACAATATTTTATGCAATAGCGAAGTATTTATTTTTAAACTAGGTTTAATTTTTTTTATTTAACTTGGATTTGGTACATTAATGGTAACGTGCCGTAATATTTTGTCATAATATTACATAATGATATGTGTCAAACCACTGTTCATCAAAGGAAGCAGTAGCCTAGCTTCCCTAGCAACGGTTCAATTTTATTATTTGGTAATAACAACCGATAAAAAACCTTTTATTTTTTAAGTAAAGTAACATAAAAATGAATTCTTCGGAATTTGAGCCATCTCGAGAAGTTTTGAAGTTCGTAGACGAAGCAAAGCAAGATCTGCTGCCATTAAAGTCAAGAAAGATCTATGAAAAGCACTACAAAGAATTTTCTGCATGGCTCATGGAAAAGTCTGTAGCCGTAAGTCAACTTAATGAAAACGTTATGCTACCTTATTTTAATGAAAAGTCCAAGAATTACAAAGCGTCCTCGTTGTGGAGCTATTATTCCATGCTTAAAGCTACCCTAAACCTCAATATTGGTGTGGATATAATCAAATTTCCGAAACTGATTGCTTTTCTAAAACGAAAATTGGATGGTTATAAACCCAAGAAATCCAAAATTTTGAGCAAAGAGTAAGTCGAAAAATTTTTAATTGAGGCACCAGAAGAGGTTTCCTTATTAGTCAAAGTGGCTTTGATATTTGGCGTGTGCGGAGCGTGTCGCCGCGAAGAACTAGCGAAACTTGAAGTTAATGATATGCAGGACTTGAGAGAATCTCCGATGGTAACAATCAAAGAGTCAAAAACTAAAATTGTCAGAATGTTTATGATTATTGATGGACGAAAGGAGCTACCTAGTTTCTTGGGAACATTCAGAAAATACTTAGCCTTGTGACCAGCAACAATAGACCACAAGAGACCCTTTGTGTTTTACAAAATTATGAAATGTTCAACGCAAGTAGTAGGACAAAATACTTTTGGCAAGATGACAAGGCAGATCGCTTCATTTTTAAATCTTCCTGATGCCGACCAATTTACAAGGAACTGTTTTCGGCGAACATCAGCCACACTACTTGCTGAAGCGGATAAAAGCCTTACTAACCTCAAATTACATGCCTGATGGAAGTCTAGGCCAGTGGCGGAGGGGTACATCGAGAAAACCAAAATCAGTAAAGAAAAAATACCAAAAAAAATTGTTGGCAACACAACAGCATCCTTTCCGCAAGATAACGTCCTGCCTTTAACATCAACATGTTCAAATCAGAGTAAAGATTTAAAAAATAAGATTCAAGCAGTGTCAAACGCTCGAGCCACAGCTTCATCAGCTACATCTTTCTCGCCATTAAGTTTTGTTAATTATTCTAATTGTATATTTAATTTTAAATCAGAATGAAAAATATTGTAGCATTTAAGATTGTTTATTAAAAATAAAATTTTGTTCAATTTTCATTTATTTTTTCCAATAAAAATTAAAAATATTAAAAAATAATAATAGGAAAGGGTTAAATTGAAAAAAAAAACAATACAAAAAAAGGGTTAAATTCATTCTGTCAGCCAAACCCGTTAAAATCTTACTTTACCGCCCAGGGTCTTAAAATGCCATTTTACCGCCCGAGGGCGATAAAGTGTCACTTTACGTTCGCAAATGGGGGCGATAACGTGCACTTTATCGCCTGCTTGTGCATAATAGTACATTATAAACCTAGGAACTAAAGTGCCACATTTAATCCCGCGGCGAAAGGTTTGTGTACAATTTTTAGTCCCGAGATTTATATACTATTTTATGCACTTTAGGAAAAGATCGTTGTTAAAATTACGTTCTTTCTACGCCAAATGGTCAACTACAAGAAAGGATGCTAAGAATGAAATCTTGGCCAAGAGCAAGTGCTGTTTGGCTTGACTTGCTGTAAATTTAATTATAATTTTCCAGGGATTAGTTTTTTTTAATCCCTGAGTGATTAAAGTTACTTCTAACCCCTAAGCTGAGGGATTAAATTTATTTTTAATCCCTTGGGGATTAAATTTTCTTCGAATCTCTTAGGGATTAAAAGTGTCACTTTAGTCCCTAAAAAGAGGGATTAAAAGTACCTTTTTAATCCCTGAAGTGCATAAAATATGTTTCTTTTAGTTCCGGTTCATTGAATCAATTTCACATTTTTAAAAAAAATTAATTTTTTTGTTTAAGTTTTTAAATAAATCATTTTCTCTATTTATGAATGGGATTGTGAAAATTCATCACTATAAGAAGGTCCTGGCTATCCGCCGATATTTAAAAAAAAAACGCAACTTCATGACGGAAAAATCACAGAAACATCGGAAATTGATGCATGTTCAGAAAATTCACAAAATCTCAACTTTTTGACCCCGGCTGCTTAACTTCCAATTTCTTTAATCCACATTTTCTTTATAGATCTGCAAAACATTTTTTAAAATGCTATATACCACGTTAGAATACTAAATGTAACAAGACCCGATAAGCCCTACTATTTTAATAAAATTAAACAACAGACATAAAAAATCTTTTTGCTAAAAAGGTCAAAAATAACAAAAATTATGTCACGCTTCATATTTTGTCGTGTGTTTAGAATTTTTTTTAGGGGATTCCTGAATTTCTCACAGCTACTCGAAGGCAATAAATTTTTCTTTTAAAAATAGGAAACTTGAGTCTTGGACGCCTTCAGAATTTTTGTCTGTGAGCTGTCAAACATAGATGATTTTTACAAGTCGTCCAATTTTACTCAAAAAAACCATTGCATCCTTTGTTTTTGTTCCGACACCGTTCCTTTTTTTAGTATAAGTATTATTAAAAATTATTAATTTTATTTATTTTGGATTTTATATTTTTGGGTATTAATAGAAACATTTAAACTATAATAGAATAGAATAGTGTATATATTTCCAAATAATTGTAATGTTACAATATAGAAATCGTCAAAAAAAAAGAGATGTAATGTTAATATATCTAAATATAGGCTTATTTACATATTTACCTTTTTAGGAAAAAAAGTAATTGTCCTAAAGTACAACATAAAATAGTTCATTAGTTTTAAGTCACATTAAAATTACGTTCAAAATATAAGATTGCTACAAATTAACAGAACACTAAACCCAAACTCGAAAAGATAAAATCTTACCTAAAGGTCAAGTTATGTTAAAATTTATAGATTGGTACCGACTAACTTAATATTAAACACATTAAAAAATCACTAGTTTTACTACAAGAAAAAATCTTGAATATTATAAAGGCATAGTTTTATAAGCTTTAGCTTAATTATTTTTTTAAAACTTGTCATATTATTTATGCTTCGTATATCTGTAAGTAATTTGTTGTATAGTTTAATAGCACAGTATTTAGAGGATTTCTCATATAAAGCACTACTATGTTTGTTTAATCGTAAAACATTGCCATTTCTTGTATTTTGAGAATTTGTGTCGCAGTTTTTATTAATTCTACATAGATTACTTTTCATAAACATTATACTTTTACAGATAAATATAGCTGAAAATGTTAATATATTGTTTATCTTGAAAGCTGGTTTGCAAGTTTCTCGTGATTTTAAATTAAAAATTAATCTAATTATTCTTTTTTGCAGTATTAACACCCGACTAATATAAGCTGCATTTATCCAGAAAATTATATTGTAGGACATATTTGAGTATACTAATGCATAATAGATATTTCTTCCCTATCTAATATGTCCTTTAGCTGAAGTAACGCAAAATAGGCTGAGTTAATTTTTTTACATACATGATCTATGTGTGGTTGTTCGTTTAGATCACTATCGATTTGAAGACCCCAAAATTTAGTTTCACCTAACAAAAAAATATTTTAAAAATCGTATTATATTTTGTTGTTATTTGGCGAAAATTTAATTAAAACTGTTTTTTGGTGTTGACTATTAGTCTACTTTTTGCATACCAACTAAGTTTATATGCCAGCTCATCTGAAGTAGTTGCAGTCACAAAATAACTTACATCATCCGCAAATATCGCCACACATTCAGCATGTAGGTGATCTGGTAAATTATTTATATATATAGGGTGGGCCACAAAATTCCGCACTTTTTGGATTGGCTATAACTTGTGACATAAGTGCTCGATTTTTAAAGATATTGTTTTTTTAGAAAGATAAAACGTGATATTTTTTTGATTCAGTTGAAAATTTTAAATTTCTCAAAAATTCAAGATGGCGGACAGTTTTAAAAAATGCGTAATTTTCACCCACACCTGAAAAAAAATTATGTGCGACAATGAACAAACTCTAAAGTTTTTGCTACAACCGCTCATTGTTTAGCTGTATATTAACGTATCATTTAATTAAATCGGTTGAGAAATGAAAAAGTTATAATCTTTTAGATTATGAGTGTTTGGGCTTAATACTGGAAAAAATCACAAAATTACATATTTTTTCAATTTGCTATAACTTTTGACCTGATTACTTAATTAAAAAAAAATATTCTTTAAAGAGACAAAACATGAGAGTTGCGTACGTTTGTTCAAAATTTGACATTAAAAAAAAATCAAGATGGCGTATAGTTTTAAAAAGAGTTAGGTTTTACACGCCAAATTTTTTTTTAAGTAAGACACTGGACAAAATAAAAATTAGTATTTCCAAATCGCCATTTTTTTTCATATATCGAGGTATCCCCTAATTAGATCGGATAATAAATAAAAAAGTCATATGCATTTAGACTCTTTTTCTTAAATAAATAATTAGGTAAAAAAAATATAGCAAAGAAAATGTATGTAATGATGTGCTTTTTTTCAATGTGAAGCCAAAACACTCGTAGTCAAAAAACTTATAACATTTTATTTCCCAATTGATTTAATTAAATGACACTTCAATATATACAGAAACAATGAGCGTTTGTAGTGAAAGCTTTAGAGTAGGTTCATTACACATTTTTTAAAACTGTCCATCATCTTGGATTTTTTATAAGTTTTCAGTTTTTAAACGAATCGAAAAACTCCCACGTTTTATCTTTCCAAAAAGCCAATATACTTCAAAATCGAGAAATCAAGTCAAAAGTTATAGCCAATCCAAAAAGTGCGGAATTTTGTGGCCCACCCTATATAATGAAAATTAATGTTGCCAGGACGGACCCCTGGGGCACACCTTTGATTTGATTTCACAAATTTTTTCAGTTTAAAACAGCTTAAAACTATAAAAAATTAAAAACACTAGCTAGATACTCCTCGATAGAATAGAAGGCGTTTTTAGAGAGATAACTTCTCACGCTAGTTTTAAAGTGATCTGAATTTAGATTTCTGATCTCTGATGGTAGAGCATTAGAAAATTTTATGCCATGGTAGTCGGTGCCCCTTCTGGTACGTTGCAGTCTGTGGTAGCTGGGAACTAAATCATATCTGTTCCTGGTTGAGTAGGAGTGAATATCACAATGTGCTATGAATTTGTCCTGATTCTGTTTCATATAGATTAAACAGTTAAAAATGAACGTGCAAGGGAAGGTAAGCAAGTTCAGTTTTATGAAACTATTTCTACAACAATCACGATACTTTATGCCAGCAATAATTCCAACACAGCGGCGTTGTAACTTAAAGATTCGTGCAGAGTGGGGTGAATGGCCCCAGTTTAAGATTGCATAGGACAAATTGGAATTAAAGTATCCATGATATATTTGTTGAAACTTGTAGTGTGATAGTTTTTTATACAGGATTTCGTATGATATGCAATCGAATGCCTTTGTCAAATCCAGGAATGTTGCATATGTGTTTTGTTTGTTTTCAAACCCCTCAGCCACAAACTCAGTTAAACAGTTAATAGCCAAAGTGGTGTTTTTCTTGTTGCGGAAGCCGAACTGATTTGATGTAAAAATTCCATTTTGCTCAAAATAGTCATTCATTTGATCTTTTAATATCGATTCATAGATTTTTGAGACTACTGGGAATAATGATATAGGTCTGTAGTTTGTTTGATCTTCAGGGTTCCCCTTGTTCTTAAAAATAGGTATAACTTTTGCCAACTTGAGAGCAGATGGAAATTTGCTGACTCGGATGCAGTGATTAAACATTTCAGTCAAAGGTTTACTAATTATGTCTTTAAGACCACTGTGTTTAAGGCCAGAGCTTTTATCTAGAACCATTTTTTAAGACTCGTCATGAAATATAAAAGTGTTACTTGCATATTGTCCTGATAAATAGTCATTATAGGAACAATATGTGATAGAAAGATTTTTAACTATCTCATCCGCTACTGATCATTGAAAACCTGAGCATTGAGCTGAGTGCCCTCCAGGGTGGGCATAGAGTTTCTGTGGGATTTTACGATATTCCACATTGCTAGGGATTTATTTGATGCATTGCTAATAAAGTTATCATGGGCAGCTTTTTTCGTATTGGCTATCTCTCTCCTATATTGCTGTTTGTAGTTGTTCACCATGTATAAAGGAACAAAAATTGGATTTTGCTTGTTTAAGAGATTAGGTGTTTGTAATCTACCCCTCATATCTCTAAGATTGTCATTAAACTAGTTGATTTTAGAAATTTGCTGATTCTTTCGAACCATCTTGGATTTGAGTGGTATACTTTTATCGATGGCGCTGGTTATAACTTTAAAAAAATTGCAAAGTTAATCATCCACGCTTTCATTAGTGTAAGTTGTTGATATACAATTATAAAGTTTAAGTTGATCATATAGCCTAGAAAGACTTTCATCTGTTACTGATCTGAAGGTAACTATAGCAGTATGATTTTAAGAAAATTTCAGTGGAGTATTAAAGATTATTCCAGAGTGATCAGTGACACCTTCTAAAGCACCAGATGAAATATCCAAATTGGACCTATTGAAATTTATGTAAATATTATCGAGAGTAGCTTAACCCCTAGTTTTAAATTTGTCTGTTAGAAGCAGATCATAAAATTTAAGAAAAAAGTTTAGATATTCAGCATTTTATAATAACTATTATAATATTACCTGTATAATCTATTTTTTCCACAACCTGGGACATAATATCTAGATATATGTATTTAATTCCCCTTTCGGAGATCTATATACTGTTAGGATTATAGTATGTATAGAGGAAACATAGATCCCAGCCACCTCACACTGCACTTCCCTTGAAAGTTTTGAAAAATTAAGCTCCTGACAATCAAGATTCTCTGTAAGATGCCCACACCCCCATGGTCTTTATCAGTTGTAGAAATGCTAGTTATGGCTGTATAGCCTTTTATTTTTATTTGAGAAAACTCCCCTGGGTGAAGCCAATGTTCATTTGTACAGAAGCATTCGACCTTCGATTCATCAAAAAGCGACTCAAATTCAGAGATTTTGTCCCTAAAACCTTGTACATTAGCATAAAATTTTTTAAAGTTTTTGTTAATTAGACCCTTTCGACTTCTTCCACTCTCTAGCGGTTGGATAGTTTTCGCAGGCGTTGTAGATTTAAAAAATGGTTTACAATGACCCCATTTGGTACCCCAAGTTTAAATGAACTGACTTGGTGCTTGGTTGTCCGCATTTTTTCACAGATAATGTGGTTTTTATCATGTGATTTGGATTCCAGATATGCAAGGATACCTTTTTTTTCAGTTTTCCTTGACAGTCCTGTTACAAATATCCAATGGTATTTCTGTGCAATTTCTTGTTGTTTCTTGCTCATTTATGCCCCTGATTGGAGTGGTCCGTTTAGCTGATGCTGGTGCTTGTTGACATGGACGACTCTTGCGCCTTTTGTTTTAACTTCTTGCCAATCATCTTTGTCATCAATTTTGGCATTCAGTGGGGTTCCCATACCACTAAACTGCTCATCATTAGAAGTAGCATTTTTACTAATGTTTTCATCTCCTTGAATTTTGACATTTTGTTGAATAATCGTTTGTTTTTATTTTGAATACTCGTTTGATTTTGTTTGTTTGCATTTTCAGTCATTGTCGGAACGTGAAGATAGCTGTTTATCGCCTTGCTCGTGTGTCGAGCCTAGGCGGTTTCGATTTATGTTACTGATTTGGCCTTGAAGGCTTGGGTGCAATGGTTGCCTTCCCGGATTTGGTCGGTTGTCAGTTGGATCAGTGCTTAGGACGGGATCGATTTGTTCTTGGATTTTTACCTGTTCCTTCTGTCCTATTGTCAAAAGTGATGTGAAAGTTAGATGCGGGGTTTCCACGATGTTTGTTGTTTTTCCTGGTAAAACTGACAGATCTATCACTTTTTCTTCCAATAACAAAACTGTTTTTAGTTCTTCAATGATAATGTCTTCACTTCTTAGAAGTTCATTGAAATTTTGTTTGTTAGATGGATGTGACCCAGAGGATGCTAGTATCTCTTCAGTAACCTTGACGGTGCTTTCAAGGACATTTTGGTGCGAACAGCAGTTAACGTCACTTTTTCGACCCCCAATCACTATGAGGCCTTTCACCCTTAGTGCGCAAGAGGGATGAAACGACCGTTCACATTTTACACACGAAACTTGTGATTTTTCAATGCTTTTCTTACAGTATTTGCAGTTTTTCATGACAGCGTCTACTATTTCACCAAACATGGTTGTCTAAAGAATTGGATTTAGAAACACAAAAATATATATTTTTTTATACCTTCATCAAAAACATGATTTTAGTAACTCTCTGTAGATAACTAAAGCTTTGTCTGTGTCTGTGTAATGTCTTTTTTGGCTACCGATGCAAAAAAAAAACTTTTTTTTGATCACGGGTGCAAAAAAATAAATCTCTCCGTTTTTTACCCAAAATTAAAGAGAAATAGCGGAAAATAAGAATATTGAAAAAATCTAATTAATCTTGCCTAAAAATTAAACGATGTCCGCTAGTTTTCACCACGTATTTACGAAAAAATCATTTAAAAATATCGGCAAATATTAAACTGTCACATCGCTATGGCAACCATGGTTATTTCATTTACCAGGCGCCTTGATTTATAGTGCAAAGATGGTGTGTTTTGCGAGAAGTGCTCTTCGTTCCATATTTTAAAAGTATTTTTCTGTTTTTCTTGGATTTTTTAATAAAGGTTTCTTGGATTTAAAAAAAAATAGTGTTCATAAATAGTGGCTAAACTGTGTTTTCTTTACTCGCGTTTTTAAATACCTTGCTGCCCTCGATATTTAAACCCACGCTTGTAAAAAAAGCACTATTTTAGCCATTAGTTGTGAAAAACACTATTTTTATTTTATTCGAGGCCTTATTTTAGTACTTACTTAGTCAGGGACGTTACAAGGGACCGTTTAGGAAAGTTTCAAAGGAACGTTCAGAGAAAAATTCAGGGAAGGGTATTTTTTGTAACGTTTCACGTTGTTCCTAGAACACTCTTTAGGTTTGGAAGGAATGTTTCTGGATCGATATTCTTGTAATTCGTAATGATTTGAAGTCGCTGAGCGAAACAAATAGTGAGCAGCGTTTCGTATTTGTTTTCCGAACACGCTGCCCTGCGAGCCAACAGAATCAAATTCGCTTAGCACATCTTGGCATCACCGCATTTTGCCTCTTTATTTCTTCCTATGCCTTTTATTTTTCTATGTGTAAGAAAGAGGCGCTTATTTAATTGATTCTATCTAGAGTTCAGAGAGGGTAAAGCAAATGGTGGTTAAACTAATAGGATAAATTAAACTTGTCCAAGCGTTGGTCCTTTAAACAATGACATTTTTACTTCATGGTTTGGTTCATTTCAGTTAAACCCATTCTTTAACCATGTGATATAAACTAAAAGTGTGGCGGAAAAAATTTACCCCGAGACTTTACCTCAATACGGGAAAAAACTACGATTTTTTTGAAATATTCAGGCTAATAACAGAGATTTTTTTATTAAGGAATTATCGGTAAACAAAGTCGGCATAGCCTGACTTTAATAAAGTCGCCACTATTTTTGACAGTTCCAGTAACCATGTCATCTAAAAATGCTCACATTTTACCATCCATAAAGTTGACAAATTAAAGTTAATTCTGTTCTTTAAGGCAGGGATAAACATTATGTTAAGTCAACATTAGTCTGACAGCGCCGCCATCAAAAAAGCTCTGGTTGGATAGCCCAAATGTAGGTTTTGGATAGCATCAGCAACCAAGAAGAGCGCCGCTCCGCCGCCGTCCCGTAGCAGATGTCTAAGTACCTAAAAATATGTAGTAATTGTTTACCTTTGTGTGGATCTGTCAAAAATAGTGCCGACTTTATTAAAGTCAGCTTATAATGTCCGATAAGTCTCTATTAGTAATGAAAACGCAATGCGTACTCAGGAAAATTGAAAAAACTAGTGTATTTTCTGCAACACTATTCAAAATTATTGTAGGGTAAAAAAATCGTATACCAAACAGACACCAAATAGCAGGTGTTTCTCAAATGGTCGTCGTGAGCTAAGCGTGTTTAGTCTACGCCTTGAAACCATGGCCATTTTAATTCAATATACCTAAATACCTACTTTGGTCACGTGGTATGCCGAGCGTATTTGTTTAAGAGATTACCGAGACGTTTTCTCATATGCAACTATTTAAAAAAAAGTTTCAAAATAATAACGTGAACAACCAGGTAATTAGCTTGGCAAGTCGCTGGTAGCTAGATTTGCTTGAATGAACTAATGTTCATCAGATCCATCTCCAAAAACAAAAAATATGAACAGAATCGTTTTACAAATATATTTATATAAAAAATCTTTGTGGAAAAGGTAGAAAAACGAAACGCTAAGGGTTGACGAGAAATTAGCTATATTTAGCCCCTAGTCCACAGTCCAACGTCTTGCCACTAAGTTATATTTCTCTTTTGGTCGATAAGAGTGAGAAGCAATAGAAGGCAGTGGCTTCAATGTGGAGTCTAGGCAAAACACGCATGCGCTAGTTCGAAAGGAACAAAAAACAAAAGTGACGTCATTGCTAACGAGCGGACAAAATTGATATTTAAACTGATTTTATAAATAATTAGAAAACAAAACCTTTTCAAATTTATGTGGATGTCACTAAATTGTTGGGAAGAAATACGGTATTTACTGGATTGTATATGGTGTTTGAACATTAATATAACGACATTTCAGAGTTGTGACTTCACTAAATAATGACTTAATTATTGAAAAAGTTTTTCAAAACGGGTTCAATCCATGTAAGAAAACCTCTCCGGTCCTAAAACGGACTTGTGTTGTTAGGGTATGAGTACCTTTCGAGTCGGCTGAAATGATCGCTTTGTTTTAATTAATATGTTGCCGGCCAAAAATACATTTATATCGTCCAGGATATCCAACGATTAGGACCACGAATTTGGCTCAAAAAAGTGTCAGCTGTCTTATCCATAAAGTTGTGTTACTTTCTTATATATGCAACAATGGTATATTCTTTTGCGGTGGGTCTGACTTGATATACCAGAGAAGCGCGTTATTAGAAAAATGAAAAAAATATGGGTTACTTTATAAAATTTCCTATTATTCTTCCAGGTATCCCCCCTGGTCATAAAATGATGAACTACGTGAAAGATGTGTATAAAATAGCAAGGGTTCCCATAGATTTTGAAGAAATCTCTTACGCGGGAAATGAAGATTTGGATGCTACCATAAAATTTAACCAAGCAGCTTTGGCATCAATGCAAAGAAATGGATTGGGTTTAAAGGTAGGTAATAAAAATAAAAATCAAGACATATAGTAGCGCATCGAGTCAACAATCACAGTTTAGCCGCGGGTTGTAAGCACTTTAAAAAAAAGGAAATTTTTTGGAAAAACTGAAACATAACTTCCACTGACAGCTCGTCTTTTTTATACTATTACTCCCTGGCCCTAACATTGTTGGCCATTTTAATTCTGTTATGTTATGGAAGTTGTCACGTTGGGCGCTAGTGTTTCGTTATGACATGTTTTCACAAAATGTTACGCTTCGAGGTGTCACAAAAATCTTGAAGTAAAGAAAAAAAAACAATGACAACTTCCAAAGCGTTATATTTTGGGTTTTCTCGAGCCTTGCATTTTTGCCAAATTGAGTAAGCAAACGGTTGTGGGCACTTAGCAATGAAACACCAGGTTATACAATCTGATAATATATTGGGTAAATAAATATGTTTTTGTGTTTTGTACAATATAGGTATCAGTACCAAAATTTGGTTAGTAAAGGCATGCAACATAAACTGGTCAACAATTGAAGTAGCGTACCCAGATTTTTCACCCAAATTTGGGTTTAAATTATGGCTGAACTTATGACCCGATCGTGACAAAACTTTTCTTGTTTGGTAGAGCCATTTGTCCTTTATAAAGTCCATATTTTGATAAACTTTAGTAAGATGCAGTTAACTTGCTGGGGGGGGGGGTGTGAAACAGGGGACCAAATCGCAAAAGTTTGTATGGCTATCATTTAAAGCATAATTTTTTAAGAATTTTTTAAATGTCTTAAAATGATCCATGTCATTTTTTTTGTTTTACCCCTAGTTTTTGAGATATCGTTTTTTTTTATAAAACGGTACTTTTTTTCTTTGATTGGCTATGGTTGCTGCATAGTTTGATTAAAATTCACCAAATTCGCTCAGATGAAAGCCACATAAGGGCTCTATAAAACCTTGTCTTTCGTTAAATTTTAAATGAGCGTAGAGCAGAATGAGAGCTACGTACAAAAAAAATAAAAATTTCGTGAAACTCATTGGTTTGCGCATATCCAGCATTTTCCACTGGACGTCAGTTTTTTGCATGGTTTTCCTTTTGCTCAACGGTTTTTGATTTTTTTTAAACTGTCATTACTAATGGTAAAACTTTGTTGTTTTCCATGATATGTAATTTCCAGTGACAGAACTGCAATCTTTGTTGTTTACGCCAACATAATCAGTTGCTGTTGCAAAAAAAAACATTGGTATGTAAAGTATAGCTTGTGGGATATCAATGGAAAAGTAATTCAATTTCTGATTAGAATAAAGTATGGGTTGTGGGGTATCAGTGGAAAGTAATTAAATTTTTGATTAGGAAAACCTGTTTAAAATTTTGTGAGGGGTACAGGACGGGGTATGTAATAAAACTCATATTGGCTATATTAGAGGCTCAATGATTTTTGAATTACCACACTTGTGTTTAACCTTGTGACCTGCAATTATAGGTACTTAGAGTGGACCTTCTTCAAAAATTAAAAATGATTAAATATTCTTCTGATAAAAATATTGTAACACCATCTTTGCGTTCTTTATCATACATTTTCAGTTCTCACTTTTTACTGAAAATTTTTTGATAATTTTAAAAATGAAATGAATATTAAAAAAGTACCCGTAACTTCTTAGCTGTTAAGTAAAATATTTTAATTCTTTCTGCATTAGTGTTTTAACATTAAAGCATTGAAAAAAATATAAATTTTAAAAATGCCGCGTCTCTTTCTTTTGTCGAGTTAAACAACGTGATTCGTTTGTCTGCTAGGGGTTTTTCCAATCAACCGATAGTGTATTATTAGCGCTCTCCGAGGCCATCGACTTGGGGTGGAGGAGGCAGAAGAATGAATGATCGCATGATGACAACCGAGGCTATACGTCATAGAACCAAGACTGCCATTCGAATTAATAATGCCCTAAGAGTTGTCATTGGGGTAGTAATAGCAAATTAAACTGTTCGCAGAAGGCTTCACGAAGCGGGATTGAATGCAAGACGTTGCTACGCTTGCCCTCGTTTAAGTCCTTGACCTCGTGCGGCTAGACGTCGGCGTCGTTGGGCAGCAGCCCATCTAAACTGAAGGACACCTCCAGAGTCCAACGGTAGACTTTTAGTTTGGAGGACGGTGAAAGATTGGAGTGAGAAACTAGTGAATTTAAGAGAGGCTTTTAGTGATGGGAGTATTACCATTTGAAAGGAAATTACTTATACTAGTCGAACAGAACTGCTGATTTTACCCAAAAACCAAAACATGAACGCTTAAAGGTATATCGATCACTGTTTAATTCCCTGGGTTATACCATATTCTCATGAGACCTAATTTTTGTGGGCGACAACGCACGATCCCATCGTGCAAGGATTGTAAATGATCTTTTAGATGCCAACAATATCGAGATAATGGACTGGCCAGCTAGATCTCCTGACGTCCATACGAGAGAATACGTTGGGTCATACATGTCAGACAGTCTTGCAAGACGAAGGCATCAGCCTGCAAACCTACAAGAATTGGCTGTAGCGCTTCAAGAGGAATGGATTGCTGTTGACCAAAATTTCATTCGTAATTTATTTAATGGCATGCCACAAAGATGTACCGCAGTTTAGCGTGCTAGAGTGGGAGCAACTCGATATTGAATTTGACCGCCACTGTACACTCGGCAAGTCTACACTACCAGCAAAGTCGTCATTGCACATCGGCGAATTGCTGTTGATTTCATGGGGGCCACTTGTCAAATGCTTGCTTGCATTTTCATACGTCCGTCCCCAAGTTTCACACACGCGTTTGATTTTCGAACTTATCTGTATTGTATTACCTACTTATCCCCGTTGATACCCCCCAACTCATACTTTACATGCCAATATATTTTGTTTAATACCCTTACTCCTGTACCCCTGTAAAATTAATAACCTTTCCATTGATACCCCACAACGCATACTTCACACATCAATATGCTTTTTTCCCTATGCCCCCACTCTTGTATCCCTCAAAAAAATTTTAAAAAAATTCTATTCAGAAATTAAATTACCTTTCTATTGATACCCCACAACCTATACTTTACATGCCAATATTTTTTTTAATACCCCCACCCCTGCACCCCCTCATCTTACTCCTCGCATCCACCTTGAATGTAAACCAACTTTTTTGCAATAGCAACTGATTATGTGGGGTAAACAACAAAAATTGCCGTTCTGTCACTGGAAATTACATATTATTGAAAACAAAAAGTTCCACCATTGGTAATGAGAGTTTTGAAAAAAATCAAAAACTGTTTCGAGCAAAAGGGACAGTCTTTGCAAAACCACACAAAAACTAACAGTGGAAAATGGTGGATGTGCGGAAGCACAAATTGAAGTTTCACGAATTTTGTTTTTATTTTACGCAGCTCTCATTCCGCTCTACGGTCATTTAAAATTTAAAAAAATATAAGGTTTTATAGAGCCCTTATGTGGATTTGATCTGAGCGAATTTGGTGAATTTGAATCAAACTGTGTAGCACTCATAGCCATTCAAAGCAAAAAAGTAGTGTTTTATAAAAAAAAAACGATATCTCAAAAACTAGACGCAAAACAAAAAAAAATGAGAAATAATTTTTGTCATCTCTTAACATCGATCATTTTAAGACATTACAATATTTGAAAAAAAATTGCCTTAAATGGTAGCCATACAAACTTTTGCGATTTTGACACCCTTGTGTTTAACACCTCTCAGCAATTTAACTGCATTTTAGTAAAGTTTATCAAAATATGGGCTTTATAAAGGACGCATGGCCCTATCAAACAAAATAAGCTTTGTCAAGATCGGGTAATTAGTTCAGCTATAATTTAAACCCAAATTTGGGTGAAAAATTCGGGTGCGCCACTTCAATTGTTGACCAGTTTATTATAAAAACCATAGATGTATAAATTTTAGGGGTCTTTCCTATTGTTTTAAATTTATTAATTTAAATGGTGAAAAGGAAGGTAAAAAATAAGGTTTATGATGGTTTTCTTTTGAAAAGTTTTTATGAATTTTGTTTATAAAAGAAAAAAAGTTTTGAAGGGCAAATAATTCTTCTGTTTCCACATAGCTAGCAGGTGATAGGGCTAAACATCCCTGGACCACGATCACAGAATCATGACTGGAGTATGCAGCGTAGGCCAGGGCAAAGCAGCCCTCTGGACCGGAATTGATAGTCTGCATTAGATCCACCCACTGCTGTGCACCGGAACCAAGCACCCTAGACAGAAATAAAATCAACCTTTTAGAACAAGATAGAACACTCTAACGTATCATGTAAACCTAATTAATAATAACTGACACTGCCGCAGGGAAAAATAAGAAATAAAACAGTAAGACAAAAAAACTACTGAGTAAGACAAAAAAAACTAGTGTCTACTTTTTGTACTAGGTATGCCTGTGTAAGGAGAGAAAATTAATCGAAAATAATTACCATATATCGGCTGATAAGCCACGGATTAGCCAGCCATTTTTCGTGAATTGCATGTGAAGAAAAAAGTCTCAACCTCGCCACTTTAAACGCCAAACACAGGCAGTCGGCCTTAACAACTAGTCTTTGTTTCATATTAGACCTATGCGGATTTCATACACGACGATTTCAGCTTGCGCAGGTCACCATAGGCTTGACTTTTTTCCGGTATTCTTGGAAAAGAACTTAAAACGTGGCATTTAAAACGGTGCCGGAAAAAGAAGTGTTTCCTTCTCTCCAGGCAATTTGGGACGTTAGAAGAAAAGCTTTCTTTCTGCGGGCAACTGATTGGTCAAAAACCTCAGATGCGCGAAAACTACAGTCGCAAATCGCTTATTTTCAGTACCATATTAGGTGATGCTGCTGAAAACCTATTACCATTGGGTGATCTTTCTGCTATCTGCAAAAATCGACAAAACCAGGGGTCCAAGTTCTACTTTTCGAATATGACAGAATCAAGTTGGAAGTCCTTATTCATCGACTTAAGGGCGCAAGAACAATCCAGAGATAATATAAACTTGTCAATCGATTTCAATACGTCATCTACCACTCATTATCTATCTCTGGTTTCTTTACTGTATTCTCCTGTTCACAGATTGCGCCGCGAATCATTGGGAATTAGGGTCACTGGATCCTAAAACCTGCGGCTGGGACCGCAGGTCTCACGATCCAGTGACCCTATGGGGGATTGTTTATTTATCACCTAGGTGATCGAATTCAGAGCAGTGACAACTAGTCAAATGGCCAGTTTCTCAACTTCCACTTAAGTTCTAAGTGCTAGTTATGGTGTCTCTTTTTCACTTTTTAAAAATGTATTTGGCAGATTGTAGGGGAAATTAGGGGCAAGGGCCCTATAAAGAAAAATCATGTCACATCAAAGGAGATTCACAAAAAATCTTTAATAAATTTATCCTGGAGGCAGCGCCTAAGTTAGTCGCCTCATTACCACATCATACAGCACACTTCATCCCAGGAACGTACATTTTTACGTCGCTACGTTCCGGGACCAATTACGAACGTAATATATATGTTCGTACAAACGTGTAAGTAGTACATACAAATATGTACATAAATACACGTATAAGAGCGAGATGTAAAAACCTTTATAAAGTATATGTCACAATCTTAGCAGTTTCCTACGTATAGGTGTTGGTCTAGTGGTAGAGTATATGGGTCTCAGCCGGGAGACTCGGGTTCAATTCTCGGAATCTCCAACACTTTTTTTAAAAAATTATCGGTGAAATATCCTTGCCTGACCCAAGCCCACGTACACGTTCGGTTTTGATCCCACGTAGGACCTAAATTATATATACCTGAAATGTACGTACATAGGACGTATATAGTACGTACAAAGCGTTGGAAAATGTATGTCCCCGATACGTACATAGTACGTCCTTGTGCGTACTAGGGACGTGACGTATGTCCCAGCAATTATCTACTACTTGAGAAATCAGCCACCAAAATCACTGGGTAAGTTGCCAAAACTGTATCACTAATTTACCTATGCCACAAATTTACCTTACCTCACCCTACTAGTTTTGCATTTTTGTTTTATGAAAAAGTTTAAAAAGCAAGTTCCTGTAAGGACTCTTCCGGGAACACATAGAATATAAGAAAATGTCAGGAATAAATATAGTATTTGATTACCTATCCTATATTTCCATTATTTTATGAAATAAAAAATGTTTAAGCCTTATGTAAAATGTGTTTTGTCTAAAAGACAGTTTTTTGTTTGACTATGTTTATAGAAAAACAATTCAATAGCAAAAAGAAAATTAATAAAGCCTGGATAAGGTACTTCGTTGGATGGTAATTATTTACTAACATACTATAGTTACATGCAAGTTAAAACAGAGCAATAAATAATAACACCAACATAAGCTTTCATAATAATTATTACATAAATCAATCAAGATACAAACTTTTTTTTCCTCCTGAATTTGTTTGAACCTTTTTTGTCCAGTGAGGCAGCCTTTTGTGAAAAAAGGACACTGCTGTTCTATAAGTGTTGGCTTTTATGATGACTGATTATCCAGCAGTATTTCAGTTGTCATTAATTTTTTTGGACGGCAACTACTCGTGAGCTTTTTAAATTGTTGCAGGAATACACCTAAAAAAGAAAAAATATAGTTCACAGGAAAAACTTAGGGACCTTTCTCCACTTGGTATTATCTAAGGATATGTATTGGGGCTATAAAACATACCAGGGGGTTCGCAGATGTTTATTTTTGAGGACGGGCTCCCCAGTCTCCCTCATTCAAGAAAAAGCACTTAGGTGCTAAGGCTATATTTTTTGTTTTAAATTTTAGATTTATATTTGATTATTGAATTTGTATTTCTGTGATTATTTTTTATATTATGTACAACCACCGGCCTTCATGGCCAATGTTTGTAATTTTGAATAAGTAAAGTCCAGTAAAAAATATCAGTCAGAGTTCAGGTATATATTTTATCTCGAAACTTATTTGTGCCGGCCCCCCAGGGAGAATTTCGACTATTGGTAATATATTTAAAAAGGGCCATGCAACTTTTTTGCTATAACTTTACCCCCCCCTCCTTGAGAAGAAAATAAAAAAAAATAGATGCAATAGCAAATATAAAATACCTCATAGCAGCAAAGCTAGAGTGGTGGGCCTCTTGTCTAACCATAATCTGAACATGTTTACTAACCAACTGCGTCAAGATTTCGTTTCTTAAAATTTCGTTCATGATAACCCTAAAAAAATGGCAAACCGTCACCGTCGCTCATTCCACACTAGAGAACTTAATGTTTCATTGACATGTACACAAAAGATTTAATTAAATTAAATTAATAATTAAATCATTAACATTTATTAAACAAGTATATGTGTTATTCCACCAAAAGTGTGCATTGTTATTGTTAAAAAACCGAAAAGTAATCTAAAGTCATTATATTTGAAGGTGCACTAGAAAAACCTATTAATAATCACATATTTAGGGAGATTTTTAGATTTTTTTAAAACGACTCCACACGGGAATGAAGCTTAACATGGCAATGACACGGGAATTATTTTTTTAACATGATAATGATGCACAATTCGGTTTTTAAGTTTTATTTACACAAAAATAAGTTGACTGAACATGGACTAAACTGAACAACTACTTATTGTTAACTTATTTATTTTAATAACTCAAATTATAAAAAATACTGGCTATTTAGGCTTTTTTGTCAAACTTATAGTAAATCCTGTTTCCTTTTGAAATTATATTTGTTTCATTAAGTTTAAAAAGTTGAATATCACTATCTTCATTATCAGAATTTTCACAAACCCTTAGAAATGTGACTTTTACATCTCAATCAATCAAGTCAATGTAATTTTGGCATATTGCTACATATAGATAAGATAAGTGCTGTTTTTTTTGTGAATTTTGTGTTCATATTTGACCAAAATATAAGCATCTCTCGGCTCTTGTTTCTAGAGTTAACATAAAGCAAGCTTGGTGGTGTCTGTGGTATGCTTAGACACGAATAAACGGGCTCAAGGCAAGCTCTTCTGCAGTGGTCAACGTTATCAATGAACCTTCCCACCACTTTTTTTCAAGGATAAACGCCGCGTGAGCTTGAGCGCGTAAATACCCAGGGACAGAATTTAAAGAGGGACAGAGTCAAAATTATTTTATATAATTAATTTTTTTTTAGTCAGGATAAAAAGCTAAAGTATTTTATTATTATTGGTTTACTGAAAAATAACTTTTTAAACCACTATTAAATTTTGCTAAGGTGCATTTTCTATTACAATTTTGCGTTGGGGACATGACATGGGAATTACGTTTGCGGGATAAAAATAACAAATTCCTATATTTTTGTAAAAGCTTTAAGAAATAACATTGTTCTCAATAAAATTTTAAATTAAAAACCGTATTTTTATTTATTTTTTGGCTTTTGACCCTTAGGGACTAATGCACATTTTTGGTGGAATCATTTATATACAACTGTGCTAAAAAAAAAGGTTCACAATGACAAAAAAGTAAAATCATGATAATTCTTGACATAAGAGTAAACTAGAGTTTTAAACTTCCATTGTTTTTTACTTTTTCACTATGTTTTGATAGGTTATGTATGTATCTGCCATTATCATCACGTACTGACAATTGCAGAGACATAAGCAGTCGGGACATTGAAAAACAGAGTTAAAAAAAATTGTCAAAGGAAAGTTACATTCACCTTCGAATAACAATTCTTAACATGACATGTATATTACTTTTTTTGAGCACAAGTCTAAACCAAGGTGTAAACATAGTTCCTATGTTTCTCTTGACAGTTATTAAAATTTGTGGAATGTTACAGCAATGTTAGATAAAAGTGGACACATTTATAAGAGCAAAGAATACCTACCTATGTCCATGATATTATTAACGAAAAATGGGGACTTTACCAAACTAAAAACTTTGGTATAAATTATAAAATTATGAAAACCAACCATTTTATATCAAAATATTACGAGATGATCGATAAGCTTCACCGCTCTTCGTATGTTGATTTTTTCATTATTTCTTCCTCGCTTTTTGTGTATCTAAAAAATTAACAAAAAAAAACAAAATTAACAAAAAATATAATATTTTGAATAAATAAAATTAAGGGGCATCTGTATTGATACCAGTAGGGTGATTTTTGTTGGTTGTTTGGCTACTCTGTTCATGTTCAGCCTTATTCTGCCTGCTGTAGTAAGGCCCTGTCATGTTGTTAACTTTAATAATGATGCAAGGGCACTTTTGTTTTGTTGCATCTCTGTTATAGTTATGTTTATTCTGTGCAGAGCCATTTTTTGTTGTGCTGTTAACTTAAAAGATAACCACACACACTAATTACAGCCACAAGACAAAAACAAACCAAAACCACTTTAAACTAATGGTATGACTTATGTAAGTATTGCTTAAGGGTGCCTACACAGAATAAAAATAAAGGTAAGAAAATGACAAAAAATCAACCAAAAGCATCCTGGTACACCTTTGGTTAATAATGTAGTTCCGGTTAGCGTTTGCAGTTTGGTTTTGACAATCAAGATTCAGATGAAATTTGTTCTTTTTTATTACATTTTTGTTCTTAACTAATTTCCATTCATTTTTATGTAAACTAGATTAAAAATTTAAATAGGTTGGAAAATATTCTTTACTCTGTCAATTTATATACTTGAAAACTTGCAAATATCATCTCAAATATCAAATTATGACATTAACTTTTATATTTTAAATGAAATACTCCTATTTTTTTTAAATTAAGGTGGTTTTTTTCTTAATTCCAAAAAATACAAATAATAGATCAGGTTTGTGGTTTACCTTTGTTGGTTTTCTAGTAACTTATAAATACTGTCCCATTATCATCTTTGGCTTTATCAAAAATGTAAGTTTCAGAATAAATATGACAGTGCAGCATACTAACCTGTAACTGTGAATGGTTTTAATAAATGCCAGCTTCTTCCTCTTGGTATCACTGCTGCTGGTTGATGTATAGCTGCTTTGAATTTCTTGATTTAATCTGAAAAAAGTTTAAAGCAAAATAAAGCGGAATATTGCAGTTAAAAAATCAAACATTTTGAACAGGAAACTCTTGACAGGAAAAAACTAAAGTAAATAAATAAAAACTGAATTTTAAGTAAGGTAGCAGTAACATAAAAATTAGGTAAAAATAGTAAAAATACTAACAGTAAAATTAGTTTAAAAAATGTGGTTTTCTATATCATAACAAATATCAGAGAGCAAAAATTACTTTCTTTTTCTTACAATTCTTTTCAATGTCTTTTCCTTAGAAATGCTCCCTGATGAAGACGCAGATGAAACAGCTATAGGTGCATTTTGTGAAACTTGACTTATGCTTGCATCTGAACTCATCAAAGTTGAGTTTTGTGATATATCACTGATGCTGGTACTATGCAGACTTAAATATTGAATTTCTATGTCCAAAACTAAGGATGGCACAGCATTAAATTTAGGCATCTTTCTCTTCTATTTATCTGATAAGAAGTCTTCAACTTTAAAATGCGTGGAGCACACTAATTTGTTCCTGTTCCTTTGCTACTCTTCAGGATTCACTTGAAGTGCCTGACGCCATATTTTGGATATCGGACCTTAGTTTGGAATCCTAAAAAAATGTGAAACCTTTTGTTATTGAATTATTCACAAGATATTTTATAATTGTTTAACTACAAAACCAATGTTACATTTTTTGGTGGAAAGGACATTATTTTTCATGATAAATGCAAACATACTAAAAATTGATAAAAAAAAACAAATTAATGTATCAGTTTATCGCTGTGTATTAGCTAGGTAGGTACCTACACATATATTTTATTTAAAATTTAGCAATTTTAAACTGTTTGGTTTGTATAATTATATTTATTTCCTCTAATTACTTAATTTGCAGTGCCTGTATGGAAACATTTACTTGTCAAATATCAGTCTGACACTAGATATACAAAAAAAAACTACCAAAACTAACTGGGTATGCATGCTTTAAAAAAAAATGTTTTTCTTGTATTTATTATATTTTTTTATAAGTATGTTTTCCTAAACCAGAAAATTCAAATTATCCAGCATTTTTTTGTGCACCTAAACTATTAATGTAAAAGTAAATGAAATGTCCTTGCTTCTAGTTGCACTTTGTTGCCAAAAAATAAGTTTGCTGCGCACAAAGTATGGTTAAGTGAACCCACAACATTTAGAGCACAAATAAAAAACAAAATACTTATTGTATCAGGCAACCGAGGGGATTTCACTTTTTTTTGTAGAGTTCGCATGTTTTTAGAAAATGTGAAACAAAGGAAAAAAAATAAGGATTTTTTTTGAAACTAGAATGAAAACTAAGAGAAAAAACAGAAAAATATTTAAAATAATGTAAAAAAAATCAAGTTAATGTGCACCAAAATGTACATATATACCTGCCAGTGAAATTACCCTTGTACGCAGGCAACTTTACACTCATTTTCTTCACCAATTTTTACATTTTTTACAAAAATAAAATAATTTTGGGGGTATTGGCATTGCCTACCTATTTCATACATGACAACTTACCACCATATCTAAAAATAATGTTGTTGTTCCTGTCACCATGAACAGCAACATCGAGTTTGTAACGGTGATACAAAAGACCTTGTATTTAGGCACATCACATATTTATGAATTAGGTACTCTACTTGGTACTCGATGGGATTAACACATTAAAACTTAAAGTAATGGGGCCTTAAAGGTCCAGTCATGGTTCCATAAAGTACCTAAGAAGTAAGATATAAAAATTATTAATTTCTTACTGTAAGCTAAGCTGTGAACTATTAACAAATGCATGTATAGTATGTAGTTTATTTTTCTTTGCATCTTACTTCTTCTGCTTAATTTACGGAACAATGAATCAATTTATGCTTGTATCTTAGATCAACAAGCAGTACAAAGTTTGCAAGTTGTTTAATTACCCTGTAAAAAATCCGCAAAGAATGTCTTAGCTTGATCTAAGTAGCGAGCATAAACTGACCCTTACACTTACTTGTGAAAAGAAATGTTGACGTCCTCCGTCAGCCTCCTTATCGATTTACAATTTTTCACTGCACAAGTCATATTCTACAAATACACACAGACCACTTAAGGGTTCTAAAAAGTAGCTTTACACCAAAGGAAAAATTATTAAATAAAACACAAAAACCAGGTCGACGAACTCCAAAACAAAACGACAAAACTAAGGTTATGAAGAATGTCAGGCAGACACACTGACATTGGTTAGTTGCAAATACAGTGAGTCGACCAATTTCGATGTTTGCATGGCCTAAACTTTTTTCCTGGTAAGGGGTGTTACCTAGGTATATATGCTGGATCTCTCTTAGCCGAATACATTTAGGAAAGGAGAACACCAGAAACTATGCCTAGGGTAAGCTCACAAAAAAAAGACGTGGGTGGTTAATTTTGATGGTGGCGGTATCTATAATATAACCATTTAGGTACTTTTTGATGCTAGGCATATAGCTAATATTGATAGGTAACCAGTATAGTCCATGTTTTTACATTTCCGCATGTTTTAGCTTTAGAGGAAAATAATACTCAATTTGTTTTTTATTAGAGGAAGAGGATTACAAAGCTTATTAATACAATCTAGAGGGTTTTTGAAATTAGGTGTCCATTATTTGGAAAATTACAAATATTTCCAATTTAGTTTTACAGGTCTCTATAAAGGGTGTTTCTGACGTAATATGGGCGCGCCAATTTTGAAACACCACAAAAGTTAAAACATTTTTTTTCAAAAAATAAACAAAATTTTAAAAAAGTACCAAGATTTGATGGAAAAACATAGTCCAATAAACAATTTAGGCAAAATTTCAGGCCATTTGGAAGTCCCGTTTCCGAGAAACATGCGGAAAAAGAATTGCCTAATAAATGGACCCAACAGCGTTGCCGGTTTAACGATGTAATTGGGCCGTTAAGGCATACAAAGACAACGAAAATTGTTGTCAGATTTCCTTTTTTTTATCAGCGGCTCTCTATCCCGCTCACGTGACAAACAGAAGTTATTAAAAAGGCAAGGCATTGGTTGCAGTAGTGAGCAAGAAGTGGACTTTATCTTTTTGGGAGAAACAATAAACAATAAGTCTAGATACTTGGTTTTCTCGAAAACGACTCAGCAGTAACGTAATTTGCAACTGTAAGCCAGTCATGTAACGTGAAGTTAGTCACTGTATCTATAAATAATTTTTTTCGGATTAGGATTTCGCCTATGACAATCTGGTAACGTCGTCCCAAACGTCACGGTCAGCTAGTGGTTGACACTTTTATTTTAAAAAACTATAAATTGAATTGAAGAAAACAACCACTTTCCGGTCCTCAAAACCTTCCCAAATAATCCAGGTAAGTCACAGCTTCTGTCCGTGTACGTAACATACGGATCCCTGATAAATACCTCTCTCAACTTTAATGTTTGTGTGCCTCTTTAAAACGAATATAAAACTCCTTTATTTCGTATTTCCTTGTACTTTTAGGTCAGTCTCGAGTCGTACGAGGACAGATGATCGCCTGGTTCGAATAAATAAAATGAAAATTTATCTAAATTTAACCTGTTGAAGTATGCACAGCCTACCGTATAAACACAGAGACAGGCAAGACGGCACGATAGTGGACATAAAAATAAAACCAATAGGTGAGTGTTTTTACGACGAAGGCTTAATAAATAAGCTGATAAATAGACATTCTTTTCAAAAGACCTTTCGGAATTCTACCTTTTTCAGACAAAAAGATACCTGCGACTCAAAATTTGTATCAATTCCTTATAATCCTAATTATACGAAAGGATTACACACAAGAAGGTAACACAATAAGAAGCTTACTAGGAAATCCCAAGGATAAAACTACAGTTCTAGAAAAAAAGTGGAATTTACGAAATTAGTTGCATGGATTATGACAAAAAATATGTTGGCCAAACGAGACGCTCTATTCAAACACGTTTTAAAGAACACTTAGCACACTTAAAATACGGAAGAACAGAAAAGTCAAGTATGGCCGAGAATGCTTTTGAAAACAATCATAGATTCACATTAGATAACCTAAAACTTCTAAAAAGTGTACCAAACAAAAGACTTTTGAATGCATATGAAAGTATGGAAATCATTAAATCCAGAAATAGTTTAAATAAAGATAGAGGACCCATCCCGTTTAGTACACTTTATTCTTTGGTTGAGGGGAGATAGGATTAAAAATCGTGATCAATCACAAATTATTAGTCTTATTTCCGCCCACTAAAGGATTGTATATAAGATAGAGCGTAGATTAATTTAGTTCATTGTTTATCGTCTCCTGATGATGCTAACGTTGTTAGCGAAACGCGCGTCGAGTGCAAAAAAAGTGTAGTTTTGGTTTGTGGAAAACAATCATAATTTTGTTTTAGTGCAACCAGAGGTTCCAAATTCCCAACATAGGTGAGTGTTTTGTCAACTGACGGCAAAGGCAGAGTGATTTTGTAATATCAATACTATATGATTGGTGACAACCTTCGTCCTGTTATTTATAGAACTTATTCAGAGCCCTCAAGCCTAAAATGTGCAAATCTGAGACCGATCATTCTCAGAAACTGCCAAACTCCAACACATTACTGATGACAAGAATAGACAACTCAACAAATGGACTGAAACTTGTTTCTAGTGAGTACAAGACAGCTAAGTCTCTCTGTTTTGGCTACGGATTATAAACTAACTTTTATTATCCACTTTATTTTTGGATGTTAAGTAGTTGTCGGTATGAAAATTTCATATCATAATTATACAAGAAAAATACCCTGTTTCACTGAAGTGTAGACTGTATAGAATTAATTATTATAAGAAAAAGTTTGACTTTGTATTGTTATTTTTGGAAAGCACATGATTCTATTCAATGGTGTGTTATTTAAACTGTTGAAGTTTGTTTTTGTTTACAAAAAATACTAATTTATAATAATCATAATGTTAGTACAAATTAACCTCAATCCATCAGTAGATATTGTTTTCCCAGCGCATTCAGCATAAACTATAAGAGTATATAGTATACCATCGTATTCAGCATAAACTATAAGAGTATAGAATAAACACCGTGCTTAGAAATATAGTAAAAATTATTGACTAAAAATTTTACCAGAGAGTTTTAAAAACTTATTTTCTAAATTCAAAGAAAATGTTGAACCGTTACAATTCCTGGCCATAGAAATGGATTTGGTTTAAAGGTAGATAATAAAAATAAAAATCAAGACGTAAAGTAGTTTTTACGAGAGTTGGTTTAAATAAGATGCGCATCGAGTAAACAATCACAGTTTAGCCGCGGGTTGTAATCACTTTTAAAAAACAAAAAAATACTTCCAAAAAACTCAAACATAACCTCCACTGATAGCTCGCCTTTTTTACACTAATAGTTCCTGACCCTACATCGTTGACCATTTTAATTCCTGGCAGCTTGTTATTTTATCATGTTCCTAAAATAATTTTTTTTAATGCTTTAAAAAAACGATATAGCCTGATTAATTTTAACGTAGGAATGCTTTACATTTTGGGTTGGTTTTATTCAAATTTATTCAAATTTGCCAATGATCAAATAGCACATTATAAACTTAGGGTCTATCTAAAGAAAATTTGCAAAAACATCCATTACATGATTGCAACCAACCAGTGACATCATTACCCACAACCAACATTAAAACAAATAAATATGGAGAAAATATTCTAGAAAATATAGTTCAGTTTAAAAATTTTCAAAAGCAACTTAAAGTTCCTTCTGTTATATATGCTGATTTTGAGTGCCTTCTTAAACCACTAATGTATAAAGATTCC
Organism: Oxystoma pomonae; assembly: GCA_963921995.1. Taxonomy (NCBI): domain Eukaryota; kingdom Metazoa; phylum Arthropoda; class Insecta; order Coleoptera; family Brentidae; genus Oxystoma; species Oxystoma pomonae. The sequence goes on along the minus strand of OY998166.1, from coordinate 53,416,099 downwards.
AAAAATCATTTTACTCCATACACAAACAATACATTTAAACATGAACCATTTGCTTTTTGTTTTTTCATTAAATGTTCTTATGATGAATCATTATCTACCATGGAATATTACTTTGGTGAAGATGCTGCAGAGGAATTTTGTAAAAGAATTGAATATAATATTCGAAGAATTTATCACAACCATCTAAAACATGTTTTACCCATGTCTCCCTTAACATATGATGAAAACATTGATTTTAAATCAGATAAAGTATGTCGCATATGTTCCAAAAATTTTAAACATGAAGATGAAATCATAAGAGATTATGATCACCTAACACGAAAATATAGAGGTGCAGCTCACAGTATTTGTAATCTAAATTACCTCCTTGAATTTCTGTTCTATTTTGATCTTCAAGCAAATAAGTCATCAAATTAGTCATTTGTATTTTCATCAAAAGAAATATTTCATTTGACCAATAAGGTGTGTATCCTTTTGAAAAATATTCCCTATATTTTAAAATACGAACAGAATCTCCTGATTTAAATTTTGATTTTAGTGGACCTATTATTTTTGTATGACGATATACTTTCTTAAATAATTCATTTTCATTTTTTTTTAGAAACATTGATTGGTTTTATTCCAATTGTAGAATGTATTGATTGGTTATAGAAATTAACAATTTCGTTGAGAATATCAATCCAATTGTAAGATCCACGCATACTAAATTTTTCCACATTGTATTTTTTAAAGTTCTGTTTACCCTATCCACTATATTAGCTTTTAAGTTTGAAAAAGTACTATAATGTTTTACGTTGAAATCGCTCGCTGGGAAGTTTTTTAAACCGAGCATTTAAAAAATTCATTCCTAAATCAGTTTGCAAATTTTTTGGTGCAACTTTAGCATTTTTTAGTTTTAACAGGTCTTGCCCAAACATATTTAGAAAACGCATTTATCACAATCAAAATATATTTATTTCCCCTATTATATCGAGCATATGGAATCATTGAAACTAAATCAGCTTGCCAAAGGTCATTTAGTGATTTAATAATGACTTTTCTTCAGGGATACTTTTTTCTTGCCGGTTTATCTAACTCATCAACAACAGACTTTTTAGATCCATATTTGAGTAGTACTGATATAGAGTACGAATTAAATTGATATTTAAGTAAAAGCGTTGCATGAAAATTAGTGGTGTTACTATTAAATAATCTTTCAAAAGAAATCATATCATTTTTCTTTAACTCAATATTTAAAACCTTTTCAAGGTGGTATGATTAAAAACCATCTTAATTTCTTACAACCATTATTAAATTACTGGGTTAAAAATTTACTTATACTATTATTCCAGTTTCCAATGGAAATATATATTGACTTAAATTGTTTGATTCTATAAAAAAAATTTCGTGTATTTTCTGAGTATTTTCCAAAAAATATTAATGGTAAATAATCATAAAAAGAATCTAGTTCTTTAAACGAATTTACCTTTTGTTCTAATGATTTGAGTGTGCTCGTGTGGCCTTTTGTTTTTTTTTTCATTATCAATAACTCTTCCGATAGATAGCAAAGAATTTGTTAATCCAGTTTGAACAGTAATTAAAAAAAAAACTTGTTTTAACCCTAGTAATACTTTCTACATTTTTCTGAATGTTTTCTTGAAAAGAAACACTCTATGAAAGCTTTATCTAGATTATCAATATAATTTTTTAAAATATTAAAGTTTTCGGTTAGTTTGTATTTTAGCAGATTTTTAAGTTTAATTAGCTCTGTCTTAAAATTGTTTTCAACATTGCCTATATGTTGTCTTAATTGTAATTCTTTAGCTGCTATATTTTTCCGGAGATTTTCTTGCAAATTATTAATACTTTTATCAAGATGACTTAATCCATCATCTAAATTATTAATTGATTTTTCTAGATTGATAAAGTTTTTGATTACTTCTTTATTCAGTTCTTCTTTAAATTTTTGATTAGTTTCATTAACTAATTTTAGTTCTTTTTTAGTATCTTCTTTAAGATCTTTAAATTCATTATCAAGACCAGTTTTGTTTTTTTCTAAAACATCATCAGGGGAACTGGAGAGTCTAGAGTCTGGAAATTCATTAAAAGTAACTTAAGTTTTAAAAATTCGTTTTTATAATATATTCCAAAATTATTTCTTGTAGTAATTCATAAGATGTCTGTCCCTGTTTAAATTTATCATCAATAAAATTATTAAAATCTTTAATTTTTTCAAGTATCTTTTCAAGTAAACCATTTTTTAGATTTTGATTTATATCTTTTATATGATTTTGAATCGTTTCAAGCTTTTTTTCAAAATCTAACTTTTGTTTCTTATTTTTTTCTATTAAATCATGTATTTGAGTAGTATGTTCTTCACCTTTCTTTTTATTATCTTTAACTTGTTGATTTATATCTGAAATTTTTAAGAAATTTTCTTCAATATTTTTAAAGTCATTTTGTTTAACAAAATTGTTTAAATTTTTTTTTGTAAGAATCAATTTCAGTGGTGTTTTAAGAACTTGTGCTTTTTATAACAGAATATTCATTAAAAATGGGTTTTTTTCCAAATAGCTTTGTACTATTTTTTCTATTGCTAGTGAATCAGTGTTTTTACCGCTCATGAGATTTTTTGTTAAATTTCATCACAAAATTTATTATCTACTTTATTTAAATCACTTTGTGTAGGTAGACTTAAAATATTCTCGACATTTTTTTGAATTTGTTCTTTATTTTCCTCAATTTTATTTAAATTTTCATCCTAAATTTTAAGTTTGCTTTTAAAATTTTTTATAATATCTTGGTTTAAATTAATCTTTTCAATTACTTCCTTTATTTCATTTTTAGGAAATATAGTCTCTGATATGTTTAATATAATTTTATTTTCCAAGTTTGATAGTTTTTCAGTTAAAAAAATGTCTTGCTGGTTTTTAAGGGTTTGTTCAGTTTTTTTTATTTCTTTTCCTAAATCAACTATTTTGCCAAAATGTTTATATCTGGAGTGTTTGCTTAGATTTCGTTTTTTAAACTTTTTAGTGTAAAAGTAAGATTGATACCTGTATAGATAACTTATACAGGTATCAATCTTACTTTTTACAGCATTGATAAGTGCATCATTAAGTGTAATGTATTTTTTTATGTTTTCAATTTCATTAATATTTTTAATTATTAGATCCTTATCATCCTTAATTAAATTTAGTAGTTGTTGTAAGTCACCTGGCTTTTCATTTAAAAATTTTTCCTGTTGTTTTCTAAACTGGGTTTAATTCTAGTCTTAAATCACATTTTTTACAAAAAAACTTTTGTTTACATTGTAGACTTCAATTTCTTATTTTAGACTGCTTAAAGAAGATGAGTCAACATAAGTTTAAAAGTTTTGATGGTATCAATTGTATCATCATTAAGTTTAAGTTTTTTGTTTATATTCTCAATACTAATATCATTTGTATTAATCCGTTTTTTCACCTTTTCAATCTCAATTTGTGAAACACTGCCTGTTGGAGCAAACTGTGCAATGTGTTTTTGTACGTTTAAAAAAACTTTGTTTTCAATATTACACGTCAATTTTGGATTTTTATGCTTGGAAATATGTTTCCAAAACTTATCTACAGTCATGGTTTTAATTGTAATGAATTAGTAATCCATTTTGTCACCCTTTTATAGGATAATTTTAGCCTCTTGAAGTTCTTCAATTATTGACATAATTTCGTTGTTATGTTCCGTATTTCCCGCTTCCTGCGAAGCCAACAAAAGTTTTAGTCGTTTAACTAATTTATTGGGATCATTAAAATACACATATTCAATTTTTTTGTTGGATAAAATCATAGAACCTCCCTTTTTTTTGCTTGACGCTAATGTATTTGTTTTTGACCTTGTTGTTCTTGGTGGTAAAGGTTTTCAAAAAGAAGTTGTTCGTGCAAGACCTGTTTGTTTCAAAATACCCTTTTTTAATAAATATGGTCTAATAATATTTAAAAGTATTGCTTTATTGTATTTGTTCTTTTGGATCTTTATTTCTTTTGTAGCCATTGATTCTTTTCAATATATCCATATAATTTTCCAAGTCTTCCCTTTTGAAACCCACTGGATGTTTTTTAAATAACAATTCATATAATCCAACTGTCCTTAAATATCTAATATTTTATCTAATGTTTCAATGTCTTTCCTGATAATTTTAAGCTCTGGGTCTTCAATATAAAAATTTTCTTTGTCTGTATTATGAAAAACTCCATAAGTATGATCAAATTTATCATTACCGTCTCTAATTGATTCATCAATATATGTTCTGGGAAGGTCGTCAAATGAATTTAAATATTCATTGTATACTGGTAAGGCAGATAAATCTGGTCTATAGCAGTATCACTTATATTACTAGAATTCATATCATTAGCATGTATGAATTTATCTTCCAAAAAAGTAAGACCACTGGTAGGTAAATATTCATGATAGGTACTTCTTTTGGAAATGTAGTAGAATTCAATTTTTGAGGCGGAGATACAATAGTAGAGTTAAATCTTTGAGATTCATTTGGTGATACAGGTGGCCTTTTTATTTCTTGCTTTATGTTTGATGTAGTTTTAACGTTTGATAAAAATTCTTGCAATGGTTTCGTGATTGGATACAATTCCTTGTATCTTTTAGAATGGGATGCAATTAAATCAGATTTCAAGCCTCGTAATTTCCTTTTAATGGCATTTCTTGTTTTTACTAATTCGCTTGCTTTTTTTTTATCCATGAATCCAAAACGTTAACATAAGTAGTGATATACAATTTTTTAATTGTATGGTATTTATAGGTAAATAAATTTGTCAAAACCTTTCCTGTATTTACCATACTTCTAATTACAATCTTTATCCACTACAATAAAACCATGTTTTTTTTCCAACACAATGAGCAAAGTTCTTTATATTTTTGAGAAAAAATATCAACATTAATATGATCATCATAGATGTGATGTAAATTAGTGTTGTCTAGTTGAAATATAATCAGTGAATTTGCATTATCTCTTATAAGCTGTTTTGATATTGAGGAATAAGTTTGACTTAAAAACAATCAGCACTTTTATCTCTAGAAAAACAAAAATAATCCCGTATTTTGCTTTGATTACCACAAACCATATCATCAAATATTACAACTGAATTATCCTTTTTTTCACTTGGTGAAATAATTTCATTTTCATCATTGTTTTCATAATAATCAATTTCTTTAATTGGTTTGAGTAGTTCTTTTAGATATTCACATTTTGGTTGATGTAAAGATTTGGAATAAACATAAACGTTTTAAAAACGTAATCCATTTTTGTCCTCTAATAAACTTATAAGAAAATTACTTGTTCCACAGCCTGAAGGACCAACGATCAATCCTCTCTTACAAGTTCCTCCAAAAAGTTGTCCATGCTTATTAAAATCAATTTTTTGATGATTGATGATTTTGATGATTTTTAATAGGAAGTGAAAAATTTTGCTTTACTATTCGCACGATTACGTCAGCTATATAAGTAAGAGAAAATACTTGATGTATCAGTATATATAATGCGTGTACGGAACAAACATAAGATTATTAGACAACCAACAGTTAAAAAGAAAGGAACGGGTTTGTTAAATACATTAATCAACAAATTACCTTTCGAACTACGCATCCCATCTTACAATTTCTGTGGTCCTTATACTAACCTAAAAAAGAGATTAGTAAGAGGCGACTGAGGAATTAAAAAATTGGATGAGGCTTGCAAAGAACACGGCATTGCATATTCAAAAAAATTTAGATCTTAAAAATAGACCTAAGGCTGACAAAGTTCTTGCTTCAAAAGCAGCTGAGAGAATAAATGCATCGGACGCAAGTTTAGGTGAAAAAATGGCAGCAACTGGAGTAACTGGAGCAATGAAATGAAAAACAACTTTTGGAATGGGTTTAAAAAAAAACGTCATCGACGTAATGTTAAACGAAAAAACACAGGAAGAGAGATATCTTGAAGCAATGCTATTAAAAAAGCACGCAAGAGTTTAGTTGGGAAATCTGTTAAGAACTTAAACACAGCTGCAAAAACAGCACTATCATCATTTAAAAGATTATAAGGTTATCCCACCAAAGAAAAGAATTATTCCAGTCCCAAAAATTGGTGGATTTTTGTCATTTCTAGTACCTGTGCTATCTGCTCTCTCAGTTCTTAGAGCATTAGGTGGAGGAGCTGCAGCGCCAAAATATAAACTTATTGAAGATAAAAGACATAATTGAGTCACGAAACAAATTTCTATTGGCAAAGGACTTTATTTTAGACCTTATAAGCAAGGCTGTGGTCTGTTTTTAAAAACAAATACAAAAAACTGATAAAAGGATTACCTCACAGACCTCTAACAAATATTGACCTTTTTTTTGGTGGTGTTTTTATGCGTAATGTGTTACCGACAAAAATTAGAAAATTTGAAAGTAGTATAATCAATTTAGATAGTAAAGAAAAACAGGGAACCCATTGGACTGGACATGTGAAAAAAAATAACATAATTTCATACTTTGGAGGTTATGAAATATTTTTTAAGTGATGGTAGTCATAATGTTGTAATGTATAATTATAAAAATTATCAACAAAAAGATTTAGTTATCTGTGGACATTTGTGTCTAGACTTTTTATATAACAACAGTTTATAACTTGTATTAGTATTACATCAACTGTAAAACAATAATGTCGCTTACAATTTCTCTATCAGGCAATTCAGCTGAGTTTTCTGCTTCATTTAATCCACCAGATGATGGTAAATATGTTGTGTGTCCTACGAATTTCGAAACATTTAATGCAATACCCAATATAGATGAACGAAATAATAAATTTTATTATGGGAATAAAATCATAGAGCCTACGAATTGAATGATATTGAGGATTTTTTACAAGATAAGCTTTCTAAAAGAGGTGTTAGCTTAACACTACGTGGTAACAACAATACCTTACGTTGTCAATTAAAATATAGTTGGGATATTCGTTTTAGTAAAGATACTATAGGAAATATTTTAGGACTTAAATATAATCTCTGCTCAGCTGATAGAACACATATTTCACAAAAACCTGCTGAAATTATTAAGGTAAATGTAATATTAATCGACTGCAGTATAGCTGATGGATCATATTTAAATAACAATCTTGTACATGTAATTCATCAGTTCTTTCCTAGCGTCAGTCCTGGATTTAATATAATAGAAGCTCGAGAAAATTTAATTTATTTTCCTATAAACGTAGAAACAATAACCCGTATATTTTTAAAAATTATTGATCAGGACGGTGATCTTGTAAATTTTGGTGGTGAAACTATTACCGTCAGACTACACACACATTAAAAAAATTGAATAAGGGTCTTTCGTCACAATAACCCATTAATATCATATAATAAAAAAAGAGAGTTGTTCAAGCAGTAAGAGGAAAACTGTCAAACGGTTAACACCAACAAATTATAGGTTTTTAAAATCACTTGTTGGATTTAAAGTAAATACAAAATGAGTTTTTTGAACGTTACCGAAAAACTTTTAGAAGACAGTTTTGTAGTAAGATATGAAACGTATTCTTATGATCCCTTTTCACCAAACAAATTAAATACTAATGATGAAATAAAAATTGTTATACCTGATATTGAAGCCTATACTTTACCATGTGACAGCTTTCTTTTTATTGAGGGACAGTTAACTAATGATGGTACTTATTCTGCAAGTACGAAATTTAAAAACAATCCCATAGCTTATCTTTTAAAAAAATTCGTCATGATTTAAACGATGTAACCATAGATTCAATTCGAGATGTAATTTAAAAGGATATTTATCATTTACTGAAAGTGAAAGTAAAAAATTGCAGAACGCTGGTTGGTCTCCAAAAATGGATATTTCAAAATCGAGCATTTTGGTTGATAAAAAGGGTAATTTTAATGTACTTGTAACACTCAAAATTTTAATGGGATTCTGTGAAGACTATAGAAAAATAATCTTAAACTCAAAACAGCAACTTGTTTTAATAAGATCCAATTCTGACAATAACTGTGTTTTTAATGATATTGTTGGTCAAAAAGTAAAAATTTCGATCACAAAACTAACATGGAATATGCCTCATGTAACCGCTAATATCCCTACTGAACTGAATTTGTCAAAGCTTATTAAGAAAGATGTTGAAATACCAATAGCTTCTAAAATATTGGAGTTGTTGGACATGTTATAGTTGCTTTTCAAAAAAAATAAAAATGATAAGTTAAATGAAAATATTAGCAAATTTGACGATGTTAGAATCCGCAATATTAATGTCTTTTTAAATTCTGAAAGATATCCATACAATGATTTGTATGTAGACTTGGAAAATAACAAATTTGCTTCCTTATATGAAATGTATTCGAAGTTTAGGGCTTCATACTATCAGCTTCCTAATGAACCGTTGTTTCTTCCTTCAGAATATAAAGAGATATCACCCATAATATACATTGATTGTTCTTATCAAAAAGAAGCTGCACAAAGTGCTAATGTTTCAATGAGAATCACTTTTGAATGCGACGAAGATGTACCGGAAAAAAACGACAGCATACTCTTCGATTCTTCATGATAATTTTTTTTCATACCACCCTTTGACTAAAACAGTGAAACCGTTTTAATGCGCATGTACAAAAAATACTTTTTCTCTATTATTACATATTTTGATATCAGTTTAAGAAATGTGCTCAAAAAAACACTTGTAGAATTTGCTTACAACTTAAAAATTTAAGAATACTGAAAGAAGTCATAAGTTTATACAGTGAAAAATAAATTATTTTAAAAAGCTTTCCAACTTAACGATATGAATTTAATAATAGATGTTCAAGGATTTAAATTGGAAAACAACAAATTTGTTCCTAAAGAATTGGCCGCTTATGATGGAACGAGAATTTCCCATTATATTTTTAAACCACCCTATGGGATTCAACATCTTTCACCACAGTTACATAAGGAAGCCAACCGGTTGATGGAAAATCATCATTGTATACCATGGAATGCAAGTTTTACCCTGCTTCATAAATTTTGCGATATATTACAAAACTTGACAGGAAAAATAGATACAGTTTATATCAAAGGAAAGGAAAAAGCTACATATAAAACCAGTTATTGAGTTTGAAGAGACCCCAAAAGTGCTCAAAGAAGACCCAAAGTGTTTTTACCACACAAAGTTTCCATGCTTTTGTGCATTGTCGAATGTATTTTACCTCTATGATAACTTTTTTATGAAATAAAACCACATTTTTTATATTTCTGTTTTTTATTTTTAGAATACATAATCTACTTATATTAGTAAAACATAAACTAACATTTTTAAGCTTAAGAAATATATTAGTGGCGTTGGATATTTTGATTAAAATAGTCAATGGCGTTTAACATCATTTCCATTTTGACGAATTTATTTTGGAAATGCATGCGATTTACTGCTAAGTTTTCCCAATGTTTTTTTCTCGCTTCTTTAGATGCATAACTATACACATATAATATTTTCACCTTATTAAATTGTTCATTAAATGTTAACGATCTATTCACGATCTTCTTTTAGTAGTTCAGGATAAAAATAAATAAGTTCCATCGCCCATCCATACGTCAAAGTATTTATATTTTTGATAGGATCCATAATGAAAATTGCTGTGTTAGTTACATCAACAGAGTTTTTTATTCCCATTTAAAGAATTTTTAGGCAACTATTTTTCAATATTTTAATATGCTCATCTATTAAAGGTGAGTTTCTCCATAGTTCTGATAGTGTAGGGTTTGTTAATCGTACTGTAGCTTTGCCTGTATTAATCACAATCAGATCTCCATAATCCAATCTGTTTAAAATTGATAAAAAAACTGATAAGGTCCAAACTCAAGGTGGTATCAACAGCTAAGAACGATTCATCTATAATGTCTTTATACCCATAAAAGTTTTGCCAATCGAATTCTGTGAACTGGACAACATCGTTTTTTATTCCACCAATTAATACACATGGAACGAAAATTCCATTATAGCTTAAACACACACTAACAAACTTTGTTTTTGATTTGTTAAGACAAACTTTTCATTCTTCCACAAAGACATTTTTGGCATTACAATCTAAATAATTAGAAGACATTTTGTTTCAAACTAAATAAAATTTTCCAAAACCAATCATTTATATTACGTATAAAGATAAACCGGTTTTTTATCACAGCAGAGACAAGACTTGTTCCTAAGACATATTTTTTAAGCCATTGACCAAGACAGCTGTGACCTAGTTTACTGCAACCAACCAAACCAGTTTGTAATACGTATGTAAGACAAAAGGTGTGGTTAAATTTATTTCCTACTTTCTAACAGATTTTCAAACTATTGAGCAAGATAGCTGTGATCTGGTTTACTGCAACCAACCAAAACAGTTTGTAATTTGTCTGTAAGACAAAAGGTGTGTTTCAATTTATTTTCTATTTTCTAACAGGTTTTTCAAGTCATTGAACATGACAGCTGTCTAAGCTGGATTACCCCCACTCCATGTATAGCTAAATCTTTGGCTCTCAAAATTTCTACGTTAATTCTTATGAGCGAATCTTTGAATCTTGAGCCAGAACCAGCGTAAACACAAACAAAACCCGGTTAACTTTAAATTTATTAGCAGTTTTTATTTCATGCAAGAAGTTGGTATATAAAATAAAAAAAAAACCCTTAGTTTTTTTGATTTCTTAATAGAATGTATCAAATGATACATCTGTTTACAGACAATAAATAAAAGTTTTTTTAGTTTCAAAAAAAAATACAAGTGTTTAAAAAAAACCCAACTGTTTTTTAAAATGCATAAAACTTTTGGACATCCGCCATTTCTAATTTTTGATAAATGTAATTCTTTGACATATTTGCAAACTCTATTTCGTAAACTTTTTTTTGCTTTAAAATCCGACAATAAATAAAAAATTGGCAGTTAAAACCAAACAGTCTGGTTAACTTAAATTTATTGTTTTTATTTTATGCAAGAAGTTGATACATCGATTTACAGACAATAAATAGAAGTTTTTTGCGGTTGCAAAAAAAATATACAGAGTGACTCAAAAAAAAACCGACGGTTTTTCAAGATGCATAAAACTTTAGGACATCCGCCATTTTTAATTTTCGGTAAACGTCACGCTTTGACATATTTGCAAAAAGTCTATTTCATTCCCTTCCCGAAACTCTTTTTTGTGTTAAAATCCGACATTAAATAAAAACTGGCAGTTAAAACAAAACAGTCCGATTTTTGTGGTCCCCCTATATATAAATGAATACTATTCCTCAATATTATAAAGAAAAATAAGTAGATCGTGATCAAGAATGAGATTTATAATTAATTTTCTTTTAACTTAAGGTTCCAAGGTCTTTTTTTGGCTCACCTTGTATACAAATTAAAAGATTGTTGCCTTTGGGGAAAAAAAAAATTTTCACATTTCTACATCCAGCTAGTCGCTATGTTACACGTCGATTTGATAATCTGCCATTGCTAATGCCAATTCCAAAGTTAGTTTTAACAAAAAACTTTTTAATTTATGAGGTTATAAAACTCTACAACCATTTGCCTTTGACAATAAGGAGAATTGATGAGATGAAGCAATTTAGAGGTGCTGTTAGATCCTGTTTTGAGGACAAAACCTTTTACAGTTTTGAGGAGTATTATAGGGAAACATTTTAGTGTTGTTTTGTAAACCACTATACACTTGTATTTGTTATTTGTTAGTTTGTTTCAACCATGTCCCTTTGTCATTTTTCCATTTTATGATTTTATATTTTATAATTCTTTTTAATATACCGAAAATGAATCTTTTAATATTAGTTACAACCTGACTATATTGTATAAATATGTAGAAAATATAGATTTTTAAAATGCCTTGTTTAAAAAAAATAATTTTTTGACTATATGTAATATTAGACTTTGAACAAAAGGCCATAATAATAGAGAATGTAGTTACATCTTCTTCTTCTAGGTAGGTAGTTACGCATAATGAATTATTTTATTGACTTTTATATGTACTTCTATTAGGGTTTATTAATTTAGGATTTAGGTAAGTTAATTTGATATGATGATAACCAATTTTTTGCTTTGTCAATAAGACTATGTCTTCAGATAATAAAGCACAGTTGGATTTGATTTGTGTTACTCCGCTTTGAAAATCCATTTTAGAGGGTGCGATTGAGGGTATTTTCAAACGTTTTTTTTTGGGTCACCCCAAATATATATAAAGATAAGTGCCAAACAAAAATTGTTAAAAATGGCATGTAAAATCATATTTCGAAAGAAATTTTTTATAAACCTTACAATTTTCTCATAAACCAAGCTCCAAAACGGTCATTTTTGAAACTATACCCTTAATTGCTGGCTCACCCTGTACAATTACAGGAAAATGGCTATAACAAAAAATGTTTGTTAGGATCTTTTCTATCACGTGTTAAAAAATTTAAAAAAATTAGCAATATGTAAAAAAAAAAAATTATAAACCTTACAATTTTCTCATAAACCAAGCTCCAAAACGGTAATTTTTGAAACTATACCCTTAATTGCTGGCTCACCCTGTACAATTACAGGAAAATGGCTATAACAAAAAATGTTTGTTAGGACCTTGTCTATCACGTGTTAAAAAATTTAAAAAAATTAGCAATATTTTAAAAACTTTCATTTAAAGTCGTTTTTTGAACACCCTGTATACTGTTGAAAATTACGTTCATTTAAATATAGTTTATCTTGGCTTAACGAATAAAATCCCCAAAAATAAAAAAATCGGAGAAGCTATATGGAAACTGCTAATTTTTTTTTGGAAAACGTACATAATTTGGTGTATCCATCGTGTTTATCTTGGTTTCCATGGCAATCCTTATCTTTAATAGACATAGAACATAATATATAAAACGCAGGTTTCGATCAGTGGTTTTCTTTTGTCGATTGGCCAAGTACTTTATTATATTAAGCCTTTTTCCCAAGGGGTGTCTCGGTAATGCACTTGCATTATTTTGAGGCATTTAGAGGCAAAATCTGGTAAAAAATGCCTTTTGGTGTACAAAAAAATGACGATCGAGCCACACCTTGCTTTTTCCACAAGGAAAACGCACAAAAAAATGCAAATTTTAAGCTTTTTAATACAATAAATAGTTTGACCCAGGTGATCAATTTCTACCAAAGATAAATTACTTCTACAGTCATCCAGAAACATGAATCAAAAGTCAAAATCTCCGGATCTATATTTTTGCGGAGGTATATGATGTGGCCTGGACTACTTGGACTGCTGAGGAATTTTAGTAAATTAAATATTTTACTCTGGGAAATATTTCCAATGTAGTTAACAGTAATCGAAATCTTTGGAATACTTTTATATGACAATCTTTAATATGACGGCCTACTAACTGTCTGGGAGTCCAACCCAACTCCTAAAAATGAAAATTAAGGTTAGAATAATACTCTGCCATCAAATCAATATAGGGTGGTTGTGGTAGTAATGGACCCTGCACCAGTAATGGACCCTTTTGTCTTATTTATTATCATAACTCGATTGTTTTTATGTTTAGAGTGTTCAAAAACTCTCTATATAAGTCCGTGTGTAGATAGGCAACCATAGAAACACTTTCCCGCCGTTTTATAAAAAAGTCAGTATGGCGGCATGTGAATACACCTGTTTTCAGTGTCTCGAAAGTTTTGTGTGTTATTTGTAATTCACTCAATAATAAACATTTTTTTGTACTGAGCAGTTTGTGTTATGATTTATTGAGCTTAAGGTAAGTCAAATTTTTGGTATTTAATATAGAATGGTCAGTATTTTTTAAAATTACGAAGTTAAATTACTCACACAAGATTTTTGGAAATGTGTTAGAAATGGGACCCTCTGAAAATTTCTGGTTTAGTAGTGGACCTTTTTTTGCAATCATACTTAACTTTTAGAAAGCAATGGTGAAGAAGAAGGAGTTTTTCAGATAATCTCAGGAAAACCTCCAGAATGCTGTAGAAGCAGTCAAAAGTGGTAGAGTGTCCAAGCATGAAGGTTCGCGAGAATTTGGGGTTCCGCGCACTACTATTTTAAGAAAAGTATCTGGAAATGTTTCTTTAAACGAAACATGGGTCCTGAAACGGAACTAACAGAAGAAGAAGAAATACTATTTGTCGACTGGCTACTAGCAAGAGTAAAAAAAGGGTTTCCAGTTGATAGACAAACTTTAATTATTTCTGTTAGTTATTATTAAAAGAAAATAATAGAGAAGTACGTTTTTTAAATAAAGAAACTTTAACTCCAAGCAGATCATGGTTTCAGCAATTTCTTAAGCGTCATCCAAATCTTAAAAAGAGATACGCAGAAGGGGTATTGAAAGCGAGGGTGGCAGTCACAAAGGATAGTATTGAAAATTGGTTTGATGAAATTTTAATTTTTTTAAAAGAAAATAACCTAGAAGATATACTTGCTGACCCAAGTCGAATTTTCAATGCTGACGAACCTGGATTTAGCCTATGTCCAAATAGCTTAAAAGTAATGGGACCAGCAAAGTTAGAGGATGATTTCTATGAAAGGTTATCAAATAAAAAAGAACAATTAACTGTATTGGCGACATTTTCGACCGATGGGAAATATACTCCTCCTTTAATTCTATATCCATATAAAAAAATGCCGAGAGTTATTGTCGAATCTGTGGACGCGAATTGGGCTTTGGGTCACTCGGATTCAGGGTGGATTAATTCGGAAGTCTTTTTTGAATATATTTCGAATCATTTTATTACTTACTTAAAAGACAACAATATTCAGAGACCGGTATTATTGTTTGTTGATGGAAACAAGTCTCACCTCACCCAACAACTCAGTAAATTGTATGCTGATAACGGCATAGTACTAATTGCCATATTTCCCAACACAACTCACATAACTCAACCAGCTGATGTTTCAGTTTTTCGCCCTTTGAAAGCAGGCTGGCAGTCAGCGGTAATGGAATGGAAATATCATAATTTTCGCAAACATGTGACACGTTTTACTTTTGGATCAATAATCAAAGAAGTATTTTAAAAATATTCGAAAAATACAACCATACAAAACGGGTTCAGAAGATGTGTTCTTTATCCATTTGAAAAAACAAATGTTGATTATTCTAAATGTATTCCAAACCTTTAGAGACCAGCCGACTCCTCAAATTTTAATGAGAAAGTACTTGAAACTGTTAGAAACAAGATAGATTGAAGTGTTTAAAAAGTGTTTTCAAGAAAAGATACGCAGCTTTATACAAAGGATGGTGTTTGTTGAAAGATGAATATGAAAATAAAAACAGATTATTTTTCTCGTTACCGCCAAAAGTGAACTAGATAATTTGATAAATCTTGATAACACCGATTCTTTAAAAACTAAAGAAATTAAAAATTTTGAAAACACAGATACTTTGGAAAAGAATGGCATTCAAAATAATAAAAACCTAAACAGAACAGTAGATACTGAAAAATCAACCCAAGACGATATGATCAAAAATAAAGAAAATTTAAATTATTTTAAGGAGACACACAATAAGGAAAATTACTTAACCATTTTAAAAGAAACCGAAAAGTCACCAGTTCCATCTTGCTCAAAAACGGAATGGAGAACACCTGATAATGCTAATACATCCACCTACCAAGAAAGAGAAAAGCAAGGATTTAAAGTCCCCATTTCTTTTAAAAAGTTTTTGACATTTCCCAAAACTTCTGACAAGAATCCCCTAAAAAGAAAGCGTACGATTTTTCCGGCTGTCATTTCTAGTGCAGCATATAGAAAATATTATGACGAACAACAAAAGAAAAAAGAAACGCCGAAAACTAAAAAGAAAAAAACATTAGAAGGGCAGGAAGCTTCTGCAGGTCAGGAAAAAGGAGCGCTGAAGAAGAACAAAAAGAAAACAACAACCCAACAAGATAATATAGACTCAAACTTCGAATCTGACAAAAAAATATCGCCGAAAACCAAAAAGAAAAAAACATTAGAAGGGGAAGAAGCAGAACAGGAAAAAAGAGCACTGAAGAAGAACAAAAAGAAAACAACAACGCAACAAGACTATATAGACTCAACCTCTGAATGTGACACACAAATATCACTGGGTGACGATGATGATGAAGATTTTTATGATTTGGAAACCCTTATGGATCTAAAGAATGTCCAACATAAATCCAGTTTTTCGTTTTAGGAGTTGTCTTAGAAAAGGATAGCGAAGGAGCAGAAATAAAATCAATGGCTTCTGCTGGAATGAATGCTTGGAAATGGCCAAATCCACCTGATATATTATACTACTTTCATGAGAACATAGTGACCCAAATAAAATCTCCACAGCCCAAGAATAACAGGGGACATTTTGTTCCTGAAATATCAAAATATCTTTAAGTGTCAATTTAAAAATATCACAATATATTTAAATTCCAAAGAAAACTAATTTTATTTAAGGGTCCATTACTGACACATGATGAGTTCATTACTCATACATGTGGGTCCATTACTGACACATCACGCAATAATTATTTTGGGTTTTAAAAAACGACAAACTATAAAAATTAAAAAAAAAATGATGCACCTTCGTGATAGAAGACACAATAATTAAATTTAAATTTTTTATATTTAGTAATTTTGTGAAATAAAAAAGTTGTCTTGGGGGTCCATTACTACCACAACCACCCTACCTTTCTTTTTAAGATACCTTTAACACGTGGGCAAGCAAAACCGTTCTAGTTAACGTTAGCATGTACAATAAACTTTCGGAGGTTATACGAGTAGATTTTAAAAGTTTCCGAAAATTTTTCACTAATGCGTGTTTCTATAATTTTACGCAGCAGAATTAAAATTTTTAAAGAAAATATGCATGAACGAAAAATTATTTGGGTAATCTTGAAGCTTGAGTTTTATTTAGAGGATAATTCCACGAAAGAAAACCCTAATGACAGAAAAATTTTCAGTGTAATTTCGACTTTGGTTCCTTAAAAAAATTATCGCTCTAATTGTCAAAAATGACACTTTTCTTACGGAACTTTTAACAAATAAGTGATATAATCGCAATTATTTTTCTTGGGAGATATTTACAGGGTGCCGTCTGACGTCTCTCAGAAAACTTATAGTTCATGGAATTAGTACATTTCACCTTGGATGAAATGAGGTATTTCTGATTTTTCGATATGTTGTATGTGATAAAGTGGTTTTGACAAATCCGAGTTTTCGACCTCAAAACCCCTAAATTTGTCAAAATTTTGACAACTAAAACAACTAATGTTACGGCCTCGGTTATGGCAAGTGGCTATTAAAAAAAACGAGATTAATTTAATCTTTGTAGGGGAAATAGTTTCTAAGAAACAGCAATTTAAAGTTTTGCAAAATTTCAGAGAAAAAAATTTTTGGTTTTGTTTTAGTGTTTGTCAATATTGAAAAGTTAGTCGTTCATGATAACT
Source organism: Oxystoma pomonae (assembly GCA_963921995.1). NCBI lineage: Eukaryota > Metazoa > Arthropoda > Insecta > Coleoptera > Brentidae > Oxystoma > Oxystoma pomonae. The sequence goes on along the minus strand of OY998166.1, from coordinate 53,398,736 downwards.
TGTATAAATTCGAGAACTTTTTAATATTTTTTGTTTGACAGTTAACACTAATTACATGGTCCATGATAATGGCTTTTTTCAATTTTACTATTATTTTCTTATAGACTATACAAAATAATAAGATTTAAGTATACCCAGCCATCTGAAAATGTCTTTTTTTTTAAAAGGTTTTGTACCGTTAAAGATACATAGCAATATAACATTTTGATGTAAGCCAGGGCAATTTACTATTAAACTACCTAAAGACCTGCGTTTTTACCCACTTGTTCTTGTTTTTATTGCTTTAAATGCCATTACTTTTGTTTCTGTAAACCGATTTTGATGAAAGTGTGAAAGTACCATCAAAATCGGCCTAGCAGTGTTTGTATGGTGCTGGATCCAAAAAAAAAGACAAAAATTGTAAAAATTGCATTTTTGGTATCTACCTATATAGTTTGGTTAGAAGCCAATACCAATAATTTTAAAAAAATATTCAATGTACAGAAATGGTAGGTAACTTTATAGAGATTTATTATATTTGGAAAGATTACAAGTCTAGCTTATAAAATATGATAAATGAATGTTTAGTGTTTCATTAGTGAAGTAAAGGGTTAAGCCCAAAGTTAAGCCTACGATTAGGCATTTAAAGAAAATTGTAAGAAAGCTAATTGTAATTTTAATATTTTGAGCATATGATGCTGTAAAAATTTCAAAATTTACACATACCTATCCCACTAGCTGTTGCAGTTTGCAAAGATAAAGTGGAACTCAAGGTAGAATAACCCTCGGTGGAACCCTTCTTCAACTTAAGATGCACCAGGATGCACCTAACCACTCCAGTTAATGTTGTTTCGAGTGTTGATCTAAAAAACAAAAAATGATTCTGCAGGTGAAAATTATTGGAAAGGTAGTATATTAATCAGCCAAATATATATATTTAAAGGGTTAAATTTTTCTAATTTGTTTAAAATTTTATAAACTAATGCTTAAAATATGTATGTTGTATATGTTCAGATCCAATTTTAAATAATTAAATTATTATTTCAAAATAATTTTTAGTACTTTTAATAAATAAAAACAAAACATGTTAAAAGTTCCCTCGAAGGTTCCATAAGAAAAGTGGCACATTTTTTTAAAATTTAAAAAGGTAACCTCTGCTAGAACAAAATTTGTGGATTTGCTGTCATTAGTGGCATGTCTAAGTAATTTTAATGCAATGGAATACAACACATATTCTGCCATGAGCGGATACCCCCCTGATTACATGGACTGGGTTGCTTGCTACAAAAAATGTGACATAATATCGGCATTGTGGTCACCTTTGAGGTACTAGGTAATCCTGATTTATAAACTAGATCAAATTGTTCTCTATCCCTTCTCTTTTACTAAGGCAAGAAAAAGTCAGATATGAATCAAAAACAAAAATTTTATTACATAAATCTTGATGTTCCTATAGAATGTGTAATGTCTGGTTGATTATTTATTAAAGGGGTTCTTTAGCAAAAATACAAGTTGTTTAAATTCTAAAGTAGAAATCGAGGTAGAAATGATCCTAAAAATAGCGGTGTATGTGATTTGTCCATATGATTTTAAGTAACCGAGATTTTAAATTTCTAAAATTAAAGCTTGGACCTTTGGTCACACCTTTCAGATAATTAATGCAGTCCTTGACTCATAAACTAGTGTCTTTGACACTTAGTCCTCACATTCAATCAAGGTTTATGGATTCAAAGAAGATGAACAGATGGTTATTTCTAAATGTATGATGACGAAATAGAGACCTGCTTTAATTTTCAAAATTAAATATCTCCGTTATTTAGGGGGATCATTTCTACTATAAAATATTCAAAACTTGTTGCTGAAGATCTCTTTAGGGCCAAATTTATAGTCCGACGTCGAAGGAAGCTTCAAGGCCTCCTTGACGAAGGTGTCCTTCAAGGCGTCCTTTCATTTCTTATTTATAGTCCCTTCCTTCAGGAAGGAATATTTCAAGGTCGGCAACGTCGCAAAAATGATGATGGGTTGGTGCAAATAAACTACTGATAACTTCATTGTTATAATTTTTGTGGTTAAGGTTTTGTTATTTTTAAAATTGTTGTTTTTTTTACCAAAAAAATTAATGAAGATAAAATTCAAAAGGAGGGCACTATAACTCAGGCAACCAGTCACGTCACGTCACGTGCATTTGACGTGTTATATGGGACTATCATTCAACGTGACGTAAGTGACGTCGAACTTACGTCGAAATTTGGGTTTCAGGAAACCAAAGACACAAGTCACACGAATTTTACGTGTTTTTTGGGATTAACATTTGACGCGACATAAATGACGTCGAATTTTAAGCTCTTAGGCAACCAGAGATATACAAGTAACATTTTTCTTACATCTGACGCAATAATTGTTATTTTATTTTATGGAAACCCATATCCCCGTCAAGAACTCGCTCACTAGGCATCGGCCACAAGAGTACCTAATGAAAGCATTTCAAGTATAACTGTTTGGCTCGAAGTTGACCACAAGGGCGTAAAAGTATCATTTTATGCCTTGATTTGTTTAAACCAATATGTCATTAATGTTACGGCAAATTGACGTAAATTAATTCACGTCATATTCTCGTTACTAAAGTCACGTCAAAAAGCGGGTCAAACCCACGTGATACAGACGTCGAAGAGACGTCGCAAAAATCACGTGATTGGTCGAATTTTTGACGTCTTCTCGACGTAATATAGACGTGTTTTGGTTGTCTGGGAAAGGGGTCCACAAACTGCATTTTTGTTGGATGGTTATGTTCGACGAGCAAATCAAAAACACAGGAACATATCCGATGGACAAAATCAGGTGAAGCCAGATATTTGTATCGGTTTTGTAAGCCAGCAAAAATTACAATTTTTCGCACACACTTTGGTCTTGCGTCGTTTTTGCTCGACCAGATTTGCTCGTCGAACAAAAACGCAGTCTGTGGGCCCCTTAACACAATACACTAGCCAGGAAAAGGTTTTCCTCGATGAACTGATTCAAAGATATAAGAATAAGTTGAGCTCACGTATCAACAAAAAAATGTATATAAGATAGTTTAATTTATTTGCGTCTTACTTCCTACTTCATAATTTTCATAACTATGAATCCAACTTCATAAAAGGTATATACACACATTACAAAACATTTTATTTATTCTTATTTACCTTGCATAGGTGTTGAACTTCTCAGTTAAAAAAAAAAGAAATAATAAATATAATATATACGTATATAAATAAAAATATCTTTTTCTTATCAAGAAAAGAACTGTCAGAAAGATAAAAATGTAAATTTAATAAGTAGGTTTTTTCGGGCAAATCTTTGACCAATTGAGAAAGGTTGTTCCAGATTTTAATAATGTTATTTTTTACCGAATTTTGAATACATGTGTAGTTTGTCTTTTCTATTAGCAGGTTAGTTTTGTGTCGTAGGTGTTACTTACATTACCTAGCTCCCTTACAGTGCCATATACCATAGGTTATATATCAATTAAGGCCAACATTGGAGACACTGGAAGAGACCCCGGTTGTTTGGGGATTAAATTGATCTTCGATCATGTTTTAGTATAATGTGCAGTGTGGTGTTTTTTGAAAATATATATCTGGCCAAAAACTCCTTTTCTTTTTCTTTTTGCATATGCATGTAGGTAGCTTTTGGTACTCAGGAACATTTTCTCTCTGTGTCGGGCCTCGGTAGAAATAAGTTGATATTATATCAATATAGGGAAATATAAAAATCCTTGCTGATTTTAAACAAGTGTTTTATTTAAATTATAATAAAAATATACATCAATACAAGAATGACTATCTAACACTAAAGAACTCAAAGGAATTTTGTCCCGTATGTATCCCTTAGGAAGACGACCATGATGATCAGGGACTTTTTCTTCCACCCGATCAATAAGTTCCAAAAATCATCCATTATTTTCAGGACATCTTAAAAAGCAACCCAAAAAATGACAAAAAAACCAATTATCAAAACAAACCCAATAATATTTTTGTTTCGTATGTATCCCTTTGGAAGACGACCATGATGATCAGGGACGTTTTCTCCCACCCGATCAATAAATTCCAAAAATCATCCATTATTTTCAGGATATCTTAAAAAGCAACCCACAAAATGACAAAAAAACCAATTATCAAAACAAACCCATTAATATTTTTGTTTTTTTAACCTCACATTATTTGCCAAGAAAGGCCCAAGGAAGCTCTTTAGCTACCTTGATGTAAGGATTCCTTCAAGGGTGCCTTTCACCACTATAAATACCAAATTGCCCCGAAGGCCTCCTTGAAGGAACAAGGGAGCCTTGAAAGACGACTATAAATTTGGCCCTTAATGGTCTCGGGAATGATATTTTGTTTTCCCAATCCGGCAGTTAATGTATTAAGTGTGTACTCAAATAAATAATAATTATAATTTGGGTAATTATGCAGTATACGGTTTTCTGCCATTTTTGATTTCTTATGGAAAATTCTTTATAGAGGCACCTACTAGGGGCCCTTTGCACCATGCATGCATGTTCAATCTTATCTCTTTGGGTTTATATCTTGATATCGAACAGGTATTTTCTGGCGTGTTTTCATAGATTATTTCTTTTTTGACTTATCACTAGTTATTAGATGTTAACTCTAGGTAAGTTTGTTTTTTTTAAGCACTCCGCGCATTGACGCACGTTCATTATAAATTGGCCTTTAAGTTTTTACAGAAAATATTTGTGGCGTACTACGAACAATAAAAAATAAGGCCTTTTCATTTACCTCTTAATAGAGCAAAAGTTAACATCGAGCTTCTGACGAGAATATTTTTAAATAGCCGCCCAGAGAAAAATGAAAACTTTAACAAAGTGAAAAACAACTTTTGAGGTTATATTTCAAAATGTAAAGTCAGCGAAGCGAGCCGAGACGCCGTGGCCTTACCAGCGGTATTCATTATGATATATAATTAGTTGCCTTGGTTGCCTATCCTTGGCAATGATTTTTAGTAAATATTATAATTTAAATCAAAATGTTATACTATTCTATTGGTATTATGCCTCATAAGTCCTAAGATATCCCTCAATTTGTTTTCTCATCTGCAAAAAGATAACGATTTTCAAACCGACCTCTCTTGGGATCGGAGCACTGGCAACAGTACATGAGCAAATTTGTTCTCAAAAATTCGGTGGCACGTTTGTATGGTTACTTTAAGAAAACTTTAGATATGTTTATTTATGCTAAAACAAAGACAAAGGTACTTTTACTACATTTCGATATTATACTTGCATTGAAAGATCACAAAACTCATAAAAAAATCAATTTATACTTATGCTAAGTCCTAAATAGGTAACTAAAGTAAAATTCAGTTTCCTTTTACAACCGCACGTGTAAACTCGGTTTGGAAGTCGGGTCGCTATTTAAAATAACCGGCACTTGAATCGGGGTCCTGGGACAACAATCCTAAGATATTAGGATTACACAAACAGTATCACGTTCTAAATTAGTTAAAACTTATTTTTAGGTTAAAATTAATTTCAGCATAAATAAATCAACACCCAGCCTACCCGAGCAAGAAACAGACAGGTATAGGGCCGGATTAATATTTTTTAATTTATTTTCATAAAATATACAAACACATACCATTAATTTAGTAATAAATCCTATTTTAATTTGAAATCCGTTTTTGGAATTGGTTTGAAGTCGTAGTCAAAATATTAAAATTTTAGGACCGGAGTAATATTAATTTAATTTAGTGTGTCCTTACTAAAAAACAACTTCATTTGGAAATTTTGGTATTACAACATACAAGACAAAGGATGTTGCTATAAGTATTTTTTAGATTGATCGTCATTTACAAAACCGGGAAATAAAGTACAAGGTGATCTACCATAAATGCCAACGCCATTTTTCTCCGTTCTTATGCATTATATAAAAAAGTTTTTGAAATCAGAAGAAAACGAGTAGTTCAAAAATTCAATGAAATATAGAATGTCTTATTTAGAATAAATTAATTAATAAAACTTGACATTTGCAACATTGACATTGCTAGTAATATTCGGCACACATATTCTAAAAAGCTGGAAAAAGGTTTTTTAAAGCATGCGTATAACAAAGAAAAGTGGCGCTTGCATTTATGGTAGATTACCCTGTACATTATCCCCTGGTTGTAATCTTTGGACGGTTTTGTAGATGATGATCAATTTAAAAAAATACTTATAGTAACATCTTTTGCCTTGTATGTTGTGATATCAAAATCTCCAAATAAAGTACAAGAAAATGTTGTTATTCGATAAGGACAAATCAAACCAAATAATTATTAGTCCGGGCCTGAAATTTTAATGATTTGACTACAACTTCAAATCAATTCCAAAAACGGATTTTAAATTAAAATAGGGTTTATTATTAAATTGAAAGTATGTGTTGGTATATATAAAAGAAATTAATAAAAAATATTAATGCGACCCTGTACCTGCCTGCTTTTTACTTGTGTAGGGTGGATGTTGATTTATTTAGGCTTAAATTATTTTTAACCTAAAAATACGTTTTTAGTAATTTAGAACGTTTTATTGTTTCAACCCTAATATATCAGGTCGGAATTTGGATTTTTTATTAATAAAAAACAGAGGGTATTATAGCCCCATCATTTTTTATAGTCTGGAATTTTATTTTTTTTGTACATTGGTTGAAGTGGATTTTGGGGCTCTTTATGTGTGACAAATTTAAAGCATTACGTATATGGGTTTCCGAGATATGTTCTTCGTTTTTATTTTCGCAATTATTTTATAAATCACACTGTATAATTGACAAAAAGACTCAAAACCAAATTTTAGCCCCTGTGCGTCTATTCTTGAATCGAGAGAAAATTTGCTCCCAGAGAGTCAAATTCTCTCACTACTATGCATCTCATTGGTCCAAATCTTCGGTTTAAATCGCTTTCTCTCACATTGGACCAATGAGATGCATAGTAGTGAGAGAATTTGACTCCCTGGGAGCAAATTTTCTCTCGATTGCACTGGCGTGTAATACCTACCATTAAAATATTTGCATTTCGTCTATACCCAAGCAGCATTTTAATGTTGCGACGACGTATTTTAAGAAGTCGGCTACTTGACTGCAGTTCCCGGTCAACGTTTTGTGGACATTGTAAAAATCCCGTTTTGCACTAATTTGAGGAATACATTTTTGAATCGTAGCGACGCAATCCTAACTACAGATGGCGAGAGTAGTCGGTTTAACGTCGCCGTCGTGGGTTTACCAGAAAACGACTGAATTTAGCGCCCTCTAGGCTGACTTTTACTGTTCAAAAATTAGTCGTATAATACACACTTCATATTTAGAAAATGAAAAACCCATTTTCAAACTATCTAACAGTAAAATAAGTTCTGCAGTCAAAATACTTAGATGTTTGATTCTAAAAGAAAAATTCAGAGATCTTGCAACATGTGCAAGTATTTTAGACGTATTGAAAATATCAGACATAAGTTATGACTTCTGCATCCTCTGTGGTTTTCGAGTTACGATAACACAAAATTCTATCAATAAAATTCATGTCAAAAAACAAAATCTCGCAGAAGCTTCTGTTAAAAAGTTATTTGTTACTTAGAATTACTAGTAGGCTAAGGATTTGGAGGATGGATTCATTTTTTGTTATTTTTAAGAGGATGGAAACTAAAAAGAACTTAAATAAAAAGAGAGTTTTACCAGCAAAAAACTGTCGGATTTTTCGCCTTCTCCACCAGTTCTACCACTGACTGGTTTTAGACACAGTCCATCCACCAATCGGGCTTTCTACTATGACGAATCGATAGCAAAAAAACGAACTTTATAAAATACAGCGGAGTACCACAAGAATACATACCGGGTGCGACTTGGATACTAGACGCAGATGCGTGTTTTACTCTTGTTAGAGGTCATCAGTGCAACATAAGTTTTTATAGTCGAATAATAGGAACGAGCTAATCAACAAGTCATGGACAAATGTTCGGTATATAGTCTTGTGGTACTCCGGTGTATTTTATAAAGTTCATTTTTTTGCTATCGATTCGTCTTAGTAGAAAGCCCGACTGGTGGATGGACTGTGTCTGAAACCAGTCAGTGGTAGAACTGGTGAAGAAGGCGAAAGATCCAACAGTTTTTTGTTGGTAAAACTCTATTTTTATTTATATTTAACTCCACTATGGACATTCGGAATTTATTTCTTATTCTGTTAAAAAGAACTTGTTTTATAGCATTTGTCTGTCTGTCCATCTGTCTTGGGAAGTTGGTACAGAAATTCTATCCATCCGTCCATCCGTGGATCAGTTGATTAGTTTTTGATGGGGGTGAGGTGCGTAAGGGATAGAAAATGCAGTTGAATTAAAAAAAATAATCGAAAACCACAGCAGCTAGCAAAACGCGGTTTTAAAATTTAGATTGGAACTTAAATTAACAACAAAATATGTTATAACGTCAAAGTTTGTCAAAGCTGCAGTTTTTGAGAAATAAAAAATTTAAAAAAAATATTATCAACTCAACTCAATTCAAGAACAATGGCAGTCTAGCGAAACGCGGTTTTCGATTTTGGATTAAGAATACCATTTCCAACGAAATTTATGGATGGTAATTATGAAGTATACGGTTTCTGCCATTTTTGATTTTTTATGAAAAATTCTTTACAGAGGCACCTACTAGGGTCCCTAGGACCCTAAATCCGCCGGAGCCGTTTTTTTTAAGAAAAAAAAGGGTGCCTGGGGGTTTGTAATGTGTTTTTTTCTACCCATACCCTAGTAGGTGCCCCCATAAAGAATTTTTCGTAAAAAGTCAAAAATAGCAGAAAACCGTATACTGCATAATTTATCAGAGCTGGTGCCTCTTGGTGCCAATTTTTTTCTTTGTGGCAGTAAAATCTTAAATTATTATTATTATTATTATTATTATTTTTTTTTTTTTTTGTTTTTTGTCTTCAAGGTTTCCCTGTTGTTTCAGCCGCTACCGGAAAAAAAATTCAAGGCAGCGACCTACATGATTTTTACTTTTCGAGGACATGACGTGCAATATGTGCTGCATCGAGTAGTACTGATTTTTGCAGTGCTATCAGGGTAATATCCGGTCTATTGTGTTCGAGAGTCACATCAGATTGTATAGTTTTGTCCCAATACATTTTTGTCTTATCGTTTTCTACTACAGGGTCAGGTAGGTATTTGTAGTATGGCTGCTCTGAATTTGGTTCTAAGTCATATTTTTTTAAAATCTCTAAGTAAATGATTTTTGCAACTTTATTATGTCGCTCGAGATATTTATTTCCGGCTAAATTTTGACACCCGCATAGTATATGTTCAATTGTTTCTGAACGAATAGCATATTTTCGGCACTTGTCTTCGTCTAGCTCTTTTAAAATGAATTTTCTGTAGTTTTTTGTTTCTACTACTTGATCTTACATACTTATTATAAAACCTTCTGTTTCGGGGAACAATGCTCCAGATTTGAGCCAAGAAGTTGAAGCTCCTAGATCGACATACTCTTCATGCAGGTCACGATGAAATCTACCATGCAGTTCTTTTGAAGCCCAGATTTCGAGTTTTGACTGCTGGTCATCGTAGCTTTCGAAAGGCAAGTAATTAATATCTTTTAATTTTAGTGGTGTTGCCCGTTGGTCTGCTTGTACTACTAATCTATGTAAATTTGTGTGTTGGGCTTGAAAGTATTTTCTTAATTCAATAATTTGGTGTTTGCATGCTTCCACTATATCTGTTATTCCTCTTCCCCCTTTCTCCCTAGGTAAACATATTCTTTCTTTGCATGATCTTGGGTGGTGCATTTTGTATGTTGTTAGGCTAGTTCGAATAATTCTGTTAAGTTGTTCTAGATCAGTCAGTGTCCAGTTTATTATTCCAAAGGTGTATCCTAGAAGCGGTATGGCATACGTATTTATTGATTTGGTGATATTTGCGGAGTTAAGCCCTGTTCGAAGTATCTGTTTTAATCGGTCTTCAAATTTTTTCATTATAATTTCTTTGATTTGTTTATGTTCAATTCTGTTGGTCTGTAAAATTCCCAAATACTTATATGGCTCATCTGTCATAGACGTAATTATTTGATTGTCGTCTATTTGTAAGTTTTCAGCTTGCACTAGTTTTCCTCTTACGACCTTTACAGTTTGACATTTACTAAGGCCAAAAGTCATTCCAATATCTGTGCTTATTTTGTGTACAACGTTAATTAACAATTCAAGCTTTTTTTGATCTGCTGCATAAATTTTTAGATCATGCATGTAAAATAGATGAGTAACTTGTCTTGACTCATCTCTTGTTTTCAAGTTGAATCCATAGTTTGTTTGGTTAAGAGCATTAGATATAGGGTTAAGGGCGAGACAAAACCAAAGTGCACTTAGAGAGTCTCCTTGAAAAATACCTCTTTTGATGGGAATTGTTGAGGTTTCTATCATCGATGTTTGAGTCTTAAGAGAAAGTTTTGTTCTCCAGTTTTTCATAGTAAATTTATTATTATTATTATTATTATTATTATTATTATTATTATTATTATTATTATTATTATTATTATTATTATTATTATTATTATTATTATTATTATTATTATTATTATTATTATTATTATTATTATTATTATTATTATTATTATTATTATTATTATTATTATTATTATTATTATTATTATTATTATTATTATTATTATTATTATTATTATTATTATTATTATTATTATTATTATTATTATTATTATTATTATTATTATTATTATTATTATTATTATTATTATTATTATTATTATTATTATTATTATTATTATTATTATTATTATTATTATTATTATTATTATTATTATTACTAGCTAAATACCCATCGCTTCGCCAGCGGCTTTTCTTAGTTTTTTCCCGTTTTTTTTTTGCACTAAAAGGTCATAACTTTTGTTTGGGTAAACCATTTTTATGAAATCCTTCCCGGGGAGATCAGGAATGTTTTTCTGAAACTTCCATTTCAGTAGTTCTTGCGTAATTCTGAAACAAACAGACAAACAAACAAAGAAAAATTCAAAAAAATGGATTTTTGGTTATGGGTATTGTTATGATTACACTTCAACATCAACAATTTTTAAAATTGTTCAATGTACAGAAGTGGTCATTTAAGTATTAATAATATTTTCTTTGCCGGCCCATTCATATCTCTGTTACGCGCCATTAAAATGCTGTGATAAACAAAATTTTCAGCGCGCCGAGCGGCGACCTTAATGCTTTTTTTGCGACCTCCATAACATTATTTGGTTTAGACTAGAAACATTTTGGTTTTGGTCCCGGCATCGACACCCAATGTAAATTTTTCATAAAAGCGATCCCAGTAGTATTTTTAATACCAAAACACATTTTCCGAGCAAAAATATCCGACACAAGCCAGTTTACTGTCAAATATATGCCTACTTTGACCAAAAAAACAGGCACGCCCTAAATCCAATGTGTTTTTAAGAAATTAATTAATTTGGAGGAAGCGTTAAAATCCTGGAAAAGAAAATGCGGAGGCATGGGTATCCCCATAGACAATGAGATCTTGTTCACCTTACTATTTGCTGATGATCAAGTAATATTGGCCGGCGATGAAGACGATGCTGACTACATGCTAGACAAGGTGAAAGAAGAATATAGAAAATAGGGACATGTCTAAAATAGAATATGTAAAGGTGGGAGAAGATACTATTAGCGATCTACAAATGGATACTGATACTGTTAAAGGGTATCGTGTTTCTAAATATTTAGGAGTAACTCTGTAGTCAAACGGTAGAAGCATGGATGATATAAACAACCAAATAGGGCAAGGCAAAAGAGCCATACGACAACTAAATAGTGTACCGTGGAATAACAACATTACACGTAGAACAAAACATATTATCTACCATTCTATCATTGAAAGTATTACGACGTATGGCGCAGAACTATGGGCCTATTGGCGGTGGAGATAGACTTTTGGCGACAGAGCTGCGGCATCTCCAGGCTTGATTATGTTAGAAACGACATAATCAGAGAGACCATGAATGTCGGAAGTACAATTATGGACACTATAGAAAAAAAAAACGCTGATTCTGGTATGGTCATTTACAATGGATCCCTGATAAAAAAAACCGCATAGGATCTCATGAAAGTTTGGTGATATTTTATGCTGTTTTATAGGGTTTTGTAAGATTCTATGAGCCAGGCTGTTTTTCTCGCAAAAACTGATAAAAAAAAATTATACTTTATGAGATTTGGCTTGGTTTTTAAAAGTTTAATTCACATACCGCATAGAAAACATATCAAACCTAATAAAACATGATAAAATCTCATCAAACTTTTCTAAGAGGTTTGAGGCGATTTTTTTGGCAGGGATGCCAGACGCAAGATGGCCAAAACGAATATGGCAATCGACTTCACAGCAAAGGAGAAAGCATTGTAGACCCTCCTAAGAAGTTGGAAAGAGGACGTCGCAGAGGCAATGACGGCAAGGGGTCTTAACGAGGGAGACTGGAACGACCGCAAACGATAGAGAATGGGAAGCCACAGACGGCGACAGCCGTAGAAAACTCGCAGATATATATATATATATATTATTACAAATCTATTTTAAATTTATTGTGGTAGTAGCCTAGGTTCCCTGCATATTTTAAAATGTATATTACAGTGAATTTTAGCAATATTTTTTAAACTTTCTGTTATTTACAACTTGTTCGTATTTTACACGCCGAGTAAACGGAAGAGACTGGCCGAATTGATGTCAGCAATTTGTATCTTGTTTTTACTTACACTTCTCTACACATAAAACTGGTACAGCAGAAGGTAGCTGCAAATACGATTTTTTATATTTTCCTATGTGCAACACTGACTTTTTGGCGTTATAATTTTAGGTTATATTTTTGGCATATCTAAACGTTTCATAAGGAGACGGCTTGATTATTTTTTACTAATTCAAAATATAAGGCCACTAAAAATAAAAACCACATTTCAAAAAAACAAAAATGTTTTATTAGCTAAACAAAAGCTACACAGTAATTGGTCTGTTCGACTAGCTGATTATGAACGAAGCAAGTTTACGATAGTAATCATAATAAATCGATTTCAAGAAGAAGGAACTTTCCCTCGAAAGGAAGACACCGGTTTGACGAAAATTACGAAATAAATAAAATTAAAAAAAAAACAAGAACCAAATTAAAAACATATACAAAAAATACTTATATTTAATAGCGCGTCATTGCACCTTTAGCTTCAATGATGTTTTGAAGTCTTCTGAGTATTGAATTGGCTCAATTTTCGAATAAGTTTGGATTTTCAGCAATAACTTTCCTATATATATATATATATATATATATATATATGCCCTTACGATGACTAGATATTGTGAATAGCTTCTCGGCTAGTAACTTTCGTCAAACCGGTGCCTTCCTTTCGGTAGATAGTTCCCTCCTCTTGAAATCGGTTTTTTATGTTTACTATCGAAGATTTGCTTCTCCCATAATGAACCACCGTCTAGTTTTGCTAAGATTTGAGCTTTATCAAATTTGGAAAGGTGCCGCGGCATTTTTTTAAACTTGGATGACTCTGACATGCAAAACATGATGTTGTCTGTGACATTGTCACTTATAGGAAGACAATGCCGTACTATAAAAATTTTAAAAATTAAACAGGTTGCTAACTTCTGCTGTACCAGTTTTATGTGGAGACAAGACGCAAAGATCGTATATATTCTGGTGCTGCAACATTTTTCCAATAAAACCGTTTCTGACAAAATTGGCCAGGTTCACTTCTTGCCACTCACTTCTATTCAGCTCTTTATCATCTTTTTGTCCCTCTTACTTCTATGGACATAAAAAGAAATAAAAATAAACGGCAAGAAGTGAAACTGTGGACCCAACATTAGTGACATATCAGCATCTGTCAAAGTTGTTTTTTTTACTTTTTTAACAAAAAATAGTTTCTATATTAAAGACACTGAAGTGGAGCTTATTTCACAACTTTGCGGAGCGGTTTTCATTGGGAGAGTCAGTGCAGTACTCGGATATTTGTGTTTTATTTAAAGGTTTCCATTAGCTGTCCGCGCTTTGTTTTCACTAACAGAGTGCTGACAGATTTATTGCGGCCCGTTTCTTCTCGTTAGGCCCAGGACACAGAGATCTCTCCGTATTACACCAACTCAACTGTCTGAATTGGAACTAAAAACGTTGAGAAGACGACCGCCAAACGTTCTGCAAAACGACGTTACTGAGAAAACGTGCAGTCGTCGATTTTAAATCGTCCAAAACTAGCTTTAAATAGTTTTTTGCCTAAAAGTTATATAAACGAATTACACGATGTGTCTCTGCCCGTGTTAATTAGATAACGTTTCCTTAACGTCATCTAAAATCCCAATACACCAATATCAATTCTCAGTTCGTCGTGAAAACGTTTCAGCAACGTCGGCGTAGGTACTTAACGGAGGCTGCACATGTAGTTACCTCACCGTTGTTAAAACATCTAAAACTCGTAGTTGCCAAAATGACTAACACGAGCACCAAATGGAACGTTAATCTTGGTCAGAATGTGGTTAGACGCGGAAAAATGTTTCTTGGGTATGCGCAATCAAAACGGGATAGAGACTCAATGCAGGGACCCGAAAAGCACAAACTGGGGGGTTACATAAAGTAGCTCCGAAAAAATCTGAACATTGCTAATATTGGTATTTGGAATAGCGACAGCATTCAAATAGCCTCAGAACTACTGAACGAGGCAATAATAAAAGAATATCACAAAAACTGTTCACTTAAAGAAAAAACTGGCAACCGCGGTATGTCTTGATGGAACAACTCACTACAAAAAAAAACGTAGGCATATCAGGCGCCTCTTCAATCAAGGCAAAGAAACACGAAACTGAGAACAATACCATGCGGTGCTTACAGAGTACAACAAGCAGATAGAAAACTGCCAAAAGAGAATCCCGGAGTCAGTTCTGCCAAGAACTAAAAGAACTTCCGGATACCACTCGTATCCACAGAATTCTGGCGAAAGAGCCGACTCAAAATCTCGAGACAATGAAACGTTCTGATGGCTCATTTACCGAGTCGGAGGGCGAAACTCTGAAGCTGCTAGCAACTGGCAGTCTATTTCTTGAAAATCAAAGGACTGGGCAACCTCAAAAAAAGTAGTAAATGCAAATGCAAACAAAATGGCTTATATGTCTTTCAAATCATACAAATGACCAGGTTTGGACGGATTTTTTCCAGTGTTCATTCAGCACGGCTTGGATGTTCTAAAATAGTATCTGACGAATCTCTTTCGGGCCAGCTTAGCTTGGAACTATATACCAACCAGCTAGAGAAAGGTCTAAGTAATTTATATACCTAAGTTAGGACGCACAAACAACAGTTTAAGATTACTGCGTCCAATTATCCTTACATCGTTTCATCTAAAGGGCCCTGAGAAAATAATAGATACGCATATTACAGGTACCATCCTTATAACACACCCTCACAAATATGCGTATCAGGCGGGTAAATCGACAGAACTAGCACTAAGCATATAAACGAAGTTTTTCATGCGAAAAGCATTGCACTTGGCATCTTCGTTGACGTAGAAGGAGCGTTTAACAACGCACTACCACAATCCCTTTTTGAGACAGTGTTCGCTATCAGTGGATTCATAAGAAGCATGGTAAAAAATCGAGTAATCGACACGACCATTAACAAGGCAGTTGTTAGATTTAGTATCACAAGAGGCTGCTCTCAGGGGAGTATTCTGTCACCCCCCTCTGGTCGCTCCTAGTAGACGACCTCCTTGCGACTCTACAACTGATGAACATAATAGCACAAGGCTTTGCGGACGACATACTAGTGGTAGTAAAAGCAAAACTAGTCCTAGACGCAGTAAATGACTGGTGCAACAGTGAACAGATGTCTGTAAACTCTAGCAAAAACATCATTATACCGTTTACCAAAAAAAGGAAGCTTTACTTCCCCTCATTCCTCCGGTACTAAACGGTGAAACAATCCCATTTGTAAATGAAGTAAAATATCTGTAGGTAATCCTCGAAAAAACACTTACATGGATGCACATTTCGAGAAAGTAAAGCAAAAGGCAGCACTGTCTCTATGGACGTGCAAACGTATCAGCGGAAAGTCTTAGGACATAAACCCCAAACAAATGTACTGACTGTATATCACGTTAGTTAGACCCATGATTATATACGGGGCAATAGTTTGGTATACGAAGGGCAGACAAACGCTGGCTCGTGCCAAACTAACAAGCATCTAATGTCAAGCAAGTATGGTAATATGTAGTGCTATGAGCACTGCACCATCAGCAGCGCTTGAATGCCTTTCAAACCTTCCTCCTCTAGACCTTGTCTTAGAGAAAGAGGCTATGAAGGCAACATACAGAATCATAGCCAGCCAATAAGGTGGCAGGGCAAGTCAAGTAGTACCAAACCCTTTAACGCAGGTCATTGAGAGCCACTGCACTCTAGGGCTGGTAACAGATCTAATTCCCGCAACTGTAAACAGCAAAAAGCCATGCAACACTATTTTTCCAGATAGGAAGAACTGGTCATCCAACAGAATAAGTGTCTTAATTGAAGGTAGCCGCTGGTACACTGACGGATCCAAAATGATTTTAGGCGTTGGATCCGGAGCTTATTGTAGCCAAGAAAATGTCAGGATTATACATAGTCTTGGACAGATGGCTACAATCTTCTAGGCGGAAATTTTCGCCATTGAAATGAGCGCACGTTGGATGATAGATCATAACTGGCGCAACAGATCAATGAGGATACTTTCCGACGGTCAAGCGGCCTTTAGGGGTTTTGAATCTGATAGGTGCTCATCGAGAACTGTTAGGAGCTGTCAGAACACACTAAATATCCTTGGGCGAATAAACACTGTGTCGCTGGTATGGATTCTGGGACATTCTGGGGATCGGGGAAATAAGACTGCCGATCAGCTATCGCGTAAAGCTGACTAACACTGATCTCTCAAGCTGGATGAAGAATAAATTCCACCAATACTGGAGATAATTGCCGGGACCCTGCAGAAAGAGGACCGGGAAATTGAGCTCATCAGGCAGGAGATCCGGACAATGGTTGATCTACACACCGGACACTGAAGGCTGAAAGTACCATTACAGAAAATGTGTCCAAGTGAGGACACCGAACATGGAGAAGGACGAGACGGCCAGACATGTGCTGTGTGAATGTCCGCCGATTGCACATCAACGTCAACGTATTTTCGGTAAACCACAGATCGACGTGTTAGATCTGAAAGATGCTTCACCACAGCAAGTTGCGAGCCTCTTTAAGGGGCTAAATATTCTGTAGCCACAAACAATGTGAAAAGTGAGTCACAATACATCCGCTAGTGGTCGCAGTGGACAGTGCCAGACTGGCACACTCACAATTGAATCGTCATCATCATCATGCACCGCGTTCGAATTATACTGGTTTTGATTAATATTACTCGAGTGGGTGGGCAGAGGGCATTCGAATTGTGTCACACGCAAAAACCGGTTATTCTTTCAAACATCAGTACCTATGATCAAGGGTCTGATTTTCGAAATCAAATGAAAATATCCGCATACAAGTACATTTGTATTCCAAATAGATAATAGATAGTTGTTGGTCGGAGCCATTTGACACTGTTTTACATTTGAACGTCATATACGGTTAAGGGCAAACGTCAAATAACCGGACCGTCGACGTAAAATCTATACCAAAACAACTTGAACTGTCAAATAAGTTATCGGGATTTAAATTGGCACGACTAACACTATTTGACAGTATTGACATGTGAACGTCATATATGGCTAAGCTGCCGTGAAATGAAGCAAACGTACAGACGATTAAGATAGGAATTTAGACGCACGACGGACCAGCGCATTTGTGTCTTGAGGAGCTTGTATTAAATTCCGCGCCATTTCCGTCAGGGTGGTGCTGCACTCCGTAACCAAGACAGACCCAAAGGTCAAATAACCGAACCGTCGAGTCGACGTAAAACCCGTGGCAAAAAGGCTATTTCTAACCGTCAAACTTTATCATTGTCGGCGAAGTTATCGGGCTGGTAAATTAGCACTGCCAAAAATTATCTAATAATAGGCAATTTTTACTGTTTTTTTTTTCTATACCGTGTGGAGTGACATAACCTGATATTTGTGCAGCGCGATGAAAGTAGTCATATGTGCATATATCGTATGATTTTTGAAATAGGACCTCAGCATACCTTCATATCTTTTTCCTCTTATTCTACACGATGTATGGAAAATCGAACCCCAGCTTTCCTGCTTTAAGGTTTTTGTAGATTTTTTTTAGTCGGAATGAGGGACAGGACGCAGCTAGCGTTTGGTATTTGTCTTGTGGAGACGATTGATTTTTGATTACCACACACTCTGTATCGATTGCCTTACTTTTTAATTCAAGTTTTTTTATTTAAAACAAAACTTTTCTCAAGGACGCTTGCATCAACGTCAATTTTTCAGTTTTCAAGAAGATAAAGGAATCTGTAGTACTGCAAGTTGAGGTCTATGCTGAGAATAGAGAAGAATATAATTCTTTCTTCCTCTCTATCATCTAGCAGAGTAGCAGATATTTCTTATTATTTAAGTTCGATTCTAACACCTCTTGTTAAAAAAATAAAACCTAACCCAACCTAACCTCACAATCGTAAATGAATCTATTTTATCGGCCAAAAACCTTCGAACAAACCGATTTACATCAGACTGATCGGAGCTGAACTACCGAACGGTTCGAATTTAAATCTCTTACAGATAGAGTTATAAGCGAATGATTCAGATTAGAAAGGTCAATCTGACGTAAATACCAAATGCAGCTACTATTAAAGAAAGTTTGGTAGAGAGAATAA
Organism: Oxystoma pomonae; assembly: GCA_963921995.1. Lineage (NCBI taxonomy): Eukaryota > Metazoa > Arthropoda > Insecta > Coleoptera > Brentidae > Oxystoma > Oxystoma pomonae. Next base: position 53,379,933 of record OY998166.1, on the reverse strand, counting down.
AAATATATTTTTAAAATCTTATATTCTCTTACAGCTAAATTCCAAAATTATAAAAATATGGAAAAAAAGTTAATATTATTATAATTGTTTAATTTTGTTTTTTTACGGTGAAGAGTATTAGTGCTGGCGCAGCTAAACATTTTCCAGTAGTGAAATTCCCATAAAAATCTGTTTAGTAGCTTTTGCGTTATGTTAGAACCAACAGACAGATAGAAAAAATTTTAAAGGTTGGATTTTTTATATCTATATGGTTTGGCAGAAGCCGCCAAAAAAAAATTAAAAAATATTTTAGATAGTCACCTCTATCTACAGGATTATATAGATAGAGATTTAGTTACATGTTTAGATTTTATGTGTTTTTATCGTTTTGCTCGTGAAATAACTGCCTGAATACAACTCAACCTTTAAAATTAACCAAATAATTTTTAATAATGCTTTGCAAATTTTACTCGTCCTGCAGTCGTGAAATTATAGAAAACACGTAATGGTGAAACACTATCGGTTATTTTAAAGCTATATCGTGGTTTTATCTCGAAAATTAATTTCTTGGCAATGGCATCGCCAAAAGAGTGCACTTTTTTAGAAAATTCTGGTTTCGTATTTTTTTATTAAAAAAAAAGAGTATAAAGTCACGATTATTGGTTCAACGGAGCAGTAGTCACGAACCATTTCATGTGAAGAAGAATCTTTATTTGCAATATGAAAGAAAGACTTCTACTTTATAATATTATAACGATTTTTAGGGAAACCTAACTAGTCCTCAGTTGACAGTCTCAGAAAACAACACATTCAGAACGGACTTAGATCTCTATGTTAGTTGTGTACATATTAAAAGTTACAAAAATGTAAGGTGCCGATTTGCAAACTTGGACATGTATATTTGCAGGCAAAATACTGAAGGTAAATTTTTAGTGGATGAGTATCTCTATTTTTTTAATATATTTTTTTAAATTCATACTATAGACCAGTTTGTGTATGCAAAAAACAAGCAAATAAATCTAAAAATATCGAATGAGCACGTTTTGTAAGGGCGAGCTTTAGGTAAAACTATTCAACAACGAATAATCTAACTGATAATCACCTCTATCTGCATGATTATATGTTTCCAAAGCAACAGTAGACTGAGAAAAATCGAGTGCCTCTTTAGTTAAAAAGTGCTTTGCTGAGAATGTTTTAGATGCAAAGAATATTCTTTTGCTGAAACTAAAAAATCTGCTTTTTGTTCTCGCCAAAATGTTTTGCTGTTCGGGTTTTGCAAATAATTTTGGTGTTCAAATAAAACATTTGTCCTTAAAAACCAAACGGAAGATGGCTGTGGCACTGTAAATAAAAGTGCAAAATGAACTTCTTGTGGTACACCTAGCTGATGAGTCCCTAATAAGGACAAGACGGTGTGGTCCTAGGTTCCACCCTTTTTGTGAGCAATCGAAATACAAAAAACTCTTGCTTTTTCATTTGTCCTTAAAATTGAGCCTTAAAAATTTCTTCTTAAAAAATCTTTTTTTCCCAAGAAAATAAAAGCGCTGAAGAGCCCTTTTTTAACACAGAATATTTATCTAGATTTAGTAGGTCCTCTAGAAGCTGATTCAGAATAAAATAAATACATTTTAACTTTACAATATCACATTTTGTGAAAGTTATCCATTACAAAACAAAGAGGCAAAATCTGTTGCTAATTGTTTTGTTAATAATTTTATCTTGAGATTTGATATTCCGTCTTGTATTATACATAACCAAGGGACAGAATTCTTAAGTTCCACCTTAAAAGAAACTTGCAAACTCTTAAACATTAAAGAAATTAATTCCATGTCATATTACCACGAAACTTTGGGTTCTTTAAAAAATACGCATAAACACCTCAATGCATACTTACGCAGGCAAACTACAAAAACAGCGTGACGTCCAATAAGTTCTGGGGACCATCATAGAAGGTCACAAAAATACCAATGCCATAATTTGTAGCTAATTTGTTGCTAATTTTTTACCAAAGAATGAAATTTATAGCTGCAGCCGTTACCAAGAAAATGGGACCCCTCTAAGTTAACCATTAAGCTAGGGGGACCACCCTATAGCTGCAGTTTGGGTAACAGCAAGACAATAAGGCATATACCATAATTTGTAGCTCGAAGGATACATCTGCACTCAAAAATAAAAATGGCAAAAAATAACATAATTTTTTTTTTATTTACAAAAGAGTTATTTACGAAAGTAATTCCTGTTTTATGGGTGACTAAAATAAAGGGGCACAAAAATAATTATGCAATAGTTTTTAGATAATTTGTTGCTAATTTGCTACCAAAGAACAATATTTGTAGCTGCAGCCGTTACCGAGAAAACTGATACCCTCTAAATTAACCATTAAGCTAGGGCGACCACCCAATAACTGACGTTTAGGTAATAAGTCATACACCATAATTTGTAGCTCGAAGGGTACATCTGCACTCAAAGATAAAAATGGCAAAAAATAACATAGATTTTTTTTATTTTGAAAAAACTCATTTACGTATCCTAATCCCGTTTTATACGTTTAAATGGTACATTAAAAACAGCAGCATGTTGCAAACACTTTACTTGAATTTTTTACCGCCAATTTAAAAGTATAAAAATCATAATTTTTATAAGGAGAAAAAATATTTTTTTACGAAAAATTAAATTGAGGAGAGACGCCATAAATCAAGCCTATTCAACATTGAACTTTATAATTTGTGGGTGAGCACTTATCTGCTAAAATAAAAGAAATACTATGAAAAAATGTATATTGCTAACATTTTTGAAATAAGCTTTCTTAGTGTTTAGTTGTTTGATAAGAAAATGATTTCTAGCAGCTGTCCTTCCCAGGATATGGCTGTTTAATAAAGTCACGCGACCTCAAAATCAAAATAGCTTATGAACTAACTGGAAAATCACGACTCTTTATACCCCTTTACAAGAAGTTAATTTGTTACGTAAGAAAATAATTTTAGCTGCTGCCGTTACCGAGATATGGCTATCTGGACACTCGACACAAAGAGTAACATATCTTAGAAAGTAAATAGGGGGTCACAACTTTTTTACCTCATTAGAATAAGCTCGGTTGGTGCTAATTTGTTACGTAAGAAAATAATTTGTAGCTTATGCCAGTGCTGATATATGTCTTTTAAGTAAGTTAGGTGACCTAAAAATTGAAATATTTCATGAACTAACTAGAGGGTCACAACCCTTTAGACCTCATCGGAATAAGCTTGGTTGGTACAAATTTGTAAGAAAGAAGAAAATAATTTTTAGCTGCTGCCATTAGTGATATATGTCTTTTTAAGTTAGTCACGTGACATAAAAATTGAAATATTTCATGAACTAACTAGAGGGTCACAACCCCACAAGGAACACACAAAAGATCAAAGCGAAAAGAGAAATGATAAAACGATGTTTCTTCCTGGGTAACCAGCATGGGCTCATCAGTAGTTTCACTGGTCACCCTCCACTATACATCATTAAAAACCATCATAAACTTTGATTTCCAACCTTGAACCACTTACAAATAGGCATCGTTCCGCACTGGTACTTACTTATCCAAGTTACGTGATACGAATTCGTCCTGGCGTGTTAATATTTCCAATAGGATTATGCTCCTAAGGCAATTAAAACAAAGAAGAAGTTAAAAAACCTCCAAATCAGTTACTTCAACCGAAAAGAAACTAAACCTTCTCTACCGAAAAGAAACTAGACCTCATCGGAATAAGCTTGGTTGGTAGAAATTTGTTACGGAAGAAAATAATTTGTAGCTGCTGCCGTTACCGAGATATGGCTATCTGGACAGTCAACAACAAAAATAACATATCTCAGAAACTAACCAGGGGCTCACAACTTTTTACACCTCATTAGAATAAGCTCGAATGGTGCTAATTTATTAGGTAAGAAAATTATTTGTAGCTGCTGCCATTAGTGATATATGTCTTTTTCATGAACCAGCTCGAGGTTCACAACGTTTTATACCACATCGGAATAAGCTTGGTTGTTGAAAATTTGTTAAGTAAGAAAATAATTTGTAGTCGCTGCCGTTACCGAGATATGGCTATCTGGTCACTCGACACAAAAAGTAACATATCTCAGAAACTAACTAGGTGGTCACAACTTTTTATACCTCATTAGAATAAGCTCAGGTGGTGCTAATTTGTTACGTAAGAAAATAATTTGTAGCTGCTGACATTACTGATATATGTCTTTTTAAGTAAGTCACGTGACCTCAAAATTGAAATATTTCATATATACCACATCGGAATAAACTTGGTTGGTACAAATTTGTTACGTGAGAAAATAATTTATAGCTGCTGCCGTTACCGAGATGTGGCTATCTGGACACTCGACACAAAAAGTACCATATCTCAGGAGGTAACTAGGGGGTCACAACTTCCTAATTAATACTTGATGTCAGACAATCATTTAGATTAATAATAATAAAATAAGGAGTAAATTAATTTTGTATTTATTTAAAAGGTGTTTCTATTTATGTAATGTATTAAAAAACTTAAATGCAAGTTTTTTTACATTTCTGTTGCGTTCAATCACAAACAGCGAGTTTGGATCTTTTACCTCTGCTTGCACCTTGGCTTGCACCAACCTCTACTAATGAGTGGGCTTTGAGTAAGGAAAGTTTTTTTGACTGAGCTTTTAGATAACCTTAATGTTTTACTTTCAGTTTGTAAATAAATTAATATAGTTGTTTTGGGTTTGTTGTTTGGTATATTTTTCAGCCATAATCAACTTGTTTGTTTTGCCTCGTAGTGCCCTCATAAATATATTTTTTATGCTGAGAACAGGTTCAAAATACGGCATTTTTTTGGACAAAATAGGAGGTGTTTTATTCGGAATGAACAACTTGGGATATTAAATAAGGTAAATTAATCTTTGTAAAAACGGTTACTTACGGAAATTATAAACGAACCTATCACCAAATGCCACAAAACAATCCTTTCTGGGTGTTATAAATTTAAACCACCCCCCTTAGGTGGTCTAAAAAATCACCAACTTTTGCCATTTTGAAACCTGTCAAAAAAAATAGTTTTAGGGCATTTTCTTCTAAAATATGGTTTATTTCAGAAAATAAGCAGTTTTTCAATAACAATACAAAATAATGAATAACCTTGTGTCTTTTCTGTAAGGGTAAGTGTTTTTTGAAAATTGGTTTTAAAATTTAGTACCACCAACAAGAGTAAATATTTAGACCTGGGGGGGGGTACTATTTTAGATCATAGTAAATCTCACTGTTAATGTTTATGGCGGATTCATAATGTCGAAACTACTTTTTTTTGGGGTTTTTTCGCCACTAAGTTGAGGAAATTTTTTCAAAAATATGTTAAAACCCACTGCGTAAATTTCTAAAGAAAAAAATTTGTTCGTTTATCAGTGGTTTTTAAATAAGATGAAAAATTTTCCTACACACACGCAAATTCTAATTAGAATCTAAGCACTTATCTGACGTTTCGACAGAAATTCTACTGCCGTTATCAAACATACATTTTTTGGGTCACGTGACTTACTTAAAAAGACGTAAACGTCAGATAGGTACTTAGATTCTAGTTAGGATTTGCGTGTGTTTAGGCAAATTTTTTATTTTATTTAAAAACCACTGACAAACGAACAAATTTTTTTCTTTAGGAATTTACGGAATGGGTTTTACATATTTTTTAAAAAATCCAGAAAAAAGTAGTTTCGATAGTATATAAGGTGATACATTAAAAACTTTCTAGTTAGTTCATGAAATATTTCAATTTTTAGGTCATGTGACTTACTTACTGAGATATATATTAGTAATGGAAGTAGCTTCAAATTATTTTCTTACGTAAAAAATTAGCTTGTTTGAAAGTTTGAGACAATGATGTGTTTGAAATTAACTCTGTGTTTTGGACTTCCATTGTCTATATTTTATTTATACACGACGTTTCGATCAGTACAATCTCTGATCGTCTTCAGGTGCAAACTACAATCAATTCTTAAGGCTACGTACTTATATACTGTGAGAAATCACTCAACCTTGAAGTTTAAGAAGTTGGCTCCGCCCAAGGAGGGGCTTCCAAATATTTGGGATTTCAACACTTGGTTTACTGAAAATACCCTGATTCTGCCCAATAAAGGCAGCTTCAAGGAATTTTCGTTTCTTCCAGTGTGACTCCTTGTGCAAAACCTTTGCTTCTGCCCACTTCATTCGGTGTTGTTTTGACCATGCATGTTCGGCAATTCCTGATTTCGTGGTTTCACCTTTTTGGGTATTCGTCTGATGTTCCTTAAGCCTAACAGATAGTGGTCTTTTAGTTTCGCCTATGTATGATTCACCACACTCACAAGGAACTTGGTAAATGCATTCCTCATTTTGTTTGTTCTCCGGTTTTGTTTTACTAAGAAGGCTTCGAATTGTATTGCTAGATTTAAAAGCAGTTTTAATATTAAAGTTTTTCGCTACTCTTCGAATTTTCTCTGATACTCCTTTAACGTATGGGATTGTAAGGAATGCATTTGCCTGGAATGCATTTGCCTGGTCTGTCCTGTTTGTTGAAATTTAGAAATAGTATCTGTTATAAGTTTCAGGCTGTAACCATTCTGCTGCAGATCCTTCTTAATGTTTCTTATTTCGATTTCCAAGTCATGAGAATTGTTACAAATTTGAACGGCTCTGTTATACAAAGTTTTGATTATGCCTCGTTTGGTTTGTAGCAGAATGATTTGAACCTTGATTTAAATATTGTCCTGTGTGAGTGGGTTTACGATAGGCTGTTGTTCTGATGTCGCTTTCTACTCGTGGGACAAATACATCAAGAAAAGGAATTTGACAATTTTGCTCCAACTCCATTGTGAATTTAATGGTGGGTCTTATGTTATTTAGGTGGTGAAGAAATTCTGAAAGTTGTTGGTCATTCCCGGTCCAGACAATAAAAGTATCATCAACATATCTCAGCCAGAGCTTAGCTTTATATGTTGCGGTATCAACCGCGTGTGATTCGAACCACTCCATGTAAATATTGGCCACCACTGGCGAAAGCGATGAACCCATTGGCAGACCGTCTTCCTGAGCATAAAACCTATCTTTCACTTGAAAATAAGAGTTATGCAGGCAGCACTCCAACAACTCCATCATTCCCTACAGCGGTAGGCTGTTAAGTTCATAAAGGGATTCGTCATCAACCAGTCTCTTTCTAATAATGTCTAGCGATTCCTTTATTGGGACATTGGTGTATAGACTTTCGACATCAAAACTGACAAGTCTATCCTCGGTTCCTAAAACAAAAGATTTAAGAATATTAACAAAATGGTTTGAATTTTCTACAAATGAAGCGGTCTTGCCTGCAAGAGGTTGAATAATTTTCAAAAGGAATTTAGACAGATTGCTTGTTGGAGAATTTCTGGAACTTGTAATTGGGCGTAAGGGCATTGCATCTTTGTGAATTTTGGGAAGTCCGTATAGATGAGGAGGCTTGCTATAATGTGGTGTAAGTTGAGATCTTGTATGGTCCGGAATATATCTGGAATACTTTTTCAAAATTCTATAAACCTTACTTTCGATTGATTGCGTCGGATCTTTTGGGAGAAGTTTATAGTTTCCTTTAGCAAGTACCTCTTCAACTTTCTGGTCATAGGTTTCCGTGTCCAAAATCACTGTTGCATTGCCCTTGTCTGCCGGTAAGATTTTAATTGATTTGTCCTTTTGAAGATTCTTCAACGCGATTTCCTCTGTTTTGCTTATATTAGAGGTATGCTTAATAGGTTTGTCAATAATGGTCCTTACCTGATGTCTGAACTCGTCGGTCGTCTTGTCCACGACTCTAATATAAGCAAAACAGAGGAAATCGCGTTGAAGAATCTTCAAAAGGACAAATCAATTAAAATCTTACCGGCAGACAAGGGCAATGCAACAGTGATTTTGGACACGGAAACCTATGACCAGAAAGTTGAAGAGGTACTTGCTAAAGGAAACTATAAACTTCTCCAAAAAGATCCGACGCAATCAATCGAAAGTAAGGTTTATAGAATTTTGAAAAAGTATTCCAGATATATTCCGGACAATACAAGATCTCAACTTACACCACATTATAGCAAGCCTCCTCATCTATACGGACTTCCCAAAATTCACAAAGATGCAATGCCCTTACGCCCAATTACCAGTTCCAGAAATTCTCCAACAAGCAATCTGTCTAAATTCCTTTTGAAAATTATTCAACCTCTTGCAGGCAAGACCGCTTCATTTGTAGAAAATTCAAACCATTTTGTTAATATTCTTAAATCTTTTGTTTTAGGAACCGAGGATAGACTTGTCAGTTTTGATGTCGAAAGTCTATACACCAATGTCCCAATAAAGGAATCGCTAGACATTATTAGAAAGAGACTGGTTGATTACGAATCCCTTTATGAACTTACCAGCCTACCGCTGGAGGGAATGATGGAGTTGTTGGAGTGCTGCCTGCATAACTCTTATTTTCAAGTGAAAGATAGGTTTTATGCTCAGGAAGACGGTCTGCCAATGGGTTCATCGCTTTCGCCAGTGGTGGCCAATATTTACATGGAGTGGTTCGAATCACACGCGGTTGATACCGCAACATATAAAGCTAAGCTCTGGCTGAGATATGTTGATGATACTTTTATTGTCTGGACCGGGAATGACCAACAACTTTCAGAATTTCTTCACCACCTAAATAGCATAAGACCCACCATTAAATTCACAATGGAGTTGGAGCAAAATTGTCAAATTCCTTTTCTTGATGTACTTGTCACACGAGTAGAAAGCGACATCAGAACAACAGTCTATCGTAAACCCACTCACAAAGGACAATATTTAAATCAAGGTTCAAATCATTCTGCTACAACCAAACGAGGCATAATCAAAACTTTGTGTAACAGAGCCGTTCAAATTTGTAACAATTCTCATGACTTGGAAATCGAAATAAGAAACATTAAGAAGGATCTGCAGCAGAATGGTTACAGCCTGAAACTTATAACAGATACTATTTCTAAATTTCAACAAACAGGACAGAGATTACATGACCAAAACCAGGCAAATGCATTCCTTACAATCCCATACGTTAAAGGAGTATCAGGGAAAATTCGAAGAGTAGCGAAAAACTTTAATATTAAAACTGCTTTTAAATCTAGTAATACAATTCGAAGCCTTCTTAGTAAAACAAAACCGGAGAACAAACAAAATAAGGAATGCATTTACCAAGTTCCTTGTGAGTGTGGTGAATCATACATAGGCGAAACTAAAAGACCACTATCTGTTAGGCTTAAGGAACATCAGACGAATACCCAAAAAGGGGAAACCACGAAATCAGGAATTGCCGAACATGCATGGTCAAAACAACACCGAATTAAGTGGGCAGAAGCAAAGGTTTTGCACAAGGAGTTACACTGGAAGAAACGAAAATTCCTTGAAGCTGCCTTTATTGGGCAGAATCAGGGTATTTTCAGTAAACCAAGTGTTGAAATCCCAAATATTTGGAAGCCCCTCCTTGGGCGGAGCCAACTTCTTAAACTTCAAGGTTGAGTGATTTCTCACAGTATATAAGTACGTAGCCTTAAGAATTGATTGTAGTTTGCACCTGAAGACGATCAGAGATTGTACTGATCGAAACGTCGTGTATAAATAAAATATAGACAATGGAAGTCCGAAACACAGAGTTAATTTCAAAAATTAGCTTGTTGTAAAGGGGTATAAGAAGTTGTGATTTTCCAGTTAGTTCATAAGCTATTTTGATTTTGAGGTCACGTGACTTTATTAAACAAAGGCAATATACATGTTTTCATAGTATTTCTTTTGTTTTAGCAGATAAGTGCTCACCCACAAATTATAAAGTTTCATTTATCTGTTGAACAGACTTGATTTATAGGGTGATCTCCTCAACTTAATTGCTGGTGTTTTTAATGCATCATTTAAACGTATAAAACAAGATTAAGATACGTAAATAAAAGAATAAAAAAATCCATGTTATTTTTTGCTATTTTTATTTTTGAGTGCAGATGTACCCTTCGAGCTACAAATTATAGTGTAAGACTTAATGTCCTACTGTTAATGGTTAATTTAGAGGGGTCTCAGTTTTTTCGGTAACGGCGACCGCTACAAATATTATTCTTTGGCAACAAATTAGCTAAAAATTATGGCATAATTATTTTTGTAGCCCTTTATTTTAGTCACCCATAAAACAGAAATTAGTAGTTTCGACAGTATATAAGTTTGTGGTTAGTTAGTTCACGAAATATTTAAATTTTTAGGTCATGTGACCGGTACAAATATTATTCTTTGGCAACAAATTAGCTAAAAATTATGGCATAATTATTTTTGTGGCCCTTTATTTTAGTCACCCATAAAACAGAAATTAGTTTCGTAAATAACTCTTTTGGAAATAAAAAAAAGTCTATGTTATTTTTGTCCATTTTTATTTTTGAGTGCAGATGTACCCTTCGAGCTACAAATTATGGTGTTTGACTTATTGTTCTACTGTTACCCAACCGGCAGCTATGGGGTGGTTACCCTAGCTTAATGGTTAAGTTAGAGGGGTCTCAGTTTTCTGGGTAACAGCTGCCGCTACAAATTTTATTCTTGGGTAAAAAATTAGCAACAAATTAACTACAAATTATGGCATAAGTATTTTTGTGACTCTTTATTTGGGTCACCCAAAAAGCAGGAATTAGTTTTCGAAATAACTCCTTTGGAAAAAAAAGACCTATTGTCCTACTGTTAATGGTTAATTTAGAGGGGTCTCAGCTTTTTCGGTAACGGCGACCGCTACAAATATTATTATTTGGCAACCAATTAGCTAAAAATTATGGCATAATTATTTCGGTGGCCCTTTATTTTAGTCACCCATAAAACAGAAATTAGTAGTTTCGACAATATGTAAGGTTGTAGTTAGTTAGTTTGATGATGTAGATGTACCTTTCGAGCTAAAAATTATGGTATATGACTTATTGTCCTACTGTTACCCAAACGGCAGCTATAGGGTGGTCCCCCTAGCTTAATGGTTAAGTTAGAGGGGTCCCATTTTCTTGGTAACGGCTGCAGCTACAAATTTTATTATTTGGTAACAAATTAGCAACAAATTAGCTAGAAATTGTGGCATTGGTACAACTTAATGGACGTATTAAATTAACACACATCAGATTTAGGAGAAATTGTATTCAGATGAAAAATAAAAAATCTTTGAAAAAAAAATATTTTAAAGAGGGAATGAAAAGGATAAAGTCTCATTTCGGATAATATCCCGCGCGCGAATCTGTTAGATTTTTTCAATTGCTAAAATGTATATTGGTTTGAGAACATTTTTGTACCAAATTTTTTGTTTTACATCCTGCAGAGAGTAACGTTTAATTATGAACTTCGAGTTTGCAGTATTTATTTTTATGAAAAAAAAGTAGAATTTCCGCCATTGAAATAAAAAAAACGGGACCACTACAAGACTCACCGATAAAATTATTATGAAACAGTGAAATTTCCTTAATATTTTATGTTAACAAGTGACACAGTTATCGGTTAATAAGACAGACATACGAGACATTTTTACTTAAATGCTTTATTGCTAAAAGAATGCATTAAGCCTACAAAATAAAATTCCAAACAGAAAAACGAGAAAAGACAAAGCTTCAAAAATCATAGTTATTTAAAATAACCTTACATTTAAATTTAACAAATATTAGACATCGTAAATAAACAGTTTATTAAAAGAATGCCCTTACTTAAAAATCTAAATACTCTAAAATCTAAAAAAATGACATCATGAATATATTACATTCAAAACTTAAATAATTTCGGCCTACGTCTCTTGGGTGGGGCGGTAACCAAATTTTTAGTAGAAAAGGGGAAAATCTAAGCATTGCTCAAGTTTTTTATAAATATCTCAAAAACTAAGACACCCAATTAAAAACAGTTTTCATTTCCAGAAAGCCAAATCATTGGTTTATTTAACAAGGTATTAGTTTTTGTTTAAAATTAAGTGGTACGAAAACAGTAGCGGCTCGTTTTGGAAAAATATTCAAATTTCAGCTTTTCCAACTTCTTTGCAAGTTACTTTCCTTTTTGCTGCTTTTTAAAATATTTTCTGCTACAGATTACGCTAACCGTGGTCTTTTTAACACAAAGGGTACCGAAATAATTGTTTTTTTTTTAAATCTGCAGCATCAGGGACTTTATTATTTTTTGCCTGTAGATATGTTGACATTTTTGTTGTTATGTATATTTTTCGAATAACGTTTAAATATCTTTTTAATCTTGTCACAGTTTGTCCATTTTTTTTAGTAACGTCCTCAGCAACGGCTAAATTTGAAAAAATCCACTAATTTAAAATTGTGGAAATTTTTCTCAAAAAATAACAATGCAAAATCTCTCTCTGGTATCTCCACAAACTTTTTGAGATTTTGATAGGGCTTTATGTTTTTTGTAGCACTTATTAATTCCCTTTAAGAGCTGGTATCACATATGCAAAAAAATTGGAGTGGGACTATGCTAGAGAGGTTCTTCTATACCCATGCTAGTCAAAAGTTCGTACGAAAATCGCATATTAGTTTTAAAGATGAGGGGTTCAATTAAGAAAAAATTATAATTTAGCAGTGAAACTTGGCATGCATAATAAGTAGATCCCTAGATAATTTTTGATAAATGTTGCTAACATAAAGTTTTTTGAAAAGGGCACCTATTTCTGAAAATAACACAAAAATTGGTAAAGGTATATAAATTATGGTGGAGCGATGAAATTTGGCGCAAATGGTCACTGACCCCGCAATTTTTTTGTCGTTAGTTACTTATTCGAGGTCTCTTACCTAGGACCCCAATTCTCGACGTTAAAGAAAAAATAGAAAAATATTAATAACAGCTATCCAAAAAGTGATCAGATTGAGAACAAATATTTGTCGCTATATTAGCTTAAATTAAAAAAATAACAGTTTTTTATATGAAGGGCCCCGATTCTTGAAGTTTTTTGAAAAAAACACAATTAAATATCATTTAAAGCAAAACGATAGAATCATGGAATTTGGCACAAATGATCACTGGGTCCCTTAGTACCAAATGCTCTAAGATCATTTGCAAAGAACCGTTACTGCCGAAGTTAATTTCAAAAAATGTACATACTTTTAACGCCAAAAAGCTGCAAACTAACCGATCGTGTTTTAGTAGAACAGAGGACCCATATTTTCAAAAGTAAAACAAATTTTGTATTATTGACTGGTTTATTTATTTAATAATAAGTTTTAAAATTACTAAACATTCTGCTCATCTAGTTTACCTAGACGTTTAGCGCTTTACCTTAAAAAATAGTATTTTTCTTTTCTAGGGACGAAATATTTTTCTATAAGAGTATTTTCTTCTCTAGAAAAGAAAATGTATGAAATAAAGAAGAAATTAATTATGTATCTATAATCTATGTATATAATCGGGCATAAAAGGAAAAATCGTGCGGAAAAATAAAAATTGAGCGAAAAAGTAAAATCGCAAGGAAAATTACTAATTTCCGCATGCTCATATAAAAAAGTGACAATAGGTACAGAAAACGATTGCTTACGTAGACCCAATTTATTTGCACAACGTTCTGTAATAAAATTGGCCATACTGGCAGTATCTAAAAGAACAAAAACCCTCTAAAAATTACCCCGAATATCCCTAATTTCCACCACTGCAGTGGACAGCAGCACAGTAGATTGCGTGCACGCATTACACTGTAAAGTCTGAGATGACTGCTCAGCATTTTGTGTGGGAGTTGTATTTACCGATTGATTTGATTAAAAATCAGGGTTGTTTTCTAATACACAGGGGGCAGAATTAAGTGGGTGGATGACCGCAAACAATTACCACATATTTTATTTTGCTTTACCAAATTCCATCTTGCGTGAGGCGTTTCTGCTAGAAAAAAATGACATCTGTATAATGTATGAGAAGCAGGCCAAAAAAGACACTTTTGTCTATTTTTAGATGTCGTTGTATTCGAGGTGTTCTGATAGGGCACATTTTGAGAGTTTGGGCCTTTTGATTTATTTAAATTACCAGGTACCATATACTAAACTGATTCAAGGGCTTTGCATTGATTTGTTAAAAATGTAGTTAGCTGTTGATAAGTGGGCATATCTGAAGTGCTATGTTCTATCTCAAAATCTGTTTTTGTAACAATATGTTAAAAATTAAAAAATCCCACATATCATCATTAAAGTTTAATACTTTAAGTGCCTTAAGATTCTCTGAAAATGTATCCAACAAATGCCTTAAATCTTTAAATGATGCTTTTTGCATAGATTAAGAAGTGTATATTTCATTAAAATACGTTGTGGCTAAAAAACGTTTATTTTGATACCTGTTGACAATTGTGTCATATGCAATTTGATAATTGAGTCCCGTCATGGGAATGGTTTTAATTAAAGAAAAAGGTTCATCTTTCAATGAAGCAACCAAGAATTGAAACTTCTGAATATTTGGTAAATTAGTGTTGTCATGTACCAAGCTATTAAATGAATCAAAAAATGCCGGCCACATTTTTATATCTCCACTAAAAACGGGAACATTGATTGTCGGGAGCTTGGCTCCAGAAGTGGAGGGGTCTAAGGTATTATTAATACTTACCCTAGGAATAGGGGAAGAACTATCAAGCTCTAGTTTCTTGGCTTTAATGCCGTAAAAATATTTATCGACCAACTTTCGTATTTCGTCCTGTTCATCAAAATCAGTTTCCTCGACCACGTAATTAATTAACTTGTTATGAATCTCCTTAAATTCCTCGTAAATAATTTCCGCATAATGGGCTCTAGCCAAAAAATTCTGTTTATAAAATTGATCATTGACGGAGTTAATCCCATAATCATAAATCTCTTGTAGTCTATTTAGTGGAATCTTACGTTTAAGCGCCAATTTATTAAGTTTTTCTTTATCTGTTACCGAAGGTGCAATGATCTTTTTTATTTTGTTAAAATAATTGAAGCTAAATACTTGCTAATACAGTCATTATCGAGTTTTACTCAACTTTAAAATATTTTTTAACTTTGCCTTTACTTTGACACGCAGTATATATTTTATTTTTTACCAGTTAGTGATGAACACAAAATAGAATAAAGATTATTTCACCTTCCGTGCGAGTCGAACGTTGGAAACATGCGAGAGATAACTAAAGAATAGAATAGAATAGAATAGTTTATTAACGACAAAGTCAGTTTACAAAAAAATGACTAGAATCTAGGTTAATTTAAGTTAGGTTAGTAATATAAACTCTAATATCAAATAACATTTTAAACTATAGTAGTTTATAAATTTAAATTGTAGCTTATATTATAATAACACTTTTTCTGACTAGTTAAAGGTACCCTAGTTTATTGATTTGCTTGGGTTTTTATTTGTAAATGAAAAATATAAATATATATGTATCTACATAATATCAAAAGTTAATAGGAGAATTAATTTTAAATTTTATCACAAATTACATACATAAATCATAGATTAAAATATAACATAAAAAATTTTAAACATTTTTAAAATCAAGTTTTATAAAACTAAAATTGGTAACAAAAACACAGTTCAATAATTTAAAGCTTTTTTAAATTACGTTTTAGAGCTTGATAACCAATAGAGAACAAATCTATATTATCTGGCAAGTTATTAGCTGCCCTGGCCATTCGCCATAATGGTACATAAAATCCATAATTAGTTTAATGAAAGTCAACTGAAAAAAGTTCATTCTGCCTTAGTCTCCTTGTTGGTCTGAAGCTAATAGATGACAATAATTCTGCACAGTCAATGTCACCATTAACAATCCTGTGCATAAAACAAATATCATAATGTTCTCGTCTTTTGGCAAGAGAATGCTAGTTTAGGAATTGCAGCATATCTGTATAGTGTGTGTCCCTACCAGAGATATTAAGTTTAAAGCCAGTCAGTCGCAGAAACTTCCTTTGCACTCTCTCAGTTTCTGACTCATGAGCCTGATAGTATGGAGCCCATACTACACAAGCATACTCCAGAACAGACCTTACAACAGCAATAAACGTTCTCTAAAATAATAATATTGTTAAAATCTTTAAGAGTTCTATAAACAAAGCCCAAGAGCTTCAGTGCCATATTAATAGTTAAATTTATATGTTGTTTAAATGTTAGTTCTTCATCAAGCTACATCCCTAAATCCTTCACTAGTTTAGCCCTAGATATCTGGAAGCCATTTAAAGTATAGTTGAAGTAAATAGGATTTTTTAGCCTGGCAAAACTTATTATTTGGCACACGAACTGGTACCCAACCTAACCTATCCGGCTCGAAGGACCAAAATCTCGTATAAAGACTTTTTTTAATGCAGACTGTAATTATATGATTTAAAATATTTTGAAAAAAAATGTATTTAAATCCCTTCAATTTATGAATTAGTTTGAGAACTACGAAACGCAAATTATAATGTAAAATGGGCCTACCTTGGTTCTTCGTGATGCCGATCTTGGTAGCGCTACCATCTCCATGCCTTTTTGGAGGTGCACTCGCAGGCTCGTGCAAAGTGTCCCGTCCGTTATGATGGAATGGCTGTGTTATATATCAATGGTTAGGCCATCATAGTGTAATTTAGGTTATAGTTTAGGATAGGTGTGTTGTTTGAATTTATTTTAAAGCTCTATTACATATCATATCGAGTAAGAAAGTTCAATTGAAGAATAAGTGGTTTTGCTGTAAAGATAAATAAAAATTAAGTGATACCACTCATCGCAATAATTGTCTAATATTAATTACAAATTAACAAGCGTGTTAAATCTTCCCGTAACTTATTACTCGTGTAAGTATAGTTTATTCTTAGAATGAGAATAACATAAATGTAAAGTTAATCCGGTCGTTATTAAATAAAGGTTAACCTTTTGGATGATTTGGTCGCAAAGTAATAATAAATTTTCTATTGGCCAAAGAATTCAACTTCGTTTAAGGGCGGCCACTCCGTGACACTTTGAAACGCCTGTGAGGTATGGGAGTATCTCCTGCCGCGCGAATTGTAACGTCCAATCCCAATGCAGCCCGTTTCGCGGCTTTTAATATCAGGTTTGTACCCAGCCCAGCTTGCCAAGTATACCAATGAGCGTGATCGGTCCAAATCGGCCGCCGTCGCGTCGCGAGTGTTGAGACATACAGGGGATTTTTTGGCACATGCAGAATCGTTACTATGGACGGAGAAGTAAAGCGGTTTGGAAAAAAAACAAAACTGAGGCTAAATGTCAAAAGAAAGAAAGTTGTAAAAATAAAAACAGGAAATGTCGTGTGTGTGTGTGTCAGTATAGGTATATGTCTTTAATTGAAATTTTGATTACCTAATGAAAACAACTGTTAAGTGACATTTTTTTTCATCACCGGTAATGCCGCGGGTCGACAGCTGGCAAAATGGGTTGTTTTGGCATTCTTTTCTGTTTTGAAGATAGTACAAATACAAATTATACTTAGTCAATATAGCTGAAAATTCAATTTAGCTTCCTCTTTAAAAGTTAGTCGAAAGTGGGTCAAGGGGTATTAAACTAAAAGAAATAGTCTGAAATTAAAAAAAAAATAAGTTATAATTTGTGTTGGGGGGTTGGAGGTATATGTCCGTCAAAATATGGGTTGTGGAGTTTTAAACTAAAATAAATAGACTCTGAAATGTAAAACAATGTTTTTTTAAAGTAATAATTTATGGTAGGGGTTTGGATGATATATATCCATCAAAATATTGTTTGTGGGGTGTTAAGCTAAAAGAAATAGTGTGTAAAATTTGAAACATGTTTTTTTTTTAAGTTCCATAATTTAGGGTGGGGGAAGGACGTTTGGAGAAATGTCTCTCAAAATATGGGTTGTGGGGTTTCAAACAAAAGGAAATAGTTTGTAGAATCTAAAAAAGTATTTATTTTATTTTTTTAAAAGTAATAATTTAGGGTGGGGGAAGACGGCTAAGGGTATTTCCTTTAAAATATGGGTTGTGGGGTACCAAATTAAAAAGGAATGATTCTGAAATTTTTAACAATGTTTTTCTTTAAATTTTTATAATTAATAATTTGGATTAAAGGAAGGATCTTGGCGATATTGTATAAATACGTCAAAATATGTGAGGTCATTAGATATCAGATACAGGGTCAGTTGCTTATAAAAAATAGGGCAACTTGTTATTTGGCAATTTGGACCCCGTATGGAATAAAAACTAAAGAAATTTGGGAAAAAAATTAAAATATTTTTACTTTAATTGCGTCTTTCCTGCATTTATCAATTCTCAAAAAATGGAAGTATGGAAATGAGAGAAGAAGAAGATATATTAAAAACCACTAGTCGCATGTATATGGGTTAGATTGGGTCGGTCAGACTTTTCCAGGGTATATCCAGACTTTTCTTGGGTGTATCCACACTGTTTAGGGGTGTATTCGATACAGTAAAATTCTTAGTAAAAAATTAGGTTTTATGATGATCCCTCGCTAAGGGAAGTAATGTAATCATCATTATACTTTGTAGCCACTCTAACTCGAAAATCTCTGCACGAATCACAACAAAATTTTACATAGTGATTGCTTGTGTTGACGGGCAGACCCCTATTGTTTTTAAGCATTTCTCTACTACACCCTTCAGAGCTACCCCAAAATAAAAATACTTTACTTCTCTCGCTAAGGGAAGTAATGTAATTATCTTAAAATCGCACTTTGAAATTTTCATGATCCTCCACGAATTTTCAGGTTCTGAATAGTGATAAGCACGAATCCAGACGCCGTCGCTCTGTCTGTCGGTTGATCTGTCGATCTGTCTGTCGCCTACTTTGTAGCCACTCTAACTTAAAAACTCCGGCACCAATCGTAACAAAATTTTAGGTATTACTTGTGTTTCGGAGCTACCCCCAAAAAACTTCATCCCTAAAAAAAAATTTTTTTTTTTCTTACAGTTTGATATTTTTTTGGAAAGCTTATAAAAATCGTAGTTGAATGGAGCCAAAAACATAAAAATGCAAAAACTCTAGAAAAATTCAATTTTTTGTGCCATATATCTCGAGTTATGGAACGAAATGTTAAGTTAATAACATCGCCGCTTAATAGTTAATAACCGCGAAACCGATTCATACAAATCGGTTTCGCGGTTTTCGCGTGATTACCTAATGGACAAAAATCTTAGTTTAACGGCACTATATATATATATAGGGTGGATTCTTTAAATGGAACGGTGCTTCTAGCGGCTTTAGGGAAGAGGTTTTAAAAAAGCTAAAAGCGAATCTTTAATGATTTTTTCCGGACTTTCCGCTCATGAAAAAAAAAATTTGGGGCCCCCAGCTGGAGGCCAAGGGCACACCAACTATTTTTTTAAAGAAGAAGGTACCACTTGTGGCACCTTTTTGGAAAGCTTGTTAAAAAGGAAATTCAACGCATTAGTTTTTTTTGACATCTGTCAACCAATGTGTCAAAAATTTAAAAAAACTTATTTTTTGTCAATTGTTTTACCTTCAAAATAAACTACATATTTCTCTATTACTAAGCGGAATAAAGAAAATACCACTCAAGGACATTATTGGCGGCTCATTTGGGGGCCCGCACTGGAGACCCAGGGCCTACCAACATTTTCTTCATGAGGAGGTACCTCTTGTGGCACCTTTTTGGAAAGCTTTAAAAAAAGAAATTCGATGAAACAAAGTCTGGATACACTCTGGAAAAGTCTGGAAACACCCTGAAAAAGTCTGAATACCCTCTGGAAAAGTCTGGATACACTCTGGAAAAGTCTGGAAAGACCCTGGAAAAGTCTAGAAACACGCTGTAAAAGTCTGTAAAAACCCTGGAAAAGTCTGGATACCCTCTAAAAAAGTCTGAAAAGACCCTGGAAAAGTCTGAATACACCCAGAAAAAGTCTGGATGGATTCTGGATAGACCCAGAAAAAGTCTGTATGCATTTTTGAAAAGTCTGGATACACCCTGGAAGAGTCTGAATACAAGATGGAAAGTCTGGATACACCCAAGAAAAGTCTGGAGATACCTTGGAAAATTCTGACCGACCTAATCTAACCTATGTGTATACGACTAGTGGTTTTTATATATTTTCTTGAGCAAGGGAAGTTTTAGAGTAAGCCTTTACTAGACTCATCCTTTTTATTTAATTATATTATTTTTGATTCTTACATTATTTCCTGCCATTCTACTGATGGTATCTAGTTAGAGTCTAGGATAATTTGGCACTAAACCAACCCAAAATAATATTTTTTTACTAAACGTCGTTATAAAAATTATTGATTCCGGCGTCGAATTTTCTGAAGCCGAATTAACCGGTTCCACGACGAGTCGGCTGCGCCGAAATGTCCCTATCCCATCTGATTATGTTTATCTGTTTGCTTGGAATATGATGAGGGCTAAAAATATCCGCTAAGACTCGTACTCTGCTAGCGCTCTCCCCACTTTTACACCGACAGCAACTTTTTTTCATTGGATTTTTTCATATTTAAAAAGCATGAGAAAGGTCACAAGTTTTGAAGAGGTTTGACTTCAATTTCAAAAATATTTGCCTGCGGCGCTATAAGTTTTTCAATCCAGAATTGCGATTATAGTTATAGATCCTTTTAAGGATTTTATGATGTCATTGCTTTTTAATATAAATTTGTACACACTAATTCAACCCAACCCCTAACCGGGCGGGAGGGGGGGAGGACTTGAAAAAACCTGTGCGTTTTACTTAAATTTCAAAATTGTACACCCCCTACACATTTTCGGGTACGTGCAGCGGCGTTTTTACAAGAAGGGGGTAGACAGCGTAATTACCCCCTTCCCCAGAACCTAAAAAACACAAATGTTACACAGATGAAAAAAGGAAAAAAAATACATTTCATCCTACCTCTTGTTTAATAATTTTGCCTGCGACGCTATATTTAATATAATTTCCCAAAATCTTCGGCTGCGCATTTATGACCTGATTCTGGCAATAAATGTAGAATCGAGACATAGATCTTACCCCAACCCATTTTTTTAAAAATATGTTTGTTACAATTTTAATTTCTATTTTAACAATTTTTATCAATAACATTTAAAACGTGCAAAAAATGGCATTTTTAGTTTAATTTTCTCAAAATTTCCGCATGCGCCGCATTTAAAATCTCATATTAAATCTACCTAATTTAGGTTACACCTAGATCCATCTAAGGATTTGCTACCTTCCTTTTAAATTGGTATAAACAATTTTTTGAACTATTTTAACCCAACACCTATTAAACAAACCCTCCTCCCCCACTCACAAAAATAGCCGCAATCGTCCCCGAAGTATGCATTACCCCCCCCCCTGGAACCAGCTTTGTACCACTAAAATTATTTATAACAAACTCAAAAAGTTATGAATTTATTAAATTTTCAAATTTATTAACTCCGGTTCACCCCTTTTATAACCAACTCCCTTTAATTTATTCTTTTTTAATATTGTATTGTCACCAAATCTACATCAGCATACAAAATTTCATTAAAATCCATAAAAAGAAAATTTGCGAAAAATGGATCATAAGATTTAAAAGTATACGGCTCCTGTGAAGCTAAATAAAAGATGGTCAATGCTCTCTGGTATAAAATAATTCCAAACATAACACTATAATAAAAATAAAATCACCCACTCCGGCCACCATTTACACTCCGCCTCTCATCAAAATAGGAAAACGAGCGCGCAAGAATAAGTTTGAAAAAGCCACCACATTTGGGCCTGCAGAGGTTTTACAATCCCACTTTTTCTCCCACAGTTTCTAACATTTTCAAAAAAAAATTGTATTGTGTAGTAAATATGTAAACGCAGGGCCGAATTTTCATTAAAAGTGGGACTGTAGTTTATTTCCTACAGAAATTGTGGTGCGAAAAAAAATTAATATTTTTTGATCAGGTCAAAATTCCGCCCTACATTTTTCTTCCATCTTTACAACACAAAAAGAATCAATAAAATCCGTTTTACTGTTTTTCCAAAAAAGCGGGATTGTAAAACCCTTGCAATGACGACGGAGTGTGCCCCCTTAACTCAAGTTTGCTTTCTCTTGAGGTTCTCTTCGTCCAGAATCGGGATGCCGAATAGCTGGTGCCTTGTCCTTTGGTATGCCTCGCAGTCGCTATTATATGTCGAGATACCTTTTTCGTCCTCCCGCAGGCACGGCAGATCGAGTCATTTTTTGTGTCAACAGCAAACAAGTGGGCTCTCTACAAAGTTCCTGGTCTGTCTGCATCCTGTATTCTCTCCTTAAGGTAGCTGCCATGGCATCGTTGGTCCAATTGTTGAGTTGACTTTACATCTGCCTCCTGGTGGTAGGTACCTAGAAGTGGTTCTAAGCCTACATATTGGGTACTTGCCCCGTTCATGGGGTTATATTCTTGACACCCATACTCTTGAGAGTGAACACATTTCTCACTTCTCACCTGCTTTGAACCATGTGAAAAGTCAGAGAAGCAAATACTAAACGGTGACCACTCACTTTCCAGGCATACAGACCCTGGTGAGCTCGTCAGCATTCTCGTTTTCCGGCACCTTCATATGTCGGCCCAGTATCACTTGTTTGCTCTATCCCAGGAATACCAGTGCTTTATCACATTTCTCCACTAAGTTATTAAAAAATTTAAGTTTTTATGTAAAAATTGTATTTGTTTTTTTGGTATATTTTTGTTCTATTTTCCATTTTCATAAATCGTTACAGTGGGGTTTTCCATGTACTGTTAATATGAATACAATATATTTTTTTTAATATTCCTTTTACGTGCTGAGGAACTCTAGAAAAAATTGGACAAAAATATTTGTATTATTAAGTAAAACTCCCATATATTATATCATGCATTCTTTCATTACAAAAACTTAGAGAGTTTTTATCTAAAGAAGGTTTTTGGCATATCACGGTGTAACGAAGTTACATAATTTGCATAACTATGCGTACCACCGTAAATCCTTTTAAACTCCAACAAACATACCGCAAAACATCACACTGCGCTTCAGATGAACACTTACATATTCTGTAATGACCTGAATATGGTCACTATATTTAATTTTTCGAGTAAATAAATAACTCTTTACTGTTTTTTTTTATACCATTTCTTCTTACGGCAAGGTTAATAGGACCCTTGTTAAGTTACTCTCGAAAATTAAAAATAAAAGTATGTCCTAATTCTTTGAAAATCAAAAATTGAATTGTCTTTGTTTCCTTCTGCCTGGAACCTTGATCCCTCTAATCTCTTTTGGGAATATCTGCGTTATAGAAATAAGGAATAATAATACATTATGATATTTTGAAAATAAAAGTATTAGGATAATTTTTGTCAGACGAGGGTTCAAAATTCAAAGATTCATTAAACTACGCTTAAGAATCTCTTTATTGTTTCTTTACAATCTATTGGAATTTTATACTATGAATAAATTAAGAAAAGGAAAAAACCAACTTAAGGAATATTTGTTTGATTCTTAAACTTACTTTTTCGTTTAAAATAAAAAACTATAAACGTTTAAAAAATTCTTGTCTTAGAAACTATTGAATGACTAGGTACCGTGTATGAGGTTACGACAATTCAACTAAAATAACTAGAAAACCATTTTCTACGAGTTACCTATTTTTCCAAACATAGCTCTAGCAGATACACACACACACACGCACACACACATATACGCAACCCTAC
Organism: Oxystoma pomonae; assembly: GCA_963921995.1. Classification (NCBI taxonomy): domain Eukaryota; kingdom Metazoa; phylum Arthropoda; class Insecta; order Coleoptera; family Brentidae; genus Oxystoma; species Oxystoma pomonae. The sequence continues at coordinate 53,356,370 of OY998166.1, read as the reverse complement.
CATAAAAAAGCAGTAAAACCCCACTACCATATTTTCTAAATTTCTAACATCGAGTCTGCCTGGCGCTTGGTGAAACAACAGAGATTTACTACCGTGCCGACCGCTCTTCCCTGCTTTAGCTCGACCAGCTGACCGCGGCAACCATACCTCACCGAGGAAACTATTATTTATCTATTATAAATTTATGGACAGTGGAATACTGTCTTTTCTGTAGGTTGTTCAAAGTAGAAAGTTTGTACTTTCCTAGCCTCTGATAACCGGCTTCGATAGGTAATTAATTATTTTATCTTCCCTTTGGAAATTAATTACACAACCCACAGAAAAGAACAATTACAAACTGTACAATTTTAGATCTTCAAAAATGTCTAGAAAATTTCCCACCGATCTACCGTATATGATAACTACTATACTATATCCAAACCCCTCACACTTTACATGCTCCCTTTTTCACTTTTACCGATTACCAAATCAACCATAATAATAATATTATAGGTAGACACGCATAATTATTTCTATTTACCCGATTTTATTTTTCACTCTCTCTTGGGGGAAATAGTTACAATTATCATTGCCAAATTATGATAAATAACGAAAACCATATTTAATAAGAGAGCCAAAAAATACACGAACCTGGACACACCTGTATCCACTTAGCTACCCGAAGGCATTTTGTGGGCCTTATACCACATTAATCCATAAGCTGACACCTACCGGCTAAATCGTCTTAGTACCGTCACAAAGCCATACAGAACCGACCGAACCGATTTTTTTTATTTTCTTTTATTTTTTTTTAACAGCCCATGTAGCCGAGTGGCCAAGGCGTCCGCGTTAATTGAAGATCCTTTGAAAACCGCGAGTTCGAATCCTGCTACCGGAAAATTTTATTTGGCTATGGTATATGCACACCACCACTTTACAACTTCAAAATAAAAAAATAATAATAAACCGATCAACGCTCTTTATTTTCGCGATAGACTGAATATGCAAATTGGTTTTACTATAAAACGTATTTTTTAAAATACCTGTACCCATACCCACAATAATATAATATGTTATACCTATGCTTTTATTTTTAATATTTTAGTTTTATATATTTATTGTTACTTTCTACAAACTCTCAAGCAAACAGTGTTAAGTATTAAAGTCTCCTTTCTTAGATATTTTATTTTTGATAAGTATTTTTTTTATTTTATCCAAAAAAATATTTAAGTACGAACGGATTTAAATAATTATAAAAATGAAACGACCATAAGATTTTCCTATAAGTATAGAAGAGTGTTATAGAGTACAGAACTGATGTAAATAAAACAAGAACTTCTATGAAGTGCCTCTTATTAATAAATAAGACAGAGAAACTACTAAGTATAGCGTTCCCCATGGCATAGTCTTACCATTATATTTTTGATTTTTTTTCAGTTGATTTTTCTAAATAATACCGAATCGACTTATATATGCTGATGTTTTGAATATATCGCTTAAACTTATAAAACGGGATTAAGATGAAAAAAAAATTCAAGTTATATTTTGCAATTTTAATTTTGGATCGCATATGTACCATTCTAGCTAAAAATTATGATCTATGAGTCGTTGTCCTACTGTTACCCAAACGGCAGTTATGGGTTGGTCCCCCTAGCTTAATGGTTAAGTCTATTAAGTTGGAGGGGTCTCAGTTTTCTGTTATTTTTGAGTACCATTCGAGCTACAAATTCTGGTGTATGACTTTCCCACTATTACGATAACGGCAGTAGAGGGGTCCCATTTTCTCGGTAACGGGTGCAGCTACAAATTTTATTCTTTGGTAACAAATTAACTACAAATTTGATCATAGGTATTTTACAAAAATATTTTAGGCTTCATCATGACCGTACCATAATTTAGAGAATATTTTTGTGGAAGGTAGTTGTTTTTTTTAAAATAGTTTGTTGTATCAGTTTTATTCTTAGTTAACGTTAAAGATACGTTAATAAGAATGTGTAATTTAATGATCCTTTTTTAATTTCATTAATTTCCTGTAAATTAAAAAGTTTTTATTAGTATCCTTAATTTATCAAAAAATCAAGGTTTTAAACAAAGTCCAGTGACAGATTTCAAAATTACATTAATTGTTGACTAGAATGAAATGGAAAGTGTGTGAACTGACATATTCGTTTAACTTTTTTAAGGTTGAAAAAGAAAGTAAAACAAACCTTTTTTAAATATTCTCTGTAATATTACATTTAAACAAAATATTAATTTTGATACTCATAGGCGAAAAATGAGATTTTCTCTTTAAAAAAGAATTATCAGCGAAGTAAAAGGTAGTCAAAGAAGTGCGGTTTTTTGGTTGCCCCCTAGTGCACAGCAACCACATCTTTCAGCTAACAAAGCCTATTTTATAAACGACATTGATGATGTACTCAATTGTTACTTTTTTTTGAGGAGAATATTCCATGTTGGAATACTCAGCCAAACATGGGCTTGTGGAAAGTATGAAAATCATAACCAGACACAATACCGAGCGATTGGCTCGATGGACGTTTGAAATGGCAATGCAAAAAAATAGAAGGAAAGTGACCATTGTGCATAAGGCAAATATCATGTAAGTAAATAGTACTCAATTAAAATCTTTGGTTCCAGACCATTATCCATATACTGTTACTTATAGTCCAAAATCATACCAGAATAACGACAGAAATCAGACATTCGATCAGAGAGTTTCATTACCAACCTTAATTTCTTATCGTAATTGCTGAGATGAGGCTAATAGTAGAGGTCTTACAGGTTTATATTTTGTGGATGAGACGTTTTCAGTGAGTCGCAGACCGTCTCGCCACGGGGACGTTTCGCCGCGAAAAGTAAAAAAAATATAAAATAATCATTTTACCCTGGTTTGGTCTCGTGTTTTTTTTTGGGTTAGGTCGCGTCTCATTTTGCCCGGGTTTGCTTGCATGCTTTTTTTTGGGTTGGCCCACGTACCGTTTTGCCCGGATTTGGTCTCGTGTTCTTATTTTTGTTGGGTCAACTGCGAGGTTACCTATTATTTTGTCTGGGTTAGGTAACATATTTTTTTTGGGTCGGGTCATGTGTCAAATAAAAAATGAGCCTCCATAAAATCTTTAAAAAAAAATCATGTGTTTTTTAAAAAAAATTTAAACTTTGTTTGTAAGTAACAACTTTTTTTAGAAGTTTAATACCACTCCTACCCTCTGGCCAACACCCCACTCCCAAAACTAATCATCTCCGCGTCTAGTGAAAAAGATTTTTTGTGCCAACTTTGATAAAAATCGGTTAAGCGATTTTTGAGTAATCGTGTTACATACAGACAGACATCCATACAGACAGACAGACACCATGAAAAAGTTTTGTATGTTTTGATCACCTTATTTTTAGAAGAAATAAAAAAATTGACGATCTCAATAGCCTCCATACTATGTATGGACGGCTAAAGAAATATGACAATCAGGAGGGCCGTTTGGGAATCAATATATTTTTCCAATTTTGAAAATGGTGGGGAAGTAAAGGTACGTTTTTTAGGAAAAAAGGACTACCTGATAAATTACGGTCCGCGTCGAAACGGCTCGCAGCGAAACGGCCGTGGTAAAACGTGGCGTACTCTAGATTTCGAAGGTTTGCAGGTGTCCCAAAACTCTGATACCTACTTCCCAAGCAGGTTGTCTTACAAGCAGGACATATGCGGGACATTTTACGTAGGATACTAGGATTTTCTAAAGATTAGTCGATGCGCTACATCGGGAATTTTAGCCATATTGAACATTTTATAAAAGAAGCAACACATTTAGTATTATTATACAGGGTACCCAAGCAGCATTTTTTCGAACTCCGGCTGTTTCTGACTCGGTCCGACGTCAGATCAAGTGAAAATTTTAGTAGTCTTTTAAGTAAGTAGTTTAGTTGACGACATAGTCTTTTTCAGAAAAGCGTTGTCGACAGTAAAATAAAATGACTTTGTAAGGACGTCGGCGACAGAGACGTTAGTTTTCTCACTGTTATAAATCACGGTCGAGTCATGTAGCCTAGTTGTCTAGCATGATTGTATTAACTACGAAATAACTGAACGCGACGTTGGTGGATGAATCAGCCAGAATTCGTTCAAACAAATCGCCCTGTTTCGTCGTCAGCTACAATTAGGCATTTTGTCCAAAAAATAACGTCAAAAAGAAGACCCGACGCCATAACTCTTTTGTTTTTGACAATTTGTACTGGAAGGATGCCTAAAAGGAGAACAAAAAAATAAAAGGGCTTTTAGGCACACTAACAAGTTTTACAGGAAGCAAGCTAAACAAGAGAGATGACCCCCACAGGAGCAACCAACAGATCCAATAAATCAGGTAAAAGAGAACTTGGACAAGATTAAAGTTGGGTTTATATAGGAAATAACATAAGATAAGAAATAAGAATAAGCTATTGGTGACATGTGATCACCTGGATAGAACTCCGGTTTCTTTAGTTTTTTTTTAACATTTTTTAGTTTTTTTGTCGAGATTATGACAATGACAAATGACAGGTAAACTTCAGTCGAGCTTTGTGCAGGCACAGACGTCGAATTCCAATTCTGGTACGGGACGACTTATACCCGTTTACACAGCTGACTTAAAGTGCAAAGTTGGGCGCATCTGGTGTAACAATTATGGAGATGCTAAACTTCCAAATCAGTTACATCAACCGAAAACAATCTAAAAAAGAGAAGATCAAAAGATCTTGAGAGGAAAGAACGAAAATTCAAAATTGGATGAGTGTCCCACAAGAAACACACAAAAGGCCAAAGCGAAAGGAGAAACAATTAAACGATGTTTCGCCCGGGGTAACCAGCGTGGGCTCGTCAGTGGATTCTCTAGTCACCCTAAATTCAGACATCATTTAACATCATCGCACACTCTGACTTCCAACTCTGAATCACTCACAAATAGGCATCGTTCCGCATGGTACTTATTATAAGTCACCTGATACAGGTTCGTCCTGGTTTCTTGTCTGGTTAAATCTAGTTAAATTTTGGTATTTCGTCAGAAACGCCATGACATCAAAGCAGAAATACGCTCACCACTCTTTATTAAGCAATCAAACCAAGCTTTGTAAAAATATTTAGTAATTTATTTTTTGTGAAAAATTTACAAATTTAACAAAAAAGTATATAGATATATATATTTTTATTTATTTATTTTTTCGTATTTTCAAAGAATTTAGAGGGCGGGTCTATTTTATTAATAATTTACACAGTAAAGTGGCCTTGATTGAAGAATTTCGTCTTCTAAATGGTCAAAAGGTGCTACATAATATAATCACTAATTATTGAGAAATATTTAAACATTTATTTCCTTCAAAGTAATAAATATCTAGCGATTTCCAAAACTATTTACTTCCAGTCAAAATTAAGTGCAGTGATCGAAAAATTTTAGGTGTAGAAAACATATTACATTTTTAGTACAAAAATGACGATGTTGTTGGTCGTCGGATTTGGTTAGTCCGGAGCTACTACGAGTCGACCATTGCCGTCGAAACGACCAAAATTTTGATGTTCCATTTCAGTGCAAATGCCGGTCTTAAGGTCGTCGCCATAAAGTCAGTTTACAACGTCGAAATGCGACGTCCAAATGCTGCTTGGGTATCCCATTAATAATGGCTTCGGGAATAAATCGGGAGCTACAAATTTACTCAAAATAATTTTGTTTTCCTGGTTGCCCCCTAAGGGACTCCAATCACATCTTTCAGCTAAAAAAGCCAAATTTATGTCAAAATAGTATGCACAACTGCATTAAAAATATCATTATCGTAATCCTTGAAAAATCCTACACAATTTGGAACCCCCAGGTGTACCGTTAATTTACCCCTTTACTTGGGGGGTGAGAACATGTCACTTTTTACTGAAAATTTACTGAAACTTATGTGTCAGGTTAACTAACTTTTTTTCTTTGAGAGGTTTACTAAAAACAACTTAAAAAATGCCAGTATATATTTTTGATTTTCTATATAAATTCGTATTTTTTGCTCTTTGGAAATAGTTGAAAATTACCAAAGCTAAAAACCGAAATTTCTGTAATATTTTAAATAGATAGGTACCTATCAATATTTTTACTTCATATTATTGAGCAAAAGTAATGTAACAGATCCCTGAAAACCGCATTAAAAATGCTTTAATCTTTGAAATGTTACTTTTCATCGTTTACATCGTACAGGGTGTCCCATTTTCGATGGGATTAAATGAGAAACTCCGTTGTTATTGAAGATAGAGCCATGCGGTTCTTCTTGTAGTTTTTGAGCTACAGGGGAAAGTTGAAAAATGCTTGGAATTACCAATTAAAGGTATCTCCCTTAATTTAAGAGGTAATTGAGTTCTGTAAAAATATATCTATGGAAACCTTTTTAGAAAAACTCAATGGTCTTTTCGAAATTTTAGTCTGACGTTTCGCCTCATAGATACCATCATCAGGATCAAAAAGTTAAATACGGATCAAAATGTTTTACTTCATATTTTAGTTTATACCATATTTTATAAAATAAAATAAATATTTGATAAAATATTGTATGTTACACTGTAAAATTTTTCGTCAAATATCTTTTATAAAAGATCTTTGACAAATAAATTTTATAGTGGAATACCGGCCTTAGCTATGGAAATTTTTATAAATGTTCACAAACCAAAACCACAACTTTTAGATTGACATTTCTTAGGATTTCTTTTTAGTAAACGTAACATAAGAAGATTACCCAACTTTTAAATAAAAAGTGACCTTTCGTCTCGTTCCACGAATTGGTGTAAATTGGGGGTATATGTGGGGGGTACAAATTGTGTAGATATTTTCAAGGATTATGATATTTTTTATGCACGTTACGCATACTATTTCGACAAAAAATAGTTTTTTTGCTGGGAGATGTCATTGCTGCTACCTGCACTGCGAAAAATGGTGGGCTATGATAACTCAAATAAGAGTTCTCCTAGACCCAGCCGTGTTGCCAATAGAGGACAGCTCAGACCTCTGGGTTGTGAGGACGAAGTCCAAGGGATTGCAGGGAAATACGGTTCGTGTATTGTAGCCCAAAATATGCATAAACACTGTATTTTTTTGGCCATTTGGGCTGCCAGAATTCAACATCTAAGTTGTGGTGACTCATGATCTTGGCTGGGAGAACTCTGCCTTTGGACTACCAGAACTCAGCACCTGGGTTGTGGTAACTCATGATCTGGACTGTGAGAACCCTGTCTCTGGACTACCAGAACTCAGCATCTGGGTTGCGGTAACTCATGATCTGGGCTAGGAGAACCCTGCTGTCGGGTTACCAAAACCCAGTGCCTGGGTTGTGATAACTCATGATCTGGGCTGGGAGAACCCTACTTTTGGGCTACCAGAACTCAGCATCTGAGTTGTAGTATAGACAGTCGGGGTAACTTTGAACCATTATGGGTAACTTTGAGCCACTTGTAAAATTTAGTTAAGGTTAAGACACATTAGAAGTTCCAACATATAATTTTCTAAGTTGCTCAAAGTTACTCACAGTCATTCAAAGTTACCCCAAATTACTGTACTGGTATTTTGAAAACAAAAATAAAATTTATTTTATTTTGTATTATATTTTTATAATAAAGTACAAAATTAAAAATATTTTAGTAGACGAAATAAATGCGAATTCAAAAAAAAATATCTTGATTTTCATCTCCAGCATGAACGCTACTACAGATAAAAAACCGTCAACTAGGGAGCATTAAAAATTGGTTCGTGGTTTTCTCAAAAAAAAAAAAAAGATTTTGTGATTTCAAAAAATAAAATAAAATCCAACGAAGCCTTGACTCTCAAGTCACTCCAGCTGACTGTATACAAAGTATAATGAATAAAGTATAGAATGTTTAACTCTTGATATAAGATTAAAAGGGCATTCAAAAGGAATCATCACTTTTCCTGACAAATTTGATTTTAGAATACTTAGGCTTTGTACATATATTTTGTTACTTTAAATGAAACCCCCTGTATTTTGTCTAATTTTAAGCTAAGCAGGCTTTATCCCTTGCCAACAATGCTGAATCACTCAAAAACTAAACGAGATTTTTAAATTCTTATTAAATTCAAAAAAGCACACAATAAACAAGGTGTTACGTTGAAAATACCAAAACATGTATGCAATTTGTAAATTATAAATGTCAAATTTCAGATAAGATGATAAGGTATATAATGAATAACCTGTTACATAAAAAAAAACTTTAAAAAAAATCTTCTAAAATATCGCATTTGAAAATGTTTGACCGTGCAAAATATAAACAAAATGAAATATTTTAATATAAATATGGTGTGTTAAAAACAAAACCTAGAGGCTGAACTACAATGCTAAACCCGTCGCTTAGTCTAATTTGCTCAAGAAAATTACAGATATATAGGTGTAAATTAGGCTTAGGAAAGAGTTAGCGTTAGTAAATCTCAGCCAAACTGTTTAAAATACAAAACTGACGCTATATATTTCGCACACCCTACTTTCATATTATTTAAAAATTACAATAAAATACATTAATATTTTTCACCGTGAACCTGCCGCTGCACCGGCACACTAACTACAGCACAACTGGAAATGAAGCCAACCGCCAGCCAAAGCAACCCGTAAGCCCGAATATGTGCAAAACTTGACATTCGGCCACTACCGCCTATAATCCGATTCACATGTGTAAATCCCTAGGTTTTACTAGTAGGAAAAAATAAACCATGATGATAAGTTAGAACAATTCAGGCCTTGAGTTAGCCCAGACCATGAATTAACATAGAACCAAAAAGTTAATACATGAAACTGGGCTGGGGCAATCCCATGCCTGAATTGTGGTAGCCCACGACTTGCTGAGTTCTCCCAGCTAAATTAAAATGGTTTGGGATAATCATACCGTGTGTTATAGTATCGCACGGTGTGAGTTCTGTTAGCCCCAAATTTTCAACCCACAGTCGTGAGTTGACCCCGTTTTCTCAGTGTAGGTAGCGATTCTTAATGGGACACCCTGGACATTGGGGCCCTGGACAATTTTAGAATAAAGATTTATCCCTCTTCATGCAATGGAGTTAAAATCACACCCTAAACGTAAAATTTTTTATTTGTTTGCCAATATCTCAAAAACTATAAGCATTTTTAAACAACTCTTGTGGCCTTCAACACCCACACCGATGAATTAGGCACCTACCAAATAAAGCACGAGTAGTTACCCAACTAACATTTAAGGTCAAACTTTACTTAAAATATAGCAACTGTAGGGCACAAAATTTTCTTGACGAATTCAGGAGAGGTAAAATTTACCTTATACTTTTTCCCAAGTTGGGGACAAAAATCAAAGAAATTTTGACATCAAAAATAGGTTACATACAAAATGTTCCCAGCAAGTTATTGTGGACCTGAGGTAAACAAATCCTACTAGTGATAGAAAAATAGGAAGTATTTGGTAAAATTTTACCAAAGTTATGGCCCATGTTACCATCTTAGTGCCCTCTTGAACAAAGAAATATCAGTACAAGAAAAGGGAATTATTAAATTTGTATTATATTATAAGCACAGATGAAATTTACTGAACTTGCAAGAAGACAATGGAGAAGGGTTAATTGTCTAAAAAATAAGTCTTAACAATTTTATAGGTAAAAAGTAATATCTTTCAAGAAAATTTCCATGCGCAAAATTTTGTTTTGGTATAATGACTATATTTTTCAGTTGCAAGCGGTTTATATTAAAATCCAACGATTTGCATGCCTTCTATTTTCTTTATCTTGATACGGATATCTCAAGCGTTCACTTTTTCTTAATTTGTCACTTCAACGGCAACTTTGTTTGACGGGAGGACAATTTCCCAACTTCGAATTACAAAATAATTGTATTTTTTTTCAACGTTAATTCATTAATTAATAAACTAAAATATACCGAGGCTTCCTAGACCTTAGAATAAACGCGCACGGTTGAACAAATTGTTAGAGATAGACGGAAGACCAGTGAAGCATGTCTGTTTGTAACCCACGTTCAATTTCTGCGACCAATAACGTTGTAGCTTTCAGTAACCGTCATTTTTTCGTGACGGATTTCCAAAATATTGATTTTTTAGTAAAAAGAACTAAAGTATTTTTATTAGTAAACTTTCTTAAGCAAATGGATGATCAGGGCAGTGCAAGCAATACTATGAGTTTATCATAGGTTCTCCATTTTTTGAGATGCACCATTATTGTTTTTGCTCTTTTTTTGTGATCCAAAGGCAACATTTATGCAACTGTAGTACCAAATCTTAATAACTAATTAATAACTTAATGCCTACATGAACAAAGAATATTTTATGATGCCAGAAAGAGTTTCAGAAAGTTGACCTGCACTAGACCTGTTCTTTCTGATATTTTTCCAGTAGAATTCATGCATAGAGCCTGATTAAAGACAAAGATGCTTCATGTCATAAAAAACGAAAATTTGGAAGTCATTAATAAAAGCAAGGTGGCTATGCAGAATTATTCTACAACTAGATTGATGTAACAAATAACCCGAGAAATAACCATTTTATTTTTATAACAATTTTATTTTTATAACCCAAGCCAATTTGTTTATTTCTTACCTTTTGTTATTTGGCGTAGGTATTTAAAAATCCTGGAGAAGAGCAGTTTGTTAAGGCTAATTTATGCTCGCATTTTAGATCAAGATAGGTCAACACGAGCTGATTTTTTTTGGGTAAAAAATCTGCGCATGTTGGTCTAGGTTGCAAGCATGAATTAATTTTTAAAACTTATTAAATTAGTTATGTGTAGTATTGAAGATCAATAAATGTTTATTAAAAAAAACTTTTAAAGTACAATGCACTAAAAATAGAAAATAATTTTTTATCTTTCTGATACCATAATAAAAGCGATGGATGTAAATTAAAAAATTTAGCTTTACGTTGACAAACAGAACTACAAAAGATATATATTCTTCTTCTATTCGAATAATAAACATAATGCTTTCATCTAAAGAAGCTGAGAACGGGCGAGTTTGCCGTGCTTGCCAAGCCTTTGAAAATATCGTTAGGTTATAAAGTAATAAAACTGTTTCTTAGATGAATTGTCGATGTGACCGATGTACGAGCGAAGATGTGATACCTATAGTTAAAATTTTTAATTTGCACCCATCGCTTATAAAATTATTTTCTACTTTTTAGTGCATTTATTAAAAGCTTGTTCTTTAAGAGTTTTTTTCAATAAAAATATATTTTTTAGATTTGTACCCTAAATCGTCCAGTTTGAATCTTCCATATTGTGAAATTTCATATCCTTGTTAAATGACATTTATCATCAGATGTTATGATTTTTTTTAATTCGTTTTATTTAGATCATAAGAAAAAAAACTAAGTTTCAGGGGTGGATTATTTCACTGTCATATAAGGTTCTGTTCAAAATTAATGACAATAACAAGGCGCCAGGCAAGTTTCTAACGAATCACTAGATAAATAAATAAATAAATAAATTTAATTAATGATTATTTTTTAAAAAAATATTTAAATAACCAATGTCATTTTTTAGAAAACTCCCCTTGACTCAAATAATTTAAATCAATAGCATATAATGAAAAATACTCGGAAAAACATTTTTACATTCATTTAGCCTGCAATTTTGTAAAAAAATGCCCATATTTTAAAATTTTGAAGCTGACAATCTGCTTCTCGACTACCAATTTGCCAAATTCTTCACCTTCCTAAGACTTAAATAATGGCAGTTTTAATAGCTCGGTACTATTGGTCTATTTGTCCTTTAAAGTGGAATTTGAGCTTGTGCTTGTTGCATGATGGATACACCGGAAAGAAAATATGTAATCGAATCTTAAAAATTGATTTAAGGCAAACATCAACTAACCAACTTAAAGTTAAAAAAATGCAAATAAATACATACATGATGTATACGAAAAGATAGGTTATCCCAAGTCACCCAAATTTACATGATACATTAAATTAATATTGGTGGTGTGTGGTCGCCTTTAAATAGATTAGGTGTTAAATAAAGTAGCTCCGAAAATAAGTTAAGTTTCTATTAAATAAGTGATGAAAAAAAGAAGATATCACCAAGTATGTAATACTGTAGTTTTTAGGCGAATATTTTAAACCATTTAGAAGCTACAACAGCGAAACCAAGTTTTAAGAAAACCACAACAAATATTTATCAAAGGTCACCTTGAAGTTGGGAGCCACGAAGTCGGGTTTCACACCGCGATAAGAGGTGCACTAAAGCGATCCACAAACGGAAAATAAAGTGCGCCCTCAAAAAAAAATTATGATTACCATGATGAAAGCATTGCTGGAATCGAATGCGGAAATAAAAAAAGAAATTAGACAAAATAGAGCTACCATACAGGAGGAATTAAAAAGCATAAGAGAAAACTTAGCAGGAGAAATAAAAGAAGAAAATAAGGTCTTAAAAGAAGAGATTAGACAACTGAAAGAAAAGTTAAGCAGAGTCGAACGCGATAGTAAAAAATACAAGGTTGTCTTCCACGACATCCAGGAAAGGAACGAGGAACTTTTAGATTTAACTTCTTGCCTAGATCTCATAAATCATGCCGCATCAGTGACGTCCGTTGTTTTCAGCGCCTAGGAAAACCGATTGAGGGGAGAAAAAGACCAGCAACGTTAGAATTCCAAAGTTACTATCTAAAAAAAGAAGTTCTAAAAAACACAAACAAACTAAAAGGAACTGGAATTTATATTTCCCCCGAGTTCACATGCAAAGATTACGAAAAATTTTAAGAAAATATTTAAAAGAAGGTAGGGATAACAAAAAAGAAGCCGAAATTAAAAATTATAAATTAATCGTCAACAGTATAGTGTACACACCCAAGGAGTTGAGAATCATTGAGAAAGAAAAAACGTAAAACAACAACGAGCACAATCCTGTAACACCAAATCCACAAAAAAGAAAGAACTCAACCAGAGAAGAAGAAGAATGCTCAAACGAAAATCCGCCAAAGAAAACTTACCCACTAAGAAATGAAACCAAAGAATTAGAATTTTAATAGCATTTTACTCATTTGTGTCGCCGTCCATTAATATTAATATTATTTTCAGTAAATACGTTTTACTTGCTTTCTTATCACACTTTCACTTTAACCAAAAAAAAAATATAATTAATTTTAAAATTTCATTTCTTTTAATATATCTGTTTTTGACTGTAATTAAAAAAAAAACTGTTGCTTTTTCACTTCTTTTTATTATTTCAGATATAATAATCAATTTTAGATAAGGTTTAATATACTTATTTTATTTTAGTTTAGCACTAGGTATTTAAAAAAAAATGGAAATTATTGAAATGGGAAATAACTTAGAGAGAGTTATATAAGCAAAAATCTCACGAAGAAGACCATGTAAGCAGGTGCGGTTCCAAGAAGATGCAGAAACAGCAGTTTCCCAGGGATCTTAATTTTAAGGCATTATTTTTATTTGTTTTGTTTGTATCTAAAATTCATTCCCATTTTTGATCTTGTACGAGCAGCAGCTCAGCTTTTCGAAAATAAAACTTTTTAAAAAAGCAATCCGGGACTTTCAAAATATAACTGGCGCAGTCGTTCGGATGTACACCACTACGTAAATGGGCTTTTGCGAGTACTAAACGGGCTAACAAACTTTCGCTGAAAAACCGAACTTTCGTGGTGTGAGTCTTAACTCTTGAGTGCACAAGGATCTAACAACCCCGAAGACCTGGAGAAGACAAATTTGGTGAATCAGAAAAAGGATACCAGCGTCGCAGAAAAATCTGTAAGTGCTACTTTCCTTTTTGCCTCTTCCCGAACCCTCTGAATAAGGTTTCTGGAGAGATAAGTAGGGCAGGTTCATCGCGAACAAAAGCTAGTTTTAAGCAAGTCTAATTGCGGACATATTAATTAAGAAAATAGGTTAAGAGAAAATGGTATAATTTAATACGACGAAGCAGAAACGGATTTAAAAATCTTTAAGTAATATATCATTTGAAGCGATTTTAAGATTCAAATCTAAAATAAAATATAATTAGATTATTTAGTTTAAGAAATAAAAATAATCTAAATTTATCAATATGCCTAATAATAATGCGGCACCAGCAGCACCAGTGCCACAACAAATAAATTGGGATCTTTTCAAATCTCGCCTTAATACGATCAAAGCATACGATGGCGATTTCTCAACCCTTAACAGATTTTTAAGTAAATGTGATAGCATAGTAGCTGACTATGCTATAGCTCAAGACGTTAGTCTTAATCGTCTAATTTTTGATAGCATACAGGGTAAATTAATAGGCAGAGCTGAATTTTTAGTAGGAAACAGGGTGGATTTAACCAACTGGGTTTCTTTAAGGGCTGCCCTAGTACAATGTTTTTCAGATCGCAGAGAACTAGATTGCTTGGTGCAAGAGTTAACAAGAACAAGACCATTTAAAAACGAAAATTTAATTAATTTTGTATTACCGAACTAGAGTACAATATCTTGTAAATACAATCAATCAGAGAGTCAGTCAACCAAATTTGACCCCTGAAAGTATTGCCCTTATGCGATCTCACTATGACAAAACAGCATTAAACACATTTATTGCAGGATGCCCTGGCATTGTTAGGAATAATATGTATTTAAAACGACCGGCTTCTTTAGAAGAAGCTATTGCGCATGTCAATGACTACGAGAATTTCGAAAAACTTTACGGTATTCAAAATAATGATTTTGCAAAATCCAGCAATAAAAATCACAATCAAATGAATCGAAATTTTAGCCACCAAAACACACCTTTTAGTTCCCACCAAAATCCAAAATTTGTACAAAATTACCAAAACTATCCCCAGAATAATTCACAGCGATTTTTCATGCCGAATTTTAACCAACAACAACCACTAAACCCAAATTTTAATAATCAAAATTTTAACACGGCACCAAAATAAAATTTCCCTACCGGACCCATTAACATCCAAACTCGTCAAATGCAACCGAAAAGATTCTTTACAAACCAGCAAGTCTTTGGACCTAAACAAAACGTCTTCAGACCAAATCAAATACCACCCGAAAATCTGCCGAAACCAATCCCAATGTCAACCACGTCGAGAAATACCTTTAATACTAACAATCGAAGATCACAAAATTTTAATCAAAATAACCAAAATCGCCCACCTCAGAATTGGCAAAGATATCCTAAACCCCAATATCATTTCGAAGAATTATTTAAAAACGAATATTAAGATGATCAATCGATCGATAATCCCGATCAATATGGCAAAGACGAATATTATTTTAGTCAATACGACTCCCAAAATTATTATTACCCATATAACACGCAAAACGAGACAACCGAGTCTTATGAACAAACGCTCGAGTACACACAAGAAAATTCTCAAAATGAAAATATCTCGAAAACTGAAAACTCTGACCAAAATCCAAATTTTCAGGAAATTTCGCCAACAAACCAACAACCTTAATAGAAATAAATATTTCTTCAAATAACGCTCTCCCATATATCGAAATCGAAGAACCCCCACTAAAACTATTAATTGATACAGGTAGTTCAAGATCCATAATTAAACCATCGATTATCGAAAAATATTATCCCGATTGTATATATCAGTCACAGAACGTAATTAAAACCGCAGTTGGTAGCCAAGTAACCCGATACCAAGCGTTGTTACCGGCATTTATAGAATTTTTCACAGAATACAAGATTAACTTTATCTTATTTAATTTCCACGATTACTTTGACGGCGTAATAGGACTTTCTGACCTTATCAATATGAACTTAAATATTGACCTGATAAATAAAAAATTGGTAGGTCCTTACATCGAAATTCCTTTTAAGTATAGGTCACCAAAAGACGTATGTTTTAATTTTTCTGTGAGCCCTAAAGAAAAAATTTTAAAAAATATTCCTGTTAGCGTTTATGAGGGAGACATTTTGACAATATCTGGGACGATAAATGATCTTTCCATACCCCAAATTTTGACTACAGCGAAAAATGGGTACGCTTTAGTAGAGGTGCAAAATCACACTGATAGTACAGTAGACGTAAATCTTTCACAGCCGCTTCCCGTCGAATCATTCCAAAATAATATTTACGAGATACACAGTTTCGAAAATTTTTATCCAAAATTTAAAAACGAAAATCTTTACAATCAAAAATCCGATATATCTAAACTTATAAGAAGTGGACACATGAACAGTGAAGAGAGGAAAGCTATTTTAAACGTGTGTCAAGAATATTTCGACATTTTCTTAAAACCCGGAGACCCTCTCACTTTTACTTCAAAAATCAAACACGAAATTAAAATGACAGACCAAACTCCTATTCATGCTAAATCTTATAGGTATCCCTATATCCACAGAGATGAGGTAAAACGCCAAATTGATGAAATGTTGGACAAAGAAATAATTAGACCCTCTTGTAGTCCGTGGTCATCACCAATTTGGATAGTCCCCAAAAAACTTGACGCCTCAGGCAAGCAAAAATGGCGCCTAGTCGTCGATTATCGTAAGGTCAATGAACGGGCAATTGACGATAGATATCCAATTCCAAATATTACCAATATTCTCGATAAGTTAGGTCGTGCGCAATATTTTTCGACTCTCGATTTGGCCTCTGGCTTTCACCAGATCGAAATGGAGCAAAATTCTATAGAAAAAACAGCATTCTCCGTGGACAACGGTCATTATGAGTATCTGCGCATGCCCTTCGGCCTCAAAAATGCCCCCGCGACTTTTCAAGGTGCTATGGACGAAGTCCTTAAGGAAGTACAAAACAAAATATGTATGGTGTATATGGATGACATCATTATATTCAGTACAGGGCTCCAAGAACATATTCAAAATTTAAAATTGGTATTTTCAAAATTACGTGAAGCACGATTAAAAATTCAGTTAGATAAATGCGAGTTCCTCCGTAAGGAAGTTGAGTTTCTAGGACACGTCATAACGCGTGGCTGTATAAAACCAAATCCCCGAAAAATCGAAAGCATATCAAAATTTAACATACCAAAAACGCAAACGCAAATTAAGCAATTTTTAGGGCTTTTAGGCTATTATAGAAAATTTATAAAAAACTTCGCGAAAATAACTAAACCTTTGACCTCGTGCCTTAAAAAGAACGCTAAAATTGAACATACGCGAGAATTCCTAGACGCTTTTAACACCTGTAGAACCATTCTTACTAGCGAACCCGTTTTAGCCTACCCCGATTTTTCGAAGCCATTCCTTTTAACAACCGACGCTTCCAAATTTGCGATAGGAGCAGTCCTTAGTCAAAACGATCACCCTATATGTTACGCGTCACGCACTCTCAATCCTGCGGAAATCAATTATTCCACGATTGAGAAAGAGTTATTGGCAATAGTTTGGGGATGTAAATACTTTCGCCCATATCTATTTGGTCAACATTTTGTTATTAACACCGACCACCAGCCTTTAACCTGGTTAATGAACCTTAAAGAACCTAATTCACGCCTTATACGATGGAAGTTAAAACTTGATGAGTACTCCTATACTATAAAATACATAAAAGGAAAATCGAATGTTGTAGCCGACGCGCTTTCCCGAAATCCAATCGATATAAACGCACTCGAAACGGAATCGGTACAAAACAACCCGGGCGACACTAGTGACGTCATTCAAGAATTCTTAGCGCGTCCAGAAAATTTTATTGACCCTCTTGAAAAACAAAGTCAATCACAAAGTCAATTACAAAATCAATCACAAAATCAATCACAAAGTTAATCACCAGAAAACGAACGTGACAATGACAATTCGGACAACGAAACGGTACACACTTCCGCGGAAGATCCTATTTTATCAATCCCGATATCAGAAAAACCACTTAATCAATATAAAAATCAAATAATAATGACTTTTGGCGATATCGACCGATTACAATATCGATTTGATAAAATATTTAATAGCACAAGGTACTACGTCACTCATCATCTAAACATATACAAGAACACATAATAAAACTATTAAAGGAATTCATAGAACCAAAACAACGTTAGGCGATATTCTTTAGAACCCCTATTTTAGCGCCCACGTTTACGACCATAGTACAGAATATCTTTAAAAATGGCTCCTATAATCTTATTCATTGTCCTATTTTGTTAGAAGATATCGAAAACCGCGAAAATCAAAAAGAAAAGCTCGCTCTCTACCATACCACCAAAACATGTCATCGAGGCATTAACGAAATGAAAAACGCACTTTCCTCAAAATTTTACTGGCCTAAAATGCAAGAGGACATAACCGAATTTATAAATAATTGCGAAACGTGTCAAAGGAATAAATACAATAGGGATCCCCCTGTAATAAAATTCAATCTTACACCCACCAGTTCAAAACCTTTTGACCACATTCATATCGACTCATTTAAAATATCGAATGACATATTTCTCACTATTTGTGACTCCTTCTCACGATACGGCCAAGCTTATCTATTAAAAACATTAACAGGCACCGCGGTAATGGATAGTTTACTAACCTTTACTAGTCATCACGGCTTGCCGCTGAAAATAACAGCTGACTCTGGTACGGAATTTAAAAATAAAGACGTGCAAGATTTTTGTAAATTATATAAAATAGAATTACACATCACCACGGCGAAAAACTCAAACTCAAATTCACCTGTCGAACGTTTCCATTCATCGATTATCGAATCTTATCGATGCTTAAGAGAGGAAAATAAAAATATCTCTCCTGAACAACTTATGCAACGCTCATGCTTAGGGTATAATAACTCAATCCATTGCGTTCATAAATTTACACCCTTTGAAGTGGTAAGAGGCCACGTGAACAGCACGAACCCTTTTAATTTAACCGACGCCGCCATAGTATCCGACTACGTACAAAAGCACAAAGAAACGACACAAAAACTATATGAACAAATAAAAGACAAAAATCAAACAACCAAAGAAAAACAAATCAGAAAAACTAACAAAAATCGGCAAGATCCACCTGATTTTTCAAACACCTCCGACGCCTACGTCCAGACAAAATCTAGGCCCAAGGATACTCCCAAATTTACCAAAGTTAAAGTAAAAAGCCAACACGGCATAAAAATATCAACAAACAAAGGCGCATATCATAAAGCCAGTTTACGCAAACCAAAGGCAAAGCATAAAAATAAAAAGAAATCTATTTTACAGGTTCCCAATGAGGGCAACGAACCTCCTGGCGAGCAGCCTTCTACTAGCACTCGTACGCCCGTTCGGGACAACGACAAGTAACAATTATATACAGATAACTACCCTCAAAAATCCTATTCTCCCCGTTCAACTAGGCAACTCGAAGTTGACATATACCAAACACACATTTTTGCATTATATCGATTTAAAACCAATAATCAATCAATTTATAAAAATTGAAAATTATGTCTTAAGAATAAAAAATAACTTTATGCGAAACGCGACAAATCCTATATCTTTCCACGGACTTTTTGAGAACTTGCTTACAAGAACGGAATACCTATTAAAAACCACACAAAACAAAATTTTAAATCTTCACCCTATAATAAGAAAAAAAAGACGCCTAATCAACGCTATCGGTAAAATCAATAAATGGCTATTCGGCACCCTTGATTCCGAAGACGGAGATCGATACGATAATGCGATTTTTGAATTACAACAAAATCAAAAAAGTATTGTCAAAGAGGCGAATCTGCAAATATCTCTTTCGAAATCTTTAATTAAAAATTATAATAATACGATAATAACTTTAGGAAATAATCAAAATAAGTTAGAAAAGGGCTTACAATTACTTCAGCTTAATATAGGCAAAGAGATACAAGATGTGAGCCATTACTTAACCTTTCAAAGCATATTGTCACAAATAAATTTAGACTGTCAAAATTTGATAACATTTCTCGATAATTTGGAAGACGCGATAATGTTTGCAAAATTAAATGCTTTGCATAACTCTATTATTTCAAGTAATGATCTCATACAAATGATCGATTATTTAAAGACTATCTATAAAGAAGAACAGATACCAAATTTTAACGATATCTTATCAATTTTTGGGAACGCAAGTCAAATTTTTGAATTCAAAATTAATTTTTGCTATACATGTCCCTATTATCGAACCAGAAATCTTTACCTTTTATCATCTTATTCCTACTATCCAAAATAACCAAATATTTATCCCTCGCTACCCCTATTTGGCACGCAACCATAAAAAGAGCTACTTCCAAGAAGAAGAATGTCCATCCTTAGAAGAAACCTACTACTGTCAAGAGAGATTCACCGCAGAAGACAATTGCACGTTAAGACTCACCGAGGGTTTCCAACCACAAAACTGCCCTTCCATAAAAGTGAATATGCGAGAATCCGTATTAGAGCAAATCAGTCAAGAAGTTTTGCTTATTATGCCCGCTAAAACACTGATGATGTACACGCAATGCAGAACCAATCAATACCTCCAGATCAATCAACCCGTACTGGTCCAGATACCCGAAAAATGCCAAGTCCAAATCAACGATCAAAAATTCAAAAACGAAAACCACCTAGTCAAAGGACGGCCACTTATCCTACCAGAAATTAAATTTGAAAGCTACCACAATCCAGAGGAGCAGATGTTGCCAACTCTAAACTTGTCAAAAATAGATATTAACAATATCTATAAATTAAGTGATATGGCCAGGCAATTAAAGCCAATAATCACTGTTGATGGCTTATCGATGCCTTCAAAATTAACGACATACATTATCTCATTTATAATAATGATCATGATCGTTATATTGATCGCTTATTGGAAAAGAAAAGAAGTCTTGAAGTTCATTAAAAATACAACTTCAAGCAACTCCAAAACTTGAGAAAGTCAAAATGAGGTTTTGAATAGAAGCTCCACAGAAGAAATAGGAGTAAGACACTCCGTCGAAAATAACTCCATAATTTTTTCAAAATAACTCCGTCATTTTCGAACTTTAGGAGGGAGGAGTTATATAAGCAAAAATCTCACGAAGAAGACCATGTAAGCAGGTGCGGTTCCAAGAAGATCCAGAAACTGCAGTTTCCCAGGGATCTTAATTTTAAGGCATTATTTTTATTTGTTTTGTTTGTATCTAAAATTCATTCCCATTTTTGATCTTGTACGAGCAGCAGCTCAGCTTTTCGAAAATAAAACTTTTTAAAAAAGCAATCTGGCACTTTCAAAATATAACTAGAGGGAGCTAGGATGTAAAACTATATTATGTGAGGACATAAGCCAATTTAATAGTTTTTCTTCAGAAATCTCAGAATTCAAAATACTTACCCAAAATATTACAAGCATAAAAAAAATTTTTAACAACTCCTTGGTTCAGCTGGAGATGAAACAGTTTGCTTTTGATGTAATTGTTTTGACAGAAACTTGAAAAGTCAACTTCTTAGATTATATTAGGCTTAACGGATACGATATTTTTTACAATAATGTCACATTTAACCAAAATGATGGAACCGTCGTATTTATTAAGAGTAAATGACACACTGAGGTAACTGAGCACAAGATTGCAGGCTTAAATGTTTTCAAATTCATTATAAATATATCCGAAAATTTTAAAATATCTTTAAACTCAATATACCGATCGCCTAGTCAAGATTTGGACAGTTTCTTATTATCATTGCCTCAATTTCTACAACTTGACCAACCTTCCTATCTTGGAATAATAATTGAAGACATCAATATAGACACATTAAGACAGGATAGGAGAGATAAAATTGACGAATATTTAAATACCATACATCAACATGGATTAATTTCTCTCATTAATGAGTATCAAAAAAGTTGCTTGGATCACATACTTGTAAATAGAATAGATAACATTAACAAAAACAAACTTATCTAATTAAAACACAAATTACAGACCATCATGCGGTCGCACTAACACTGCCCCTCGATAACCCTTCGACGGACAAAATTATGTACAAAAACCTCAAAACAAATTACGATCGCTTAAAGAGTCTTCTCCAACTCGAATCATGCAAAAACGTTTTTAGTGTACCTGACCCAATCGTAAGCATGGAAAATTCTGTGCAAACATTTAGTAAACACATTGAAAACTCTAGTACAATAACAAAAAAACATAGACATGAAATGAAAAGAACTCCCTGGATAACTAGAGGTATCACAAAATCGATAAACAAATGAGACAAACTATTTAAAAAAGTAAAACTAAACCCATATGATGAACCCTTACAACTCCAATACATAAACTATAAAAAAAAATTCACTCCCTAATACAAAACAAAAATCAGTACTATAAAATGACTTTCAAAGAAAACAAAAACAACCCAAACAAATTTTGGGGGATGGCAAAAGATGGTCTGGGCATAAATCAAAGAAATATTAAAATTGGACACATAACAGACAACTCGGGAAACACTCTCACAAATTAAAATGATAATTTTTTTGCAAGTATTGAAAAAAAACTAGCTGAACAAATAAATATACCTAACCAAAACAAATACTTAAAAAAATTAAACACAAAACACAGAATTAAAAAATCATTTTTTCTTGCTCCGATCACAGAACTAGAATTAAAAAATACAATCCTAACAACCTTAAAAGCTTAAACGTTAATACAGCACCCGGATATGATCAAATAACTCCATTTCTATTAAAACAAACGTCAGATTTTGTTACAAAACCCTTGGTTTATTTATTTAACAGGTCTTATATAACAGGAATCTGTCCCGCTCATTTAAAGGTGGCTAATATAAAACCTTTACCTTTACCAATACTCTCAATTTTTGCAAAAATATATGAAAAACTTTTAAAAGCAAGAATGGTTCAATGTTTACACAGCAACAAAATTTTAAGCAAAAAACAATTTGGTTTCCAAGAAAATCTAAGCACAGAAGATGCTCTAGCATTTGTGACAAAAAATGTTTTCTCTAAGCTTGACAATTCAAAAGCATCGGCAGGCCTCTTTTTAGATCTAAGAAAGACTTTTGACACTGTCGATCACAAACTATTATTAAAAAAATTGCAAATTATTGGGTTTAGGGGTGTAGTACTAAAACTAATTAAAAGCTACCTAACAGAGAGAACTCAAAAAGTCACTATAGAAGAATCCACTAGTTCATCAAGAATAGTAGAGCTTGGCGTACCCCAAGGAACGGTGTTGGGTCCAGTATTATTTTTTATTTATATTAACGACCTTCATGACCACGACCTTGCTTTTTAATGCATATCCTTTGCAGATGATACAGTCATTTTAATTGAAGGCAGCTCATGGGCTAAAGTAGAGAGCAAATGTCAGGTTGCTCTAAAGTGGATAAAACATTGGCTGGATTTAAATGTTTTAACTGGGAAAAAACCAAACCTTTGCCATTTTTTGTAGATGATCGAACCAAGCCCAATCTTGACCAAATCACTCTTCATAACTGCAACAATATTAGGCATTGCAAATGTTCCTTGTCAATTCAAACTGTACAATCTGTAAAATATTTAGGAATTATTCTAGACAGTCAATTAAGTTTCAAATTACATGCAAAAACACTAGCTTCCAAATTAAGAAAAATAATTTTTTTCATAAGAAAACTGCGGAGCTCGTTAAACATTCAAAATCTTCAGTATGGTATTATAGCCATCCTCGGTAAGAGTCGAAGATATTCAACAGCTCTTTTATTTAAAAATTTTCACGTTTTCCAGTTAGCCCAATTATATGCATACAAAATATTAATTTACATTTCCAAAAACATTAAAATTGTAAAAATAATAAATTCAATCCAAAAAACAAGGCAAGTAACTCTCAACACAGCCGAAATTCCTAAAAAAATAAAAAGCTTTCACAAAAATGCATATCTTACATGGCTCCAAAAATATTTAATCTTCTTCCTGCTGAACTAAGAGAAGTTGTCAATCATAAACCCAAATTTAAAAAGTTTTGTAAAAAACACTTACTGTCATTAAACATAGAGGTTCTTAAATCGTTATTCCCTTAAAAGGAAAAAAAATCATTTCAAAATAAAAACTTTACCGAATGCTAGTTTTACCTTCTAAATTATGCTAGATTATTTCAATTAAGATTGATATATTTACTTATACTTATTTTTACTTACTAACACTTATATTTTCGCTTATCAAGTTTATTTTTGATTTTATACTTTGTATAACTATCCACTCAATTATTTTTGCATACAATTGTAAATGGCACACTACTGAAGAAGGTGGAGTAATGCTGCGCGCTGACAGGGTACTGCCTTAGTAGCACATGTGCTACTTTTTTCAGATTCCAGTGACCAAATTGGATAAAATTTTAACTGTAAGTATATTCTTTTGTGACATTTTATTGGAATTTGAATAAAGTTATTTATTTATTATTAATATGTAGCCATAGTTCAATTTACAACCCATATACAATTTTACTGTATAATAGGTAAGTATAAACATTGTTATAATTTGGGAAATATTTCCTTACAAAACAGGTACAGTAGTCAATTTATAATTAAGTAGATATTGAATAATTCAACAATAATGCGGGTTTCATGATTATAGGCCTCAATACTTCAGCTCACTGTGAGTATCCTTTATCTGTATGAGAATGAGTGTGAGCTTTAATGTGTTTACATAACAGCTAGTTACACTTTCTAAAAAAACTAACATTTTACTGCCTGTGTACGCACTTTATGTGCAAGTTAGTATACATTATCTTGGAATTTATTTAAATTGGTCAGTCCTGATTACTTTTAATAGACCCCTTATATATAAAAATTATTTTTACCAGCATTTAATTTAATATGTCGTTCTTCAGGTTTGAAAAAATAATGACACAATTATCATGACATTACACATTTCTTTAAAATTGATAATAAATATTTATTATCTGACACTTCATTCATGACAAATAGGTTTCAACATGAAGTTTTGTTAGTAGCGATTCAATATGCCAAGATATTTGTCTACTTTTGTGAAAACGCAAATAATAACGCAACACCGTTCTCAACTAAAAAGCCAGTTAACTCATTTTCGTTTTAGTATCCTTTGGCCTATGATCGGTGTCATATTGACACCAAACTGACAGAAAATCCATGTTTTGCTTGTCAATTTGGTTATAAAAATGGCAGCCACAGTAGGCTAAAGGGCACTGAGGCGGTAGGAGTTAACAGGCTTTTTAGTTTAGAACGGTGTTGACCGGTGGTCGGTGAGAAGAACTGCTGACCACTATGGTGTTAACAAAGCCACAGTTTGCATAATAAGAAGCCGTTGGCTGGCTACACACAGTTTAGAAAGAAAAGAAGGCACTGGCAAGGTTAAAAAGAGTAGTTAACAAGAAGACGAAGCGTTGCTCATTCACTTGAGGGAAAATCCATTGGACTCCGCAGTGAACGCAATCTCAGTGACAAATTTTCCTGCATCCTGCTCCACGGCAAGTAGGAGAATAAAAGGTTTAGAGTTCCGTTGCCGTACTGCTGCTAAATCATCACCGTGATGAAGATTACTGGACACGGGTAATATTTACCGATTAAAAAATATTCCAATCCGCCTCAGATCGCAGAAGAATTAAGGTTTATCGGCCTCCACACTCTCGGCTTGATGAGCGATACACAAATTAAATAACCAGGGCGGGTCATTTTTTCGTCAACATGTAGGGCTGGGTTAGTGCACGGGGGCTGAGATACTATGTATTTTAAGAGTGATATCAATAAAACAATTAATGTCATTTAAATAGAACGTTTACAATAAATGAAATAACAAAGTCACATATTTATATGAAGTCTTCAATTAACTAGTTTGTCTACACCTTTTTTTGTTCAATTGTTATTCACTGATTATAAATTTCAGACTTTTTAAATCTATTTACACTGCTGATACTCATAAAAGTAGTGGAAACTGCGACTCTGCGTCGACGCTCCGTGTGTTGAAATTTTTCGACACAGTTGCTTTTCGTCTTTCCAGGTATGTAGAAATTTTAATTATTCTTCTAACTTAAACTACATAATTTAACTTTAATTCCATTACCGATGAGTTAAAGTCTCTGTAGGGACATAAAATTCTAATTTCTTGTGGATATTGACTATGTTTTCTTAAAATAATCTTTTTGCACGCAATTTTGCATTCCTATGGCTGCCTGATAATTTTTTCATTCCTCATGTAGGATCGATCGATTTTGAATACATCAAAAAAGGAATTATAAGACATGCTTATGATTACTTCTCATGGAGTTGAAAAACTAAAAGTTTCTGTTTCTTTCAGACTATTCTTGTCATATTTTGTTTTGACATATTAAGACTCAAAGCAGTTAGCTTAAAATAGGAATTAAGTATCTTACTAAGGAATTTCTTGCTTAGAAGTAAGATGGCAATCAACCCCCTTTTATTTTCCTTCATTTTTTTTTTAATAATTAAAATCTCATGTTTGTGCGGGAAATATTTGAATTAAAATTTTACCCAACGTAAAGGTTTTTTGACAGATTATTTTTTTTTCCTTATTTAAATTTTGGCCGAATTTACAGAAAAAAAATTTATTGTTGAATTTTGCAATATCTACTTAATTATAAATTGACTACGTTACCTGTTTTGTAAGGAAATGTTTCCAAATTATAACAATGTTTGTACTTACCTATTATACAGTAAAATTGTATATGGGTTGTAAATTGAACTATGGCTACATATTAATAATAAATAAATAACTTTATTCAAATTCCAATAAAATGTTACAAAGAATATACTTACAGTTAAAATTTTATCCAATTTGGTCACTGGAATCTGAACAAAGTAGAACTTGTGCTACTAAGGTAGTACCCTGCCAGCGCGCAGCACCACTCCGACAGCGAGACCGAAGAGGAGGTTGATGTAGATGAAAATATAGATGTGCCAGAGGAAGACAATCTTTAGCCATTGTCCGATAACCAAGTCAACAAAGACCGTTTTTATATGGGGAAGAATGGCACTAAATGGAGGAAGGTATTGGTTCGTTCACCAATGTACATAAAAATTGTGTGTCGTCCCAAACAAAATTTCTCAAAAATATTAATTATAATTATTTTTAGTTTATTTATAATTTTCTAAAAAAAATAAAATTTCAATTATCTTTGACTCAAATATTTAGTTCCTACGACTATTTATTGCTTTTTTAATTTTCTTCAACCACGCGAGATAAATATGCCTTTTGCCTCAACAAGAACGCCGTGTGTCGACGTAAAAAACAGAATGCAAATATTAATTGCCAAAATAAGAGCAATTTTTATCTCGATGAAGAACGTTAGCTGTGCTACTGTGTGGTGAACTCAATTATTCAAAACAAAATCAATTTTAATTTAAAACAGTGATTAAACTCAATAACTCAATTATAAACTAATTTAAGTGCTCTATCTAATCATCTTCAATCGACAAGCTGCAGTCAGTGGAGTGGTAGGCCTACCCTGGATTTATGGACACTGGAAGCCGGTAAGTTGGGATAAAAAATGGCTCGATATTATTTCTCTAATCATTTTTAGAAAAAGGGGAAAACCCGCAGAAGTCTACTTTGAAGCTCGACCTAGCTGTCGAAGGAACTAACAACTTTTTTATTTAGAAGAAAAAACTGAAAACTATTTTTGGTCACATCGAGCTGGATGTGGACCTACGGGAACATCTCTTAAATAAAATAAAATAATTTCCAAAAAAGAAAGTTAGTAGTAGGTAGTCACCTAAACAAAAAAAAGTTTACGTAGTTTTATTTAATATAATAAAATCATAGGTACTTAGCTACTAAACTAAGCACATAAAAAAAGGTATACATAGTTTTATATTATTATAATAAAATTAAAGCAAACATTTTTTTGTAAAACACACACAGTTTTTGCCAACTATTTTAACTAAATTTGGATATGTGCATTTATTCATTAAAAAGAAATATTTATACGAATAAAATTTGTTTTGCTTGCTCAATTTCTTAAAATAAAAGGTTAGATTGCTACTTAAAGTCGTCTATATCTAATAGGTACATTGAAAATTGATTTTTTCTATTTTAATTAAACAAAACTATATTCAATTTTTATTTTCAATTTTTTCGATCTATTTTGATTGCTACACGAAGCGATTTTTTTCTTCATACCGATAAAAGTCTCGAAAATTTTGTACATTTTTCAAGTTCCTGATTACTATTTATTAACTTTTTATTTTTGGTAAAAAATGGCTGAATAACTTAAAAAATATCAAAATTTACGCCAAAGTGAGTATCAAAAACTTACCGAAATTCACATTATGGCAAATAAAGTCAGCAACGGTGACGAAGAGAGCACACCGCTTTTTAGGTGCATGTATTCGAGCGTCCAGAAAATCTATGATCAATTTTACGAGCATCACAACCGGGTTATCATACTGATCTCTGATGGTGAGGATGCAGCCTTTAAAACTGATGATAGCGTTCGGAAAATTTTGGATTTAATGTACTACCAATATAAAGCTTGTTATTTCAAGTTGCCACCAGAAAAGTCAAATTCAAATCAACATTTGCCAACAAATCAATCCCCTACTCATTCTCAACCATTTTTTCAACCCAAATTAGATTTGGAAATCCCTATTTTTACAGGAGACATCGAATCATTTCAATCCTTTATTGATATTTTTGAAAATACTCAAATTTTCAACCCTCAAATCTCATGTAACTGGCTCTGTATTCAAAATACTAATCCTGTCTCAACCTCTAGTTAAAATAATGGCTCAACCTGCTCAATTTGTAGCTCTAATTCGCACAATATATTTAAATGTCAAGAATTATTATCAAAAAATCCTCAAGATCGATTTCAACTAGCCAAAACTAAAAAATTATGCATTAATTGTTTATCTAAAGCACACATGACATCTTTATGTCAATCTAGCTCTAAATGTCATAAATGCCAATCCTCTCATCACACATTTTTATGCTTCTCAACTCGTGGAAACACCAATGCTACCACTGAATCCACTCAAAATTCAAACAATCAAAATTCTGATCAACTTTTTTCTGATCTAACCAATGTAAAAAGAGGTACATTGCTTTCTACTGTTCGCATAGAGGTTTTAGATAGCAATGGAACTTATCAACCCCTGCGTTGCCTCCTAGATAACGGAAGTTTGACATCATTTATAACCTCAATATGCCTCAATCGCTTAGGGCTCAAATCATCTCCCACTTCTGTTCAATTGACTGGTCTAGGTACTATGCAAACCTTTGTAGATCGACAAGTGGCATTGGCTATCCGCCCTTTTCTAAGATCCGATCCTGTTTTTATAGTAGATGCACTAGTTGTGTCAAAAGTAAGTGAAAACTTACCTCCTTATAAGATCTCAACCGATAATCTGTATCAACTTGCTAATATAAGATTAGCTGACGAGCAATTCCATAGCCCTGGACAAGTTGATATCTTGTTAGGTGCTGACATTTATGGAAAGCTTCTGGTCAATGGACATATCCGTGGTGGTCCTGATCAACCTGATGCAGTCAATACTGTATTTGGTTATGTGTAAATGGGCAAAGTTCCCGCTAAATCTCCTCCAATCGTCACTGCTATGTTCTGTCATATCAAAGACTCAACTTCTCTCGATACCCAAATTCAAAGATTCTGGGAGATTGAGGATGTTCCTCAAGTCAAGTGTCTTTCTGAAGATGATTGAAAGTGTGAGAACATATATCAGGAAAGTTTTCAAAGGGATGCAACAGGAAGATTTATTGTAAAACTGCCCTTCAAGGATAATATTGACCCTTGCTTTCCAGGAACACGATCTCGTTCGAACGTTCCATAACTAAAAAGCCTCAAATTTTCTCTCAATATTGTGACTTCATTCAAGAGTTTCTCGATCTTGATCATATGGAGGTATCTACTGAAGTTACACCCAATTCTTTTTGCCTGCTACATCATTGCGTTATTCGCCCATCAAGTCTGACGACTAAACTTCGAGTAGTGTTCAATGGATCTGCGCACTTGCTAAACCAACCCTCTCTCAAACTTCAAAGTGATATCTTCACAATTCTGCTTAATTTTCGCACCTTTGCTTAAACGACTTGTTTATGGTCTAACCTAATCTCCATACCTTGCTATTCGAGCCCTTCATCAATTAGCTGAAGAACATTGTTCTACTTATCCTTTAGCTGCTGAAGCTTTACGCACAGTGACTTACGTCGATGACGTAGTTACTGGAAGCTCAAATTTCGAGTCTGCGCAGTTGCTGCGACAACAACTTATTGATTTATTAAGACAAGGAGGTTTTGAACTCCAAAAATGGTCCAGTAACTGTCCTCAGCTCCTTAATCAGCTAAACCCATCTCAAATATCTATTAACCCTGTAAGTTTTGAGTCAGCTTCAGCTGCTGAATCCTCTTTCAAAGTCCTGGGCTTAGAATGGAATGCTTCTACCGACAGATTTTCTGTCAAATTTTCGAATAAACCATGTACTAAACGCAATCTTCTCTCAAACCTGGCTCAAATTTTTGATCCGCTTGGTATGCTTTCTCCAGTAACTTTCCTTATCAAGCATTTAATTCAACAGCTCTGGAAGCTAAAGTTAACTTGGGACTCTACTCCTCCTCCAGAAATTACTCAACTCTGGAACAAATATGTTCAAGATATACCAAGACTTCAAGAACTCCAACTCCCTCGGATCATTATCTTCCCTTCAACTCAACGTATCGAGCTCCATTGTTTTGGAGATGCAAGTGAAAAAGGCTACTGTAGTGTCTTGTATTTCCGATGCTTTCTAAATTCTGGAGAAATATCTGTAACTTTTATTTGTGCTAAAGCAAAAGTAACTCCATTGAAAATTGTATATCTTCCTTGACTTGAACTAAATGCAGCAGTTCTATGCGCTCGATTAGCTTCTTTTGTTTTAAAGTGCTTTCACAATCAACTGCAAATCAATAAAATCCATTGCTATTCCGATTCTATGGTAACTTTAAGGTGGATCAATTCTTCACCTCATGAGTGGCGAACTTATGTTAGCAATCGTGTTTCTTTCATACAGAACAAAGTCCCCGCCTTTTCGTGGTTCTATATTCCTTCTAAGCAAAACCCAGCAGATATAGGCTCCAGAGGAATGCTGGCTTTCGATTTAATCAAATCTTCCTTATGGTGGGCGGCTCCAGTTTTAGCTGATCCTCATTTTCCTCGTCATGAACCTTTCAACTTTTGTGAAACAACTGACAGTTCTCTAGAACAACGTCCTGTAGTTCAAATTAATTCTGCTACTATCACTCCAAACTTTCTCGATTCTCTGCTTCAAGATAAGTCTTTTTTAGATGAATCTATCCGCATTCTTGCTTATTCTTTACGATTTATTAATAATTGTCGATCCCTGAAACTCAACAAGCCCAAATTTTCAGGAAGTTTGTCTTCATTCGAAATATATAACTCTACTTTATGTTTTGTCAAACGTACTCAATCTCTATATTTTTCGAAAGAAATGGAACTTATTCAGAACAAACAAATAGTTCCAAAAGCTTTACTCAAACTTTCTCAATTTTTTTATCATCAAAATGTTCTACGAGTACGAGGTAGACTTAAAAATGCTCTTATTTCATTTTCCAGCAAATTTCCAGCCCCCCTTCCAAGTCGTTGTATTCTGACAACTCGAATTATTGAGGCAACTCATTTAAAGTATTTACATAGTGGAGTACAAACTACCCATTTCCTAATCCTACAACGATATTGGATTTATGATGCTAAAGGTTCTATTCGAAGAGTTCTAGCTCAATGTATAAAATGTTGGAAAACTAAACCTACTTCTACTACACCTGTCATGGGAAATTTACCGCTAAACCGTGTTTCGCCTCACAGACCCTTTCTTCATGTTGGTGTAGATTACGCAGGCCCTTTTGAAATTTTCATGTCTAGAGCTCGAGGTACTATTAAACTTAAATCTTATTTATGCCTATTTGTGTGCCTTTCTATTAAGGCAGTCCACTTAGAACTTGTGAGTGACCTCACTGCCAATGCTTTTCTAGCTGCTTTCAAAAGATTTATCAGTAGACGTGGTCGCGTAGAATCCATCTATTCTGATAACGGTACTAATTTTGTCAAAGCTTATAAACTTTTAAATCAATATGCTTCCCAAGCTGCAGCTAAGGAAAATATTAGTTGGCATTTCAACCCTCCTTCAGCGCCCCACTTTGGCGGCATGTGAGAGTCCAACATTAAATCTGTCAAGACACATTTGGTGCGTGTTCTAGGAGATCAAGTTCTAAGTTACGAGGAGCTCTACACCATCTTTACTCAAATTAAAGCAATTGTCAATTCTCGACCCCTTACTCCAATCAGCAATGATCCCAATGATTTCAATGCTCTAACTCCTGGTCATTTCCTGACCATGGAGGCTTTAACTGCTCCTATTGACCCTAGCTATCACTCAATCCCCATGAATAGACTTTCTCGATGGCAAATTATCTCTAAAATTCAGCAACATTTTTGGACTCGCTGGTCCAAAGAATACTTGCATACTTTACACCAAAAGGTGAAATGAAATAAACCCACCTCACAGCTCAAGCCTGGTACTCTGGTACCCTAAAATGGCAAAATAATTAACTTAAACTAGCTAATTTAACTTTAATTCCATTAACGATGAGTTAAAGTCTCTGTAGAGACATAAAATTCTAATTTCTTGCGGATATTGACTATGTTTTCTTAAAATAATCTTTTTTGCACGCAATTTTACATTCCTACGGCTGCCTGATAATTTTTTTATTCCTCATGTATAATCGATCGATTTTGAATACATCAAAAAAGGAATGATAAGAGATGCTTATGATTATTTCTCATGGAGTTGAAAAATTAAAAGTTTCTGTTTCTTTCAGACTATGTTTTTCATATTTTGTTTTGACATATTAAGACTCAAAGCAGTCAGCTTAAAATGGGAATTAAGTATCTTACTAAGGAATTTCTTGCTTTGAAGTAAGATGGCAACTCAACCCCCTTTTATTTTCTTTGATTTTTTTTTAATAATTAAAATCTCATGTTTATGCGGGAAATATTTAAATTAAAAATTTACCCAACCTTATTTAAATTTTGGACGAATTTACAAAAAAAAAGTTATTGTTGAATTATGCAATATCTACTTAATTATAAATTGACTGTTTTACCTGTTTTGTAAGGAAATCTTTCCAAATTATAACAATGTTTGTACTTACCTATTATACAGTAAAATTGTATATGGGTTGTAAATTGAACTATGGCTACATATTAAAGCAGGACAATGTAGCTCCTTTAAACTGGACTTTAGGTCGAATTATCGAGATTTTTCCAGGTTCCGACGGAATTGTTCGGGTAGCAACCGTAAAGACACTTGATGGATTATTTAAACGACCAACTGTTAAGTTGTGCCCATTACCAATAGAAGAACAACACTAAAATGCTTCGCATTTTGGTGGGCGGGAAATGGTCCGTACACCAATGTACATAAAAATTGTGTGTAGTCCCAAACAAAATTTCTCAATAATATTAATTATAATTATTCTTAGTTTATTTATAATTTTCTAAAAAAAAATAAAATTTCAATTATCTTTGACTCAAATATTTAGTTCCTACGACTATCTATTGCTTTTTTAATTTTCTTCAACCACGCGAGATAAATATGCCTTTTTTTACCTCAACAAGAATCGCCGTGTGTCGACGTAAAAAACAGAATGCAAATATCAATTGGCAAAATAAGAGCAATTTTTATCTCGATGAAGAACGTTAGCTGTGCTACTGTGTGGTGAACTCAATTATTAAAAACAAAATCAATTTTTTTTTAAACAGTGATTAAACTCAATAACTCAATTATAAACTAATTTAAGTGCTCTATTTGGTCATCTTCAATCGACAAGCTGCAGTCAGTGGAGTGGTAGGCCTACCCTGGATTTATGGACACTGGAAGCCGGCAAGTTGGGGTAAGAAAGGGCTCGATATTATTTCTCTAATCATTTTTAAAAAAAGGGGAAAACCCGCAGAAGTCTACTTTGAAGCTCGACCTAGCTGTCGAAGGAACTAACAACTTTTTTATTTAGAAGAAAAAACTGAAAACTAGGTATGTTACCCAAGAAACGTTTTTACCCAAAAAGAAAACATTATTATACATTTGCCTGGTGTCAAAAATAGATTGTTAGATTGTTAGATTGTTTCGAGCTGTTTATCGATCAGGAAATGATTTCTGATATTGTTATATATATTCATACACAGTCTCTGAGACAAACGTTGCTGAGATAAAAGCTGTGTTTGGTTTGCTATTTCTTGCTGGTAGACTAAAGGCAGCAAGATTGAACGTGGAGGACATTTTTGCTACAGACGGGTATGGCATAGAGAATTTTAGAAAAACTATGCCAATGCTAAGATTTCTAATGCTACTATCCTGTATGCGTTTTGATAATATTGGTAGTCGCGAAGAACGCAGAAAATTAGATAAACTTGCTGCAACTCGAGGGGTCTTTGACCGTTTTTTACATAATTGTCAAGATGCATACACACCCAGCGAGTATTTGACCATAGACGAGAAACTTGAGGCTTATAAATTTCAGACTATTGACACTGCTGTTACTCATAAAATAGTAATGGAAACTGCGACTCAGTTTTTCGACACAGTTGCTTTTCGTCTTTCCAGGTATGTAGAAATTTTAATTATTCCTTTTAAATTTTTCCTAAAATGGCAAAATAATTAACTTAAACTAGCTAATTTAACTTTAATTCCATTAACGATGAGTTAAAGTCTCTGTAGAGACATAAAATTCTAATTTCTTGCGGATATTGACTATGTTTTCTTAAAATAATCTTTTTTGCACGCAATTTTACATTCCTATGGCTGCCTGATAATTTTTTTATTCCTCATGTATAATCGATCGATTTTGAATACATCAAAAAAGGAATGATAAGAGATGCTTATGATTATTTCTCATGGAGTTGAAAAATAAAAGTTTCTGTTTCTTTCAGACTATTATTTTCATATTTTGTTTTGACATATTAAGACTCAAAGCAGTCAGCTTAAAATGGGAATTAAGTATCTTACTAAGGAATTTCTTGCTTGGAAGTAAGATGGCAACTCAACCCCCTTTTATTTTCCTTGATTTTTTTTTAATAATTAAAATCTCATGTTTATGCGGGAAATATTTAAATTAAAAATTTACCCAACCTTATTTAAATTTTGGACGAATTTACAAAAAAAAAGTTATTGTTGAATTATGCAATATCTACTTAATTATAAATTGACTGTTTTACCTGTTTTGTAAGGAAATCTTTCCAAATTATAACAATGTTTGTACTTACCTATTATACAGTAAAATTGTATATGGGTTGTAAATTGAACTATGCCTACATATTAATAATAAATAATTAACTTTATTCAAATTCCAATAAAATGTTACAAAGAATATACTTACAGTTAAAATTTTATCCAATTTGGTCACTGGAATCTGAACAAAGTAGAACTTGTGCTACTAAGGCAGTACCCTGCCAGCGCGCAGCACCACTCCACCTTCTTCAGAGGTGCGCCATTTACAATTGTATGCAAAAATAATTGAGTGGATAGTTATACAAAGTATAAAGTCAAAAATAAAATTGATAAGCGCAAATATAAGTGTTAAAAAGTAAAAATGAATATAAGTAAATATATCAATATTAATTGAACTAATCTATCGTATTTTGTTTGCTCCCGGTTAAATACTATAAACTGCAGTTTAATATAAGTATAAATCATAAAAGTTGTATCAATCGGAAGGTTTTTGTTTCCTGTACAAGCTGGTGATATCGAAGAAGACCTCTGTTAAGGTAATAGTCTAATTTTTTAATAAAATGCCTATTACGAAAAGTCAAAAAGAAGAAATCAAACAATGTTTATCGGAATGTTTCGCAGATAAGGCATGTATTTCGACCTTGGCTAGCACGGTAGCCCAGCTTATCTCGGAGCGCCTTGAAAAATTAGAAATTACATGAGCTGCGTCAAAGAGTTGACAACTTGGAACAATACTCTAAAACTAAACAAATGAGACTGTACGGGTTGGAGGAATCCAAGAAAGAAAATCTAAAGGAAAAAGTATAACAAACACTTGCCAGGCGGTTGGAGGTAGATGACCTAAATATTGATAGCTGTTATAGGATTGGTCAATCAAAAATAGAGGAAAAAAAGCGGCGCCAGGTTATAATTAATTTTGTATCTTTAAAATCCATAAATGAAGCTTTTTATAACAAAAAAAATCTCAAAAAATCGAACTTGGTTTTGGTAGAAGAGCTCACGAAAACTAAATATACCCTCCTTCAGCTTGTCAGAGAAAAGTTTGGCAACAAAAATGCCTGGTCTAATAAGGGAAAAATTTATGCTTATATTAATGGAAAGAAAAAAGTAGTGAAATCTGCAAATGAACTAGGAGATACAGATTAAAGTTTTATTGGGAACAATGGAATGCGACATCACAATATTAAGTTTTTTTTTTGCACTTTTAGTTTTAAGTTATTTGTACCACCACTAATTTAATTTCATTACTTACTTACCTACATTTACTTATTTGTCTCTCACACTTTTTCTGGTGGGCATGCTCTCTCGCTTTATCTATAATATCAGGTATTTGGCTAGTTGCGCCACATACAATCTTAATCTCTTAATATCTTAAATAAATTTGCTTTAAAAAGAAGTAACAAAATAGAAATGAAAAAATTCTCGTTCTATAATATAAAATCTTTAATTCCTCATTTCACAGAGTTTAAAACATTTTTACTTAAAACAAAATTTAACATTGTTGGTTTGAGTGAAACCTGGCTAAGTAGTGGAACACCAACATCGAGAGTAAATATTGATGGATATAAATTTATAAGATCTGACCGAGGTACAAGGGGGGGAGGTATTGGTATCTATGTTTCAAATTATCTGGAAACAAAAATTGTTTATCAAAACTTCTCACTTTTATTGGAAGAAATCTGGATTAAAGTAAAACTAAATAGCATAAACATTATCTTAGGAACAGTTACAGGCCTCCAACGAGCAATATAGCGGAATTTTTGGACTCTTTTGAAAACATTGAAAACAGTCTCTCACAAGTATACACAAACTGTCATGATATAATTTGCGGAGAGGACATAAATATAGACCTGTTAAACATAGATGAACCCAAGACATTAAACTTTATGAAAACGATAGAACTTTTTAATCTGAAGCAAGTAATAAATAGTCCAACTCGAATTACAGGCACTTCCTCTACGTTAATTGATATTATTCTGGTACCTGAGGATATTCTAAATAATCTTTCAGATCATTCACTGGTTTTTGGTTACTCTAATTTTAAAAATATTGACAAAACAAAAACCGAAAAAAAATCAAGATGCCTTAGCATAATAGATAAAAATTATTTCTTAGGTTTCTTGAGCGTCATTCCTCTAGAAAATATTTTTTATATTGTAGACCCAGATCAGAAAGTGGTTCATTTTACGAAACTTATCATAAGCCTGTTCGACGAAGTTGCCCCATGTAATAAAATTAAATACAATCAAAAGAACCAACCTTGGTGCACTGCAGCTATAAAAATTTTTATTAAACAGAAAGATAAGGCTTTTAACACTTTAAAAAAAAATAAAACCCCGCAAAACTGGAACTACTACAAATATCTCAAAAACGAAACTACTAATGCAATAAATAGAGAAAAAAGGGCTTTTCTGGAATACACTATGAGGGAAAATAAAGGTAACGGTAAAGTTTTATGGAATACGCTGAAAAAATTGGATATTCTCAATAAAAAAGTAATGAAAGTTTGAGACAATGATGTGTTTGAAATTAACTCTGTGTTTCGGACTTCCATTGTCTATATTTTATTTATACACGACGTGCAAAGGTGCACCTGAAGACGATCACAGATTGTACTGATCGAAACGTCGTGTATAAATAAAATATAGACAATGGAAGTCCGAAACACAGAATTAATTTCAAAAAAAGTAATAGTATGATCCCTGGCAATCTTAATATTCCTAATAATATAAACAACTTTTTTCTGCAATTCTCACAGCTCGAACAACCAGATCCAGATTTAATTTTGTTCTACTCGAGTCAAATGGTACAAGTATTTCCCGAGAAACTAGTTTTTAGACTTACTGATGAACAAGAAGTGTACAAGTTCTTATCATCTATTAAATCAAATGCAATTGGTCGGTATGGCTTAAATAGTGAAATGCTAAAATTGTGTTGTCCTCATATTTTAAAATTTTTAGTAAATATCTTTAACTCCTGTATATTGAATGGGAAATTTCCAAACCAATGGAAAATTTCTAAAGTTCTTCCTCTGTCAAAAACTAAAGACGTCCCCAGTGAATTATCAGAACTAAGACCCATTTCAATCTTGTCTCCATGTTCTAAAATATTCGAAAAAATTCTAACTTTAAGGCTGGTTGAACATATTAATCAATACAATATTCTCCCTCTTCGACAATCGGGATTTAGAAAGGGGTATAGTTGTTGTACAGCGCTTCTGGATGTGGTCGACACAATAATATCCAACTTGGACAGGGGAAACTCGTGTGTTTTGATACTTTTGGACTATTCGAAGGCCTTTGATAAAATCAACCTCAAACTTCTCTTTGCAATCTTGAATTATATAGGACTATCGGAAGATGCTATAAATCTAATTCGGAGCTACCTATCTCCTAGGGTTCAATATGTTGAGACTGACAAAGGATGTTCTGATAAGGGTTCAATATATTGTGGTGTACCACAAGGTTCGGGATTGTCGCCATTGCTTTTCTGTATTTATACCTGTTATATCAGTCATGACCTACAGCACTGTATTGATTTTAGTTTTGCTGATGACCGCCAATTATTTCATTCATTTATATCAGGTAACATATTACAAGCCCAGCTGCAAATAACTGAAGACCTAAATAAATTAGTAAATAACTCCGAAAAACATCATCTAAAACTTAATCCCACTAAAACTAAACCACTCGCTTTTGGCAAACGAAAAGATATTCTAGAAAATCAACTCAAAATTTCCCTTAACAATACTGAATTACCCTTTGTCAAAAAAAACTAAGAACTTAGGTGTCGTACTAGATACAGATCTAAGATTTACTGACCATATTTCTTTATGCATCCAAAAGGCTTACGCTAGTCTAAAACTTTTATACCCACACAGACACGCACTAAATCAAAAACTAAAACTAATGCTATCAGACGCCTTAGTGCTCAGTCACTTCAATTATTGTGATACACTTTACGATCCCTGCTTATCCAAACAGGATAAAGTAAGGATTCAAAGAGTTCAAAGGTTACTTTTTTACTGCTTACGTTTTGTTTATGGTATAAGAAAATTCGAGCCTGTCATACACAAATTAAAAGACGCCAGATGGCTAGATATGGATAATCGCAGGAAATTTCATTCAAATGTACTATTTCAGTCAATAATTTTTAAAAAAAGCCCGCCATATCTATATAACAAGATACAATTTAGATCAGATGTGCATACCTTAAACCTAAGGTTTCAGGGCTTGTTATCTCCTCCTCTCCATAATACATGTCTATTCACCAGGTCATTTTCCTACAATATTTACTATCAATATAATCAATTACCCCTAAATTTAAAAAACCTCAAGCCAACAAATTTCAAATATTTATATAAAAAAATGTTATTACAAAATTAATGAATGTTAAATATAAATTAAGGAAAGATAAAGATGTGTACCGAGTGCAGTGGACCATAGTGGGTGTGTTTGACAATAATAGACAATGCTACCTTTTTTCTTTGATTTTTTATTTTTTTTGGTGTTCTTTTTTTTCTTCTTCTCACTTTATATACTATTAGTAAAAAGAAATGTGCGATAATTGAATAGGATTTTTTTTTTGTATTTTGTATTACTTTGAAGTACTTCATATGAAGTTTAATTTTATATCAGTATTAACTGCCTTAAACTCCTTTTTGCGATTTTTGAGTCATTTTCTTGTAGTATTAAGATATGTTCTGTAAAATTTAAATTGCAAATAAACCAATTTATTATTATTATTATTTAGAAGGCAAAACTAGGATTCGGTAAAGTTTTTATTTTGAAATGATTATTTTTTTCCTTTTAAGGGAATAACGATTTAGGAAACTCTATGTTTAATGACAATAAGTGTCTTTTACAAAACTTTTTAAATTTGGGTTTATGATTGACAACTTCTCTTAGTTTAGCAGAAAGAAGATTAAATATTTTTGGAGCCAGGTAAGATATGCATTTTTGTGAAAGCCTTTCATTTTTTTAGGAATTTCGGCTGTTTTAAGAGTTATTTGCCTTGTGTTATGGGTTGAATTTAATATTTTTACAAATAGTGCGTGGTAAATCGTTTTGAGATTTTGAATGTTTAACGAGCTCCGCAGTTTTCTTATGACAAAAATTATTTTTCTTAATTTAGAAGCTAGTGACAAGGAACATTTGCAATGCGTAATATTGTTGCAGTTATGAAGAGTGATTCGGCCAAAATTGGGCTTGGTTCGAAAATTAAAAGTTTCTGTTTCTTTCAGACTATTCTTTTCATATTTTGTTTTGATATATTAAGACTCAAAGCAGTCAGCTGAAAATGGGAATTAAGTATCTTACTAAGGAATTTCTTGCTTGGAAGTAAGATATCAACTCAACCCCCTTTTATTTTCCTTGATTTTTTTTAATAATTAAAATCTCATGTTTATGCGGGAAATATTTAAATTAAAATTTTACCCAACGTAAATGTTTTTTGACAGATTATTTTTTTTTGTTTCCTTATTTAAATTTTGGACGAATTTACAAAAAAAAAGTTATTGTTGAATTATGCAATATCTACTTAATTATAAATTGACTACTTTACCTGTTTTGTAAGGAAATGTTTCCAAATTATAACAATGTTTGTACTTACCTATTATACAGTAAAATTGTATATGGGTTGTAAATTGAACTATGGCTACATATTAATAATAAATAAATAACTTTATTCAAATTCCAATAAAATGTTACAAAGAATATAATTACAGTTAAAATTTTATCCAATTTGGTCACTGGAATCTGAACAAAGTAGAACTTGTGCTACTAAGGCAGTACCCTGCCAGCGCGCAGCACCACTCCACCTTCTTCAGACGTGCGCCATTTACAATTGTATGCAAAAATAATTGAGTGGATAGTTATACAAAGTATAAAATAAAAATAAAATTGATAAGCGAAAATATAAGTGTCAAAAAGTAAAAATAAATATAAGTAAATATATCAATATTAATTGAACTAATCTAGCATAATTTAGAAGGCAAAACTAGGATTCGGTAAAGTTTTTATTTTGAAATGATTATTTTTTTCCTTTTAAGGGAATAACGATTTAGGAACCTCTATGTTTAATGATAATAAGTGTCTTTTACAAAACTTTTTAAATTTGGGTTTATGATTGACAACTTCTCTTAGTTCAGCAGAAAGAAGATTAAATATTTTTGGAGCCAGGTAAGATATGCATTTTTGTGAAAGCCTTTTATTTTTTTTAGGAATTTCGGCTGTTTTAAGAGTTACTTGCCTTATGTTATGGGTTGAATTTAATATTTTTACAAATAGTGCGTGGTAAATCGTTTTGAGATTTTGAATGTTTAACGAGCTCCGCAGTTTTCTTATGACAAAAATTATTTTTCTTAATTTAGAAGTTAGTGACAAGGAACATTTGCAATGCGTAATATTGTTGCAGTTATGAAGAGTGATTTGGTCAAAATTGGGCTTGGTTCGATCATCTACAAGAAATGGCAAAGGTTTGGTTTTTTCCCAGTTTAAACTTAAAACACTTAAATCCAGCCAATGTTTTACCCACTTTAGAGCAACCTGACATTTGCTTTCTACTTCAGCCCATGAGCTGCTTTCAATTAAAATGACTGTATCATCTGCAAAGGATGTGCATTAAAAAGCAAGGTCGTGGTCAAGAAGGGCGTTAATATAAATCAAAAATAATACTGGACCCAACACCATTCCTTGGGGTACGCCAAGCTCTACTATTCTTGATGAGCTAGTGGATTCTTCTATAGTGACTTTTTGAGTTCTCTCCGTTAGGTAGCTTTTAATTAGTTTTAGTACTACACCCCTAAACCCAATAATTTTAAATTTTTTTAATAATAGTTTGTGATCGACCGTGTCAAAAGTCTTTCTTAGATCTAAAAGAGGCTTGCCGATGCTTTTGAATTGTCAAGCTTAGAGAAAACATTTTTTGTTAAAAATGCTAGAGCATCTTCTGTGCTTAGATTTTCTTGGAAACCAAATTGTTTTTTGCTTAACATTTTGTTGCTGTGTAACCATTGAACCGTTGTTGCTTTTAAAAGTTTTTCATATATTTTTGCAAAAATTGAGAGTAACGATATTGGTCGATAATTAGTATACATTTGCTTGCTACCGGCTTTAAACAAAGGTTTTATATTAGCCACCTTTAAATGAGCGGATAGATTCCTGTTATATGAGACCTGTTAAATAAATAAACCAAGAGTTTTGTGACAAAATCTGACGTTAGTTTTAATAGAAATGGAGTTATTTGATCATATCCGGGTGTTTTATTAACGTTTAAGCTTTTAGGTTTGTTTTTTGTTGTTTGTTTAAGCTTTTAGATTTTTTTATTCTGTGTTTTGTGTTTAATTTTTTTAATTATTTGTTCAGCTAGTTTTTTCCCAATACTTGCAAAAAAATTATCAGTGTAATTTGTGAGAGTGTTTCCCGAATCGTCTGTTATGTGTGCAATTTTAATATTTCTTTGATTTATGCCCAGACCATCTTTTACCATCCCCCAAAATTTTTTTGGGTTGTTTTTGTTTTCCTCGAAAGTCATTTTATAGTACTGAGTTTTGTTTTGTATTAGAGAGTGAATTTGTTTTTTTATAGTTTATGTATTGGAGTTTTAAAGGTTCATCATATGGGTTTAGTTTTACTTTCTTAAATAGTTTGTCTCGTGTGTTTATCGATTTTGTGATACCTCTAGTTATCCAAGGAGTTCTTTTCATTTCATGTCTATGTTTTTTTGTTATTTTACTAGAGTTTTCAATGTGTTTACTAAATGTTTGCACAAAATTTTCCATGCTTACACACTAAAAACTTTTTTCCATGATTCGAGTTGGAGAAGACTCTTTAAGCGATCGTAATTTGTTTTGAGGTTTTTGTACATAATTTTGTCCGTCGAAGGGGTATCGAGGGGCAGTATTCGTGCGACCGCATGATGGTCTGTAATTTGTGTTTTAATTAGATAAGTTTTGTATTTGTTAATGTTATTTATTCTATTTACAAGTATGTGATCCAAGCAACTTTTTTGATCGTTTCTTTCGCGT
This sequence comes from Oxystoma pomonae, assembly GCA_963921995.1. Classification (NCBI taxonomy): domain Eukaryota; kingdom Metazoa; phylum Arthropoda; class Insecta; order Coleoptera; family Brentidae; genus Oxystoma; species Oxystoma pomonae. The sequence continues at coordinate 53,313,279 of OY998166.1, read as the reverse complement.
GTATACTCATTAATGAGAGAAATGAATCCATGTTGATGTATCGTATTTAAATATTCGTCAATTTTATTTCTCCTATCCTGTCTTAATATGTCCATATTGATGTATCCAATTATTATTCCAAGATAGGAAGGTTGGTCAAGTTGTAGAAATTGAGGCAATGATAATAAGAAACTGTCCAAATCTTGACTAGGCGGTCTGTATATTGAGTTTAAAGATAAATTTCGGATGTATTTATAATGAATTTAAAAACGTTTAAGCCTGCAATCTTGTGCTCAGTCACCTCAGTGTGCCATTTACTCTTAATAAATACGACGGTTCCATCATTTTGGTTAAATGTGCCATTATTGTAAAAAATATCGTATCCGTTAAGCCTAAAATAATCTAGGAAGTTGACTTTCCAAGTTTCTGTCAAAACAATTAATAATTTAATATAGGATTCAGCTCACTGTTCCGAAATCAGTGGCCTTAATACAAAAATTAGCGCACTGTTGCTCTTGTAACAAGAATTTTTATCAAGTGAAAATATACATATCGTCTTGAAATTCATTTATTGAGTAAACTAAAAAAAAATATTAATATCCGGTTTTCGACAGTATTGAACATAGTCAGCGATCTCCTTCCACGCATTGAATATGGCATCTAGTAGTTCTGCCTGGTTTCGAGTCCTCCAATTTCTTTGGTAAATGATCTTTACCAATCTTCCCCACACATTCTTCATCAGATTTAGGTCTGGACTGTTCGATGGCCATGCTAATACTTCAATGTTCTGGTTTTGGAAACATGTCTTGCAAACATTGGCAGTGTGCACGGCGCAGTTATCATGCTGGAATATGAATTGGTTCTCTGGATAGAGAACTGCAGTGAACCGACCATCAATCTGCCAAAATACTCCCAGCCCACGTGCACTAACCCAGCCCTCGTTATTTAATTTGTGTATCGCTCATCAAGCCGAAAGTGTGGAGGCCGATAAACCTTAATTCTTCTTCGATCTGAGGAGGATTGGAATATTTTTTCATCGGTAAATATTACCCGTGCCCAGTAATCTTCATCACGGTGATGATTTAGGGCAAAAATTACGGTTACCAAAATTACTCTTGCCTGTTTTTGTTCTTGGGTTAGTTTTGGTTTTCTTGCAGCAGTACGGCAAACGTAACTCTGAACCTTTTATTCTTCTACTTGCCGTGGAGCAAGATGCAGGAAAATTTGTCACTGAGACTGCGTTCACTGCAGAGTTCAATGGATTTTCCCTCAAGTGAATGAGCAACGCTTCGTCTTCTTGTTCACTAGTCTTTTTAACCTTGCCAGTGCCTTCTTTTCTTTCTAAACTGTGTATAGCCAGCCAACGACTTCTTATTATGCCAACTGTGGCTTTATTAACACCATAGTGGTCAGCCGTTCTTCTCACCGACCACCGGTCTTCACTAAGTCGCGTTATTATTTGCGTTTTCACAAAAGTAGACAAATGTCTCGGAATATTGAATCGCAACTGACAAAACTTCATGTTGACACCTATTTGTCATGAATGTTTGTCATCTAAAAACACTGCTCAGAAAAAAACAATTTTACTATTCCAATGTACGCAATTTATCTGCAAATTAGTGCAACACCATTCTCAACTAAAAAGCCAGTTAACTAATTTTTATTTTATTATCCTTTGGCCTATGATCGGTGCCATATTGAAACCAAACTGACAGAAAATCCATGTTTTACTTGTCAATTTGGTGTGGTGGTAGGCTAAAGGGCACTAAGGCGGTAGGAGTTAACTGGCTTTTTAGTTGAGAACGGTGTTAGTGTACACTTGATTTAAAAAAAAAGCAGTCACATAATTGACCTTTCTAAAAGTGTATAATATACTACCGGCTAAAATGCCTTAAAACTTCAAAAGTACGACAATTTGTCATATTGTTTAAAAAGGTCTCTAAAACTGAAAATATTTTTTTACTTAAATTAAAAGGAACCTTATTTTTATATTAAATTTTGCATAATACTAAAAAATCAGCAAAAATAATGATGTTAGTTGTAAAGTCTTTATTGAACAATATCAAATTATCACTCGAGTAACGGGACGAAAACAATTCGACGAATAGGAAACTTGGATTAGGACAAAAACGATGGTAAACTTAATACTAATTATTTTAACTTAAAAAAGAACTAAAATAAATAATTTATTATTTAATAGGATCACCATTTTTCTCTATTACAAGCTGCAAATGTTTGGGCATTGAAAATGCTGATGGTCTTCTTCGAGCTGATCCAATGCGCGATAAATAGCATCGCTTAACTCTTCAGCATTTCGTGGTCTCCAATTTCTTTGGTATATTATTTTAACGATTCGACCCCATATATTTTCCATTGGGTTAAGGTTAGGGCTGTTGGCTGGCCAAGGAAGTGTTTCTATATTATTATTCTGAAACTATTGGCAAAAAAAATTACCCGTGTGTACTGGACAGTTGTCCTGCTGATAAACGAAGTCATTATTTTCATGTAAAGCCTGTACTGATGGCAATCAATATATTGACTATTGAATCTTCCTTCAATTCTCCAAAAAAAAAAACAAACCTCTAGCACTAAACCAGCCCCACATGTTTACAGAAAAATGTCCAGCTTTTTTAATTTGGTTTATATATTCGGGGTCAAATCTAGAATTTGTTGGACGATAAACTAAAATTCTCCAGCTGCTTGAAGATGATTAAAAAATTTTTTCGTCAGTGAAAACCACCTTCTCCCGGAAGTCATTATCACGAAGAACGTTGTTTAGTGCAAAAATCACTGGCCTGTTTTTGTTCTTCTGTTAGAAAAAGCTTCTTTGCAGCAACTCGACAAGAGACTTCTGTTTTCGTTACTCTTCTACTTACTGTTGCTAAAGAACGCGGAAATAATGTTACATTAGCTGCTTCAACCGACGTTGAAAACGGATTTTGTCTGAGATGGTCAATAATGCATTTCAGAATTTACTTTTGGTCGTCCTGGCCAATCTTTCCTATCCGTAGAATTATTTCCAATCCAGCGCTTTTTCCATCGCATTATCGTCATTTTATCAACTCCAAAATGGGTGGAGGCTCTTTTTATAGACCAGTTTTCTATAACTCGAGTGATCATTTGAACTTTTGTAAATGTTGATATCTGTGGCATTTTTAAGGATGTCACACTGAATTTTAAGCTGTCAGGCATACTTGGGCTGCGTTCAGAATGCCCACACTAGTGTAAAAAACGCACCGGTGTGTGGTGTGTCACCGTTCAGAAATATGAAAATGACTGGTGCGTCTCATCTTCGTCGTTGAGAAAATGTGGTGTGTCTACCGGTGCGCTTATAGCATCATCAGTAAGGCCACTAATAAGCGGTAATAGAGCTCAAAATTCTACATAATTATTTCTATTTTATTGAGCTTATCACACCACACTGTCACCCCAGTCCAGACTTGGGCGATGATAGTGTGCTGGAATGAGGTTAGGATATGGTGAAATTTGGACAATTTTTAACGACAAGACTGTTTAAAAATTTAATTTTATTCAATTTTTTTTTAACTAAACTCCGTATAATATATGGTTTTTCATGTTTTTTTTCTAGAGTCGTTTTTATGCCAATACATCTAATAAGTATAGAAAGTACAAAAAAACGTAACTTTTTTATTTTTCTTTGTGTTTTTAAATGTAATGTCTTATTAGTTTAGTATATAAATATACTTTATTTATAGGAGGTCTCAAAAAGTTCTTGCTGATACTTGATCATTTTCAAAATTTTGGGATGATTTTATGTAGCTTTTCAATGACCTCATATTTAAATGATCCGTTAAGAAATAAAAAAGAGATGGGGACGGTTTTAAAAACTTTTAAAAAACAACATTTTTCTGCTCACTTGTAGCCTAAAAACATGCCTTTATTGGGTCATTGGATAATGCCACAAAAGAAAAGCAACTCCGGAAACCAACCCAAAACCCATCATTCGAAAATAAGAGAGGACAAAAAGCCTATTTTTACATTTTTCTACCCACTTGTAGCGCAAAAAAAAAATATATTTTTTGGGCCATTTATTATTAGATCATGTCACATAAGAAAAGTAACCCCAGAAACCAACCTTGGTAACCAGCGTGGGCTCATCAGTAGTTTCACTGGTCACCCTCCACTATACATCATTAAACACCATCATACACTTTCATTTCCAACCTTGAACCACTCACAAATAGGCATCGTTCTGAACTGGTACTTATCCAAGTTACCTAATACGAATTCATCCTGGCGTTTTTCGCCTTGGGTAACCAGCGTGGGCTCATTAGTAGTTTCACTGGTCACCCTTCACTATACATCATTAAACACCATCATACACTTTGATTGCCAACCTTGAACCACTCACAAATAGGCATCGTTCCGTACTGGGACTTATCCAAGTTACCTGATACGAATTCGTCCTGGCGTGTTTATATTTCCAGTAGGATTACGCTCAAAGGCAATTAAAACAAAAAAGAAGTTAAAAAACCTCCAAATCAGTTACTTCAACCGAAAAGAAACTAAAAAAAAAACAAAAGATTAAAAGATCTTTGATAGAAATAACGAAAATTAAAATATCAATTTTTATCAGTTTAATCATTTCCCTTTTCGCTTTGATCTTTTGTGTGTTCCTTGTGGGATGCTCATCCAAGTTTGAATTTTCGTTATTTCCAACCAAGATCTTTTGATCTTTTTTTTAGTTTCTTTTCGGTTGAAGTAACTGATTTGGGGGTTTTTTAACTTCTTTTTTGTTTTAATCGCCTTAGGAGCATAATCCTGCTGGAAATATAAACACGCCAGGAAGAATTCGTATCAGGTAACTTGGATAAGTCCCAGTACGGAACGATGCCTATTTGTGAGTGGTTCAAGGTTGGCAATCGAAGTGTATGATGGTGTTTAATGATGTATAGTGGAGGGTGACCAGTGAAACTACTAATGAGCCCACGCTGGTTACCCAAGGCGAAAAATCGTTTAATCATTTCCCTTTTCGCTTTAATCTTTTGTGTGTTCCTTGTGGGATGCTCATCCAAGTTTGAATTTTCGTTAGTTCCACTCAAGATCTTTTGATCTTTTTTTTAGTTTCTTTTCGGTTGAAGTAACTGATTTGGAGGTTTTTTAACTTCTTTTTTAGGAATTACCTTGTCATTAAACAGAGAGAGAGTTGTATTTAAACTTAAAGTTAATCGTCGTCTTTAAACTTTAAATAAACAACACTGCTGTACAGAAGCTTCTGTTGCTCTTGATTCCCGAACCCCTTTACTATCGATTGGTAATGTGTATGTGAACGTTTAATAAGGATTACGGCTTTTTAGAGTTTAAGAAGTCTTTTTTGTCATCTTCATTTCACACCTAAAACGATTTTTCCAGTATAAAAACGAATACCGTAACTGAAGAGAAATAATAGCAATAGCTCGGCGCGCGACGCTCGATACAGTCACAAAATTATAATACAGCCAGCTTAAAAGTTTGCATCACATGCAAACATGCACAAACCTCGGCGGAAACGTAACGCGCGTGGCGTCGTTATGGCCACCAATTTATTTCGAGAATTTACATTGAACGCAGAGTGCCTTGCCGTTTGTTTTTGCTCGTGGAGAGTTTTCGCATCTCTAGCCTGATGATCGAATAAAAGATACAAAATTTTAAAATTTGGAAACGTTATTATATGGAAGCGGGAGGTTTAATTTTTTCAAAAATATCTAAATGAAAATTATTTAGTCAGACGGCAAATAAGAGGTGAAGCAGCGCTTCACCTGCGTCATCGGGCGAGCCGCCACTGGTGGTTATCTGTATATAAACGTTGCAAAAGTCAGTCAAAAAACCTCATACATTAACCCTCAAAAACAAGAAAATAATCTCACTTTAACTACCAAGTTTTCGAAATATAAGACAAGCAACCAGTAAAACAATCTTGAACATCCAAAATAAAGATTTAGGCAAACTTAAGACATTTAGGTAAATCCCTGTTTTAAATCATTTAAAACATAGAGAAAAAGTCACATTTAGGTATTAAGTCAAATCCAGGAGAATCAGTCATAACTATTAATATATATGGGTGAACGCACTATATCTGAAATATAGTCATACAACAGAAGAAGATATTTTAATTCAAAGTTAAAAATATATGGCTGATGAAGCTTAAATAAGGTCCTACCGGAAGTACAAGAGAAAACAAAAATATTTTAGTTTAATTAGAAACATAAGGCTTCACCATTTTCCTTTTGGAGATAATACTTTTAGACACTATATTAGGAAAATTAAACGATTTATTTTTTTTTGAAATTGGAGGGGGGCGAAAGTAAACACACTGCATTAGACAGTTCTACCTAGAGAGAAAACAAAAAAAGTCTTTAAAATTTTATGCGATTGTGACTTTACCAGTATCCAAAATGAAAATTCACCTTGACTTAAATTTAGACCAGACTTGAAAAAGAAAAAAATATTTTATTTTGATTGATTTCATTCTATAGCCGGACAAAACATTCACGGTGGGATTTAATAAAAGGATTTAGTCTATTTTAGAACGGTCCTAAGTTTAAGTGAAAGTTTTGGTTTTAAGCATTTCAATCCAACCCTCGTTGAGTTTTGGACATAGTTTGATTTATGCGAAGAATTTTAATAAATTTATTTATTGAATTATCATCTTAACACAATCTTTTGTTGGATTTAAGAAGAAAGTTTCAATTTAGAAAAAAAGAAAATTAAAAAATTTAAACCCACGCGGGGTTTAAATAGTAAACATTCTGTAGAACAAATTAAAATTTGGGTTATATGTCACTCTAATTAAAACTTACCCTTGCTAATTAACTTTTCCAATTAATACCTAATGTCACACAACGATTTAGATGGGTAATAATAAAATAAGGAGTAGACTAATTTTGTATTTATTTAGAAGGTATTTTTATTTATGAAATGTATTAAAAAGACTTAAATGCAACTTTTGTTTACATTTCTGTCACTGTCGAAATGTCAGTTTCAAAATATTATCTGCGTTACAATCTAAAACAGCGAGTTCGGATCTCTTACCTTGAAAGGTAAGAGATCCGAACCTCTACTGATGAAAGCTACAGCTTTAAAAATGAGTGAGCTTTCAGTGAGGAAAGTTTTCTTGACTAAGCTTTAAGATAACCTCAATCTTTTAATTTCAGTTTGTAAATAAATTAAAATAGTTGTTTTGGGTTTTTTTGTTTGTTATATTTTTCGTGCATAATCAGTGACCTTCACTTATGTTTGTTTTGCCTCGTAGTGCTCTCATAAATATATTTTTTGTGCTGAAAACGGGTTCAAAATATAGCGTTTTTCTGGACAACATTAGAATTGTTTAAACTTGGGATATTAAATAAGGTAAATTAATCCTTGTAAAAACGGTTACATAGGAAAATTATGAACGAACTTATTACCAATTGCCACAAAACAATTATTTCTGGGGGCTATAAACTTAAACCATCCCCCAGAGGTGGTCTAAAAAATCATCAACTTTATAACCTCAAACACAGATAATGAAGCTGTTATGTGCCAAATTTTTAGCGTATTCACCATTTGCCATTTTGAAACCTGTAAAAAAAAATAGTTTTAGGACATTTTCTCATAAAATATGGTATATTTTGAGAAAAAAAAAGTAGTTTTTCAGTCGTATTTTGCAATAACAATACAAAATATTCAATAACTTTGGGTCTTTTCTGTATGGGTAAATGTTTTTTAAAAATTGGATTTAAAATTTAGTACCCTTCACAGGTGTAAATATTTAGACCTGTGGGGGTACTATTTTAGACCTTAGTAAATCCCACTGTCAATCTTTAAAAAAATTTCCGGAGATAGATTCAACTTTTTGTACTACAATCCCAATTAAGTAAGAGTAAAATTTTGAATCTTAAAGAAAGAGTGAAATGTTTGATGATATGATGTTCGGTCATAAGTATGTTATGCAAATCTAGAAATAGAATTGTGCTAAATTTTAAACTTATTTAAGAACAGCCCACCAACTAACCCAAATGAGTAATTTTTTAAAAAAGATATTTAATCCAGAAAATCACCGCCAATATATGAAATTTTACATATATATATATATATATATATATATATATATATATATATATATATAAGTGTAAAAAACTGAAAGCTAAAGAATTTAATCATCCTTTTCTCAGCTGTATAATAACTAGAATTTGCGTCATCTGAAAAATATTCTTTTGAGTCACTAATGTGGAAGTTACCAATCTTTTTTCCATTCAGAGCGTTTAGATCAAAAGATACCTTAGAAAACCCTTTGTCAACTATTGCAGGGGAATAGAGTTTTTCAAATTTTGCACAGGAGTTTTTTGCAGCATTAGATAAGATACAGTTTTTTGTCCAAACTTTTTCTCCCACATGAAATTGAAAGTCACGTTTTCTCAAATTATATTGTTTTTCATTTTTGAGGGAATCATTATGTAATTTTTCTCTTACACTATTATACAATTTTGGCAGCTCTTGCCATTCAGAAATTTTAATATTTTTCTCATTAATAGATATAATATTTTTATCTCTTTTAGAAATTTTTACATAATAATCACCTAAAACTGGAATATTTCGACCAAATGTCAAAAATTCTGAATTATATTAAATTGAATCATGTTGAGCGGTATTTATGGTTAGACATACTTTGTGAATATTGAGACTCCAGTTTTTATGATTTTCACCAATATAACATCTTATTTTCTTTCAATGTGATTACTTTGAGCATGATAAGCTAGTTCATAAATTATTTTCTAAACTTTATATCCTTCAGTAAATTTAAGTAATTCTTTACTTTTAAAAATAGAGGCATTATAACAACATTGAATATGTAGTGCTCCAAACACTAGAAAAATGTGATTTTCAAGAAATTTTACTACCACAAAAATATTTGCATTTATTAAAGAACATACTGTTACAAACTAAGTAAAATTATCTACTACTACTACTACTACTAGAGCATATTTGTAAGTTTTTAACCGAGGATATGGTCCAATTAATAGAATCAATAGAAATAGAAAAAATTTTTGAAATATGCTTAAACATCCTTACGCATATTAGTCCAGTAATATAATTCAGCAATACCAAAAAAGCTTTCGAAAATAGCTTGATCGTAACACATGTGCAAATTTTTTTTTCTGTTCTTAAAAGGTAGGTAGTACAATCTTCCACTTACAATAGAATGATTTAAAAAGATATATTTATACAAAATATTATGTTTAACTAGAAATGAAGGATATAAATCTGAATCTTTTTTTAATTTTTCCAGCATAGGAACATACCACTTATCTGAATTTAATAAAGACAAGTCAAGCTCAGAGATACTAGAATTAATTTTTTGAAGAATATCAGTACAATTCTTATATTCAGTATCAGGCAAACTTCTAGATAAACAATCTGCAACAATATTTAATAAACCTTTTTTGTGAACTAAATTGGAAATATATTGAGAGAGTGTCAAAACCCAACGACTTAATCTTCCAGAAGGATTAGAAATATTTGTAAACCACTTCAAGCTTGCACAATCAGTTATGATAGTCATGTCAGTTCCTTCAACATAACCTCTAAAAGTTTCTAGACCAAACAAAACCCCAAGAATTTATTTTTCCGTCGGTGAATAGCGTCTTTGTTGCTTAGATAAAGTTTTATTTGCAAAAGCTATTGAATGCTCCCTGTCACCTTCCATTTGAAATAAATATACCCCTAAAACTGTATTACTATTGACAGTTTGAATGAAAAATGGCTTAGAATAATCTTGACTTACTAAAATAGGTGCTGAAGAAATAAGTTAATTTCTTGAAAAGCTTTATCAGCTACCTCATGATATTTTTTTAAACAATCTGACAAAAAGCGTCTATATTATGAAATGAAACCAGTAATTATTTTTATTTCTGTAGTCGTTTTTGGTAAAGGAATATCCAAAATAACCTTAACTTTGTTTGATGACATCCTAAGACCGTTTTTTATCCAAAACAAAACCTAGATAATTAATTGAAGGTCGACAGAAAAAACATTTGTCTAGATTAACAGTAAAATTTGCTTTCTCAGCCAAGTGTCTCTCTAGCAGATAAGATGTATTTGGGAGAGCCGTGTCTTGCAATAATATTTTCTAACAAAAACTGTGCCATAGAATACGCTTTTCCGTTTTTTAACGCCTTAGTACCCGCCCAACGAGTAGCATAGTCTATACTAATAACAATCATATTATTTCCTGAAATTATCTTGTAAAAGGTCCTAAAAGGTTTATCCCAATTTTCTCAAATGGTATCCCTACTGCTGTAAGAAACCTGAAGGTTTTTTTTTGTCGAACCCTTACGTGCTTTTCAATATTTTTTTGCATACCATCCCAAAATCTCTAATTTTGTTAAAAATTTTAAAAAATCCCATGTGCGCTGAAATACGTTTATTATGATAAGAGAACAAAATTTCATGTTTAAGTGTATTCGGTATGACCAAAAGATTTGTGTTACCCTAATTCCTCGTATTTTTTTTTATAAAGTACCCCGTCAATTAATAAATATGATGTTTAATACTCTCATGGTTTGGATTAGTTAGTGATGATATGATTTTGTTAATATTTTCGTCCAATTTTTGAAATGAAGAAATATTTTCCGAGTCTAAAAAATATGTGGGTATGTCGCAATCTTCGGTATATCACTCAATTCCAGGATAATCTACCGGATTCCTCCAAAGACTGCGTCACTGTGCAATCTGCCACTCTTATGTTTCATAGTAAAATTATAATCACTTAATTTTTTAGCCCATTTTGTCAACCTATTGTTTAAATTTTTTATCGTTTTAAGATAACAAATTCCATGATTGTCCGTAATAATTGTGACATGGCGAACATAAACAATGTATCTTAATTTTGCCTGAGACCAAACTGCCGTTAAAGCTTTCAATTCTGAAACACTATAATTTTTTTCACATTTTGAAAGAGATCTTGACAAATAGACGATGGGATGTGTTTCACCTAAATCATTTTTCTGTAAAAGTATTGTTCCAAGGCCTTGACGTGAAGCGTCAATCTTTAATTCGCAATCTTCATTAGGATTAAAATGAGCTAATACAGGGGCGGTGGTTAATTTTATTTTTAGTGTTTCAAAACATTTCGAGTTATCAAAGATTAATTAGGTCTAAATATTTTATAATAAGTTGTTTAAAATTTTACTCGACTCTTCAATTTTACGTTAGTACCTAAATATTAAAAGTTATCTTTTCTCTAGTTATTAAATGTTAGCTCGTTTAACAAGCCTCCTCCGGAGCGATTGCTTACTGATGCCTTAAAATTAGGGCCACGTAGTATGAAGCTCCAATTGGGGGCGGTGCTGCTGTGAACGTTACCTCTTTTTAAGAGTCATGTTACAGTGACCTTATACTTTTACAGGTTTCTACTTTATAACCTGCTGAACGGTATAGGATTCTGTTTTGACGGTGTCTTGCACTTTTCAATTTTGATGTTTTTGTTTCTCGGTTTATTCGACAGGTGGCGCACACAGTTACTACGTCTCCAAGGATTACAAACTTTTTGTTTTAAATTCTAGAGGTGTGCATGGTCACTGTGTAGCTTCAACTGCCAGGTATAATCCTATGACTCCCAGATGATTCCTAATAAGGATGAAACAGGTCTGTACGTGTCTGGATTCTCCATTAGACATTGGAGGCCTGGGCATAATGAAGTGAGAAACAAAAACGCTTTGTCCGATATGCCACGAGTTTTACTTTCATGTTTATTTGCGGACACGAGATACATTTTGTTGGTTTTTAAATATTATTGCTTTTTAGTTCTGCGCAACAAGCCTCCTCCGGAGCGATTGCTGGGTGATGCCTTAAAATTAGGGCCACGTAGTATGAAATTCCAATTGGATGCCGTGCTGCTGCGAACGTTACCTCTTTTTAAGAGTCATGTTACAGTGACCTTATACTTTTACAGGTTTCTACTTTATAACCTGATGAACGGTACAGGATTCTGTTTTGGCGGTGTCTTGCACTTTTCAATTTTTATGTTTTTGTTTCTCGGTTTATTCGACAGGTGGCGCACATAGTTATTACGTCCCCAAGGATTACAAACTTTTTGTTTTAAATTCTAGAGTTGTGCATGGTCACTGTGTAGCTTCAACTGCCAGGTATAATCCTATGACTCTTTGATGATTCCTAATAAGGATGGAACAGGTCTGTAGGTGTCTGGATTCTCCATTAGACATTGGAGGCCTGGTCGTAATGAAGTGAGAAACAAAAACGCTTTGTCCGATATGCCACGAGTTTTACTTTCATTTTTATTTGCGGACACGAGATTCATTTTGTTGTTTTTTAAATATTTTGGCTTTTTAGTTCTGCGCAACAAGCCTCCTCCGTAGCGATTGCTTGCTGATGCCTTAAAATTAGGGCCACGTAGTATGAAGCTTCAATTGGGGGCGGTGCTGCTGCGAACGTTACCTCTTTTTAAGAGTCATGTTACAGTGACCTTATACTTTTACAGGTTTCTACTTTATAACCTGCTGAACGGTACATGATTCTGTTTTTACGGTGTCTTGCACTTTTCAATTTTGATGTTTTTGTTTCTCGGCTTATTCGACAGGTGGCGCACACAGTTACTACGTCCCCAAGGATTAGAGGTGTGCATGGTCACTGTGTAGCTTCAACTGCCAGGTATAATCCTATGACTCCCTGATGATTCTTAATAAGGATAAAGCAGGTCTGTAGCTGTCTGGATTCTCCATTAGACATTGGAGGCCTGATCGTAATGAAGTGAGAAACCAAAACGCTTTATCCGATATGCCACGAGTTTTACTTTCATTTTCATTTTCGGACACGAGATTCATTTTGTTAATCATATTATTTCCTGAAATGATCTTGTAAAAGATCCTAAAAGGTTTATCCCAATTTTTTCAAATGGTGTCCCTACTGCTGTAAGAAACCTGAAGGTTTTTGTGTCGAACCCTTATGTGCTTTTCAGTATCTTTTTGCATACCATCGCAAAATCTCTAATTTTGTTAAAAATTATAAAAAATCCCATATGCCCTGAAATACGGTCATTATGATAAGAGAACAAAATTTCATGTTTAAGTGTATTCGGTATGACCAAAAGATTTGTGTTACCCTCATTCCTCGTATTTTTTTGAAAAAAAAAAACCCCGTCAATTAATAAATATGATGTTTAATACTCTCATGGTTTGGATTAGTTAGTGATGATATGATTTTGTTAATATTTTCGTCCAATTTTTGTCATGAAGAAATAGTTTAGAGTTTAAAAAATATATGGATACGTCACAATCCTCGGTATATCCCTCAATTCCAGGATAATCTACCGGATTCCTTCAAAGACTGCGTAACTGTGCTATCTGTCACTCTTATGTTTCATAGTAAAATTATAATCATTTAATTTTATAGCCCATTTTGTCAACCTATTGTTTAAATTTTTTATCGTTTTAAGATAAGAAATTCCATGATTGTCCGTAATAATTGTGACATGGCGAACATAAACAATTTATCTTAATTTTGCCTAAACCAAACTGCCGGTAAAGCTTTCAATTCTGAAACACTATAATTTTTTTCACATTTTGAAAGAGATCTTGACAAATAGACGATGGGATGTGTTTCACCTAAATCATTCTTCTGTAAAAGTATTGTTCCAAGGCCTTGACGTGAAGCGTCAATCCTTAATTCGCAATCTTCATTCGGATTAAAATGAGGCTAATACAGGGGCGGTGGTTAATTTTGATTTAGTGTTTCAAAAACCTGTTGGTGCTCAGCTCCCCATTTAAATGTAGTTGTCTTTTTAGTTAAATCATATAAGGGTCTAGCTATCAAGGAATAATTAGGTCTAAATTTTTGATAGAAATTAAAAAATCCAAGTACACTTTGTACTATTTTTAAAATTTTTTGGCATTAGCAAAGATTGCACGGCCAGCAGTTCTGCATTAGGTAATATTCGAGAACTTTTAACAATATGACCAAATATTTTAATTTATTTCATAGCAAAGTGACATTTCGTTAGTTTTGGCTTCAAACTTGCATTTATTAACCTATAAAAAGCATTTTTAACCGTTTTAGCTGTGCGGTAAAGGTTTTAGAATATATTATTATATCATCAAGGTAAACTAAAACTTAAGACCATTGTAAACCTTCAAAGACTTTATCCGCTAAACTTAAAAACGCGCCAGACCATTACAGAGTCCAAACAGCACTGTGTTATTAAAGCAGTTTTTCTTTTAGACGACTGTTCCATTTTAATTTTCCAAAATCCGCGAAACCTATTAAGGGTTGTAAAATATTTCGCGCCATTTAAGTAATAAAGAACTTCATTAATTAATGGAATAGAATGGTTTAGTTTATAAGATATACAATTAATTTTACGAAAATCAATACAAAACCTAAAAGATCCATCAGATTTTTTAACTAGGACCACCGGACTTGACCAGGCACTAGTACTTGGCATAATTATATCGTTCTCAAGCATTTCTTGTATTTGTATGTTAATTGCATCTCGCTCCTTCTGTGAGACCCTGTAAGGTTTTTACCTTATCGGACTGGCATCACCTGTCTCTATAACATATTCCGTCAAGTTCGTACATCTTTTGGACTGGAGTGTAAAAATGTCCTTATATTCCTTCAATAACTGACTTAATAAAAATTTCTCCTCCATACTAAGTTTATTACAGATTTTGTATACATACTCAGGCGTAATAGGTTGATCTTGCCTCGAATCATAAGTTAGCAGAAAGTTAAAATCCTTCGCTGGCTGTATTTTAAAAAACTTGCCAAGCGATGTTCCCACAAAAATTTTCATAAGTGATCTTTTTATTCACTTAAAATTTATGTACAGCGAAGCGAACAAATATATGTGACATAATTATTAGGCCATTTTTATTAAATAGTCACTATTTTCCTGATATAAATCACCATGTTTCTGTAAAAACTTGATTTCTAGCAACAATGGCAACACAAACAAAATTTCCTATATTTTCGAACGCTCCCGTGCCTATAATTATGTCAGTTTTTTGGTAATTGCATGATCCCTCGGCAAGTAATATTTTAGAAAAAGTTTAAGTTTCAGATTTATTTGGTCTGTTTTAAGGTGATTCTTTAAAATAGTCAGCATTAAGCATTAAATTATTATATAGCCCAGAGGTGTCATTAGAATTTTTTGCCTCCAACGACACTTCGCTTATTCGTTTTTTGGGGTATCACAAATTGCTAACACTTTCTTATCAGCATTTTCGCAAAAACAAATTTGCTCATGACGCTGCTGATTTGTCGACGTCGTGGAGGCAGATGCTGAGTCCGATAGTAGCATAACTTTTATTATGTGCCCCGGTCTTTTACAATTAAAACACCGTGGTCTACCATTATCACGCGTATTAAATTTTTCAAAATTTCTTTCAGAATAGTTCCTCCTCTTAAAATTATTTCTATTGTCATATTGTTGCCTATTTTGATTATTATTTGGTGTCTATTATTCTGACTTAGTTTAAATTTGTTATTTTGAAACTTTTTATCATTATTGGTTGTTGGTTGGTTCATCCTCTTTTGAAGGTAAATCTTTTTCAGTAAGGGTGCGAATCTCTGACGTAGATTTAGCTAAAGAACTAATTTTAAATGCTTCGTTTAGGCAATTTATTAATTTTGATAGAGCTGCTTGATCTGTATGTGGCTATTCTTGCAATAAATAATAGTTTGTTAAAAAGTTAGAATGTAATCTATTTTCAAAATTCTCCAAACTATTCTCAAATAACATTAGAACCATACTCATAGCATAAATTTAAAATCTTATAATAATAAGTTTTAAGATCTTCATTTTGACGCTGTTTAGCAGAAAAAAGACAAATTTTTAGCATCTTTTTTGCCGAAGCTGCCCCAAATTCCAAAAGAAAATCATTTTTGACCTCTTTCCATTTTTTTCCTTGGTTTGGGGGTACTAGTTTTATATTTTTCGTACCATAAGTGGGCTGAATTAAATAAAAATTCCCACAAAATAGCAGTTTGTGCTTATTTGTTCAAGCACAACGTTCAAAATTTTTACTAAAATCACTAGCATTATTTTCAATAAGGTCAAACAGATTTGGCGATACAAATTTTGGGGTTGCTGGTTCGCAAGTGTCATATCGATATTTTCGACGAAAGATAAACTTGCACTTGTCTGCTCCGAAAAACCGGTAACATTTCTTACCGTTTGAGTGGACGAATTAGAACTATCCAAATTTGAGTTAAGTTAATTTTCCAATTTATCAGGGGAAATGTCCTTTAATTTTTCAGAATATGAATCTGGATAAGTTTTGACATTAACATTAAGTTGGGAAAATTGTGCTGAAAAAGACTCAAATTTTTCAGGTTAAAGGTCTTTGCTTTTGACTTTTTGCCTTATTCTTTAATAAAAAGGCGGTACCTCTACCATATGTCGGGACTAGGGGTGACAAGTTCGACTATAAAATTAATTTTTATTCTTCGATGATTTTTCAGAAAAAATATTAGATCAAAATGAAATAAAAAACGAAAACCAAACCAAATATATTTAACTAGTAAGGCAAAGCGCAGGCAATGACTAAAATCTAAATAAAAAATACAAAGTTTAAATATTGGATTTCTCAATAAAAATGTATTCAAATTAGCAAGATGCAGAATAGCTAAGTGCTACATATTTGCAATTCTTTTATACCGGGTAGAAGCATGGACAATGACAGACCGAATGATGAAGAAACTGGAGACTTTCGAAATGTGGGTATACCGTTGCATTTTGCGAATATCATGGACCGGTTACATCACCAACGAAGAGGTTCTCCGCAGAGTCGGCAAACAGAGAGAAATCTTATTCACTGTTAAAAAAAAGTAAAATGAAATACCTTGAGCATATAATGCATCATGAGAAGTATCGTATCCTGCAACTCATCTTACAGGGCAAAAAAGATAGCAAAAGAGGACCGGGTAAACGAAAATGGTACGGACTCACTTCAATAGAACTTTTTTGGAGTGCAGCAAATAAAGTTAGAATAGCCATGTTATTCGCCCACGTCCGCAATGGAAAGATCAGCACAATAAGAAGAAGAATAGCCAAAATTAAAAGTGATTTAAATTTTTAAAATCCTATTAAAAATGGATTTGTTTAATTCTCAAAATTAATAAAAAAAAGAGATGAAAACACTTACGGTGTTAACACAAAGTATTCCTTTTCAGGAATAAAAAACATCTTGACACCTTTACACCTTCGACTAATGTTGATTTTGAGTTTTAAGACTTTTGAAATTCAAACCAGCAGAGTTTCTCTTGGCTCCTGGCCCAAGTCAAAACTTATGATTTTTTAATGTGTGCTCACCGTATTTATATTAGTGTGTAAGCTTACCCTATGATCTAAGACAATTAACCTAACTTCATGATCCTTACAAATTGTGAAAGGCTTTCGCGGTTATCGTCCAATGGTGGGTGTGCTTTCGGGCTATTCGGCCGTCGTCGTTGAGAGTTCGTTCTCGACGTTTAGAGAGGACAACGGAAATTGGCATTTCTGGACGTACTAATAACAAGGAAGGAGGGACAACTAGGACATACCGTATACAGAAAACCTACCCACATAGATCGCGACCTAAACAACACATCTAAACACCACCCGTGCCAACAAAAAGGGGTTATAATAACATTGGTGTAGAGACCGAAAAAGATCTGCGAACCAGGAAACCGAAGAATTGAAACATCTTAAAAACGCCCTTGTAGCAAATGGATACACTGAAAACGGAATAGATAAATGTATTTCGTTCACACGTATTGATAATTTTATTATTTTCTCTAATTTTAATTTACACATAAGGTGTTTTATCGCATTCGTCAAAAGGTTCAATATTCCTGATGCGATGCATTTGTTCAGCATGACCTTTTTTTATAATAAGATGTAAAATGAATTTTATTGGTTGATATGCTGTTTCCGTGTATCTATCCTTCTTTCCCTCCCTTTCACCTAAAAGGAAGAAAAAGGACAGAAAGAAAAATTAAGTGACATTTTTTTTTATACAAAAAAAACTCTCTCTCTCAAGAATCGCCCGTAAAATAGAGCATGTAACCGCGGTCGTAATATTAATTAAATGCTTACTTAGTGCTCGTAAATCGCGTAATTATTTGCGTGAATCGCTAATCATAGGCAACAGACAAGAAAATCAACAACAACGAATTTCCACGTGAGCCGGCAAACAAGAAAAACAAGGTGAGTCCTTTCTTCCAATTTTATACCCGAACCACCCTCAATCCACTACATCGCAATTTACCTATATCAATCTATAAAATTTCTTCAGGAAAAAGGAAAAAATAAATAAATTTTCCGAAATTTTCTTTGCATTTTTTATGTACAGGCGTAAATTAAGGGTTAAACAAAGATCGCTACATTTTAATCATAACGCGTTGGTAAAGGACATAAAATAAAATTGCTGCTTAGTTTCAGTTCATATATATCCTTGTTACTCAAATACATTGATAACGTAAAAGCTCTCGGTCTTACACATGGCAATTCCAAATATAAATTCACCCATGGAACATGTCAGGTCACCTCTATAATACCCACCTATCTACAGATTAGTTTCTAATCGTTCCCTCTTTTTCTGATACATACTAAATCACATAAATCCCTCTCAACTAATTGCTCAAATAGCAGTTTGGCTAAGTTATAATGCTGAAACTGGTAACATAACCTAAAAGTGGTGTGTTTACTTTATTTATTTTGTTTTAAATATTTGTTTATGGATATTCCACCACTTTTAAACTATTAAATAGCTGAATAGCTCACCATAGCTCATAGCTGATAGCTTAGGTTGCACCATATGGTTGAAAATACCTCCAATAGGTTAGTATTTGCGTAAAATTGCACCATAATTAGATATTGTTCTAAATAAACTTAACTTAAATAGTAAAATAGCTCTCCATAGCTCATTGCTGTAAAATTATAAGCTCTCTAAGCACATAATTGCTTAAAATAAAAGATTAGATATTGTCTATCTATATTTATTGCTCCACAAAGTAATTTTTTATTACAGTTTGCAAAATGGTTTTGACATCCGTAGATGCAAAAAAACTGCGTACCCTTAAGGCCCAATTTGATGTTGAGCTTACCAAGCTTAAGAAAATGAAAAAGGTGCCTAGGTGATCACACAGCTCATAATAATTTTAAGGCAAGGTACAAAGTGATTGAAGCCATTTACTCAGCTTATGAGTCATATTATGATCAAATTGTTCTTTTGCTTGCTGGATACGAAGAGGAGGATGCCACTGAGTACAGCAATAGTATGACTGCTTTTAGTAATTTGTTTTTTGACATCCAAGCCATATATACAACCTTGTTCGGTGATGAAGATAGCAAGGTTTCACAGTCTTTTATTGCTGCCCCTCATGTGAGTCATATTAGGCTAAAACCTCCCACAATTCCTATCTTTAAAAGTGATGTAAAAGAGTGGCAAACATTCAAAGATATGTTTGATGCCCTTGTACACCAGGAAAACTACTCGAATATTGAGAAATTTAACCACTTGGTTGACTCTTTAGAAGGGAAACCTTTGGCGTTGGTAAACTGTACTCCTTTAACAGGTGATAATCATATCACGGCTTATTCTCTGTTGCGAAGATATGATAATAAGCGACTTATTGTAATTACACATTGGCATGTTATTGAAAAAACAACTAAAATCTCAGATGATCAGAATCCTTCTAGCATTGGATCTTTAATTGATACCTTTTCTGAGAATTTAAATGCATTACAGAACATGGGTTATTGTATAAAAAATTGGGATTTTATACTTTTTAATATGATCTTTGATAGGCTGATGCATGTAAGAATGGTGACTCTTACTTTTTGCTTATTGGAAAAACATTGTGTAGCTTTGGACAATGTTTTGTATTGTAATCAATCAAAACCAATAAGAAAAGCTGCTTCTTGCCACTGGACAAAATTGATACACCACCTACCTAAATAAACTATCTTAGGATAGATTAAATTTGGTAAAGGCTAATCGGTGGTGTACATCCTGTCTTGGTAGCAAACATACATACAACCTGCTCTAAAAAATATCATAGCTCTCTTTGTTTTAAGGCTAATAATAATACAAGTGGTGCGTTATCTAGCAATGCATCTCCGGCTGCTAAGTCCCCCCCCACAATACCAGTATCGCAATGCAAACTTGAATACCATGCGCCTATAGCTCACACTACTACAATGCTTTCAGCAAATAAAGAAACTTTATTAGCAACTGCTGTAATTGAAATTCGCGATTTTTGGGGAAATTATAAAAAATACGGGTAGTACTAGACAGTATGTCCAATTTTATAACAAGAAAATGTTTTAATAATTTGTGTCTTTGGTCAAAATAACACATGGGCTGCTCAAGTCACAACTTGTACAATTAAACCCATCGGTAAAAATAGCCCAACCTTTACTTTGGATTTTGTAGTTTTACCCCAAATTTGCAATGATTTATATAAATAAAAATAAATTTTTGCAGTTTGCTGACCTAAATTTGGCAGATCCAAATTTTCATAAATCTGGAAGCATAGACGCTTTGCTAGGTGCGGATATTTATGGCTTTTTATTAAAAAACAACACTGTTGCCACATCTCCTATGGACCCAGTAGCCATAGATACCATTTTTGGTTGGACAATATCTGGTGCTATACAAGAAAAATCTTTGTGCTTCCATACCTCACTCATAAGTTATTCTGCGAGTACATCTCTATGCGGTTTTTCATTGGAAACTACCCTTAGGCGTTTTTGGGAATTAGAAGAAGTCCCTGACGCCCCCCTTTTTACCGACGAAGATAAATTGGTAGAACATTGTTATAGTTCTACAGTTAATAAATCTAAATCTGGGCAATATATTGTTTCGCTTTCTTTCCGAGAATCTGAGCCTTCATTTTACGGTTCTAGAGATTGAGACCTTGCGTCGTTTTTATGCATTAGAAAGGCGCTCGTTAAAAAATTCAGATTTTCATAAAAATACTGCGAATTTATGCAGAATCAACTTGATTCTGACTATATGGAAATATTACCTAGCATAGATCCGCAAGATATGCACCAATATTGGATACCCCATCATGCTGTGGTGAAACCTGACAGCGCAGGGATGAAATTGCGTGTAGTTTATGACGCATTTTGCCCTGATATTAAAAATAAAAGTTTAAACAATGCTCTTTTCAGTGGACCTAAATTGCAGCTAAATATTGTCACTATTTTAATGAATATACGTCTAGACCCCATAGTTTTTACCGGCGACATCAAAGAAATGTTTTTACGTATTGGTATCGCTGAATCTGATGGAAAATATCAAAAAATCTTGTGGAGATTTTCACCTTCGGACCCTATCCGGGATTATATTTTAAAAACCGTGGTTTTTCGTGTAACATGGCGCCTTTTTTGGCCTGTAGGACAATGCTGCAATTGGTCCAAGATAACAAGAATGAATATCCTGAAGTTTCTTATGTCTTAGAAACCTCGCTCTATATCGACGATGCGGTCTGTACCGCAAGAGACTTACCCTCTGCATTAAAACTGCAATCTGATCTTATTGCTGTAATGGCAAAGGGTGAATTTATGCTTCGAAAATGGACAAGTAATCACCCTGCCTTACTTGAGCACTTACCTAAAGATTTTTGCCAGGTTGACCCCTTCTCTTTCGATAGCGATCCTACTGCAAAAAAAATTTTAGATTTGCATTGCAACTTTGCTAATGACAACTTTAGTTATCCCCCAAAATAAACCATGCACCAAGCGTGCCATATTATCTCAGTTGAGCTCTATATTTGATCCTCTTGGAATATTAGCCCCTCTGAACTATTACTTAAAGATCCTTATGTAACAGCTATGGGTCTCTAAAATCGACTGGGACAGCACCACTTCTCGTGCTATTTGTGATACATGGAATAATTTGGCGAGTTTCGTGCTTGTCTAGCGTGAAAGTGCCTCGTCTTATAATTCCCCCTGATTAAATATCTTGTAAACTACATGCCTTTAGCGATAGTTCTGAAAAATGCTATGCAGGTGTAATTTATCTGCGTACTTTAACGAGCTCTGGTACAATAGATGTTCACTTCATCTGTGCAAAATCTAAAGTGGCTCCAATTAAATCCAAATCAACAATTCTACGTTTAGAATTGCAGGACTGCTTACTTTTAGCCAAAACCACTTATGCCAAAAAATTGAAATTTGCTAAAATATTAGCTTATACTGATTCTACTATAGCTTTATCATGGTTAAAAGGCGAGCCACATAACTGGAACACTTTTGTATGTAATAGAGTTTAAAAAATTCAGGAATATATAGATTCGTCTATTTGGTATCACATATCTTCGAATTATAACCCTGCTGATCCCGCTAGTCGTGGGCTTTTACCCCGGGAGAATAATTCCCTATAGTGGACGGGGCCTAGCTTTCTTAAACTTCCCGTTTCTGAATGGCCTGAGTTTGGCTCCGGAATTTTTGAAACGAAAGAGAAACAACGTAGGACGACCCTTAAAATGTACGTTCAACCACAATTTTTAATTTGCTTAATAAACAAATTTTCTAATTTGTCCAAAATTATGCGTATAATTGCCTATTTTTTGGAGAATTTTCATTTTAAAAAAAATTATTGGGCACTTTCTCTTTTAAACAATTGGATGACTCCCTATTGTTTTTAATTAAACTCGTACAACGCCATGAATTTGCTGAAGAAATAAAATTCTTGCTAAATAAATCCGGGCAGAGGAGCACTTCCAAATTGACAAAACCTATGAGAAAACTGGCCCCATTCATCGACAAAAATGGTATTTTACGCGTAGGCGGTCGCCTCTCCTATGGACAGTTTTCTTATGAAAAGAAACATCCTGCCTTGCTACCCTCTAAACATCGTCTAACTTACTTGATCATAGAGCATACTCACAAAATTTGTCCTCACGCTGGACTGCAAAATTTGCAAAACATATTACTTCAACGATACTGGATAATCTCTGCACGGCGTACTATACGTCAAGTACTTTCAAAATGCTTAGTGTGCTTTAAGGTTAATCCTATTTCGACTCAGCCTATTATGGCACCTTTCCCTCGAGTTAGAATTTCACAAGTCCGTGCTTTTGCAGCGATAGGAGTTAATTACGAAGGCCCTCTATCCATAATACAAGGTCGCCTTAGAAGCGCAAAGGTACTGAAAGCATACCTTTGCCTGTTTGTGTGTCTGGCGACTCGCTCCGTGCAACTATAACTGGTCTCTGACCTAACTACTGATGCTTTTTTGGCGGACCTTCGTCGTTTGATAGCGCGTAGGGGTTCTGTTCATGTTATTTACAGTGACAATGGAACAAATTTTGTCGGATTTGCCTCAGAATTAAGCAAAATGATGAACAAGTTTGCTGAATCGCAAAATATTTTATGAAAATTTAACCCCCCTAGTGCCTCAAATTTTGGAGGCATTTTTGAGGCTAGTATAAAAGCCACCAAAACTCACCTCGTAAGAGTAGTGGGTACCCAAATCCTCACCTATGAGGAATTATATATTGTCTTCGTTCAAATCGAAGCGGTATTGAATAGCCGACATTTGGTGCCACTATCATCAAACCCAAATGACTATGAGGCACTCACCCCAAATCACTTTGTGCTCTTAGAGCCGCTCAATTCCCTACCCGATTTTGACTACTCCAATTTAAAATGAAACTCTTTATCTCGCTGGCAACTGGTCCAGCGCTCGTTCTAAGATTTTTGGCAAAGGTGGAATACTGAATATCTGCATACCTTGCAGCAAAGCTCTAAGTGGATTGATTTAGATACTCCTATCAAGTTAAATATCTTGGTACTGCTAAGGATGATCGTGTGCCCCCATTGCACTAGTCTTTAGGTAGGATTATCGAGGTCCACCCTGGCCCCGATAAAGTCACCCATGTAGTAACGGTAACGATGGCAAAAAGTATCTTTAAAAGGCCAGTTACCAAATTTTGTCCTTTACCAATATCTAAGAATGAATAATGCCTTGCCATATTCTTATATTTATTTTTGGTTTTTTTTCTCCCTAAACAATGTTTTTAGGGTTTTCGGTATTTTTGGGTAACATTGGGATGTTACGGTGGGCGGGATGTTTCGTCCACACGTATTGATAATTATATTATTTTCTCTAATTTGAAATTACACCTAAGGTGTTCTATCGCATTCGCCAAAAGGTTGAATATTCTTGATGCGATGCATTTGTTCAGCATGACCTTTTTTTGTAATAAGATGCAAAATGAGTTTTATTGGTTGATATGCTGTTTCCGTGTATCTATCCTTCTTTCCCTCCCTTTCACCTATAAGGAAGAAAAAAGACAGAAAAAAAATTAAGTGACATTTTTTTTGATACAAAAAAATCTCTCTCTCTCAAGAATCGCCCGTAAAATTGAGCATGTAACCGCAGTCGAAATATTAAATAAATGCTTACTTAGTGCTCGTAAATCGCATAATTATTGGCGTGAATCGCTAACCATAAGCAACAGACAAGAAAATCAACAACAACGAATTTCCACGTGAGCCGGCAAACAAGAAAATCCAATTTTATACCCGAACCACCCTCAATCCACTTCATCGCTTTCGTCTTTTACAACCAAAGTCGAGTACGATGAGTAATAGTAGCGGTGAACTGAGTAGTCGCGAAGTCACTTCAAAAGCCTTTCTGCCTTACGTCCCTCGAGTGACAGAGAGAATTTGACGTATTCTGGGAAAATACAACATCAAAACCATCTTCAAGCTATCTAAGAAGATCGAGAACCACCTAAGATCTGCCAAGGATACAAGGGACCCACTAAGTTTTTCAGGGTATACCGCATCCCCTGTACGTGTGGAAGTGTCTACACTGGAAGAACCAAACAGTCCGTAAATACAAGAATCAAAGAACACAAAGCCAACTGTCGACTTGGACGCACGGAAAAATCTGCAGTTGCAGACCACACACTAAACAATGAAGACCACCGAATTAAATTTGAAGACACACAGGTTCTCTGCTCCATCTCTTCATACTATTCAAGACTCTATAGAGAAGCAATCGAAATTCATAAACACCAACATAAATTCAACAGGTCTGAAGAAACCCTTAAAATTAACAGAATATGGGTACCGGTTCTTAAAAACAGACATGACAGTGACCAATGACCGACCAGCTCAGAAATACGCCCGCCCGCCAGAGCGTATATAACCCGCGACAGACTAACCACTAGTCTTCGAGTAGACGACAAACAGTCAATATCTCCTGAAGATGCCATCCACTAGAGATGGCGAAACGTCTAGAACGAATTCTCAACGACGACGGCCGAACAGCCCGAAAGCACACCTACCATTACACTATCCTTGTTACACTTATTAGATGTCCATCCGTTTGACCTAATCTCTCTAAATTAATTTCTCTAACGCTAGGCACCTACCATCTCAATGTCCGTCTCATTTTACCCATCACAAATACCATTTTCCGACGATTTTTTGTAACAATTTGTATTATTAACTGTTTTTAACGAAACATTTCTATTTCCGACACTATGTCATCCCACGAATTAAATAAATGTTTACTAGTGACAAACCAAGTTCTAGCCTTGCCTTTAAATAAATCGCAAGCTCCCAAAAACAAATCAAGATCAGAGCAATTTCCAGCAACTTTTGATTCATTAATTATTTCCAAACATGATATAATTGACTCACTTTTATATCCATTAAACGAAATACATCATTTAAATAAAAATAGTTTGATTTTGGACTTGAATGTTTCTATTTGGAGTGCTATTAACTTTTGGTTGTTGAATTTTATCTAATTTTAAAACTAAATCTCTCTCAATTTCTAATGACAATAAATAAAGGCATTCTAGCTAGTCCTGGGCTTTTACCTCGGGAGTTACTACTTTTCTGTATTATTTCATCTATAGAGGTAGTTATTAATCGTTGAATTCTTACAGAAACATGACACGATCCAGACTCTATCCTTTTCCTTTCCGTGTCAGCTCCCGTAAATTTTTAAACCGTATTTTTTAAAATCATTTAGTGTCTCTGAAGCACCCTTACTATCGGCATCAAAAGGAATAGAATTAGTCAACTCAACAAAACTTTGGTTGGTGTCTTGTTGAGCTCCCCTTAAAAGTTTACGTTTATTGTCCATAGTTAAAATAGCACAGCCTTTAACTCCACGTAACTCTAGTTCATAGGTAAGTTCATTTGTTTTCAAATCAGCAACGTCCATTTTGTTCTTTTTTTTAATTAAAAAAATCAAGAACTAAATAAGTAATATGTAGGTACTTACAAAAAAATTAATAAAAATGTTTCTTTTAAAAACTGTTACGGTCACTTATTTTCAGTCCCCAAGCACCTAAATTAAGATTAGAATTTATTAAACGTGTCTCCCAACAAGATATAATTCAATATTCAGTTGTGGGAAAGATAATTTTAAAACTTATTTTCAATAAGTAAAATCAATCTGTTAACATGATTCAATAAAAAAAATATTGATAAGGAAGAAAATTTCTCAGTAAAGATTTCTTTTTGTTTTTTTTATCAAATATGACAAGAACGTATGGGCTCCATTTGCGATGTCATATCGTTGTTAAATGACATTTATAATCAGATGTGTTTATCTAGAGCATAAAAAAACAAGTTTCACGGGTGGATTCTCCCACTGTCGGCGCCAGGCAAGTTTTTAACCAATAACTAGGTGAATACACAAATAAATGAAATTATTTAATGATTAATTTCAAAAAAATTATAACCAATGTCATTTTTTTAAAACTCCCCTTGTCTCAAATAATTTAAATCAATAGCATTCATTTAGTTTACAATTTTTTTTTTAAATTACTATAATCCAAAAATGTCCATTTCAAAATTTTGAAGCTGACAATCTGCCTTTTATATTTAATTTTGTGTTAGTCATAAAGGGAAATATAGAAAAATGTCACTGTATTAAACAAGTGTGACCAGCATGCACACATCTGTTAAACCCTGCTTCTGGACCACCACTTTGCCAAATGCTTCACCTTCCTAGGACTTAAATAATGACAGTTTAATTAGCTCGGAATTATTTTGGTCTATTTATCGTTTAAAGTGGAATTTGAGGTTGTGCTTGTTGTATGATTGATATAATGGAAAAAAATATATAATCGAAACTGATTTTGTTATGGTAATATCGGAAAATAAAATATATTTAAGGCAAGCATCAACTAACCAATTTAAAGTTAAAAAAATATGCAAATAAATATATACTTGATATATATAAAAAGATAGGTTATCCCAAGTTACTCAAATTTACTTGAAACATTACATTAATATGTAGCCATAGTTCAATTTAGAACTCATATACAATTTTACTGTATAATAGGTAAGTACAAACATTTATTAACCATTTATATTTAAATAGATATTGTTTAAATCAACAATAATTTTTCTTATGTAAACTTTACAACAAAATTTACATAAGAAAACAAAAAAAAATAATATGTTAAAAAACCTTTAGTTTGGGTAAAATTTAAATTTAAATTTAAATATTTCCCAAACTAACATGACATGATAGTTATTTAAAAAAATCAAGGAAAAAGGGGGTTGAGTTGTCATCGTACTTCGAAGCAAGATATGCCTCAGTATGTAGAAAAAACTAGGTAAAAGATACTTACTTCCTATTTTAAGCTGACCCGACCATGCCTATGAATAATATGTCAAAGAAAATATGACAAAAATAGTCCGAAAGAAACAGAAACATTCCGTTTAGCCTATTTTATAAACACAATAAGAAACACAATAAGAAATAATCATGAGCATGTCTTATAATTTCTGTTTTGATATGTTCAAAATCGGACGATCTTACATGAGGAATAAAAAAATTATAAGGCAGCCATAGGAATGCAAGACGTGCAAAAAAGTGTATTTTATGAAAACATAGTCAATATCCGCAATAAATTAGAATTTTTATGTCTCTACAGAGACTTTCACTCATCGTTAATAGAATGAAAGTTAAATTAACTAGTTTAAGATATAATTATTTTCCCATTTAAGAAAAATTTCAAGGGAATAATTAAAATTTCTACATACCTGGAAAGACGAAAAGCAACTGTGTCGAAAAATTTCAAGAACCCGAGCATGGATGCAGAGTTGCAGTTTCTACTACTATTTTATGAGTCAGCAGTGTAGATAGATTTAGGAAGTGTAAAATTTATTATCTGTGAATAACACTTAAACAAGAAAAGGTGTAGGCATACTATTTAGTTGAAGACTTCATATAAATATGTTACTTTGTTATTCAATTTATTATAAACGTTCTATTTACATGAAATTAATTGTGTTTATTGAATCACTCTTAGTATTTTAGCATCGCGCAGCCATTTTCTTTAAAAACACCTGAGTTCATGTTTGGTATTTTAATAGTCACGTTAATTTTAAATTTTTTTAAAAGTAGTGCAGATAATAAATATTTATTATCAATTTTAAAGAAATGTGTAATGTAACGATAATATCGTTTTAATTGAAATTTTCAAATCTGATAAAAAAATCATATTCCCTTCCCAAAAAATCCCTGTACACCAATTTTGATTGAAATCGAACAGACTAAATCTTTTTCCCCCTCCACTTCCCTCGTTAGAGGGTACCTGATAATACCATATTATTGTATTGTCACCCGAAATATAAACGCTTACCAAATTTGAACACATACCCTTAATTTTTAGATTTGTACCCTAAATCGTCCATTTTCAATGCGCCATACTGAAATTTTCAAATCTGATGAAAATTCATAATCCTCTTCCTTAACAACCCCTGTATGCCAATTTTGATTGAACTCGAACAAACTAAATATTTTTTCCCCTCCACTCATTGGAGGGTGGTGGGTACCTGATATTACCCTATTATTGTATTATTACTTAAATTATAAACGCATACCAAATTTGAACACAATCGGATGTGTATAACTCATTTAAAATTGGTTAGTAAAACATGTCCAAAAATCATTCGTCTTGAACTCGCCATATCGAATTTTCAAAATTTTTTCCTTATCCCCAAAAATCCCCGTATATCAATTTTGGTTGAAATCGGACAAACTTAGGTGTTTTCACCCCTCCACTTACCTAGAAGGGGCGGCAGGGTGCCTAATAATACAATATTATTGTATTTTTGCTGGAACTATAAACATATACCAAATTTCAATAAAATCGGATGTGCATAAGTCAATTAAAATTGGTTAGCAAAACATGACCAGAAAACGTCCATCTTGAATCCGCCATATTGACTTTTTAAAAGTTCATTAGAAATTCGTTATCTACATTTCTAAATGCTCACAAACACCAAATTTCAAAGAAATCGGGCGTACTTCAACTATACCCCCTTCCACCTCCTTCGAGTAAAAGAGATCTGTCAAGTTCATCAGACTATATTATTGTGTTGTCACCGCAACTATATAAGAATGCCAAATTTGAAGCCGATCGGATTGGTCAAAATTAAATTACATATTTCTTTATTTACTAAGTGGAATAAGAAACTACCACACAAGGATATTGGCGTAAAATTTTTAACACATGGGTTGACAGATGTCAAAAAAATTTATTTAATCGAATTACTCTTTTAACAAGCTTTCCAAAACGTTGCCACAAATGATAATTTCTCATGAAGAAAATGTTGGTAGGCCCCGGGCCTTTAGTGAGAGTCCCCAAATAATGCTCTTGTGTGGTGTTTTGTTTATTCCGCTTAGTAAATCTAGAAATAACTAGTTTATGTTGAAGCTAAAACACTTGACAAAAAATAGGCTTTTTAAAATTTTTGACACATTGGTTGACGATTGTCAGAAAAAACTTACGCGCTATTTTTATTTTTTAACAAAATTTCCAAAAAGGTGTCACAAGTAGTACGTTCTCATTTTCAAAAAATAGTTGGTAGGCCCTGGGCCTTCAGTTGGGGCCCCAATTTTTTTTGTCATAGGCGCAATATCCACAAAAAATCATTAGCTAATTGCTTGTAGTTTTTTCTAAATATATATATATATATATGTGCATTTTGTCCTCCGAAAATGACGAATTCGCCTCCGATCCGAAGGCCAATACGAATCGCCGTGTATAACAATTTTAGACAATTGCTATAGTCAAGGGAAGGCCTTAGCCAAATTTTTCATCGGAGGCCAATTGGTATTATATACACATACAGTTATACAACGTAGTTCACGATTTTGCCACCACGTGGCGATGCGATCGTATACACAAGTAGTACAGTAGTTGATATTCTGGACCAATTGGTAACATGCCATCCACTTCTCTGAAGTAGATGACCAGTTTGCCGAAGAAGTGGTGTCGAGTCCCGAAGAAGTGATGTCGAGTCCCGAAGAAGTGGTCGACCCAAGGTCATTCTGCAAGAAATAATCACCAATGACGTCACTTGACCAGTGTGGCTGTTGAAAATAGCCAAGAGGGTTGTTAGGGGGTTGCAAGGCACATGTGTGAATCGGGGATGTGATCACGTGACTTATATTCTACAGAGTGGGTCTGCTTGGGGTTTATACAGGGTGCTGTGTATAGGTAACATGCACCTGTCATATGCATAGTCATCTTTCATATGTCACCTCTAGCCAAGTTGTCAAGTGCCACAAGGCCTTCGACTACTTAGCGTTAACGCTAATGTATGTCTCCCTAATATTGCTTGCCAAGTGCCAAATGTCAATGTATGGAGTAGAAAATGACATGCACTTATCGTGTATAGCATTGGGGCCTTATTATTATTGTGTACCAAAGTGTCGCTATTTGAGAACTGCACAGCTTTAAATGGTCATAACTCTTGATTACACCAACCGATTTTAATGAAAACGTCAGACAGACACCATCAAAGATTTTGTATTTAGGTCTTTTTGGACCAAAATAACTTATTTTTAGTGAAAAAAGCGAAAGACCTTAGTCCGCTGTGCATAGGCATTCTCTTAAAAATTATATTGTCATATATACATAGGTATTTTATCGAAAATAATATTATTTCATATAGCTATGTAAAACTTAATTTTTTTCCATTTGACTATGAAAATTTTAGTCTAACACCAAAAAATTTAAAAAAATCAACACGCGCACTTACATATAAATAAACACGTCTTTTACAACTGGTTATTTTAAAAACAACATCATATACGCAATTAAAACTTTTATCACAAACAAAATGTTAAAAATTTCTATACAGTGAAGCACATTAAAAAGAGCCAACAAAGTTGCAATTTTGTTTTTTAATAAAGTATGTTTCTGCAATTGAGCAAAAAGTCATGTTAAAAACAGAAAAAACAACTTCATTTTTTTCAAACTTTTTGTGTATATAATGAAAGCCAAAAACCAGATTAGGATATCAAAACGAATCAGTTTATTCGTTAAACAATAAAATTGGTAAGTCTTTTTTATTTTTCACCTATTTATTTTTTCTCCCTTAAGGTAACTTTGTATAAATAAAAAGTACCTAATTAAACCTAATGTTATAACCATATTTTTTAAGTAAAATTTTTCTACTTAATTTTCTGGTTTCCTTGTATTTAATAGCGGACTCCAATAAACAACATTTGCATATTCTAAAGTTATCAGGTATCACTTTTGTACAACATATGATATATCTCTTTTGGATCTGAAAATATAAAAAAAATATTTTTAAACATTTTCAGGAATAAAAATACATGTCTAATACCAATGATTTTGCGATTAAAATAGTTTTGACGGAAACAAACCTGTCATTTACAGTAAGCACATATGTTTTTACTACTACTACTCTCCATCTGGTCCAGAAACCCAAGTTGATTGGTTGTCACTTGTTTTGCAGTCTTCTTCATGTCATTTTTTTTGTGCCATCCTTGTAGCGATGCGTTATTTGTAGTCTGATAAATTTCTGGGTTGTCTTTTTCCGGTTTTTCATGCGATGATTTTTTGCTTATTGTTGTGGTGGTATCTCGGTTAGACTGAAAAAAACAATCAACTGTAAGTATGTTTTTTTTAGATTTTTTATTTATATATTTTTCTTCTCTAGGTATTAATTTTTTAGATTGTTTACTTACCTAGTTTAATGAGTTCCTAGACACACATACACACAAGTTGAAAGGATTCTATAGACTGGTTTAAATTTTAGATTTATTTAAATTATTGGATAGCCCCATGGTAATGTGTTGGCGGAGTGTGGTAATAGTTAACGTTTATCGTCAAAAGGACTTAACGCGATCTTTTTTTGTTTGATGGTGTACACTTTATGTTTGTGAGATCGGATCATGGTTTGAGAGATCTAGGTGAATTCATTTTTAAAAAGGCACTCAAGATAGTCATTAAATGTGATTTTTCTGAGTGAAGCCTTTTTGACACCCTTTGCTCTTTTACTAATATTTAAATTTAAACATTGTTCCTCAACCTCTGTTAATGAAAGACCCTTCTGCTCAAGTTTAGTTTGAAGATTTTGCAAATCGCTCTTATTTTCCAAAATCTTCACACTATAAATTTTAGAGCGTAATCCTACAGACTCCGTTATTATAGCGCCATTATTTTCATCTTTCATGAGCCCCAAAACTTTTTAATTTTTTAGCGGCATGTTAAAAATGTTTTCTAGTGGGTAGTCAGATGTGTCAAATCTGTCAATGTCGGTTTTCATATGTTTGTATCTATCATCAATATGTAGGTTATAAATTAAACTGTCTGGGACTTTGTTACCAAAGTTTGTTTTAATATAGTTATAGTGAAAGTCATAAATAAAAGTTCTTGACAAGTCCAAAATTGCAAATCCTACATATATGGGCTTATTGAAAATAATGTTTTTTCTAGACATTTCAATAATACCCATATCTTTATCAAAGATGTTTAAACTATGAAAAGTAGGTTTTGAAATATAGAATTACGCTCCAAAGCGCCCTGACCATCGAGTTACCAACCTAATATTCTCACATTCTCACATTCTCCATGGTCTTACCAAATACTGAATTTATCATCAATTAGTAAAAATTTTTCCCAAATTAATTTTTACTTTGCTTGGCCATATGGATGTTTATTTCAATATACGATATTAACCATTAAGACTGCTTAAATTTAAGGACTCTATGAATTTTTCTAATTTTCAAACCCAAACCAAGGACCTGTTTCAAATTACGATAATGGATGATATTATATTATATATCGCTCTTTATCGTAAAGTGTCGTCATAAGTTTTGGTAGCTTACTTTTTGAGTTAGGTGGCACTCGATTTTCAGGGAAGACAGGAAGATCTTTATGTATTTCAAATAGGTTAGCAGGGTATGAAATATCTGCTTTAAAAATGTACCCTATGGGACTGTTATCTGAATTCCTACATATATCTTCATCAGTGAATGAACTGTTATGAACCCATTCAAAACCACCATAGGGTAATGGTAAAGTCATAGCTGTACCATAAAGTAAGTTGACATCATATTACATTAAATATGATTTTTCCTTATTGGGGTTTTATGACTCTCTCATGTACCTATTGTTGGCTTTGGCATATCTGTTTGAACACTGTGAAACCCCACCTCTTATACCTCTTTCTATAACCATAATCATATCAACGTCAGTCAAAAGTTGTAGTTCTATTTTACAATGTTTAAGCATAGCTAAAAAGGCCAAGCCTGGACTGGTAACATAATGAAGCGGATCAAGTTTATAGGTGGAGGGACAGATGTCACGAAACGAGCTCATTATTTCCGATAACAAAATTACATCAATTTTCATATAAAAAAGCGCATATTCCAAAAGCGAATTAATACTAAAGGTGTTCCAAATGGTTTGAGCCCTTTTGTACTCATCATTTGATACAACTTTTCCTTCCAAAGTACTATAAAATGCGTCTTTAAGCAGAAGAATAGTTTCCTGTAGCTTTTCCCAATAATCGAGATACTCATAGGGCAGGACACACTTACGAGTAACTAATTTAAATTTTTTCTCTTCCTTATAAAAACATTTTAAAATTATCTTTTTGGAATCGTCTAAATATGAAGCTAGTTTGCCTAACGCGGAAGGCATTAACCTAAATGAATCAATGAAACGAAAATTAACTACGGTGCCTTCAATGTATTTAGTAAACGAAATATATTTTTCTTTGTTGACAGGGAGTACGTCCTTTGCTAAAGATTTTATAAGGAAATGACTGTCATATCCGGTCAAGTTGTGAAATACTACAGGAACGCTGTGTGAATCAATAAAATTTAAATTACAACCCAGATGAGGCGCTTCTCTATTTTTTTCCGTCAAGTGACAATGGTCTAAATGTTTTATGTCTCCCTATTGAAAAGCCTTCTCACAGATATGGCAATGGGTTGCATTATTAAAATCAAACTTTTCCATAGTGTTTAACGGCTTTAAAGGTATAATATTTGAAAAAATGTTGCTCAACTCTTCTGCTATATCTT
Source organism: Oxystoma pomonae (assembly GCA_963921995.1). Taxonomy (NCBI): domain Eukaryota; kingdom Metazoa; phylum Arthropoda; class Insecta; order Coleoptera; family Brentidae; genus Oxystoma; species Oxystoma pomonae. The sequence continues at coordinate 53,278,978 of OY998166.1, read as the reverse complement.
TCAACTCATGAGTAAAACGTGAAATGCAGTCATTTCCTACAATTTGATGATAATAGAGGAGCGAGTTTTCATAAGAACATTTCACATAATACCCAATCACAAAGGGAATATGGTGTGTAATTTTTTGTGTATTTGATGGTGATAATGCACTTTCCTTGTCGTCAATTTTTTCCAACATTCTAAATCGGCATAAATTACAAAAGGCACTGGCTCTTTATTTTTAAAATGTGTAAATTTCAAAACGTTCTTATTTTCCTTCTGCAGAGTCAGTTTAGTAAAATTTAAATTTTCACAATCTAAACAATGCTTTTCCAACACTGCCTCGGAAACAAACCAATTTAAGCACCTATCACATACCCATTTTTTATAATCCTTACGACTAATTTGATTGGAAAGCAAACGTGAAAGATTTTTTATTAGGGCGAAGTGATAAATTCTTCAGAATCCACATCTATCTCATTTTTGCTATCAACCACATCATCACCACATGTTAAAATTAGTAAATTAATTCGTTTGGAAAAATTTGATTTGCTCAAACAGATTGGCAGGATTTTGTTCTTGTCAACCCCAAAAACATTTATTGATAAATTATGAAGTGTTTCAAATTTTAAAATGTCTTTTAGTCGCATAGGGAACTCCAAATTTGCATAATTTAACCCCACCTGACTAAAATGAGGCTACGAGGAAGTTTTATTCCCATGCTCAGCAGCAGGGTGTAAATCTGCCACAATAGACCAAAGAAAATAATATTCATCTTTATTTTTTACATTGATAATCCCCTTGGTGTTTTTAATCCACTGTGGCGAATCAACGTACGTTCATTCACCACAGTTGATGGGGGTATGTTTATTAATATTAACCTTAAGATGAAGAATTTCATACAGGGCCCACCCAGAATCTCACTCTTGAAAATCCTCCATCTTGGTTAATATTTTTTAAGAAACGTTTTCCTCATACCATTTTTTTTAAATTTTTTGTTTGGTCTATTAGACTGTTTCTCGTAGAAAAAGCCTTCACATCAGTTTGAGTAAAACCTTCATGCAACTTTATAAAATTCCCCAAAAAAATTACATTAACTTTTATTATCGACACCTTTAGCGCCTTTTTAATTTGAATAGGAAAACTCTTAAATGCCTCTTTAAAGAAAATTTTGGGGTCTTTAATGGTAAAATTAGTGATAATGCCTGTTCTAATTCCACCACCAAAACACGTTTCAACATCTTCCCAAACCAATTTTTTTTAACCGACCTCACCCTATCAGTATTGCTAAAATGAATTATTTTTTATTTTTACGTAAAATTAAATAACGCTTTAAAAGTGCCAAATTCGATTATAATTTCGAAAAATTTTGTACACAATCAAGCTTATTCTTTAAAGAATTTTTGACGGTTGAAATTAAATTTAGAAGAAAAACTATCCAATAATTAAACTCTTTTGTTCTTAGCAGTCTATTTACCTGCTCAACTTTTTTCAGAGACTCGGACACCAACATATAAAAATTTTTGGGAGCTTATTTGTTCTTAACGAGTAAGGTATTTGTAAGGTATTAAACAGCGAGAAAGAGTATTAAAGATGTTTACTCTCTGATTTTTTCTAACGGAATGAATTTAGATATTTTGCCATGTCACAACAAGCCAGTTAACTGTAAAAAATAAACTTATTTGACCCCAGTGAGTGACCTTCTATATCTTTGGCTTTCAGATAGATGTAAACATAATGTTTTATAAATTTCATAAGGATAAATTTAACCATAAAAATACACGTGTTCTCCCCTAAGAATAGACCTTTCATAGATTTTTCTAAATAAAAAGATAAATACAATGTTCTGCTAATACATACTATAAAAATTGCACGTGTTTGCCGTTAGTGATTGACCTTTTATAGATTTTTCTAAATAGAATGATACACGAGTTTACCCCTAATGATTGACCTATCATAGATTTTTTTAAATAGTTATTTGATATTGTTAACCTAATTTCATATAAATATGTAAAATTCTACATCAAATTTTAAAGTCTAAAACTTTCTGTATACTAAACAACATTTGTGAATAAAAAAAAATATCAACCACTCCAACAACGTTAATATTGCCAACTAAAGATAGAAAAAACTGTCCCCCTCGCATGGTGTATGTGCTGATGCGAAGTTGTTTAAGTAAGTCTTTTTATTTTATCAATTTTTTACCTTGATTGCAATCAAACATATGACTGTATAGGTTCGTAAATAGTTGTGCTAAATAATTTAACAATTGTTTTTCATGACATTAAAAAGCTATAAACTAATTAATTTTTGGATCGTATCTATCTAAAACACGATAGGGTTTTTGGAACGAGCCATAAAGCAATATAGGTTTAATCTTGAAACAGCAGACGAGAAATTGGCAGCCACCACGCCAGAAATATTACCACCACTGCCTTCACCGCATGAGACACATCCACAGCAGGAAGACAGACGTAAGAAGAGGGTTATAAATAAAAATGCCTCATCATGGAACATACCTAAAAAACATCACCAGCTGGACCTATTATAAACCTGTTGGATGATGATGATGCATTTTTAGAATCCCAACGATTTTTCTAAATTTTTATTTATGATATAGTAAAAAACGTAAAAATTATATTAAAGTATTAAAGCTTATCACAATTTTTATTTTTAAACCAATTATTTAACAACAATACATTTTCTTTTGCAAACAGTGAAAGTTCTCATTATTAGCATTCTATTTTTTAAAATTGGGACAGCCCATTTCATATAAATCTATTACATTATTATTAACTAAATTACAACTTTTTTATCGTTTCCTTAAAAAAAACTGTTTCATTTTGAATAGAGTAAATTAACCATATGGTGCCGAACTTCATCAGTATAAGTGTTTAAAATAGGTATTTGCTTACATATAAAATCAGTGTCTGTACTGGAAACCTTGCACATCCAAAATAAACATTTTTTTGTCTTTAAACTACCCTTACGGTGCTGGTCAGAGGATCGTATTTCACAAGTCGATCATGCAATATTAAACAGTAGGCTATAGTTTTATCAGGCACAGCTTTTTTCGTTTCAAATTCAATTCTAATGTCAACTGCGCCACCTTTAAGTACGTCTTCACTCTGTCGTAAGCAATCGATAACTATCAGCGGAGCATTCTTCTTAAAGTTTATTGGGTACAGACAGGGTTCGCTCTGCTCGCGATAGTAGTAGAATTGTTGAAACTGTGCATACATTTCATACAGTATAGCGTATTGATTGCTGTCAAAGTCCAGGTTTAAATTATCATAGGGGAAAACCTCAGAGCTTAGGTAAACTTTTAGATTTGTCAGTTGTAAGTGATCGAAACGACTCATATTTTCATCTAAAATCTAGCTGATTCGATGATTTTACAGCCCAAGTGTGACTAGTAGTGGTTTGAAGTTGAGGATGTTCATGCAGCTCCCAGCTTCTAAAGGCAAGATGAAAGTGTTCAAGTCAGAGTTGCTTCTTATTAGTACCAGTTCGTGACGCAGGTTTAAAATAATTTTGTGATGGTCTTCAAATACATCCATAATGGCTTTAAGTGGTAAACATGCGTTAAAATTACCAGAGCCATTTAAAGCCGGCGTTTACAAGAGCATTATTATCACTCTCCTTAAATGAGCAGTAACCCTTCATTGTCGATGGATTTCTAACACGGTCCACAATCACCCCTCCCAACTCGTAGCGAATCTCATCAAACAGGTGTGCCAAACCGTTGTTTACAAAGTGCATATTTGTGCTGGCAGTATTATCGACTTTTAGTACCTTGCCCTCAAGGTAAAGAACACTTTGGCTAGGCAAGGTATAGGTTTGTATTGGAATTCTAATTTAGTCGTTGTTGTTTAGGGTTGTGGAAGCGTACGGCTGGTGGGTATGTAGTTGATAGCTCACTAAAGAATCATCAAAAATCACATTTTCAGTCACTTTTAGAATATTATGACTCATTTTGTTGTTGTTGTAGGAAAACACCCCTAAACTACACCTTAGTGATAAAAATAATCTTCTTAGATTACAGCTTACACGTAATTTTTTAGTTTTTCTTTCCTATGATGAATGCTGCTTTTTTAATTTAAATCCCAAATAAGTTAAAAGGGCTTTACTTTGCGGTGTTAGCTCTTTCACTATCTCTCTGCGACTAAATTGTTTTTTACAGTATGGTATTTCCCAACATAGTATGGTATCTTATAACTCATTTCCTCGCCCATAAACGGTTGGTTTCTTTCATAAGGGGCACTAAACGAATCATGATTATATAAAAATACCATCTTAAAATTGTCTTAGATGCAGTCTAACCGTGAGCAGCTCTCCACGAAAATTGATTGGTTTACTTACTTACTTACTTACTTACTTACTTACTTACTTACTTACTTACTTACTTACTTACTTACTTACTTACTTACTTACTTACTTACTTACTTACTTACTTACTTACTTACTTACTTACTTACTTACTTACTTACTTACTTACTTACTTACTTACTTACTTACTTACTTACTTACTTACTTACTTACTTACTTACTTACTTACTTACTTACTTACTTACTTACTTACTTACTTACTTACTTACTTACTTACTTACTTACTTACTTACTTACTTACTTACTTACTTACTTACTTACTTACTTACTTACTTACTTACTTACTTACTTACTTACTTACTTACTTACTTACTTACTTACTTACTTACTTACTTACTTACTTACTTACTTACTTACTTACTTACTTACTTACTTACTTACTTACTTACTTACTTACTTACTTAACATGGTTCTTAAATGAGTTAATGGAAGTGAATTTAAATATGTCCGTTTCATGTTTTACATTGTTTGCTAATTTGCACATTCGGTATAATGGAGAGTTAACACCAACATTAGTACGAGGCCTATTTAAGTAAAAAATGTTACTTCTATTCGTGAAATAAGGGTTAAAGTTAAAAATAATATTACCTAGGAGATAAGAGCAGTCAATTTTATAGTGAATTAGTTTAAAAAAGAACGTTAGTGCACACTTTTTCCGTCTTGTTTCTAGATACTGTATATCAAAGATTTTGTAGTACAAAAAGCGTAAAAATTTCTTTTGAATTTTTTCGAGTTCTTCAATATATTGGAAGATAAATGACGTTTAAGGGGTTCCCCACTATTTTAAACCCCGATTCAACATTGGGGTAAAACATGTGCAGTATATGAACAGGATTTTTGTTATTATATGAATTTATAATAAGATTACATTCCACACAGATACCGTTAACCTTATATATGTCGACAGGTATTTTAGATATATGCTTTACGTTCGGTTCAAGAGTCTGTCCGGTAAATCCTAGTAATTGTCCAATGGAATTTTTCTTCTCAAAATTATTCTTTTTATTACAGAAAATTTCACACTGTAAGGCATTACGGTTGGCAGTAATGCTTATTCCCAAACGGTCTTCTTTTAAATTTTCGTTTGAGAATTTTTGTAAAAAATCGTTTATATCCTCTAACTCATAGGACCCCTCAGGAATCTCAATAATTTTTGTATCATTATAAAAGAAAATATTATTAGAGCTATCAACATTTGGTATAAAGTTATAACATTCAAAATTTGAAAACCCTAAATCATACTGCTTCTTTTCATCCAGAACTATAGGGGGATAAAGAGTTGTTGAAAGGTATGGTGACGAGGGTGACGTTTTACCCGACAATATAAATGTAAACGACATGATCTTTACACTTTAACAGTTCACTTTGTCTATAAATTTATTTAGCCATCAAACAGAAATGTTAAACATAAGTGGCCACAGTTTACAGAATTATAGGTCTGGTAAGGATTATGGTTATAGTATATTTTCCCATTATCATTAGACCTGAAGTATTTTACGAACTGTAAAGGTGGTTTCAGGTTTCCAAAACTATCACATTAGTGTATATTTTTTCCGATTTTCTTATAGACTATCCAGTGTGTTCCGGGACCAGTGCTGTCATCTATATTAATTATATCTGAGTCTGATTTATGTATTTTTAATGGTAGCTCATTTCTCATAAACACACCTCTAAAGTTCTTAATTTTAAGGAGTTTTACATACTTTTCCAGGTCAACGTTTGTAAGAGCTCGTTGTGGCAATAAAATTGGGAGCCTTTTCTTAAAAGAAGTTAGGTTTTTTTTCGTTGACATCGACCTTTGCTTAAAGAAAGTCCTAATCCCGCCTTATATAGTTTTAAAAATAAACCTTTACCAAACGGCTATGGACTCCATGGTTTGATTGTTAGGTTCAGCTTCTTCCAGTTGGTGATTGGCAGATTTGGCATCGTTTACGGTCTTTGCGATTCCTGGAGCTCCCCCTCTTAATGCTCCTAGTGCGCTAAACCCAGCAAAAATAGGGATCAGAGCTGGAAATATCCCACCACTCCCGGGAGTTTTTATTACTCTGACAGGTCGCATTTTACCTTTAACCTTTTCAACTGTCTTGAGAGCGATTTTAACAGCACTTTCAAAGTCTTTTGGTTTTCGTTTTTTAAAGCTATACCGTGTCTTTCTGGTTGCTTGACTAAAACTTAACAATTTTGTCCTTTTTCTTTTGATTCCTTGGGATCTTTTTCTTTTAGAACTTTTTATTTTTTGTCAGTGGTTTTTACTAACTATGTCACTGTTGTCAACGCTTACACAAAAATGAAAAATCTTGTTAAGGGTGTTATTATCTATAATAGTTTTTGTTTTTTTAAGTTGTCCGGCTTGCTCTCATGGTAATCGGTATCGTTGGTACTTAGTTTTCTCTTTACTGTTTTACAGTACTGTAAGTAAATAAAAAAGCATTTGTTTTTACTTTTTTATGCATTACAACTTTACAACTCAAACGGTTGAGTTGAAATGAGTTCCTTCTTTTGAAAAAATGAAAAAAATTGTTAGACAAAAGGTATGTACCCTGTGTCGCGTCACGCTTTCCTGTTTCCATCATCCGTTAGATGTCTTATTGTGGGACCGTCAAATTGCGGTAAGACCAACGTTGTGCTGAGCCTTTTAGAGCATCGAAATGGTTTGAAGTTTAAAAATGTGTATGTGTATTCAAAAAGTCTATACCAACCAAAATATCTATATTTAGAAGATCTATTGAAACCGATAAAAGGAATGGCGTATTACGTCTAGAACAGTTTTGAAAATATTATTCAACCAACACAATCAAAACAGTTTTCTATTTTAATATTTGATGAGATAGCAAGCAACATTTTCTATCTCTCTCAGACATATGCAAAAATACCTAAGCATTTAATAAGAGACAACGCTAACGTGTGAGTTTTATTCAAATAAGATTTACTAAATTTAAAACACATATACAGTGACCGTATAGGCACTGACATGTCGTTTGATGAATTCCAAAATATGTGCGTACACTGTTGGCAAAAACCATATGACTTTCTTCCAATTTTTAAAAATTGTAACCTGGATAAGGGGAGATATCGGTATCGGTTTGATAACTTTGCTAACTTCATATATCTTTAAAACAGAGAAGACTAATGTTAATAGTTTAAGTACACTTGCAGAGGCAACACGTAGATAAGTATGTCTAGAAAGCAATAAACACTTACAACTTACCTCCTAGTGAAAAAAAATTAATTTCTAAAAGAAAAATTATACACGAAAAATTAAACTGGTTAAAGCAGCCTATGCAAACTACTGGAAGATCACCATCATCACAAATAATAAAAGTAGAAGAAGAAAAGAATGAGCTAAAAGAAGAGTTGGAACCATTTGAGAATAATCAATATGAGGAGGAAGAGGAGGAGGAGGAGGATGAGGTCGACAAAAATACTGAAGGCAATTTTGAGCCCTACTCTTCTTATGATTCAGATGTATTCCAATCAACCCCTAAAAGTGCAGAGCCCATTACACCCGCAAAGAGGTCTAGTCGAAAACTAAATTTTTCATTTAGCACCAGGAAACTATCAAAAGATAATCACACACACAGTTATTCGTTACGCAAGGAATTGCTTAAAGAAGCTACAGAAAACTTAGCCCAAGCGGAGGCTAAAAGACAGCGTAATTATTAGGAAACACGACAAAGGGAATTATTAAATAAATCTGAAAGCGATTATTATAGGCAATTCAATCCTTTACCTGCAAAGCATATTAAAGATTTTTTAAATGACCCATCTATGGATCCCTCTAACTCTTTAAACTACTTTCCCAAGTTTAGAGTGTGTCGTGATGAAATTGATAACTTTTACATAGGTGACTCTAAAATCGAAATTGATGTGTCTGATTTCATTATAAAAGGAAAAAGGTACAAGAGCACGTCTTGGTTATACAAACTGTTTTTTAAAAAAATTGAGCATGCTGAAGCCTACAGAGACATAATTACAAGGACATATGCAAACAGAAAACATTTTAAGCCTTCTGAAGATGTTATCGCAGATAGTCGATCAGATAACTTTCAAAAACTGTTTAAAGATCAGGTGGCTAGTGGGAAGGGTATGCAAATGAAATATTCTGACAATACCATTGACTATGTATACTGGGACGATCCAAATGAGCTTGTAGAACGTTTACGTTTGCTACTAGGTTCCCAGACAGCAGGCAACACGGGTCACACTAATGAGGTTTATGCCATAGTTGAAGAGCTACAAGAAGCCAATATTATTGGGAAGAATGGTTAAGTTTGATACTAATGTTAAACGACAGGTAGTTGATGAGATTCATAAACCTACCAGAATAAATTTCACAAGACGAAAAGTGGTGCTGAAATCGTTAAACGGTTTGTTTCAAGCTAATCTAGTGGAAATGATACCGTACTCATGGATTTAAGTACATTTTAGTGGTTATAAATTGTTTTTTAAAATATGTTTGGGCATATCCGTTAAAATCGAAAACAGGACAGGAAGTAGCTCAACAGATGGAAAAGGTTTTTAAAGAACAGATTCCCATACATCTTGAAACAGACATGGAAAATGAGTCCTTTTATGGATAAAGTGCTAAAAAAGTATAAAGTGAAACATTATAGCTCCTTTAGCGAAAAAAAGGCTGAAATCGTTGAAAGAGTTAACACAACTTTAATGTTTAATGTGGAAAGAATTTAATTACAAAGGCTCTTATAAATGGATGGATTTGTTACCTAAAATGGAATTATAATAATAAAAAACATTCAACCATAGGGATGAAACCCTCTGAAGTGAGAGAAAAACATGAACAGCCTCACATCATATAAAGATAACTTCTAAGCCTAAATATAAGATTGGAGATTACGTGCGAATTTCAAAAATAAGAGGAGTCTTTGATCAAATGTATATACCCAACTGGTTCACCGAGGTCTTTACCATAAAGAAGATACAACTTACAAACCCAATTACCTACTTATTAGAGGACACTAGCAAAAAGGAGATCAAGGGAGGATTTTTTGAACTTCAATTGCAAAAAGTAAAGTATCCTAACGTTTAATTGGTGGAAAAGGTGTTAAAACGCTCAAAAAATAGAGTTTTTTTTGTAAAGTGGTTGGGTCTTCACGACAGCGAAAATAGTTGGATAAGTGCTAAAAGCATTGCTTAATAAGAAAAGTAAATAATAATAAAAAAATAGTTGAATAAGTGCCAAAAACATTGCTTAATAAGAAAAGTAAATAATAATAAAAAAATAGTTGAATAAGTGCTAAAAACATTGCTTAATAAGAAAAGTAAATAATTTTTATTGCTGTGAATTACATAATATATAAAAACTAACTTCCTTCACTGAAAGGTATTTTTTCCAATAAGATGAAAGAGTATTTTTTGATCCCTCAGTTTTTGCAACATTTTTATCCCAAGTGGTAAACATTAAAAAATTGGCATGTCGCTTTCTCCCTTACATTTAGGGCATACATACTTGACTGGGCATTTTATCTCTCTAAAGTATCTCTCCTTCTTGACTGTCTTGCATATTCATTGAATTCACTAATAAATTTTGGTGTAACCCTCTGGTATTTTCTGATAATGTTTGATACCTTGATACAAAAGGCCAATACAGCATAGTTTTAAATTCTTTAATAAATTTTTCACATACAACCAAGTTCCAGTTTACAATTGAAATCATCGTTCTCATAAAATCTTCATCTAACGCCTGATAAGTACATATTAGGTGCCAGTTGGAAATTTCATCCCATATTTTTTTAGCACATTGATCCATATTTAAAATTTTTACAAGTAGGTGGTTAAAATTATTTTAATTTATTTTTTTCTTCCACTACCCTTATATAGTGGATAATAAGCTCATAACCTTTAACCTTCTTGTATGATAAGAGAGCTATTTATAAAAAACCCCCTCTTTTGAAAACTTATCAATCGTAAGCTATTTTTGGTGACAATAAGTTGTAACATGAGAAAGAGTCATAAACCAGGAAAAATTTATCAGTCTGTAAATTGTAGTCAATGTGGAAGAACTGATTTCATTAAAATCTGTCAAGATAACAAACTTATTTCATACAAGTGTGTCTCTTGCAGAAACTCAAGCTCCGGAAAAAATCCAAAATATTCAAAAATTCAAGAGCTCTACGTGGTAAGGTTCAATTTATAAGCCAATAATAAAATGGATTTTAAAAGTAACTACTGGTCAACCAAGATTGATGGAGATTTGCAAGAGCTATTAAAGGAGCAAATTTATAAAAGTATATTTTACTATATTAGTTTACTGAGTGGATATGTTTTAGTTTTGACCCGTGTAAATATATAGTTGAGGAAAAACTACCACAATTTTACCCTTTATTACCAGCAGAGTGGAGACGTTAAATCATAGATCCAGCCCTTAAATGCACAAAAATTTACCCGAACTATGAAATGTGGATATACCTTGAACCTCTTGTTGGCTCATATAATGGTCTAGATGTATGTGGATAAAAAAAAATATCAAAATTGAATAAAAATGTGTAACAAAAAATAATGTTTTTTTATATAAATCCTTTATTTACACACCTTGTAACTACGTATATATATAAATTCAAAAAGGTTAGAGGTTTGTAGAATAGATAAAATGATTGAAAATGATTTACATTTACGTACTTATATAATAATATTATTTACAGTGGCCTAAGGTCTTTCTCTTTTTTCACTAAAAATAAGTTATTTTGGTCCAAAAAGACATAAATACAAAATCTTTGATGGTGTCTGTATGACTGTCTCGCACACGTTTACTCAAAAACTACTGATCTGATTTTGATGGGACTTTCACTGTTGCATTGCTTAGGTTCCTGGGTAACAAACAGGCGTTTTCATTAAAATCGGTTGGTGTAATCAAGAGTTATGACCATTTAAAGCTGTGCAGTTCTCAAATAGTGAACATTGATATACAATAATAATAAGGCCCCAACGCTATACACGACAAGCAATATGGCAAGCAATATTAGGGAGATTCAACCATACGAGAGTTTCAGCATATACATACGTTAGCGTTAACGCTAAGTAGTCGAAGACCTTGTGGCACTTCACAGCTTGGCTAGAGGTGACATATTACACATGACTATGCATATGACAGGTGTATGTTACCCATACATACTAGAGCACCCTGTATAAACCCCAAGCAGACTTACTCTGTAAAACATAAGTCACGTGATTACATCCTCTATTCACACACGCCTTTATGGCATGAGCCTTGCAACCCCCTAACAACACTCTTGGCTATTTTTAATAGCCACTGGTCAAGTGACGTCATTAGTGATCACTTCTTGCAGAATGACCTTGGGTTGACCACTTCTTCGGGACTCGACACCACTTCTTCGGCAAACTGGTCATCTACTTCAGAGAAGTGGATGGCATGTTACCAATTGGTCCAGAACCTCCACTAATCTACTACTGACACATATACACCGTAAATTTGTGCAATACGAATTGGCCTCCATACACGAAACCACAACACTGCAAGATAAATATAAAAATAGATTTTCTCTATTCTGCCATATTTAGAAAATTATTCTAATAATATACACCTAGTCAATTGCTTTTGGCGACACACATTGATGGTATATACTGGCAAAGCATTTGCTCAAAGATAATAGAAAAATCCCAGAAGAACCAGTTATAGCATGGCAGTATTATAAACAAAATGTAATTAAGTCAGGTCCCATTAAACCTCAGGAAAAATATTTTATTGGATTAAAACAGGCTACTCTCTCAATTCAATTCCACTTCCTTTAAATGAAAATATATTTTTCGAGAAAATAACTGAAATTTCTATCTTTTTTTTTGTTAGCATTGCATTTTGTCTTATCCGCTTCCAAATTACCCAGACAGTGGTCGAACTGACCTCTCTTTGATAATAAAAGTAGGAGTCTAGTGCATACCGCGGCTTTATATTTAGAAGGCGTGTAAGACAAAGCATGTAAAAAATGTGTGTATAAATTGCTCCGCGCGCCAAAAGAGCAAAAAATTTTGATAAAATAATGTAAGCTGTGATTTGGAGTTTTGTCCCAAATGACAAATGGTGAGGAAAAACCTGTAAGAATTAGGGAATTCAACGAAGTATGATAATAACCAATCTGTTTTCTTGGTTGAAGTAAAAAATTGTCATTATTTTGAATGCTTTTAAAATTAAATTAAGGGTTTTCCGATTAGACATTCCAATTTTTCAAAAATGGTGGTTTGACAATAAAAGTAGGAAGCTAATGCATACCGCGCATATATTTTGGAGACGTGTAAGACGAAGCATAAAAAAGTGTATAAATTGCACCGACGGGAACAGAGAAAAATATAGCATTTTACCAAAAAAATTTGATAAAATATTGTTAGCTGTGAACTGGAATTTTGTCCCAAATGACATATGGTCAGGGAAAACCTGCACAAATCAGGGAATTCAATCAATTATAAATAAAGACAATAATAAGCTTATAAGAAAGCTGTAGCCAATTTGTTTTCTTGGTTGAACTCGAAAATTGTCTTAATTTTGTATGTTTTTTAAATTAAATTAGAAAATATTGAACCATTTAAAAATCATATAAAATAAAACGTTCAAAAATCGAATATGAGATACCTATAAATTGACTTTGACTAGGTATTAGGTTTGCAAAACAAATTTTACGTCGTGAACAAAAAAGTAAAGAAAAATCTTAAAAACTAATTTACTATTGTTCCACCATTTCGGAGGCGAAAGATGTGAAATTTTGTGTAAAACCGGTTCTTTTTTTCCAGAAAATAGAATAATATTTAAAATTTACATAGCTTTACAACTTTAGAGGAAGTGGCAACACTGCTGGAGGCCTATAGAACGGTGCGGCCTATATTTTTATATATAATGGAGGTGATTTGACTGCTGCTTATGCGGAGGCGTCTTCCATTTAAAAATATACCAAAAAATTGTATATAATTTTGTATACATTCTTACCCCTCTGATGGTTTTCTGTTTTAGAAAAACATTAGATGCCTATATATACAGGATATACATGCGTAGAGTAAATGGTTAGGGTATGTGGAGGCGAAAAGGATAGAAATGTATATATAAAGATTTATAAATAGGCATGCCGAGATCATTTTAAGTTAAAAGTAGATCATTTTTGAAAGGCGAGATCCGAAAACGTGTACGTGTATATCGAGTTTTTTAGACTTCTTATGTCCAGCCCTGTTTCCTGGCAAATTTTTGGTCGGATCTCGTTTTTCCCATTTGTGTTCAAATTTATACACCGGTAGTGCGCAAACCCAATCTATAGGGGGTGCCAGTAGTGATGTGTATAAGTTTGATAAATGTAAACAAGTCGAGGTCCGGTGAGCTGGAAACATTGTGAAGCTCGTCTTGCTCCTTTTTTTAAGTTATATTTTAAATTACGATTTTTTCGGCGAAAAAGTACTGTTTCGGGCAAAAGCGAGCATTTTACGTTTGATTGTTTATAGAGAAAGGTATATTTTTTATGAAAATTTTAGTAAGAGTAAGGCTTTTTAATAAGGCCCCCTATTATATATAAAATAAATGACGCCAGCAGGCATGTATAGCCATCCATAAAATCTTTAATTTTTTTTAAAAATTTTTTTTGCTTGAAAATGCAATTATCGAACTTAATGTGAAAACCGCATGTCGCTAGCTGCTACGGTTCGTGAGTTTTTTTGTAAGTATATTTTTAGAGATATTTTTATTTTTCTTCTTCTTTCCTCTTAAACTTTACGAATCTGACACTTTGACATTGATATAGTTTTTGTTGAAAATTTTACGTCTAAATATTAAAACCGTGTATCCTCAGCTGCTACAGTTCGTGGGTTACGATTTTTAAAGCTAGATTTTTGCTTTTTTAAACATCTTAAAAACTACGGATCTAACAGACTTTATCATAAATATAGTTTTGATAAAAAGTACAATTATCCATCTTAGCGTGAAAACCGCGTGATGCTAACTGCTACGGTTCGCGAGTTACGATTTAAAAAAAAGTTTAACCCCCATTTGTATCCTTTTCGCAACCCTCCACCCCCACCAAATTCAGCTCACCGCCTGGTACCAGATATTTTTTGTGCCAAATTTGATAAAAATCGATCCAGCAGTTTTTGAGTAATCGTGTTACAGACAGACACCATGACAAAATTTTGTAATTTGGTCTTTTTTTTGACGATGGCAATATGGCTCAAAAGAATGAATTATATTTAAGTCAAAAGAATATATTTTACGATGCTTTAAAAAAAATATGTCATTGGCAATAGTCTAGATGGTTGAACATTAGCCAGTAATTTTGAAATACTTTTCGATTAACTCCTTCAGTGCTAGGGTTCACTGCGTTGATCGCGGAGAAGAAAAAATATTTTAGGAAAAGCAGTTCAATTACACGCTTTTAAAACAGCGGTAACATTTTACTGTTAGTCTATTTTTTAGTAAAAATAATAGTAATTTTAACAACTAGCGAGGTATTTAAAACGCGAGTAAAAAAAAGCACAGTTTAGCCGCGAGTTGTTAACACTATTTTTTTAAATTTCTTATCAAAACATCCATGAAACACAGGAAAATACTTTTAAAAATCTCGACCAAAGAGCACTTCTCGCAATAAACCATCTTTACACTATAAATCAAGGCGGCTGGTAAATGAAATAACAATCGTTTCCATAGCGATGTGCTATTTTACTCGGTGATTGTTGCCACATTTTAATATTTTACAGTTTGATATTTTGACGATATTTTTAAATTATTTTTTCATAAATACTTGGTAAAAACTGGCGGAAATGGCTTAATTTTTAGGCAAGAATAATAAGATTTTTTCAATATTACTATTTTTTGCTATTTTTCTTTAATTTTGGGTAAAAAACGGACAGAAATCTTTTTTTGCAACCGTGCAGACAGTTACTAAAATCATATTTTTGATGAAGGTATAAAAAAAAGGTTTTTAAAGAGAATTAAAATACCTTAAAAACAAGGTGCCACTTGATCCACACAAAAATAATTTTGTCGAAGAATGTCCTTCTCGCAAACAGAATTCGGTTCGAGGGTTTTTTTCAAATGTTATCAAAAAATACTTTTTTTTGATGAAGTTAAAATAGAAATATCGGTTTTTCCAATAAAATTTTAAAAACAATATTTAAATCTAAAAAGTTTAAATTTGTAAAACTAATAGGTCTCCTATAAATATAATTTTTCTCTGTTTGTTCCAGCATCGCGAAAAACTTCTGAACCGATTTTGATTGGACTTTTACTACTGCATTCTTAAAATTTCTGGGTTGGGTTGAGTTGGGTTGGGCATTGGATTTATAGCATCAAAATTGCTTCACGGAAACAAAAGTTGATTCATCGAAGCAAAAAATGTACTTTCGGACCAAGTATGTCATTTGGAGTATTCGTTTGGGACGGCGATTATTCACATTTAAACAATTAACAAGCACCTCTCAAATGAAAACACGCGGGAATTAATTTGATTAGCTATCAGCTCGCCGCCCGCGACTTCGTTCGCGTGTTTAAAACCGTAGATTCGTCCTCCTTCTCCACTTTAGCCCCTTAAACCCTTTCATCTACTCGAGTATCCGCTTTGCCTGAAGTTTTTCCGATTTTCTTGCTTGAAAGAGTCATAACATTTGTTCTAGTGAACCGATTTTGACAAAATAAAGCCTATGTACTCTCTAGAAATCCCACTATACTTTCTTTGATTCCGATTTTATAGGAAACCTATTTTTTAACAGTTCCTTGTTTTTATTGAACATGGTGGTGGGGGGATGAGAAGGGTAACAAAAAATTGCAAAAATAATAGAAGAAGCACTTTTTTCGATTCCTTTAATTAAATACCACACAACCCATATTTTACTTGGTCAATATTTTCATTAAAAATGGAGTTGAGAGGGGGGAAGCATAGTAAAAAATTGCAAATTATCAGAAAAACACCTTTTTCGATTACGGACTTTATTTCCTTCAGTTTGGTACCCAAAAACTCATATTTAATCAGATCAAAATTTTTATCAAATATAGGGGATAATCCCTCCTATTAATAGGGGGTTGGTAGAAAAACGCTAAAACACGTGTCCATCTATTTTATTAGTAGAATCTATAATACCAATTTCTAAACCTCTGTGACTTTTTTCTTCTGAGATACAGAAGATCTCTTTACCCCCTTCGAAATAAAATTACCCCAAATTACCCCTATTACTCCACCCCCAGTTGATGTTTCCAAAAATGCCAAAGCACCTGTTTACTTATTTTATTAGTAGAATCTACACATTAATTTCCAGATCTCTGTGCCTTTCCGTTTCCGAGATATACAAAACCCTCTTTAAAATTTCAACCCATATTTTTACTTCCTTAGAGGTAAAATTTTCAAAAATCCTTTCTTATTGAGCGTTTACGTCACAAACCCAATATGTCTTTAAATTTTAATAACTGTAGGTCATGCGGTTTGACCTGTGCGTTTATAGTTGATCTATGGTCCGCGGTGTTGACTATACCATTATTTTATTAGTATAGATGTTTTAACGGTTATTATTAATATTATGACACCTGTAAGTCTGGCAACACCGCCGGATCTCACCTTGCAATATACTCCACTATTTATACCCACGAGGATCTCTACTTTAGCGCAAATTATAATCGGATCTCAATGTACCTTATTTTTATTAAAAAAAAATAAAAACCGTATTTTTTTATCCCTCTCAGCGATTTCCTTTTATATTTAAGGTGTGTAGAAAGTATTTAAAATATATACTTTAAAATCTCTGTTCCTTCTGGTGGATCTCGGGTTGTCCAAGTTTTATTTGGATCTCAACTTCAATACGTATATATATATATATATATATATATATATATATATATATAGGGTACCATTTGGCATCCGCCCATGTTAAATTGTAGGTTCAAGTGGCATCCGCTGTTCGGTTCGGTATACGGAAGTCAAATGACCAAACCGAAAAAGACTGTTCGCATGGTCCACAAGATCACCGTGAACCCCCCAAATAATTATTAGGTCGGAGTTCACTTGACCTGTTTTCGATTTCATGAGTATACGCTAAGTTTCAGAGTCCACCGGTGGTAGCGCCATCATCGAGTTTCAGATATTCACGAAATGTATGAACTGATCAAAGCTAAGGCCACATGGCATCCGTAAATTTGGCAATGCCGCCGCAAGTCAAATGTGCTGTGGGAATTACAATGTTATACTCAGTAGGTATTCTTTTTTTCGTTTATGTATATAGATCGCGGCGTCCTGCAAAAAATGCCGCTTCAATTGATAATAGTTGGCAAGTTTTGACAATATATTTTATCAAACAATTTTTTCAACAGATTTGATGTAGTATTTTTGGTAGAGATGCTTCGCCCACGCACACTTCTGCTTATGAAAAACGCCACAAGTTTCTAATTTATTGACCAGTCACATGACCAACGACTGGAAGTTTATACTGGTCCGATTTTAACGAAACTTGGGATATAAAGATATTAGCCCTTAAAAAATTGACTCCTCACCCTGCAATTAAGGGTAATAGGGGTAAAAGTACCATTATCTGTACATATTTCAATGAATGATGATAAAACTCGGTGCGGACGTTCCAAAAACAAAGTTACACATTTAAATAAATCAGCCCCCCTCAAAATAATTTTTCAACCTCCCACCCTCTCAAAAAATGGTGGTAGGGAAAAAAACCTTACCTGGTATATATTTGAATGACTATTAAAATTAAATTTAGTAAAAACATTTAAGAAACCAAAGTACATATTGCCATAAGGGTCATTTCCAATAATTACAAAACATAATTCGATCCGCGACGTGTTTATGTGTTAAAATCACATACTCTCAAGACAGTTACCTCTGTGCAATGTTTAAGGTTAAACTCGCGATTCAATCACCTAGTGTTTTAATTATTAATTTATTATTAAATATAAACTTTCCGTATTTTACAATTACTACCTATTCTAATATCCTAGTTCAACGAAAGGTCGGAAGCCCCTGTTGAATGAACTATCAATGTTAGAATAGGTTTATAAAAACGTTTCAGAGAAGTTAAGAGTCAGTTAGTAGTGATCCGATATTTCAGAGTAAAGTTAGTAAACCCAAGACATAAGCCGCTCAACATGATAGAGAAGAAAGTGTGTGTATTTTTAATGTAAGTATTATTTTATTTATTATCTATTTTATTATTATACAACCATTTATTTAAATTCGTGTATTATTCATACTAGTTGCGTAGTTGTGTAGCTCTAAGGAGCGTCATGACATATAGTGGAGATGCCGTAGTTCTCCGTTTTTTTTTTTAAGTTTTTTTTGAAAACAAAAATTTTCTGAATTAACTTCTTTTTTGTCATTTTTTTTTACTTAGGTATTTCTTTTGTAAATCGAGAACTTTTCCCCCATTTAAAAATTATGCAATGCTAGTGTGAAATTTAAACTTCAGTTTAAATTTTACCGCAAATGATTTTTTTTTAAACAATGGTCACTCCACTAAATGGGGACCCCGAGCAGAGTCACTATAAGTCATACTCAAAATCTTAGTGAAAAAGACAAATCTATTTTATTTTCAAACGACGCGGGCTTGTCAAATAATGTGTCTAGAAATTTCACACCTAAAAGTAAACTTGAAAACACTCCACTCCCAAAAAATCAAAAGAAATTTTGGGACCTCAGAAACAATTTAAACTGTCCCTAGGGAAAGATAACCTTTTTGAAAATTGTGAAACTTCCATTTTTAATAATTCGACGGAAACTGTTGAAAATCAGAACCAAAAAGGCACTGAGAAATCAAAATTAAGTGAGTCGACGACTGAAGACCTTAGTTTTACGGTCATTAGTCAGTCACAAAATAAAATAAATCCTCCGATACCAGTTGCCAGAAGGTCACTACCTGGAAAACAATTACCGACAGCCGCTAATAATTTTTTAAAACAGATTTTCACTAAGACAAGTATGACGAATACTACTTTGCTCGATGCTCTGCAAAGGTCAAGCATTACTCCGGCTACTCCTATATGCATCGAACCGCCATATTTTAATCCAGGTTTGGACGTACCAATTAATTATATTACAAAATATGAAAAAACTGCTCAAGTAAACGGGTGGACAGACGCCTTTAAAATTGCTTATTTTAAAAATTATTTGGAAGGTGCCGCGTTTCGATGGTTCACGGAGTATAGCGGGAAGCAATGTAATGCAAACAAAAAATGGTCTGACTTAAAAACGGACTTTTTGGTCGAATTTGGGGGTGACCAACCAAATTTAACAATAGAAAACCGGCCAGTAACGAAGACATTAAACAATATTATTATGATTTATACAATATGGCTAACGAAATCGACGAAAATATGAGTTTTAAGACCTTTAGGGAACATTTTGAAAATGGGCTACATAGCTCCTTTACTGAATCGTATTCACTAATAAGTTCGTCGGGCATGGATCATAAAAAACTTAGGGAAATTGTACTTAAGTTGAAGTAAGGCAAAAAGTCTTAGTCGATAATATGACTAGACAAACAGAAGTCCTAACAATAGGGCAATCAGGCTCAGTTAGGTTTGCCCCACCCCCAGATCGATTTTCTCAAAAATTTTTATGCCAAAATTTTGCACACATTTTGCACAATTTTGCACACCACAAATCAAATTTTGCACACCTTCCTACGAGAAACTACAGCCCATTTTCTGTGGTGGGGCAAACTTGACGTTGCCCCCCCCCCAGTCAATATTTTTCAAAAATTATGATGTCATTTGAAAGGTCCTATTTTGCACAATTTTGCACACCCATTTTAAAATTTTGCACACCTCCCTGTAACCCCCACGAGGGTTCTGAAAATATCAAGTTTGCCCCCCCCCAGTCAATATTTTTCAAAAAATTTGGTGTCGCTAGAGAGGTCTTACTTTGCACAATTTTGCACACCCATTTTAAAATTTTGCACACCTCCCTGTAACCCACACGAGGGTTCTGAAAATATCAAGTTTGCCCCTCCCCAGTCAATATTTTTCAAAAAGGTTGGTGTCCTTAGAAAGGTCTTATTTTGCACAATTTTGCACACCCATTTTAAAATTTTGCACACCTCCCTGTAACTCACACGAGGGTTTTGAAAATATTAAGTTTGCCCCCCCCCAGTCAATATTTTTCAAAAAGTTTGGTGTCGTTAAAAAGGTCTTATTTTGCACAATTTTGCACACCCATTTTAAAATTTTGCACACCTCCCTGTAACCCACACGAGGGAATCTGAAAATATCAAGTTTGCCCCCCCAGTCAATGTTTTTTAAAAAGTTTGGTGTCGTTAGAAAGGTCTTATTTTGCACAATATTGTACACCCATTTTAAAATTTTTCACACCTCCCTGTAACCCACACGAGGGTTCTGAAAATATCAGGTTTGCCCCCCCCCAGTCAACATTTTTAAAAAAATTTGGTGTCGTCAGAAAGGTCTCATTTTGCACAATTTTGCACATCCATTTTAAAATTTTGCACACCTCCCTGTAACCCACACGAAGGTTTTGAAAATATCAAGTTTGCTCCCCCCAGTCAATATTTTTCAAAAAGTTTGGTGTCGTTAGAAAGGTCTTATTTTGCACAATTTTGCACACCCATTTTAAAATTTTGCACACCTCCCTGTAACCCACACGAGGGTTCTGAAAATATCAGGTTTGCCCCCCCCCAGTCAACATTTTAAAAAAAATTTGGTGTCGTTGGAAAGGTCTTATTTTGCACAATTTTGCACACCCATTTTAATTGCACACCTCCCTGTAACCCACACGAGGGTTTTGAAAATATCAAGTTTGCTCCCCCCAGTCATTATTTTTCAAAAAGTTTGGTGTCGTTAGAAAGGTCTTATTTTGCACAATTTTGCACACTCATTTTAAAATTTTGCACACCTCCCTGTAACCCACACGAGGGTTCTGAAAATATCAGGTGTGCCCCCCCAGTCAACATTTTAAAAAAAATTTGGTGTCGTTAGAAAGGTCTTATTTTGCATAATTTTGCACACCCATTTTAAAATTTTGCACACCTCCCTGTAACCCACACGAAGGATTCTGAAAATATCAAGTTTGCCCCCCCCAAAAAAAAAATTTGGTGTCGTTAGAAAGGTCTTATTTTGCACAATTTTGCACACCCATTTTAAAATTTTGCACACCTCCCTGTAACCCACACGAGGGTTTTGAAAATATCAAGTTTGCTCCCCCCAGTCAATATTTTTCAAAAAGTTTGGTGTCGTTAGAAAGGTCTTATTTTGCACAATTTTGCACACCCATTTTAAAATTTTGCACACCTCCCTGTAACCCACACGAGGGTTCTGAAAATATCAGGTTTGCGCCCCCCAGTCAACATTTTTAAAAAAATATTTTTTATTAATTTTGGAGTCATTAGAAAGGTCTAATTTTGCATCATTTTGCACACTCATTTTAAAATTTTGCACACCTCCCTCTAACCCACACGAAAATTTTGAAAATGTGAAGTTTGCCCCCCCCACCGTCGATAATTTTCAAAAAATTTTGTGTCATTCGAAAAGTCTATTTTGCGCAATTTTGCACACCATTCATTACCCCACAAGAGCGTTCTTAAAAAAGTTTGCCCCCCCCCCAGTTAATATTTTTCAAAAAATTTATGTCCTTCGAGAAGCCTAATTTTGCACAACTATTTTTAAATTTTTCACACTTCCCATGCCGTTTTCTTTTGGTCCTAAAATTTCCCAGAAGTATAAGCAAACGAAGGAGACCTCGATTGTGTAATATCTTTGAATATTGTTTAAATTTACAGGTAATTGTTTATGTTTACATTTGTATATAATCAAAAGTTTTTAATTTTTATGAATTTCCGGATTATACTTAAATTTTCATATTAAAAATGAATAGAAAAAATCGATGTAGACAGCGCATCCTGTCATGTTCGATGCCTTGAGAATCGGAACCAGCATATTTTGCCGGTTCAGAATGGTTGCGGTTCTCAAGGTATGGATCTTCACAGTATTTGCTATCGACGTCCATTTGTTAGATGATGTCATAGCATGTGAAAAATTAAGTATAATCCGGAAATTCATAAAAATTAAAAAGTTTTGTTTATAGACACATATGTAAGCATAGGCAATTACATGTAAATTTAAACAATATTCGAAGATATTACACAATCGAGATCTCCTTATTTTGCTTATACTTCTGGGAAATTTTAGGACCAAGGTTAACCGTAACCGCTACAAAAAGAAAACAACTCCAGAAACTAGTAGGTAGGTATATGCACCTATATCTGAATTCGGGACAGGTATCCGCGGGAGGCGGGAGCTTGTACGTGCCGTAAAGAGGAATGCGTGCGTACCTACACCTACCACGCGCGAAGGCCTTTTATGTAATATATTCAGAATGACTTCGGGTGAAGATTCCGAAGTTTGCAACGTGTATTTTAAATGGTGGCGTTCTATTTCGGCAGGAAACTCAATGTGAACGCCTCTATTTAAAATACATGACATTACGTAACACCTGGTTCTCACCTATGCGTGCGCACCCTGACTCTAAAAATGCATAACGTGATCAGCCATGCATTTGCCGATTTTTTAAAAGTGTCGCGTGATGCGTTTTTAGTGTCAGGGTGAGCACGCATAGGTGGTAACTGGGCGTAACACTTATAGTGGTTATGTAGGGGTGAGCGGGGTTTCGCGGTTCCGTGACGTAACGCAATTTTTAAATTATTATTGTGAAATAAGACAGCAAAACGTTACGTTGTTTTAGACTGGAGTAGTCCCAAACGTTACAAAGCGTTATATAAGGGGTCGCGGGTTGGGGTCAAAATTGGGCAAAATAAGGGTTATGTAATAAGTGCACTACCTCTCAGTTTATGCAATTACTTTGTGGTTGGCGGTAAATATAACCTAACTTTTTAGTTACTTTTTATTTTTTTAGTCGATGATACGTACCTCATCAATCAATTTTCCAAAAATATTATGAAAAAAAATAAAATAA
Source organism: Oxystoma pomonae (assembly GCA_963921995.1). Taxonomy (NCBI): domain Eukaryota; kingdom Metazoa; phylum Arthropoda; class Insecta; order Coleoptera; family Brentidae; genus Oxystoma; species Oxystoma pomonae. Next base: position 53,255,693 of record OY998166.1, on the reverse strand, counting down.
CGATAACCGTAAAGTAATTCCTCCGGAAATTTCGAACTCTCTTATCGAACTGCGCAGTCGCAGAAGTAACAATAATAATAAGGAAAGAGACAAAAACACTGACCAAAAAGACCTTAAGTGTGAATGGAACCTTATTTTTCTACCTATTGGTGTCATCCCATTTGCAGCAGGCGTTGTTTCCGTCATTGGGTTGAGAATTGAGTCAAATTTACATGACATATATTTTGAATTCGATTTGATTTTTTTTTCGATCTATAAAAGGAATAATAATTTTTTTCTTATTTGCCATTTTAAGTGCATGAAATATAAAAACAAATTGCCTAAAATGTTGATGTGTAGAAATAAATAAACGACTTCTTCTAATTATAATTATTGACGGACGGAATTTTTTGATGTAAACCTAGTTAATGACACACCAAGACGCCAAGTGCGTGGTGTGAACTGCAAAATCAAGGCGGGCGTCATCACCGTAGCCGCTGCCCGCAAACAGCAAGGTGTGATCCCACCATTATCCAGATGAAAATTTTCGGACGCACCCATGAAATCGGAGGCGCGTTCGACCTCGGGTGCAACTTGCCCCAAAATGGGTAAGTGCAGCACTCTAGAAATTTGATAAGCCTTTGGTATTCTTGACATGTAAAAGAGAAAGATAGAAATGCGGCGTTATAGGCGTTCTTAGTCATTTTCGGTAAGATCTGTCTGAGCTTCATAGAAAGTGACAGTTTCCTCGTCCTTCACTCCCCAAATGGACCTACTTAAATTTTTGGGTGTTCTGCACCAAATTTTGACATTTCTTCGACCTTGGGCATCTTTTCTTTACACTTTGCAGTGTGTATTTGTAGAAGAAATGAATTTAATGGACGAGAAGCAGGAAACCGTCTGGGCGTGAAAACAATTCTGTTTTTTTTATAAGTTAACTATACAGGTTAAAAAAGTGTAGGTTGTATAAAAACAAGCTTACGGAACCGTGGAGTGAATTAGAGCGTACTCCTATTTACTCCACGGTCCCGTAAGTATAATATAATATATATAAATAATATAATATATAACTTTTATTTTGGTTTATTATTGAAGTAAAATGTGCGTGCGGGAAAGTAGAAGGATCTGAAAGAAAACAAAGCGTCGTTTTTTTATCTATCAACGAAGGTTATTATTAGAAGTGCAACAACACGCAATTACGATTTACTTATTTTCGACTAACTTGCGTGACAAAGACTTTTATGGAACTTAAAATTAACGTTTTTATTTTATTAGACACTTAAAGCCAATTATCAAAGTTAACACTATCCTAAGACGTATCTCTATCGAGTGGACCAATCAACCATGTGCAGTTTTAAATATATGGGGAATGCGAGACAGCTCCAGCTGATCAAAGTACGCCTGGATACCAATTCTTCAGTTTCGAGAGAAACTTTCGTGTAGGAACGATCACATCCTTTTATTTTAACCATTAGGCAAGCCCCAATGCGGTTACGAAACGTTCGATAAGCTGAAAATCTCCACGGTGCCCGCGCAGGAGAACCCGCTCTCTTCCCCATAACCAGCAGATGTAAGTTATAGGAGAGTTCTCTTGATATGCGGTAGCCCCGTAATGTCCGGCGGTGCTCGACTGATATACTGATGTGAGCGTTCCTATAGGAGTGTTCTCTCGAAACTGAAGAATAAGTATCCTGTCCTGCAATACGTATCAAGATAACACGAAAGAAGACGTGACGTTACGTAGTTTTCACCCAAGACGTTGCTCTATCAACAAAAACGTGTCATTTCGATCAGCTGGAGATGTCATGCATTCGCCATAAATTTAAAAGTGTACTTGGTTAATTGGCCGACAAGGAATAAGGTATTTTGGGGGTAGTTCCGAAGGGAGAAATGGAGGAAAGTTCAAAAAAATAGGGCTCCGCGCGTCAATACACGTAATCGTTGTGTAAAATTTCGTTATGATCGGTGCAGGAGTTTTTGAGTTACAGTGGCGCATATCGAGGCGACGAACAGACAGACAGACAGACCGACCGACAGATAGACAGAGCGACGGCGTCTGGACTCGTGCTCATCTGAAATCAGATCCACCAAACTCCTTCATCTTCCTCAAAATCTCGAAATGCGATTTTTTGACATTTACATTACTTCCTTCCCTTAGAGCGAGGGAAGTAAAAAGTCAACGAAATTCTTTTTGTTTTCTTTAAAATTACGTAAAGTAAAATTTATATAAGAAATCACGTAAGAAAAACTATTCTCCTCTTTGTTGCACCTTTAGAATATGTATTGTGCATAGTCTTTTTATTGGCTCAAAAATGGTACTTCTTCTAACGCAAACTTATAAAAGGCTATTTTCATTTAAGAAGGTAGTGTATTTGCCCAAAAAAGTGTAGAACAGCTTTAGCTCGAAAGCGCCTCAGACCACATTGCACAAAGCTCAAAAGCACGTCCGTCCTCGTGCCATATTTTACGTTTTGTTTAATAAAATCAACGAGAAGTACGTGGTGTCGTGTGCCGTTCAATCAGCATCAACATCATCAGCTTACCATTTGCCAAACAAAATAAGGTAGGTTTATAGTTTACGTATATAGGCTCTATAATTTAGTGATATAGGCAAACAAATCAGTAAAGAATTGGGTTCCATTAGTATGGTGTAGGTAGGGCAATATGCTCTATTCAGAAGCTTTTGTCCGTTAAACATATTTGCAATTTTTACATTTTCGAAGAATTCTGAGGTAAAGTCGCTTTATCAAATAATGTTCCTTCAATTCTTTTGGGGAATATATCTTAGCACGAATTGACAACGTTGCAAGCCGCATATACCTGTATCATGTACAGCCATTTGCATCAACATATTTACTTATTTAGGGATCATTTAGAATAAGGTGGCCTAGATAAGAGAAGAGTTTCGTTTGTATTTAGAACTCCCCTAAACTATCTTAGGTGATCCCTAAACCTAGAGGCCCGTTTTTGGTCTCCTAGCCCTCCCCTAACCTAAAACTAAACTAGATTCAGGTGCCAACTAATGCTAGGTAACCCCTAAATATGTTGGTGCAAATGGCTGGTAGCCTTATACTAAGTCCACAGGATACAGATATATGTGGCCTGCAATGTTGTCAGTTTGTACTAAAATATATTCCTCAAAGAAATTATAGGGACATATTTGAAGAGGCGACTGTAATAGATGCAGTAGGTAGGCTTACGGTTTTCTGCCATTTTTTAAGATTTTGAAAAAAAAGTACAGGCCGATATGCTTCATCGGGAGCACAAAACCGTCTGTGCGTAAAAAAAAATTGTTTTTTTTCCAAGGTTACAGCTCAAAAAAAATTGGATAGAGACATCCCGCTAAACAAAAATGAAAAAAAAATAAAAAACGTTATTTTCATAGTGAAAAATTCGCTTAATAACCCGTTTTATGACGTTACTTTTTCCATTAACGTTTTTTTTACTATAAAAATAACGTTTCCATAAAAAAACTTTATTTTCAACATGAAAAAATTGTTCATGGAAAAACTAAAGTTATAAAACGGGTTATTAAGTGAATTTTTCACTATGAAAATAACGTTTTTTTATTTTTTTTTTCATTTTTGTTTAGCGGGATATACTTACGGGACAGTGAAGTGAATAGGGATAATGGGCAGGGGCGGGGTAGTGTCTAACTTTAAATTACTTCCAAATATGCTCCAAGGGTTGAACTTTACCAGGCATTTTTTTATTTTACCAAAAATTTGAATTCCTAAAAAACGCCGAAAAAAATAACACACCATTTGCGATTTTTAAGCAGAACCGGCATTTTCTGTCATTTTTTGTAGGTAATTCGCATAGGGGTGCGTTCTTCAACTTGCCGATTTTGGCGCGTAATTTAAATTTGAAAATGTTTGTTTTATTTCAAAAAAAATTGTTCACTTCAGTCATGTTGGGTTTGGGTCTGGAAAAGAAGGGTTAAGTTTGGATTGGGTTGTAAAACCAACCCAACACTTCTTTTACAAAACTAGCCCATCGCAAAATCGGCAGAAAACCGTAAGCCTCTTCAAATATGTCTGCACTACGTTCTTAAATGAAAATAGCCTTTTATAAGTTTGCGTTAGAAGAAGTACCATTTTTGAGCCAATAAAAAGACTATGCGCAATACATATTCTAAAGGTGCAACAAAGAGGAGAATAGTTTTTCTTACTTTTTACTTCCCTCGCTCTAAGAGAAGGAAGTAATTAAATGTCAAAAAATCGCATTTCGAGATTTTGAGGAAGATGAAGGATTTGGTGGATCTGACTTCAGATGAGCACGAATCCAGACGCCGTCGCTCTGTCTATCTGTCGGTCGGTCTGTCTGTCTGTCTGTCCGTCGCCTCGATATGCGCCACTGTAACTCAAAAACTCCTGCACCGATCATAACAAAATTTTACACAACGATTACGTGTATTGACGCGCGGAGCCCTATTGTTTTTGAACTTTCCTCTATTTCTCCCTTCGGAACTACCCCCAAAATACCTCATCCCTAAAAAAATCTTAAGACGTATCCTAAGACGTATCTTTATCTTGTCGGCCAATTAACCAAGTACACTTTTAAATTTATGGCGAATCCATGACATCTCCAGCTGATCGAAATGGCACGTTTTTGTTGATAGAGCAACGTCTTGGGTGAAAACTACGTAACGTCACGTCTTCTTTCGTGTTATCCTGACATGTATTGCAGGACAGGGTACCTATTCTTCAGTTTCGAGAGAACACTCCTATAGGAACGCTCACATCAGTGATTTGGACCAATAGGATAGTTTGACTGCTTGCACTAGCCATCCGATATCAGTCGAGCACCGCCGGACATTACCGGGCTACGGCATATCAAGAGAACTCTCCTACAACTTACATCTGCTGGTTATGGGGAAGAGAGCGGATTCTCCTGTGCGGGCGCCGTGGAGCTTTTCAGCTTATCGAACGTTTCGTAACCGCATTGGGGCTTGCCTATTGGTTGAAATAAAGGATGTGATCGAAAGTTTCTCTTGAAACTGAAGAATGGGTATCCAGGCGTACTTTGATCAGCTGGAGCTGTCTCGCATTTCCCATATATTTAAAACTGCACATGGTTGATTGGTCCACTCGATAGCGATACGTCTTAGGATAGTGTTAACTTTGATAATTGGCTTTAAGTGTCTAATAGAATAAAAACGTTAATTTTAAGTTCCATAAAAGTCTTTTTTACGCAAGTTAGTCGAAAGTAAGTAAATCGTAATTGCGTGTTGTTGCACTTCTAATAATAACCTTGGTTGATAGATAAAATAAACACTTTCTTTAAAAAATAAACGACGCTTTGTTTTCTTTCAGATCTTTCTACTTTCCCGCACGCATATTTTACTTCAATAAGTAAGCTTGTTTTTATATAACCTACACTTTTTTAACCTGTATAGTTAACTTATAAAAAAACAGAATTTTTTTCACGCCCAGACGGTTTCGTGCGTCTGGCGAAATAATAAAAAAAATTAGGTATTCCCAGCCTCGTCCATTTAATTCATTTCTTCCACAAATACACACTGCAAAGAGCAAAGACAAGATGCACAAGCTCGAAGAAATGTCAAAATTTGGTGCAGAACACCCAAAAATTTAGGTAGGTCCATTTGGGGAGTGAAGGACGAGGAAACCGTCACTTTCTATGAAGCTCAGACACATCTTACCGAAAATGACTAAGAACGCCTATAACGCCGCATTTCTATCTTTCTCTTTTACATGTCAAGAATACCAAAGGCTTATCAAATTTCTAGAGGGCTGCACTTACCCATTTTGAGGCAAGTTACACCCGAGGTCGAAAGCGCCTCCGATTTCATGGGTGCGTCGGAAAATTTTCATCTGGATAATGGTGGAATCACACCTTGCTATTTGCGGACAGCGGCTACGCTGATGACGCCCGCCTTGATTTTGCAGTTCACACCACGCGTTTGGCGTCTTGGTGTGTCATTAACTAGGTTTACATCAAAAAATTCCGTCCGTCAATAATTATAATTAGAAGAAGTAATTTATTTATTTCTACACATGAACATTTTAGACATTTTGTTTTTATATTTCATGCACTTAAAATGGCAAATAAGAAAAAAATTATTATTCCTTTTATAGATCGAAAAAAAAATCAAATCGAATTCAAAAAATATGTTACGTAAATTTGACTCAATTCTCAACCCAAAGACGGAAACAACGCCTGCTGCAAATAGGATGACACAATAGGTAGAAAGTTAAAGTTCCATTCACACTTAAGGTCTTTTTGGTCAGTGTTTTTGTCTCTTTCCTTATTATTATTGTTACTTCTGCGACTGCGCAGTTCCATAAGAGAGTTCGGAATTTCCGGAGGAATTACTTTATGGTTATCGTTATTTTATTTTTTTCGTAATATTTTTGGAAAATTGATTGATGAGGTACGTATCATCGACTAAAAAAAAAAAGTAACAAAAAAGTTAGGTTATATTTACCGCCAACCACAAAGTAATTGCGTAAACTGAGAGGTAGTGCACTTATTACGTAACTCTTATTTTGCCCAATTTTGACCCCAACCCGCGACCCCCTATATAACGTTTTGTAACGTTTGGGACTACTCCAATCTAAAATAACGTAACGTTTTGCTGCCAGAGACCCCCTCTTTTTTTTCTTTTTCACTCGAAAAATCCAAAAAGTTGTTTTATTTCACAATAATAATTTAAAAATTGCGTTACGTAACGGAACTGCGAAACCCCGCTCACCCCTACATAACCCCTATAAGCGTTACGCCTAGTTGCCATCTATGCGTGCTCACCCTGACACTAAAAACGCATTACGCGACAATTTTAAAAAATCGGAAAATGCATAGCTGATCATGTGATGCATTTTTAGAGTCAGGGTGGGCACGCATAGGTGAGAAACAGGTGTTACGTAATGTCATGTATTTTAAATAGAGGCGTTCACATTGACTTTCCTGCCGAAATGGAACGCCACCATTTAAAATACACGTTGCAAACTTCGGAAACTTCACCCGAAGTCATTTTGAATCATGAACACAAATAAAACTAGGCATTGCTAACCGATATTTCAATATATTACATAAAAGGCCTTTGCGCGTGGTAGGTGTAGGTACGCACGCATTCCTCTTTACGGCACGTACAACCTCCCGCCTCCCGCGGATACCTGTCCCGAATTCAGATATAGGTGCATACACCTACCTACTAGTTTCTGGAGCTGTTTTCTTTTTGTAGCGGTTACGGTTAACCTTGATCCTAAAATTTCCCAGAAGTATAAGCAAAATAAGGAGACCTCGATTGTGTAATATCTTCGAATATTGTTTAAATTTACATATAATTGCCTATGCTTACATATGTGTCTATAATCAAAAGTTTTTAATTTTTATGAATTTCCGGATTATACTTAATTTTTCACATGCTATGACATCATCTAACAAATGGACGTCGATAGCACATCCTGTGAAGATCCATAGCTTGAGAACCGCAACCATTTTGAACCGGCAAAATAGGCTGGTTCCGATTCTCAAGGCATCGAACATGACAGGATGCGCTGTCTACATCGATTTTTTCTGTTCATTTTTCATATGAAAATTTAAGTATAATCCGGAAATTCATAAAAATTAAAAACTTTTGATTATATACAAGTGTAAATATAAACAATTGTCTGTAAATTTAAACAATATTACACAATCGAGGTCTCCTTCGTTTGCTTATACTACTGGGAAATTTTAGGACCAAGTTTAACCGTAAACGCCACAAAAAGAAAACGGCATGGGAAGTGTGCAAATTTAAAAATAGTTGTGCAAAATTAGGCTTCTCGAATGACATAAATTTTTTGAAAAATATTAACTGGGGGGGGGCAAACTTTTTTGAGAACGCTCTTGTGGGGTACTGAAGGGTGTGCAAAATTGCGCAAAATAGACTTTTCGAATGACACAAAATTTTTTGAAAAATATCGACGGTGGGGGGGGGGCAAACTTAATATTTTCAGAATCTTCGTGTGGGTTAGAGGGAGGTGTGCAAAATTTTAAAATGGGTGTGCAAAATGATGCAAAATTAGACCTTTATAATGACTCCAAAATTTTTAAAAAATATTGACTGGGGGGCAAACTTAATATTTTCAGAACCCTCGTGTAGGTTACAGGGAGGTGTGCAAAATTTTAAAATGGGTGTGCAAAATTGTGCAAAATAAGGCCTTTCTAACGACACCAAACTTATTGAAAAATATTGACTGGAGGGAGCAAACATGATATTTTAAAAACCCTCGTGTGGGTTACAGGGAGGTATGCAAAATTTTAAAATGGGTGTGCAAAATTGTGCAAAATAAGACCTTTCTAACGACACCAAACTTTTTAAAAACTCTCGTGTGGGTTATAGGGAGGTGTGCAAAATTTTAAAATGGCTGTGCAAAATTTTGCAAAAGAAGACCTCTCTAACGACACCAAATTTTTTGAAAAATATTGACTGGTGGGGGCAAACTTGATATTTTCAGAAACCTCGTGTGGGTTACAGGGAGGTGTGCAAAATTTTAAAATGGGTGTGCAAAATTGTGCAAAATAAGACCTTTCAAATGACATCATAATTTTTGAAAAATAGTGACTGGGGGGGCAACGTCAAGTTTGCCCCCCCCCCACAGAAAATGGGCTGTAGTTTTTCGTAGGAAGGTGTGCAAAATTGTGCAAAATGTGTGCAAAATTTTGGCATAAAAATTTTTGAGAAAATCGATCTGGGGGGGGGGAAACTTACCTGAGCCGGGCAATCAGGTCATACGAACTCAAATAACTGAAGAGGAAGGCCAAATTTTCGAGGGAGAGGTAGGAATAATGGTTACAGAGGGCCGTCAAGGAACTCAAATACCTATTACCGCTCTCAAAACGTCGAAAACAGTGAAGAAAATAGGCATAACGGGTACAATCGACAGCATAACAATCGAGGAGAGAGTGCCAGAAGGGCACGTTCCGTTTTACGTCCAGTTTCGAACACGAGATGTCACGATGGCAAGCCAAGATGTCACGATTCCAACACATGTGGTCATTACGCATGCAGCAGAGACCGTAGCAACGATAGGAGAGACCAAAGAAGTGTGTCCTTCGAGAGGTCGCCTTCCCCAAATGTGCAAGGATGACTCAACTAATATGCCCAAACGGCGTCGTCCTGCACACAGGGGCAAGCAATAAAATTCTAGTGGTTAAAGGTGTAGTCAACAGTCATAAGGAGGTGGAAATCGTACTAGATACAGGGTCCGGAAAATGTATTATAGAGAGATCTATGTGCACGGAGATAGAGCCGTTGCAACAACGTTTTACGTTGTCAACAGCCGGCGGGAATAAAGTTATACCGCTTAGCGTCACAGAGGCCAAACTAAAAATCGGTAAATTGTGTGGCTATATTGAAGCCATTGTCGTAGAAAAACTTTCTAAGCCCTTAATTTTAGAAATGGATTTTCTTGAAAAAAATAAGGCCATAATTAATTTGACCGAAAAGTCAGTTCACTTGACTAACGGTAAATTGCAAACCACTATTTTCTTTCACAAGGAAGAAAATTTTAAGCAAAGTGTTTGCGACAGAACGGCCTTATTCGTAGTTCCACTAATTTTTACAGAAAATTTATACAAAATTATTCAGCTATCGCTAGGCCCTTACATGACCTAACGAAAAAAGACGCACCATTCCTTTGGGAACAAAAACATCAAAAATCCTTTGATGAACTAAAACGTAGATTAATTACGGCGCCAGTTTTAGCGCACTATCAACCAGAAAAAGACTGTGTACTTCACGTCGACGCCAGCCGAGAAGGCCTAAGATCAGTTTTGCTACAAGAGGGAAACGATTCGTAGCTACATCCAGTAGCATATGCTAGTAGAAGCTTAACAAACGCAGAGAATCGAAACACAAAGATGCGGACTGCATGAGTCGAAACCATGTCCTTAAACTGGACGAAAATGAAGACATGGAAGAAATCCCTACTTTCCTGATTGAGCCACAGGACATGGGTATATTACAGGAGGAGGATGAGTCCTTAAAAGAGTCAATAAACGGGCTAGAGGACCTTAATAGTATAAAAATAGCCGCTAGTTACAGCCACATATAATTGCTCAAAACAAATGACTACACAATACTCACCGTTTATGCTCGTGTACGGTCGGGAACCAATTTTACCGAACGAAGCAAATATTATGATGAGTCCTCCGCCTAGCAATACGGAACATATCCGAAACCAAGCATTGGCCGTTCGGAATATGGCAGCGGAAAACATCAAAAACCAACAGGGAAAAGATAAAATTCGATATGATGCAAAACATCGTCATGTCGAATATAAAATTGGAGACCAAATTAAAGTTTTTACTCCCGTTAGAAAAGTCGGCAGGAGCAAAAAGCTACTGCTTAGATGGTTCGGTCCCTATTACATAACTCGTAAAATGTCTGATGTGGATTACGAGATACAATAAGGGCCCTCTAAAAAATTCAAAAAGGAAGTAGTCCATGTAAGTCGCATGCTTTCATATCATGACCCTTGGACACCAGAGGTAGTCCCTGTGACAGAAATCTAATCTGTCATAACTACAACTATTAGTTTTTAAATTTAATAGTATGGTTTATAAAATACAGCCATATTAGTGCAACATTTTGATAAATGTTGAGGAAATAGTAAAGATTGTCCATAAGCAAATTAAATAATATTTTATAATACCCAACTAAATATTTTAAAAAATACGAAAATGTTTAGAAACTTTTGAAAATTGTTAATATACAAGTTAATGTTGTGATAACAATTAAGATTGTAAGTAAATAATTACTAATTTATTTTAGAAACATCAAAAAAGTATACAAAATACTTAAAAGTAAAATAAACTTGATAAATTATTTTAAATAATTTAAAAGAAATATTAAATTTTGGGTGACCGAGCGTCACTTGCCAAAAAGGCACTGCATTTTTTTTTAGGGGATTAAAAAATTATAATTTTTATTTTTCATGTAAATAAGATGTATTTGCAAGTTTCTGTTTTTAGATTATTAATCACCGTAGCCAACGCCGTTATGGCAAATACCGAGGAAAAACCTTACCTAGTGGAAGTACGCGCTGGAGCATTTTGGAAACCACTTCCGTAAACCGTGTCCTACGAGGCCATTATTCCGATCACCTATCAAATGGAATGGTCGGAAGATGTCATAGAGGAAAGGGACCTTCCAGCATACACAAAATGCCAGAAGAGAGAGAGAGAACTTGATTTACCATACGCAGGAGCTAGGAAAAACATTCGCAAAAGAGTTTGGTATGATTAATAAAAACTGGGGGGCAACTCCGATAAGGTCTAGTACACAGGTAACAAGGGCTAAAAGGGCCTTAAATTTTATCGGAGATGCTCTAAATTGGTGCTGCGGCGTCGCGACTGAAGAAAAATTAGAAATAATCTCAGAAAATGATGATGTCGTCAAAAGTCAGCTAATGGCCCTTAGTAAAGGGCTAGAAGGCACCTTAAAGGGCATTGGCGATTAATGAAAACATTTTAAAGAATAGGCAGCATCAATTGGCAATACTTTAAAAGACACGGAACAACGCATTAAATATATTGACAACAGGATTTCTGGACTTGACAATAAATTATCTAGGTTAAATGACCAGGAATCCTTCGTAACGGCTTCTTTACGCATTCAATTTCAAAATTTAAAACGTATTATTCTTTTAACTCGTGCTTTGAAAAAACAGAGAGTCATTGACGCGTGCAAATCACGTAAAATTCCCTTGAAATCGTAAATCCCGCGGTTTTAGAAAAAGATTTATTCGAGTTAGAAAAAGAGATCTACTCAGCAAATCAGGGATTGGCTATTTCAACAGATAAAATTGTAAAATTTAATGAATTGCCAATCTGTGATTGCAGTTTTACTGAAAACAAAATTTTTGTTCACATTAAAATACCAGTTATTCATTATAGAAAAAAATGGGAACTTTACGAGCTGACAACGACGTCTTTCGCCTAGTTTAATCAAACTTGTGCGATCCCTCATCAGGCGCTATATATTGCCGTGCCAAAAACAAATTTCGGGAGAGAAGAAATTAGACAAATTTTGGGTTTAGGTACCGGACTACATCAGTGTAGGCCATATCACGATAAACTTTGTTTTATTCCGCGATTTTCGACAGACAATATACAAGGACCAGAATGTGCTAAAAAAACTTTATCACGGAGCAACTGTAGAAGAGATAAGTTATTACTGAATGATGAACTGTCACTCAGGCATGTCGTTGGTAATATCGGAAGTGGGAGAAGAGACGTATGTTCTTACCCACCTGAGGGAAAAAACTTTCCTGCGGAAATTCAAAAATAGATTTAAAAAATATTTATAAAAATCACGGAGCCTTAAAAACTAAACTTCCGTGCAATTGCCAATTGGAGTCAACAGGCGAAGTAATCATACCGCGTCGGTTTCCGTGCAAAAATAAAATTGAAGTGCCTAACACATACAACCTACCTATAGAGATATGCATGAATGTTTGAACTTAAATTGGACTTTAAACATACCACATTTAAATTTAACTTCATCAGATACAACAATTCAAGATATAAAAAATTCTGTAGAGAATATTATTCCTAAAATTTACGGTTTTAGCGATCGGTACGGAATACAAAATCACGGAATTTTTCTTTTCTGGAATATAATTTTGTCATTGTTAGTAGTATATTTACTGTTTCATCACCCAATTATGGCGTTGGCAGCAGCCCCAGTGAATTTTGCGAGGGCAGAGGATCTGTCAAATAACTCAAGCATTAATTATTTTTATGATATAATTTTTGCGATTACTTTTCTCTCCTTGCTTCTATTTTTAACGTACATAACTCTAAAATTCGTACAAAAATGGGTAAGTAAAAATAAGGCTTCGGTAGACCTAGAAAGCACTAACGTACCCGAGCGTGAAATTTTAATAAATTGTGGTTCAGTCAAATTCAGACTGGAACTTCAGGAGAAAAAGGACCTATTCTCGCTATCTCCCAGCGAAAGGCTAAATGCCTATATTATTAATTGTGACCCAGACGACAGTAATAAATAATACTGTACGTGAAGCCGGTGTAAACAAAATACACGTGTTTATAACCGCTCGCGCACCATGCGTTGCGCTGCGGGCATAGAACATATGACCCGTCTATGCCCGCTATTGTTTATTTTTTTTTGTTTTTAAAATAAAGTACGGCTTGCAAGACAATGCCGCTGTCCACGATGGAGAGCTCCTAGCGTTCCTTTTTACCGTGTTATTCGGTGTCAATGTCCATGCGTATAGGGAATGAATATCATTGTAAATGACAGGGCGTTAGACCACGTATAGACACTACTTTTGGTCACTTGAGCGGTCCGCCAAATATTTTTTGTATTTTATTATATTTTTTGCATAGGTGGGAGATACGGGCGTACAAAATACAAAATTTTGTTCTAATTATTTTTAAAATAATAATTATTAAAATTCTCCTAATATATATTGTGTGCACTAAGCATGCATTTTAAACGAATTGTTTTACTACACTCGATAAAGAATGTGTAAAAATTATAAACAAATGAGGCTCGCAAAAAAAAAACTAATTTAATTTTTTTTGCAAATCTTGTGTTACATACCATAGCTGAATAAACAGCTCAAAATAAAATATACTTCAGAGGAACTAGTTATTTATCTACGAGGATACCCAAAGGCTTTGGGACAAAAAGTCGTCACAGAAAATAAATAATATTTTGACTTATATTTTATATGTATCATTTCAGATTCACCGGCACCGCTTGCTCTTTCCGTGCACTCAAGAAGAAGAAGTAATCAAGATGATCGCATGACAACAATTCGACCAGCAGTACTGTCATATTCAACCACGGTCCTGCATAGTCGGTGGCATAGCGCGGTGAACCCTAGAAAGATGGAAAGTTCAGTCACGTGGTACCAGTCAGTCATAACCAGTTACAGCTACAGTCTACCAGCCATTCAAATGTCAACCAAACACAATTGTTCACAGTCAAGGTGAACAACCAACAACACTGTATGGAAAAGGGAAGTTGAATCCAGTCAAGTTCCTAAAGGAGCCGCAACGTTTAAGGTTAAACTCGCGATTCAATAACCTAGTGTTTTAATTATCAATTTATTATTAAGTATAAACTTTCCGTATTTTACAATAATTATCCTAACATCCTATTTCAACGAAAGGTCGGAAGGCCCTGTTGAATGAACTATCAATGTTAGAATAGGTTTATAAAAACGTTTCAGAGAGGTTAAGAGTCAGTTAGTAGTGATCCGATATTTTAGAGTAAAGTTAGTAAACCCAAGACATAAGCTGCTCAACATGATAGAGAAGAAAGTGTGTGTATTTTTAATGTAAGTACTATTTTATTTATTATCTATTTTATTATTATACAACCATTTATTCAAATGCGTGTATTATTCATACTGCGTAGTTGTGTAGCTCTAAGAAGCGTCACGACAATATTTAAAAAAAAAATTGATCCCCCGCTAACTTATAAAAGAGTGGTAGGGACAAAATATTACCTGGTATATATCTAAGTGACTGGGTCGTTCTACAGAACTAATTAAAACTAAATTTAGTATAAATATTTAAGGAGCCAAGCTACACATTTACGAAAAATTTTAACCCCTCCCCACCCTTCAAATAAGGGTAGTAGGGGCAAAATATTACCTGGCAGTTCTACTGAACCAATTAAAATTAAATTTATTGGGAAAATTTAAGGAACCAAGCTACACATTCAATGAATGACTGGGTTGTTCTACTAAACCAATTAAAATGAAACTTAGTGGAAACGTTTAAGAAACCAAGCTAGACATTTTAAAAAAAATTGAACCCCCCGCTTTTTCAAATAAGGGTTGTAGGGAGAAAATTTTATCAGGCATATATTTCAATGATTGGGTCCTTCTATTGAACCAATTAAAACAAAAACTAAGAAGAAAATTTTAAGGAACTAAACTACACATTTGGGAAGAATGTCAACCTCCCACCCTTTCAAATAAGGGTGGTAGGGATAAAACATTACCTAGCATATATTTGAATGACTGGGTCGTTCCACTGAACCAATTAAAATTAAATTTATTAGGAACATTTAGGAAACACAATCAAACCATAAGTTCTCAGGTCTTGGTAAAGTTTCCAAGTTCACCAAAATCTAGATTTTAAGGAACACATTAAGCAACTTAACCCAAAACTCTCATCTGCTTGCTTTGCTCTGAAAGTAGTCAGGGCTGAATTTGGAGTTCATTCAGCTAAAATGGTCTATTATTCTTTATTTAAATCAAGAGCAGGATATGGAATTGCGTTTTGTAAACCCCTTTTTGAAAAGATGGAGATTTTAACGTTGACGGCTATTTTTATTTTAGAGACTGTTTGCTTAATATACAGAAAGTACAACAACAGTGTTTTTACTCCTTTATACATCACCAGGCATGCAGTAAAACTCCATGTTCCTTTACCTATATCCAGACTTACTCTGACAAAAAATTCACTTATTTATGAGGGCAAGAAATTGTATAACACCCTTCCATTAACTATCAGAACAATAAGGAATCCAAGCAAATTCAGAAAAATAGTGACCGCTTTTCTAAAATCTCATCCTTATTACGACAATAACGAATATTATGAAGATGTTTACTGTTTTTTCATAATTACTGTATTTTTTTAAATTAATTTTTTCTTAATTTTGTATTGACATGGTTTTTTCTCTTCTTTTTTAATTAATTTTGTATTGACATGTATTTTTTTATGCTTTGTTTACGAGATTTCTGATCCTATGAAACAATAAAGCTATGTATGACTTGAATTTGACTTTAAAAATAAAAAGCATGCTCGGAAATGCAAAAAAAATAATGGCATTAGCAACATTTTATTTTTCAGTAATTGTTTATAATTTATTTCAATCAAAAAAATCAAGAATCGATTACACTCTTCAGTTGTAAAAATGCAAAAACGTTGTTTTTGTGTAGTATTGCTATAAACTTAGAACGCACTTTTTTTTTGATAATTTTAGTAAATATGTATTTCTTTTATCTAAACTGCTTTCCCTAAAAAAAAACCTTTTATTAGTTTTTTTTTCAACTCTGTTTAAATCGGGATAATATGAGAGGCGTATTTTTTCTAGTTCTATCGAAATAATTGTTGGACGCAAATAGCTCAAAATTTTAGCTTCTTGTTGGAAATTAAAAAAATAAATAAATATTGGAAACGACAATTGCTTTTGCAATTCCGGCTTAATAAACCCTAATAGATTACCTTATGATTTTTCGTGAGGCAGTAATATAAATATCCATTGTAAAAATTTAAAAAAATATACTATTTTTGAAAGCAAAAATCGAATTCATATTTTTTACATAAAAATTACATTCATATAAACAGAAAATTTAGATTCAAATTTAACTATAAGGTAAAAAATGCACCAATCGATTCTACGACAAACATTTTTTTATGTATGACACTTTATTAATCGAAATATGATGTTCAAATCAATACTGCAAAAAAAATAAAGTTTTAGGTCAAACAATTACTTTGTTTATACGGTACTCTTAAAGCGCTTTTAAACAAATAACGGTTTGAAAATGCTTGTCCTAAACATACCATTAGAACAATTTTAAATACTTAATCAATTATATTTTAAACCAAAAAAAAAATTGTTAACTTAGTTGTTTTATTTGTGTGTAACTGTAAGGAAAGAGGATTGACTGTACATCGATCATCTGTTACAAAACGATTTTAATGAAGGGTAAAGCAACTTTATTTAAAACCGTCCTTATATAAAACCGGTTTTAGGCGCATATAATCGTAGTAATTAAAAATCCGTCTCCTTGTTTTTTTCCGTACAAATAGATGTTGTAATGGGTTGTTGATTTTTTATAATGGAAATAAATTATCAACAATTGCTGAGAAATTCATTGTTGCAAAAGCCATTATTTGTTTTTTTTTGCATTTCTGAGAATGTTTTTTAATTGTATCTATAAGAATTTTCCTGAGTAGAATTTTTTATTGAAAAAAAAGTGACTTGGACCGAAAAAAATTAATATCTCAAAACATTTTTAACTTTTTTACCTAAAAAAAATTACAAGCATTAAGGACACAGAGAGGTATATTTTTCATATAAACACAGTTATTTTTTCGTAATTGAAAAATAAGAAACGAAAAAATAAAAGTATTACGATTTTTCGGAGTTTTCTCGAAAATTTTTAGGTTATGCTACAAGAGTTGTAGATCTTTGCACCGTCTATAATTTTTGTATTAAAGTTTTTACTCTATAACGTTCAGTTTTGCCAGAAATTACAATAATACCATTTTTCTCCCCCTTTCCCTCCACCAAATCCACCCCGCAAGAGCCCCACTCACGCATTTTTTTTAAACGTTGATCAGAAGCCCCTTTACTATTTACACTCATCAAACTGCTGTTAAAATTTTTTTGTGTTTTATTTTAATTTGGTTGGTCTAATATATTCGTTTTAGGCAAGTTCTTGACTTCTGGCAACTTCCCGTCTTATTCTTCCTTACATTTTTGTTTCATCCGCAAATAGCACCAAAATAAAGTAAGACACAAAATGACGGATTCAAAAACCATTAAAGCAACTTCCCAATATTCGATATGGGTGTTAACGTCTTTACTAGTGGCCGAAGTTTCCCCGGTATTGCCTGTTTAGCTTATTATAATCTCTTTTGATTGATTTTTTCCCATATTTCTTCTCAAAACTAATGCGGCCAAATCACTACTTTTATCACTTCAGCACAATTTTCTTAGTTAAAACGGTTTTTCCTTTTTATTCGACTTCGACGTAATTTAGCTTCAACTAGCACTAGCACTGGCAGTATCGCCATTTGATATATTTATTGTTCTTAAAATCCACTGGTTCGTTTGATGTCGGTTTATTAATTAATAATGATTATTACAAAATATTGAAATATCGACGGTACAGTGAACTACATAGTTGCCTACTAGACAATGTCATATCCTGGCGACTCCAGGATAGAGCACAACTACTTAATTAAAATAATACACAAAAGTATTATTTAACAACGAGTATATTACGTAACGTTAGCATACAAGATTGACATCGTATCTAGTCTACAAGTCGGACGTAACTGCAAGTTCCCACAGGCAGGAAGATTGCCGTCGGTAAGGCTCTCTGTGTCCCCACCACGTACTACATACCAGCGCAATTCAATAAGTAGTAGCGGCGCGCTTTATTAGTATACTAGATATAAAGAACAATACTAAACATTATCTTACATCTCCCCTCTTAAAGATTAAGCCTACTAGGAGGTTTAGAAATACGACCAGACCTTGTCTTTTTTAAATTATTCTCATTGACCACACGAGATGATTCTGAAGGAATCACTTCAGCTTTAAAGCTTCTTTTGCTTAAGTTCTGTTCAGAATGAACAGGTGAATCAACTTGGATCTGGGTCTGATCGTTCTGTTTATTCTGAGCCGGCATAACTTCACATTCCGAATCATATTCAGAAGACGGAACAAATTTATTTAAAGACTCTTTTAAATCAATTCGATTACGTCTTACCGAATTGCCATATTGATTTTGAACAATGTAAGAACGCGGAGACATGTGTTCACTTACAACTTTTCCTGGTTCCCATTGCTTCTGAACATGATTGTAAACAGTAACATCACAATCAGCTTTTAAGAGTTTCAAATCTTTAGCGTGTTTGTTATAGTACTTACTGTAAATATTATGCTTATTTTTTATCTTTTCTGGTACATTTTCACACAATTTTGGTTTTAATAAATCGCTGTTAATTGGTAATTGCGTTTTACAAATTCTGCTCATTAGCAGCTGAGAAGGGGAATAACCTATGTTTTTCAATGGCGAGTTACGATACTGAAGCAGGGCAATTTCAATATCTTCATCCTTTTTTAACGATTTTTTCAAAATTTTTTGACCGATGTCTACTCCTTTTTCAGCTAGGCCATTAGAACACGGGTAATTCGAGCTTCTGGTGACAATATTGAAATTCCATACTTTAGCAAAATTCCTAAATTGAAAACTCCCAAATGGTACATTGTCTGAAATAACAGTTTCAGGTGCGCTAAAAATACAAATAACTTTCTTAAAAGCATTTATAATGGATTTGATTGATTTATCTTTTAAAATACATAACTCAAGCCAGTTCGAGTATGAATCAAAAATGACCAAATAACTTTTTCCACCGTATGTAAAAATATCAAGGCCAAGTCTCTCCCAAGGTCGTTCTGGTATTGGATATAGAATTAATGACTCTTTTTGTTGTTTTCTAGAATTAGTTTCACAAATTTTGCAAAATTTATTTTTATTCTCAATATCTTCGTTGATGCCGGGCCAGTAAAATATTTGACGCGCACGCGCTTTAGATTTCTCGATTCCTACATGACCCTCATGCAAAAGATCCAACATTTCAGCCCTAAGAGAAGAAGGCACAACAATTTTTTCAGAAAATAAGAGCAACCCATCTGCAAAAGATAAATTATCTTTAATTTTCAAGTTATGTTGAACAAAATCTGGCACTTGATGTTTATTTTCTGGCCACCCATTTAAACAGTAATCAACGACTACTTTTAGTTGTAGGTCATTTTTGGTTTCCACTCTAAATTGCTGTTTTTGATTATCTGACATTGACATATTTTTTATCACTGAATGAACTGCAAAATTAAATTCTCTATCGCTTTTTAATCCTGATTCCGATAAAAACGCTCTCGATAACGTGTCACCAATATAAAGGTACTTCCCAGGCTTGTAAGTAACATGCACATCATAATTTAATAACCTTAATCGCATTTTTTGCAAGCGGGGCGATATTGAAGCTAAATCTTTTTTCATTATAGCCTCCAAAGGCTTGTGATCAGAGTTAATTTTGACATTTCTTAGACCGTAAATAAAAAAGTGAAATTTTTGTACTGCGAATACAATAGCCAGCATCTCTTTCTCAATTTGAGCGTACTTCTGTTCTGTTGAGGTTAAGTTTCTCGACGCAATTGCAACCGGATGCCCATTTTGTATCAAACAAGCACCAAGGACATCCTTCGAGGCATCAGTCTCAATTTCGACACTTTTAGAAGAATCAAAAAATTTTAGCACAGGTGCAGTTGTTAGAAAATGCTTAAGTTGAGAAAGTGATTGCTCTTGTTCGTTAGACCACTGAAATGTGACATCTTGTCTCGTTAACTCTCGAAGGGGTGCTGTAACTTTAGATAAGTTAGGCAAAAATTTACCCAAATACTTTGCCATTCCTAAAATTCTTAGTAGTCCATTTTTGTCAGTCGGAGTTGGTAAATCTGTTATGGCTTTAACATAGTTTTTGTTTGGTTCAACACCATTTTTGGAATAAATCTGACCCATGAACTTGACAGACTTGGATTTAAATTGAATTTTCGAACTATTGAATTTAATATTGTACTTTAAGGCACGTTCAAGAACTAACTGAAGGTTCCTGTCATGGTCAAGCTCATTACTGCCAGTTATAATCAAATCATCAAAGTACAGGCCCAGTCCTTCAAGGTCACCGAATATTTCAAAGTTCTTTCTTTGAAAGACTTCAGGTGCAGAGCAAATTCCAAAAGGCAATCTAAGAAATCTATAGCGCCCAAAAGGCGTGCCAAACGTTGTGTAATCTGCGCTCTGGTCATCAATTTTCACTTGAAAATAGCCATCTTTCATGTCAAGAACCGTGAAGTATTCCTTGTCGCAAAGTTTGCTAGCAATTTCCTCACAGGTTGGTATTAAAAAATGTTCCCTTTGAATCGCGTTGTTCAAAAATTTTGGGTCTAAACAAAGTCGTAGATCATTATTTTTTTTCTCTACTATTACTAGAGGGTTCAGCCACTCAGTCGGACGTTCGATTTTTTCAATTACACCTTGTTTTTCAAGTTGTTCTAATTTGCATTTTAATCTGTCATAAAGTGTCTTAGGAACCCTTCTGGGGGGCTGAACATGTGGAATTGCGTCACTTTTCAAAGTTATATGATGACTTGTGGGAAACTCCCCCAGGCCATCAAAACAAGACTTATATGCTGTAGTGACATTCTCTAACGATTTAAAAGTTACATTTGCTCCGTTACTAATCGAAGCCAAACGTTTTATTAAACTAAGAGATAAACAACCTGGTAACCCCAGTAAGGGCAGTTGGTCCCCAGCATCAACAACAATAAAATCAACAAGCGACTCGATGTTATTGACCCTGCACAACAAACTGACCTCTCCCAGGGGCTTGATCTTAAAGCTTTCACTACCATATGAAACTAGAGTTACTTTTGTGGATTTCAAGTCATTTTCGAGATTTAGTTTTTTCAAAATATACAAAGGTAAAACACTCACCTCGGCTCCAGTATCAAGTTTAAAATCTACTTGCCCTTGACCTATGCAAACTTTTTGCTTCCAGACCTTCTCCTGCGAACTAGACTTCTGCACTTTTTTCTCCACTGAACCGATCAAATTTACCGAATTTACGTAAAATTGCCCATCACTATTTTCTGACTCATCACTACTTTCACTAGCTTCATTTTTTTCTACTTCATGCACTTTTTTCTTCATGTCCTTTTTCGCTTTCCGATTTTCTTTTTCACGAGATTTTTCTCCATTTGTACACACCGCTGCAAAATGATTCCTACTCTGGCATTTTGCACACGTTTTCCCCCAAGCTGGACATTTGCCATTTTTCTGGTGTTTGTAACCACAAAATTTGCACAAGATCAATGATTGTGATACACCAGCTGATCTAGACGAGAACGCAGAACTAGTATGCGCCTTTTCTCTATCTTTGTTTATCGAACTAACCGACGCTTCGCTCTGTAGCACTTTAACTTGAGTTTTGCTAATCTCTGAGGCACGACACATTTCTATTGATTTATTCAGGTTAAGCTTACTCTCTCTCAAAAGCCTTTCCTGCGTATTTTTGTCAGCGATTCCTATCACTATTCTGTCTCTAACCATGTCATCTTGGTCCTTGTAACTTGTCGTTTTCACGGCTTTTCTTAGCTCTGTCAAGAAACTGTCAAATAACTGGCCTTCTTTTTGTATAATGCTATTAAATTTAAACCGTTCAAAAATAATATTGGCTTGTGGCGAGCAATAATCTTTAAACTATTGAAGTATCGACTTTAACGATTTTTTCTCAACATCTGTGTACGAAAAACTATTGTGTAACTCCAGGCCATCATCCCCAATAAGATTTAGAAACACAGCTACTTGAATTTCCTCATCTTTTTTCTGTAAACCAGTCACAGTCAAGAAAACTTCAAATTTTTGTTCAAATCGCTTCCAATTTTCAGCTATATTTCCTTCTAAACTGAGCTGTTCTGGCGGGCGAAACAAGCTCTCCATTTTTACTGGGCTTTTTTAGCAACTTTCCAGATTATTCACAAAATTTCTTGGATAAAACTGGCACACTATTTGCTAAAAATCGTTTATTCTAGGCGTCTAGCGTGCAACCAGTGCACATTTCTTTTCACAAGTTTCTAGGGTGCTTCAAGCGCACTATTTTTGACTAAATCGAGAGCTTTTTCACAGCTAAAGCACGTCACGAGATCGCCCGAGATGTCTACTACCTGACACCATGTCATATCCTGGCGACTCCAGGATAGAGCACAACTACTTAATTAAAATAATACACCAAAGTATTATTTAACAACGAGTATATTACGTAACGTTAGCATACAAGATTGACATCGTATCTAGTCTACAAGTCGGACGTAACTGCAAGTTCCCACAGGCAGGAAGATTGCCGTCGGTAAGGCTCTCTGTGTCCCCACCACGTACTACATACCAGTGCAATGCAATAAGTAGTAGCGGCGCGCTTTATTAGTATACTAGATATAAAGAACAATACTAAACATTATCTTACAGACAATGTACCATTTGCATGAAAGGAATAGCTAACCAAGCATCTAAATCGATAGAAGGTTCAAATACTTTGAACTAAATACTTCCTACTAAGTTCAAAAATCTAGCTAACCATCTAGATCCTAGTACAATATGTGTAACTTGGTTCTTTAAATCTTTCTACTAAATTTAGTTTTAATTGGTTTGGTAGAACGACCCAGTGATTCAAATATATGCCAGGTAAGTCTCTGCCACCCTTATTTGAGGGGGTGGGGGATTGAAAGTATCTAACTTGGTTCTCTAAATGTGTCTACTAGTCATTCAAATATATTCCAGGTAATGTTTTGTCCCTGCCACCCTTGTTTGAGGGGGACGGCGGGGTTATAATTTTTTCCAAATGTGTAGTTTGGTTCTCTTAATGTTTCATTTTAATTGGTTCGGTAAAACGACCCAGTTGTTTAAATATACGCTGGGTAATTTTTTGTCCGTACCACCCTTATTTTTTTTTGAGGGGGAGGTATGCAATTTTTTCTTAATGTAAAACTTAGTTAAAATAGGCCTGGTAGCACGATCCAGTCATCGAAATATGTGTCTAATAATGGTATTTTTACCCGGTCTACGTTTAATTGCGCTCGGTGGGGGATCAATTTTTTTAAGGTTTAAATCTTTTCATCCTTAAAATACTTGTGCCAAATTTGTTTAAAATCTGACTACTGTAAACGTCTGGTCATTGGTCAAGTGAATGTCATTCGAAAAAAAATCGAAATAATTTATTTAAACAATTTTCCGCGACCCTTAAAATCTCTTTCAGCTTCTCTATTTAATCAAACCCACTGATATATCTGATTTGTGTCGCGCATATCTGTCTGCCTGAATTTGCCTTGGTACTGTAAATGTGTCGTAAATTAAAGAATAAATAAACAGACACACTCCCTATAAGTTAAAAGTAAATTTGGCAACTAGGCTGGAGTTCAATTAAGCCTAAAATATCAATATACGGATACTATATGTAACTTCAGCCCTGGAGGTCAGACAGCCTTTAAATGAAATGATGCCAACTTCTACCGTCACTATATCGCATGAATACTGATGGTGTATAGAGGCCGCATGTTAACTGGGAATGTTTCTTGACCGGATGGCATTTAAACCTCATAATAATATATATATATTTTTTTTAATTTTTGAGTTCTTGGGAATTTTGGTTCAGCAGTGAATTGAAAGGCGTCGTTTTTTTATTTCCTATTTATTTGACGTTTCGGTTTTTTGGACCTTCATCCGAAATATCAATTAAATCATAAAAACATTAATTTTTGACTTAAAACACATAATTAAAATTATTTATTTTTTGTACCCTTGGTATGCTAAAAAGATTTTTAAGAGAAAACAAAAACAAAGGTACATAGTGGGTTCAAGTTAAACGTGGTACAAAGGTACATAGTGGGTTCAACTTGAACCCACTATGTACACCACGTTCAACTTGAACCCATTATGTACCTTTGTACCACGTTCAACTTGAACCCAGTATGTACCTTTGTTTTTGTTTTCTCGTAAAATATGTCGATCTTTTTAGCATATACCAAGGGTACAAAAAATAAATCATATTAATTATGTTTTAAGTCAAAAACTAATGTTTTTATGAATTAATTGTTATTTCTGATGAAGGTCCAAAAAACCAAAACGTCAAATAAATAGGTAATAAAAAAAGACCGCCTTTCAATTCACTGCTGAACCAAAATTCCCAAGAACTCAAAAACTAAAAATATATTTTAAAAATTCAAGAAAACTCAACAAAAATAAATATATATATATATATTTAAAAAATATTTCATCCCTCCGCTTCTTCACATAAGGGTTGTAAGAATTAAACATTACCTGGCATATATTTAAATGACTGGGTCATTATACCGAACTAATTAAAATAAAATTTAGTAAAAACATTTAAAGAATTGAGCTACACATTTACGACAAATTTAAACCCACCAACCCCTCAAATAAGGGTGGTAGGGATAGGGATTACCTGGCTTATATTTGAATGACTGGGATATTCTAGTAAACCAATTAAAATGAAACTAAGCAGAAACATTTAGTGTTCCTATTTCAATTAATATCGATCCCAAAATCACAATTTTTAGAAAAAAACTACTGAACCGATTTGGCTGAGAGTTCTGCTAGGTGAAGCGGGTCTTCAGCTAGCTAGTATTTAATTTTTGTTGGCAAAAAAACATACTTAAACAGTCTTTTCTATTCTAATTTATTTTTAGTTTACCTACCCTTATGTTTTGCCTGGGCACCATACCTATTTTACCTATAGAGCGAGGGCCAGCCTAAAGGATACCTCCCCCTACCGACACATTTTGGTTGCTATTGGATCTATTTTCTACTAAGTTTTACTTGTTTGTCAATTGCGGCGTATACACTGGGATGATCCCCCCCCCTCCCTCAGAAGAAAAGTTGGTACAGTAAAATAGTCACTACAGAAACTAATAGAAGACCACTTTTTCTTCAAAAAAATATCACTTATAAATATTGGTTCATTAGTTCTTGAGATCCAAGCATTTTTTTCAACAACAAATTTTGGAGAGGTTTCTGCTTGAATTTTAACAATTTTTGCCTGCGGTGCCATAAAACCGTTGATAACTACTTTTTTTGTAATATTGCTTGGTTTTCGTATCCCAAAATAATTTTACTAAAATTTTTTCGTGGGTTATGGGATATAGACTTGTTTAGAGAGTGGACAAAAGAGATAAATTTTTCGCCTGTGGCGCTGTAATACTTTTCGTTTTTTCAATTTCGTGTCAAACTGGTCTTTTTAATAGTATTCTATCAAAATATTTTGCCTGCGATTTGGTGTCAAAAATGGCATTTTAAGTGTTATTTTTGCAAAAATGTTTGCCTGCGGCGAATTTTAGCATTTTTACAAACGAATTAAGGGTAAATAAATATCTGAAATTCCCAAAACCCCATCAATATTTACGATTTTAGTTTAATTTTAAATCAAAAATTGCATTTTATGTGTTATTTTCTCAAAAAATGTTGCCTGCGGCGCATTGAACCATGTTTTTGACATGAAATGTTGGATAAATAAACAATTTTAAATTTGGTTAACACCCCCTCATCCCTCGACATTTGAGCCCAGGTCCGCCCTTGTACCCACCTGTTTCCTTGTACCAATTATAGTCACATTCTTACTTCAAATTAAGTTTTTTTTATTAGCTATCCTTATCCCCTCCCCCCGAAGTCAATTACTTGGCGCGCCACTGGAGTATTAAAAAATACTTATTGTTAATTAAAAAAAATTTCTTTAGGCGTGAATATTCATTCTTCATTTAGGCATTACTGACAGCTACTTCCGAAGGTTGAAAAAGTTCTAATAAAGAACAAAACGTCCCGAGGAAAGAAGTTGTCTCTTTTTTCCATCCTATAAACAAGTCTATACCCACGAAAAAATTTTAATCAAATTTTTTGTAACTTTTTTTAAAGACAGGTCTGCCCTTGTAACTTTAAGAATACAAAAAATAATGCTGGAAATATCTAGTAAACCTATACGTAGGTATACTAAATATTTAGAAAGAAAATTTCTGTAAATTTATTAATAATAATATATTTTTGAAGCGCCGCAGGCAAAAATTTTTAGGAAGATTACAGTTAAAGTAATATTTTTAACCCAAAATTTAACTAAAATCCTAACTATCAATGGTGTGATAACGCCGCTAGCGAAAATATATAGGAAAATTACACTAAAAAATGGAATTTTTGACACAAAATTAAACTAAAATCTAAATCTAAAATTTGGCTCAAAAATTCTTTGTCACCAGACATTTATTTTATGCAGATTCATATTTATTTTTATATTACAAAAACATTAAGAGCAATTTTTCTGACTGTCTTTCTTTTTTAAACAATTTTCAAAAGCGAAAAGGTCAAAAATATAAAACTGTATAAGAAACAACTAGAAAGGTGCTTTTTTTATTTCTCATACAGACCCAAATTACCATAGTTCACCACTTATACAGACCAAAATCGACATTTGTATACCTGTTCCCGGGTCTGCAAAAGCGGTTATGCATATTTAGGATTGTTACAAATTAATCCAAGGTTTGGTCAGTTTTTCGGAAAATTATGAAAAACGTGGCCATTATCTGAAAAAAAGTTCCCCTAATACACTAAGACATTATAATTGACTGGATAACTTAGGAAAAAAAAGTAATAGTCCAACCATGGGTCATTAAAGTAGGGGTATTCTAAAATAAGGTCAGAAATATTCGATTAAGAAAGGCAACCCAAAAAATTAGAATTTTAGTTTTATTTTGGGTCATTAAAAGTGCTACTTTTAATCCCTCGGCTCCCTACGGTCGAGCTACAATTCGCTAAGGGATTAAAAGATGCTCTAGTCCAGAGGTTTATATTCTATTTTATGCATTTTAAGAAAATATTATTGTTAAAATCACGTTATTTCTACGCCAAATGGTTAGTCGACTTCAAGAAAGGGTGCTAAGAATGAAATTTGGGCTAACAGCAAATGCTGTTCAGCTTGATAAATTTAACTATAATTTTCCAGGGATTATATTTTTTTTAATCCCTGAGGGATTAAATTTAGTTCTAATCCCTAGGCTGAGGGATTAAATATCCCTAAGAGAATATTTTATATATATATCTCTTAGGGATTAAAAGTGCAATTTTATTCCCTGAAAAGAGGGATTAATCGTACCTAATTAATCCCTAAAGTGCCTAATAGTACATTATAAACCTAGAGACTAAAGTGCCACATTAAATCCCGCGGCAAAAGGTTTGTAGCCCGACCTTAGGGAGGGCTACAATTCGCTAAGGGATTAAACGACATTTTAGTCCCGAGGTTTATATACTATTTTATGCACTTTAGGAAAAGATCTTTGTTAAAATTAAGTTATTTCTACGCCAAATGGTTGGTCAACTACAAAAAAGGGTGCTAAGAATGAAATCTTGGCCAAGAGCAAGTGCTGTTTGGCTTGACTTGCCATGAATTTAATTATAATTTTCCAAGGATTAGTTTTTTTTTAATCCCTGAGGGATTAAATTTATTTCTAATCCCTAAGCTGAGGGATTAAATTTATTTTTAATCCCTTAGTGATTAAATTTTAATGGAATCCCTTAGAGATTAAAAGTGTCACACACAAAAGAGGGATTAAAAGTACCTATTTAATCCCTGAAGAACATAAACTATTTAATAAAACACTGTACTCCAATGAATGAATTTATAAGTATTGTTTCACTCATAAATTATTGTAAAAAGAAGTATAATCAAAAAAACAATTTTATATTTAATATTCCCTTTGGGGGAAAGAAATTTTTCACTGCTTAAAATTGTATTTTGTTCTAAAGGGTATTCTTTACCTATTAAAAAAAATGCACCCTTAGGTGTGATTTCAAGGTTGACGTCACCCTCGGAGGCGTCATTACGAGTACTAGATATTAAAAAAATATATAGCTTTTTCTACCTGGTTTTTTAGTACACTGGACTATTATGCCTTTTTTTTGCAAAAACTTTTAGTTAAGAATAAAAAAAATATCTTAAAAATTGGGTAAGAAAGTTATGGGATTGATTGGTACTTAAAAAAAACATGGTTTGGTTATTTGTGGACAGAGACTAAAATCGTGTTTTTGACGAAGGTGTAAAAAAACTTATTTTTCCAAGCCCTTTACCTCCACTTCTAGGACGGTAAAACATGGAGAACAGTAAAGAGCATGTTTAAGGATAGTCTATGGGCATCCAGAGAAAACTTTCATTTTATTTAATATTCAGCTCTAATCCCATCAGCGCCCGAATCGTTGTATCATGCAGGGTTGCCATATTTCGGGTTTGAAGACGCCGATTGAATATGGCAATTCGATACAGCAAGTCGCACTCGACCGAAGCAGCCTCTTACTGGCGGAACCGCGAACTAATCTGTATATAATATGATGTATCACCACTTTTTCAGACCCGGATAAAAATTTATCCCTGGCACCCCATAACCCCGAGCCCAACCCCTCTGAGTACCGCCCTATAACTAAACGTTACCAGACCCGAGACCGGGTCTGAAAGCGTCAATTTTGGTCTGTATAAGCGGTGAAGTATAGCGATTTGGGTCTGTGTAGGCGGTCAAACAAATGTATGTATATATATATATATATATATATTTGTTGTTATATATATTTTTCGAATAAAGTACACATGCTAGTGAAGATGAGGAGTTTAATAAAGAAAAAATAATAATTGAGCAGTGAAACATGGCATGCATAACAAGTAGACCCTTAGATAATTTCTGATAAATGTTGCTAATATAAGGTTTTCTGAACAGGGCCCTATTTCTGAAAATAACACAAAAATTGTTACCGAATTATAAATTATGGTGGAGCGATGAAATTTGACACAAATTGTCATTGACCCCACAATTTTTTTTGTAGTAAGTTACTTATTCAAGGTCTCTTGCCTAGGACCCCAATTTTTGACGTGAAACAAAAAATAGGAAAATATTAAAAACAGCCATTCAAAGAGTGATAGAACTATCAGATTAAGAACAAATATTTGTCGCTATATTAGCTTAAATTAAAAAATAAAAAGCTTTATGTAGGGGGCACCAATTCTTGAACATGAAATATCACCTAACGTATAACGATAGAATCATGGAATTTGGCACAAATGATCACTGGGTCCCTTAGTACCAAATGGTCTAAGATTATTTGCAAAGGACCCTTACTCCCGAAGTTAATTTTAAAAAAATTACTTTTAACGCCAAAAAGCTGCTAACTAACAGATCGTATTTTAGTAGAACAGAGGGCCCTTATTTTTAAAAGTAAAACAACTTTTGTATTATTGATGGATTTATTTATTTAAAAATAAGTTTTAAAATTACTAGACATTCTCCTCATCTAGTTTACCTAGGCGCCTAGCGCTTTAGCTTAAGAGAAAAGAGTATTTTTCTTCTCTAGAAAGGAAAATGCATGAAATACAGAAGAAATTATTTTTGTATCTATAATCTATATATCTAATCGGGCATAAAAGGAAAAATCGTGCGGAAAACTAAAAATTGAGCGAAAAAGTAAAATCGCAAGGAAAATTACTAATTTCCGCATGCTCATATAAAAAAGTGACTTTGCGCACTAGAAATAGTTTGGAAAATACGATTTTCCACATTTTACATAACAAGTGCGGAAAGTGGTACTTTCCCGCACGAACGACGCGAAGCGGAGTTCGAGCAAGCCATCAAGGGTGGAAAAGGCATTTTCCGCAAGTGTTAGGAACAGTGTTTTTCCTACGAGTGTTTTTGTCCATCCCATTTATCAAGAAAAATGTTTTTAATACGCAAAGATTTTACATATATATACATTTTTTATATATAGAATAGTTACATAAGTCATTTAATTAGTCTCAAATATCTTCATTTAACAATACAAAAATCATGCGGAAAAGTAACTTTTCAGCACTAGCGCGGAAAAGTTCAACTTTCAAAACGAGAAATCATGCGGAAAAGTTACTTTTCGTCACGCTTGTGGGAAAAAATATTTCGCAATGTATAAATTTAACACTTAAAATAAAAATAACAGTTCCCCCATCATCACCCCATTTTTTATTTGGCCATATATAACCCATATAACTATGAGATGATATAGCGGCGCTGCCCTTTAGCCTGGAAATAATCTAACTCTTCCAATCAAGTTAGCTTGGAAATAATCCAGAGATGAGGAGTCTACCGGGCAAGCCCGTCGATTGAGTCAGTAGTGAAAGCAACTGACAACCATCTGGCAGCGATAATTTAGGTTTATGTTTAATATTTTTATTTACTTTTGGAAAAGGGTTGGCTAGTGTTTCCCGTACTTTTGTAATAATAGAAAATTAGATTCCTCTAGATTTAAACATGGACAAAACAAGATTAGAAAAGAAAAAGCAGGATCTTTGAGGCTTAATTCAAACTTCTTTCAAAAATAGGGAGCCTTTGTAGAGGACTTTAAAAGTATACAACAAATAATATTTACTTTTCTACTAAAACGACAGCAGTTTTTTGCCGTTTTTTGACGTTAAAAGTACATTTTCTAAAACTAATTTCGGGAGTAAGGGACCGTTGCAATTGCAAGAACAATATTTTTAAATTTAAGCCAATATAGCGACAAATATTTGTTCTTAATCTAAAAGTTCTATTACTTTTTGGATGGTTGTTATTGATATTTTCCTATTTTCTGTTTAACGTCGACAATTACGGTGTCAATGACAATTTGTGCCAAATTTCATCGCTCCACCATAATTTCTGAACCTTTGCCAATTTTTGTGTTATTTTCGGAAATAGGGGCTCTTTTTAGAAAGCTTTATGTTAGCAAAATACATCAAAATTTATATAAGGGTCCACTTATTATGCATGCCAAGTTTCACTGCTTAATTATTATTTTTTCTTAATTAAACTCCTCCTAATATGCTATTTTCGTACGAACTTTTGACTAGCATGGATATAGAAGAACCTCTCTAGCATTTTTTTTGCATATGTAATAGCAGCCCTAAAAGGAAATGAACAGAGCTACAAAAAAAAAGTTTGTAGAAATGCCAGCGAAAGATATTGCGTTGTTATTTTTTGAGGAAATCTTTGACAATTTTGAATTAGTGGATTTTTCAAATTTAACCGTTGCTGAGGACGCTACTGAAAAAAATTTAACAAACAACAAAAACGGCAACATATCTATAGGTAAAAAAAAATAAAATATAATTTCGGAATTCAAACCTAAAAACCAGAACAAAGGAAAGAAGTTGAAAAAACTGAAATGTTAACATTTTTCCAGAACGAGCCGCTACTATTTTCGTACCACTTAATTTTAGACAAAAACGAATACCTTGTTAAATAAACCAATGATTTGGCTTTCTGGAAAAGGAAACCGTTCTTAAGTTGTCTTAGTTTTTGAGATACTCATGAAAAACTTTAGTAGTGCTTAGATTTTCTCCTTTTCTAGTGAAATCTTGTGAAATCTGATGGAGAGTGGGTCTTTTAAAAACTGCTGAAAACATGGACAATCTCATAAAATCTTGTGAAATCTTAATACCTTTATTTTATATTTCTGTTAAAATCTGCTCAAAACGGTTGAAAACATGTCCACTTATCAAAACCATTGAAACCTTATCAATTTGTTTCTCTTAAAATCTGTTCAAAACTGCTAAAACATGTGGATTTTTTCATGTAGTCTTGTGAAATCTGATGGAGGGTGGGTCTTTTAAAAACTGGTGGAAACATGTGTGTTCTCATAAAACCTTGTGAAATCTTATTAACTTTGATTTAAATTTTTGCGAAAAATCTGCTCAAAACTAAACAATACTTTTCGAAACTCCTAAAAACGAATGACAGTGCTCATGCCAAACTCATGATGTTTGACGAGTTTTGAATCTTTTTCAAACTCTGAAAATTCATGAGATTTCACTCGAATGTGGTTTTTCATAAACCGTATAAAATACCGACTAGAACTCGTGAACTTTCACTAGTTTTTTTTACGAGTTTTGACGCGGTATTTTTGGCAGGAATTTAAAAGATATTTATTTTCTACTGGTTGGTAAAACACATGTTTTTATAAGTCTCCAAATAGATTTTATAGCTAGAAAACTATGCATTATTTGTTTCACGTTCACTAGTCAAAAATTATAAAATATTGTGAAATTTTATGATCCTTATTTTATAAAAAATCATAAAATATTGCAAACTTTTATAAACCATTTGGCTCATAAAATATATTGAACTTCTATGCGGGATTTGTGTTTCACTTTTACTAGTCAAAAATTATAAATTATCATAAGTTCATGTGAGCATAGATCATGAATGTTATGATCTTTTATGAGGTTTTTTGGTAGGGCAGAAAGCTAAAAAATAATTTTCAACTTTTTAGTGGCTTTTATAAAAGCTTGTTATAAAAAAACATTTATTTTTAAATTTTTAGTTAACCATCCCAGATAACATCATTTGTTCCAGGGACGTCCATTTTACTTCTTTACGTCCCGGGACCTATTATGTGTAAAATGTATACGTACAACAAAAATATATTTTAAGGTTATTTTTAGGCCTTTTTGTGCACGTACTTACTACGTTATAAAGATTTTATAACTTGGACGTAGTTCATTTACTTACGTAACATTTCTCCTACTTCGATTGCAAACTTTTGTATAAGTAGTTTTGTGAATACCCATTCTCTGTCAGGAACCCTTTCCCAGAGGTCAACCAAGACTAAAGAGTTTCGGGCTTTAAAATTGCCGCCCTCCTCCCATACAAAAAAAATATTTTTTATTTTATTTAATGACGTTCTACTCCCTCAAAGCATGGTATCAAAAACGAGTCCTGTACATATCCCGTCCGTACATCGTACATTTTAGGTCTCATTCACGTTTTTTATTGATCCACCGCAGGACATAACAAATGCATATCTCAGTGGACTTAAACATTATTTTTATTAGTACAAGAACAAAAACTTTAATTGTTGGATGATCCCTTGCTCTTGGACAAAAAACTTCATTTAGGGGACTTTCTTGTGTATGCCATGGCCGGATTATCCCTTTTTAGTGACCAGCAGTAATCTGCCATCAGTGCAACGTTCTATCGACCTTGATATCTGCGTTCCATTTCTTCTATGTCTGGGTGGAATCTCTCGCCTTGTTCCTCACTTACTGCACCAAGATTTTCGGGAAAGTATTCCAGATGTGAATGTAAAAAGTGTAGTTTTATGCTCATATTGAATCCCAATTCCATGAATTTCTGTAACGTGTTTTTACAATTTCTTTGTAATTTGGATGTTTGTTGTTTCCCAAAAAACCTTTTATAACATCAGTAAAAGAAATCCATGCAACTTTTTCGATTTTGGTCAGGGTATTCAAAAAAATCTTTACTTAAAGCTTCAACGTATTGTTTCATCAGCCCTAATTTAATATGCAAAGATGGTGAGAGAATTTTTTGTGGATTAACAAGACTTTCGTGCAAAATATTTTTTGACCCTGGAGTTAAATAAACCCGTTTTGGCCAATCCTTCTTCACCCAGTGCTGCTGTCTCTCTTTACTATCCCATTGTAACAAAAAACATGTGTGCTTCGTATAGCCTGATTGCTGACCTAGTAGAAGTCCCACAATTTTTAAATCACCACAAATCATCCAACTATGGTACTTGTAATTGATTTTCACAAGCAGTACTTTCATATTTTCGTAGCATTCTTTCATTTACACAGACCTGTACCAAGTTTCTTTATTAGATTAGAAATATCAGTGCAATAAACAAGTTAATCACTTTGTTCAAAGTAGCCCATATACTCAGACTCGGGCTTTCTCAAATATGAGATTTTAACGTCTTCCGCCAGTAAATTTTTATTTCGGAGTTCAGATGCCAAAATTTTAGAAAGATCTTTGAGAAAACCCAAGTCTCTAACTAAGTCATTAAGTTCTGATTGAGAAAATAACTGTGGTAGCTTAGAAACATTCGATATATCAGTAACAACTAAGCATATCTTCATCAACTTCAGGGTCAGAAAAACTGGTATTAACTTCTTCTAAATTCACTGGGTTCTCAGGTATTGGCACGTCTGGGCCATGTGGCACTGGTCTAATTTCAGATTTGAGGTTCGGATAAACAATGTTTTTGAAATTTTTGGTGTTATATCCACGAACATTACACATGCAGAAATAGCAATCATCGTAGTGATTCATTGGCTCTCTGCATATCATGGGTATTCTGAAAGGTAGGGATCCCCTAGTTCCATTATTCCAATGTCTAAGACCACATATCTTACAAACAATATGTGGCTCCCAGGGTTTGTCTTGATCACCGATTTTTGTTTTAAAATAAGCATAGTATTGCTTTTCAAACATTGGTGTAATTTTACGTCTAAATTTCTTGACTACAAAAGAGCCACCTACATAGCAAAACGTACCTCGCTTATTTTTACAAAGTCTTGGCATTTTTGAAAGAAATGTAACTGCGGAATGTTCACTAACCATTCTAAACAACGCCTTCCTACAACGAACGCCAACACACGATAAACCGGCTTTCTTATTAAAGACGATGCGACGCGCGACGGTTTGACTACAAAATGTGGGCATCCCAAAAATCATATTTTACTGTCAGGGATTCGCCTCTAACGTTCTGTAAACTTGTACTAAATTTAAGCCAGTAGCGTAGCAACATTTAGAATGTTGTGTTACGTCCCTATGCAAATGTTTTTAAAATAATAGATATGGAAACAAAAAAACATTGATTTTATATTAGTTCATTTCCTAAAACTCCAAAAATATGAAAATTACCAAATCACAAAATCTTTGTTGGATGTGAATTTTTTGTTGTGGTTTGAAAATTTGACCATTTACGAGGTCATTTTGCTGTGATCTGGAAAAAAAGTATAGTTCTAAGCTAATAGAGAATAGAGAACAAAGCTCTAAAAAAGAGTACAGTACCTACTCTCAAAAAGAGTAGAAGTGTACTGTACAGTGCAAACCTATAATGCAAATATACAATGGCGTAGGTAAGTACATCTTGTTGAAAATTAAATATTCTAAATTTCATATGTACCCACCTGTACCACAAATGTATTTTTGGGATATACACCAAGTGTGTCTCATAGTAGGTACCATATAAGTATTATAAGTAGCATCTGTGTGTGTGCTTTAATTAATTAAGGCCGTTTAAGGTAATAACTAAACAAAAAACAGCAGGTACCTAGTTTTTTTTTAGTCGGAGCTTTAAACGCGGAACATCCAAAAGATCCCCAGTAATTTGTGTAAAATTTTGTTGAACGTTCAACTTGACCCCTTTTAAAATGCAATTCACATACCTTACAAGTACAAAAACACGTTTTAAATTACCACAAATTTCACTACTTTTGTCACTTCTCTATCTTACTCTTGAAATTTTCTTTGGGGTAAAGTTTTCTCGTTTAATTGCATTCAGCCATTTTTCTATTACTTCAGCACTATTTGTAAATTGAAACACAGATATATTTGGTCCATTATTTTTGTTATTGCTCTTGTAATTCGGCACACAACAAGAAATGGGCACTTCTAAAAAAATGCACATAAAATATTTATACCAATTAACAAAGAATCTCTAAACCTAATCACTTTTTCGAACAAATTGCGTATTTATACCAGCGAAAAATTGTTCATAACCCCATAATACACGACACGACCGTTCATTTGATAAAATCTCTGAACCTATTTACCACAAAAACCCAGGCTTTTTCCCAAATTTTGATACAAAACCAATAATTAAGTTACCTGTTTTTAAGAAACTGTTTATAAGGTTTTAGTAATATTTAAATGAAAAATAAAACGGATTCAAACCTTGTTCAACGAATGTAAACAAAACACTGAGTCGACCAGGTTCGCCGCCATTATCGCCTGTAGTAGAGGGCGGGTTGGGCAGTCATATTTTTTATTATATCGATTTTTCGATAATTTTGGAAATTCGGAAAAAAAAGGAAAATAATATTGAATCAATATTTTCTTATCATTTTTCAATATTGAAAAGTGTCTAAAAGTCTTATAAAATGTTTAAGTGCCAAATAAAACGTATTAGCGATTTTTTAGATTTTTTTTAAAACCATAGGTTAAACCTATGGTTTTAAGGGCGCATGGGTCTTTTTAAAGACAAAATATTGAAGTTTATTAGAATAATTTTCTTGCTAGGAGGATTTAGACTGAATTTTGTCAATAAGTTTCATTTAAAACAATTTAATTAATATGTGTTCCAATTATGTAGCCATTATTCTTTACAAGATTACTTAATTAAAACAGCGTTACCCTATCTTTTCATTTTTATATTGACATGTCTGCAAAACTAACTATACCGTGAGAGTAGAGAAAGATTCCTATCCTATGTTCTTTTCTTCTAACCAAAAATGCTGCTTTTGGGCTATACGAATTTTAAACAAAATCAGGGATACTTAGATGGTATGGCCACCTTCACCCCCCCCCCCCCATCGAAGAAGAGGGGCGACTGTAAACTTCATAATAATACTCCCTTAAACATTTCCCATTCCAAATCTTAAAACTGCATATTCGCAGCAGCTTTAGTTGATAAGTTATGAATATTCAAATATATTAACCCTCTTTCATTTGTGGAACATAAAACTGAAACCTGCGTATTTGTGCAATGCATCTTTTATTCAAAAGTTATAAAATTTTTAATGGGTGATTTCGTGGGTTATAAAACAGAATTTAATAAAGATTATGTAATTGCGGCAACGTTTTTGAATTTTTAAATATATCGTGCCCTTTTTGCCCCCATAATAACCCCCACTAACGTAGTTTTTTGACACTATTCTATTGTCACCGGAACTATAAACGCATACCAAATTTGAAGTTGATCGAATAATATGTCGAAGTTAGGAAAAGGTGACTTGCAAGATTTGTGCCACCACACACCTACTTACTAACGAACAAACATACATGTGAAGTTAAATAAAAGCTTGTGAAATCAGTTTTAAAGTAGACAAAGAACTATATCCAAAAATATATGTTTTTTGAGGGTTGATTTGAGCTTAAAGGAGAGGACCTACCTTTACTTGTTATACCTCAAATTAAAGATAATTTTATTGCCTACGAAAAAATGTAATTACAATTTTTTTATATTTGTTAAAGTTTTTGAGATATTGCCAAAAAACTGAAAAATTGTATATTTAGAGGGTGATTTCACCAACACTGCACGGGGTGGGGGGTGGGTGTCCCCTCTAAATTGATCAGGAGGTCTCAAAAAAAGTTGTAGCGCATTGACTAAATGTCCATTTTCATTACTGCAGTTTAATATATTCGTCGGTTAACCTGGGGGGACCATCATAAGGGGCCCAAATATTTTCAATGCTACATTTTGTTGCCCTTTTGTTGCTATTTTGTTACAGTGAAATTAATTTTGTTGCTCAATCAATTGTAGTATGTGGTATATTTTTTTATTTATTTACCAGAGGGCCCACACACTTTAATGCTTGGTGTATAGAGCACAGCTTTAGCTATCATCTGACGTATTCTAACATTCTGTTGCTGTAGCCGTTTACGAGATATTTTCATTTCATTTTAATGGGCAAAATATATAGGCCAAATGTACTATGTGATATGATTTTCTTATTTACTAAGGGGCCCAAACGCTTTGATAGTTGGTGCATAGAGCACAGTTTTATCTATAATCTGACGAATTTAAACATTTTGTTGCTGTTGCCTTACGAGATATTTTTATTTCATTTTAATGAGCAAAATGTATAGGCCAAATGTAGTATGTAGTATATTTTTTTTTTATTTACCAGGGGGCCCACACACTTTAATTCTTGGTCTATAGAGCACAGCTTTAGCTATCATCTGACGTATTTTAACATTGTGTTTAATGAGCAAAATATATAGGCCAAGGGTACTATGTGGTATATTTTTCTTATTTACCAGGGGGCCCATACATATAAATGCTTGATCTATAGAGCACAGCTTTAGCTATCACCTGACGTATTTAAACATTTTGTTGCTGTTGCCTTTTACAAGATATTTTAATTTCATTTTATTGGACAAAATATATAGGCCAAAGGTACAATGTGGTATATTTTTTTATTTACCAGGGAGCCTATACATTTGAACGCTTGATCTATAGAGCACAGATTTAGCTATCACCAGACGTATTTAAATATTTCGTTGCTGTTACCATTTACGAGATATTTTAATTTAATTGTAATGGGCAAAATATATAGGCCAAAGGTACTATGTGTTATATTTTTCTTATTTACCAAGGAGCCCATACATTTGAATGCTTGATCTATAGAGCTCAGCTTTAGCTATAATCTGACGTATTTAAACATTTCGTTGCTGTTGCCGTTTACGAGATATTTTAATTTCATTTTATTGAATCAAAGGTGATATGTGGTATATTTTTCTTATTTACCAGGGGGCCCATACACTTTAATGCTTGGTGTATAGAGCACAGCTCAGGCTATCATATAACGGGGTTAAACATCTTGTTGTTGTTGCCGTTTACGAGATATTTTAATTTAATTTTAATGGGAAAAATATATAGGCCAAAGGTACTATGTGGTATATTTTCCTTATTTACCAGGGGGCCCACACACTTTA
Source organism: Oxystoma pomonae (assembly GCA_963921995.1). Taxonomy (NCBI): domain Eukaryota; kingdom Metazoa; phylum Arthropoda; class Insecta; order Coleoptera; family Brentidae; genus Oxystoma; species Oxystoma pomonae. The sequence continues at coordinate 53,216,860 of OY998166.1, read as the reverse complement.
ATGCTTTATGTATAGAGCACAGCTCAAGCTATCATATGACTGGTTTAAACATTTTGTTGCAGTTGCCGTTTACGAGATATTTTTATTTCATTGTAATGGGCAAAATATATAGGTCAAAGGTGATATGTGGTATATTTTTCTTATTTACCAGGGGGCCCATACACTTTAATGGTTAGTGTATAGAGCACAGCTCAGGCTATCATATAACGGGGTTAAACATTTTGTTGTTGTTGCCGTTTACGAGATATTTTAATTTAATTTTAATGGGCGAAATATATAGGCCAAAGGTACTATGTGGTAAATTTTTCTTATTTACCAGGAGGCCCACACACCTTAATGCTTGGTCGATAGAGCGCAGCTTTAGCTATCATCTGACGTATTTAAATATTTTGTTGCTTTTGCAGTTTACGAGATTTTTTTATTTCATTTTAATGTCCAAAATATATAAGCCTAATATCCTATGTGATATAATTTTCTTATTTACCAAGGGGTCCAAACACTTTGATAGTTGTTGCATGGAGCACAGTTTTAGCTATAGTCTGACAGATTTAAACATTTTGTTGCTGTTGCCGTTTACGAGATATTTTCATTTAATTTTAATGAGCAAAATATATAGGCCAAATGTAGTATGTGGTATATTTTTTTTATTTACCAGGGGGCCCACACACTTTAACGCTTGGTGTATAGAACACAGCTCAATCTATCATCTGACAGGTTTAAACATTTCGTTGCTGTTGCCGTTAACAAGATATTTTTATTTCATTGTAATGGGCAAAATATATACTCTAAATTTACTATGCGATATATCTTTCTTATTTACTAAGGGGTCCAAACGCTTTGATAGTTGGTACATAGAGCACAGTTTTAGCTATCATCTGACGTATTTAAACATTTGGTTGCTATTGCGGTTTACGAGATACTTTCATTTCATTTTAATGGGCAAAATATATAAGCCAAAGGTACTATGTGGTATATTTTTTTTATTTACCAGGGGGCCCACACACTTAATACTTGGTGTATAGAGTACAACTCAAGCTATCATCTGACGGGTTTAAACAAAAAAAAATTTGTCCAATACCAAAAAGCGCAAACCATGAATAATTAAAAAAATACCGACCAGTTGCTTTAATTTGTACACATAGCAAAATTTTTGAAATAATACTTTATGGCATATTTAACCACGTTAAATCAGCCATTGCGGAGAAGCAACACGGCTTCACAACAAAACGATCTACGGTTACAAATTTAGCTTGTTTTACCCATTACATTAGTTCAGCTTTAGATAATAATACAAAGGTAGATGTTCTGTGTACCGATTTTGCTAAAGCTTTTGATCGGGTTAACCATGATGTTCTTTTGCAAAAGCTGTCATGGTTTGGGCTCTCAGAAAATCTTCTTAAATTGTGTGTATCATACATGAGCTTTTGATGACAGTATGTAGTTTATAGAGGAACCGTTTCAGAACTCTTTACGGCGTATTCTGGAGTTCCACAGGGTTCGAACTTCGAACCTCTGTTTTTTGATATTCTTATCAACGACATACCTGGATCGCTGCACAATTCACTTGGCTTATTTTTTGCAGATGATTTTAAATGCTTTAGGAAAATTCAGTCTCAACAAGACTGTGAATTGTTGCCAAAAGATATCAACGAAATCATAAAATGGTCAGGAACTAATTCTCTCAACTTTAGTGTTAAAAAATGACTTTTACCAGGAAACCCAATCCAATTCAATATAGGTACAAAATGAATGGAAATGTTTTAGAAAAGAAATATGAAATGCGAGATCTTGGCGTGATTTTTGATCCTAAATTAAAGTTTAATAATAAGCACATTCAGCAAATTACTTCAAAAGCATACCGAATGTTGGGGTTCGTGGTTCGAAACTCTCATGGATTCCAAAGCAGGGAAACCTTAATTATTTTATAAAACTTCTATGTTAGAAGTGTATTAGAGTACTGTTCAACTATATGGGCTCCATTTTATTCTGTATATAAAAATGATATTGAAAAAATACAGAAAAATTTTTTGAGATATTTATATTTCAAAAAATATAACATATATTTTTTTCGATATACCATATGTAAAATAGCCGAAGCCAGATTTTTATACAAACTAGTTTGGTATAAGATAGATTGTCCCTATCTTCTTAGTCATTTGAAGTTTAGTGTACCCACCTATCTTACACGATACACCTTTGAGCCCCCTAGAGCTAGTACAAATTTTATGTCAAAACAGTCTAACTTATAGAATGTCCAGTTTAATAAATACAGAATTAAGAGATAATTTTTTTAATTTTATTTTTTTTTTAATTTCTTTATTGACGGACATGCCATTAACATTATAAAAAATAGGTATTACAAAAAAATAAGTATAAATACATTTATATAGAAAATATCACATTTAACTATATCACAAAATTAAAGTCATCTTTGCTATCAAAATAATGTTGACTTTCATAATGTTTGTGCCTGCCTTTAATAAAGGTAGGCATTAACTTTAATTTGTCAACTTTAAGAATGTCACAATATGGGCATGTTTAGATGACATGTTAACATGAAAAAATGTTAGGAACCTTCCAACCTTTGTGCGGAACTGTCAGAAATAGTGCCGAGTCAGGCTATGCCGACTTTATACAGGATTCCTAAGATTTTCCATAGGGATAGGATTTCAATAAATCAAACAGAAATGGCATAGGAAGTTCTGCGCGCACAAAAGAAACAGGTATATTGAGCAATGGTGCCATTTTGTTATTATCTCCTCACTGCTTTCATGAGAAAAAATTTTCGCCACTCTTTCATTGTGAGCATAAATCATAGTTGCAATAATAACCGTTGACAAGATGTCTGCAAATTCCGCTAGATGGCGGCCACACCATGAGTTGATCGAGGAAAAAATTAGATGTTTTCAGGTCCATACCACAGCTTTTTCTTGCTTAAAGGAGGCGGCAGGGTCCATTATTTACGATACTGAGCGATAAACTCGTGAGGTTGTTAACATTAGAAAGAAATATCATCGCTTTTAATTAAATTTCTTTCCATTCTGTTCTACTAGTGACATCTATCCGGAAACGGCCAAACCATGCAGCTATAAAATATCTATGTTTGATAAATTAATAAGTTCATTACCATACCTACTGAATCTATTGATTGGGGAATTTAGTCCATAATTTGTACGGTGATGTTTTACAGCAAACAAATTTGAACTTCTTGTGCTTCTAGCAGGAATATTAAAATTAATTAATGACAAGAGTTCTGGAGAGTTAACATTACTATTAATTATTTTAAATAGCAATAGGGACTTATCGGTACATAAAGTCGGCATAGCCTGTCTTTAATAAAGACGGCACTATTTTTGACAATTCCGCATGAAGTTTAAAGGGATTCTGACATTTTTATTGTCTAAATATGTCATCTTTGCTATCAAAATAATGTTGACTTTCATAATGTTTGTGCCTGCCTTTAATAAAGGAAGGCATTAACTTTAATTTGTCAACTTTAAGAATGTCACAATATGAGCATGTTTAGATGACATGTTAACATGAAAAAATGTTAGGAACCTTCCAACCTTTGTGCGGAACTGTCAGAAATAGTGCCGAGTCAGGCTATGCCGATTTTATACAGGATTCCTAAGATTTTCCATAGGGATAGGATTTCAATAAATCAAACAGAAATGGCATAGGAAGTTCTACGCGCACAAAAGAAACAGGTATATTGAGCAATGGTGCCATTTTGGTATTATCTCCTGACTGCTTTCATGAGAAAAAATTTTCGCCACTCTTTCATTGTGAGCATAAATCATAGTTGCAATAATAACCGTTGACAAGATGTCTGCAAATTCCGCTAGATGGCGGCCACACCATGAGATGATCGAGGAAAAAAATAGATGTTTTCAGGTCCATACCACAGCTTTTTCTTGCTTAAAGGAGGCGGCAGGGTCCATTATTTACGATACTGAGCGATAAACTCGTGAGGTTGTTAACATTAGAAAGAAATATCTTCGCTTTTAATTAAGTTTCTTTCCATTCTGTTCTACTAGTGACATCTATCCGGAAACGACCAAACCATGCAGCTAGCACTAGCAGCCAAAGAAATCAATAAACGGCGCTGTTTTTCCTGCAGAGCTTTTTGCTTGCGATATTATTGATTTTAAATAAAGCTGGCCCTACACTACATTTGATATTTTCGAGGTGTTTTATGACATGATCTCGAAACATGTAGCGAACCAATTCTTCAAAACTAGCGGGAGGGTAAAAGCGAAAAATAAGGGGCTGCCAATATTTGTAACACCCAAAAAGGGGTGAAAAGATTTATTTTGCTAAAGTAATCTCGAATAATATCCTGGTTCTGACTTACTACATCGTCAAATATAAAAACAGAATTCGGGGAGGCTTTAGAAGGATCTACAATCTCATCGTTTTCACTATAGGGAAAATAATTAATACCTGTCACCGATCGTAGGATTTTCTCCAACAGTTGATATTTTTGTTGATAAAGAGACTTTGAGTATATGTAAACATTTTCAAATCTGAGTCCATTTGGTTCAATTAGAAGACTGATCATGACGTTAGTTTAACCGCAGTTACTAGGTCCACAGATCAAACCTCTAACAGTGTTTGGTAGTAGCACTCCTTGCCTTCGAAATTTATTATCGTTAAAGGTGAGATGTTCATCCAAGTTGATTATGTTTATTCCAATCTGTTGCTTTTCTTTTCGCATTTCGAAATAAAAGACGTGTGTTCGTTACAAGAGTTTTAGTTGGAATGGCGACTTTGAGAGGTGAAGGTCTCCTAAATACAGTCATCAATAAGCTTCCATTTGAGTTACATCTACCTTCCCATAGGTAATTAATGATATACTGTTTTAATTATCATTTTATTTTATTTTATTTTATTTTTTTTTATTTTCCACTAGATTTTGTGGACCCGGTACTCGCTTAAAGCGTCGATTAGCTCGAGGAGACGTTGGAATACATCCCTTGGACGAGGCTTGCAAGGAGCACGATATAGCTTACTCGAAAAGTGATAACCTGGAAGATAGACATAAAGCAGATCAGAATTTAGAAAACAAAGCGTGGGAAAGGGTAAAGTCGAAAGACTCTAGTTTGGGGGAAAAAGCTGCTACTTGGATAGTAACTACCGGCATGAAATCAAAACGCAAACTGGGTATGGGTACTAAAAGAAGTTTGAATAAGAAAAAATAATTTTCCAGCTCTGTCTTGAAACATTTAAAGAGTAAAACTAAACATTTTAGTGGAAATGGATTGTCTAATAAAAGAAATATTAGCGCAGCTCTTAAGATTGCTAAAAAGGTAATAAAATCAGCTGGAGGTAAAAATAAAATAAAACTACCCAGAGTTATTCCGGTACCCAAATTTGGTGTGGTACTTCCAGCCGTTTTAATCCCTATTTTTGCCGGGCTTAGCGCGCTCGGAGCATTGAGTGGTGGAGCAGCGAGTCTTGCCAAAGCTGTAAACGATGTCAGAGATGCTCGAGAAAAACTTAAGGAAAGTCAAAGGCATAATGAAGGCATGGAATCAATTGCAATAGGAAAAACAGACAAAGGACTTTATTTGAGAAAATATAAATCCGGTGTGGGTTTATACCTAAGAAAAATGCCGTAAAAAAACTCCCTATAAAGCTACCCAAAAGGGCGCTATCCGATAAAGATTTACTTCGGTATGTCAAAAAGCTTAAAATCCCTCATTTTAGAGGTGTTTTTATGAGAAATTCTCTTCCAAACAGACTTGTATGGAAAAAAGAAGCGGGAATTGTTAATCTAGATTCTATGGAATCAAATGGTAGTCATTGGGTAGCTTTAAAGGAGAATGGATCTACTGTGGTATACTTTGATAGTTTTGGAGGGCTCAAACCTCCCTTGGAACTAGTTAAATACTTTAAAAACTGTAACATTTTATTTAACTTAGATCAGTATCAAAACTATAACACATATAATTGTGGACATTTATGTTTAATGTTTTTGTATAATAAAAATATATAAATAGATGTTTTTTTGTTTTTTTTTCTATCAGTCATGTCTTGTACGTTTACCCTAAAGGGTCGAACCAGCACTATAGTTGCAAACTTTTTTCCTCCTATTGAATTAGATCCTAAATACGAGTATTCGCTTGCTTTAATATCCCTGAATACCTGGAACTCTATTCCCAACATCGAACCAGGAAGAAACAAGTTTTATTATAATAGTCAGGGTGAAAACATAACTGTGGAAATCCCGACTAGATCCTACTATATTGAAGGTATTGAATCATTAATCCAAAGTCAGCTGTGTGATCCTAGAGATAATATAATCAAAAAGTGTGAATTATTTGTCTTAAACCTAATAACAATACATTAAGAGTCGAGTTAAAAAGTGGATTTTAAGTAAATTTCGAACTAGAGGATAGTATTGCTAAAATTCTTGGATTTTCTGCAAAAAAGCTTAAACCAAACGCTTTACACAAATCAGATCTTCCTGTTCGCATTATACACGTGGTGACCATTCGTGTTGAATGTAATATAATATCTGGGTCTTACTACGGTAACGACTTATCTCACACATTATACGAATTCAGTCCTACTGTAGATCCCGGTTATAGCATAAATATAGAACCATCAAATCCTATATATCTACCTGTTTACAAGAAAAGGATAGATAATATCACGCTAAATCTACTCGATCAAGATACTACACCGGTTAATTTTCGAGGAGAAGAAATTGTAATAAGATTGGAGTTGAGAAAAAATGGGGTTAATTTTTAATAACAGAAATAGCTCCAGATACTACTTAAAAGAGTGTAATACATTAAACTCCTCATTCACAACTGAACTCTCTAGTTGGTCACCCACGTTTCCAAATATTCTGTTTCTACACACCATAGGTAGAAAGTATGGCTTCCGCCTTCGAAAAACTACAGATATTCAGCCCAATACGCTCTGACGAGAGTGTGGTGCGAGAAGAATGGCATACCTACCACCCTTTTACAAATTCATATAATAACAGTGATGAGATCGAGATTGTTTTAAATCAACAGGATACCTTTATAGATATTAGTGAAGGAGAATTATACATAGAAGGAAAATTGGTTGAATCAACAGAAGGAGACGGTGTTGTAACTACCACAAACAATTTCGAGGCATTCTTGTTTGAATCCATATCATATGAACTGAATGGGAAAGAGATAGATCGAGTGAGTGAGCCTGGAATAGTTGGCACAATTAGAGCGCTTTTAAGTTTGAACGAACAGGAGAGTAAATCATTAATTCCAGCTGGCTGGAATTGGCCTGATGGAAATTTGGCAACTTTGGGAGCAGTTTCCAGACAGTTTAGTTTACGCATCCCACTCAGCTTTCTACTTGGAATCTTTGTTGATTATAAACACGTTATTGTTGGCAGACAAAAGATCTGTTTGGTTCGAGCTCGTACCGATAAAAACTGCTACAAAAGCACAGGTAGCAAAACCGCCAGCATTTCCCTTACTATTATAGAACTGAAAGTCAAACACGTTTATCCCAACGACGCTGTTAAACTCCGACTTTTAGACGATTTTGCCAAGGATACATCGATAATGATTCCTTTTAGAACATGGGAACTGTATGAATTACCTGCATTGAAGCAAACAAAAAAGGATATCTGGATGGTTAAGACGTCGAGTAGCTTAGAACGACAACGATACGTTATTGTCGGGTTTCAGAATGAACGCAATAATAACTCAAAATCTGACACCTAAAAGTGACAGATTTAAAACTTTACCTAAACTCAGAAGTATATCCTTACGAATCGTTAAATTTAAATTTTACCGAGAAACAAATAAGTGAGCTCTACAGAATGTACACAGATTTTCAAAAGTCTTATTATGGAAAACGGATTTCCGAACCTCTACTGGGCTTGAATGAATTTATTGATAACAGCCTTTACGTGATAGATTGTAGCAAACAAAACGAATCTATTAAAAGCAATACGGTGGACATAAAGTTGGAGTTTCAAAGTTTAGAAAACTTTTCCAATAAAGCAATGGCCTATTGTGTAATAATTCACGATTGCGTCTACGAATATTTACCTTTATCAGGCACCGTACGCAGTATGTTTTGATCAGTTTAGCTGGAAAACCGAAAGAATGAGGGTGGTTGTTGTTGACGCTCAAGGATATCGCACGCCAGAATTTATGGTAAAAGAGTTGGCTATTTATGATGGTGGAGAAATGAAAAATTTCGTTTTTAAACCAAAAATTCCCTACCAATTTTTGAGAGAAGATGAAAAGCGAGCCATCAACTATCTGTATGGAAACCACTTGGGAATTCACTATAATACAGGCTACACCGAATATGAAGACTTGAATCAGATATTGTGCAAGAACTTGATTGGTGCAGATTTTGTCTACGTAAAAGGGTCAATCAAAAGAGATTTCTTAGTCAAGGCGTTTCAAGATATGAAGTTAAAAATCCCTAATATTATTAATTTGGAAAATGTATCAGGTTATTGTGTTCCAAAATTGGAAAAAGATTTTACTGATTGCTGTATTCATCATAGAATAGATAGTTGTGCTTGTAGTGTAAAATATGCTTATTTATTGTATGATTATATTAAAAGTTTGCTTCCGCAATAAAAAATATTATTTACTAAGCCAAACATTGTTTTTATTTCTTATAAATTAAAAATATATATTTTTTTTAATTAGTATATCTCGAGATGAGTTGTAGTCCAATTTTTCAAATCCAAAAAGCTGTTATTTAAAAATTTTGAAAAACTTAGTATGGATTCAAAATGGGATGGTGTATTTACATCCACCTCAAGATTTGCAAATGTTTCTACTCAAGGAAGAAGAGCATCTCTCTACCGGGAATTTAACATTGAGAACATTATTAAAGTTAGATATAATAGATCAAACAAACAGATTTTATTTGAACATAAAGATGGCTGTTCTATAAAATTTAGCTATGACTGTTTTATGGAATTTTTGGATTTTTGGACACTATTGTTGAAGGGTGGTGTGATACAGATTTCTACATTGTAGAAAATATTTATATAAACTATTGGTGTGAAGAAGAGGTTCGAAGCTTGACTTTAAAAGAAATGGATTCTGGAGTTGTTATGGAGTTGAATGAAAACTGTTTAGATTTACTTTTAGCTTATAAAAATAATTTGTCGGCATTTTGTAGTATATTAAATTAAAACAATAAAGTTTTTTTTTTGATTTATTTATTATCCAATAAAGCATGAAAAGTTTTAAAAAAAGGTGTATATTATTAATAATAAATATAAAAATCTAACAATAAATACATAAAATAAATAGTACAAAATAAATAAATAAATATAAACAGATAAATACAATAAAATAAATAAAAATATATATAAAAAAATAATATAATAAATATACTAAGAACTAAACCTATCCTAAACCCTCCTAAAGGCACCTTCACATTAAGGACGGCTGTTTTATGTAATCGGTCTTAACTCAAAATTCTCAAATTTCAAAATATTCTCAGGCACGTCTTTACCATATTTATTCTTGCGTAAACCAGTTCCCGGTAATTTAACTGAAATATGTTTACAATCGTGCTCTTGATGAGCCTTCAATTTTTGTTCACTACAAAAATATACCAAACACCCATCACACAAATATTTTGCTTTTTCATGTTTCGATAACTGACTTGAGATCAAGCGGGACATGTTTCTTATTAAACAGTAATGGTTATTTCCATAATCATCGATGATTAATAAGAGATTGACATGCCTATCTTTACGGGATGTGGAAAAGTGGAGAGGTCCGATAACTTCAATGGTATTTTTACCCTCGTTAAAGACTCTATCGAGTCCATACACGTTGATAGAAATATCATTGAGTTTTTCAAACTTTGAGATATTTTCGAGTTGGATAGGAAATTTCAACCCTGAGAAATTTAACTCTCCTTCATATTGCGTATAGTTATTTACCCTATTTGCAGGTTCCGTCCAATGTAGAGGGTGTAGAGCAGCCAAAACTGACCACATAAAACATTTTTCATCTTGATTCTGAATGTTTAGAACCGCCCTTTTTGCTTCAATCTCTTTGGGTAGAGGTATATATGAAGACGCCTTTAGGGGGTTCTACTTATTGATACTTAATTCTACGTGAAGGAGCTTTTGCAATGCCCAGCCTGTAACAAAATAAAAATATTTTGAAAAAATTATAGAATTTCAATACGTTAGAGAGAGAGAAAAAACTTACCGCTATCCTTTTCCGCAAACTCCAAAGCTCTTTTGGTTAGGATCTCTCGCAGCTGGGCGTATATCTCCTCCACGTCTGTCCCCTCCCCCGCCAGCCGGAACTTCGTAGCGAAGAACTTGATCTCCTCCACTTCTTTTGCAGGCAGGAGGAAGCGCCCGAACAGCTCCATCCTGACTTTAATGTTGCCAAATCGTGTGATTTGGGATCCTATTAACGTCAAAATTTTTTCCTTAAGGTGGTCCAGGTATTTCTTGACGTTAATAGGATCTTGGTTGGAAGAAAGCCGGTCCTGATTAGCTGAACGCCTTCCTCCTGCACTACACAGCAGTTGTTCCTGTGTTGCAGGGAGCGCAAATGTCCCTGATAGTTAGCTGTTGGAATAGCTACATTGCACTCCCTACAGTGTCTGGTGTTGGTGGAAGTGGAGGGTGCTAAAAATAATTAAATATTTTTATATTTCCGAGCTTTATATCAATCAAGAACTTTTTAATTTTAGTCTCTTTTATGTGCATTTGTCTTGGTATTTTTATTAAACTCTGTTAAGGTACTATTGAGAAATCATGTTTACATATTTTTAAAACCCTTTTAATTTAAATCGGTTTAGTTGTTTACGAGAAATTATACATGCAGACAAGAGGATAGATATTTCTCATTTCACCCTCTTCAAATCAGGTCTGATACTTTCTATAATTTAATACTTAAATTATCTGTGTTTTATTTATTAAAATCGGTTCAGTAGTTTTTTTTTGGTTGAGGTTGGAACATACAAACAAACAAATCTACTTATTTGTTAAAGATCAATTTGACAAATGTTTATTTTTACGTTTGCTTATAAATAATACAAAAACTATCCTGCTAGAATATTTTATTAGGGTTAGTTAACCCTCTTCATCCCTTTATTATGTCATGTTGTATATCGTTTTAAAGAGAAAAATGTAATTATTGAAAATATCTCAAAAATAAAAATTATAAATTTAGGGTAAAGAGGTTGAATTTTTTCAGAAATTTTGGTGTTAGTATTATAGCCTTCTCACGGTATTTCGATAGTCCGAAGACCTGTTCGCGTTACGACGGATTTAAGTTTTACGCGAATGAGGGATTTCATGGTAAATGTATGTTTTCACGAGAGCTGAACTACCCAATGATTATCTTTTTAGGGATAATCGTTTAAGATAGAGCAGCCCTTACGACACGGTGCTAATTTAAGCCAGAATATTTTACTGTGTATTAAATTTAGCACAAACGACCGATCACGTAAAAATAGCAACATATAGATTAGAAAAAGCAAAGTTTTTTACCTTCTTGTTGATCAAGTCTCGTCCGCTTCTACGGTTATGGGGACTGCTGTTGCGGCTTGCCTTTTCCTGGAGGGTTTCTCCTTTTGATGACGTTGCAGGGCCCCCTCCGATTTAAAAACAACACCGCATTTATCGCAGATTTTGACTGCGATTCGACAGTCCCCATGTCTCTTGAAATTATCTTTTCTTCCGAACTGGCGGGAACAGTATTCGCATTCAAATTTCATTTTCTAAAAAATTAAAAAACTTTCACAAAAATACTCTAGTACTATATATTTATAAAAAAAAAATTAAAGACATAGAGAAACCACTTTAAAAATCACTAACACCTGTAACTTTTTTTTTTGGGAAAAAAAACTGTACTTACGTTTGATAGAAGAAAAAAAGTTGAAAAATTAGGTTATTGTGCTTTAAAGGCTATACACCAAATGAGCTCTGACCGCTACTGTTGTTAGATAAATAAAATTTATTCGTGAGATTTTTTAACCATGTTCTCCGAAAACATGATGTTGCCCAACCGCAGATCTTGTTTATCAAAAGCTTGCTGACTGTTGATCTGTTGTGGATTTTTTTATTTTAATGCAAAACATATTTTTTAATATTACCAATGTAAATAACTTTAGATACAGGGTGTTTTATTAACATATAAATATCTACCAAGATATTTGACATAGGAGTAAAATGGTATGATGCGCAGACGTAGGTTCCTACACCTGTCATCTGTCACAACGCTTCGCACGCAGGCGCAGGTTCCTATACCTGTCATCTGTCACAACGTTTCGCACGCAGGCGCAGGTTCTAACACCTGTCATCTGTCACAACGCTTCGCACGCAGGCGCAGAGTCTGACATATGACAGCTGACGTTTGACAGATGACGTTTGACAGATGACGTTTGACAGATGCAAATTTTTGAACGCACCCACAGGTCAGGTGACGTTTGACAGATACACATTTTTGAACGCACCCACGTGACGTCAGAGATTTTTTGATGATAAGATTCCTCCGGAGGACGGAGGTTGCAGAACCCCCCATCTAACACTACTGCGATCCCCTAGAACAAGCCGAGCAATAAAAATGTGGTGTTTATTTGAACTTTCTAGCTTTAGCAGAACTGAAGTTATGGGGTGGCCCCTCAGCTTAACCGTTAAGCTAGGGGGAGTCTGGTTTTCTTGGAAACGGCTACAGCTACAAAAATTATTTAACCGTAACAAAATAGCTACAAAAAAGATGAATCCAATATCATTTAAAATAAAGCCCCACAACAAGTTAAACGGCATGTAAAAGCAGAAAAATCGGTTTTTATTAAATTAAATTAAAAATTAAATTTTATTAAAGAATCCATGATTATTTTAAAAACTTTTAATATGCGATCCTCTAGAACAAGCCGAGCAACAAAATGTGGTGTTTATTTGGACTTTCTAGCTTTAGCAGAACTGAAGTTATGGAGTGGCCTCTCAGATTAACGGTTAAGCTAGGGGGGTCGCCATTTCTCGAAAACGGCTACAGCAACAAAATTAATTTCACTGTAACAAAATAGCAACAAAAAGGCAACAAAATGTAGCATTGAAAATATTTGGGCCCCTTATGATGGTCCCGCCAGGTTAACCGACGTTTAATATATTGCCACGGATCACCTCGGTATTCTGTGATATTGCTGCACGACTCCGGACAGAATAGTGGTTGTTTACCTTATTGTCATTAATAGGTAGGTAGATGCGGCTTGCTCGATATTCCATATGAGACCGTGGTTTTTTAGGGCGGATGTTTACACTTATTTAATACCTATATTTATTTACAACATTAAAATTACTAAAAAAGGTCAGTTTCTGCGAGCTTAAAAAAGTTACTATGGTTCTCTAACGTTCGCTTACCATCTTCTTGAGATAGTTGTCCCTAACAGATATACGGGGTCGAAGGGTGTACAGGCGGGTATTTTCCTGATATGGTGTATTATACTAGATCTCTATCAGACGAATACATTTTGAAAGAAAAAATAATAGGAACTATGTTAAGCTCGCAAAAACGGACTGGTGAAACAAAAGGAAATCGCTGTAAGCGATAACCTTTAGAGTATACAAGACATGTATTTTTTGTTATACTGTCCAAACATGACTTCAAGAAAAAAAGCTTTGGGTAAATTTATGTAGCAAATTTTACGTTTTATATTACAGGAAAGTATCAGACGGCCTTTTCATGACCGTTGTTAAAAACATAGCCAGGGAATACCCAGAAATCAAAGTGAATGATATAATCATAGACAACTGTACCATGCAACTCGTCCAAAATCCAGAAATTTTTGATATTCTCATTATGCCAAATCTTTATGGAAATATTTTGACAAGCGTTGCATGTGGATTGACGGGAGGACCCGGTTTAATGAGCGGAAGAAATTACGGAGACTGTTGTGCATTGTTTGAAGCTGGATCGAGACATCTGACATGTTTAGGTATTAAAAAATACGATTTTAAAACTTCCTAGTTTCGCCATAAAAGCCAAGAACTGTTTAGTTGTATGTATCTATGTATTCAAAAGTGGTGGTTAGCTCTCTACCGAAGGCTGAACCATGCACTGCGGCCTCAAATGGGCCTATTGTGCCCAGTTATCTATTGAGATTTTAAAGATCGCAATTTAAACACATACGACCCGATATTGTTGAAGCTTTAGTGCTGAAGTTTTACGCTGATTAGTTGATATTATAGGTAATGAGCGAGACACTTAAGGCAGACAGACGCTTGTTGGTATGGTCAAGATATGGCACTGGTGCCAAGCGTAAAAACAGCAATTCTTTAACTTAAAAAGAATATAAAAAATTTAGAGTTAAAAGCCTTTTTAGTGATGGTGCAAAGCATTTGTAAATTAAAAAATTGTTGTCTGAATTTTTGAAAATTAAACATGTTAAAAATGAAAGATTTTAAAATGTTAAAAATTTAAAGTTAAAAAAGCTTTTTTGATAATGGTGCAAACGTTTCTAAATTAAAAAATTGCAAAGAAAAATTTGCCAATTAAAGAAATGCGTGACCTCATAGTGGCTGCTAGTACGAACCAGAGATGGCGCTGGTGCGCTATGGCGCCTGTTTCTTTAATTTTTGAAAATTCGAAATTTAATTTGGAAAAAATTTTCGAATTGATGATTTTAAAATGTAAACAATTTAAATTTAAAATAGCGTTTGTAAATTAAAAAAATTGATTTTCAAGCAGTGAATTTGGTCAGGTGAAAATTGAAATTTATCGTTGAGTTTTTAAAAATTTTGAATTTAAATTGGGTGTAGCAAGTTCAGCTGTGTAAAAAATTGAAATCGTAGTAGCAAAATTCAGTTTTTGTAGCGCCATAATATAAAATGTAAGCAGAGCTAAGAATTTTTTAACATTACTTTGAGCGTTGAATTTTTGAAGACCCATCAATTTTTATAATGTATTATCTATTTTCTAAAGTGTTTAGCTTCAATGGAAAAACATTTACCATACGTAGGTGGTTATATTTTCATCGAGATTTAATGATCCTATTGTCATATATATACGTGCTCGCACGTACAATAATACATTTAAGTCATTTTACTGTTATTTATAGTAAAAGTAAAATTCCTGCACTAATACTAAGTGATTTATCGATTGTGAAACGTTTAGCCGGGAAAATATTTTTCGACATCATACTGTTATAAAAGTATGTGGATAATACAGTACTTAAATAGTTCCAGTACAACAGTGACACTTCACGGTGGATTTTAAAGAGTCAAAGTACAAAAAGTAAAATGCCTCATTTTTTGTTATGGAAAATAACTTTCCGAGTACTCATAAACGAAAAAAATCGCCAGAGCCATTTTTATAGAATTTTATTAAATATCATTTATTGGGCAAAAACAGACAGGTTTCAAAAATCTACATATATCTCACAAAATTTTTATTTGTTAGGGCCTGCAAAAATATGAGCATATAATTTGTCCACATACCTATATTAATAAATAAATGTATAATAAATAAATTTATAAAAAATAAATGTATTTGATATTTCACGTAAACTGAATTATAAATGTAACCTCCTATTTTCTCTGTTATTATGCATTTAAAAAAAAATAGTCTTAAATAAAAGTTGCATAACTTTAACTAAACTATAAAATAGTGCATGTCAAAAAAGTCCAAAAATTTTCTTATTTTTATAGAATTTTATTAAATATCATTTATTGGGCAAAAACAGACAGGTTTCAAAAATCTACATATATCTCACAAAATTTTTATTTGTTAGGGCCTGCAAAAATATGAGGATATAATTTGTCCACATACCTATATTAATAAATAAATGTATAATAAATAAATTTATAAAAAATAAATGTATTTGATATTACACGTAAACTGAATTATAAATGTAACCTCCTATTTTCTCTGTTATTATGCATTTTACAAAAAATAGTCTCAAATAAAAGTTGCATAACTTTAACTGAACTATAAAATAGTGCATGTCAAAATTGTCCAATGTCATCGCATATTTAAAACTAGTAAATAAACTATTGTATAATGTAAAATATCAAATACCGGAAAATATCATAGAAAGGGCCCCTGCGCTGCTTACTTTGCATTCCCAATTGTCTGTTACTAATCAGTCACAAGAATAGACTCAGGTTCAAAACAATCAAAATGAAATAGCTGTTAACTGTGTATTATCTTATATTTAAAACCTCACCCCTAGATTAACAACAATTTTTAAAGATAAAGACATAAGAATAGCGAGCGAAAAAACAGATCAAAACTAAAATTTATACAAAAACAAAGTCACCAGTCCAGATGTTAAATCAAAGCAATGTTGTCTATAAAATACCATGCGAGGACTGTCCGTTAAAATACATAGGTCAAATTATTTGCAAATTAAAAGGCCGGATTATATCACATAAAAGTGATTGTTTAAGACACGTACAGTCCTCTGCATTAACAGAACATGTACTTAATAAAGAACACCAGATGGACTAGGATGGTGCTGAGATTGTCAATCTATAAAAGACTTTTCCTAGAAATGGTTCATATTAACATCCTATTGATTTTACGGGTAGTCGTGAAACAAAAGAACTGATGTTAACAATCTCAGCTTCATTTACAGTCATATCCTAAATTTAGATAACAATAGGTATAATGCATTAATTAATATAAAAAAAAATTTGCTTACATTTCAACTTTTATATTTATTAATTTTTTTTTTTGAATAATAGTTCATCAATTCATTTTTTAAAATAATGTCAGTAAATAGAGAAGAGTGCCTGTCTGTCTTTAGTTTCTCATGTACCTACATAGGTCAATAAACGTAATAATAACATCAAAACAACAAAAAATAAAATATAGGGAGAGTATGGTGAACTGTGTGTCTTTTGGGAGCTTACACTAAAATTTAAAAAATTAATTCTTTTAATATAAAATTTGTTTTTTGTTTTTTTCAACAATGTATTGTAGGTATTAAAATGTAAACAAAATTGGTGACGAGCATGGTATACTGCGTGGTGAGGGAGGCAGCAGAATGTCACCTTATCTACCCATCTCTTTCGGCAACGAGAAGACACGCATAAGTTTATCTGCGTCTAACACTTTTAAAATGAAAAAGAAAATAAGATAACCACTCTGTTGCGTCCTTTTCTCATGCAGTTTTCTCTGTATTACTCGCTCTCTTTCTTTCCTCGGTTAGTTGATATACTAAAGAAGACGGTTAATGTCATATGTCATAAACGTCAAAAAATTAAAAAAATAATATAAAAATAACCTCTTGCCACCATTTTGAGAACTTTCAATTATTTTAAACAAATTCATGTAGGTTTTTATTATAACATAAGGCCCAAAAGGGCAAAAAATTCTCAAAATTGTTCAGAGATGTCTAGCTTTATTGTTTTTGAATTCACTTTGGTGAGTACATAATTATTTAGATATATTTGTATGGAATGCTAACTTATTGTAGAAGTCCTGAAGAAGAGAAAAATATATTCTCGAAAGCTTGACTGTCAAAAAAGGAGTTTACAAAATACAAATAAATGCAGCGTACTTCCCTCATATATAACGGACTGCCCTCATATGTAACGGACTGCCCTCCTAAATACTCCATAGGTTTGACTACCTTTTCAAATGTGCTCACCAAAAATTTTAGTCCATAACCCCCTTAGTTTTTTTCAAACTCTCTCTGCGGAGGGCAACTTCACGCTTCCGCAAAAATCCTCTTTTTTAAATATTTCTATATTTCTCACCAATAATTTGGTTTTGACCACCAACCTCACGCTTTTGCAAAATTAACAAACTTCGAGTTAAGTATATACTTTTTTCGAGTGATTATTTTCAATAAAAACTAGACCCCTAAAAACTAAAAAATATAGGAAACCAATTTTTGTTTCGTATTTCTATTGACAAAAGAAAATAATTAAAAAAAATGCTTTTATTATTACTAATTATTAATATCCTAATTTTTTAGCTTGGTCTACAGACGAAATAAATCTTATTAGAAACCGTTTTCAATCATTTATAAAAAAGAAAAAATATCCATCTGGGGCCGAAATGAAGGAGTCTATGGAGCAAAAATTCAGCACCTTTTTAAAACAGGTTGATTGCCAAACACCTGTTTTTATTTAAATTTAGTGTTTTTGTTTGGGTCTACAAACACGTGTTTATAAAAAAAATTTAGAAAAGTGAATTTCGTGTCCGCAATAAAATAAAAATTAATTTTCAGTATCATTTTACTCTTTAGGGCATCACCTTTTTTAGTTTAGTTTAAGTTTAACAGAAAATTATTAGGTAATAAGATGTTAAACTTTTTGTTTATATGTCATTACATATGTCAAAATTTGACATCAACTTTCTTATGTTATATTTGTATATTTTTTAAAACTTCGATAGATCTTTTCTTTCTGATTCCAAAAATGTACCATTATTACTTTTATCGTGAACGATTATTGAACAAATTTAGAAAAACGTTACCATAAGGGAAATGTGTTAGCCAAGGAAAAATAGTTAAGGCTGCTCTTTGTTCAACACATTGCTCTTATTTTCTTTTTCTAAATTTGTTCAATAATCGTTTACGATAAAAGTAATAATAGTACATTTTTGGAATTAGAAAGAAAAGATCTATCGAAGTTTTAAAAAATATACAGGGTGTTCCATTTAACATAAGAAAGTTGATGTCAAATTTTGACATATGTAACGACATATAAACAAAAAGTTTAACACCTTATTACCTAATAATTTTCTGTTAAACTTAAACTAAACTAAAAAAGGTGATGCCCTTAAAGAGTAAAATGATACTAAAAATTAATTTTTATTTTATTGCGGACACGAAATTCACTTTTCTAATTTTTTTTATAAACACGTGTTTGTAGACCCAAACAAAAACACTAAATTTAAATAAAAACAGGTGTTTGGCAATCAACCTGTTTTCAAAAGGTGCTGAATTTTTGCTCCATAGACTCCTTCATTTCGGTCCCAGATGGATATTTTTTCTTTTTTATAAATGATTGAAAACGATTTCTAATAAGATTTATTTCGTCTGTAGACCAAGCTAAAAAATTAGTAATAATAAAAGCATTTTTTTAAATTATTTTCTTTTGTCAATAGAAATACGAAACAAAAATTGGTTTCCTATATTTTTTAGTATTTACTGGTCTAGTTTTTATTGAAAATAATCACTCGAAAAAAGTATATACTTAACTCGAAGTTTGTTAATTTTGCAAAAGCGTGAGGTTGGTGGTCAAAACCAAATTATTGGTGAGAACTATAGAAATATTTAAAACTGAGGATTTTTGCGGAAGCGTGAAGTTGCCCTCCGCAGAGAGAGTTTTAAAAAAACTAAGGGGGTTATGGACTAAAATTTTTGGTGAGCACATTTGAAAAGGTAGTCAAACGTATGGAGTATTTAGGAGGGCAGTCCGTTATATATGAGGGCAGTCCGTTATATATGAGGGAAGTACGCTGCATTTATTTGTATTTTGGAGGGAGGTTTGCCTATTTATACATATATATAAATTTTACGAGTAGTCGTGACTGACTAGTTGAGAAAAAACCTCGGTTGGTTAGTGGGAATGCAGCCTTACTCCTTTTTTGACAGTCCAGCTTTCGAGAATATATTTTTCTCTTCTTCAGGACTTCTGCAATAAGTTAGCATTCCATTAGAATAATTAACTTAATTAAATTACCACCATTATAGATAAATTATACAGGTACCCATACAAATATATCTAAATAATTATGTACTCACCAAAGTGAATTCAAAAACAATAAAGCTAGACATCTCTGAACAATTTTGAGCATTTTTTGCCCTTTTGGGCCTTATGTTATAATAAAAACCTACATGAATTTGTTTAAAATAATTGAAAGTCCTCAAAATGGTGGCAAGAAGTTATTTTTATATTATGACATATGACATTAACCGTCTTCTTTAGTATATCAAGTAACCGAGGAGAGAGAGAGAGCGAGTAATACAGAGAAAACTCCACGAGTAAAGGACGCAACAGAGTGGTCATCTTATTTTCTTTTTCATTTTAAAAGTGTTAGACGCAGATAAACTTATGCGTGTCTTCTCGTTGCCGAGAGAGATGGGTAGATAAGATGACATTCTGCTGCCTCCCTCACCACGCAGTATACCACGCTCGTCACCAATTTTGTTTACATTTTAATACCTACAATACATTGTTGAAAAAAACAAAAAACAAATTTTATATTAAAAGAATTAATTTTTGAAATTTTAGTGTAAGCTCCCAAAAGACACACAGTTCACCAATATAGAGAATAAAAATAGAATAGAATAGAATAGAATAGAATAGAATAGGATAGGATGGGATGGGATGGGATGGGATGGGATGGGATGGGATGGGATGGGATGGGATGGGATGGGATGGGATGGGATGGGATGGGATGGGATGGGATGGGATGGGATGGGATGGGATGGGATGGGATGGGATGGGATGGGATGGGATGGGATGGGATGGGATGGGATGGGATGGGATGGGATGGGATGGGATGGGATGGGATGGGATGGGATGGGATGGGATGGGATGGGATGGGATGGGATGGGATGGGATGGGATGGGATGGGATGGGATGGGATGGGATGGGATGGGATGGGATGGGATGGGATGGGATGGGATGGGATGGGATGGGATGGGATGGGATGGGATGGGATGGGATGGGATGGGATGGGATGGGATGGGATGGGATGGGATGGGATGGGATGGGATGGGATGGAATGGAATGGAATGGAATGGAATGGAATGGAATGGAATGGAATGGAATGGAATGGAATGGAATGGAATGAAATGAAATGAAATGAAATGAAATTAAATGGAATGGAATGGAATGGAATGGAATGGAATGGAATGGAATGGAATGGAATGGAATGGAATGGAATGGAATGGAATGGAATGGAATGGAATGGAATGGAATGGAATGGAATGGAATGGAATGGAATGGAATGGAATGGAATGGAATGGAATGGAATGGAATGGAATGGAATGGAATGGAATGGAATGGAATGGAATGGAATGGAATGGAATGGAATGGAATGGAATGGAATAGAATAGAATAGAATAGAATAGAATAGAATAGAATAGAATAGAATAGAATAGAATAGAATAGAATAGAATAGAATAGAATAGAATAGAATAGAATAGAATAGAATAGAATAGAATAGAATAGAATAGAATAGAATAGAATAGAATAGAATAGAATAGAATAGAATAGAATAGAATAGAATAGACATAACATAACATAACATAACATAACATAACATAACATAACATAACATAACATAACAGACTTTATTACCATATTTTATAGTTTCCAACAATTATAAAATTTAAAGTTTCAAAAATGAGGTTATTTTACAAATATATGTATAAATAGTAATTAAGAAAAAACAGTTGGTAAACTGTAGTCATGACACAAAAATACAATAACTAAAATAAAAATTGACAAAAAATAAGACAAAACACACGTAAGGGCAAGTGGATTACATACATAATATGGTTTTAAAGTATTAAAATATATATAAATAAATGTACAGACAGAAAAAGATTAACAAAATGGAGGAAACAAAACAGTAATGAAAAAATAATAAAATCGGAAAATATTACGATAACTGTGACTAGAAATTAGTGGCATAGTTTAGATATTCCTTCAAAGTATAGGGCTCAATATTACGAATGTGCACAAAAGCAGCTTTTCTAAAAGCATTATACCTTCTTTTGTTTATTATTGTGTCCGGAAATTTCTTAAAGTACCTAATTGAGACATAGTTAGGACTCTTTTCAGTAGATGATAGATCAAACATCTGTGTTGGCGAAAGATACCTCTGCAGCTCTCTCCAAATTTCAACCCACATATAATCCTGACTATTCTTTTTTGTGAAATAAAAACATTTTACGCATGACTACTACCCCCACAATCCACAACAATCATATTTCACAATAGATAGACCGAAGACCATTAGAGTTTGCCAGAAGTTTTGCCATAACTCTCACTGCATAACCTACCCTACTAAGTTTTATGCACAAATTGTGAGTATGTTCCGAGTAATTTAAATTTTTGGCAATTACAATACCCAAAAACCTAGTGCTATTTACAAATTCTACCTGTTCATTGTTGAACAAGAGATTTCTATTTAAATTTGTAGTTTTGTTACTCATGAAAATAATTTTTGTTTTCTCCTCGCTAAGAAGACGGTTATGAATCATCCAGTTTTTTCTTGTTGTTTTGAACGGGATTTTCAAAAATGGTTTAGATAAATGACAAACAAAAGTGGTCCCAGCACGCTACCCTGTAGATCCCCAGTCGTCATCTCAGTTAGATTCAGCATTAGAAGCAAAATATTGTGATAGTATGGTCGCGATTCTTCAGAACCGACAGAAAATCTCACCCGTCAGAATTCTGGAAAGTGGCGATTTTTACTTATCGCCTCATTTAAAATAAAAACACAGCTTCATATTTATTCTAACGTTGTAAGAAAAACTGCCTCATTTTTTTTATTAACATTTTGTAAATTTAATATTTTAAAGATATTCTGCAGGACTAGTTTATCGCAAAGCAAATTATTACTACGCGTACCAATAAACGTCGAAAATTCTCACCATGTAAAAGGAAAGACAGAATTTGTGTGACTTTTTTGAACAGTGACAGCATATAGTTAGGACTCTTTTCAGTAGATGATAGATCAAACATCTGTGTTGGCGAAAGATACCTCTGCAGCTCTCTCCAAATTTCAACCCACATATAATCCTGACTATTCTTTTTTGTGAAATAAAAACATTTTACGCATGACTACTACCCCCACAATCCACAACAATCATATTTCACAATAGATAAACCGAAGACCATTAGAGTTTGCCAGAAGTTTTGCCATAACTCTCACTGCATAACCTACCCTACTAAGTTTTATGCACAAATTGTGAGTATGTTCCGAGTAATTTAAATTTTTGGCAATTACAATACCCAAAAACCTAGTGCTATTTACAAATTCTACCTGTTCATTGTTGAACAAGAGATTTCTATTTAAATTTGTAGTTTGGTTACTCATGAAAATAATTTTTGTTTTCTCCTCGCTAAGAAGACGGTTATGAATCATCCAGTTTTTTCTTGTTGTTTTGAACGGGATTTTCAAAAATGGTTTAGATAAATGACAAACAAAAGTGGTCCCAGCACGCTACCCTGTAGATCCCCAGTCGTCATCTCAGTTAGATTCAGCAGTAGAAGCAAAATATTGTGATAGTATGGGAACCGACAGAAAATCTCACCCGTCAGAATTCTGGAAAGTGGCGATTTTTACTTATCGCCTCATTTAAAATAAAAACACAGCTTCATATTTATTCTAACGTTGTAAGAAAAACTGCCTCATTTTTTTTATTAACATTTTGTAAATTTAATATTTTAAAGATATTCTGCAGGACTAGTTTATCGCGGAGCAAATTATTACTACGCGTACCAATAAACGTCGAAAATTCTCACCATGTAAAGGGAAAGACAGAATTTGTGTGACTTTTCTGAACAGTGACAGCAAAATATTCCATGGCTATCTATGGTTTTGTATGTTAAAAGTTTTAAAGGTTTAGCAAAAGTATTAAGTGTAAATTTGTGTTTAAAAATCGTCAGTTTTTTGTAAGGGCGAGATTTTCTGACGGTTTTTGAAGAATCGCGACCATAGCTGGTCTAGTTTTAAAAAAGCCGAGGATATTAAAGTTGACGACCTCTGGAAGATAATTTCCAGTATTTATCAGTCCAACTCATCTGGGCTGAATACCGAGACTTTTTGTCTAGGTGTTAAATCGGTAAAATTACCTGTAGGTAGGGGTAGAGGTAATACATATAATACCTTTGCGGAGGAGTGTAAAAAGAGGAGGGGTATTGTATGTATTAATGACAAGGATAACTTATGTCTACGTCGAGCACTGGTGGTAGCTATAGCACATATTAACAACGACCCTGATTATTACAAAATAAGAACCGGAGAAAGGTTTCAAAAAGAAAAAGCACTTACTTTGGTAAAAGAAGCAGGTGTTGTCATTCCTGCTGAAGGAGCCGGTATACCTGAAGTTCAAAAGCTACAGGAATACCTAACCAATTTTCAAATAAAAATATATCAGTATGGGTCAAAAGGGCGAGATGTGATTTTTAAAGGTATTTGTAGAGGTCCTTCTATAAATATTATTTTTCATGATGGGCATTATAACGTAATAGTATCGTTGACCGCCGCATTCAGCTGTGGTTATTATTGTGAGGAATGTAATATTCCTTACAATAATAAAAACGAGCATAGATGTGGCGGTACATGTCCGGCATGTCAACAGTCTCCAGCATGTCCTGAAACTTTAAAAATCAAATGCCAAGACTGTAAAAGGAGTTTTAGGGGTCAGATTTGTTATGATAAGCATTTAAAGGAAGGGTCGTTAAACAAATCTACTGTATGTACGGAGCTACGTCATTGTGAGGAATGTCTTAAAATCGTAAAAAGTAACAGGGAACATTTTTGCGGTGAGATATTTTGCAAGGTGTGTAACAAACATGTTCCCCAAGATCATCTTTGTTACATGCCGGTTTATAAATCTAAACCTGAAAAAAACACCTTATTTATTTTTTACGATTTGGAGACAAGGCAGGAAAAACTATTACCAGACGGATCTATGCTACATGAACCCAATTTATGCATCCTGAAACAGTGTTGTTCAGGATGCATAAATGAACCAAATTTATACTTTTGCCAGACTTGTGGATTTCGTCAAAAAGTAATAAATCTAAACGTTATTGAAGAACTTTGTAATTACATTTTTAATCAAAGAAAAAAATTTAAAAGTGTGGTAGTTATTGCTCATAATGGTGGGGGTTTTGATCACCAATTCATATTAAATTACATTCTTACCAAAACAGATCTGACACCTGAACTAATAACGCGTGGTACGAAATTAATTTTAATGAGTACTGGAAATGTCAGTTTCTTGGACTCCCTAAAGTATTTTCCCATGGCTTTGTCAAAATTACCAAAAGTTTTCGGTTTGAGTGAGTTGAAAAAAGGTTACTTCCCTGACTTGTTTAACACCATTGAAAATCAAAAATATATTGATTGAATTTTATGATCCGGATAATTTAAAGGACGAAGATCGAAAAAAACTAATTCAATGGCATTCGGTAATGGTTGCCGAAAATTATAAGTTTAATTTTCAAAAGGAAATAACCGAATACTGTATATCTGATGTAGACATTTTAATGCAAGCATGTCTTAAATTTCGAGATTTAATGATCAAAGAAGGTGGGGTTTGTCCTTTTACAGAGGCCACAACTCTACCTTCTGCGTGTAATAAAATTTTCAGGCGGAATTATCTAAAGCCAAACACTATTGGGCTGATACCAAAGAATGGTTATCGTTGGTCTGATAATCAGTCAAAAATCGCCATTCAATGGTTAGTCTGGGAAGAAACAGAAAGACAAATTAAAATAAAAAATGCAGCCATAGGGAAGGAAATAGTTTTGGGAGGTCTAAAAGTTGACGGGTTTTGTGAGGAAACCAATCAGATCTTTGAGTTTCACGGTTGTTTTTAGCACGGATGCCCTAGATGTATCAAATTTAACAGAAGCGTTGGTTCTAACACAACACCCGATCAGCTATATGAAAGTACGTGTGCAAAAACTTTAAGACTACGTTCAAAGGGCTTTGAGGTTATTGAAAAATGGGAGTGTGATTTCAGACGTGATATGGAAAATAATAAGGAAATTCAAAAATATACAGAAAACCACGCTCTCATGCTTCACCTACCTCTTAACCCAAGGGACGCGTTCTTTGGAGGTAGGACAGAACCTACAAAATTAATGATTAAAGCTCGGGAAGGGGAAAAAATAAAATATGTGGATGTCTGTAGTCTCTATCCTTGGGTAAATAAATACGAGAAATATCCTATAGGCCATCCTAAAGTATTTGTTGGGGAGGAATGTAACGGTCTCAATTTAATGGAAACCAATGGTCTGATAAAGTGTACGATTTTACCTCCACAGAACCTTTATCACCCACTTTTACCCGTTAAAATGAACAACAAACTAATGTTTTCATTATGTTTTACCTGTTCCAAAAACATGGACCACAATGAAGAATGTTCTCATTCTGCGGAACAAAGAGCTTTAACAGGTACCTGGGTGATGGATGAGGTAAAAAAGGCCTTAGAACTGGGGTATAAAATTTTAGAGTTTTTTGAAATTTGGAAATATGAGGTGTGTCAATACGACCCTGTTACAAAAACAGGCGGTCTGTTTTCCGAATACATTTCGGATTTTTTGAAAATTAAGCAGCATGCTTCAGGTTGGCCTGTAGGCTGCGAGACTCAGGAAGACAAAATCAAATATATAAAAGAATATTTGGAGCATGAGGGTATTCAATTAAACCCTGATGATATCGAATTTAATCCTGGGTGTCGTTCATTAGGAAAAAATGTCATAACAAGTTTTTGAGAAAAACTGGGTCAGCAGGAAAACCAGTCAAAAACATCAATAATTAATAAACCCGAGGAGTTTTTCCACATGATGACTGACCCTTCCAGAGTTATTAACACAATTTTACCGATAAATGATGAAACTCTACTCGTTAACTGGGGATACAAGGAAGAAGTGTATGATAGACTCTCCACCGTTAACGTGTGCTTGGCTGCTTATACCACTGCTCAGGCTAGGCTAAAGTTATACAGTTATTTAGAAAAACTGGGAAACCGTGTCATATACTATGACACTGACAGTGTCCTTTACCTCTCCAAACCTATCGACACATATGAGGTTCCTACAGGTAGTTTTCTAGGTGATATGACCGATGAGTTGGAGGTTTATGGTCCTGGAAGTTATATTACAGATTTTGTATCAACAGGACCTAAAAGTTACGCTTACCAGCTCTTGTCGACTAATGATAATGAGCTGAGAACTGTTTGTAAGGTTAAGGGTATATCTTTAACATATTCAGCTTCAAAATTAATTAATTTCAAATATATTAAAGATATGCTCCTTTCTGATGAGCCGCCGGTAAGTGTAACGTCTAGGAGAATTTTGAGGACGTCTGAACATCAGGTTGTAACAAAAGAGTCGAGTAAAATCTTTCGGCTAAACTTTAAAAAACGTAAAATGGTCGAAGGGTTTGACTCGGTACCCTTCGGATTCAAAAAACCTAGGCTAGAGTAGCTGTATTTGAATAGTTTTAAGTATATATTTACTCTTTGTGTATCTATGAAGACAATTATTTTATACTGTTAATTTTAACTATATATTTAATCTTTAACTCGTTGTAAAAAAAAATATCAGTTATGTGTTTGAGTAGTTTTAAGTAGTACATATATTAGTTATAAACAGTTTTAAAAATTGACAGGCGCTCTGTATCATATTATATATGATTTAAGAGGCTGTAGGTCTATATATTTAATGTAACTAAATTTTGAGCATCTGTGAAAAATTACAGCATACACGCTTTAAGAATATATTTAGAATAGTAAGAACTTTTTTTAAAAATGTATTTAATAAAAAAAATATACGTATTAAACTCTGTTTTTATTTAAAAGACCTCTAAAGTTATATTCTGATTTTTGGCAAACCAATACCCCGAAAAGATCCGGAAAGGCCTGAAAACATCCGAAAAGCCCCTAAAATTTCTTTACTGTGATTCTTTAAAAAATTACCTACATGAAATAGGAACAGTTGTGACCTGTTACGGTATTTCACAGAGGATCAATATTCCTACGATTTTGAAGAGTCATAGTAAAATTCTTGACACGGTGTATTTTATATATAAATTCTTGATATTAATTTGGGAGAACTTTGAGAATTTTCCCGATTTTAAATACTTGCTGAAGTAATAAGATCATAGAATCATTAAGATCGGTTCAGTAGTTTGAAATGCTGTGTAATGTATTAGATATTTATTATATGTCTATGGTACGTAAAAATCTAAAGTATTCAAAGTCTGAAACTTAACGTTGCAACAATTTAAAAATTCTTGTCACAGTATTAAATAGCTGTTGTTTTCTATGTAATTTACTACTGAGGCATTAATTAATTAAATTCTTGACAATATATTAGCTATAGGAGTAGTTGTTTAGGATATTTATTATCTGTTCAAATTATACTTTAAAAGGTCTTTCGATATAATATGTTTATGAAAAAAAATTATTATACCGACTACGAAAATTATACATACCGACATACTGACACATAGACATACAAACAGACAGGGTAGTTTAACCCCGTTTCAACCCCCTAGTATGTGGTGTGATATATCATTTTAAACATAAAAGTCTATAGAGCAGTTTACCCTTATTTAACCTTTTATTACTCTGTTTTAATTAAAAAATCTAAGTCTATAATATAATTCTTAATTATTCAGTCAAATCGATTCAGTCATTTCCGAGAAGCGCGGTATTAGTCAGAAACAGTTTTAACTAAAATGGTTAAGTCATTTTTAAGATATCTTTAGGTTAAGGCGTTTTTGAGATATATTTAGATATTTTAAATCAATTTTTATTCAAGTCGATTCAACCTTTTATGAGAAACCAGTATTAGTCAGATACAGTTTTAACTAAAATTGGATAAGTCGTTTTTAAGATATCTTTAGGTGTTTTAAATCAGTTTTTAAATTTTATTCAAGTCGATTCAGCCATTTATGAAAAACCGCTATTAGTTAGACCCCGTTTTAATTAAAAACGGTTAAGACGTTTTTGAGATATCTTTGGATGTTTTAAATCAATTTTTATTTAAAACGATTCAGCCATTTATAAGAAACAGGTATTAGTTAGACCCAGTTTTAATTAAAAATGGTTAAGGCGTTTTTGAGATATCTTTAGATGTTTTAAATCAATTTTTATTAAAAACGATTCAGTCATTTATGAGAAACCGACATTAGTTAGATTCAGTTTTACTTAAAAACGGTTAAGTAGTTCTTTTTTTTTGGAGAAATCCTAATTTTATTTAAATTGGTTAAGACTTTTTTTTGAGAAATCCTTACATGTTTTAAAAAGCATTGTTCATTCTAATTTCATCTGTTTATATACGTTTATGAAGTAGGGGTAGTTACCCTCTTTCAAACCCCTTATATGTGGTGTGATGTATCGTTTTAAACAGAAAAATCTAATTGTTCAAAATATCTCAAAAATATAATTAATAAATTTAGGGTAAAGCTGCTGTTTTTTTCAAAAATTTTGGTGTTAGTATTATAGCCCTCTCATGGTATTTCGATAGTCCGAAGACCTGTTCGCGTTACAACGGATTTAAGTTTTACGCGAATGGGAAATTTCATGGTAAATGTATGTTTTAACGAGAGCCGAACTTTCCAATGATTACCGTTATGGGTAATCGTTTAAGATGGAACAGCCCTTACAGCACGGGTGTCAATTTAAGCCAGCATATTTTACTGTGTATTAAATTTGACACAAACGACCGATCACGTAAAATAGCAAAACACAGGTTAGAAAAACATAAAAAATAGTTTACCTTCTTGGTGGTCAAGTCTTGCCCGCTTCGCTACGGTTATGGGGACTGCTGCTGCGGCCTGTCTTTTTCTGGAGGGGGCTTGATGTTTTTCTTTTTGATGGCGTTGCAGGGCCCCCTTCGATTTGAAAACAACACCGCACTTATCGCAGATTTTGAGTGCGATTCGGCAGTCCCCATGTCTCTTAAAATTATCTTTCCAGCTGAATTGGCGGGAACAGTATTCGCATTCAAATTTCATTTTCTAAAAAATTAAAAAACTTTCACAAAAATACTCTAGCACTGTATATTTATAAAAAATTAAAGACATAGAGAAACCACTTTAAAAATCACTGACACCTGTAACTATTTTTGGGAAAAAACTGTACTTACGTTTGATAGAAGAAAAAAGTTGAAAAATTAGGTTATTGTAGCTGTTTTTGTTGTTGTTGCTTTAAAGGCTATACACCAAATGAGATCTAACCGCTACTGTTGTTAGATAAATAAAATTTATTCGTGAGATTTTTTAACCATGTTCTCCGAAAACAGGATGTTGCCCAACCGCAGATCTTGTTTATCAAAAGCTTGCTGACTTTGTTGATCTGTTTTGGATTTTTTTATTTTAATGCAAAACATATTTTTTAATATTACCAATGTAAATAACTATAGATACAGGGTATTTTAATAGCATATAAATATCTGCCAAGATATTTGACATAGGAGTAAAATGGCATGGTGCGCAGACGCAGGTTCCTACACCTGTCATAGGTTAGTTAAAATATGGGTTAGAATAAGCCAAAAATGTTTTACCTTAATCATGATCAACTCGTGCTTTCACATCGCAGTATATAAAATCCTCGCCACAATGGGGCTTTCCCATAAAAAAAAAGTTACCTTTTTTTTGGAATATACATAAACATAAAGGTCCAAAAAATCCATCTAAAAACTTTTTTCCCCAAAAAATTTTGGTTTTCTATGTGAAAAATAATGTTTTTAATCGTCGATTCAGTGGCCTTACGATTTTTCAAAACGAATATAGGTGACGTCATAATCAATACAGGTGACGTCATTTTTGGCTGGTCCATTGTAATTTGTCAAGTGCAGTTTTTATTTGGACCACTGGGTTGCGAACTGCGGCCTGCGGCTAACTTTAAGTCATACTGTCAATTCGTTTTTTTTTGTGTTTTGCTTTTTTGGTTGTGATTCTTTTGAAGTTAATTTATAAAATTATAAACATTTAGTAGTGCGGAAGTTTATATTGTCGTTTAGAAAGCCTACAAGTAATATACAACTATATATGTAGTGAATGTTATTACAAACAGTACGGTTCCTGTCCACCATAGCCCTAGCTGCTAAGAAAATTTAAGCTGGGTTTATAAGCTTAATTCGGAGACAAGAAGAATAAGAACTTTTGATTGCGATTTGTAACAGAGTGTGCGCATACAAATTTTGATATTTGGTAAGTTTTTTTAAGTAATTTTATATAAGGGAGTGTCTATAAAGAGCCAACAATTCGGCTGAATAGTCGTGAGGGTAAAGAGCCGACAATAATTATTTATTATGTGTTTCATATTTTTTTAAAGTAGTGTGTTTTTTTGGGCTGTTTTGGCTTTGAATAAGTTGGTTTGTTTAGGTTAGGTTCGGTGAATTTAGTTGGTTTGAGTCTTTAGGTTGGGTTAATTTAGTTTAAAGTGTGTTTTTTTGGGTTGTTTTGGCTTTTAATAAGTTGGATTGAGTCGGTTTAGGTTAGGTTGGGTTAATTTAGTTTGAAAAAAAACGAAAATATGAAAAACACATAATAAATTGTCGGCTCTTTAGACACTCTCTTTATATAAAGCCGCTTTCTGATGCATCGTCAAAAACCACCATAAAAACTCAACTCCAGATCCAACAATTTTCATGCTTGCTACATGTCTATTAGAAGACAGAATTTTCTCCTAAAATCTATATCTTTTGATAGCTTTTCTTATTTGCTTGCAAAAGTGTAGATTCATACTAGTAACATTATAAAAACTTCGTTCTGCTATTGTTTAAAATCTGTATATTGGTACAGCCAACGGGTGAAATGATCCCATATTTTGTACGTCTCCTGGAAAAAGTGTCCATATTCCAGTTCCTCCTGGGTTTAGGATAAAATGAAACTCATAATATAGGAGGCCTGCAAGCGCTAAAATATAGTTCCTGCCAAATATTTTGTGCACTTGCTGGATTGGTTCACCCCTTGGGTACAGCCATGATGGTATTTTCAGACTTCAAATATAGCTATCTATTCTAAAGCGATAATATTCTGTTCTTTTAATTTTTTTGCACTTATTTTAAAGGTTTCAATATTTATATTAAAAAAAGTATTGATAAAAAGATTTTTAAAGAGAGCTGTAGGTAAGTAGTTTTTTAACTTTTTGAATTTTGTTAAGATTTTTTCTTGCTTTTTTTTTAGAGAATATGGCTCAGAATATGGAGAAAGGATTTGTGAAGGGTGATTCTAACAACTTACCCAAAGTGGATCATGAGATAATTAATTTATATTATTTGGATAATATGGATTTCTTTAGCGCTGAGATGAAGAATGTTAAGACTGGAAAGTGAGTATGGTTTAACTGCGTACATTAAAAATCCAAATTGTGTCAAAATATATGAGTAAGACTGTTAAGCATTTGTCAAGTGACTTGAAATATGATTTTTGGACACCCTGTACATATTTTTTTAAATTTAACTTTTTTTTTCCCCGATTACAAAAATACAAACCTTGTTACTTTTTTATGCCAAGTAAGAAGAAGCAAGGTAAATTTTTAAGAAAGGACCTCAGCACAAGTAATTTAATTTATTTATTTATATTTATAGGGAACAGAAAGCCCATTAAAATAAATACCTTGTCAAAAGAAAAAAATTTTACATAGTCAACACTGAATACTAATTAATAAATAAAGACATGAAATATAGTATAGTAGGAGTTATAGTATGAACAATGAAAAATATTTGAAAACAGACACACAACAGTATAAAATTTAACTAAAAAACATATTTAGTCTGGTAAGATTCTTTTTGTCTTTTTAAGGAGTTAACAGATACATTAAAAACATTAATAACTGGTTACTGAGTTAAGCAATAAAGTTCTTTCAATAAATAATTTTTTTGTCTATAGTCAGTTGTATGAAAAGTAATGTGAAAAGTATGATGATATCTAACAGTCAATTAGACTGTTAATTAATTTATGCATCAAACAAATGTCAGTAATTTTTTATGCCTCTCTAAACTATCAAGATTGAGCTAAATTCTGACATGATGATAATTTAGTGCTACATTACCATCAAATTTCTTTACTAACACATTAGGCTTATGACGGTAAAGTTTTTCAGAAAAATGCAATGTTAATTTCTAGTTTTAAAAAAATACAAAAGAATGTCAATAAAGTAAAAAACTAAACTAAAAATAAATATTTAAAATTAGGATTTTGGGTTTAATAAAACCTGATGACTAGCTTATTAAATCATTCAAGTATCTTTCAAAGAAAATCCCAAACATTTAATTAAAATGACTTTTAAAACAAAACATTATATAATAGTCAATTAATTTGTTGTCAGATCTGTAGTTCTTGAAATATTCAAAGAAAATAAAATATACTTTTAGCAGCTAGCAACACACGGTTTTAATATTTAGATGGATAATTACAGTTCCAACAAAAACTATATCAGATTTGTAGTTTTTCAGATATTCAAGGAAATATTGGACTCAACAGGATTTCTTACTAGTTTTGACCAAGGTTTTGACCAACTTATTAAAAGCAAAATATAAATGACAGTAAATAAGTAATTTATTACAGTTACTATATTTTAAACATCCTGGATTTTTTTGTAACAGTAAAAAGCTGCAAAATGTGAAGATAATAAAAAAGTCATTTGTAGGTACACCTAAAATTTTGCTATAAAATTTAAAACAAAATGTTAGAAAAGCTTTATCAGAAATAATTAACCACAGCTGTAAAATCTGGGAAAACTATTTTGAGGTATATAACTAAGACAGATTTGTAAAAATATAAAAAAAATTGTATTTTTTTTATCTTATATTTTTAATCTCAAAGAAGTTCCAAATTTAATTCATGTTATGAAAAATATCATAGCATGCATGCACAGCATATCAGTTATTCTCGTGTCATATGAGAGTTGCAATTCTACGTGTATATGAAATTATTTTTACTTTGTTTGTATCTTAAAAATGTACATGGTCTGGTTGATTTGGTGTTAAAAGTGAAATGATTGAAGGCTTAAGTGTTATTGTTTATTTTAGAGTTACGAAGATGTCTATGGTGACAAGTTAAGAGAGAAGGAGATGTTTGCACAGTCAAGGCGAAAATAATTCCGGAGCACAGAGTAAGAAATACTCCTTATACTGTGGAAATTTCTGTTTGAGAAGGAGGAAAAAGTGCTGCATTCTGAGTGCAAAGATTGTTCTGCTTCTGCAGGTAGTTTTAAAAACTTTTGAAACTATACACATTTTACATTACATTTAAAAAAAAATATTTGGTTAATCTCTTTTTAAAGTCTTCTTAAAATTACTTAATAATTGTTATTATTTACATTTTTTGAGAAAAAGAGATAAAATTATAACTTTCAGAATAGCAGCTGCCACTGTTTTGCAATTACACCTGGTAGGAAAATTATATCTTTAAGGTATCCAAACTTACAGAATATTAGGCGCTGCTCTTTTTTTTGTACATATCTGGGGTGGAAAATCCAAGTAAAACTGCTTTAAATTTTTTAAAAGTTGACCTTTATGCATAGAGTTTTTAGAGCATACCAACACAAAAAGTTACGTTTGTTAGGACAAAATGAGGAGCTATGAACATTGGAATAATTTTTTTAGACATTAAAAGGTTGCATCCCCAAACCATCTCCGAGACTTGTTTAATTATCAAATTTCGGCGTCATTTCACATTTCTCTGGTGGGGGGCATTCCTAACTTCAAAAACAAAAATATGTGCGAAAAAAAAACACTTTATTTATACCAAAATAACTCAAATAAACATGAAAGACCTAAATACAAAATTTCTTCCCTGTGCCTGTCTGTCTGGACAACGATGACTGAAAAGCCACTAAAGTTAACCGATTTTGATGAAATTTGGCACAAAAATCCTTTGGAACCAAAGAATGAGCTGTTTATTTTTTGATGGGGGTGAGGGTTGTAAAGAGGGTAAGAAACGGGGTTGAAAATCATAACTCACAAACTGTATCAGCTAGCAACACATACAGTTTTCACATTAAAAGAAATAATTATATTTTCAACAAAAATTAGCAGATCAGTAATTTTTGAGATATTGAAGAAAAATAAAATTTATACATGCCTGCTGGTGCCATGTTTTAAAAAATATTTTTCTGGTATTTTCTAACTATGATGTATTTTTTGTACCAGTTTCTGTTAAGCTAGGAACACACAATGCAAATTTAGTTTTCACAAGATAAAAAAAGACGCAAGCAGAATGTGTCTCCTTTTAACCTGCTATTAGAAAATTGTTAACTGTTTTTAACTTTTCTTTTTTGATACTTACAGGGGGCTGCAAGCATGCCATTGCTGTCCTTTTTTGGCTTCACAGAAGAAGTGAAGAACCAGCCTGCACCTCTACAATGATGTTGGAAATGCCAAAATGGATTTGCAGCCACTTAAACGAAGACGTGCCAGCCCTCGGACCAAAAAGTCATAATTATGTGTCTCAATTGATGTAAATCTGCGCAGATAAAAAAGGGGTAATATATACCCTTTTGCGATCTGAAGACAAGTACACCTATATCGATATATACCAGCTCTGGTTCAATTCTCCATTATGGCACAGCTTGCGATTTGGCAGAATAACGTTAACTGAGGCTATTTTTGGCGCTTCTAAACACCTGGGCACTGAGGCAGTGGAGAGGGGGAAAAAGTTAAAGAT
The DNA here is from genome assembly GCA_963921995.1 of Oxystoma pomonae. Taxonomy (NCBI): domain Eukaryota; kingdom Metazoa; phylum Arthropoda; class Insecta; order Coleoptera; family Brentidae; genus Oxystoma; species Oxystoma pomonae. The sequence continues at coordinate 53,181,518 of OY998166.1, read as the reverse complement.
GAAGTCTTGAAGGAAATTCAAAAAATTAAAATTTCAAAATCAGGCTTGTACCTGAGAAGCCAATACCCATGTTTTGGTGTGGTGTCTTTTTGTTACATTAGTGGAGAGCTGCTAAACCGATTTTTATAAAAAATTTTACAAAATATCTTAGCATCAAGCAATGAGTTTTTAATGGGTGTGGGAGGTTGGAAAGAGGGTTGAACTTTTAAAAACATCCTTACTTACTGTAGCTGCTAGCTAGAGATATTCAAGAAAAGGTTCTTTGGGCGATATATGTGTCTGCTAAAGCACTTTAAAAAATCCGTGTTTGTTTAATTAATATCTGCGGTTTTTTTTTGGTTTTTTAATGTTTATATTTTTTTAAAGTCTCATTCGTTACTTAAATATCTGGTCATAAAACAAAAGTTTCATCTCAAAGTGCCATAAAAAATGTAGATATCTCAAAACGCGCATACTTACAGTAATACCAAAAATATAGTTACTACCTAAACTAATGCAAAACATTGAGTTGTTTAATAAAACGCGGAAATTATTTATAAAACATGGATTTTTTTTTGTGAAAATTACAAAAATATATGATAAACTCCAAAAAATGTTGTCAGCCTGAATTTTTTTATCTCTGTAGAAAATTCAAAGTGATAGATCACAATCGACCCCCAAAGTGAAGTACCGTTTTTTATCAAATCTTGCAGTGTTCTATGTGAAACATTGTTTTTCGCCAATTTGAATAAAATTTTTTGTTTCATGTAAACCATTTATAATGTACAGGGTAAATCAGATATCGTGATTAAAATTAAAAACCTGATATTAATATATTTATAGTTTGATGACCCAAGTACTCAGATTGCTAAAAAATCAATGAGCATAACTACTAAAGGCTTAAAATAAGTGTTATAAAACACTTTTATGAAATTTTCGTTATGATTTCTGTATTGTGTATTTTGACTACGACAATAACATACTAAAATTTTATCCAAATTGGTGGAGCACAATTTTTTGCAGAGGAGTCTTATGACAGGACCATCAAAAACTTAAAAAAACTGTTAAGAGATAAAACCTCAATGTAAGGTACCGCCAAATAAATTATAGGTTTTTGGTATTGCTAAAAAGGTCTTTTGGCAAAGATTTTGAAAGAAAAAAAATCTTCACTGATTGATGTTAATACATTGTTTTGATTTCCTGTACAAATCTTGGCATAATAAAACCCGAAGACAGGCTGTTAGGATAAAAAATTGTCTCTCTGAAGAGATATTAGTGAAGTCTGGAGTACCACAAGGGGACCTATGTCTACAATTCTTTTCATTTGTTTTATTAATGATATTTTAAACTGTTTCTGTTGCTGTCTAATCCTTCTATATGCAGACGATTAACAGATTTTTAGAATTGTTAAAGATTTTAGGGATTGTGAAAGAGTGCAGAATGATCTCAACACTTTTTCACAAAATTTAAAGACTTAAGGGTATTATTTGACCCAAGATTAAGCTTTAAAAATCACTATAACTTTATCTGTAACAAAGCTTTTAAACTACTGGGTTTCTTAAAAAGGAGCCTATCTGAATTTAAAAATATAATCTGTTTTAAAAATGTTTATTGTTCTCTTGTTAGATCAATATTAGAATATTGTAGTTCCATATGGTCCCCATTCTATAAATGTCATGTAGAAAATCTGGAAAGGTATTGAAGAATTTCTTACGTTTTGTAGCTTTTAAACTTAAAATTCTATCTGGGGAAATAGTTTATTGTGATATTTTAAAATTTCTAAAGGTCACAACTCTTGAAAACCGTCGAGTAATGTCTTGATCTAGCTTTTCTTTTCAAGATTTGAAATGCAATGTTTGATTCTCCTCAATTAATACATAGAATTGGCTTAAGGGTTCCACAGCGGAGTACAAGAAATAGGAATATTTTTAACTTAGAATATTATAATACAAATTACAACCTGAATAGACCTATACGAAGAATGTGTAGCTCTGCTAATAATGTGGATATTTTTTCCACCTCTCTGGATTCCTTCAGATATAAAATTAAAGTTTTGTATATTTAGAATAATAAAAAATTGTATAATTAAAATAGTACATTTATTTATTTTGTTTTATTAATAATTTACTATTTTCTTGTGTATCTAACACTCCTTTTGTTTAAATAGTACGTATTTTTGACCATATTATTTAATAAAACTATTTAACTTTAGTCTTGATATTTTTTGTCCGCCTTTAAAAGCTTGAGTTTTAGGATACATAAAACATGGTAAACGCTCTACAGTAGGTATATTTATTTCTTACAAAACAAAAGAACAGGCAATGATTTTATTTCACTTCACTTATTAAAAATAAAAATTATATAAAACTATTGTAATATTAAAAATGACAATTTTTTCCATTGAAGGTCCCAAAATGAATCTTATTTACAGAACATGCTTCTAAAAAAAGATTGAAACAATTTCAGACAGTATAAAACCACTAGGCGCCCACCCCAAACATCATTTTGAATCACTCACAAATAGGCATCATTCCGCACTTGTACTTTATTATAAGTCATCTGATATGGGTTCGTCCTGGCGATGGCGTATTAATATTTCCAATAGGAATATGCTCCTAAGGCAATTGAAACAAAAAAGAAAAAAAAAAAAGAATTTAAAAAAAAACGCATCCAATTTTGAATTTCGTTTTTCCACCCAAGATTTTTTTCGGTTGAAAGTTATGAGAAAAAAGTCTTCTTGGGTGTTTGCCAGACATCTGTTATTTCCTATCATATAAGATCCTCATAGAATTTCACTATTTTGACCTTTGGTACAATACATTAAAATACGGTTACGTTTTACAAGTTTTTGTGCAGGGGTTCCTTCAAAAATTTTGCTTGTGGCTCTATAATGGCATTAACAAATGTGAAAATAATGTCATTTTTAATATCATTTTCCACAAATTTTCGTCTGCAATGCATTAGTAACTTGATTTTCCCAACATCTAAAATTAAGACGAGATTCAACCCCAACCCAGTCCTTGGCAGGTAAACTAACCCAGAAGTTTTTGGTTTAAGAAAAATTTGGGAAGAAACATTGACTCTTTCTAATCAATGCATCTCTCTAAATGAACTTCTTAAACTTCAAAAAAATTAACCCTGAGGCAATAAATTTAAATATAAGTTTAAAAAAATTCCACTAAACTTGAAGAAAAAATATTAGAAAAAAATAACTTGAAGTGATTTACCATATTTTTTTATTCCCATCACTGGAGCTAAAAAAAAGTTTTACAGAAGTTTTATACGTCCCTAGATTCCCATAAAGGTGGGGAGGACTGACCTTATCAGACTTTTCTATGTCATAAGTGGGAAGTTTGGCTTGGTCAATTTTAAATAAATCTTTTCTTTCCAGTTTTTAAGCAAATCAACAAAAGTCTTATTACAGAATGAGATATAAATTCCCAATGTCTATAGTGGAGTTAAATATAAATAAAAAAAAGTTTTACCAACACAAAACTATTGGATTTTTGGCCTCCTCCACTAGTTCTACCACTGACTGGTTTCAAACAAATTCCTACTATACATAGTAGCCATCATTTCTCATCCTGTTATCTATAATGTTTTGCCGAGCATTTGTTCATGACTTGTTGATTTGATCGTTCGTATTATTTGTCTATAAAACCTTATGGCGTACAGATGATCCCCAACAAGGGTGAAACACATGTTTGCGTTTATTCTCCAAGTCGCACCCGGTATGTATTCTTGTGGTGCTCCGGTGTATTTTGTAAAGTTCATTGTTTTTGTTATCGATTCGTTATAGTTGAAGGGCCGACTGGTGGATGGACTGTGTCTGAAACCAGTGGTGGTTGGTAAAACTCTTTTTTATTTAAAAACTTTATTGCTATACGATCATGAAATATTTTTTTGTAAAGAAAAATTTTTCCTTTGGGTGGCGATGTCTCTAATGGGGTTGTATTTGAATTTCAGCTGTGATCTTCACACACTATTGCGCCCAGCCGTGGATAATTTTTTCAGCTTTAGTGCCTCTAGAGCCACAATTTTCTTCTTGGTCACAAAGGGAAGGGCAAAAATATCTTAAATTTCCAGGGGAATTCTGACATTTATTTATTTTCACATCCGCGGAAAACGCACTTTTTCATTTTGATGCAGAAAAATCTCGAGAAAAAATAAATACAACTTTTAACAGATTGTTTACTAAACAGAAATGACATTTAGTGACAGCTAAGCATTAAACTGAAGTTAGGAAGAGGCTGAGAAAAAGTTCACCACTCGCTACTTTTCTCGTAAAGTTAGTTGGCTAAAAAATTTTTTTGAGCGTTTTTGTAGAACTCCAACTTTAAAAAAATTTTTCTACAAAACCAAGAGTTTTTCAGAAGAAATAATAAATACGTTTTGGATAACTCACTCTAAGGTACCAAATTCCGTTGCTTCCCAAAAATGTGGGAAAACCCCATTGCACCTATATTTTACGTCGCTGGGTAGGTACGGTAGCTGCTGACATGATGGGACATGGACCATTGCCATCCTCCGTAATTATGTCTATATTTATATTTTTTTTGGAAGCCATCTTTTCTAAAAATATAAAACAATTTTAGTGAATTTTGAGTAAAATTAACTATTTTTAGAGTAAATTGGTAGAAACGAATAAAATAATTTTATTACCTTTTCTGACGATCCTTTTTTCTATTTGGTAATTTGAAATATGATGGCCTTATTGTGTGAAAATAGAGTATCTCTCTCGGGGATATATGAATTGAATGAATATTTGTTCCTAAAATTGATATGTAAGGTAGAATATAAGTTGTAGGAATCTGGTGGCGCAGTTTTCTATTATTTTTATGTTTTTCAGTGTAAATTTTCAGACATCTTATTTACTGTTGATTTGTACTTGTGTGTAATTTTATTATATATATTCAAAATTAAAAAATATGCTAGAGATTTCTAGGTACCTAGAATAAGGAAATAAGTTTATAAATATATACTTACCCTGTGTTCCGCTCTATAAGTTGTTTTCTACACTAGATTTTTCTTGTGAAATATGACTTGATACTTTCATTTTTATTGATCAGTAGACGGAAAGACCTTCGGCAGATTTATATACTATTTTCAAAGAGAAATAACTGAAAATTTTTGTTGTTTGTAGGGATATGTATGTAAGACTGAAGCTTTGTGTTTCTGAAAGCCTAGAGAGTTAATTATTATCTGTTTCCTGTTGTTGTATTATATATCTTTTATCATAAAATACAGGCTTTTAGGAAGTGGGTTGTGTTTTCGAAGATATTTAAATTACACAGAGGGTTAATAAAAAAAAGCATCAAACACTTCTTTCTCAAAACTGTTTTGAGTTCGTCTGGGAACAGACCATTTAAAAACTGTTCGAGAGCTGTTTAGAAGCTGTTTATTTAGGAACAGACCCGTTTAAAAGCTGTTTAAAAGCTGTTTGTTGGGAACAGACCCATTTAAAAGCTGTTCGAGAGCTGTTTAGAAGCTGTTTATTTGAGAACAGACCCGTTCAAAAGCTGTTTAAAAGCTGTTTATTTTAAACAGACCCGTTTGAAAGCTGTTTTTAAGCTGTTTAAAAGCTGTTTTTTTTGGGAACAGTCTCGTTTAAAAGCTGTTTATTTGGGTTGGTCAATATTTCTACCAGAATATAAAAGTAGGTCTTTGGTTTAGCAGTAGTCAAAATCCAGAGATCTGAGCTACATTTTAATATTGTCATATGAATTAAACTGTGAATCCTGCAATTTTTCAGTCACTAAATAACTTGTTGCTAATGTCGTTAAATACTTTTATTCTATTTTACACTAAATACATCTAATACTTTTAATTTAATTTGGTTATAACAGACTTTAACAATATTTTTAAATGTTCCAATAAATTTGGGGTTGGACAAGAAATATCAAATAGTTCTAAAGATGTTTTTCCCATCTTTTTTATTGTGTTGGAAAATTCATCATACTCGTAATATATATTTTCACTTGTAAAGAAGTAAAGCAACCCGTTAGTGTAGCGAAATACAGAGTTAAAATTAGTTGATACCCCTTGAAATTTATCTGAGAGTAAACGGTACCTGATTGGCGAAAAATTACACTCGTTAATTTGCACATAATATATCTGATCATAAAATAAATATGTTGTACCTAAATAGGTATTAACAATTCCGTTAATTTTTGTGGTTTTGTGAAACCCCTGTATGTCAGAAATAGATATCTCTTGTTTTAAAGCAAATGATGGATAATTAATAAAGTACATTTTTTTATCTGCTAAGATTACAACATCCCCAATAGGTCTATAATATATGGCTGAGATACTCGAGAAGTCCTCGGGTAAAAATTTAAGAAAATCTTTTATTTTAAGTGGAAAACTATCAATTGTGTTAGTTTTCAAGTCCTTTACCCAAACATATTTTTTATAAAAAATATATAATTTTCCATTTACTACTAGAAATGTATTAATTTTCTTCAAGTTCAATTCACATAACCTAGGTATTTCTTCTGCAGGGGTATGTATTTCTGTAGTAGAGCTTATGTATGATGGAGAGACTTTTGTAGTGCTGATTTTCTTCGCAGTCGTGGACGTTGTTGTAGAGGTGGTTTTATCTCCATATAAATATTGAATTGCGTAGATATCATCTTGAGATAGTTCTGTAGTTTTTCGATTACTATCCAAGATGGGATACATGATTGCTTCTCTATGTGAAGAATGTGAAATACCCAATGTGTGTCCAATTTCATGAGTCAGAGTGTGTATTAAACTAATCTCCCCAGGTTTTGGTCTTATACTTAAATCAAATTTTATATTTTTGTTGACGTGAATCTCTAACTGTGATCTAGAAGGGTAATCGGCATGAGCCAGAACGTCTGAGCTTTGAAAAAAGCAGCTCAAGTTTCCAAATCCATTATACGTGTGGTTATTTTCGTTAAAAGTAATTGTAATATCTGCATTATGATAGGTGTATCTAAATCTTAAATTTGTATATTTTTCCCAGTTCTTGAAGGCCCGATCAGCTAGCTGTTTATATGTATTGATATCATATGTTGGGGGCAAAATTTTCCAATATATATCACTCTTATTCCATTTTATATGTGTAGGGTTTGCCAAAGAATAGTCAGCTCTACTATCTTTTACACCACATCGGGAGGTTGACATCAGTTTTTTCGTCTCTTCATTTAACACACCATCTGCTGTGATAGACATTTTTTCTTGAAATTCCAATAGTGCGTCTGCTTAGTGATGAGTTTAGACCTTCATGTAGATATCCATAATTTTCTAAATAAATTTTAGCGTCTTCCAGTGTAAGTTCTGTATTCTTAACATTTACAAATAAGAGTATCAGTAGAAAAAGTATTATAACCTTCATGGTCGGTGGCCTGAATTCAAATGAATATTGAGTATATGTTTTACTATTTATTTATAAAGATGTTTGTTTTTATCACCCTAAAAAAACACCACCTAGCCTATACTTTTTAGAAACAGTACCCTAATATTGGACACCAGTTCACCCGATCTGTATTGATTTGCATACAATATTGCCGCGTTATTTTTTACACTTTTAGAGAGTTGACCGGTACTGCTATGTGTAGATAGTTTAAACCCATATCTATATACTCCTCTATACGTTATCTTGTTTTTTTTATACATCATTTAAGAAAAGCTTATCGATAACAGCCCGTGGTCGTGTGGTCTTGAGCGACAATCTTATTTACAGAATTACAGGATATCGACGGTTCGATCCCAGGATAGATTAAACTTTTTATTAGGTATATAAACTTATGGGCTTTAGCTGATGGCTATATAGAGATGACATAATCTCACAAAATATGTGTGACTCACCATTAGTGGATCGTCGTCGTCTTGGATTATTAAAAACACTAGAGCGAACTAACATATGGTTCTAGAGGTACATTTTTCAAAAAGTGCCCCTTTGACACTCTTGAAATAATAAGGCTCCAATACTACTTTTCTACTCTATACATTATCATTTAAGAAAAGCTTATCAACAAGTCCCCTTGTCCGTGTGGTCTTGAGCGACGGTGTCCCGTGCTGTATATCGCCGGTTCGATCCTCGTATAAAACACGCGTTTTTTATTAATAGGTATATAAACTCTAGACAGTTCTTCGAATGATGGTAGGCAATTCACAACATTTGACTCTAGAGAAGGCGTGACTCATCAAGCTACATCTGGGCATCCATATTTAATTATTAACCTTAAAAACTCAAGAGTTTAACAGCAAATATGACTCATTCATCTATTTGGTTGATAGTAGGTGATCCTCAACATCCCAACAGGTGTCTGCACAGGTGATAGGTGGCGCGTGCCTCTAATTAGGGCGTGGCACCTGGCGGCATATATCAAAGGATTCCTTATCAGTAAAATGTTCCCACGGTCTTCAAAATTTTTCCACACTCAAGTGTCCGAATACCTACTATAGGGTAATTATGAAATTTTAAACAATTTTTACTTATATTGGCAATTTTATTGATTCATTTTGTGTTTATTGTTTAAAAGTAAAAATGTTTAATTTTCTACTCTTATCTCATGGCCGAGAATAGTTTTTATAAAAAAGAAAGCACCTTATGCATGTTAACTATATGCAAGAGATTTTAATGAAAAAAAGCTTAAAGTTTATTTGGATGTAAAATCTTAGTAATTTTTGCTCTGCATTATTATAATTATTTTAGTCATAATTTGTATACATTAATGTTCCAGCCGCATTAGAGTGAAAATGATTTTTTGCAGAAAAAAATTACTTTTACCAAAATTGTAAAAAATTTAATTGTCTACAATTTTTAAAAATTTACTTCTTTGATTAGAAAAACAAAAAAAAAGACCGAAACCGCCAACGAAACAAAAAAAAATTAATTAATTGACATTTTTTTAAACAAATTCTATTCTAACTCACTAACCAAGGAAGATATCAAAACACTCTATCAAATCAATATTGTAAAGAAATCGATTCCGTACGTGCAAAAATTATTTGTAGGTCAGAAAATAAGTGAGAAATTTAAAAATGTTGAAAAGTACCCTAAAATCAAGATGGCGTCGTTTCTGCAGGGGGCGAGTGTGACCTCTTCGGTTTAGAGATAGCTTGGTTATACTATTTAACAATTCGATACTATTTGCTATCTGCGAATTATTTCGCAGAGCCCTATGGAAAAATATATAAATTTATTGGACTATTTGTCTAAAATTGGTAAGTAGAGGTTTTTGGGATCAAGAATTACGAGATTTCGATCACATTTCAAAAATGATCAAGTTGACAACCCCTTGAAAGGGGGGGTACCATCTAAGGATGTCCAAAAATTAGTTGGATCCACCCCCCACTCTTCCTCAATCTGAAGTCCAAAAACTAATTGGGCAAAAATCAACCTATTTCGGTCCAGGTAATCACCCCCCAGAGAGTGGGGGGTGATTACCTCCTCCCTCTGGAATGAGCTGTCAACTTTTTAAAAATCTGATCGAAAATTCGTAATCCTCGACCCCAAAAACCCCTGTATACCAATTTTGACAAATATCGGATACATTTAGATAGTACCCTCTCCCTGTGGCGAGCTGTGAACTTCATGAAATTCGTAATCCTCGACCGCAAATTCCTATACCAATTTTGACCGAAATCGGATACATTTAATTCGTAATCCCTAGCGCCTGAATCAGTTTTATGCCCGTATCCACCAACGCATTTTTTCTCCAATTAACTTTTAATTGCGGTTAGCGAGTAAATTCGGTATCCACCAACAAAATTTTTGCGTTAATCGCGCTGGTTAAGAACCCGATGTTGAGCGATTAAAGCTTAATCGAGCAATTAAATCGCTGTCATCTGTATTTTGTTGTTTTTTCTTTATTTTGATTTTCAGTTTGATTTGTTGAATTGTTTTTTTTAAGGCTCGCTTTACACGATGAAACTAGAATTGCAGGCAAAATGTGTCTTCTTATTTCGCTTTATTGGTGCCACTAAAGATAGAGGGGAAGAGACCAATTGCATGCAATTCTCGTTTTATTGCTCCATGTCAAGCGGGCTTAAATATGGAAGATATATTGTATCATATGACGATTTGGATATGTTGGACATAATCTGATGGACTTCGAAAGCGATAGAACGAGAGAATAAATTATTTTGAGACTATGGACAATATGGGATTCTTTAGAAGGTTTCGGCTCACAAAGCTTTCAGACTTCAGATTTAATTCACTTTCATAAGCTTCTTTTAAGTTTTTTTTATTTGTTTTACCTTTTGTTTAAGGGTAGATTAACGTTTGTAGGTAATAATTTTCATAAAATAAAAACAAATATAATTAAAACTGAAGTAAATGTTTTATTTATCTAAAAACCAAATAAATACATTAATAAAACAAAGAACAAATGCAGACTATTGCACATATACATGCCTAAATGGTCAGTTAGATATTGCATATCACAAAAACATTTGCTATGTTTGCATGGGTATTGAGTTCATTTTCAAAACTCATTGTATCTTTTTCTTTCATATAGCAAGAGCATGAACACGCTATATAAAATAAGAAGATACAATGAGTTTTGAAAGCAAACTCAATACTCATGAAAACATAGCAATGGTCTTTAACAGCAGAAGATACACCTACATTAGTAACCTCATCAATTAGGAACTTAATAAAAAATAGTGGTCCATCTCAACCAATTTTAATTAGGTTTTTAAAACTGTCTACATGGTTTAAAGGTATTGCATAAAGGCTTTTTCGTCAAGGTCAATAGTAACTTATTTGGGTTACCAATCCCTTGAACTTGGTTTTCACAGCCCAGAGTCCTGGGCTGTCCTCTATTGGCAACACGGCTGAGTCTAGGAGAACACATATTTGAGTTCTCGTAGCCCATCATTTTTCTCAGTGTACCATAATGTCGTTGTTGCAGTAAACTTTAAGTAGATTTTGCAATGGGGACCTGTCAACTAAGGGAACCCCAAACAATATATTCTGGCAAAAATTGTGTTGCATACAAATATCATATATATATATATATATATATATATACTAATCACGGTGCATCTAGGCCATAATTACCTATTCTAAAACTACACGAATACTGAAAGTGGTTTAAAAAAACTTAAATAAACATAAAAAATATTTTCAAACATCTAATCCAGTCACAAGATTACAGTTTTTCCTCCTGATAATTCTCCCATATGCATAGATATCATATCTTCTTCTTTGTAACGACTTGTTGGGCTGATAAAATTTAAGGAACTTTTACTTTAACTTAATCCTCTTATCAGAGCCTCGTTCGAGATAGGGCATTCACGCTCTTTTTGGGCAAGGTCACAACCCCCTTAAATGAAGTAGGCCTTTTACATATAAATTAAACTAATTTAAATATAAAATAAATAATTTCTTACATTTTTGTAATCTACATTGCACCAATAACCTTTTTTAACTATTTTATAAACAAAATTTATAAAAAATAATAAGAAAAAATATTATTTTGATCGCGGTTATAAACGCTGTATGTCTGAGACATGCAGTAGACGTCCGTCTTGGATCAATCTTTGATTACGCGCGCGAAAACTTGTACCGCAGTTACTTCCGCCTGTACCTCGCAACTGCCCCTACCTAATTTTTGGAGCTTTCTAACACCGATTTCCCAACAGATGATTTAAAGCACGGATCACCTACCAACCAGATGAATAAGCCGGCGAAATCTCTTTGATCTCATTGGGCTCACTTGGAGTGCAAGCCGGATCCATTTTTGGCAAGTGTTTAGGACCAGGGGTCCCATTTATGCACATTTACAACTTTTTTATAATTTTTAAATCTAGTAGGCTTTGCGTTTTAAATGTTTTTTTGACGTCTAGTACGTACCGGCTTTAAAGAAATTACAAGAAAAGTGGCAACACCGCATGAATCTGTTCTCGCCACGCCTGCCCTTGCTAGAGGCGGTTCTCAACGATTCAAATTTAACGCCTGGTTTAGTAAAGGCGAAGTTTAGTAAAAGCGAAGTGACATATGATATTTGCGAGTGTAAACGATTGCGTGCATTCCCATATGATGAACTTTTTCGAATTGCTTGCTTGCTTATTAACCAGCATATATCCGCCTTAAAGCTTGCGCAAAAAAAGGCTTATGGGAGTCCGGCGTTACAGAAGGTACGTTTCTGCGATCTTAACATAGGTACTATTGTTCTCCTTTTCTAAATGCATTCGTCTGAGAGAGATCCAGCATACCAGGGAAATACCCGTCTGTACACGCTTCGATCCCGCAATCTAAATATCTTCTTGAGATAGTTACCTCTGACAATTATGCGTGATTGGTGATCATATTTCACTTTTAATGTTTAACAAAAATTTGTAGGCAACGGCATGCTTTAGATGCGCTGCAGTTGAAAATTTGAGTCATGTAATTTTTAAGACGTTCTGAATGCTTCTGAAATAAGCCACTGTCAATTAATGTTACACGCAAAACAATAGGGCTGTCTAACAAATTGTCAAAGTCAGCCATTAATCACGTGATGGCCCTTTAAAAATGATGGCTGTAGGGAAAGCAAAGCAATTTTCTATAAGACGTATTGCTAATAAAAATGAAAATTTGGGAAAGTGGAAAAAGATTCAAATTAAACAAAGTGAATATTTTGTAGAGTAATTCTTTCTGAATCGGGGAGAAACGAGCATTTTGCCGAAATGTTATAAATAAACTCAAAATTCGCAGTTAAAAGAGGCAATGTCATGTACTATTTTCTCTCTTGCACTTGCATAGTGTAGATAGGCATTGTCTTTCTCAGTTCAGCCTGAAGATCGGACCAGATCGGCTTAAAGAGAGACAGTTGCGCTATCTGATTTGAGAGAGATGACGCTATCTATAATTACACGGGTGCGACAGAAATATGTAGAAGGACATTTCCACATTTAATTGCGAATTTTAAGTTTATTATTAAAATTTCGACAAAATGCTTGTTTTTCCCCGATTCAGAAAGGATCACTCTATAAAAAAATCCCTTTGCTTAATCTGCGTCTTTTTCCTCTTTGCCAAAATTTTCATTTAAGTTAGCCTTACGTCTTATGGAAAAACGGTTTGTTTACCCTACAGCGGCCATATTGGATCGGCCATATTATTTTTGTTAGACTGTCCTATTGAACATCGGGTCACGTGGTACATCGAAAGTTTTTTTGGGTCAACCAACCAAAAGTCACACATTTGACATCTGAAAATACTTTGTGTTGTCATAACAAACCATAGCTTAGACTTTTGGTTGGTTAGCTGAAAAAAAACTTTCGATATACCACGTGGCTCTATTGCGTCAAGTAGGTCATGCATACGTCACTGAAGTTAGATTAGTTTATTGGTACATGGGGGTTTTTGGGGCCAAGGATTACGAATTTTTAATCAGATTTTCATAAAGTTGACAGCTCGCCGTAGGGGAGGGTACCATCTAAATGTATCTGTATTCGGTCAAAACTGTTATACAGGGATTTTTCGGGTCGAGGATTACGAATTTTCGATGAGATTTTCATAAAGTTGACAGCTCGCCGCAGGGGGGGAGTACCATCTAAATCTATCCGATTTCGGTCAAAATTGCTATACAGGGGTTTCTGGGCTCGAGTATTACGAATTTATGATCAGATTCTCATAAATTTGACATCTCGATGTAGAGGGGGAGTACCATCTAAATATATCCGATTTCGGTCAAAATTGATATAAAGGTGTTTTTTTATAACTTCATCAAAAACATGATTTTAGTAACTGTCTGCAAATAACTAAAGCATGGTTTTTTTGTTTACCGATGCAAAAAAAACTTTTTTTTTGATCACGGGTGCAAAAATGATATCTGTCCGTTTTTTACCCAAAGTTAAAGAGAAATAGCGGAAAATAGTAATATTGAAAAAATTTAATTATTCTTGCCAAAGAATTAAGCCATATCCGCCAGTTTTCACCAAGTATTTACGAAAGAAGCATTCAAAAATATCGTCAAAATATCCAATTGTCAAAGATTAAAATGTCAGAACAGTGAACGTCACCGACTAAAAAGACACATCGCTATAGAAACGATTGTTATTTAATTTACCAACCACCTTGATTTATTGTGTAAAGATGGTATGTTGCGAGAAGTTTTCTTCGTTTGAGATTTTTGAAAGTATTTTCCTGTTTTTCTTGGATTTTTTTATAAAGATTTTAAAAAAATAGTGTTCACAACTCGCGGCTAAACTATGCTTTTTTTTACTCGAGTTTTTAAATACCTCGCTGCGCTCGATATTTAAACCAACGCTTGTGAAAAAAAGCACTATTTTACCACTAGTTGTTAAAACTACTATTTTGGGATCGATGATTATGAATTTTCGCTCAGATAATTATGAAGGTAATGTCTCTTCGGGAGCGGGGCGGGGGGGTAACGTCTCATTATCTTCTATTTCTTTCAAAATTGGTACAAAGCGGTTTTTGGGGAAATAATTCGCACAGAAAATGGTAAATAGTGTCTATATCTAATTCCTAGAGAGTATAAGCTATTTCGAAAAGAAGAGATCACACGCCCCTTCTGCAGAAACGACGCCATCTTGATTTGGAGTATTTTTTCAATATTTTTAAATATCTTGCTTATTTTCTATATCCTACAATAAAAATTTAACACCTCGTTTTGCAGGAAATTCATTTCTTTCTGCCTAAGTCAATATTGACTTAGAATAAAATTTGTTTAAAAAAATTTCAATTGATTTTTTTTTGTTTCGTTGACGGTTTCGGTATTTTTCTGATGTCTAATAAAAAAGTGGTTAAACAATTAAATTCTATACATCTTAGTGCAAGTAGGTTTTTTGTGCAACAAACCATTATGACTGAAATAAGCAGTTGCGGAAAATTTAGAGATTGCAAACGCATACACCAGAATTTAAATGATTTAAAGAAGTGTTGGTTTTGAATAGGATTTATAACTACATTGAATAAAATATTAAAACACTTGTCGCGACGCTCCATGCCGCCACCGGCAGCCTCAGTGCTGCCCCTTTTCTTAATTTGCATTTTCCGTTCTATTTATTTTATAGCGAGTCAATTGATGATATTCCCCCTCCAACCTTCCGGGAGTTGTCAACTTCATAATTTTTGAAATCTTATCGAAAATTAGTTTGTAATCCTTTACCCCAAATGCGATGCCCCTGCGGTGGGCTGACTACATTATGGAAATCTGATCTAAAGGTCGTAATCCTCGACCTCAAAAACCTCTGTATACCAATATTGAGGTGAGCTGTCAATTTTTAAAAAAATCTAATTGAAAATTCGTAATCTTCAACCCCAAAAACCCGTGTATACCAATTTTGACAGATATCGGATAAATGTAGATGGTACCCGCCGCCTTCGACGAGCTGCCAACTTATGAAAATCTGATCGAAAATTTGTTATCCTCGACACCAAAAATCCCTGTACACCAATTTTGACAGATATCGGATAAATTTAGATGCTACCCCCCCCCCCCGCGGCGAGCTGTCAATTTAATGAAAATCTATTCGAAAATTCGTAATCCTCGATAACAAAATCCCCTGTATACCAATTTGGACAGATATCGGATACATTTAAATGTTATCCCTCCCTGTGGCGAGCTGTCTACTTATTGAAAATCTGAACGAAAATTCGTAATCCTCGACCTCGAAAACCCCATACCAATTTTGACCATAATCGGATACATTTAGATGGTGCCCCCCCCCCTGCGGTGACTGTCAACTTTATAAAAATCTGATCGAAAATTCGTAATCCTCGACCGCAAAAACCCCGTACCAATTTTGACCGAAATCGGATACATTTAGATGGTTCCCCTTCTGCGGCGACTGTCAACTTTATGAAAATCTGATCGAAAATTCGTAATTTTTGGCCCCAAAAACCCTAGCGCCTGAATCAGTTTTAGGGTACAAATATAAAGGTATAACGTCTTTGGCTACAAATAATTTCTAAATGATCCATCGTTATAGTATGGTTTAAATCTTCAAAATCTTTAATAAACTCCAAAAATCACTATTTGCCAATTTCATCGCAATGTGAAACCTACTTGAAACTTAACCGATGTTTAGAATGCGCTTCCACATAGAAGTTAAAATATCAAGGTCTTGCTTTCTAAACATGATTTAAATTTAAAACAAGTTTAACATTATACGGAGCAATTGGCAATATCACTTTTAACTTTAAAAATTTTTCATAAGTGCGAATGGCGCGAAAACAAAACATACCTACTAGATTAAAATTTTTCCTCGGTATTTATATTTGTCTCGAAATAGTCTCAAAGAAAATCCGGCAACTCCGCTTTTTTATGCAAGGTGGAATGAGTTACCCCCAACATCACCGAATCGGCGGCTGCCGGCAGCCATCTTTATGTAGTATTTTTCTAAATTTGTTCTAGTGGCTTTTTATTCAAAATTGTAATTAAAACAAATTTAATTTAACCAGAAAAAAGTGTAATTGTAATTTTATTCATTTTTAATGGATAAAGACAATGCTGTGTGATCGTACGAGGTAACAAATTTTTTGAATTTATAGTTATTTATCATTGTTAAAATATTTAAAATATTAAAAAAATCGTTTTACACTATTAGCTAAAGACAAATTCTTTTATTTCGCTTTAAATATGACCCAAACGTCGCCTTAAAAAGACATATAAAACCAACAAAACAAACAGCTTTTTTTTAGTTTATTGACGATTTTTTTGCTAAAGTTTAAGGTAAACTCATCAACAAAGAGTTCGTTATTAAATATTTGGTTTGCATATAAATCCTCCTTATTATACGTTTTTATCGGCAAGTAGCAGATTTTACCCGATTGATTTGAAGAAATTTCATTGGTTTCAAAAAAGTTTGAAAAAAAGTTAGAAAAAAAAAGTTGTAAATGTGGATAAATCGGACCCCTGATTAAAATCTATTTCATTTTAAATAAACTGTTTTGATATTTCAGGGCCAGGGTTGTACTAATAATTTTTAAATCATTTTAATTTTTTGTTTTTTATTTAAAATGAATTTTGTGAGTATATTTTAGTTAGGTAAGTAACTGGAAAAACATGTTCTCTAATCTACAAGCCATGATACCTACATTAAACCGTTATTATATCGGTTTATCAATTTTAACTTTGGGGTTAACTTAACATTATGCTAAAAATGACACAAAAGTCCTTTTTTTATTCTAAACGAGCAGCTTAATGAAACTCAATCAATTATCAAATGAAAAATGAAACAGTCAAGAACTTAACTAGGTACTTTTTAGCCTGTCACATGGTTAAATTGACCATAAAGGTTTAAATAGATATTATATACAAAATTGGACAGACAGACCAGACCATCCCCTGATACGAGCCAAAATGAACTTGCACATTCGACCAAGAAGTAGCTGTCAAAAAAAGCAAATCAAAAGAAGATTCAATGTAGAACGCCTTAAAGATGATCAAACCAGAACGAAATTCCTGAAAGTTTCTCTGAATCAAAAGTTGGGTGCTTTAGAATACCAGGAGAATATTGACGATCACTGGAGAATTTTGAAGACAGCAATAACATCTGCCTCCGAAGAAACGGTCGGCTACACACAAAGAAAACATCAAGACTGGTTTGATGAGCACGACAAAGAAATTCAAGACCTTATTGAGAGGAAGATAAAAGCTCATAATGCTTGGAAAAGCCACCCTAACTCTAACGAAAGAAAAAGACAATATCAAGAAGCCAAAGCAGAAGTACAAAGGCATACACGTAGATTAAAAAACCAATGGTGGACAACAAAATCACATGAAATGCAACATCTAGCTGAGTCCAATAACACCAGAGCCTTATTTCAAGCTACTAAGATGATATATGGTCCCATTACACAAGGTATCAATCCCCTACGATCCAATGATGGAACAAGGCTGCTTAAAGACAGATCCTCTATCAATTCGCGATGGAAAGAACACTTCCAAGAACTACTCAACAGAGAGTTTCAGGTCGATAATGACATCTTCGACAAAATTCCGGAGAAAACTACACAACAACACCTAAGTGAGATTCCGAGATTAGAGGAGGTCGAAAAGGCAATTGTAACGGTTCAATATTTCCCTAACAATATCCCTTAGAAAAAAAAATAATTCTTCAAAACACCCTTCTAATACCCTGGAAAAATCTTTAAGTCAATCATCTTTACTATATGTCTGAGCATTTTGTTTATTCTATATCCTACTATTTTATGGCGAATGCGCTGGAAAAACAATATTTACTGTTGGACTGAGGTTGAATTACACTAGAATTATGATTATTTTATGTGGAGGCATTTTACTCTGTTTAACTTTTTTTCAAAACAAAGCAAACCTCAATATTTCAAATAAAACACCATTGAACCCTTTCTAATAAACCAATAAATTTAATTACTGTGGCAAATCATGTGTTTTCCAAAAATAACATTACAACATCCATCTTTCTTTTATATTAACTAATGATATACAGTCTACAGTTCAATGAAACTTCGTATTTTTCTTGTATGATTTAACCAGTCCAAGAAAAGTTGCTCTGGCTCTGCAGTAACCTGAAACAAGGAAAAAATAACATAATTTTACTAACTTAACACCAAAACGGTCTTTCTAGCGCATAGTTTAAACCGCCAACTTACTAGATTAGTAAGCCTTTGTTTTTTTTATTGATTATATCAAATTCTCCTTCCGTCAACTACTTAACACCCGAAAATAAAGTAGATAATAAAGGTTAGTTTTATAAACCGTGTCAAACAAAGAGAGACTTAGCGGTCTTATACTTACTAGAAACTAGTGTCGGTTCATTTGTTGAGTGGTAGATTCTTGTCACTAGTGATGTGTCGGTGGTTGGCAGTTTCTGTTACTGATCGGTCCCCAATTTGCACATGTCAGGCTTTAGGGGGTCCAATAAGTCCTAAAAATAACAGGACCAAGGTTGTCACCAATCATATGGTATTGATATTACAAAATTACTCTACCTTTGTCGTCAGTTGACACAACACTCACCTGTTGGTTTTATTTTGGTTTCAAGTATGCGTGAATTCCTTAAAGGGCATTGCCCAACCTCGTACAGCCTAGCCATGTCAAGTGTGGACCGTCTTGCTTGTCTCTGTGTGCATTGTTGGTCTGTAGGGTCCATATTTCCTGTGGTTTATACGATAGGCTGTGCAGACTTTAACAGGTTAAATTTTGATAGATATTCAGTTTATTTATTCAAACGAGGCGATCATCTGTCCTCATACGACTCGAGACTGGCCTAAAAGTATAAGAAATTCGAAATAAAGGAGGTTTATAGTCGTTCTAAAGAGGTAAACAAACAGTAAAGGGGAGAAAGATATTTGTCAAGGATCCGTATGTTACCTACACGGAAGGAAACTGTGACTCACCTGGATTATTTAGGAAGGCTTGGAGTGCCGGAAAGTGGTCTTTTTCTTGGCGAAAATCCGTGTTTTTCTTTAGGCATTTTATGGTTTTTCAAAATTAAATTCGACCGCCAGCTGACTGTGACGTTTGGGACGACGTTGCCAGATTGTCATAGGCGAAATCCTGGGAGTATACAGTGACTAACTTCACGTCACATAACTGTGATTTAAAGTTGCACATTACGTTGCTGCTGAGTCGCTTTCGAGAAAATCAAGTGTCTACACTTATTGTTTATTGGTTCTCCCAAAAAGATAAAGTCCATTTCTTGCTCACTACTGCAACCAATGCCTTGTTGTTAACTTCTGTTCGTCACGTGATCTCTCCCTATCCCGCTGATACAGAAGGAAATCTGACAACACCGCTTCGTTGTCTTTGTCTGTCTTAGGTTGATGAATAGAGACTTCCGACTTGAACCTGTCGCATTCGAAAAGTAGAATTTGGACCCCAGCCCCTGTCGATTTTTGCCCATATCAGAAAGATCGCCCAATTGTAATGCGTTTTCAGCAGCATCACCTAATATGGTAATCAGGATGAGCGATTTTCGACTGTAGTTTTCGCGCCTCTGAGGTTTTTGACCAATCGTTTGCCCGCAGGAAGCTTCTTTTTTAGCGTCTGAGATTTCCTGGAGGGAAGGAAACACTTCTTTTCCGGCACCGTTTTGAGTGCCACGTTTAAATTTTCTTTTCCAAGAATACCGAAAAGAAGTCGTGCCCATGGCGACCTTTGCAACCTGAAATCGTCGTAGACGGAATCCGCAGAGGTCCCATAAAAAGAAGAAAGTCTTCGTGGAAGTGCCCGTTGCCTGTGTTTGGCGTTTGAGGTGGCGATTTTCGAGGATTTCTTTTTGACCGTATAGGATACGGACAATGGCCGGCTAGACCGTGGCTTATCAGCCGATCGATGGTAATTATATTCGATTTTTTTTAAGCGTTTTCCCTCCAGTTTATTTCAATATTGACTATTTTTATTCTGTATTTTTCTTTGTGCTACAGATTGAGGAGGCCTCACGTCAACTCCCTGGGAGGTATTAGGTTACCTGCCATGCGGAATGTCGCCCTCAGGATGATTTGAGGTAAATATTTGCTGCGTGTGTACCTTGATTATTTTTGCCCTTGTAAGAAATTAGACTGTTTTCTGTCGTTTTAAGTAATTTTTAGTTTTATCGTCCGTGGTACCCACTATACAATAGAGTGTGGACTTATATGTTTTTTTTTATGCTTTTTTGGCGTATGTACTTTGAGTGTTGCCCCTCAGGCATGCCCCGTACAATAAGTAAACAGTAGTTTTTTTGTGTTACTGTTTTACTTCTTTTTTTTCTGTGTAAAATACATGTCCGTTATTAGAAATTAGTTATAAATGATACGTTAGGGTGTTCTCCCTTGTTCTAGAAGGTTGTTTTTATATCTGTCTAGGGTGTTTGGTTCCGGTGCACAGCCATGGGTGGTCCTAGTGCCGACTCTCAACACCATACCTTCGACTTTCCGTCCTAAGTGCCGCTTTGCCCTGGCCTGAGATGCCTAGTCCAGTCATGAGTCCTGTGTACCTGTTCCAGGGATGTTTAGCCCTGTCATCGGCTAGCTATGTGGAAACAGATAAGAAATATTTCCCTGTCCAAACATTTTCTCTTTAAAAACCTTCAAAAAAAAAACTCATAAAATTTTATCAAAACTTATCAAAACAAGCTTCAACTTCATTTTTTTTTTATGAGAACCATTTCAACTTTTTCATCTTTGATAAAAGAACTTTCCATCATTGAAATTAAACATAAAAACAAGAGGAAAGACCCCTAAAATGTTAGTTTAAAAAAAAAACTATTTTATTTGTTAAAATTTACATTTATTGTTTTACACTGTTTTCCAAAAATATATTTTGAGACTGTATAACCTGGTGTTTCATTGCTAAGTGCCCCACAACCGTGTGCTTACTCAAGTTGGCAAGAATGCCAGGCTCGATAGGACCCAAAGTATAGGAAGTTGTCATCGCTTCTATTTTGTATGTTTATTTTTTAATGTAACACAATCACACAGCTAAAGAATAACAAGTCAGCAGGCACAGATGGTATCACTGCTGAAGTCTACAAACAAGGGGGTCCCGCACTTAATTCCCAAATGCACATTCTAATAAGTAAAATATGGACCACTGAGACCATTCCTGCCGAACTCAGAGACGCCTCTATAGTTACCATTTTCAAAAAAGGCTATAAGGCCCAATGTGAAAACTACAGAGGTATATCTCTGCTTTCTGTTGCTGGAAAGATACTTGCACGGATACTATCAAACCGATTAATTCCGATTGCTGAACAAAATCTGTCAGAGACACAGTGTGGATTTAGGCCCAATCGAGGCACAGCTGACATGATCTTCAGTGCCAGACAAATGCAAGAGAAATCTAGAGAACAAAATCGCCCTCTCTTCATGGCCTTCATAGATCTAGTAAAAGCATTTGATTTGGTCAACAGAGAAGCTCTTTGGAAAATACTGACAAAAGCTGGATGCCCTCAAAAATATATTCAAATTCTTAGACTACTACACGACAATATGAATGCAACAGTCCTGAGCAACGATGGACCAGGAGAGTCATTCCAGATTACGACAGGCGTTAAACAAGGGTGTGTTATTGCGCCCACCCTAATCTCTATATTTTTAGGTGCCATGCTTCACCTTGTTGAGGAACATCTACCGCGGGGAGTGGAAATTCTATATAGATTCGACGGTGGCCTACTTAACCTAGGCAGACTGCGAGCAAAAACTAAGGTCTCGACAACCTCGGTAATCGAACTGCAGTACGCCGATGACAACGTCGTAATGGCCGATACAGAGGAAGGTCTACAACTGGTAATCAACGCATTTAACCAAGCCTACAAAAGCTTTGGCCTAGAGGTCAATCTTGCCAAAACGCAAATTCTTCATCAACCAAAACCAGGTACGACTCCCCAAGCTCCAAACATTTCCATAAATGGCCATCCTCTACAGAACGTGGAACCGTGGGAAACACAGCATCGCCTAAAATGTGCTAGCGCAGCGTTCGGACGGCTTTCGGAGAGAGTCTTCAACAATCACGACATCAATGCGGATACCAAGCTTCGTGTCTACAATACAGTTATAATACCAACTCTAACATACGGATGCGAAACGTGGACCACCTACAGAAGGCATATCAAACGACTAGAAAAATATCACCAAAGTTGTTTAAGACGAATACTGAGAATCAAATGGCAAGACCGACGAACAAACATAAGTGTTTTAGAAGAAGCCAGAACAACTAGTATAGAAGCACTTATCTTTTAGGAACAGCTTCGTTGGACTGGTCACATTATCCGCATGCCTGAAACACGTCTCCCAAAGCAAATATTTTATGGACAACTGAAGGAGGGAAAGAGAAATTAAGGTGGTCAACAAAAATGGTACAAGGACGTTCTCAAAGGCAATATGATGAAGGGTCACATCGATATAAACAACTTCGAGACCACGGCAAACGATAGGGCTACATGGCGCCGAGCAGTCCATGAGGGAGCACAAACTTTTGAAGAGCAACAACGTAGACTAGAAACGCAAAAGAGAGAACGTAGAAAGGAGCGACAAAATGGAAGAATGGATGACCAACAACACCCGGCTGCTGCCAGGACTGTGGAAGGATGTGCGGCTCAAGAATTGGCTTACATAGCCATCAAAAAACGCACAACAGATAGCGACGATACAGAATAGAGGAAAATCATACTCGGTATCGAGTGATTGCCTATGATGATGATGATATACAAAATTGGATTTGCCCGAAATAAAATTTAAATGATTGTTTGCAGTTTTCCTAATTAGGTTTTACCTGACCCTAAAAGGGTTAAGAAATGCAAGAAGAAACTACCTACAAATTAGTGCTAAAAATTTATTTTTATTGAAAATAACCGGTCGGGTGTCTCAAAACTCCGACTCCACCCTAATATCTTCAAAACCAAAAAAGTCAGTCGTTAAGCAAGCGAAGTAAAGGCGGCGACGTTACTTTTTTTTTAATGAGAGATTTTGTGTATTTTGGCAGTAAAACATGGTTTCATTCTGTTTCCTAAAATATCTAATATTACCCTTTTCACAAACTGCTTTAAAAAACAAATAACAATAACTGTTTAATACTTAAGAACAATGAGTTGCTCTTATTGAAAAGTTTTTCTTATTTTATTTAAAAACTGCTAGAGAAAAAGGTAACATACCAACAGAATGAAAACTTCTATTTACATTTGTCAAAATATACAGGGTATTTCAATAAAAAAAAGTGAGTTAACCGTCTTACCTCTGCCTTACTGGTAGCACGATTAGCACAAAAAAGATATATCTTTTTAAATATACATTTGTCTGCCTCTTTTGGTTTTAGAAATATTAGGTTAAACACGGCCCTGTATATACAAAACTTAAGTACATAAGTACATCTACGTTGAGAATTTGGAACCTTTGGTTGCACTAAAACAAAGTTATGATTGTTTTCCACAAACCAAAACTACACTTTTTTGCACTCGACGCGCGTTTCGTTAACAACGTTAGCATCATCAGGAGACGATAAACAAACATTGTTTGTGGAAACGATCAGAACTTTGTTTTATATAAGTACATATTTAAATACAAAATTACCTACAAAAAATATTTTGATTATCTTATTGGCTTCGCCATATTATAAGTATATTTTTATTAATATTTTTGAGTTTCTATTTATGTGCTTATTACCGCGAAAATTACTCGGATGCTTTTGTCGTTTTTTTGTCTACTAAAGTAGTACTTTATCGCACTCAGGCATGTGTTAGGTACAACAATTTCCAACAGCTGCATCTTAAAGTTTTTAAATAAACGTAGTTACTTCTCCGCACTGAGTGCGGTAAAGTGTCATCACTTTAACTTTACCGCACCCAAATGAGTGCAGTAAAGTGTACTTTCCCGCACGCGTCTAGGTAAAAACTTTATTTTGATTAAATTTGCTTCTGTCAATTCAATTCAAAATGTATGTTTTTTTCGAAAAAATTTAAAAAAGAATGCCTAGAATGGTTTTTCTTTCATTAATCATTATATTGCTTAATGTGTAAGCGTAAAAAAAATAAAGGAAAATAAACCGCAATAACTTAATTCTTGAAGGTTTGCTAAATAACGATAACACCAATAGTTGTTATTTTTGTATGCTGTCCAAAAACACCCTGATATTATTTGTGTAGCGCATTGCCGCTGTTTAGTAAATCTACAACGGTATAACTCCTGAAAAAAAAACTGTATTTTATTTTAAAAAGGGTAATATTAAGGAAATCTAATTATTCTTGCCTGAAAATTAGACAAAATCGACAAAATATTGGTCGCGATTCTTCAGAAACGACAGAAAATCTCACCTGTCACAATTCTGGAAAGTGGCGATTTTCACTTATTGTCTTATTTAAAATAAAAACACAGCATCCTGAATATTTATCCTAACGTTTTAAAAGAAACTGTGTAATTTTTTTAATAACATTTCATAAATAACTGTTTAATACTTAGGAACAATGAGTTGCTCTTATTGAAAAGTTTTTCTTATTTTATTTAAAAACTGCTAGAGAAAAAGGTAACATACCAACAGAATGAAAACTTCTATTTACATTTGTCAAAATATACAGGGTATTTCAATAAAAAAAAGTGAGTTAACCGTCTTACCTCTGCCTTACTGGTAGCACGATTAGCACAAAAAAGATATATTTTTTTAAATATACATTTGTCTGCCTCTTTTGGTTTTAGAAATATTAGGTTAAACACGGCCCTGTATATACAAAACTTAAGTACATAAGTACATCTACGTTGAGAATTTGGAACCTTTGGTTGCACTAAAACAAAGTTATGATTGTTTTCCACAAACCAAAACTACACTTTTTTGCACTCGACGCGCGTTTCGCTAACAACGTTAGCATCATCAGGAGACGATAAACAAACATTGTTTGTGGAAACGATCAGAACTTTGTTTTATTTAAGTACATATTTAAATACAAAATTACCTACAAAAATATTTTGATTATCTTATTGGCTTCGCCATATTATAAGTGTATTTTTATTAATATTTTTGAGTTTCTATTTATGTGCTTATTACCGCGAAAATTACTCGGATGCTTTTGTCGTTTTTTTGTCTACTAAAGTAGTACTTTATTGCACTCAGGTATATGTTAGGTACAACAATTTCCAACATCTGCATCTTAAAGTTTTTAAATAAACGTAGTTACTTCTCCGCACTGACTGCGGTAAAGTGTCATCACTTTAACTTTACCGCACCCAAATGAGTGCAGTAAAGTGTACGTTCCCGCACGCGTCTAGGTAAAAACTTTATTTTGATTAAATTTGCTTCTGTCAATTCAATTCAAAATGTATGTTTTTTTCGAAAAAATTTAAAAAAGAATGCCTGGAATGGTTTTTCTTTCATTAATCATTATATTGCTTAATGTGTAAGCGTAAAAAAAATAAAGGAAAATAAACCGCAATAACTTAATTCTTGAAGGTTTGCTAAATAACGATAACACCAATAGTTGTTATTTTTGTATGCTGTCCAAAAACACCCTGATATTATTTGTGTAGCGCATTGCCGCTGTTTAGTAAATCTAAAACGGTATAACTCCTGAAAAAAAAACTGTATTTTATTTTAAAAAGGGTAATATTAAGGAAATCTAATTATTCTTGCCTGAAAATTAGACAAAATCGACAAAATATTGGTCGCGATTCTTCAGAAACGACAGAAAATCTCACCTGTCACAATTCTGGGAAGTGGCGATTTTCACTTATTGTCTTATTTAAAATAAAAACACAGCATCCTGAATATTTATCCTAACGTTTTAAAAGAAACTGTGTAATTTTTTTAATAACATTTCATAAATTTATTAATTTAAAGATATTCAGCAGGACTAGTGTTTCGGCGGAGCTAAATTTCTACTACGCGTACGAATAAACCTCAAAAAGTTTCGAAAATTCTTACCACGTAAAAGGAAAGACATAATTTGTGTGACTTTTCTGAACAGTGACAGCGACATGTTGTTTTGTTAAAAGTTTTGAAGGTTTGTTTATACACAAAAATAAGCTAAGATACATTTTTAAATAAAAAAAGGATTTTTCACAAAAACTGCCTACAAAAATTAAAATTGACATATTTTTTATTTACTGAAACAGTATTAAGAAAGTAAATTATTAGCAAAAAAAAACTAGTGTTTAAAAATCGTCTGATTTTTTGGAAGGGCGAGATTTTCTGACGGTTTTTAAAGAATCGCGACCAATATGTCAAGTTATGAAAAATTAAAATGTCCCAACAATGAACGATTGTGCGAGTAGTGTTGTTGTGTTTGAGATTTTTATTTTAAAAACTACTATTTTATAGTTACAGCAAATAAATTATATCACATTGGTTATAGCATGGAATGGTACTATTTTATACTAAAAGAAACTGAACGTATAATACTGGGTTTAATGCAGCGAAAACCTTTTACTGCCATCTGCACTATTTAAAAAAAAGTAAATGGCCTATTTAATGCATAATATATTCCAATAAAAACAAAGAATATATACGTATCTTATGGGATCTCACCCTTTAACAGCACATACGTGACTCATTTTTATAATAGGTAACTATTAATCACATTTTATTTTTCGCACCGCAACTGCCTCAATGAATTTACTTTATAGAACTATCACCGCTCAGTCTACGCTGCTGAATGATTTCGTGCCTTTCTCGCCAAAATGGCTGCATGCGCGAAGGATGCGCGTGGGACCCCCCACCACCTAAGTAAAACCTTTTTTGAGCGAAGGCGTTCTCTCGACTAGACCCAGTAGTTGGGAGTTGTAGGAAAGCTCGTGTGAAAAACGTCACTTGCATTATTTCAGAGCACGCTATTGGATGAACGATCGATCGATATTTTACTCACTAATGCGCATGCTACGGCAAACTTGACATCTTTTAGAGTAGGACTCGCACAGTGGTCCATTTTTGTAAAAACGCGGACATTAAAAAAAACTTCCACATTGTAATTTAATCATACAAAATATTTAGTTCTAATAAACAGACAGGATGATCGTGTGAATTTTCACATTTATCTTAAGAGATTTTTTAAAAGGAAAAAGATATATGTTTATTAATTAGCAAAATTAAAGTAAAAATGTTAGTTTAGAAAAAGAAAAAGAAAATATATTAAAAAGAATGCCAACCGAAACTTTCAAATGAAACACCCAGTATATTATTGCATTTTTGCATTTTGTTTTTAAATTCTAAGCATTTTTATATAACGTACCCTATGTCGATCTTCAACTGTTTTCGATATATTAACAGTTGAATACTGTCATACTCTGGGTCTTCTATTTGAAATTTGATGTTGAATACTGATGCGTAATGTCAAACTCGTAAAAAGCATAGTTTATTCTTTGGCGAACTATTCGCCTAGTATCTTGACAACCATATAGGGGCAAATTTAGATACATTTTGAATTTTTTAATTTTTCCATTTATGTCCGCGTTTTTCGGAAAATCGACCCCGGTGCGTCGTTCGAATGACTTTTGTGCGATCGGCCGGTCCCAGAATACGGAATTTTGGATTTTAATAGAAGTGGTCACTTCTTAGGGTATGATCGTTCTATTACGCCCAGAATCGAGCCCCTGGTCTGTTCGGTACTCTGTGATTTTTCCAAGCACCGATTCGGCCATTTCCGTTTAACTTGAGTTTCAGTCGCAACAGCTGGGGAAAGTATTTTCTGGTTTTAAAATAAATAAACAAAAACTGAAAGAAAATTAAAAACTAAACAGGAAAGATAACCTATTACGTCAAAATTATATTATATAAATATACTGCGTTGACAGCTCTTTTTTTTTTAAATCGAGTTACTTAACCCTGGTTAGGTAATTATTTCATAAAAAAGTTGGTGGATAGAAAAATTTGTTTATCCGCGATTAGCAAGTTAATTCCAATTAGCTAGCCCTGATTAGAATGTTTAATGGTGGATGTGGGCATTAAGGTACAAACATAAAAGTCTAACGTCTTTGGGTGCAAATAACCTCTAAATGATCCATCGTTATTGTATGCTTTACATCTTGAAAATCTTTAATAAAATTCAAAAATCACTATTTGCCAATTGCACCGCAATGTTAAACCTACTTTAAATTTAACCGATGTTTAGAATGCGCTTCGATACATAGAACTTAAAATATCAAGGTCTTGGCAAGCAATTGGCATTTAACTTTAAAAAAAATTCACAAGGGCGAACGGCGCGAAAACAAAACATACCTACTAGATAAAATTTTTCCTCAGCCTCAAAATAATCTCAAAGAAAATCCGGCAACTCCGCTTTTTCATGCAAGGTGGAATGAGTTACCCCGAACATCACTGAATCGGCGGCTGTCGGCGGCCATCTTTATGAAGTATTTTGCAAAATTTGTTCATTTAATTAAACCAAAAAAAGTGTATTTCTAATTTAGCGATTGTTTTTCATGACAATGATGTTTGTGGGGCAATCCAAACATTCATTTTTAATGGGATAAAGACAGTGCTGTGTGACCGTAATATCAAAAAAATCACTTTACACTATTAGTAAAAGACCAATGCTTTCATTTCGCTTTGATTATGACCCAAACGTCGACTTAAAAAGAAAAATAAAATTAACAAAACAAACAGCTTTTCGAAGTGCCATCGAGGTGAATCAAATTATCCTTTTTTTTAGTTTATTGACGATTTTTTTCTAAAGTTTAAGGTAAATTCGTCAACAAAAAGTTAGTTATTAAATATCTGGTTTACATAAAATGCCGTTTTAAAGAAAAATGCTTTAAATCCTCCTCATTATACGTTTTTATCGGCAAGTAGCCGATTTTACCCGATTGATTAAAAGAAATTTCATTTGTTTCAAAAAAGTTTGAAAAAAAGTTAGAAGAAAAAGTTGTAAATGTAGATAAATCGGACCCCTGCTCCAAAACTCTTCATTTTAAAAAATTAAAAAAAAAATGAAAAACTGTCACAATGTTGACGAAAACCATTTGATGAAAAACCCGTTTGCCAATGGCAACTTATTTTTATTATAACAAAGTACCACCTTAAACAAACGCAAACCATTTATTAGTATACAAAATTCGTATAGGGACCAAGAAAAAAATTATCACATATCATCTCCCTAGATCTTTAATTATTTTCGAAAACTTTTTCGCGAAACGAATTTTCCCGAGACACCAGCAAAAGAAAATTTTCTTAAAAAATTTGCAGCCGGGAAAAAGTTTATGAAAATTAATTCAAGCTCGCCGGAAAGTAGTTGGCCTTTATACAACGGTTGTTTACGGTTTGCTCCAGTACAACAAATGTGTTATATAGGTCGCGATTCTTCAGAAACGACAGAAAATCTCACCCGTCAGAATTCTGGAAAGTGGCGATTTTTACTTATCGCCTCATTTAAAATAAAAACACAGCAACCTTCATATTTATCCTAACGTTGTAAGAGAAACTGCGTAATTTTTTTATTAACATTTTGTGAATTTAATATTTTAAAGATATTCTGCAGGAATAGTTTATAGCGGAGCTAAATTGTTACTACGCGTACCACTAAACGTCAAAAATCCTTACCATGTAAAAAGAAAGACAGAATTTGTGTGACTTTTCTGAACAGTGACAGCGAAATATTCCATGACTATCTATGGTTTTGTATGTTAGCCCTGATTAGAATGTTTAATGGTGGATGTGGGCATTAAGGTACAAACATAAAAGTCTAACGTCTTTGGGTGCAAATAACCTCTAAATGATCCATCGTTATTGTATGCTTTACATCTTGAAAATCTTTAATAAAATTCAAAAATCACTATTTGCCAATTGCACCGCAATGTTAAACCTACTTTAAATTTAACCGATGTTTAGAATGCGCTTCGATACATAGAACTTAAAATATCAAGGTCTTGGCAAGCAATTGGCATTTAACTTTTAAAAAAATTCACAAGGGCGAACGGCGCGAAAACAAAACATACCTACTAGATAAAATTTTTCCTCAGCCTCGAAATAATCTCAAAGAAAATCCGGCAACTCCGCTTTTTCATGCAAGGTGGAATGAGTTACCCCGAACATCACTGAATCGGCGGCTGTCGGCGGCCATCTTTATGAAGTATTTTGCAAAATTTGTTCATTTAATTAAACCAAAAAAAGTGTATTTCTAATTTAGCGATTGTTTTTCATGACAATGATGTTTGTGGGGCAATCCAAACATTCATTTTTAATGGGATAAAGACAGTGCTGTGTGACCGTAATATCAAAAAAATCACTTTACACCATTAGTAAAAGACCAATGCTTTCATTTCGCTTTGACTATGACCCAAACGTCGACTTAAAAAGAAAAATAAAATTAACAAAACAAACAGCTTTTCGAAGTGCCATCGAGGTGAATCAAATTATCCTTTTTTTTAGTTTATTGACGATTTTTTTCTAAAGTTTAAGGTAAATTCGTCAACAAAAAGTTAGTTATTAAATATCTGGTTTACATAAAATGCCGTTTTAAAGAAAAATGCTTTAAATCCTCCTCATTATACGATTTTATCGGCAAGTAGCCGATTTTACCCGATTGATTAAAAGAAATTTCATTTGTTTCAAAAAAGTTTGAAAAAAAGTTAGAAGAAAAAGTTGTAAATGTGGATAAATCGGACCCCTGCTCCAAAACTCTTCATTTTAAAAAATTTAAAAAAAAATGAAAAACTGTCACAATGTTGACGAAAACCATTTGATGAAAAACCCGTTTGCCAATGGCAACTTATTTTTATTATAACAAAGTACCACCTTAAACAAATGCAAACCATTTATTAGTATACAAAATTCGTATAGGGACCAAGAAAAAAATTATCACATATCATCTCCCTAGATCTTTAATTATTTTCGAAAACTTTTTCGCGAAACGAATTTTCCCGAGGCACCAGCAAAAGAAAATTTTCTTAAAAAATTTTCAGCCGGGAAAAAGTTTATGAAAATTAATTCAAGCTCGCCGGAAAGTAGTTGGCCTTTATACAACGGTTGTTTACGGTTTGCTCCAGTACAACAAATGTGTTATATAGGTCGCGATTCTTCAGAAACGACAGAAAATCTCACCCGTCAGAATTCTGGAAAGTGGCGATTTTTACTTATCGCCTCATTTAAAATAAAAACACAGCAACCTTCATATTTATCCTAACGTTGTAAGAGAAACTGCGTAATTTTTTTATTAACATTTTGTGAATTTAATATTTTAAAGATATTCTGCAGGAATAGTTTATAGCGGAGCTAAATTGTTACTACGCGTACCAATAAACGTCAAAAATCCTTACCATGTAAAAAGAAAGACAGAATTTGTGTGACTTTTCTGAACAGTGACAGCGAAATATTCCATGACTATCTATGGTTTTGTATGTTAAAAGTTTTAAAGGTTTGTTTACACATAAAAATATTTAAGGAATATTAGCAAATAGTCCTGACAAAAAAGCATTAATTGTTTAAAAATCGTCAGATTTTTTGTAAGGGCGAGATTTTCTGACGGTTTTTGAAGAATCGCGACCATATCCAATTTTCCTTAACAAATTTGTTATACTGGAGCCAACAGTAAATAACCGATGGATAGAGGCCAATTCCCTTTTCTCTATGCGGTGCAATATTTTAAGTTTAGTTTTTGGGTATTCTGAAAATAAATATTTTTTATGTTATAGAAGAAGGAGGAATAGAAAACCCCATAGCAATGCTAAATGCTTCACTAGACCTTCTTAAACACCTTGGAATGTACAAACATGCAGCTGTCATCAAGGCCTCTATTCTGAAAACTATTTCCGTTGACAAAATTCAGACTCAAGATATCGGCGGTACCCACACGAGTGAAGAAGTAGTGTCAAGTATTAAAGATAATATTATACAGGCACTTAAAACAGCAGATCTGGGCATGTTTTAAAACTTAGTACCATAGTATATATTTTTGCTTTTAATTTAAAAAATATTTGAAGAAGTAGTCCATTGGTAGAGAGATTTCAAGTAAATAAAAATACTTCGGTCATTCCCCACTGTTTATTAACAATTCACCTAACATGTTTCAACAGTATAGACTCATCTTCAGGGGTCTACTAAAAGATCCCAAGAAGACTTATTATAATAACGACATTCTCTGAATATAGAGCAGTGCTTGGTCTACCCATCCGCCAGGCACCAGCCTGGTGCCATCCACCCAATAGCAAAATGGCACCAACCGATGGACGGAACAGGCCTATTCCAAATAGTCCAAGTGCCAGGCAGGTGAGCACAAAAAAAATGGGCTAACACTTTGAAATGTTTATTATAGGTAGAGGTGGGTTTAGGGAGACCAAAAATAACGTAGAGCATTACAATATGGCAACACTGTAAACATTGAAACTTTAAATGGCTTTACATCAAATTCCGTAAGTCCTATTTAAAAAATTGTACCTTGTCATTTAAGCTAAATCTAGCCTTTTAAACGAAAAAAAAAATCAAAATTGTCATACGCCACCTAAAAACAATCGACATATGTCGTCAAAAAAACTCAAAGGACCATTTTTTCGTGATTTTTAGAGCGACCCCGAGAGAACAACGATTGCAATAAATTTTATTTTTATTCTTTAAATTATTTAAGTAATTATTATAAACAAAAAAAATGGGGGTGCCACCAGACTTCACTTTGACAAGTAATTGACGGCCCTTTTAATCTCGCCTCGTAAAAACTATACTATAAACGCTAGGACAATAAATATTTTTTTGTTCGGTTGGTATTTTCTTTCTACATAAAAAATCTGCTTTACGTTTAGTTTAAAAAATTACGTTTGGGCATTGAAATATATAAAAAACATATTGTTTTATGTAAAAAATATAAAGCAAATTACTTTAAAAAAAAACTAATTGTTCTAAAAAAATCACACCATTATGAAAAAATTAACAGGTTTAAAGTGATTTAAAAATAAGTTAAATTGTTTTTGATAAGTCACGGGGTTTTCAAGATATGACCCAAAAATTAACAAATTGGCAGAAGGATTCATCATATAAGTGCTAGAAAACTGAGCTGTATAAATAAAATACAGTGACTTGCGCAGAAATTGTCTAGGGGGGGCTTGAGTAAATACATAGTCTCTTTAGGGGTACCTATATATTCAATGGCTCTGGGGGAGGGGCTTGAACTCCGCCCTACCTACGCCACTGAAAAAGACAATGCGATAAAAAATAAAGTATCTTCAAAACGGCAACCCTGGAAAATTTTTTTTCAAAACCATCTAAAGCAAATTTAAATATTTTTTTTGGGTTAGCCAATCTCCAGCCATTACTCACGATTTTGTCTCTGAGAGTTCCACACAGAAACATTCGTAACTTCGACAATCACCAGAAATACCTAAAATTTAAAAAATAACTATATTAAGGAAATAGAAATATAAAAATATCTAACGCCTAAATTATGGTAGTTAAGTACTTACTTTACGAGTATAATTAAAGAGTATGATAAGAGAATGTGTTGCCTTAACGGGACGGGGGTATTATTAGGCCCCACCACATCAGTAATGTCGTAAATCAGATCTTGTAATATGTTTGCCATGTTAGCGAAAAATGGATTGTTAGAACAAAAAAGTAGCCAACCAGTTCAGTGTTTCAATCCCAACGCAATTAAACTATTATTTAAATTTAATTAATGAATATTGACTAAGTTTTGAAAATGCAAGCATAGACAGTACCGTAGATAGAAAATACCCAAGATATGTAACTGATAAGTGGAAGCGAGAATAGTCCGTTGCACTTCCACTCGTTATAAACCCTGATCAGGCAACTGGTGCCCCCCATTTACCTTGCGGAAAGTATGGAAACCAAAAATTTCGTTTTGCCGAGTAACTGTTAGAGAGCGCTAGCGGAGAACGCAATTAATAGGTAGTGCTGGCAACGAGGTTATAAGCTAAATAGAGAGGACACGTAATGCTAATATCCAACCAGCAAGCCAACGGTATCCGAACAGCAAGCCTATCCATGAAAGGGGAATTACCACAAGTTTTAGATTCTTTGCTGATTATCGGTTTATCAGTGGCGTAAATGAATGAACTTGTTGCTAAGGGAATTGGAGCTGGTAGAGACTGTAGAGAAATCATAATATAAATTGATGAATATGCCGAATGAAGAAAAACAGTTTTTATTATTATTAAACGATTTATTTAACTTTACAGTCTGCCTGACTATCGAATTTTGCGATTCGTTTTTGACACACTTTTCGTAAACCGATTTTAATAAAATTTGGCACAGTAATGTAGTTCGGATGATAATACAATATTATGAAAAAATTGGAGGGTAGTGGTTGATTGGGGGGTGTAGTGGTTGATTGGGGGGTGTAAAGGGGGTAAAGTGGTCTAAAGGGAGCAAATTTGGTAGGGAGGGTGGTTAAGGGGTGTAAAAAGAACAAATTCAGAGCTTTGTAATGAAAAAAATACAAACGTGCGGTTTTCAGATTTATGATTTGATCTGGTGAAATATAATTTTATGAAAAAAAAACGCTGGTAGAGGGTGGGCGAGGAGTGTAAAGGGGGTAAATTCAGGACATTGTAATGAAAACAGATACAAACATGCGGTTTTCAGATTTACGATTTGATTTAGTGACAATACAATTTTATTTAAAACAAAATCGGAAGTGGGGGGTGTGTGAGGGGTGTAAAGAAGGTAAATTCAGAACTTTTTTTATACTGGGACTTTTATGCAAAGTTAATTGAGAAAGAACTTGTACAAAATTGACAGGAAAGAAACCTTGTAATAATAAGGCATTGCTAGAAATGGAAAGGTTGCGAAAAAATAATTATATAGGGTGTGCCAAAAAAAACTGCACTTTTTAAAATGATTGTCCGATTTTAAAAATACTAAATATAAATAAGAAATCTAAGGTTTCAAAATTTATAAGACGAATGTCAAACTTGACATTTCCTAAAAATCCAAGATGGCGGACCTATTTAAAAAATAGGCATTTCTAACCTCCCTAGATATTTTTTTGTGTGCGACACTGTAATAAATCTGAAACATCGGTTACGAAGCCACATTTTTTTAAAGCGAAAGCGAAGAAGAATAGATATATCATTTTAAAAATTCGGACAAGAAATAAGGAAGTTTGCAATTTTTAAATAGACCGGAGTACCTGCAAAATCAAGCTTATTAAGAAAAAATCTACTTGTATAAATAGCAATAACTTTTTCAAAAATTGATCGATTTTAATAAGTTTAAACTTTTTAAAAGACACAAGTAGTAAAAATCCAAGATGGCGGACATATTTAAAAAGTAGCCAAATTTCACCCCCTTAGAAAAAACTTTTTCTGAGACACTTTATTCAATCTTATTTCTTGTCCGAATTTTCAAAATGTTTCATCGATGTGTTTCGAAAGAATGGGGCTTCGTAACCGATGTTTCAGATTTATTACAGTGTCCCACACAAAAAAATATCTACAGGGGGTTAAAAATACCTATTTTTTAAATTGCTTCGCCATCTTGGATTTTTAGGAAATGTCAAGTTTCAAATTGGTCCTATAAATTTGGAAGCTTTGGCTTTCTAAAAAGCTTAATATTATTAAAATCGGACCGGTTTTTTTTGGCACACCCTGAAAAATAAAACAAATATTTTTTTAACTTGAACGATTTTATTAAAAAATTGCATTAGAAAGTAAAAAATAATTTGGCAAATCTCTGTTTACTATCTTTAATAATGCTTAACATAATATTTTATTAAGCTTTAAAATGATACCCTCTGCTACCATTCAGAATAGTTTCTACACATAAAATAGCCATGCAGATTCGCGTAATGTTTTCAACTTTCTCTTACAAAATTTAAAATTTTACTAGCTGCATGATTACTAATTTGGCAGTACAAAAATCCCAAAAAATTACCAATATTTTATTGAAAGTGGGCAACAAAAAATAAACAGCATGTTAGCATGGCTGCCCAGAATATTGTATTTTTTACTAATTACGTTATTTGGCATTTTGCGTTGGGTTGCCTGGATAGAAACATAGCGTGTTAAAAATGTATAAAATTAAAAAAATAATATAGTTTTTAAATCGTGTTTTTTACAAGCTTGGTTTTAAAGAACAAGCGCGAAGCGCCTTGATTTATAGTGTAAAGATGGTGTGTTGCGAAAAGCGCTCTTCGTTCGAGATTTTTAAAAGTATTTTCCTGTTTTTCTTGGATTTCTTGATAAAGGAATTAAAAAAATAGTGTTAGCAACTCGCGGATAAACTGTGCTTTTTTTTACTCGCGTTTTTAAATAACTGCTTGCTGCGCTCGTTATTTAAACCAACACTTGTAAAAAAAAGCACTATTTTATCCACTAGTTGTGAAAACTACTATTTTACAACAAGTGGCTAAAAGAGTGTTTTTTTACGTGCGTTGTTATTTAAAAACCCGAGTAAAAGAAAATAGAGTTTAGCCTCGAGTTGTAAACACAATTTTTTTAATACTTTTATCAAAAACTCCTAAAAAAACAGGAAAAAGAACTTGCAAAATAAAATTCAAACACAACATCCACTGAAAGCTCACAACTTTTATATTAGCAATATCAATGGTAGCTGCGTACATGACAAAACAATGGTTCCTATGGTAACCTTGCTAACCTTACATTTTAATTTTTGAGGGTTTGTAACTTTCTCGTATTTTCTGAATGTTCTTCTTGTGAATACTTCTGAATTAATTTCTAGGTAAGAATAATAAGAATTTCTTAGTATTAACTTTTAAAGCTATTTTTCTCCAAATTTCGGTAAAAAAATGACGTTAATTTTTTTTCGCACCTGTGATCAAAAAAAAGTAACCAAAAAAAGCCAGGGTTGGGTACATTGCGGATAGTGGCTAAAATCGTGTTTTTAATGAAGGTATAAAAAAAAATAATTTGAGCCCCCAAAAAAAAAATGTTTTGCATCGGTATCCAATAAAGTCATGTATTGGTTTTATGCAAACATTGAGTAAAATCCTGTTTTTGATGGAGGTATAGAAAAACGGTTTTTAGCAGTTGTCAAAAAACAATAGTCCAAATAAAAAAAAGTTGCGTTTTATTATAAATATCAAAATAATTTAAATTTTAGCGGTCAAACGGTTTTCTTCTTCTTTTTTACTAGAGAGAATGAGCTTCTGTGGCTTTTCACATCATAACACCCAAATGAAAGACTTTCCTAATGACCTTTTTGGCTTTCTTAAAGAACCCGCGGGTCTTTATATAAAATTAAGCAAACAATTTATAAAAATGCAGAAACTCGTTAATTTTTTTTTAGGTCAAGCAGAAGAGATAAACCGAAATTTTCCATAGATTAAAAAAAACTAAAAAATATATTGAGTGTCTTCTTTGAAAAATAAGTTAAACAAATTTTGAATAAAGGTAATAACAGATTTCAATCGACGTGATTTTGCAATGTTTGCATTGCCGAACAATATAAAATTTGGGGCAAAATGTTTTTCAGAAATGACAAAATTTTTCAGTTCTTCCTCGGTTTTACAAAGAATGTTTAAGCTTCCCTAATGTTTCTTCCATTTTTCCAATCTTACAATGTCGTTAATTGGAAAATAAAAAAAAACAACATCTTCGTTTTTATTTTTATTTTGGTTGTTTCAATACGAACAACACCTTGTTGACATTTTGTAATTTATTTCGATTAATTCACGAGACAATTAAATAAAAATAGTAAGCAGCACGAAAGCACTGTATCGTAAACTAACGCCGGGGGTCCCCCGGCCCCGGCACGAGGCGACGCGGGTAATCAAATGAAGTTCAATGAACCCTCACGAAACACGTCATAAAGAAGGGTGTTCCTAATTTGCTGACCCGGTCGAAAGTATTTCAGAGAAAGATGACAATATTTTAAGGCAATTATACGTATACGGTTTTCTGCTATTTTTGATTCTTTATGAAAAATTCTTTATGGGGGCACCTACTGGGGTCCCTAGAACCCGAAATCCGCCTGCGCCCGATTTTTTTTTTAAGGAAAAAAAGGGTGCACGGGGGGGTTGTAATGTGTTTTTTGATGGTTTTGGGTTGGGTTGGATAAGGTTGAGTTGGACTGTGTTGTATTGGGTTGTTTTGGTGAAAAAATATTAAAAAAAAAAACAAAAAAAAAACAACTGGCGCAGGCGGATTTGGGGTCCTAGGGACCCTAGTAGGTGCCCCTCTAAAGAATTTTTCATAAAAAGTCAAAAATGGCAGAAAACCGTATACCGATTTTTATTTTGACATTTTTAGCGTAAAGTGCGTAAAACATAAGGTGGAATTCATTCCTTTCAATCAAAGTTCTTTGCAGTCTTTTAATTTACCAAAAAACCTTTCCTCCTAAAGTGTATTTTAGCACATCTAAAAATAATTTAACAGATATTTAACAAAATTATTTTAAGGTTCATCATAGTAGATCCAAAAATTGGGCCAGTGGCGCACTATATTGATGCATTTTTTTGTCAAATATATATTAGATTTTACGTGTGTGATAAACATTTCGATTGATATTTGTGAATATTTACAATAAGTAAGTAAGCAAAATGCGACACTTGTGTATTGCAAACTACGGATATTAATATTTCTTTTTTTACTCTTAAGTGTGTATAATATCTTTATTATGCATTTAGGATAAATTCTCCTCCCTATTACAGTAGCTATTTGGGTTGAAAGTTCCTTTTTTGACAAAAATTTAGTTTTGGGATACAAGAGTGTCGCATTGAAGCATTTCAAAAGTATTTCAGAAAAAATTATTTGATTACATATTGTATTGGTTGATGATCATAAATATAATAATAGTATAGTATAGTAATTATATACTATAGTAATATGCATTTATTTTCTTTAAATATGCTTTTTTATTTTAACTTAACAACAATTGCTTTCAAATTTAAATATTTAGCGGCCACATTCAAAAATAGAAACGTCTACCATGATGAACCTTAAAATAATTTAGTTAAACACGAGGTTAAACATCTGTTTAATTATTTTTAGATGTGCTAAAATGCACTTATAGTAGGGCACGTTTTTTGGTATAAAAATGGCAAAATAAAAATTATATGCACGACATCACTCAAGATGAGAGACAGATGACAAAACAGACATTTTTAAACAATTGCATTAAATTATTTACATCTTTCTCTAAAATACTTTGTAATAGCCTGCTGTCTCTCTTTAACAACCTTAACTATTTTTCATTTTAACAGAGAAAAATGGTTTTATTGCAGTACTTTTTTTTAACGCTAAAAAAACAATGAAAACTTGAAAAAAACTAAGTGTTTTATTCTAAAAATCGAAAGTTCGGAAAGAAGGCTATACAATGGGAGCAAAATCATGGCATAAAAATCTGAAAAACAAAAAAAATTGCTTAAACAAAAACCTTACCCCTTTAATTATGCTAAAATATTTTAAGCCAAATTTATTTATATTTAATATTTTGTTTATAACTGAAATTTTCTAGGAAATTTCCGAACTGCCAGATGTTTTTTTTTAAATAATTCCTACCTACTTAATTATTAATGATGAAAAACATTTACTAACAATTTTTTGTTAGTATAAAACAAAAACATGCAAAATAAGGAACACTCACGTGTAAACGTTAATAAATCACAAGAAAAAAACTGTTTTTGTTTAAAAAATCACACAATCAACACGATATTTCTTGTTCTAACACTAAATCACACAAAAAAAGTACTAATAAAAACAAGAAGAATATTCTCTATGTCGTCATAAAAATTTAATTTCTCAGCTTCATAATGGCAGTAATATTTCTATTTTCTCTTTTCTCCGCTATCTGGCGCATGGAAGTTAATGGCGCCACCTATACGAGGTCAAGTGAAACATTGGAGGAATCTATTACAGATTGCAAAGGAAAATCGATTATATCTATGCTTACAGATTTCAATGCGGCGAAATGCACTGGGTTGATGACAGTTGAGTTGCCCAAAAGCGACTATGCGCGCTCTGGGGAGTTATCCACGAACTTCCAATTTTTGCTAATATTTTAGCCCGTAAGGTTACATATCTTCGGTTTTTCTCTATCTACGATAGTACTTTTACAAAACAAAAATTACAACCGGGTAGATAGTTTCGGAGTCGGATTATATTAAATTTGAAATTTTATTTTGAAAAATTTTATTTTGAAAAAATTAAATTTGAAAAAGTTAGAAAACTTTTGAAACCGTCAAATAAAAATTACAAATTTTTCTCCACCAGCATATTATCTATAGTAGAGCATAAACTTCACAACAGCGATGAGCGACGATAAACGGCAACAAAATCAACAACCTAAGATATGCTGATGACACAGTCATAATTGCGGACACGCTGAAGGGTCTACAAGAGTTGGTGGATCAAGTTGCAGCAAAAAGCCCGAAATTTGGGCTTAACTTAAATGTTGGCAAAACAAAATGATGATTATAGCCAAAGAAGATATTATTAGAGGGGTATTAGTAAATGGCTTACAGGTCGAACGTGTCGATTCGTAACTGGGACAACATGCAAGAAGTCCGTGAAAGAATCGAACGCCCTATTAGCTTTTATCAAATTTTTTTTTCAAAATGATATCAGTTTTAGGTACCCCGCTGAAATTTTCCCATCGAATCTCATTAAAAAAATGATAGAATTCTTGTATGATTTTTTTATCGGCATTTGGGCCGATTTTGGAACAGATTTCGAGTAGATCCTAGAAGATATTATTAGGTCTATTGGTCTATGATTTTGGAGGATTATATGAGTTGTTATGGGGTTGGTTTTTAGAAGATTTAAGGAGGTTTTATCGTTATGGTGATTTTAGAAGATCCTATGGGCGTGGAGATTTTATCGGGTTTTGGGTCGGTTTTGGAACAGATTTCGAGGAGATCCTAGGCTATTTTATTAGGTCCATGGATCTATGATTTTGGGGGAGATTATAGGAGTTGTTATCGTATTGGTTTCTAGAAGATTTGAGGAGGTTTTACCGTTATGGTGATTTTAGAAGGTCCTATATGGGCGAGATTTTATCGGGTTTTGGGTCGGTTTTGAAACAGATTTCGATGAGATCCTAGAATATTTTATTAGGTCTATGGGTCTATAATTTTGGAGAAGATTATATGAGTTGTTATGGGATTGGCTTCTAGAAGATTTGAGGAGGTTTTATCGTTATGGTGATTTTAGAAAATCCTATGGGCGAGGAGATTTTATCAAGTTTTGGGTCAGTTTTGGAACAGATTTCGATGAGATCCTAGGATATTTTATTAGGTCTATGGATCTATGATTTTGGACGAGATTTTATGAGTTGTTATGGGATTGGTTTCTAGAAGATTTGAGGAGGTTTTACCGTTATGGTGATTTTAGAAGATCCTATCGGCAAGGAGATTTTATCGGGTTTTCGGTCGGTTTTGGAACAGATTTCGATGAGATCCTAAGATATTTTATTAGGTCTATGGGTCCATGATTTTGGAGAAGATTATATGAGTTGTTATGGGATTGGTTTCTAGAAGATTTGAGGGGGTTTTATCGTTATGGTGATTTTAGTAGATCCTATGGGCAAGGAGATTTTATCGGGTTTTGGGTCGGTTTTGGAACAAATTTCGATGAGATTCTAGAAGATTTTATTAGGTCTATGGGTCTATGATTTTGGAGGAGGTTATATGAGTTGTTATGGGATTGGTTTTTAGAAGATTTGAAGAAGTCTCAAACCCCGATAAAATCTTCTTGCCTATAGGATCTTCTAAAATCACCATAATGTCATGATAAAAGCTCCTCAAATCTCCTAGAAACCGGTACCATAGAAACTCATATAAACTTCTCCAAAATATCGGATAGAGAGAGAAAAAAGTTCTCCATAATCTTTTAGCATCTTATAAAATCACGTTACTGATGGAATATCATCAAATATCTTAAAAAACGGTCCCACAAGAACCCATAGAAACTTCTCCAAAATTATTCCTCACAGGATCTTCTAAAATCACGGTATTTGTAGAATTTCATGAAATATCCTAGAAACAGATTCCAAGAACACATAGAAAATTCTCGAATATCATTACTTATAAGATCTTCTACAATGCCAATACTGATAGAATCTCATCAAATATTCTAGAAACCGATAGAACAAGAAATGAAGAAAATCATTGTTATACTGATAGAATCTAAACAATCCTAGAAACATATTCAACAAGAATCCATAGAAACTTCTCCAAAATCATTCCTTATAGAATCTTCTAAAATCACTATTTTGATAGAATCTCATCAAATATTCTAGAAACTGATCCAATAAGAACCCATAAAAACTTCTCCAAAATACTTACTTAAAGGAACTCGTAGAATCCCGATACTGATAGAATCTTATAAAATATCCTAGAAACCGATCCCACAAGAACCCATAAAAACTTCTCCAAAATCATTCTTCATAGGATCTTCTAAAATCATGATACTGATAGAATCTTCTCAAATATCCTAGAATCCAACCCCACAAGAACACGTAGAAACTTCTCCAAAATCATTGCTTTTAGAAACTCCTAGAATCGCGATACTGATAGAATCTCATCAAATATCCTAGAAACCGATCCCACAAGAACCCACAAAAGCTTCTCCAAAATCATTCCTCATAGGATCTTCTAAAATCACGTTACTGATAGAATTTTATCAAATATCCTAGAATCCGACCACACAAGAACCCATAGAAACTTCTCCAAAATCATTGCTTTTAGGGACTCCTAGAATCGCGATACTGATAGAATCTCCTCAAACAGCCTCAATACCCCATTCCCATCAAATCTCTTTAAAAATGTGTATTTGTGCATTCATAAAATCTTCTCCAAGCCGACACCCTTATACACACTGATAAAATGTCCTAGACTTCGGTCTTATAAAACATCCCTGATTCTCATAAAAGTAACTGATGTTATCGTCTAATATTATAAATTATTCTAAAACTACAAGCTGATAACATATTATATATTTCCTATATATTCTTCTCTCCTTCTAGAAGATTATAAAATATTATAAAAAAAAAGAATATTTAACAAGACAATATTGAAATCAAGGTTCAAATCATTCTGCTACAACCAAACGAGGCATAATAAGAACTTTTTATAATAGAGCCGTTCAAATTTGTAACAATTCTCATGACTTGGAAATCGAAATAAGAAAGATAAAGAAGGATCTGCAGCAGAATGGTTACAGCCTTAAACTTATAACAGATACTATTTGTAAATTTCAGCAAACAAGACCAAAACCAGGCAAATTCATTCCTCACAATTCCGTATATTAAAGGAGTATCAGAGAAAATTCGAAGAGTAGCGAACAACTTTAATATTAAAACAGCTTTTAAATCTAATAATACAATTCGAAGCCTTCTTAGTAAAACAAAACCGGAGAACAAACAAAATAAGGAATGCATTTACCAAGTTCCTTGTGCGTGTGGTGAATCATACATAGGTGAAACAAAAAGACCACTATCTGTTAGGTTTAAAGAACATCAGACGAATACCCAAAGAGGTGAAACAACGAAATCAGGAATCGCCGAACACGCATGGTCAAAACAACACCGAATGAAGTGGACAGAAGCAAAGGTTATGCACAAGGAGTCACACTGGAAGAAACGAAAATTCCTGGAAGCTGCCTTTATTGGGCAGAATCAGGGTGTTTTCAGTAAAAAGTAAAAAGTGTTGAAATTCCAAATTTTTGGAAGCCCCTCCTCGGGCGGAGCCAACTTCTTAAACTTCACGGTTGAGTGAGTTACCATAGTACATAAGTACCTAGCCTTAGGAATAGATTGTAGTGTGCACCTCAAGACGATCGAAACGTCGTGTATAAATAACATATAGACAATGGAAGTCCGAAGCACAGAGTTCATTTCAAGTCTTGTATCTAATAGAGGGATAGGGTCTAAATTTGTTTTTGTTACAAATTATAGCGTTCAGTTGTATTTAGCACTCATGATGAATCCCTTCTGCCAGTCTGGCGGGTCTTGTGCCATAACTCGAAAACCACTTGATCTATAAAAAAGAACTTTGCTTTTTTTAAATTTACCTTAAAACCTGTTTTTCTCATGTATATCTTTTTTACATTAATTGGTTTAAAACATTAAAAAGTGTGTTTTTTATATGTTTCAACGTAACCAAATGTAAAAGGAATGTTTTATGTAGAAAGAAAATACCAATCGAACAAAATAGTAGTTTTAACAACTAGTGGCTAAAACAGTGGTTTAAATGCGCAGCGAGGTATTTAAAAACACGAGTAAAAAAAAGAACAGTTTAGCCGCGAGTTGTTTACACTATTTTTTTTTAATACCTTTATCAAAACATCCAAGAAAAACAGGAAAAAAACTTTTAAAATTCTTGAACGAAGAGCACTTTTCGCAACACATCTATACAACATAAATCAAGATGGCTGGTAAATAAAATAACAATCATTTTCAGAGCGATGTGCCTTTTTACTCGGTGACGTTCATTGTTGCAACATTTTAATCTTTGACAGTTTGATATTTTGAAGATATTTTTAAATGATTTTTTCGTAAATACTTGGTGAAAACTGG
This sequence comes from Oxystoma pomonae, assembly GCA_963921995.1. Taxonomy (NCBI): domain Eukaryota; kingdom Metazoa; phylum Arthropoda; class Insecta; order Coleoptera; family Brentidae; genus Oxystoma; species Oxystoma pomonae. The sequence goes on along the minus strand of OY998166.1, from coordinate 53,136,756 downwards.
TGGAAATAGCTTAATTTTTAGGCAAGAATAATTTTTTCAGTATACTATATTCCGCTATTTCTCTTTCGGAGAAACGGACAAAAATCTTTTTTTGCACCGGTGATCAAAAAATAAGTTTTTTTGTATCGGTAACCAAAAAAGCCATGCTTTAGTTATCTGCAGACAGTTACTAAAATCATGTTTTTGATGAAGGTATAAAAAAAATATTTATTTTCCAAGTGTTTATAGTATAGGAGAGAGTGGCATTTATGATTTTTTTACAAGGCGAGGTTAAAATGACCGTCAATTACTTGTCAAAGTAAACTCAAGTGACACCCCCATTTTTTTGTTTATAATAATTGTTTAAATAACTTAAAGACTAAAAATTAAATTTATTGCAATCGTTGGTTCCTAGGGGTCGTACTAAAAATCACGAAAAATTGGTCCTTCGAGTTTTTTGGATGCTATATTTCGATTATTTTTAGATGACATGACAATTTTGTTATTTCTAGTTTAAAGGGGCTAAATTTGGCTTAATGATGATTTCTTTTTTAAATAGGAGTTACGGATTTTCAAATAAAGCCATTTAAAACTTTGATGTTTACAGTGTTGCCATATTCTAATGCCCCACGTTATAGATGGCAACTTTGCATTTTTGCTATAATGAAAATCTCATAGTGTTAGCCCAATTTTTTTGTGAGATCCTATATGTTAAGCTCTGGCACTTCGACTACAAACAGGAAAACGTAAAAAAACCTAAAAATCTCATTTTTGACAAGACGCTTACCCTAGAATGTCTCTGGAAAAGTATGAAAATTTTTAGCAGCTCACATAGCTTATTGTGTTCAGGATACAGTGAGTAATTGTATATTAGAATTAAAAATTAATAAGTAAGACTTACTGATATTTTTATGGAGAGATACGTAAAATTAAAAACAGCTGGGGGAGGGACCTAAACCCCATGTTTGGCGGTCAGGTTTCTTAGTCAGGGTGATATCCAGGAAGAGATGTAAATGAAGTATATAGAAATGTTTTTACCTGATTTTGATAGCTAAGGGGTTCTCATTAAAGAATCTGTTTGATGCCACCCTTGAGCATTTTGAGAAATTCAAGATGACGCCCAAAAGTACGGTACAAAAATGAGAATTTTTTTTACAAACACAGGCACGCACATCTATTTAGGAGTTTTTCAGTCTGCTGAGTTTAATTTTTTAATCAAAATTCAATTTGGGGATAATATAAAGGGGTGGCGGCTAATTTTAAGTGATGAAATAAAAAAATATTTGAACCAAAGCAAAAAGAACGTGATTTTTTATAGTTTTTAATGCACTCAATTAGAATTTTTTACGAAAACCTTGTTTGAGTGAATAGTTTTGACACTTTCGAGTATTTTCATTTATCAAAGATGGAGGCCAATAGGAAGGAGGGGGCTAATGAGAGCATACAGATTTTTTTTACAAACATCATTATGCTGCATATCGATTTATGGGTTATTGGGTCTTCCAAATCAATATTTTGAATTAAAAAATGGTTTTAAGGTGATTTTTAAGGGTAAAATTTGACATATTTGTACCTAAGCATAACACAATAATTATCAATATGCAGTTGTTTAGGTTTGATTATGATGATTATTTGTAAATCAAATTTTTCGCAAAGGAATGTTTGGGCAATTAAATAGGGATAGGGAGGGCTAGTGGTGGGAGTACTGGGAAGTGTGTTATTAATATTATTTTGCTTTATTTTTAATGTGGGAATTCCATTAGACCAAACCTAACTTGAGTAGAGTTGTGCTAATGCTGTCACCACAATTTTTTTCAGGCTTGGAGCCTAAAGCCACTTTTTCATTTTTACTTCAAGTATGGGCAGTTCAAACTAATCTTTACGAGGGAGAAATGAAAAATGTTTACCTTTACACCAAAATATAGTATTCTGTTTTTTATGAAATCATAGATAGTGATAAAATAAAAAAGTGTATTTTTGACTGTGAGAAAACTGAAGGGTTGATAGTAGTGTATAAACCCAAGTAACACAGAACGTCCTCGGGATGTCCGATTTAGGTCCGAATTTCCTGGATCCTATGGATGCCCGCTTCGGATCCAGTCCAATTAAGGACCAGTTGAGGTTAAAAATTTTAAGACATTTTTAGGACGTTTTTGGGATATAATATAGAGGGTTTTCTGCCAATTTTTAGTTTTAAGGTTCCTTGAAAAAATTTTCCAAAAACTCAAAACAGACAGACAACCGAAGTCTGCATACATAGTAATGCAAAGATAGGGGCGAGTAATCAGGATTAGTTTATCAGGACTACGTTCAGATTATACGTCGGATGTCGTCGGGTGATATTTATCTGTGAATTGCGAAAAAAACGTTATATCATTTCATTTATATATAATTTTAAAGTTTTTTTTTCATTTTTGCTTAGTGGGGAGCTAGTTTTAATATTTTGTAGGATTTGACTTTTGGAAACTTCACTTTATAAATGTTTATATGAATGTACTCATAAACATTTACTATTATAATCAATAGTTTAATATCCCAAATATGTCCTAGAATCGACCGATTACAAATTTACTAAATACGTCTTAAATCGTTTAAAATATCTCCAAAACGATACCCAAAAATGTGCTGGAACTGCCCCAGAAATGTGCCTAGGGACGTCTTAAACCGACATTCTTAAGAGAGACTGGAACATACGTCTTATAGATATCTGCTTTTGTAACAAAAGATGTCCTAAAGACGTCCTTAAGGCTAAAATGGACATCCCAGGGACGTCCGAATGTCCTGAGCGGACATACTATGGACGTCTTTGGTACGTCTTTGGGCTACTTGGGAAGTGAGGTTAAATACAATTAGTGAAAATCACCGTTCGTGTGTCTCAACATACACCTCTGAAACACACATTGAGAGGGCGTTAATGAAGAAATATGGAGGCGGCAATTCGCATATTGAACCAGTGCCAATGGGTCGTAATTTGCGACACAGATTCTTTCAATTTTCAAGAACACTGTTTGTTGTGCGGAGATAAATGTAAAGATGTAGATTCGAAGAACCCCGATCGTTATAACGAATACTTCATAATAAGGACACTGAAAATTATTTATCGAAACTTGCAGAAAGATGGATGGTCTAAAGACGTAAGAAAAATAATGTCTTACGCACCTGCTGATCTATGTGCCGTTGAAACAAGCCACCGGCGCCCAACGTGGGGCCATTTGATACCCTGCTAAAACATCAAGGGATTCATATCCTCGAAAAGCATGCCCTCAGAACTTTAGCAGTAAGTATAATCAGGTTGTTTATTTGTTGTTGCAATTCCAAACAAACCTTTAATGTATGAGGGGAAAAAAACATCTGAAATTAATTACCTTACAAACTCGTCATGGGTGTAAATTAGCCTTATACATGCTTGCGTACTTTCCGTGTAGCATGAACCCCCAAAAAGAGGAGCCAACCCACTCAAATGCAACTTTACTGTCAACAAATCAGCTGAGGCTTGCCCTCAATAAGGTTAGATTTTAGACTGACAAATAGAAAAAAAAGGGTTTTATTTTATGCAACACAACTTTATTTCCGTAGGAAAAGAACAGTTTAGAAAGTTGTTGTTATTGCCAACACACAAAGGTGTTGTTATTAATTACAAACTGTGTACTAAACCGGAAAATATTTAGTCCACGTATTTACAAAAAAAACAGAATAGACCCGAGGTGCACCAAGGTTTACATAGGGGGTGAAAGATTAGTGCTGTGTTTTATACGCCACCAAACCAAGGTACTACCGTTACTCCGGTATAGCGTGGAATTCATTCCCCTTCAGACAAGGTTGGACTTTAGCTTGAATAAATTATTGATTTGGTAACTACCACCCGTATTAAACATCCTTAATAACCAAAAATCTAGCCCTTACAAGGGGTCGGTAGCCAAAACAACTGGGTAGGTATTTTATTTTATTCTAAACTTGAGTACTTAGTTGCATTTTAATGGGCATTCGTCATTGTTCCTCTTGGGTTCCTGTCTGCAAAATGAAATGATTACACAGCATACAGTTGAAATAGTCCCCTATCTTAGCCTCCTTGCATACTACTCAATCATGCAAAGCGGCAAATCATGGGTCAGGCAAAGAAGGCCACTAAAAGCGGGTAAAATATGCCTTAATGTTGGTTAAAAATACTGAAAATAATCAGTGAAGAAAACCAACAGCTTAAAATAAAGGACTCACCGGTTTGTATGGGGTCTTGTAGATCCTTCGAGTAATGGATATTCGGGTAGTTTTACTTTTAAGAAAATAGCTTCCTGCTAACACGGCAAAAGAGGCAACCTAGCCTACTAGTGGACATGAAAATCACTTCCAAGTCACTACCAAACGGTTATGAGGAAATATTCTTAGTCAAAATTAGCAAAAATGCTTTTTTTTCCTTTTTGATTCCTAACCAGGGAAAATCAGAAACAGAAAAAGGTTATTGGCAGTTATTTTTCTAATAGCCCATGCTTGCACAGCAAAAATCCCTAGATTTTAGCCTTGACATTGACATTCACTGATTTAAAAAAACAAAAGATCAAAAGATCTTGGGTGGAAATAACGAAAATTCAAACTTGGATGAGTATCCCACAAGGAACACACAAAAGATCAAAGCGAAAAGAGAAATAAATAAACGATGTTTCGCCCTGGGTAACCAGCGTGGGCTCATCAGTAGTTTCACTGGTCACCCTCCACTATACATCATTAAACACCATCATACACTTAGATTTCCAACCTTGAATCACTCACAAATTGATCTTTTTGATCTTTTGTTTTTTTGTTTCTTTTCGGTTGAAGTAACTGATTTGGAGGTTTTTTAACTTCTTTTTTGTTTTAATTGCCTTAGGAGCATAATCCTACTGGTAATATTAACACGCCAGGACGAATTCGTATTAGGTAACTTAGATAAGTAAGTACAAGTGCGGAACGATGCCTATTTGTGAGTGGTTCAAGGTTGGAAATCTAAGTGTATGATGGTGTTTAATGATGTATAGTGGAGGGTGACCAGTGAAACTACTGATGAGCCCACGCTGGTTACCCAGGGCGAAACATCGTTTATTCATTTCTCTTTTCGCTTTGATCTTTTGTGTGTTCCTTGTGGGATACTCATCCAAGTTTGAATTTTCGTTATTTCCACCCAAGATCTTTTGATCTTTAGTTTTTTTGTTTCTTTTCGGTTGAAGTAACTGATTTTTGGAGGTTTTTTAACTTCTTTTTTGTTATTCACTGATTTGTTTACAAAATTTTAGGGGGGATTTTTGGACCAAATAATGGCAGTTTTAGGGTTGTGGGGATATTAAATAGGAGTGAAACATTGTGTACAGATAAATTAAGGATCCTTGATTTTTCTTGTTTGTTTACATATCTTGGGTTCAATGAAGTGTTAATTATTTTATTTTTATTCTGTAATACAGTGTTAAAACCCAACTTTACCGGGGGATTTCTTAAAGTATATGAGAGAGACCATATCATAATGGCCACAGTCGTGAAATTTCAGCATAATTTACACTCAAAACAAGTAACAAATTGTCACAAAACTACAGGATGTCTTTATTGAAATAAGGACAAAGAGAGAAAAATACCTGCAACTAAGGTAAGGTTTTTCTTTTACAATCCTCATTTTCTTACGGTAAGGGTTCTAACAACTTAATTTCCTTACTACAGGCCCAAACTAAAAAGCAATTAATTAGCTAATTCTTACCACCTAAAAAAAATAAATCCATGGTCGATTGACCCGTAACAAACCCCCCTTTTACCAAAGAAAAAATTTTCATCGGAAAATTTTCCTAAAGAAAATAAAGAGAATCTAAAATAACACTCCTAAAGACTATCGAACTACATTCTTATTAAACTACCAATCTTAAAACTACTAATGCTAACTTTCGGTTAAAAACAAACAAACTAGGCTTCACGCCAACTGTTCTCTGACAACTCGAAAGAACATATTACTTTTTTTTTACTGAAAATAAATCTATCAATCTGATCTGCAAGCACAAACTTATATATTCAATCGAAAGTAGAAAAAAAATCGGATATAGATTCCTGAGCTTTTAACCAAGCACAACTATAACATAGAGTAGTTTTTCCAAGACTATTCAGCTCCAAATACTCAAATCTTGACTACAAAATATGTACAGACACGTTGCCATGACTTTGAAGGACGTTGACGGAAAAAAAATCACAATCGGAAAAAGAAGTCTTGATCGGGTAAAGGTCGCCATCCGGGTAGGATAATCTAAATTTCGTCACCATCGTCTGGATGGAGATTTAAGTCCTTTGCAGCCCAAACTCCGCGTGATTTGCCAGAGTCGTCCACTAACTCGTACGACCACGGAGAGAGTACTTTCTTAACTTTAAAGGGACCTTCGAAACTTGGGGCTAGTTTCGCCATAAAGTTTTTGTTGGCATTTGATAAATAAAAAGTTCGTTTCCAGACCTTCTGTCCAACATCGAAGCGATCAGTTCTACGGCGTAGATTGTTTTTTCATACGCAATTTTTAACAGAAGGATTTGGTGGTTTGTCGCCAGTAAATAGTAATTCACGTCCAAAGATAATGAAATTTGGGATGAGGCCGGTTGCTTCATGTTTGGCGGAGCGAGTTGCCACAGCTAATTGTGCCAAGAGTTTATCCCAGTTCTTTTGGTGTTCTTTGACGTACGCTGATAACATGGTTCGTAGAAATCTATGAGGTCAAGGTTGGCCTGTGGGTGATAGGTGGAGATAAACTTAAGAGTTACTTGGTATTTATTCGCCAGTTGCTTAGGTTTTGGACTCTTCTTAAACTGTACACCGTTATCAGTTATGATTCGCTCGAGCACACCAAACAACAGGAAAACCTGATTCTCTATTATGTGACAAACTGCTTCAGCCGTAGCTTTGCGCAGGGGCATTTTACCAATTGGTGCAAGTCAATGCTAATTATCTCCCAGGGTCTTTTAGCAGTTGGAGTTTGGCTCAACATTAAGCCGGCCGGACGTTTCTTTTAGGGCTTAGTTTCGAAACAAAACAAACATTTTCCCACATATCGAGATACCGAGATGTCCACACGTGGGCGGGTCATGGTGTTCCTTGATAATTTGTGAACGTTCTTCCCGGGGGATAACCTCGCGCCACTCATCTCCAGGATGGAAAAGATCGGGATACGCCAACTCAACATGTTTGAAAAGACGCTCTTGATGCATTTGCCATAGAGGATAACGATCGGGATGATTCGAGACGTTATTTAGTAAGTTCGTGTACCACAAATCTGTACCAGTATATGACTCAAGTTCTTCTTGGTGGGCGTCCTCTTCTGTAACATTTATTAGATCTAGTACTGGCACAGATCGGGACAAAAGGTCAGGAGACACGTGATCCTTGCCTGGCCGATGTATAACGTCAAAGTCGTACTGTTGTAAGCGTACCAACCAACGGGCAATCCTGCCGACGGGGTCTTTGATGTTGTGTAGCCACTTCAGGCTATAGTGATCTGTAAGACGTTCCAAAGCCCAAATAACGGCTAGCGCCTCTTTTTCGGTGGTGCTAAACTTACGTTCTTGTTTGGTGAGCGAACGACTCAGATAGCAAATAAATCTTTCCGACCCTTCGTCGTCGTTCTGAGTTAATACCGCTCCGAGACCGAAGTCAGACGCGTCCGTTAGAACAAAGAAAAGGCTTTTGAAAGTTGGGTTGCGTGAAAACCGGGGCAGAGATCAAGTTCTTTTTGATAGTTTGAAAGGCCTTTTCGCAGGAGTCATCCCATACGAATAACTTGTTTTTGCGTAGTAGAGCGGTCAAGGGTGCAACGGTTGTCGAGTAATTCTCCACAAAACGCCTGTACCACCCTGCTACACCGAGCAAAGACCGAACTTCTTTCACAGTTTTAGGCCGTGGGAGTTAATCCAAAGCCTCTACCTTTGATGGATCAACCATCAAACCATTGGAATTAACCACGTAACCTAAATAATGAAGTTCCGGTTTACAAATGTGACACTTGTCACGACTTAAAGAAAGACCGGCGGAGATTAATCTTTCGAGGACTTCCTTCAAAATACGAAAATGCTCGTGGTAGGAAGAGGTGCAAATCACTATGTCGTCCAAATAGACCCACACATAGGATTCTAGCCCATTAAAAAGTGTGTCTACTAGCCTTTGCTAGGTCGCGGGAGCCGAGTGCAGACCAAAAGGCATTCTTGTAAACTGAAAAAGCCCAAGATTGGGTACGATAAATGCAGTCAACGGTCTCGACTCCCGCGCTACTGGTATTTGCCAGTAGGCAGACTTAATGTCCAGAGTCGACAGAAAATGAGTGTCTTTTAGCTTAGTAAGGGTGGCTTCTACAAATGGAATCAGGTATTCATCTGATAGACTATTTTTATTCAAAATACGATAATAATTATAAAATCGATAATTCATGGCTTCATCCGGGCTAGTGCGTTTTTTGATCAGCACAATTGGGGAGGCCCACGAAGATCTGGAGGGTTCTACAATACCGTCCTTCAGCATCTTGTCTAACTCTTCGTTAACATGCTTCTGAACAGCGGGGGAAATAAGGTAGTATCTCTGCTTAATGGGGGGAGACTCCAGGTTTAAGTTGAATGGTATGCTCCACTAAGGAGGTACATCCAAGTTTGTCGCCCATTCTTCAAAAGCTGAATCAACCAGTTCGTTAATCCCATGACGTTGCTCTTCAGTAAGTAGCTCGTAAGACGGAATAGCCGTAATCGTGGGATGGGACTCTTAACTGGATCGAAACGACCACTCACCAGCAAAAAAATCCGGAATAATTCCCATTTTTATCCAGAATTCTGTTCCCAGAATTAGGGAGTGAGGGAGAGTCGGTATTACCATAACACTAAAAACTTTGACTTTGTCCCTCAGTTGTATAGGAACTTTAAACGTACCTACACACGACACAGCTTCACCGTTGGCGATCGTACAGCTCTTTGAACCACTCTTCTTTAATGGACAGTGAGACCTCAAAAAATCCGAGCCTGGACCGCCAAGAAAAACTCCAGAGGCTCCAGAATCCAACAATGTCAAAAAGCAGTGATCATACAATTTAACTTGTAAATATGGCCGCTGATCATGTCGAGCGTGTGCTAGCACAAAGTCCAAAATTGGTTTGAACTGCAAAGCTTGAGTCGTCTTTAAATCTTCGGAAACGTCCCGACTCACTGAGAAATGACGTCGTGACGCCCACATCTAAAACAGAACTTAGTTCTTGGTTTGTCGCATTTTCTAAATTTATGTGTAAGGCTCTGACAGTTCCAATACCCTGGTATAATCGTTTCGCCAGCTTCTGCCGGAGTAGAGCCAAGAGCATCCCCTGTGGGGGTAAAAGAAGCCGCCCTGACCGCCGATATTTGCGGACGATCGTTAGAAGATGCTGAAGACGTGGGACGTCGATAGGCGAGAGCGGGCTCAAGTAGGTTTTTGTAGTTAGTGGGAGGTAGTTGGAAATTTTGCGTTCTCGCGTAGTTTCCTCAATCATTCGACATAGGTACGACAAATTATCTACTGAATTTACTTGGTGTAGTGCCAGTTGATTTTGAATGTGTGGTAAAAGGTTTTGTCGGATGATTGCCAACCTTTCTGACTCGGGAAGTTTCTTAGAAAGATTGTCAAACAAGTTTTTTAGTGCGTCTATAAATGTGGCTACTTTTTCTTTTGCGCCTTGTGTCCGATTTCTTATTTCATGCCATAAATCATTCTCATAATTAAAGGACAAGAAGTGTAGTCTTAAACGGTTGGCTAAATCATCCCAGTCTGCAAAAGAATTAATACGCCAGAAGTTCTTCGCTTCTCCAGTTAGGATTTCTGACGCTGACTTAAAAAGAAGTTCTTTTGAAACACCTCTTGACCCCAACTTCTTCCACGCGCCTTAGGAAATTAATCACGCTTGATTGTCCATCGAAGCTCAACCGTGTCTTAGTTACATCCCAGTAGCCTGTTGTTGAAGTCGGAAATATTAGTGAACTGGATGCCACTGATATATTTGTAGAGCTCACGCTTGTGCTTCTTAATAGGGACACCAAGTCTGCTAGCGACAACGTCACTGTCTAAGTACTGAGGCTATAATTCTGAGTGGTAGCAACCACCGGAACGGGACCAGGACACGCTGCATTCGACGTCGGTTGTGCCGATTGCGTGGGGTATGTTGTAGGTACATTGTTGGCCGGAGGTGCATTATTTAAAGTTCGTCCCTGGTTTAAAGTTTGCCCCTGTTATTCGAAGTTCGCACCTCATTTAAAGTTTGTACATTATGCCGGGGTTGTGCATTATTTGAACTTACGTGTTCGGGAGGTGGATAGTACACGGTGGATGAAAATGGGTGCGCCACCTCTTGATTTAAGTATTCCTGAAAGTGTGCGTACCTATTTGCGGCTTGGTGTTGAATATCATAGGTTTGATTCAGTTAGTCGTTAGAACCGTATTTAGTAGGGTTGGATTCGGGCTCATATTCCAATACGCGTCACGCCGGTTGGGTCCTCGCGGGGGCTCGAGCCGTTTGAGGCCAATCGAATGTACCTACTCCGAGGGCCGGTTGTAGACGAGCATCCTGGATCTGGAACGCAGGAGGTGGTTGTATGATATCGTTACTATTATTGTGATCTGGGATCCGATCCGGCATCTGATTAGTTGGGTTAAGGTTTATGGGCTGCTGTAAAACCAACCATAGCTCCATTAACCATATGGACTTCTCTGTTAAAGCGGTTGTTAGATGGTCCACCTGACGAATTCGCTGGCGGAATTTCCAAAGTAGAGCCAGCTTCTTCTACGACTGGCTCCTACACAGATTTAAGACGCAGTCTTAGAAACGCACTCAAGGCAGCACTGGATCCCGATGCAGAATTGCAAATTTGCCATACTAAACTGATTGAGGCTACGTACGATGTAGAAAATTTTAATTCAGAAAATGCGGCCAACGAAAATCAACGAATTTCTACCCGATTGTTACATATTTATGGAAGATTATCTAGAATTCCAAAACTACGGGACGTCTCTCAAACACAGCGTAAAAGCTTGATAGGGCGTACGCAGGCTCTTATGGCACGACTAGCTGAAATCATAGAATACAGTATGTCTAGATACCCAGGCTTGGTTCCCCTACGTCCTAATGCTTCAGACACTGAAGATAGCGACGGGGATAATTTGGCTAACCAAGATGGTGGTAACTTGGGCATACTTCAGGAAACAAGCGCTACTGCGCACCGAAGTATCTGCGAAGCCGCCATTAGAGGAAGTCAACTACAACAAAGTGGGGATTGTTCGGGCCATAGAGTTTATAGAGAGACAGTTACGTCCCTACCCACCTCCGTGGATAGAAATCTATGTCCACTAAGTCAGGAGCTAGTTCAAGGACGGGTTTCATATTATGAGAGACAACGGCAATTTGGCCCAACGGATTTCCCGGAGACCGAGACACGAACAGTTCAAAGAAGATTATTGGAGATACCAGCACTAGACGTTCCCCCGACTAACTTCCATAATGAACCTGTGTCGTCCCATACGCCCATACAAGATATTCAGGAGAACCTGATGGAACCAGGGGCTCCACCGCATCAAATTCCTAGGCCACGTACCGGCGGCGACGCGGTACAAAACCCTGCTGGACCGACATCAATGGCTTTGGAAATTCCGCCAGCGAATTCGTCAGGTGAGCCATCTAACAACCGCTTTAACAGAGAACTCCATCCTACGGTTCATTTTTCTCAGAACCTACAGAACCTTGATATGGTTAATGGAGCTATGGTTTTACAGCAGCCCACAAACCTTAACCCAACTAATTAGATGCCGGATCGGATCCATACAACCACCTCCTGCGTTCCAGATCCAGGATGCTCGTCTAGAACCGGCCCTCGGAGTAGGTACATTCGATAGGCCTCAAACGCCTCGTTTGGGGCCTATCGAGAGAATATGAGCCCGAATCCAACCCTGCTAGATACGGTTCTAACGACTGGCTGAATCAAACCTATCATATTCAACACCAAGCCGCAAATAGGTACACACACTTTCAGGAAGACATAAATGAAGCGGTGGCGCACCTATTTTCATCCATCGTGTACTATCCAGCTACCTAACACGTAAGTTCAAATAATGCACAACCCCGGCATAATGTAAAAACTTTAAATGAGGTGCGAACTTCGAATAACAGGGACAAACTTTAAACCAGGGACGAATTTTAAATAATGCACCTCCGGCCAACAATGTGCCTACAACATACCCCACGCAATCGGCACAACCGACGTCGAATGCAGCGTGTCCTGGTCCCGTTCCGGTGGTTGCTACCACTCAGAATTATAGCCTCAGTACTCAGACAGTGACGTTGTCGCTAGCAGACTTGGTGTCCCTATTAAGAAGCACAAGCGTGAGCTCTACAAATATACCAGTGGCATCCAGTTCACTAATATTTCCGACTTCAACAACAGGCTACTGGGATGTAACTAAGACACGGTTGAGCTTCGATGGACAATCAAGCGTGATTAATTTCCTAAGGCGCGTGGAAGAAGTTAGGGGTCAAGAGGTGTTTCGAAAGAACTTCTATCAGAAATCCTAACTGGAGAAGCGAAGAACTTCTGGCGTACTAATTCTTTTGCGGACTGGGATAATTTAGCCAACCGTTTAAGACTACGCTTCTTGTCCTTTGATTATGAGAATGATTTATGACATAAAATAAGAAATCGGACACAAGGCGCAAAAGAAAAAGTAGCCACATTTATAGACGCACTAGAAAACTTGCTTGACAATCTTTCTAAGAAACCTCCCGAGTCAGAAAGGTTGGCAATCATCCGACAAAACCTTTTACCACACATTCAAAATCAACTGGCACTACACCAAGTAAATTCAGTAGATAATTTGTCGTACCTATGTCGAATGATTGAGGAAACTACGCGAGAACGCAAAATTTCCAACTACCTCCCACTAACTACAAAAACCTACTTGAGCCCGCTCTCGCCTATCGACGTCCCACGTCTTCAGCATCTTCTAACGATCGTCCGCAAATATCGGCGGTCAGGGCGGCTTCTTTTACCCCCACAGGGGATGCTCTTGGCTCTACTCCGGCAGAAGCTGGCGAAACGATTATACCAGGGTATTGGAACTGTCAGAGCCTTACACATAAATTTAGAAAATGCGACAAACCAAGAACTAAGTTCTGTTTTAGATGTGGGCGTCACGACGTCATTTCTCAGTGAGTCGGGACGTTTCCGAAGATTTAAAGACGACTCAAGCTTTGCAGTTTAAACCAATTTTGGACTTTGTACTAGTACACGCTCGACATGATCAGCGGCCATATTTACAAGTTAAATTGCATGGTCACAGCTTTTTGGCTTTGTTGGATTCTGGAGCCTCTGGAGTTTTTCTTGGCGGTCCAGGCTGGGATGTTTTGAGATCTCACTGTCCATTAAAGAAGAGTGGTCCAAAGAGTTGTACGATCGCAAACGGTGAAGCTGTGTCGTGTGTAGGTACGTTTGAAGTTCCTATACAACTGAGGGACAAAGTCAAAGTTTTTAGTGTTATGGTAACACCGACTCTCCCCCACTGCCTAATTCTGGAAACAGAATTCTGGATAAAAATGGGAATTATTCCGGATTTGTTTGCTGGTGAGTGGACGTTTCGATCCTGTTCAGAGTCCCATCCCACGATTACAGCAATTCAGTCTTACGAGCTACTTACTGAAGTGCAACGCCATGGGATTGACGAACTGGTTGATTCAGCTTTTGCTAGAATGGGCGACAGACCCGGAGTCTCCCCGATTAAGCAGAGATACTACCTTATTTCCCCCGCTGTTCAGAAGCATGTTAACGAAGAGATAGACAAGATGCTGAAGGACGGTATTGTAGAACCCTCCAGATCTTTATGGGCCTCCCCAATTGTGCTGATCAAAAAACGCACTAGCCCGGATGAACCCATGAAATATCGATTTTGTATTGATTATCGTATTTTGAATAGAAATAGTCTACCAGATGCATACCCGATTCCATTTGTAGAAGCCACCCTTACTAAGCTAAAAGACGCTCATTTTCTGTCGACTCTGGACATTAAATCTGCCTACTGGCAAATACCAGTAGCGCGGGAGTCGAGACCGTTGACTGCATTTACCGTACCCAATCGTGGGCTTTTTCAGTTTACAAGAATGTCTTTTGGTCTGCACTCGGCTCCCGCGACCTGGCAAAGGCTAGTAGACACACTTTTTAATGGACTAGAACCCTATGTGTGGGTCTATTTGGACGACATAGTGATTTGCACCTCTTCCTACGACGAGCATTTTCGTATTTTGAAGGAAGTCCTCGAAAGATTAATCTCCGCCGGTCTTTTTTAAGTCATGACAAGTGTCACATTTGTAAACCGGAACGTCGTTATTTAGGCTACGTGGTTAATTCCAATGGTTTGATGGTTGATCCATCAAAGGTAGAGGCTTTGGTTCAACTCCCACGGCCTAAAACTGTGAAAGAAGTTCGGTCTTTGCTCGGTGTAGCAGGGTGGTACAGGAGGTTTGTGGATAATTACTCGACAACCGTTGCACCCTTGACCGCTCTACTACGCAAAAATAAGTTATTCGTATGGAATGACTCCTACGAAAAGGCCTTTCAAACTATCAAAAAGAACTTGATCTCTGCCCCGGTTTTCACGTAACCCAACTTTGAAAAGCCTTTTTTTGTTTAAACGGACGCGTCTTACTTCGGTCTCGGAGCGGTGTTAACTCAGAACGAAGAACGAAGGGTCGGAAAGAGTTATTTGCTATCTGAGTCGTTCGCTCACCAAACAAGAACGTAAGTTAAGCGCCACCGAAAAAGAGGCGCTAGCCGTTATTTGGAGGGCACAAAATTTAGCGTAATTACAGATCACTATAGCCTGAAGTGGCTACACAACGTCAAAGACCCCGTCGTCAGGATTGCCCATTGTTTGGTACGCTAACAACAGTACGACTTTGACGTTATACATCGGCCAGGCAAGGATCACGTGACTCCTGACCTATTGTCCCGATCTGTGCCAGTACTAGATCTAATAAATGTTACAGAAGAGGACGCCCACCAAGAAGAACTTGAGTCATATACTGGTATAGATTTGTGGTACACGAACTTACTAAATAACGTTTCGAATCATCCCGATCGTTATCCTCTATAGCAAATTCATAAAGGGCGTCTTTTCAAACATGTTGAGTTGGCGTATCCCGATCTTTCTCATCCTGGAGATGAGTGGCGCGAAGTTATCCCCCGGGAAGAACGTTCACAAATTATCAAGGAACACCATGACCCGCCCACGTGTGGACATCTCGGTATCACCAAAACATTGACCCGTATTCAGACGAAATTCTATTGGCCCAAGATGAAAATGAAAAAAAATCACATGGCTAGATATGTGGGAAAATGTTTGTTTTGTTTCGAGACTAAGCCCTAAAAGAAACGTCCGGCCGGCTTAATGTTGAGCCAAACTCCAACTGCTAAAAGACCCTGGGAGGTAATTAGCATTGACTTGTACCAATTGGTAAAATCTTGTTTTGTCTGTCTTGGATGTGTTTAGTAAGTTTGTCATATTTTTTACCCTGCGCAAAGCTACGGCTGAAGCAGTTTGTCGCATAATAGAGGATCAGGTTTTCATGATGTTTGGTGTGCCCGAACGAATCATAACTGATAACGGTGTACAGTTTAAGAAGAGTCCAAAACTTAAGCAACTGGCGAATAAATACCAAGTAACTCTTAAGTTTGTCTCCACCTATCACACACAGGACAACCCTGTGGAAAGACCTCATAGAGTTCTAGGAACCATGTTATCAGTGTAAGTCAAAGAACACCAAAAGAACTGGGATAAACTCTTGGCACATTTAGCGGCGGCAATTCGTTCCGCCAAACATGAAGCAACCGGCCTCACCCCAAATTTCATTACCTTTGGACGTGAATTACTATTTACTGGCGACAAACGACCAAATCCTTCTGACGCTGTGACGACCGACCCGATCGCTCGAGTATTGGCTAGATCTGATGCATTATCGAAGCTGTTTGAAGATGTTCAACAAAAGTTAAAAATTGCGTATGAAAAAACAATCTACGCCGTAGAAGTGATCGCTTCGATGTTGGACAGAAGGTCTGGAAACGAACTTTTTATTTATCAAATGCCAATAAAAACTTCATGGCGAAATTAGCCCCAAGTTTCGAAGGTCACTTTAAAGTTAAGAAAGTACTCTCTCCGTGGTCGTACGAGTTAGTGAAAGACTCTGGCAAATCACGTGGAGTTTGGGCTGCAAAGGACTTAAAGCCCCATCCAGACGATGATGTCGAAATTTAGATTGTCCTATCCGGATGGCGACCTTTACCCGATCAAGACTTTTTTTCCCGATTGTGATTTCTTTTCCGTCAACGTCCTTCAAAGTCATGGCAACGTGTCTGTACATATTTTGTAGTCAAGATTTGAGTATTTGGAGCTCAATAGTCTTGGAAAAACTACTCTATGTTATAGTTGTGCTTGATTAAAGGCTCAGGAATCTATATCCGATTTTTGTTCTACTTTGGATTGAATATATAAGTTTTTGCTTGAAGATCAGATTGATCGATTTATTTTGAGTCAAAAAAAAGTAATATGTTCTTTATATTGTCAGAGAACAGTTAACGTGAAGCCTAATTTGTTTGTTTTTAACCGAAAGTTAGCATTAGTAGTTTTAAGATTGGTAGTTTAATAAGAATGTAGTTCGGTAGTCTTTAGGAGTGTTATTTTAAATTCTCTTTATTTTGTTTAGAAAAATTTTCCTATGAAAATTTTCTCTTTGGTAAGAGGGGAGTTTGTTACGCGTCAATCGACCATGGATTTTTTAGGTGGTAGGAATTAGCTAATTAATTGCTTTTTAGTTTGGGCCTGTGGTAAGGAAATTTAGTTGTTAGAACCCTTACCGTAAGAAAATGAGGATTGTAAAAGACAAACCTTACCTTAGTTGCAGGTATTTTTCTCCCTTTGTCCTTATTTCAATAGAGACATCCTGTAGTTTTGTGACAATTTGTTACTTGTTTTGAGTGTAAATTATGCTGAAATTTCACGACTGTGACCATTATAATATGGTCTCTCTCATATACTTTAAGCAATCCCCCGGTAAAGTTGGGTTTTAATACTGTATTACAGAATAAAGATAAAAGATCTAACACTTTATTGAACCCAAGATATGTAAACAAACAAGAAAATTTCGTCGATACCAAAAGCTTTATGACCACTGTCCACAAACTCAGTGGTCCTTAATTTATCTGTACACAATGTTTCACTCCTATTTAATATCCTCACAACCCAACTGCCATTATTCGGTCCAAAAATCCCCCCTAAAATTTTGTAAACAAATCAGTGAATGTCAATGTCAAAGCTAAAATCTAGGGATTTTTGCTGTGCAAGCATGGGCTAATAGAAAAATAACTGCCAATAACCTTTTTCTGTTTATGATTTTCCCTGGTTGGGAATAAAAAACGAAAAAAAAACAGCATTTTTGCTAATTTTTACTAAGAATATTTCCTCATAACCGTTTGGTAGTGACTTGGACGTGATTTTCACTAGTAGGCTTGGTTGCCTCTTTTGCCGTGTTAGCAGGAAGCTATTTTCTTAAAAGTAAGACTACCCGAATATCCATTATTCAAAGGATCTACAAGGCCCCATACAAACCGGTGAGTCCTTTATTTTAAGCTGTTGATTTTCTTCACTAATTATTTTCAGTATTTTTATCCAACATTAAGGCATATTTTACCCGCTTTTAGTGGCCTTCTTTCAACAGTATGCTGTGTACCCATTTCATTTTGCAGACAGGAACCCAAGATGACCAATGACGAAGGCCCATTAAAGTGCAGCTAAGTACTCAAGTTCAGAGTGAAATAAAATACCTACCCAGTTGTTTTGGCTACCGACCCCTTGTAAAGGCTAGATTTTTGGTTAAGGATGTTTAATACGGTTGGTACTTACCAAATCAATAATTTATTCAAGCTAAAGTCCAACCCCGTCTGAAGGGGAATGAATTCAAAACGGTAGTACCTTGGTTTGGTGGCGTATAAAACTACCATAATTTCACCAACTTAGCACTAATCTATCACCGCCTATGTAAACCTTGGTGCACCTCGGGTCTATTCTGTTTTTATTTGTAAATATGTGGGCTAAATATTTTCCGGTTTAGTACCCAGTTTGTAATTAATAACAACACCTTTGTGTGTCCGCAATAACAACAACCTTCTAAACTGTTCTTTTCCTACGGAAATAAAGTTGTGTTGCATAAAATAAAACCCTTTTTTTCTATTTTTTAGTCTAAAATCTAACCTTATTGAGGGCAAGCCTCAGCTGATTTGTTGACAGTAAAGGTGCATTCGAGTGGGTTGGCTTGGCCCCTTTTTGGGGGTTCATGCGACATGGAAAGTACGCAAGCAGGTATAAGGCTAATTTACACCCATGACGAATTTGTAAGGTAATTAATTTCAGATATTTATTTTTCCCCTCATGCATTAAAGGTTTGTTTGGGATTGCAACAACAAATAAACAACCTGATTCTACTCACTGCTAAAGTTCTGAGGGCATGCTTCTCGAGGATATGAATCTCTTGATGTTTTAGCAGGGTATGAGATTCAATAGTGAACGATATATTGAAATCCTTGAAAACGTTATGCTGCCATCTGTACAGGCTTTACATGAAAATAAACTTCATGTATCAGCAGGACAACTGTCCAGTACACACGGCTAATGTTGTTCGCCAATGGTTTCAGAATAATAATATAGAAACACTTCCTTGGCCAGCCGACAGCCCTGACCTTAACCTAATGGAAAATATATGAGGTCGAATCTTTAAAATTATACACCAAAGGAATTGGAGACCACGAAATGCTGAAGAGTTAAGCGATGCTATTTATGGCGCATTGGATCAGCTCTCAGAAGACCATCAGTATTTTCAAAATTTAACCTTTTCAATGCCCAGACATTTGCAGCTTGTAATAGAGAAAAATGGTGGTCCTTTTAAATACTAAATTATTTATTTTAGTTCTTTTTTAAGTTAAAATAATTAGTATTAAGTTTACCATCGTTTTTGTCCCAATCCAAGTTTCCTATTCGTCGAATTGTTTTAAATCCAGCGCTGTTTCCATCGTATTATTGTTATTTTATCAACTCCAAAATGAGTTACCGCCCTCTTTATAATACAGCCTTCGTCCGTTACTCGAGTGATAATTTTATATTGTTCAATAAAGACTTTACTAAAATATTATTTTTGCTGATTTTTTAGTATTATGCAAAATTTAATATAAAAATAAGGTTGCCTTTAAGTAAAAAAATATTTTCAGTTTTAGAGACCTTTTTAAAACAATATGACAAATTGTCGCACTATTGAAGTTTTTAGGCATTTTAGCTGGTAGTCCGTATATATTATAAACTTTTAGAAAGGTCAATTTGTGACTGCATGTATGCGTTTTTTTTTTTAAATCAAGTGTACTTTATGGAGGTCACCTCGGGAAAAAGACCCTTTTACAAAAACTTCAAACACATTTTGGAGAAGAACTAGTTATACTATCTGTTTCTGGGTTTTCAAACATAGTTTAGGAAATGTTGCCCCATATCTTTGGTCAAAGTTTAAAAAGAAGACAACCTACTTGCAGATGCTATTCGGACAGAAAATATTGAGTTTAACAAGTCAAACTATTACTTAGGAATAAATAAAGAGTATGTATATAAAAAAAATGTAGCCAAAACTTTTGAAATTTTTCAAAAAATTGACAATTTCTGAGTTACTTCAGGTAGCCTTGTCTAATTTAATTCAGTTTTCTATTAGGAAAACTACTAATTGCCCGTAATTTCTTTACGTCATTTCAATCATTTCATTATGAGAGTATTACGGCCTTGGAATCAGTGGAAAGGCAAATTAGCCCATATTATGGTATTTGTACATATTAAAAATGATATTCTAAAATTATTTTATTCGCTATATGTTTAAGCAAATATTTAGGCACCTATTTATTCCAGATACTTTTGGACCAATTGGGATCTTTTAAGATAATGACTTATTATGATGAATAATAAATGTTTAAATCATTTGTCGCATGTTTTTATAGTACTAATCATATCTATAGAGGTACTTCAGATTATGATGGCTTGTCTCCAGTCATTGGTGATAATTATGATGCTATCATTAGTTCGCCAAATGGCTTGCAACAAACGCACAGCATGGGAATTATTTTAACTAAATTAAAAAAAAAATAACGCAACAATGATGATGAGGCTACTGTAGTCTTGATACCTAAAATACCTGAACCCGACGTGCCTATTTCAAGATATGACGGACCAAAAAAAGTACTTATGTCTCCAGTTGAGTCAGAAAGTATGTCATGAATATAATTGTTCATGTATTAAAACAATACCTCATAGAAACGTAGTCACACACCTGCACATCGACGCACACTATGTCATAAGATAAACCGCTGACTCAACGAGATTTCGGATATAAATAGGTTCGCCGAAATCTTCATACACACACGCTGTTTTAAGCGGTCACCCCCAGTAGGCATCGGTCCCTATTTTATTATGGTCCATTTAATTATTATCCTATGGTGAATGTAATTATTTAATGACCGCTTAAAATAAACGTCATCCCAATTACTCAAGGTCAATTCTTATTTACCGAGCCCTCCGAAACGGCACTTTATCTGTCACTATCCAAAGAGGCCAAAGTAGCCCAAGTCATGTCCCCCACGTGACATATGGTGGAGGTACGCTATTTCGTCCTTAAATATTATCGTCCTATAATATTTACATCTCGTAAGCCAAGCGACACATTCAATTTATATGGCCATAACAGCATTATTAATTACCCCTTATACATAACAATTTCTGGAAAAAAAATCAAATAAAATTGTCTAGTACCAGTTTGCGCGAGAGTAAGTTTCTATACGCATTGCGTTTATTAGAGCCGTTGAGGCTACAAAAGTTACTTCGAGTCCGTTGTTTTGGCAAAATCTATGCCAAAGAAAAAATAAGAGTCACCCCTTATATGCCATTTGTGCTACTGCACACAAAATTCTGAGCATCAGTAAAGTACAAGTCAAAACGCACAATTATTGTTATATAAAAGAAGACTGGCTACCAGAAGTACAGAAAAAAGCAAGCGGTAACATATAGTCCGCATCGCTAGCCATAACATCGTCATACGCGCAATCAACAACGCTCGACCTACATTCAGCACAAGCGTTCCACACCACCGCATAGTGCCACGAATGAAAAGTCTGCCGACCACGTGCAGTACGTCGCATTCCAATACCAGACACAGTACTTTACGCAGCGAACACTCGGTGACGAGGTTTACGGTGCATTAGCCTAACCAACCACAGCACAGATGTCTCATAGAAGTTCTACTCAAGTCAAGAAGAAAAATCTCAAGCTCTTTTTTGTTACGGCTGAACTGAGTAACCTGTAGCATAAAGAGTACTTATACGTCTAGAGAGATTAAAATCAAGATTGACGAAAGATTTGTATTAACAAAAAGAAGAGCAAATCTATAGTTGGTTTTTTCACGTCAATTGAATAACAACTAGACCTACTTCACCGCCGAGACTAACTTGCTGCATTCCGTAACCAGCACCATGCGGCAAAGCGAGTAAGAAGACCGTCAACTTACTAAATGGTTCAGACGCGAATAAGATTTCATCTTAGAGAGGACTTAGCAAAGAATAACACAGGGGAAGATTAAGCAGATTCCACCAGAAGGGGAAAATAAATTCTGGTCAGGTATATTTTTCTTTTCTCAAAATTTATTGTATATTTTTTTTTCTCAAAATTTATTGTATTTTTTTTTTGACAAAAATTAATTGAAATTTTTTTTTAGGGTAGTCAATTTACGACAGCATGAAAGCCTGTTGTGCTCAATTATGCATTATCCATCACCCTGACTTGATACCGTATAGGGACAAGGCGCAAAGGGGTCCATAGGTTTAAAATATAAATTAACAGAGATTTATTTATAATGTCAATTTTTTTTGCATTAACCCGCATACAACTTACAAAAATCGCCACTGGCATAATGTTTTCTATTAGGAAAACTACTAATTGCCCGTAATTTCTTTACGTCATGAGAGTATTACGGATTTGGAATCAGTGGAAAGGCAAATTAGCCCATATTATGGTTATTGTACATATTAAAAATGATATTTTAAAATTATTTTATTCGCTATATGTTTAAGCAAATATTTAGGCACCTATTTATTCCAGATACTTTTAAGATAACTACATCCTTCATGACCAGACAGAAACCCTGATGGAGATGAACGAGCCACCACTCCGGAAGACCATTCACAAAAGCAGTTACAAGTCATAAAAATTTAAGAACAAGATGGACGCCGGATCCGGTTATTTCTCCTCAATCACCGACCACCATATGTCACATGGGGGCCGTGACTTGGGCTATTTTGGCCTCTTTAGATAGTGACAGATAAAGTGCGGTTTCAGCGGACTCGGAAAATAAGAATTGACCCTGAATAATTGGGTTGACGTTTATTTTAAGCGGACATGAAATAATTTCATTCACCCTAGGATAATAATTAAATGGACCATAATAAAATAGTGCCCGATGCGTGGGTGCAGGGCGTTGTGGCTTTTGATAGCGTAGTGCGGGAGGAGGGGTCCTCGACGACTTCTTTTCAGAATGCCATGAGAACTGAACCAAACTCATTGAAACAGGTTGCTTGCTCGTTAGCCAATAAGCTTCTTGTAACAGATTGCTTATTGGGTTTGACCACTTGAAACAGTGTGTGGCCCCTTCTAGCTTTAACCCCAGTCGACTTCTTGAAACTGGGGGTGTCCGCTTAAAACAGCGTGTGTCTATGAAGATTTCGGCGAACCTATTTATATCCGAAATCTCGTCGTCAGCGGTTTATCTTATGACGTAGTGTGCGTCGATGTGCAGGTGTGTGACTACGTTTTTATGAGGTATTGTTTTAATACATGAATAATTATATTCATGACAATACCATCATTGAAAAAACTAGCATTCTTGGCTTGTCAGCAAATATCTGTAAAAGAAGCTAGAGAAAAAGATCTGGTGTTTTTTACTGCTATAACCGGTCCTAAAAATAAGCAAACAGTAATTCCTTAGTTGTGAAGGCGCCAACTACAAACCGGTGTGTGCTAAACCGAAAATTGATCAATTTGCTCCACGTTTTCTTACCGGTGTGTTGGAGACGCGGGCGCGCCTGTTTTCATCTAACCAACTTTGGAGCACTGCTATCTGGCATACAAAGGTCAATTCATTCAGTAAAAGTAACTAAAAAGAGTTTCGTAAAGTTTCTAATAGTTTTGTTTGACCATTCTGCGCAATGAAAAGGAACAAATTGTATGAATATTCCTCGATATTTTATCGTCGCAGAAGGCTTTAGCTAGCATTAGCTGTACTGGATCAAAATGCTCGAGAAAATGTGTCATGTTCTAAAGACACTAAAATGGAGATAAGAGAGGACATAACTCAACAGGAGATAATTGGTACCCTAATTTAAAATAGACTGTTTTTGGCAGAGTACTGATGATCTATATTATCATTAGTGAGATGTCACTGACCTGGGGTTAGGTTAGTCCATAAGGAATGTTATATAAAAAATCAAAAAGGGCAGGAAATTTGGTGGTAATTCTGAGGTTGATTCTATCAATCTAAGAGTTGCCATTTTTTTAAAGTGATCAAAAGTAGTGACAGCCATATTGACAATGACAATGATTATGGTGATAATGATGGTGTCTTAGATGTGAGATCGGATGTTAGTGTAGATTCTGAACCTGACATGCCCGAGGATAATCCTGAAAATTGTTGTAGTTGGAAACTATCCTACCGCCCAACAAATTGGGCAAAGACTGAAAGAATTTCTACCAGGTTAAGGATGTTCTGGTAACAAGATTCTACATACACCAGCGTTGAGCACGCTACTGGCAGGACTTACTGAATCTGGCATTCCAGGATCACCCAAAGACCCCAGGACTTTCCACTCGTTCATATCTTTGATATGTTTTAATTAATGTTTTTTTGTTTATAAATTTATGTTAAATCAAAAAATATGCTTTTATTTAAAAAATCTCTTTTATTGACTTCTATCCTCCATCTAACGAGTGTTCAAACATTATACATTAGGTAAAAATTGAGGCGTGTTCGCGTCTTTTAAGTTAGGGGATCCGGTCAAAACACAGTTAAGTAGTTAAAACTGTCGAGACACGGGACATTGTATGCTAATTTGTAAACAAACATTAAAAATATTTTTTTTTATACTTTTCTCTACAATAAACTAAGATCTTTTTCCATGTAAAAATCCGTATTTTGTTCTAAGGAATCCTAAGCAACATCTTCAGAAGTTTTTCGAAGCGATTCTTAAATCATGCTCTTTTAATTTTATAAAATCATTATCGAGGCCGCGCTTATTTTTTAGAGCTACGACTGGCACATTTGACAGTAAACTACCATCTGTTTATATATTTTGGCATTGGTTTGCATGTTATGATGATGCAAAACATGATATATGACATAGAATATCATTTTATTTTAATAATATTATGGTGTTGGAAATAGTTTAATTTGTAGTCGAATAGTGTCTTTACCATTTTACGTAATGAATAATATTTTGAACCAATAATTGTACTCCAAAACCCATTGGACTATTACTTCAACTGTAGTCGCGATCGCGACTTTGACTCAACCAAAAAATTATCCACCAAATTGGTGTAAAAGTGGGTAGTGTTTGAGTAAAAGTAAACGTTGCGACGCAACGTTGGCATGCGGTGCACAACGTTGATTCGTCGACAAATTGCTAGTTGGGGTAGATATACTAGAAAGTTCTTTTGCAGGAGTTTTAAAAATATTAACTAGTAAAAAAATTCCTCAAACATGCGAGCACTAAGGCTTTTAGTTGAGGAGCTTCTATGCCTGATTTTTGAACATAATGTTATAACAACTTAATGATTTGGTTAAAATTCTTGATGAATTAAGTTCCAAGAGTCGAACTGCTCGTTTATGGGTCGAATGTCTAATAAAGCCAGTTTTGATAATTATGAACTTTATCAGAGCAGAACGGGAAGGAGACTAGTTACTCAATGCTTCCATATTTTGCGGCCGCAGGGCATTGGAATTATTTAAGATACATAATCGTCTTATCTTACCTTTATGAGCAAAATGCCCAGTGATCCTTTTAGTCGATTTATTAGAGTTCAAAATTTTATGAGGCATAAACAAGGTTATTGGAATGGCCTATGGTCCGATATGATGATAGAAACGACTCTTATGCGATACGGACACGGAGAACGTGGTACAACGCTTACTGGTCTTATGCTTAATAATTCTGCACTTAAAAGATGGGCGCTCACCATGCACGCTACCAGCCAATTCAAGAACGATTTATTTGACTTAACTGATAATGGTTCTTCAGGTGATAATATTGTACATAAAGAAGAATACAAGTCAAAGATTGAAAAAGATGGAGTTGATAGAAAAAAAATGCGAGATTAACTTGATCTGTGTATCAAACCCTTGAACCCAGAAGAGCATACACCAGACCACCCGATAAATGTTGTCACAATGTGGATTGTTCGTCTCAAATTGCTGAAAAGATGGTATCCGATTTCAGAGATTCTCTTTCCACTGGATTTGGACTGGAAAGCAAAGATAAGAAAAAGGAGACTGCTGCTGTGTATAGGAACCCATCGCTTCTCTATTCTAGAATTATCGCGTTGCAAAATAACCAGAAAATAGATATAAAAGGTGTTCTGAAATACGAACTATCTTTTGTTCCTCTGTCAATGTTTCAAGGGGATGGAACAATGAGAAAGGCTTTGAGCAAATCCTTTTTGATGAATACTCTAGCTCAACAAAAATCTGCAAGACTAAACATTGATTCAGCACTCACAATACTTGATGGCTGCGCTTTGTTATGGGTTGTCAATTGGCCAGCTGTTGCAAAAGTTCAAGATTATTTGCAGCTATTTCTGAAGAAAGTCTGCTTTTATTTGCAATCTACTGACGTCCATTTTTGATATATACTATGACTTCAGCATTAAATCATCTGCTCGTACAGAAAGGGGTGCAAAAACGGCAAGACGTTTTGTTTTAACGGGACAAACATCACTACCACCACAAAAAGCAGAGTTAACAAGCGTGGAAAATAAAAAGCAGTGGATAAATCTTATTTGCCAGTATATTCGGACAAACTTAAAGGACATTTTTAAGAAAACACTAACTGTTATCGGCCAGCAACCTGTTTCATTCTAAATAAAAGGAAACGTTAAATCAGAATGACTAGATTTGAGAACTCAATGCGAAGAAGCTGATATAATAATAGTTCAGCAACTCATAACTGAAGTAAACAAAACGATGACATTTGTGTTAATGTGATATGTGATGATGCAGATGTCTTTGTTCTGCTTTTGTATTGCTACAACCTACTGCAATTTAAAAATGAAACCTATATGATCTCGCATCTTCAACCCAAAAATACGATTCCTAATTTACCAGCAGCTCACTCTGCAATATTCGTCCTAATTATTTTTAAATAAAAAAAAAATTGTATGTTATTTAGAACTTTTGATTTATTTTGAAATGTTGGCTCCGGCAGCTGTTAGTCTGGTGAGCAAATAGGCATGAGTAAGGAGATTTGGACTAATATGAGCGCCACCTGTTTTATTTGTAATTATTAATAAATAAAAAATAAAATAAAAGTTTACTTATCACTAAAACAGGAAAATCAGTAAGTATAAATCAGCTGTTGTTTTTTAGCTTTTTATTTCATAAAGCAGTGATAGTTCACTTATTTCACTACAGGCTTAAAGGTAAAAAGGTATAGTTTTTTTTTAATATAGTTTCCATTGAAGAACTATAGATTAACTTGTCTATTTTAATTTTAACACCTTGTAGGAGAGAAAATAATGCACAAAAATTAGGAAAACAAGCTAGGTTTTAATGAGTGTTTTTTTTTATAGTCAAAATCAAAAAACCAATCAAATTTGAAATGCTTACTTAATTCACTAAGGCGTAGAAAAAATTCATTTAAAATAATTTTTAAATTTCAGGATAAATTTTGTTAGACAGAACCTTAAGTTAAACAACCAAAAACAACCTTAACTCTTTGAAGAACGAATTATTTTTATTCATATTTTCAGCTTTTTTATTGAGTAAGTGTAAGATAAAACTTAATCAAAAAAATTAAAGTTCAGTAGTTTTTGATTTATGATGTGGTTACCTAGAGTAACCACTGTGCAACTAAAAAAAATTAGATAAATTCTTAACAAAAATAAGGCTTACCTAGATATTGTACCTACAACCTAGTTTTTAAATGAAACAAGTTTATTTGTCAATTAGGCCTTACGAAAACAAAAACAAACCAATTTTACAAACGCTGCAGAACCATTTGGTCCTATGTGATTCTTTTGACCAATTTTACAAACGCTGCAGAACCATTTGGTACTATGTGATTCTTTTGTAGTGCTGCAATGAGCACAACGCCTGGAAGTTCCATGAACTGGCATATGCTTATACACTTTGGTCTCTTCTCAACTCTAGAGCTACTTGAGGTTTAAATTTGTTGGAGAGAGGTGTGGAGAGTCGACGTCCGCGCTCTTGAAGATTGACATTGGACCCTACCAAGCCATCAATGACTTGCAATCGGAAGTCCTTTAGTTTAGCTCCATTTTTCTTTTGCGATTTATAAATGATAAAACTATTTACCAGAGCTGTATCTATGAAGTGCCAGAATAGCCTGTGCCACCACTTTTTGCTTTTTCTGTCGACTGCAGTAATATGACTTGAACATATTTGCGCGATCCACGCCTCCCATATATTTTCTATAGTTGCTGATTGCCTTGGCACACTGTACATTGGTTTTTTGTCCATCTTTTTATTTTTTTTGTAAAGTGACCCCTTCAATAGGTGAGTGAATGGTTACTGCTCGTTTGTCTTTCCATTTTATACACGTAAGTAAACTTCTTCGGGTGAACCAGTCCCATTCTCCTCTTTGCAACTTGTTATCTTGTTTTAAATTGGTTGGTATATTACGCCTATTACTTCGGACTGTACCACAACAATAAATTTTTTTCTTGTACATTTGACGCATCAAACATTCACTTGTAAAAAAGTTATCATAATAAATATGATAGACCTGCCTTCTAAGCCACTTGTCATCTTATGAACTACATATTCATCTAAGCCAAGCGAATTATCCACAGTGGCATCATCCTGCTCAATTCTCTTTCCAGTGTAAATCTCATAATCGGAAATATACCCATTTTGATCAGAGCGAACCCATATCTTGTACTCTCTCTTTATGGGCTTATTCGGCATTTTACATTTCGGCGGTTTTACAGAGGATCTGCCCTTGAATTTTACCATACTCTCATCTACCGATTGCTCTTTTGTAGGGTCATAGTAGTGTTGAAAACTGGACCTCAGACTCGCAATAAATAGACTGATTTTGTACATCTTGTCAAAGTTTGCCTGTCCTCTTTTAGGCATTAGAGCATTATCATTTATGTGAATATTTCTCAACAAAAATCCAAACCTGTTCACATTCATCAAAGATGATATGGATGATGATGATATATGGATCCCGAAGCTTTGGATCAGATGACCAGAAATCGCGATAGCTTGGAGAAGATTTTATTCCCATCAGCAGATTTATTGCTAAGAACAGTTTTATTTCCAACGAGGTTGTAGGTTCAAATTTCTTTCCAGATTAAGTGCAGTATAGGTTCGTTTAAAACACTATTTTGGAAATTTCATCATCGCTTAGAAAGCACTGAAAAAAGTCCTATGGCGTTTCCTTTCCATCGACATTCTTTGGACCGACGTGTTCCTCAAAGCCTTTTAGGACGGGATAAAATTCTCTTTTCTTCCATGCGACCAAGTCAAGTGGAATTTCCTCCTCAGAGTCACTCAGTTCCAGAAGAGTATTGTCAGAGGTCTCAGGCTCTTCATTTTCTTGAACGTCATCTTCTTCATCTATTTGACTAGCAAGTTCTTCAAGATGATCAACTATATTTGCACACCGATCCAGCAATCCTTCGTCGACGAGATCCATCAATTCATCAAGCTCTTCCTCATTAGATATTAACTCTCCATCTGATGAAATTGATGCCAAAAGATTATAGGCTTCATCCAAATTCAACTTGCTCATAATAACTTTGGACATTCTAAAAATTGAAATACCCTAGTTACAAAGTGGTCATAATATGAAACCACCTATTAAAAATCAAATAAAAGTTTTATAAAATTATGTATGCTGATAACAAGTAAGTGTATATAATATTTAGATACAATATAATAAAGTAAAACAAAATACTTACATAAATAAATCCAAAAATCCACTAAAAACTAAAAAAACTTTGAGAGCACGGCTATGCACGTGCTTCCCATAACTGAGGCCCGAAAAATCAATTTTGCATTGAATCCTGTGCTATAGTTTGTTATTTGTCTAGTAGGTGGCATCATAGCCCATGCGTTCCGGGCCCTGGTATCACTGTAAAACCACTATGCACTTAGAAATAAATTTTTTAATGTGAGGTTACATAATGAAACCACCTTGCTTCAAAGGGTTAAATTTGCTTTAATTAGTTTCTACATAATTAAAAATAGAAACCAACATCAAGACATAATTAAAGATTTTTTTAATTGTTTAACTGTTCAAAAACCTTTTTTAAATGTCAAAATAAATAATATATTTTAACATAACCTCAAAGTTAATTAAACAAAAAATGCAGTCACCTTTAACTGATTCCCAACTATTCTGCCAAAGGTACCTTTGTTTACAAAAAAATGTAAAAAAAATGTTAGTATTTTATATAGTAACGGCAACTAAATCATTTTTGGTTAATTAACATGTTAACCAAGAACGTAATAAAAAAATATGGTTAATCACATTTTCTTAACTTATAGAAAAAATTGAATACTTGAGGAAAGCTCTGATCACTTTTCCCCCGCACATAACCAAAGCAGGCTAAACGATGACAGTAAAAAAAATGTCATAATTACATTTTACGTAACGTAACCTGTTTTGTTTAAAATGTCAAAAAATTTTTGCTTTTGCCAATGTTCTATCTAATAAATCACCCTGTATAGACCTGTATAAGTAATAGGTTTTTTTTGTCAACATTATATAGCTATTTTTTAATAATTTTTGGTATTTTATTACATAATAATAAATAAAAACAAAACTTTATTGGGTTTTAAACACCTTTAATTAGGTTTACTACAAAAGACGAGCAAATTATTTTAAAAAGCTAAAAAGTAAATCCAAACTAATCTCTTTTCACACCAATAGTTTACATAAATATTTTTTCTAATGCAGAAATCTGTATCGCACCACCCTTCAACGATAGTGTTCAAAAAATCCAAAAATTCCTTAAAACGATCATAGCTAAATTTTCTAGAACTTTTAGGGCTTTATTTTTTCTTCAAAATAAATAGAAGTTATATACATTGTAACAAAATGATAAGAATATCTATATGATGAAACATACTAAAAACTACCAACAAACACTGTTGAAACAGAAAAACTTTATTTTTCAAATTTTTTTGTATAAATACTTATAACGATTCTCAGTAAAATCAAAAATATCACAAGTGTTTTTTAACAACTCCTAAGTACACAGCTCCAGTAGGATAAGAAGTTTTTCTATATTTCTTGCTGAAAACAAATATTAATACCATAATTTTTTGCTAGCTGTCTGGAGGCCAAAATTCTGGTTTCTGAATACTTAATTGCATATTCCAGCAAACAATATTTACACATTCTAAACATGAGTCAAATTAACCCTAAAGACTAGCCATCCTCTCTAAACTCCATGTAATTTGTATTCTAAATTAAAATTCTATTATCTTAATACCTATCTTGTTAAAGTATAAATAGAAAATGTTGAAATTAAATTAGTAATTTATAAAAATATATGATTACATTCATTCCTTGCTAAAAGGGAAAACCAAGAGTATTATAGGTTTTACTAAAAAATTCTAGTACCTTCTTTGGTTTAAAACTTTTTATAACATTGAAATAGCTATGTTCTGATATTTGTGCGGTCTTTATGCTTTGAATGAACAATTCGCATTGGACTTTCTGAAGAGGAAATAAGAGAAGAATACAAAATTTCAATGTTAGCATGAGTGTAAAAGTGGTGAACAAGGCTTCTTTTAGAAAAATTACGTTTGACGGTTATTTAAAATGCATTTTTTGAAGAAAAAAACACGTCAGCTTTTACCCCCCACTATCGATACTTTACCTTGGAGATACAAATAATTAGATTCCTTATGGATTTTTATACATTCTATATATTTCATTCAGGTTGTAAGCTTCTGGGCATCTAATAATCACACTGAAAAACTACTGAATTATTATCTTTAATATAGGAAAAATTATTTTTATATACATATAACTGTACAGTTTAAATATGGTTTTTGTTGTTTCAGTCCAATTTAAGCACTGGAGAAAAAATATTAGAGGACACACAATTTACCTTTAACTTTAAAAAAATATGACTTCTAAAGGTGAAAAAACAGGCTATTGTGGTGAAGAGGGACATACAAGCAAACATTCAAGGACTAATGCAGGACTTCAAAGTGACCTTGGTAGTTTTTGTTGCAAAAAAGAAAAATGTTTTTGTCGAAAATATATGAATTTTATTAATAATGGTTTCAGATTTTGCCCCGTTTGCAATAAAATGTTTTGTTTTTGCCAAGTCAGTTGATCTTCATAAAAATGCATCATAAATGTGTAAGACCAAATCTACAAATAAAAAAATATTTTGGTTTAAGGACAGGCCCTTAACATAATTTATCAATCAATAAATATTCCCCAAAAACTGTGTTTTTTTGGATATATACATAAAATATTATCATGCTAAATTTGTGAAAAACAAGTTCAGGTTATCTCGAGTATAATTTACTTTGCCTCAATAAAAGCTTCCAATTTGATCAGTAACATACCAGTCCGTCGATCATTGTCAATTAGCAGTGATGGTGGGGGCAACTAGAACGTTGTAAAGGCATTTGACCGTATAAAATTAGCTTATTAGTAAGTTTTACATAAAGATGTTACTTTTAAAATTCTTGATAAACAGGGGTCATGGGTTATCTTAATTATTCTCGACTTTGTCTTCACAAAAGCGCAAATTTTGATCATTTTAAATACATATAATAATAATATGCTAAATTTGTGAAAAACAAGTTCAGGTTATCTCGACTATAATTTACTTTGCCTCCATAAAAGCTTCCAATTGGATCAGTAACATACCAGTCCGTCGATCATTGTCAAATAGCAGTGATGGTGGGGGGAACTAGACGGTTGTAAAGGTATTTGACCGTATAAAATTAGCTTATTAGTAAACTTTACGTAAAGATGTTATTTTTAAAATTCAGGGGTCATGGGTTATCTTAATTATTTTGGGGACGTTTGACGTGAGACCAAAAATCGGATAGAACCACTCAAACAGTTTTAGGACGTCCCGAGGACGTCCATGCTATAAAATTGATTTATACTTATTTCGTAACTGGTTTTGATTGGGTCCCATTTTAATTGGTTTTTATTGGTTTTGTAAGTTATTTACAGTGATAAAATCCATTAATGCTCAACCGCCCTAGGTCCAGAATGTACATTCTGGGGACATTTGACGTGGGACCAAAATTCAGATTAACCACTGAAACAGTTTTAGGACGTCCCCAGGACATTCCTACTATAAATTTGGTTTAAAAAGTGTCGTTTTTTGGCGTAAAACACGGAGCTTGCATATTTCCAAATGTGACGTCACTGGTTCAACTGCAACGTCATCGATTTTTTTCCATCGCCAACATGTATTTCAAATGACGGTTTTACAAACCTAACCTAACTTTGTTTTTATTTCTCATTCCCGGTTTATAATTCCTGGGTTATCTTTTCTTTAGTTATTTTTGTATATAAACCCACCATTAAATAACATACTTGACGAAAGTTGCTGGTTGGCAGTGTACGAATCTTCCCCTAAGAGGAATTCTTCCAATTGAATTTGGCACATTACCAAATCAGACTCCATCATTTTATTATTGAAAAAACAAAAAAGAATAGCCGGTGTGCCATCCCAAGTAGCGTACGTCCCAGGGACGCCTTTGTCGTACGTCTTGTGGACTAATTATTTTGTAACATTGGACCTCCCAGGGACGTCCTAAAGGCGTCGTAGGTCCCAAAGCGGACATACCTAAGAAGAATTAGTTTGTAACATACAGGAATAATACCGTCGATTCAAAGCGAACGCGCAGCGTGCTCTATGTGCAACACATGCAAGCTAACCATATATCAAATAAAATATATGAGTAACATTTCTCTCACTGTATCATGCAAAATATCTACTTATACCAGTATAATTTTGTATTAGGTATGTGTATGGCTCATGCGAGTCTAAGGTGTGTGCTATTATATATAGTATATTAGTGGCTAGGTCATAGTTTAATTTATGTTAAGTTTAGGATACTTAGGTGTGGTTTAAATTTAGTTTGTGAATACATATATAACTACTACAACTGCCGCTATTAAGGTCCGAAACGTACGTTCTGTAAACGTTTTCTGTGTACGTTCCAGGGACGTCTTTGTCGTACGTCCTGTGAACTACTTATTTTGTAACATTGGACCCCCCAGGGACGTCCTAAAGACGCGTAGATTCCAAAGTGGACGTCCTAAGAAGTCCTGTGAATATATCCTGCAGACGTTTTCTGTGTATGTCCCATGGACGTTTTCTGTGTACGTCACAGGGACGTCTTTATCGTACGTCCTGTGGACTACTTATTTTGTAACGTTGGACCTCCCAGGGACGTCCTAAAGACGGCTTAGGTCCCAAAGCGGACGTACCTAAGACGTCCTGTGAATATGCCCTGCAGACGTTTTCTGTGTACATCCCAGGGACGTATTTGTCGTACGTCCTGTGGACTAATTATTTTGTAACATTGGATCTCCCACAGACGTCCTAAAGACGTCGTAGGTCTCAAAGCGGAAGTACCTAAGAAGTCCTGCGAATATGTCCTGCAGACGGTTTCTGTGTACGTCCCAGGGACGTCTTTGTCGTACGTCCTGTGGACTAAAGACGGATGTCCCGGGGATGTTCGAATGTCCGGAGGTGGACATCCCAAGGACGTTTTTGGGACAAATGTGTGCTACTTGGGTAATACAACCTTTTGTCATGCCCTCCCCCTTTGTAACACTAACACTTTTAATATTTTTCAAAGAATTTTTCAAATCCCATCACTATAAATCGAGAGAACCACATCAATCCCTCATCCCGACATTTTTTAAATAGTGTCCCTTTGACACTCTTGAAATTATAAGGCCCCAATGCTATACATGACAGGGGTACGTCATTTTCTACAACATACATTGATATTTGGCACTTGTGATCGAGAATGGGCAACCAATATTAGGGAGTTTTAACCATTACAGAATTTCAGCATATACATACATACGTTAGCGTTAACGCTAAGTAGTCGAAGACCTTGTGGGAAGAACTGGAATTGCTACCTCTAGAATGTTTATTACAAAACACAGGCATATGATCTCTTAGAAGTGTGGGGAAAACTACCAAAAGTCTACAGATACAACTCTACTCTACAGATGAAGCTACCATGTTTTATTCACTACAACAGAACTGAATGGAGCACTCATATCGATGAACCACCTTCTTCACAGAAAAAATGTCGTCATTGTAACGAAATTTGATTAAGAAATAATAAATAAATATTTCTAAAACACTCTTTTAGTTTTATTACTGTATTTTATGTAGTACATGTCAAGATATTTGGTAACGGTGCTAGGGTGCCAGGCATCTATACCGGAGTGCGCAGACGTTCCGCAGGATCTGTCATCTGTAAATCTGACAGCTGACAGATATGAATCTTTGAAGACACCCTGTATACTACTTTTATCCTGTATTTTTTCTAACACCCTGTATCTAGTACTTCTACCTGTACAACACCCTGTATCTTGTATTTCTTTCTCTCTCACACTTATTAAAAGTCCTTGATCCTCTTCGTCATACTCATCTAAATACGATGACGTCAGAGATTTTTTGATAAGCTGCCCCGGGGCACGGGGAGGGTATTACCCGTCATCTACCACTACTCAAGTATAAGGTGTCCATGGGTATCTAACTGGGCTGCACTAATAAGGTTGAGCATCATATTCTAATGGAATTTCCGGCTATTCGCCAACGTCCCTATCATGTTTCCCCAGTAATTCAGAAGGTTATCGACGATTAAATCGACAATATGTTGTCTCAGGATGTCATTGAGCCTAGCAATATCCGTGGGCGTCTCCAGTTGTGATCGTACAAAAGAAAAATACTGGAAAATACCGTTTTTGTGTGGACTACAGGCGTTTGAATGCTGTCACTCAACGAAATAGCTACCCGTTTCCGTTGGATTCTGAAACTCTGTTTAAACTAAAGGATGCCAAGTATTTGTCGTGTCTCGACATTAAGAGCGCGTATTGGCAAGTCCCAATTAATGAGAAATCACGCCCCCTTACCGCGTTTATCTATCGAAAAGGGTTCTGTCAGTTTAAAAGAATGCCCTTTGGGATGCACAATGCTCGTGCCACATAGCAGCGGCTTATAGATAACGTTCTGGGCGCTGATTTATAGCCTAATATATTTGTATGTCTTGATGGCGTAGTGTGCATTTCTCAAGACTTTGACGAACATCTTAAGGTCCTTGAGGAAGTCTTTAAAAGATTAAAGAACGCAAATATTACCATCAGTTGAGAAAATTGTCAATTTTGTAGGCCTGAGATGAAATACTTACGGTACATCGTCGACCGGAGAGGTTTAAGAGTTGATCCAGACAAAGTTAAGAGCATGTTAGAGCTACCGCGACCATGAACTGTTTGAGAAGTCCGTATAATTGTTGGGTGATTTAGTTGGTACCGGTGCTTTGTTCCTAAATTCTCTTCGAGCGTTTCACTTATTACTACATTAGCCAAGAAAAATCATAAATTTGTTTGGTCTGAGGGCTGTGAAAATTCGTTCAGAAAAATTAAGGAACTTTTAGTAGCCGCTCCAATTCTGAGTTGTCCTGACTACTCTAAGGATTTCGTAATACAAACGGATGCTAGCAGGTACGGTATAGGTGCAGTACTTACTCTTATAAAGAAGGAGAAAGAGCGATTTGTTATCTAAGTCGTTCTCTGACACGTCAAGAACAGAATTTTAGTACTAGTGAAAGGGAGTGTCTGGCATTAGTCTGGGCAGTAGAGAAATTAAGACCCTATATCGAGTGAATTCCCTTTACTGTCGTAACAGTAGTAGTACCAGATATGTTACCAAGAGCAGTTCCTGTGTTAGACATGATTTGTGAAGATATTACCCGTAATACTCCTAAGAAAGATCGATGATACAATAAGATGGTACAGAAGGTGTTGGATAAACCTTTACAGTTTTTAAATTGGCGGATAGGAGAGGATGGTAATCTTTACAAGTATGTCAAGCAGGAATATTCTGACTTAATGCCTCAAGGAGACAATTGGAAGTTACTTTTGCCAAAGGAACAACGACGTGAAGCTATCATAGCAGCCCATGATCCTCCAACGGGGGGTAACTTGGGTGTATATAAAACCTATGGTCGTCTTGCAGAAAAGTATTACTGGCCAAAAATGCGCCAAGACGTTGCAGCTTATGTTAGGCGTTGTAGCACTTGTGCTGATCATAAAGTTTATCCTCGTGGGGTAAGAGACCACGTGATTCCCAACGAAAAGGCCAGGCGACCTTGGGAGATTATTAACGTCGATCTAGTGGGTCCTCTACTCCGAAGCCGCAAGGGTAATACGGCAGTTTTAGTCGTTTATGATAATCTTAGTAAGTTGTTTACTTTAGGTTTTTCGCTTAGCATGAAGCTGGTTGTTAACAAGATAGATGAACAAGTGTTCACAGTATTTGGGGTTCCTCGAAAGATTGTTCTAGATAATGGAAAGCAATTTACAGGTGGTGACTTTCGAAAGTTAGCTGAAAACTACCAGTGTAAGCTGCATTATGGCGCCTACTACCATCCCAGTGCAAATCCCACGGAAAAACAAAATCGACAGGTTAAGACTATGATTAGAATGTATGTTAAGGATAACCAACAAGTATAGGAGATACATCGCTTGGCATGCGCAACTCGGACCGCCTTACACGAAACGGCGAAATTTACTTCCTACTTCATGAACTTCGATGTGTTTATCTGGTGACGATTATCGTAACGAAGAACTTCTGGGCGTCGAGGATGGTATTCAAACTGCTGGTATTGCCAGGAACTTAATTTTTCGTAACATGTTTGTGAATGCTAAAAAACATCTCGAAGTAGCCGGTCAAAAGAGTGTGGCTACAACCTAAGGAAGCGTTCGAAAGAGTACCGGATTGGCCAGAAGGTCTGGAAAAAGAACTACGTTCAATCCAATGCCGCCAACTTTTTCACTTACAAGTTGACACCTCCTTATGCAGGACCGTATATCATCCACGACAAGGTTTCTCCGTGGACTTTTGTTCTGCGTGAATTGCAAGGGGAGGTACTCTCAGGTACTTGGCATGCTAAGGAGCTGAAACAGACCCAAGAAGATTAGTCATGTTTAACCCTTAGGGATTAACCATTTTGTAGCAAGGGAGGGATTGTGTTACGTTAAAAATTGGTTTTACGACAACAACTAATCAATTTTTCACTTTACAAGTGTTTCATTACTTCGAAGCATAGCTTAATTAGGATTATTTTAAAATCCTAGAAACTGGAGGACTTCCGTAACCAGAGTCTCTCTATTGTTATATTTACCTACTTGTTATCTCGACTTTCTACTGGCACGTTGCTGTCTTGTATCAATTACCCGGGGTTGAACCAGCTTGTCCTGATTAAACTAATTTTTCCGCACTTAGATTTGTGTTTTTTTTAAACCACATCACTTTGTTTATTTTTGTTGCACGAATATTTGTAGGTTATGATTTAGGCGAAACAGATATAGAAGGATTTGCAAACCTGCACGCACTTTCTCCAATTGCTCGAGAAGAAAAAAAATAATTTGTTTTGGCGATTCATTATTTATTTTTGAGCGTAAAGTACCATTTTGGCTGAGACGTAGGACTCTCATTTGATTTTCTTAAAATCTCCTCGAGTATAGTCGAGGTAGTCGCTATCAAATTCAGTCGTTTTCCGTCCGTCAGATCACAATCCAATGTTGCCAGGTGAACTATTTTGCATAATGTATAAGATTGTTAGCTATTTTGTAAAATAAAGACACGTAAGTGACGGTGTAATGCGACCCGCTTACACAATCCCGATTTTAAACAACGTCAGTTTTGCTATTAGTGGCTTTATGCTTTCTGAGTTTTTTTATTATAGTTTTGGATGGTGTGATTAGTGACGTATTTCCGGTGGGGTTTTAAAAAGGAATACACAAAAACCATGCTTTAGTGCAATCGAGTGTTCCGTGTGCAAAAGTGGGCCTTGTTCCAATTTTTCTAAAATCCGTTAAGGATTTTACCCTAAGTAGTAGGGATCAAACCGGGGCCAATTTGCGGTAGCTTCTTATGGCTTAAGTAGTTTTTTGGAGTGAAGCTCCGCACCTATTGGGATAAAAAAAATTGCAACTCGCAAACGTGTCGCCATCGCCCATCTGGGGGGCGAACACTCGATTAACTCCAGCAGCTTCAGCAGAATTTCTATCTTAGTAAGTGGATTTTTTTAATAGAATTCGGCCTTCCAATTTTGTAAAATATTTTCTGGGTTTTTTTTCACACGTTTATTTCGGGACTTAATTTCATTATTTGCTTTGTCCTTGCCATAGGAGCTGCTGTATGAACTCGTGGTGATGAATTGCTAGTTCCCGGGGTTTTAAGGATAAATAATAAACAAAAATAACTTGAAGTAAAAATGTGACCATAACCAGGATTCTCGCTCCCCGCTAGGCGCGTCAGTGGTAACTGTATATATATATTTGAAGAAATCATTTTTCGTCGAAAGTTAAAAAGTATAGTAAGAAATTTAAGAAAATCTATGGAAATGGCTAGAACAAGATGTATGTATGTATGTATTCAAAACTGGTGATTAGCTCACTATCGAAGGCTGAACCATGCACTGCGGCATCAAATGGGCCTATTGTGCCTAAGTATCTACTGAGATTTTAAAGATCGGCATTTAAACACATACGACCTAGGAAACTAAAAAATCCTGCAGACTACAAAACTTGATTTAGCCTTGATACTTTATCTTCAACTTATGCCAGTTGAAGCTTTACTGAAAGACACTAGAACAAGATACGAGTATGTTATTGCCGTGAAATTTTGAAGATATAGATAAGTGTTATAAAGAAAAAGTAAATCAGATTATAAAGTGAAAAAGTCTTAAGTAAAGTGAAAACTTCTAAAGTAAAGTGAAAAATTTCAAATCAAAGTGAAAAAAAATGCAAATATAAATAGTAATGTTATAAATCAAAAATACCGCGAAATAAAAATGTTATGGTTTGGTGACCTTGTAAGAAGAAAAAATCCAGATAAAATACTTACGGAAATCCCACCAACCCTTAGGCCTGTTACCCAAAAGAAGATAATCAGACTTCGAGGAATAACAGCCAAATCAAGTTGAAGAACTACTGCATGGTAGTGAGGTGAAAGTTAGAAAGCACTATAAGGTTGTTACTCTATTTATTTTTTTTATTAATTGTTTTCCGTGTAATTTTTTTTTTAATTGTTATTCTGATTAGGGTTAAATATTTTTAGGTATCTTGTGGGTATTCTGGAATAAGTATTTTAGATATTTTTTTATTTAAGTTTTAGATTATTGAAACATTTTTTGGGATCTTAACTTCCGACTAGTCATAAAAAAACCAGCGTATCAGTTAAAACCAGCGTATTTTGTTTAAAATAGAAAAGACTCGAAGAGGGAATATATCATGTATTCAAATAAAAATATAGATCATTAGACTCACCTAAATTAGTAACGGTAGGTTAGGAGTTTTAAAGAAAGTCAAAAAATCAGTTTTACTCGCGAGCGCGACGTGTGCCTAAATATCATATTTTAAGTTTAAGGTCAAGTTGTTTCAGAAAGAGGGGAGGAATGTGAAAGAAGGGAGGAATGTGAAAGGTCGAAAATGTAAAAACAAATTATTTAATTAAAAAAGAAGAGTTATTAATTTTTGTTTGAAAAAAAAGTAATATTTCAAAAATCGTTAAAAAAAACAAAAACCTAAAAGACAATTTTTTTTAATATCTCAAAATTATAAAGAAATTTAAAAATAATTTTCTTTTAATAACTGGCAAAATATTTTCTTTCCACAAAAAGCACTTATAAATTAATATTATAAATGATATTCTTTTTGGTTTCAAAAGTAGTAAAATAAATTTAAAATAAGTTAAAAAATAGTAAATTTGAAGTGCGAAACCCATTAAGAAATCTTAAACAAATCAAAAGTGATATGGGCCGGACTGGCTGTGAAATAAAATTTTTAAATAAAGTTGCTGCTTAATACGTATATTAGTCTTAAATAAAACAACGCTTTACATCTAGGTAAAATACTTAATGAATTAACTATATTAGATAGTTCTAATTTTAAATCACATCAAATAGGTAACAAATTAGAGGTAGCTAATATCTTCTCATAATCTTAGGAAAGTTTATTGCTTTTCCGTATCACTACCGGAGTCATCAATACTCTTTAACTAATTCTATTAGATCTTGTTTTAGTTTGACGTTTTCTGGAATGTTTTTACATTTAAAAATTTGATTATGTCTGCCTTCTTCGTTGAAGTACTTGGAATTTTAGATGACATTCGCGAATGATACGAGGCGTTGACCATAACAATTACACTGTTTGCTGGTAGGTTTGGTACGAGAATATCGCAAAACCAGTCTTTAGAAATTGTTGGGTTCACGTCACAGTGGTAATCAGCGCTACATTTTCCTATATTCTTGCGAAAGGTTTAAGACAATTTGGAACAAATCATTTCTCATTTCTAGCGTGAAACATAACAATACGCCAAAAGGCCATTATTAATAGAGTACCACTATTTTATATCAATCACTAACTACTTAACTAAAAAAACACAGTAACATGTACAAGTATATTGTTTATATTCACAATAATATTGTCAATCAAAATCGAAATCGGTAGGTTAGAACCACTATTAGTTTTAAAATGAGTGTGGCCCTGTCTTAAGGGGTGAAGGTAGTACCTGACGATAGCCTTAAAAGGTGATTAGGTACGTTCGATACTTTAACACAACGAATTAGGAATACTTAGAGGTATTTAAAATACTGAAGTGTTTGCCAAAATTTAAAAATTAATTTTAATTTTTTACACGTACTCCTGAAAAACCCTAAATTTGTATTATGATTACGGCAGCGCGTGCCACTTTTATGGCCAGTTTTTATATATCACTTTGCGGTGCTGCGACTATATTAACATTGACTCTCAAGCTCGAATATTTTGACCGAGGGTGGTCTGAAAAATATTTGGTCTTGACTTTAAAGTATAGATGGGGTTTGCCATTGGCTTAGTAGGTAAGTGTCCTTGAGTTAATCTAGAATTTATTTAGCATTGATTCTCAAAGATCGAATGTTTTGACCTTGGGTGGTTTGAAAAATCTTTGGCCATGAGTTCAAACTATAGGTGGGGTTTGTGAAGGGTTTAGTAAGTGTCCTTGAAGCAAAACCATTTTATCCCCACACTCTTTTTACTGTAAAAGTTTCATATAAATAGGTAAGAATATCCATGAACTAACATAAAATTTTACACATTTGAGTTAGTTAATTATACATAGTATCTTTTAAACTGCCTGTTAAACGAACGTAGTGAAAATGCTTCGTAATATTGAATATATTGCGTTATACCAGCGTGAAGAATACGAAGTTAAAACAGAAATACTTTTAACTATCAACTTGTGTACCGTAAAAAGGGTATTGCTATAATTAGAAAAACCTCTATAAAAATGGCAGAGGTTTCTAATGAAAAGTGAGATGTGCATCACGCAATATGTGGTGACCTCGAGGTATGGAGGTAAATATAAGTTGTGTTATCAATGCCTGAATAGATTTCAAAAGACACACTACAAGAAGGAAATGATGTGCTGTTTTAAAAGCTCTAAAAGTGCAACGCGGAAACCAAAACAGCAATTTTATGTCACACGGTATGATGGACAAAAATATGTAATGTGTTGTTATACTTAATAATATATAATAAATTACTAATTTTTAGTGATATATTTTATGATGAAATGACAGAATAGTTTAATATTGACACACAGTTTGAGGTGGGGTTGTCCCAATGCTATGCACTCCTTAAGTGAAGGTATACAAATCCGACCTCATATAATTTAAAAAGTCTTGATGGAGAACCAATACATAGAGCATTTTACGAATTAGAACTACAAAAGGCAAAAAATCCGGATGTATATTTAGCAGAAAAAGTACTTCGAAATATTACGTTAAATGGTTGGGTTTCCAAGAAAAGCATAATTCATGGATTAATGCTGCGGATATAGTATGAATTTCTTGATTTAAAAAAGTTCAGTTCTTAAAGGTCTCTTGTAAATATGATTGTTGACATAAAAGGATTTAAGACCCCCAATAACAAGTTTATACTCGAAGAATTAGTGGCTTATGACGGCTTAAAAATAGCTCATTACGTTTTTAAATTTCCATTTAATATTAGCAAATTGAATTTAGAATATAAGAAACAAGCCATTTGCCATAAATTGGTCTTCTGGATTTACCAACATTGAAGACTTTAAAGACATTATTCAGCACATCTCAAGCCTGTCAGAATGTTTGTATGTTAAGGGGCTGGAAAATGCCAATTTAATACGAACATACATTTCCAATGTTATTGAGCTTCCACAACAGCCTCCGTTGGCCAAAGGAATTCCTAGCTGTATATATACCACAACAATAAAAATTTATCTGTATGAGCTTTATGCAATGTAAAATTTAAAAAAAAAATGTAATAAATAGTAATAATTCTTAGTTTCAAACATTGTATTTTTATTTCTTAAATAATAATAAAGAAACGCATGGTGTCGTTAACATATATGTATTTATTATAAAAATATAATAATCCATCATTTACAATAGTTTGCAACAACTTAACTCAAATTAACCTAATTACATAGTTAAAACAGGTCTCTCTATTCTAGTCAAATCATTTTTATTTAAAGATCTGAGAGAAGCTAGCGCATCTCAAAAACTCTTGATATGAATATTTAGGATAATTATGAAAAATATATACAAAATCACAAAATATTAAACTTTATTTCGGAAGTCATAGGGTTTTGCCTTGAAACACTGGCCATCCATAGAGAAGGGCGGTAGTAAGTATGTGTCAAAATTTGTGCTACAGGTCACTTGTACCATATATACCTACTATTTGTGTGATTTAGTTCGGCATTTCACCATTGGCGCTGATGTCGCTATTTTCAGATTTTATAACGGGCGCTAAGCCACCTCAGTATCTATCGCATAGAAATATTAAAAATGGGTTAGTTGTGACCTCAGTAAATAGTAACACGGCAAAAGTATGATATAATGTTACACAGACCTAACCAAAAATAAATTTTTATTTGGATAGTCTTTAAACCCTAATATATTGACGTAATTTTTACTTAAGTTATAGGTTATCAATCTCATTTTTTCAAATTTCTTTTAACAGCCAAAATTTAATGGTTAAATAAAAACAACTAAAGAGTGATACCTTGTGTAAAAGGTCTTTCAACTAACAAAAACTATCCACTTTCACAATTCTTATGAGTTGTGGATAAAAATGGTGAAAATTGACAGGTTTTACTGTAACACATGGAAACTGCTTCAGGTTTTAATGCAAAAACCTACCACCTTATGTTATTGTAAACTTACCCTAAAATACTATAAGTTTAATCAAATCGAACATGAGACTATGACGTCATAAAGCTTTCGGGTCTTGGTCGTTCCAACCAGGTTTTGCTTTAGTAGCACCAATGAACATACATAGCAATATGAATAAACGTATATACTTTTTGTAGTATCCTGACATAACTTATATATACGCATATTTTTTTCTATTCAAGGCATATCCATAAATATATAACTAAAATAACACACATTTTTAAAACTCTATGAGATGTTCAAATTATATCCATTTCATGGATATACATAAGAGGTACGTCTGTGGTGTATTCTGCAAAGTATAATTCTTTAATATATTGGAAAAGTTGCTCTGCCGCAATTTTTCACTAACATTACCAGCGTTTATTCTTATTTTTATAATTCTAATACAATTTAGTAAAAATCCAATTGGGAAATCAATTTAACCGTGGCGACCTGATTTTTTTGCAAAACTTTACGTCATTGCATTTGTTTTCCATGGCAACGCGGAGAGTTTATTTATTTTTGTCCACAGTGGGACACCAGAGCTTTTTTTGCA
This sequence comes from Oxystoma pomonae, assembly GCA_963921995.1. Taxonomy (NCBI): domain Eukaryota; kingdom Metazoa; phylum Arthropoda; class Insecta; order Coleoptera; family Brentidae; genus Oxystoma; species Oxystoma pomonae. The sequence goes on along the minus strand of OY998166.1, from coordinate 53,092,413 downwards.
CCGGGTCAAAAATTTGGGGAGTTTACTTATTTTGATTTCGCATTCCGCGCCGCTAAAGCACATAAGTTTTTTTGACTTTCGCTTCCGTGTAACTCATGATGCGTTGCTGTAGCCCGAACTTGCCTTGCATCATCATTACCGCCGTTGTACGGTACCACTGCGCAAACAAACCTTTAGGTCCATGTGACTGCGTGTTTATTTTTCAGACAAAAACAATAAGTTTTTCTATTTCTGCCTCGGTTTTTGCTAATCATAGGTTAAGGAGCTACAATAGATACGACAGTTACGTGTTAAACGGTTCGGAACTATTTGGAGTTTGGCGAGTCTGCGCAGATATGCACGCGACCAATAACCCTACTTTTATATTGATTTTTCTTTTTTAATTTGTAATACGACCACTAGATGACTCACGGTTAAATTCGCGATAACCGTACTATCTATTTTTTGTTAGTTTGTAATATGCCCACTAGATGGTGCTCGCTTAAATTTTCGCTTTTTTTTAAGGACCCTGCACAAATTACATTGAAAATGGCTGTCGGCTAAATGTCATAATTTTTTCATATTTTGTAGTACTCGATCAACAAAGCACAAAAATAAAAAAAAAAACGAGATAGGGAGCAGGATTACGTTGACGTGTTTTTAGTCTATATTTTTGGACATGGTACAAGTTTTTTTTTCACAACTTTGTTGAATACCGCCGGTTGGTTGGTGGTACCAAAGGACCCATATAAGAACATTTTTACTCGGATGGAAAGGGTGTTTCATTCAGGACAAATACAGAAACGAATTATTTTATTTTGGCGGTAATCAACAAAGTTGTGAAAAAAAAATTAGAACATGTCCAAAGATATAGCCTTAAAACACGTCAACTTTAAAGCTCCATATCTCAGAAAGCTGCTCCGTATCTCGGTTTTTTATTTTTGTGCTTTGTTTATTGAGTACTACAACCTATAAAAAAATTATGACATTTAGCCAATAGCCATTTCGAATGTAATTTGTGTAGGGTTCTTTCTTTGCAAGCAATTTGTGTTTAGTTTTTAAAAATATGCTTTTTTACTAGGCACAAAACAAAATCGTTACTTATGTTAAGTTAAAATAAAAAAGCATATTTTTAAGAAATAAATACAAATTACCCATAATAATGCACTTGTAGTACAAAACCTCTGGTTGTTTTATTATAAAAGATTATGGCATATTTCGAAACATGTTAGTTTATATTTTTCACAATAAAGAAAATATTACAATATGATCTTGTCTGTGCTTTTTTAAATATTAAATAATTTTCTTTAAAATGTTTATATCTTGTTTTTAGTACATAAAACACAATAAATGCCACTCTTTTGTATTCCAAACTAAATTTGTGAAACAGAAAAAAATAATTTTAATCCCAAAAAAATTTTACTGTATATGTGGGGCAATTTATGGTAAACCCACACATTAGAAAAAGTCTTGGTGTAAATAATATTAATACCCCTGGTTTGGAATACACAAGTGTCATGTTTTCTAAATTATTATTGATATCCACAAAAATTAGTCATACTACACTTGATGAAATAAGGAAAGGGTGTTTTAACACATAGGTATAAATAGTTAAATGGAGTCCAAATGCAAGTGTGGGACATCACTCTCTAAGACCTCTGCCTCCAGTCTGCAAAATGTCCTCTGGAGCAAAATATTTATCACACACGTAAAATCTGTTATATATTTCATCAGCACTTAGTTTATTCGCGTTTAACGGCTTCACTATACTTCTGAAAAATTACAGGATTGCCTTTGGGGAAACGATGTCTCCCCGTTTTTTTGTTGGGATCATGGCACGGTCTCCGCAGCTTTGAATACAACACACTCTAACTCTTTGTTTCTCAGCCATTGTAATCGACGGATAAAATCACAATTTTTTGAAGAGGAATAATCACAATATCACTTTTTAAAAACCTTGGCAAACCTCAGTTTTCAAAATGGAACTCATAAGTTATGAGTCATAACCGACATTCTGTCACTTTTGTCATAATGTGCCCTCTGACGGAAAACCCTGGAAGGGGTAAGAGGAGGAGCTGCAGATTTCTAAAATGAATATTGCCAACCTAAATATTATTATGTTGGCAGTTCCTTTGCACGCGGAAACATAACCGCACTTTTCGCGAAAAATAATTATTGGCGGGAAGAGTGAAGTGACGGATCTATAGTTCCTTAATCTATGTTGCTAATGTAGTACATTATTTGCCTCTTGGTGTGCTTAAAGAATCCGAAAATATGCAATGGATCAAAAAAAAAAAAATAAAAGAAAGCAAATTCTTAAGGTAAGACCTCGGGTTGACTATACATTTTTTGAATAAGTATTGTTGTCTTTATAAGGGTTTTCCCTTGTTTTTTTTTTTGAAAGGTAATTATGCACTATACGGTTTTCTGCCATTTTTTATTTTTTATAAAAAATTCTTTATGAGGGCACCTACTAAGGTCCCTAGGGCCCCAAATCCGGCTGCGCCCGATTTTTTTTTTAAGAGAAAAAAGAGGGCTTGGAGGGGGGTTGTAATGTGTTTTTTTCATTGTTTTGAGTTGGGTTGGATTAGTTTGGGTTAGACTGTGTTGGATTGGGTTGTTTTGGTGAAAAAGAATTTAAAAAAAAAACCAACGGCCGCAGGCGGATTTGGGGTCCTAGGGACCCTAGTAGATGCCCCCATAAAGAATTTTTCATAAAAAACAAAAATGGCAGAAAACTGTATACTGCATAATTACCTCTTGAAATAACTACAAGTGACTAGGCAACGTTGCTAGGTACTCATTTTTAGTTTAAGGAAATTTCTTCCTTTTAGATTCTTTTAAGGTGTATTCAGAGTTCCATAACTATAGCAAGCATATGCTGCTGTCCTCAGTTACTACGTTTATACGCACCTAAAAGCGCTTTTATATAAGGATGGTTTTAAATAAAATCGCTTTCTTCGAGGGTTATGTCCTTCATTAAATGTCAGTTTAAAGAAAAAACAAATAAAACAACATAATTAATTAATTTATTAATTAATTAATTAACAACAGATTTTTTGAAAGACTAGGGTTTAGTATTTCCTTTAGGTTAGAAGAAATGCACTAAAGTGTTTATAACAATCCTAAAATGGGCCAACACTGTTCTTAACTAAAACAACCAGTTAACTTATTTTTATTTTAGTATCCTTTGGCCTATGATCAATGCCATATTGACACCAAACTGACAGAAAATCTATGTTTTACTTGTCAATTTGGTTATAAAAATGGCAGCCACAGTAGGCTAAAGGGCACTGAGGCAGTAGGATTTAACAGACCTTTTAGTTGAGAATGGTGTTGAATGGGCTTTTGAGTGATAAACCGCTTCCAAATAAAATCGATTTAGTGCCTTAATCGGTTTTAGTGGTGTGTATATGACAACATTTTCAAACCATCCTTATATAAAAGCGCTTTAAGAGGCCTATATAAACAAAGTAAGTGTTCCGTAAGCCACAAGCGGTATGCAGTAAGAGCAGCATGCATTTGTTATTGTTTATTTTCCTTGCATCTTACCTCATACCACTTGCCTTACAGTTATGTATTCTGTTGAAAGAACCTTAACTTAAGGGCTCAGTTAAGGGTTAAGTTTGTAGGGGTCTCTAAAAACACCCCTTAGAACATCTTGAAGAACACATACAAAGTCTCAACGGTGAGGTAGTCATAAATTTTCATAGGCCTGGGCTCACGGACTATAATGAAAATATTAGGTAAAGAATAAAAACATTATACAAAAAAATTGTAAGGCATATTTTGCTCAGTTTGGCTCTTATTTCTTACTTATTTCTAAGTTTTCTCTACAGTAAAGCTAGAGAAAGTCCAGTTTTTAATACCTACCTCTATGCACTTTTTAAGAGTTGAAAATAAAATTAGGACCTGAATATTTTTGTAAATTTAAGGTGTCCAAGATAAAGGACCGAGAGGTGAGGTGAGCGAAATTCCCCTCACGTTTGTTCAAGAATAAGCATACTGGCCTGAGGAAACTGTCTAGGAGGGAGGGTTCCTGAAAATACTAATAAGAAGGCTGCTCCACCTGGCAAAAAAACACCTATGTGAACAGTCAGGAATTTCCTAAATCATGCCTTATTGTAGGAAAGAAATTATCAAGATGGAATGACACTGCTTTTCTTGTCTTCAAGGTATATATATAAAATTCAAAATTAAAATTCTTATTGTAACAATTTTAATCAGTCAGAGTATGTATGGAACTGAAAAACCGAGAAAAGTTGGGAAATTTATTCTTTGAAAAGGTCAGGAAATTTGACAAAAAATTTACAAAAACAAAGAAAATCTGGAAGCCCATCTGGAAAAAATTGATTTAAAAACAAATTAGAATCATGAAATTTGTCAAAATAAAATTTTGCAGCTGTTTTCTTTTATACAAAATTCTTGAAAAAATTATGATAAGTTTTTTACAAATGGTTAGGAAAAACCTGGAGACATCAGAGAATCCAATTAAAGGTTTTCTGTACAAACTCTGTTATTGACCTTTCTCATTTAAATCCCTTACCCAAAATTATTACTTCTTGTGCAAACTCAAAAATAAATAATTCAAATAAAATCCAAAAACTTAATATTTAATATGCTTGCACACACAGATATACTACCTATTTATTTTTGTTGGCATATACGTAGGTACCAAATGTAATTTTACATCTCTTGCTATCTTTTATGTAAACGTGTGTTTTCTGTTAGTGAATCATTTATTGTGTAAAAATTTGAAATGTGTAGCTTCTGAAAGTGATACCTACAGGTCCAAAAATCTCTAATTTCCTCTGAGATCCTTTAACTAAAACTCTAATTACCAATGCCCAATGTAGTTAAAAATGCGGCAAAGATAGGCTTGCAGAAATACTTTCTCTTTTTTGGAGTTCTGTTTTGGTTGTAAGTGAACATTTATTAAAGCACTTCTTACTAGTACTAAAAAAAGCGTTGTAGCTAAATTAGACAAATGTTTACCTCTAATTTTTTTGTATTTTCAGATTTTGGAATTTAGGCAAGAAAACTACCAGAATGAACAATACAATTTTTATACATTTTAGTTATTCACAGAATAATAACAACTATATGGGTAGAATACTATAGCATTTTTGTGTCATAGAAATATTTTTAGCAATTTTAATTAACTATATATAACAAAATTTTAAAAAATATGCTGAAAAATTACATTTCTACATATACACCTCATTCAAAATTCTCCGGACCCATTTCAATATGGCGGCTGATAATTAAATACAGAAGCTAAATGGAACTGTCATTGTCAGTGTCAAAAAACTGGTCCGCAGCAATTTGGAATGGAGTGTAATAAATATTTCAATGTAAAACATAATTAAATGTATTTGGTGAGAGAATGTGACACCCTCCACACACATTGCCCATGCCCACATGTGGGCATTTCTGTTTTACGTCTCAGGACCGCATGCCTACCGATGGTCACAAAACAGCGGAGGATTTGTGTCCACTGGTGGGCATCTGGTCCTTGGAAGTAAAACTAAATGCACACATTGCTCAACTTGTTGAGGTGATTATGGCCGCAACATTATAAATACCTATAGATATGCAATTAAATAAATTAATTTATTTATCAAAAATACTTATTAATAATCATTTAAATTAAATCTAACTTAAAAAAGAAAAGAATAACATGTTATTTTTTCCTTCTTTGGAACCGCAAACTAGTATCTGTAATTTCAAATATCAGGCTTCACGTGGTTAGGTTCTGAAATTAAGAAAAAAAAAGTTTAAGTGTATAAACTGAAAAAATATTTTCTTTAGAGAAAACAACAAAATTAAAGAAAGAGCTTGATAACAGATATTTTTTTATTGATTTTGCGGAACTTAAATCCAGATATTCAAGGTGGTGACCATTTTTTTAAAATAACTAATAAAAAAAATAAAACAAAATATAGGCATCTGATACATCAGGGGTTTTTGGGTTCCCGTAATCCATTCATGTGACTTAAAAATTCTTAGAAGTATCTAAGGGTTCTAGTAGCAGTTTTAAAAGTATGATTGATGATTGACTAATTTCAGTTTTTTTAGTTGATTTTAATTGGTACAGGTGTACATTTTATGAATCCGATTAATGCCACTCTGATACCCTTGTAAAACTCAAAATATTTAAGATAAGACACAAACATTTTAGAAGAAACCAGATCAAATACAGACATATGATATATCAAATTCAAGGGTTTTGGGATCCACTGATATCATTCTTTGGATAAAAAAAAATTCTGGAGATAATAGAAGGATCTTAGGACAAAATTTTGGGACCTAGCCCAAATTTATATTACCTCTTAACATATATACAACTTTAGAACTACCTATAAATCCTCGTCTGAATCCCTATTGTAATAATTGGAACACCAAAATTAATTTTGGAAGACCCAAAAAACCCCTAAATCAATATATCACATATCTTTTACACCAATAATTTTTTATGTTGCCCTTTCAGACTCTTTACATTACCCCTAAAAACTGTTTAACCCCCAAAATGAATTTAGTTAACCCCAGAATCTCCAAAGTGATGTCTTTCTATCAATAGTATGTTGTTTTTACCACTTTACCCCTAAAACTCACCCTCATTCCCCTTAAATTACCCCTAAAAATTTTATTTCACACCAAAAATTAATTCAGTTGATCCAAAAATTTCTTAATTGAGGTCACAAGTTTTTTTGTCATTTACGATTCTTTTTGCCCCTAGGAACCTTAATTATATTATTCCCAAAAAATGTTTATTCTAAAAAATGGAATCAGTGTTTCCAAAAACCCTTAGATTAATGTATTATACGTGTGTACTTGATCTAGTTTCTCATCAAAATTTTGTGCTTTTAAGTCGCCGTCATCGCGATCTGGAATATTTGGGGTGTCAAAAAAAGTATATATTCCGACAAAAATGGATTTATATATAGTCCATTTTTGATGTGTTTATTTTAAAAAATGTTTACTGTTAAATCCGTTCTTAGAACCCTTATGGTGCCTATATTATGTTTTATTTTTTGGAGTTCTCCCAAAGGAGCCAGAGTTTCACCACTTGGATTTGTAAAATAGACCCCCTTAGCTACCAAAATCCGTCAAAAAACCTTTATTATCAAGCACTCCCTTCAAACATGAAAAAAAGCCCATTGGCACCTTGACTTATGCTTGAAATAATTCAAATTTATGTTCAACGAAAACATAACGGAGGTGTTTTTGAGTATTTGGTGAACACTTGAAAAACATTATACAATTGTAGTAGTCTAGAAATTACTTTTTAATATATTTTTTTTCCATAAACTGGCTTTTTGGGGGTGACTTGAGGGATATGAGTTTTTCCAGGAGAAATTATATAAAAAAAAGTGGCTCGAATGACATCTTATTCAGAAGATCGTTTAAATTGCTTTACAAACATGCAAGATATTAAGTTTAAATTTGTCAAGGAGCGACAAATAAACAATTTCTTGCACAAAAGTCAGGAAAAAACGTTGGTTTTAAAGTTACATTTTTCATAATAAAAAAGGGAATAAACATTTCATGATTTTTTTCTGATTGTTTTCTCAAACATACCATACAAATAAGCCTACTTTTATTCTTTAAATTTTGGTGGTCAAACTGATCCGCTGAAAAGGTTCAAACCTTTTCTTCATTCCATACCAAATTTAAAAGCAAATATCTTAAACACCAGTCATCCTAGGTTTTTAAAATTTTGACATAATTAATAATAAAGCCGTTTAAAAGACCTTTCCCTTTTTAAATTCCAGAGATAAAAATTACCCTATGAAATTTCCAACAGAGCCAAAAAGTATCTGTGAGGGTCCCCCTTCAAAATTGTTCTCTGTTTTGTTCTTTGTGTATAGTTTTTCTGTTTTTCCTAATGGAATTGAAATAGAGAGGGGAGGCTCAAAATAGGTCCAGGAAATTTGCAATAAACAATAAGAATTAAATTAATTTTTGATATCGGATCTAGACTATAATAAATTTTGTTTATTTAAGGAAGTTTTAGTAAATATAATTGAAATCAGAAGCAAAACTTACTTTAAGTTTATAGATTATTATTCTTTGTTTGGTGCTGACTCTATAGAACAATCTTGTTTTGCTATATATTTTAGTTGGCAAAATATCCACTGCTCTGTATGTTTGGGTAAAAATTGTAGACTTTTTAATTTATAGATTATTATTCTTCTCTGGGTGGTGGCACTTTATAATCTTCTTCTTTTTGATTTTAGGTAGTTGCCTAAATATCCACTGCTCCATATGTTTTGTTATTATATACAGCTCCTAAAAGAATAATAAAAATAACAAGAAATATTCTATCTCTAAATTATGTTTCTATATTTTGCACTTTAGGCGAGGACAACCAATATTTCTTAAAAATTTTCTCTTGAGTGGCACATGTTTATAAACTGTTTAAAAGATTTTTGGCATAATAATTTTTTAGTTACAGAAGCAGAGGTTTGGTTTTGTTATCTAAGTTATAAGTTAGAGACAAAAGTATCAAGTGAAAGTAAATCAAGTTTTGTAATCTGCAGTTTTATTTTCCTGTGTTATGAGTTTCAAAATCTAAGCAGGTTCACAGTGCATGATTCAACTTTCATAGAAGTGTTCACTAACCACCAGCTATGACATACACACATAGTATTTGATCCTGTGTATTTAATTTATTTGAAAGATGAATGAGCAACTATTTATATTTTGAAGAATTTTTCCTGATTAATATTCTCCAATTTTCAAGTCACTAACCTATTTTATTCAAAAAACAAGAGAGACTAAGGGCCGGTTTCTCAAAAGCGAGTTTGTGTTAACTCAAGCAACATAACCTAGTGAAAATCTTTAAAAATCAGGTTAAAATTAACTCCAGGATAACCAGGGCTTCAAGGTGAGGGTAAGTTACCTTACCTCAGGGTTAACCTAAAAAAAATATTGGCTTAAAAACAGCAAGAAAACTGGGATTTATAGCACGCGAGTTACTTTAAATTTCTGATAATCTGCTATTGAGAAACTGGCCCTAAGAATAACTTTTTATCAGTAAAATTTTCCACAGTATTATTTCATGCTGCTCACTTAATATATTAAGGTATTAGTGTAGTAAACAGTTTTCTTTATATATCTATTTAGCACTTACCTGAGCCCCTAGGAAGTTAAAATTTACCAGTGATGAAACTTTTTTCATTTTTTTTAACTAAAGCGGGAACTAAACCACCCAAATCCTGAACTCAAACCAACCCAGCACTTTTTAGCAATTCCAGCGCTCATAAATTTTAACTCTTTAGGGACTCTAGTCAGTGCCTACATACAAGATTTTTTTTCAAAAAAAAACCGAGTAAAATACTAAAATTTAAAAAAAAAACATTTGCTGCAAAATTACTTGCTAAAAAAACGCTACCCAACTACATATTAAAGTAACTGGGTTTAGTGTTTAAGGTTGCATTTACAAGTGCATTTATAATTGAATTTGAAATACTCCTGCTAGCTGTTACCACTGATTTAAGGACAACAGCATGCATATTTAAAAATCGGCTGCTGACGCTAAACGAAATAATCATATTCTATTTTAAACAGGAGCATCAACGACTAGCAAGAGTCTCTTCAATCTCTAAATGGAGCTTTACTGACCTGTTTTGTTAATACTCAAGTATCCGTGTTTTTGAAACTGCTGTTGGGATCTAAAATATATCCTTAGACCTCTAAGATTTCACTAGTAAACTTGCACATAACTTATGTCGCAATAATTTAAATTTAAAAAAAAATTAAATCAAAATAAAAACAAAATTATGTGAAGTTATGGGAATGTTTCTAGGCGAATTCCTAGTAATTCCAGCGAGCCAGTAAAGTTCTCTTGGTTCTTTGATAAACTCGGGGTAATGCTCGCGCAGCCCTAGGCCATTTTCGGCGGGCGACCGCACACGCGGAGTGATTTCATATTCGTTTCTGAAAAAATATTTTTGAAAGATAAACATAACCTTGAATGGTTTTCTGTCAGAAAACGTAAAAATACCCTTCTGCCTACTGTGGGCCTTGTTGACAAAACACCTGCAGTTGCCATGGTATCGGGGGCTTTAGAATAGTTGGGGGCTTTAGGTTAGAGGGCGCTTTGCTTATTTTGATTTCCCAATAGGTTTCCCATGGGTGATGAGTGATCGATAAAAGATCAAAAGCCAAAATGATCGATCGATAAAAGATCTCAAACAAAAAAATCATGGATCGATAGCAAAAATATAAGCAATCGACAAAAAATCGATATCCAAAGTAATCTATCGACAACAAGGTCGATAGCAAAAATGATCAATAGGTCGATAAAGGATCGAGAGTAAAAAATCGATCGACAAAAGATTGATTTTTTTATTTTACAACATGCTTTTACAAACCGGGGTAACATATTATGAGGGTTTGAGCCATTTAGCTGGTGTGGTAGGTAAGGTTTAATAAAATAAATTTCTTTTAGCCGGCTAAACAAGGGTTTGCTCAACTGTTCATTTTTCAAGCTCTATGATCTCCCAGAAAAAGGAAGTATATGGTAATAACCTTAAAAAGTAAAATAAAATATTTCAATATAATAACTTCAACATTAATCGAACTGATAATAGTTTTCTGGGCTGGATAACCTTTCTCCTTTTATTTTTGTAAAGACTTGTTGGTCAGGCGATCAGATATAATCTTAAAAGTCAAGTGGTGCAAAAATAGGAAAATCGAAGTTTTCATCAAAAAACAAAAAGTATTTAAATTGTCAAAAATTGTTACAAATTACTTCAACATATTATATGTATATACAGGGTTCCTAAGATTTTCCTTAGGGATAGGATTTCAATAAATCAAACAGAAATGGCATAGAAAGTTCTGCGCGCACAAAAGAAACAGGTATATTGAGCAATGGTGCCAGTTTGTTATTATCTCCGGACTGCTTTCATGAGAAAAAAATTGTCGCCACTCTTTCATTGTGAGCATAAATCATAGTTGCAAGAATAACCGTTGACAAGATGTCTGCAAATTCCGCTAGATGGCGGCCACACCATGAGATGATCGAGGAAAAAATTAGATGTTTTCAGGTCCAAACCACAGCTTTTTCTTGCTTAAAGGAGGCGGCAGGGTCCATTATTTACGATACAGAGCGATAAACTCGTGAGGTTGTTAACATAAGAAAGAAATATCTTCGCTTTTAATTAAATTTCTTTCCATTCTGTTCTACTAGTGACATCTATCCGGAAACGGCCAAACTATGCAGCTAGCACTAGCAGCCAAAGAAATCAATAAACGGCGCTGTTTTTCCTGCAGAGCTTTTTGCTTGCGATATTATTGATTTTAAATAAAGCTGGCCCTACACTACATTTGATATTTTCGAGGTGTTTTATGACATGATCTCGAAACATGTAGCGAACCAATTCTTCAAAACTAGCGGGAGGGTAAAAGCGAAAAATAAGGGGCTGCCAATATTTGTAACACCCAAAAGGGGGTGAAAAGATTTTTTTTGCTCTGTTTCTTTACAAAAAACATTGTTTTGACGAAAAACTTGAGCTCTGCCACTTTTTTTATTTTTTTCTTCAACTTTCTCGAAATTTTCGTCATACCGTAGAAAAATATTATTTCCCCCATGGTCATACTCTACTTTTATTCGAAAAAATTTAGAAACAGAGACGGGATCAGTTTTCCTAAAACGGGGGATCTTGGTTTCGAGTTGCAGGCAAAAAGTTTTCAATTAAATTAGCCGAACGCAAAAATGTTAGAAAAACAAAGCACGAAATAAAAATGGCGCCACTTACAATTTTTTTTCAAAAATTACGTAATTTCAGGAACGCAAAGAAATAGGTCTAAAGAGTATAATTTTTAAGAAAAAAATATCAATTTTCTCGCCCTCCTCCACTGGGACTACAGGGGCCGTGCACAAATTACGTAATGGTCATAGGGGGGAGGGGGGTTACAAAACGTTACGTAGGGGGGAGGGGGGTTTTCGACAGCGTTTGCATTTGTGTGAAACTAAGAAAATTTGGAATGAAAATAAGTGAAAAGTTTTTTTTTTGGGGGGGGGGTAGTGGTCTTGAAATCGTTACGTAATATTAGGGGAGTGGCGTGCCAAACCGTTACAAAACATTAAATAGGGAGGGGATCAAAAATTGGTAAAATCACCGTTACGTAATTTGTGCACGGCCCCACATCTGACTGTTACTCCTTTTTGATTTCGAATCAAAGTGCAAAACCCGGGTTGGACGTTCGAAGGCGTCAACCCGTCCTATTTGCTTGATAAAGTTTCTACGGAAATAGCTCAGCCGATTTCTCCGGCCGTGTATGAACTATTTAGGTTAGGCATTTACATGTATCTCAGTCCCCAGCCTGTAAACAGTGCGTAAGGACAATGGTTACAAAATGAAAAACCGAAAAATATTTTTTTTACGATATCTTTCATCAGTTTGGTATTAAAGTCGAGCAAAAACAATTTTTATTCCAGTCCTAAAGGTATGAAAATGGAAAACATTAGAAAACAACAACCTGCATCGCCCCATGCCCATCCTTTTCTGCCTAATGTGCTTTTCCGTTTGTCTGCGTCTTATACACGGCTGCTTGGCCCCCTAAGGATTTGCTTAGGAACCCTGTATACAGTCATGTACACGCAAATATAAAAAAAACCAGCGCAAGTGACTGTGTATTTTGTTTTAAAATCTTTTAAATTTTGTTGGCCAACTTCTCCTGTTGTGCAGGTGTACATAATCGTGGACTCTTGAAAAACTGTGATAGTCCAAAAAAAAATTAAGTATCTCTTCACTCGTTATCAAGCAAGCACGTCGCATATAACAAGTACAAAAAGGAGACACCACAAAGTCCAAAAACGAGAAACCAACAACTAAGGACGGCTATCTCTAAGAAATGCAGCTACAAAGTTTAAAATGTTCAAATCTGCTCTTTCAAACAGATATATGTTCTAGAATTACGGTTTATTTGATTTATTTTCTTTTTAGTTTAATACGAACATATTTTGGTATTTGGTTATGTTATATTTTTCGCGAACTCTGTTCGAATTTAATTTAATTAAGAGACCAGAAAGGACAGTGTCGCGTTTAGCTTAACTTGCTGCTCTTAAAAAAATGAGACACCTATTTTGATTAAAAAAGACGTCCATACATACACACAAACATTATAAAATACCCCCCCTCTCAGATATACTACATGGCTTTCTGTATACATGGCAACGGGTTTCTTATTGAAAAAAATTAAGAGATTTAAAAATCGTCTTGTTTTTGCACCTCTTTACCCTAATTTAATCATTAACTGAAATGAAAGACCAAGTTAAAATTTTTGATCCAGAAGTAGCATTTTACAAGCACGTCGAATTTTTTAATGCAGAAGGTATTGACCCTTTTCTAAAACGCATATGTTAATAGTGTTTTAAGGCTGAATTTGAATAAAAAAATGCGATTCTTCCATTTACTTAATCTAAAAAACAGTTAAACAGTGTCAAATTTTTTACGGTGACAGTTTAAAGCATTATCCCATAATCATTTCACGGATTTTGCAAAATTTTAAGTTTTTTACTTAACTTTACATATTCAAAAAATGTTTAATTCACGATAAAAATTATCGATTATTTTAAAAAAACTAAGTAAAAACCGATATATATAAATATATATTTTTGCAAAACCACGCGAATGGTCTGTGGAGGATACCAGAAGCCTCTGCTGTTAAAAATTTTGTTAATTTTTGATTTGCAGTTTATCTGTTTAAGTAAACGAACTGTTTTTATAATTCAATTCACTCTTAAGTTGTTTTTCTCGCACCACATCTTTGTCCATTGTTAGGTTTGAAACTGGGTCAACCCATTTAACATTCTTTATATTATTATAAATTTTTTTATCAACAAACTGCTGTTTATGGGATTGCCAAAAATATGCCTTAATCGACAATTAGCAATTTTTAATTCACAACCGAGCTTTAGGTTCAACTGGAGCTACAACTTTAAAAAATGGTCATCTAGAGGAACTTAACTGGTCTCTAAATCAGTACGATTTTAAGTCATCTAGTGAGTACTGTATTCACCTGATGACGATTGCCGTTACAGAAGTATTCGAGACGCTGTGCTGTGAAAAAGTAAAAATAAAGACAATGGAAGTTCGAAACTCTAATTTTCTCTCAACTGAAGCAGTATTTCTACAATAAGGATATCAGTTACATCAACCGAAAAGAATCTAAAAAAGAGAAGATCAAAAGATCTTGGGAGGAAAGAACGAATATTTTCGTTGTTTCCAACGCAAGGTGCAAAGTACCTAAGTTTATAATTGACCACTAAACTTAATTAGAATAATAAATAATATGCATATATGTTGTCTGCCCTCTATATAGAGGACTTCGACCACCCAGCATGGGTAAACCCAGGTTACATTGTAGAAGTCTTGAATAACCCTAATATTCACGATATCAAACAAACATTTTAAGTATATTAAAACTACGTTCTTTCCTGACAAATAAATAGCAAATTTTCCCATTTCCTGTTTCCATCCGTTTTAGTTAAATTTTAAAAATATTATTGTTATTGTAATAACACCCATTTAACATTCTTTATATTATTATAAATTTTTTTATCAACAAACTGCTGTTTATGGGAAACTCGCGATTGCCAAAAATATGCCTTAATCGACAATTAGCAATTTTTAATTCACAACCTAGCTTTAGGTTCAACTGGAGCTACAACTTTAAAAAATGGTCATCTAGAGGAACTTAACTGGTCTCTAAATCAGTACGATTTTAAGTCATCTGGTGAGTACTGTATTCACCTGATGAGACGATTGCCGATACATAAGTATTCGAGACGCTGTGCTGTGAAAAAGTAAAAATAAAGACAATGGAAGCTCGAAACTCTAATTTTCTCTCAACTGAAGCAGTATTTCTACAATAAGGATATCAGTTACATCAACCGAAAAGAATCTAAAAAAGAGAAGATCAAAAGATCTTGGGAGGAAAGAACGAAAATTTTCGTTGTTTCCAATGCAAGGTGCAAAGTACCTAAGTTTATAATTACCCACTAAACTTAATTAGAATAATAAATAATATGCATATATGTTGTCTGCCCTCTATATAGAGGACTTCGACCACCCAGCATGGGTAAACCCAGGTTACATTGTAGAAGTCTTGAATAACCCTAATATTCACGATATCAAACAAACATTTTAAGTATATTAAAACTACGTTCTATCCTGACAAATAAATAGCAAATTTTCCCATTTCCTGTTTCCATCCGTTTTAGTTAAATTTTCAAAATATTATTGTTATTGTAATGCTTTCGATTTCTAAGGTGTTTGTTTCATAATATTTGGCTGTTGATTACCAATTAAGTCAAAATGTTTAGACTAGAGGAACCTCCCTTTGTTCTTTCAAATTTATTCTAATTGCAAAACTTTTGGTTTTTAGTTTTAGTTTTAAGATTTTTGCTGGATACTAGGCCTAACACAATACTGTATGCATAGAAATGTATATTTTCGGAAACAATAAAGTACAGTAAGTAAGTAGTAAGATTACTGTTGTATTTTTTGAGTCACAACGAACATAATACCTATATAAAAAAAAACTTAAAAAAATGTGTAGTACATAAACTACAAAAAACATAAAATCTCTTATTTGGATATTTTCATATATATTCCTTTAAGAAACAATTTGAATTCAAAACAAATGCCAAAAATACGATAGGATGTCTCTGGAGTTACTTAAAACCCAACTTATTTGTTTCTTGATTTTTTAAATAATTTTTAAAGTTTTGTTTTCTTTTGTAACATTTTTTAAATGTTATTCTCGACAGTGCTGTTTTATGAAACATGTGTCACCTACCAAATTTTGGTGAAACAACTTTGAGTTTTCTCAATTTCAATCATTTTAAATCCAAGTCTGGGTCTCAAAGAACCCATTCGGATGGTGAAAAAAGCCGCATATTGACTCAAAGCTTTTTTGTTACCCTGAGTAGGCAGATTTTGTCTTTTAACGAGCAACCCTTTGTTGTGAGACACAAAAATACACTTAACTTTTCGACGGGTGGTAGATTTTTTGGATTTAAAGTAAAATTTGATATTTTAATAAAGGGATTCTCTAAAAACCTAAACGCATTAAAATGTGCACCATAGGCGGTAACTTGCTTGGATGAGATTAGGCTAGAAAAAGGATTTAATTCGTTCTAAGCGAGTGTATACAGGCTGCGGCAAATGAACAGTGGACTCTTGTTTTAATTATACAGGGTCACAAAAGTATAGTTGACCACCTATATTAATTTTAATTTTGAAGAACGAAAACGCAATAATAAATAGAGGTTGCAATTAGTTAAAGATCTGTTATCTATTATTATTTCAAATACCATAAAACAAAAGCTCGAGCTGTTATTATTGAGCTTGTAATTTTTTTCTCAATAAGATGTGTGCTAAATTTGAAACAACTTTACCCACTTATTAACCAAGTCTCTGCTTATTATTAAGAATGCCATAACACAAAAGCTCCAGCAAAAATTTTTGAGCTTGTAATTTTTTTCACTTGACTACAATAATATAATAGGTCTGTCAATTTTCTTTTAGTTTTAAACCCAGTATGCCCAATATATGATACATTTTAACGCAATTCGACTCACTAACATTTAGAAGGATATGGGATTCAATGCAGCTTATTGTTTTGGTTTTTTCTTGTTGACAAATTTTGTAATTCACCTTTCCAAATAGTTTCGTGGACATCCGATTGGCGCCCATGGATCTATACAGGCGCAATAAATCATATAATATTAAAATAAGCTCTTAAAATAAAAACGAAATACGAATTCTTTCTGAAAAGAACCGTTGAAGTATAAATAGCAACTGTTGTGGCCTTCCTTGGCCTAGGTTAAGGTGCAATTAGATAGACAAACATGCTCAAACAAAAGCTCGTATATAGGATTTTTAATTTGACTTAATTATTATTGTAAAAGACTAAACTAGGAAGTAAAATAAAGAGATATTCTTTTAAACGTAAATCTTTATCATTACATTTTATTAAATCACAAATATATGAACAAAAGCACGTTCTGTTTAAATAATACCCGTTTGTTACCCACTTTTACAACACTACGATACCGACCCTTGTCTAAAAAATATAATTTAGCAGTAATTTAGTAGACTGTCATCATCTATCATCCCGCGTTTTGGATTTCACAGGTAGTAGGCCGGCCACCCTTTTAAATCGGAATGTTGCCTCTTTGCATATTGTTTGTTCAGTGTCAGTAATCGACTGGAGTAGTTGTCTGACCATCGAAAGAGTAAGAAGTATTTTACTCCTAGGTGCAGTATTGGACCTCTAAGTGTAATCGTAGGTTTAGCGATTTGTCAAAGTAGGCCGCTCAATAAGCGTCTACCAAGATTAAAATACGTAGAACCGAAAATTACAAGTTTGAATTTATGCAGTGTTAGAAAGCCAAAGTTTAACGACAAATCGAAGTAGGCCGCTCAATAAGCGTCTACCGAGATTTTATCTCGTAGAGCCGAGGCTGGAAACTTGCATTTATGCAGTTTTTAGTGAAAAGTGCTTAGTGAAAGTGAAAGTGACTAGTGTATAACTATTATGTTTATTATATTTTACTTGTTTTTAACCATTTTAACCATAAAATGACAAAATTCAAACCCTCTAACCCCCCTTCCCGTATAAATAAAAATAAAACAGACCGAAAAACAACCGACTTATCCGTCGGAGCCGGTACCAGCTCAGGACCTTCCGCTATGGAGTCCTACTTAAAGGAGCAGAACCGCAAGCAGGAGCTTCGTATAGCGGAGCTCCAAGAGCAGGTGAAGGTCCTGACGGAGAAGATCGGCACATTAACCGACCTACTTACCCAATTCACCAACACCACAACCCCCGCATCGCCAATCGCATCCCCCGCATCGCCCACCCCATCTCCCAACTTTGTGGACATTGAAATGACCAGCTCGCCCGCTGATGGATTTCTTCCCATCAAAAACAAAAAAAGACGTGCGACTAAAACACCAACTCCCAACCATTCCTCATCCTCTGACTCAGACGACTCGGATTACGACAACAAATTAATCAAAACGGCAAACAGATACGCCACTCTCAATGAAACGACAGACGAACCAACAAACACACAAAAAACCAACACTAAAAAACTAAAAACATACGAAATGACCAAATTACAGACAACTCCCCCACCCAAAAAACAAAACCCAACTCCGACCACACAAACACCTAACAAAAAACAAACAATAAACCCCCAACCCAACCCAACCCAACCTCCCCAATCCAAAAAAATCCCGGCCATCATCCTCCACCAAAAGGAGAGCTGGCCAGCATTGTCCAAAAAGTTGGGAGCTCAAAGCTATTCCAAAGCTAAACTAACAAATCAAGGGATCACCATCACCCCGACCTCTACCATTGAACATAAAACAATCATGACCACCATTGATAGCATGGGGCTAACCCGCCACACCAATCCTCTCCCCGAGGATCGTATGTCCCGATGCGTCGTGCGGGGTCTCCCGACGGAGCTGTCCCCAAAAGATATCGCCGACGATATCATCAGTCAGGGCATCCCCGTCGCGGCAAAGATCCCCTCCCTATGGTGCTCATCACACTTAAACCCGCGGACAAGGAGGCACTGTTCGCCCTTCCAGCGATTTTATGTTTAAGAGTAAAATTCGAAGACTTGAAACCGAAGGCCCAGGTCACACAGTGCCATCGTTGTCAACAATTTTATCACGGGCAAACGCTTTGCACAGCCAAGCCCAAATGCGTTAAGTGCGGTGAGGGCCACCCCACAGCAGACTGTAAAAAGTCTAAAGAAACCCCTCCCAAATGCGCCAACTGTGGCCTGGACCATCCAGCCAGCTACAGGGGGTGCAAATCATTCTCAAAATTACCAAAAAATAAAATCACCCAACCACCCCCTCATAAACCAGTCGCAATCACTTCTGCATACGCAAATCCAACACGATCATATGCGCAAGCATCTAAACCACCATCTCACATGCCATCAGCCAAGCCATCTCCAATGCCATCGACAGCCACCCCCGACCATCAGTTCGCCCTCCATTAAACATGATCCAAACCTACTCCCCTCCCTAATCCCGTCCGTGCTATCCAATGTCCTCCCAACCCAAAATGCAACGCATTGAACAATCCATTCCCCCTTCGTTGAGGGTCGCCACGTGGAACGTGGATGGACTCCGAAACCGCAAACACGAAGTGGTCGAATTCCTATTCGATCACAACATAGATGTGCTTGCGGTACAAGAGACCCATCTGCTTCCACGTGACCACCTAAACTTCGTAGGATATTCATTCTATCGTAACGACACCACAGTCCATGGCGGAACAGCCATCCTCATTAAATCTCATATCAAGCATCACGCTGAAATCAATCACCCACATAGGCACTGTGAATATACATCCATTTCAATCACCACCACCACAGACGGAAAAATCACCCTCTTTTCTTTCTATGCATCACTTGCACACCCCTTCAACATCCAGGCATTCACAGAAATTTTAAATTACAAAAATAAATGTATAATGTTGGGAGATTTTAATGCGAAACACCGCGCTTGGAATAGCCGTCTTACAAATGCGAGAGGCAGGAGATTAAATAACGCTATTATTACCAATAACGCGGTGGCCATCGCATCAAATACACCCACACATTATCCATACAACAACGATCACAGACCAGACACAATCGACTTTCTCGTAAACAAAAACTCCCGTTTTGAAATTCACGCCAGAACCATCCAAGAAGGGTCCTCTGACCATAACCCCGTCTTTTTTCAAATCGGAGACCCGGACCATAACCACATCGCCCAAAAAACTCGCACTATATTTCATTATGAAAGATTAGGGCGAGTTTTTTATACCCACCTATCACCGATCACCCATATTAACTCAACTGCAGACCTGGAACGGGCGGTGGAACAGCTGGAAATTGATCTATCCGCTGCGATCCAGGAATGCACTGAGGTAATACCATTGCATGACCGAAGACATTTCGACCTTCCCCCCATCTTCAGGACCTATTAGCTCAAAAACACCGAGCTCGTAGGTTATTCCAACAGCATCGAACTATCAATCTTCGTAATGCATATAACAGACTTAACAACTTAGCAAGAAGACAGCTCAGTGAATTTCACAACGAACGCTTTCAGACAAAACTTGAAACACTCAACACACAAGACAACAGCATCTGGAAAATGCAAAAAGCCTTACGTAACAAAAAAACATACATGCCACCATTACACACGGTCAATGGCATTGTCTATGAAAACATAGACAAAGCAGAGGCCTTCGCCGACACATACGAACAAAACACGACACTACACGACAACGACGATATCGACGAAGACACAGAGCGACTAGTAAACAGAACAATACACAGACAAAGACAAAACGACACTATCGACATCCCTCTAAGACCAACCTCCCCACAAGAAATACGACAAATTATACGACATAGGAAAAACAAATCAGCCCCCGGACAAGACAACATACGAAACAAACACTTAAAACACCTGCCTCGCAAGGGGATCGCAGCAATAACAAATATTGTTAACGCTATATTAAGACTGGGACACTTTCCATCCCGGTGGAAACGTGCCACAGTAATAATGATCCCCAAACCTGGCAAAGACCATGTCTTTCCACAAAACTACCGACCTATATCATTACTTAGTAACATATCTAAGATTGCTGAACTCGTAATCCTATCCCGCATCACATCTTTTTCAGATCAACTAAACATCATCCCCGACGACTAGTTCGGATTTAGACCTGATCACAGTACGGAGCTCCAGCTCCTGCGGCTGACAGAATCTATAACCAAAGGATTCTGTCAGAGGCAGGCCACTGGAGTTTTGCTATTCGATGTCGAAAAAGCTTTCGACAAAGTCTGGCAAAAGGGACTGGTCTATAAGATGACTGTCGCTGGGTACCCATTGACAATCACTCGCCTCACAGACTCATATCTACGCGGCCGTAAAATAAACAGGCGCGTGGGGAACAGTCTATCCGCATCTCGGAATATCATGGCCGGCGTACCCCAGGGGGCCGTGCTATCCCCCTATATGTTCAACATTTTTACCCATGACCTCACTCCCACACCTCACACAGACCTAGCACGATACGCCGACGACCTAATCATTAAAACAGCTTCACTGCTTCCTCGCCAAGTGACGCGTCACCTTCAAACAGCAGCAGACGACTTTGTAGACTACTGCAATAAATGAAAAATCAAAATAAACTTATTTAGCCGTAGACGACAGGCACCTGTCGAACACGTCGTAATAAATGGCAACATAATCAATTGGCAGGACGACGTTAAGTATCTTGGGGTTACTTTCGACAAGCGCCTTACTTGGGGGTTACACGTCAAAAACACACGCATTAAAGCCATGTACACCTACAAAAATCTATACTCCCTACTTCGCGGAAATAGTAAACTCTCACACAAAAACAAACTACTATTACTAAACACAATTATTCGCCCGATCCTATCCTATGCATCAACCGCCTGGGGCTATGCCGCGCCAAGTCATCTAAAACTCATCCAAAACCTTGAGAATCGCTACAGACGTAACGCCCTTGACCTTCCCTGGCACACATCGTATACTCGACTTATGAGAGACAATAATCTTACCCCATTAACGACCTTTATTTCCGAAAAAGCCCATAATATATACCAAAAAGCAGATACTCATTCAAATCCCCTTATTCGACAGGCCGTCAACTACGACGAGAACATCCGACATCGTCACAAGAGACCCCGCCTTCAGCTAGCTCTCTAGCCTTCAGCTAGCGAGGTAGTTCTCACTTTCCCTCCTCCTCCAAATCCCAATTCCCTCCCCTCCCCCCCCCCCCAACAACAACAACAAATAGTTCTTTAGAACAGTCACGACCTTTAAGTCCTTCAGGCAGCTAGTCTCCCCAAAAATCGAAAACTTAGGCTACCTAGCGGTAGGGAGAGTTTAAGAGGTCCACTTGAAGGTCAAGTGGGGGTGGAAGGAAAGGTTTGGCAGAATAATTAGTGTCAGCGCACACAGATGTCCGCTAACACTAAGGATTCTTCCAGATCGGGCCCTCTTACCGGGTGTTGTTGTTGTTGTTAGTAATCGACCTTGATTATTACATTAAATTGACAGTAGATATCTATATCTTTAGCATTTTCATGAACCTTTTGCTTTTTAAGCAACCCTTGGGGGCCTTAAACCACAGAGTACCGAACAGTAGGTGATCGGTGCTTAAACTAACTAGGTAAATCTGGTGTGAGGAATTAAAAAAAAAACAATCAAAGCCAAGGGTAAAGTAAACTTACAAAAATATTTAAAAAAAATCCCCCTCCCCACAACTCCTCATAGTCATGAGGCGCGGATTACCGCTTAAAAGTGCAATTTTTGAGTTTTTTGCCGATATTTGAAAAGCTCAAAATTCTTTTGAATAGGAAAAATTTTCCTGTTTTTTTTTTTAATTTAGGAAAAAAACCCTTGGAAATGAAAAAAACTCGCAAGAAAATCCCAAAAAAACTTCCGAGCAAAAAATCCGGGAAAAACTCTAAGAAAAAATATTATAAGTAACCCTAATCCATGTGACAAAACTGATAGCCAATAATAATATTTCGCATGCCCTCGGCTTTTTTTCACAATAATTTAAAATAAAAGTTGGTGACACTGATCACTGATGTAAAATTATATTTATTCTCATCTTTAAAAATATGTTTCCAAAATAGATAGCAATAATTTGCTCCAAAATTTACCCGAACCAAATGTTCAAAGAAAAGCTCACAAAAATGTTCACACAAAAAATTTTAGATGTTTTGCACGAGCTTTTGTTTGAGCATGTTCGTCTGTCTAATTGCGCCTTAACCTAGGCGAAGGAAGTCCAAAATAGTTGCTATTTAAACTTCAACGGTTCTTTTCAGAACCACAAGTATTTAAGAAAGAATTCGTATTTCTTTTTTATTTTAAGAGCTTATTTTAATATTATATGATTTATTGCGCCTGTATAGATCCATGGGCGCCAATCCACGAAACTATTTGGAAAGGTGAATTACAAAATTTGTCGACAAGAAAAAAACCAAAACAATAAGCTGCATTGAATTATCCTTCTAAATGTTAGTGAGTCGAATAGCGTTACAATGTATCATATATTGGGCATACTGGGTTTAAAACTAAAAGAAATAAAATTGACAGACCTATTATATTATTGTAGTCAAGTGAAAAAAATGACAAGCTCAAAAATTTTTGCTGGAGCTTTTGTGTTATGGTATTCTTAATAATAAGCAGAAACTTGGTTAATAAGTGGGTAAAGTTGTTTTAAATTTAGCACACATCTTATTGAGAAAAAAATTACAAGCTCAATAATAACAGCTCGAGCTTTTGTTTTATGGCATTTGAAATAATAATAGATAACAGATCTTTAACTAATTGCAACCTCCATTTATTATTGCGTTTTCGTTCTTTAAAATTAAAATTAATATAGGTGGTCAACTATACTTTTGTGACCCTGTATAGTTAAAACAAGAGTCCACTGTTCATTTGCCGCAGCCTGTATACACTCGTTTAGAACGAATTAAATCCTTTTTCTAGCCTAATCTCATCCAAGCACGTTACCGCCTATGGTGCACATTTTAATGCGTTTAGGTTTTTTTTTAAAGAGAATATCTTTATTAAAATACCAAATTTTACTTTCAATCCAAAAAATCTACCACCCGTCGAAAAGTTAAGTGCATTTTTGTGACTCACAACAAAGGGTTGCTCGTTAAAAGACAAAATCTGCCTACTCAGGGTAACAAAAAAGCTTTGAGTCAATATGTGGCTTTGAGAAAACTCAAAGTTGTTTCACCAAAATTTGGTAGGTGACACATGTTTCATAAAACAGCACTGTCGAGAATAACATTTAAAAAATGTTACAAAAGAAAACAAAACTTTAAAAATTATTTCAAAAAATCAAGAAACAAATAAGTTGGGCTTTAATTTACTCCAGAGACATCCTATCGTATTTTTGGCATTTGTTTTGAATTCAAATTATTTCTTAAAGGAATATATATGAAAATATCCAAATAAGAGATTTTATGTTTTTTGTAGTTTATGTACTAGACATTTTTTTAAATTTTTTTATATAGGTATTATGTTCGTGTGACTCAAAAAATACAACAGTAATCTTACTACTTACTTACTGTACTTTATTGTTTCCGAAAATATACATTTCTATGCATATAGTATTGTGTTAGGCCTAGTATTCAGCAAAAATCTTAAAACTAAAACTAAAAACCAAAAGTTTTGCAATTAGAATAAATTTGAAAGAACAAAGGGAGATTCGTCTAGTCTAAACATTTTGACTTAATCGGTAATCAACAGCCAAATATTATGAAACAAACACCTTAAAAATCGAAAGCATTACAATAACCATAATTTATTGAATTTAACTAAAACGGATGGAAACAGGAAATGGGAAAAATTGCTATTTATTTGTCAGGAAAGAACGTAGTTTTAATATACTTAAAATGTTTGTTTGATATCGTGAATATTAGGGTTATTCAAGACTTCTACAATGTAACCTGGATTTACCCATGCTGGGTGGTCGAAGTCCTCTATATAGAGGGCAGACATATTATTTATTATTCTAATTAAGTTTAGTGAGCAATTATAAACTTAGGTACATTGCACCTTGCATTGGAAAGAACGAAAAATTTCGTTCTTTCCTCCCAAGATCTTTTGATCTTCTCTTTATTAGATTCTTTTCGGTTGATGTAACTGATATCCTTATTGTAGAAATACTGCTTCAGTTGAGAGAAAATTAGAGTTTCGAACTTCCGTTGTCTTTATTTTTACTTTTTCACAGCACAGCGTCTCGAATACTTATGTATCGGCAATCGTCATCAGGTGAATACAGTACTCACCAGATGACTTAAAATCGTACTGATTTAGAGACCAGTTAAGTTCCTCTAGATGACCATTTTTTAAAGTTGTAGCTCCAGTTGAACCTAAAGCTAGGTTGTGAATTAAAAATTGCTAATTGTCGATTAAGGCATATTTTTGGCAATCGCGAGTTTCCCATAAACAGCAGTTTATTGATAAAAAAATTTAATGTCAGTTTAAATATAAAGAATGTTAAATGGGTTGACCCAGTTTCAAACCTAACAATGGACAAAGATGTGGTGCGAGAAAAACAACTTAAGAGTGAATTGAATTCTAAAAACAGTTCGTTTACTTAAACAGATAAACTGCAAATCAAAAATTAACAAAATTTTGAACAGCAGAGGCTTCTGGTATCCCCAGACCATTCGCATGGTTTTGCAAAAATATATATTTATATATATCGGTTTTTACGTAGTTTTTTTAAAATAATCGATAATTTTTATCGTGAATTAAACATTTTTTGAATATGTAAAGTTAAGTAAAAAACTTAAAATTTTGCAAAATCCGTGAAATGATTATGGGATAATGCTTTAAACTTTCACCGTAAAAAATTTGACACTGTTTAACAGGTTTTTTGATTAAGTAAATGGAAGAATCGCATTTTTTTATTCAAATTCACCCTTAAAACACATATGCGTTTTAGAAAAGGGTCAATACCTTCTGCATTAAAAAATTCGACGTGCTTGTAAAATTCTACTTCTGGATCAAAAATTTTAACTTGGTCTTTCATCTCAGTTAATGATTAAATTAGGGTAAAGAGGTGCAAAAACAAGACGATTTTTAAATATCTTAATTTTTTTCAATAAGAAACCCGTTTCCATGTATACAGAAAGCCATGTAGTATATCTGAGAGGGGGGGTATTTTATAATGTTTGTGTGTATGTATGGACGTCTTTTTTAATCAAAATAGGTGTCTCATTTTTTTAAGAGCAGCAAGTTAAGCTAAACGCGACACTTTCCTTTCTGGTTTCTTAATTAAATTAAATTTGAACAGAGTTCGCGAAAAATATAACATAACCAAATACCAAAATATGTTCGTATTAAACTAAAAAGAAAATAAATCAAATAAACCGTAATTCTAGGACATATATCTGTTTGAAAGAGCAGATGTGAAAATTTGAAACTTTGCAGCTGCATTTCTTAGAGATAGCCGTCCTTAGTTGTTGGATTCTCGTTTTTGGACTTTGTGGTGTCTCCTTTGTGTACTTGTTATATGCGACGTGCTTGCTTGATAACGAGTGAAGGGATACTTAATTTTTTTTTGGACTATCACAGTTCTACCTATTATTTTAAAAACGCGATATTTTTCAAGACTCCACGATTATGTACACCTGCACAACAGGAGAAGTTGGCCAACAAAATTTAAAAGATTTTAAAACAAAATGCACAGTCCCTTGCGCTGGCTCTTTTATATTTGCGTGTACATGACTGTATATATACATATAATATGTTGAAGTAATTTGTAACAATTTTTGACAATTTAAATACTTTTTGTTTTTTGATGGAAACTTTGATTTTCCTATTTTTGCACCATTTGACTTTTAAGATTATATCTGATGGCCTGACCAACAAGTCTTTACAAAAATAAAAGGAGAAAGGTTATCCAGCCCAGAAAACTATTATCAGTTCGATTAATGTTGAAGTTATTGTATTGAAATATTTTATTTTACTTTTTAAGGTATTTGGTTATTACCATATACTTCCTTTTTCTCGAAGATCATAGAGCTTGAAAAATTAACAGTTGAGCAAACCCTTTTGTAGCCGGCTAAAAAAAATAATTTTATTAAACCTTACCTACCACACCAGCTAAATGGCTCAAACCCTCATAATATGTTACTTATGTTGTTACCCCGGATTGTAAAAGCATGTTGTAAAATAAAAAAATCAATCTTTTGGTGATCGATTTTTTGCTCTCGATCCTTTATCGAGCCATTGATCATTTTTGCTATCGACCTTGTTGTCGATAGATTATTTTGGATATCGATTTTTTGTCGATTGCTTATATTTTTGCTATCGATCCATGATTTTTTTGTTTGAGATCTTTTATCGATCGATCATTTTGGCTATTGATCTTTTATCGATCACCCATGGGAAACCTAATGGATTTTTACTAAATTGTATTAGAATTATAGAAATAAGAATAAACGCTGGTAATGTTAGTGAAAAATCGCGGCAGAGCAACTTTTCCAATATATTAAAGAATTATACTTTGCAGAATACACCACAGACGTACCTCTATGTATATCCATGAAATGGATATAATTTGAACATCTCATAGAGATTTAAAAATATGTGTTATTTTAGTTATATATTTATGGATATGCCTTGAATAGAAAAAAATATGCGTATATATAAGTTATGTCAGGATATTACAAAAAGTATATACGTTTATTCATATTGCTATGTGGGTTCATTGGTGCTACTAAAGCAAAACCTGGTTGAAACGACCAAGACCCGAAAACTTTATGACGTCATAGTCTCATGTTCGATTTGATTAAAATTATCGTATTTTAGGGTAATTTTACAATAACATAAGGTGGTAGGTTTTTGCATTAAAACCTGAAGCAGTTTCCATGTGTTACAGTAAGACCTGTCAATTTTCACCATTTTTATCCATCCATTATTAATTGTGGCTGTTAAAAGAAATTTGAAAAAATGAGATTGATAACCTATACAACTAACCCATTTTTAATATTTCTATGCGATAGATACTGAGGTGACTTAGCACCCGTTATAAAAATCTGAAAATAGCGACATCAGCGCCAATGGTGAAATGCCGAACTAAATCACACAAATAGTAGGTATATATGGTACAAGTGACCTCCAGCACAAATTTTGACACATACTTACTACCGCCCTTCTCTATGGATCGCCAGAGTTTCAAGGCAGAACCCTATGACTTCCGAAATAAAGTTTAATATTTTGTGATTTTGTATATATTTTTCATAATTTTCCTAAATATTGATACCAAGAGTTTTTGAGATGCGCTAGCTTATCTCAGATCTTTAAATGAAAGTGATTTGATTTAATTATGTAATTAGGTTAATTTGAGTTAAGTTGTTGCAAGCTATTGTAAATTATGGATTATTATTTATTTTTATAATAAATACATATATGTTAACCACACCATGCGTTTCTTTATTATTATTTAAGAAATAAAAATACAATGTTTGAAACTTAGAATTATTACCATTTATTACATTTATTTTTAAGATTTTACATTGCATAAAGCTCATACAGATAAATTTTTATTGTTGTGGTATATATACAGCTAGGAATTCCTTTGGCCAACGGAGGCTGTTGTGGAAGCTCAATAACATTGGAAATGTATGTTCGTATAAAATTGGCATTTTCCAGCCCCTTAACATACAAACATTCTGACAGGCTTGAGATGTGCTGAATAATGTCTTTATAAAGTCTTCAATGTTGGTAAATCCAGAAGACCAATTTATGGCAAATGGCTTGTTTCTTAAATTCTAAATTCAATTTGCTAATATTAAATGGAGATTTAAAAACGTAATGAGCTATTTTTAAGCCGTCATAAGCCACTAATTCTTTGGGTATAAACTTGTTATTGGGGGTCTTAAATCCTTTTATGTCAACAATCATATTTACAAGAGACCTTTAAGAACTGAACTTTTTCAAATCAAGAAATTCATACTATATCCGCAGCATTAATCCATGAATTGTGCTTTTCTCGGAAACCCAACCATTTAACGTAATATTTCGAAGTACTTTTTCTACTAAATATACATCCGGATTTTTTGCCTTTTGTAGTTCTAATTCGTAAAATGCTCCACGTATTGGTTCTCCATCAAGACTTTTTAAATTATATGAGGCCGGATTTGTATACCCTCACTTAAAGAGACAACCCTACCTCAAACTGTGTGTCAATGTTAAACTATTCATTTCATCATAAAATATATCACTAAAAATTAGTAATTTATTATATATTATTAAGTATAACAACACATTACATATTTTTGTCCATC
The DNA here is from genome assembly GCA_963921995.1 of Oxystoma pomonae. Lineage (NCBI taxonomy): Eukaryota > Metazoa > Arthropoda > Insecta > Coleoptera > Brentidae > Oxystoma > Oxystoma pomonae. The sequence goes on along the minus strand of OY998166.1, from coordinate 53,063,531 downwards.
ATACCGTGTGATATAAAATTGCTGTTTTGGTTTCCGCGTTGCACACCAAACAGATTTCAGGTCGGTTTCAATACACGCATTTTTAGACCTTTTAAAACAGCACATCATTTCCTTCTTGTAGTGTGTACACACACATTCTGCGGTACTGCGGCATTTTTTTGAAAATCTATCCAGGCATTGATAACACAACTTATATTTACCTCCATACCTCGAGGTCACCACATATTGCGTGATGCACATCTCACTTTTCATTAGAAACCTCTGCCATTTTTATAGAGGTTTTTCTAATTATAGCAATACCCTTTTTACGGTACACTCTATTTCTTCTGGCTTCTCTTTAAATATACCCATATCTTCATGAGCTTTCATATAAGTTAATAATTAAAAATATTTTCTGTTTTAACTTCATATTCTTCACGCTGGTATAACGCAATATATTCAATATTACGAAGCATTTTCACTACGTTCTTTTAACAGGCAGTTTAACAGATACTATGTATAATTAACTAACTCAAATGTGTAAAATATAATGTTAGTTCATGGACATTTTTACATATTTATATAAAACTTTTACAGTAAAAAGAGTGTGGGGATAAAATGGTTTTGCTTCAAGGACACTTACTAAACCCTTAACAAACCCCACCTATATTTTGAACTCATGGCCGAAGATTTTTCAAACCACCCAAGGTCAAAACATTCGAGCTTTGAGAATCAATGCTAAATAAATTCTAGATTAACTCAAGGACACTTACCTACTAAGCCAATGGCAAACCCCATCTATACTTTAAAGTCAAGACCAAATATTTTTCAGACCACCTACGGTCAAAATATTCGAGCTTGAGAGTCAATGTTAATATAGTCGCAGCACCGCAAAATGGCATATAAAAACTGGCCATAAAAGTGGCACGCGCTGCCGTAATCATAATACAAATTTAGGGATTTTCAGGAGTACGTGTAAAAAATTAAAATTAATTTTTAAATTTTGTCAAACACTTCAGTATTTTAAATACCTCTAAGTATTCCTAATTCGTTGTGTTAAAGTATCGAACGTACCTAATCACTCCTTTTAAGGCTATCTTCAGGTACTACTTTCACCCCTTAAGACAGGGCCACACTCATTTTAAAACTAATAGTAGTTCTAACCTACCGATTTCGATTTTGATTGACAATATTATTGTGAATATAATATAGTGATTGATATAAAATAGTGGTACTCTATTAATAATGGCCTTTTGGCGTATTGTTATGTTTCACGCTGGAAATGAGAAATGATTTGTTCCAAATTGTCTTAAACCTTTCGCAATAATATAGGAAAATGTAGCGCTGATTACCACTGTGACGTGAACCCAACAATTTTTGAAGACTGGTTTTGCGCTATTCTCGTACCAAACCTACCAGAAAACAGTGTAATTGTTATGGTCAACGCCTCGTATCATTCGCGAATGTCATCTAAAATTCCAAGTACTTCAACGAAGGAGGCAGACATAATCAAATTTTTAAATGTAAAAAATGTTAACATTCCGGAAAACGTCAAACTAAAACAAGATCTAATAGAATTAGTTAAAGAGTATTGATGACTCCGGTAGTGATACGGAAAAGCAATAAACTTTCCTAAGATTATAAGAAGATATTAGCTACCTCTAATTTGTTACCTATTTGATGTGATTTAAAATTAGAACAATCTTAGTATAGTTAATTCTTTAAGTATTTTACCTACATATAAAGCGTTGTTTTATTTAAGACTAGTCCGGCCCATATCACTTTTGATTTGTTTAAGATTCCTTAATGGGTTTCGTACTTCAAATTCTATGAACCTTTTTTGTATGGCATTTTTGGGTGCTGCAACTATACCTGCTCCAAGGTCAACAATAAAATAGTATGATACACTGGTATTTTCATAGGCAACAGATGTTTCATGGTCAAGGTCAAGGTCCCTCCTCAAAAATGATCCAACACCCGTATAACCCTACTACTGTTGTATCCTGATTGTGACAGTTCAATTATATTTTCTTTTTACATTTTGTCAACTTGCCTATTGATTGCATTTACTTAGGGGTAAGGCGTTTTATAGTTTTTTATATGGACTGGTGACTTATCTGTCAAACGCAATTTTTTACGGTAAAAATTATTTGTTGTGAGTGGGTCGTTCTCTAATGCGAAAATATCTGAGTAGTCTTGGAATAAATAAATGATCTTGGGTTTCACATAATCTGGCACTGACGATGTGTTCAGTTCCTTTAATAACATTTCGTTTCTCATTTGTTTATTATTGACCTTGATTTTTTATACACTTTCAAAATTTGTATTCAAAATTTGTACATAGGGGATTTTACTAGATTTCTTTGTACTACTGCGTCCTGCTTAATATCCTGCAATGAACTGATTTTTCTTATTACTTTAGATCTGGGTGGTATAATTATGACATCTTCATCCGGACTATTATAAATAGGCAAACTTATTTCCCCTTGCGTAGTTCTAAGGGTAATAATCCAATTATAATAGTCTAGTTGACATTTATATTTTGACATGAAATCTCTTCCGAGAATTCACACAATCACAATCTGAAAGTCGTGGCTAAAAAGGTAGTCCTGAGTAAAAATATTTGTAGTTGTGGTCCCTATGGAGTCTGCGTAGCCCTCAGTTACACCCTTAATTCTACAAACGTTTGCTCTGTTAACGATTTGCTGCGGATTGATTTTATTTCTTTTAAATAATGATATATCAGCTCCTGTGTCAATCAATAACGTGACATATTGTTCACCTGTCATTTCTGTGTAAATAATTATAAAGTTTGAAAGTGTCAGGTCCACATTAAAGACTTTTAGGAGTGCCCCAAAGGACCTTGTTGGGGCTCCTGTTGGTTTCCCTGTTCTGTTTCTGTATCACAAGGCCTTAAGTATCTATTCGTTCTGCGTGCGTTAGGAAAACCTCGGTACTGGTAATTTAATCTGTACCTATTTTGGCGATAGTTATTATTTGGGTAAGTAGAGTTATCCTGGAGAGATCTATGGAAAGAGTTTCTTCCACGATGTATAAAATTTCTTCTTCCCCGAAAATTTGTTTTTTTTCTTCCCCTATATTGTCCTCGCTTTGCTTAAAAATCAGTTGTGCCGTTAGAGCTATTTTCTGTGTTAGCATTTTTTTTTCAGAACCATCGAACTCATTTGGCACTATTTTACCGGCAAAACTAAAAAATTCCGGGGCGGAAAGCGGCATGTTGGATGTGGGAGAAATTACAGGAGTTGTCAAGTTAATATGTGTTGTCTGTCCAGTGCTGTCGTCACTGTCAGTCCCGCAGTTCTTCTCAGTAAGATCTACGCAAACTAATTCGTCCTTTATTAATGGATCAATTGTTGTTTATAGTCGACCTGTAAATAGCAACTATTTGCGATAAAAACAGATTCATTATATTGGGTTAGTAAGTTGTCTCTGACTTGGTTTCTGACGCTTAACGATTTCGGTACCTGGGTTTTTAATACTCTTTTAGATTCTTTAATTATATCCCCTTTTAAATTTGACACTTTGGTTAAAATTTCCTTCCAGAGTACTTTAACGGGTGACATAAAATTGGGACTAACTAATTTAATGACCACGAATTTTAACGACCAAAAATTTTAAACCGAAAAATCAACTACTACCATTGAAAAACCAACTACTAACATAACTACTACCATTGAAAAATCAACTACTACCATCCCCATATAACTATTACCATCAAAAAATTAACTACTACCATCCCCATATAACGTCTCTATGTAGCTACTACCATAAAAAAAATCAACTCCTAGCAAACACAGTTTCCTCGGGCCTCCGTCGGTCCGATGTCGATTGCCGAATATTTCGTTATCGGCACGACGTCGATTTACGACATCGAACCAGCAGTACTTTTTGTCCGCTTTGCGATGTAGGCCCAATGTATGTTTGCCAACGCAGCGTTAGACTGTAGCCCGCCATCGGACCAATGGTAAATTTTACTTTTTGCCGACATCGGCATACCGTCGCCGTACGATTAAGGTCCGATATGGTTTAACCACATGGCACCGACAATCCGCCCATAATTGCTTAATTTTGTCGGTCTAACGTAGGCAAGCTGGTCTCGGCCCGACATCGGTAAACTATTCATGTCCGCCATTGATTTCCTGAAGCGCCCAATGTCGGCGATTGACGGAGGTCCGTCGTTGGCAGTTTAAAGCGGCCCCACATTGGCAAACTACAAAGTTTCGATAATGCCACCATCTTGTCAAGTCCGCATTCTATTTTTGAAATATCTTTGCTCATTATATAAGTAATATACTTCTGTATATTCTCCTTATTCTGTATTGATATCTAGAAATCGTTCAAAGGTTAATAATAAGTAGTAACGATAATAACTACATTAAAATATTTGGATAAGTTGTTTTTGAACAATATCATTAAAACCAAATATTATTAATTTGTCATTTCGAAGCAAACAACATTAGTTAATCGTCAAATTATTGTTTTCTAAACTGTGTAATTATTATTATCATTATCGTTAGCTTGTTATCAAGTGAAAGGTTAAGATATAAAACCACGCTTCTAATCATGGCAATTCATTCAAGTTCGAATCATAGTAGCAGTAAGTAGTTACTAGTATACAGTTTAAGAAATAAAGTTTTTAAAAAGTCCGCTGTGCATCATTGGAACATAACTGACGCTGCGAACAGGATAGTTGGTTGGCATTATCCTGACGGTCTTATACTGCATAAGAAACGACATAGTGTCTCCAGCTACCACAAAGAACACGTTTCCAAGGGAGAACCTTCGCATTCCACCCACAGTCAACTTGGTTCAGCCACAGCAACCCGGATCAGCTACAGCAACCTGGTTCAGCTAGAAACAGAAGTAACCACGACTTGGGACCGAAGACTACTTCTCCATTTCGCACAAAGGGCCATTGGACAAGTCTACTACGGCAATCGAAGTTCACTTACGCTAAAGATGTTATTTCTGTAAGTAATTTTCTTAATGTTTGCTAACGACGAAGCCATTGACAATTTAAAAACTAGATTTCTTCAAAAATTAAAAGAAGGCAGCACGTCAAAAGACCTTACTTCCTTCAAAACGCTAGAACTCCAGGAAAACTCAATCCCTAAAGAAAATATTCAAATTTATTCTGAAATTGCATTAGAAACTGAAAATTTAGATTTAGATAAGTTAGAAAATAGTTTAAGTAATTTAGCATTATCTGATTCCCAACTAAATCTCACTAACTCCCCGGCTCAACAACAAATATTAATTAACAGCACACACACACAAACAAACATGACGCATGAAACATTTAAATTAGCATGTGACTTTTTACCTACCTTTGATGGACAAATTGAATATTTAGAAAACTTTGTTCTCGCTTGTAGTGACTTTCTAAGAACCTATGGACAAAATACTACAACTTTAAGTTTTGCTTTAAACGCGGTTAAATCTAAATTGAGAAAGGAAGCACAACTTTTTATTTTTCGAAACCCTCAATTTAAAAGTTGGGATGAAATAAAAACAGCCTTACAAAAGGAATTTGGCAATCCTATTGATCTTAGGTTATTGTTGCAATCTTTACAAAATTTAAAAATCGATAGAAATGAAACAATTCAACATTTTTTCGACAGAACAAAGAAATTCTTAAATGAAATCAATACAAAAATTAATTGCGAAATTTCTGACGAAAATTTAAAAGCTTTCCAATTAGAGCAAGTAGAATCAATAGCGATTTTAACAGTAGTTTCAAATTCACCAGATGATCTACGTCCTGTTTTTATTCAAGAGCTACCTAAAAACATGACAGACTTACAAGCCAAAATAGCCAATTATAACGTTATAACAAATCAAATGTTTAGATTTAATAGACACCAACCCTCGCATCAACTTAAAAATCAAAATTTTTCAACTCAAAATAAAAACCAAAACTTTTCAGCTCAAAATAAAAATCAAAATTTCCATGGACAACCTTTTTTCCCCCCATCAAATTTTAAACAATCATCTTTTCCACAAGGACCGATTAACATCCAATCAAAACCAATAAATCAAAGATTTCCTTCAAATATCCCTGCATTTAGGCAACCACCTATGTTTAAACATCCCACGCCCTCTTCTAAACCAACACCCATGTCAGGCATATCCACCGCCGTATTTAAACCTTCAACACAAATATCTGAGCAAAAACCCTTTCAGCAAGCTTACCAACAACGAAATCCCAACTACTTTAGACAAACAGCCCCGTTTAAACAGCATTTTGAAGAATTAACAAATTTAGAAGTTTGCCAAGAAAATTCTGAGAATTTCGAAAATTCAGATTTTTCTCCAATTCCTTGCTATTTTGACCCAGAATTAAATCAATACTTACCTATTCAGTCAGAACCTACCTGGGAAAATGAAACTGAAAATGATTCAAATTTTCAGGATGTCATAAAAGATCCAGAATCGACCTAAATCACATCGGTCGCCTCCCATACTTACCTTACTTATATCTTCAAAAACTTAACATCAAAATTCTCATAGATACTGGCGCATCACATTCAATAATTTCACCTCGCTTTGCTAATTTATTCCCGGATTGCATATATGAACAACCCTTTTCAGTGATTTCCTGCAATAGAAAAATAATAGAAAAATATAATTTCAGATACCCCCTGTTAAGTGAACTAGGTATTACAGACATTATAGATTTTCATGTAATTGACTGGCACGAAAATTATGACGCTCTCATAGGCAGTGACATATTTCAACTAATGCATGGTTCCATTGACTACTCAACAAACAAGCTACGCCTAAAAAACAAATTAATTTCCTTTTTTATTGCTATGACCAAACCACCACCTAAAATATCACATGAATCTGATAAATTAAAAATTCCAGTAAATCATAATTGTGGAACTGCCCTTCTGCCATCGTTTGAATTACATAACTACACATTCCCAGATTGTTTAGTCTCTGTTCAAAATGGTTATTGCGAATTACCTAACCCCTTCAATGAACCCATCATCACAGAATTCAAAACTAGATTCAATGTAATTCCCTCTGAATGCTTTAATATTCAAACAAATTTTCCAAGCTCCAAAAACTCTATTGTAATTGAATCCCTTAGACTAAGTCATCTAAATTCTGAAGAAAAAGAAGCAGTCATAAAAATCTGTAAGGAATTTTCGTCAATCATGTATACTGACAAATCCGATTTATCTTTTACCAGTCATGTTAAACATCACATCCGCACTAAAGACGACAAACCAATCTATGTCAAATCATTTCGACATCCTCCGTCCATGCTACCAGAAATCAATAAACAAATTCAAAAACTTCTCGACAACAAAATAATAAGACCTTCTATATCTCCTTATTCCGCCCCAATATGGATCGTCCCCAAAAAATTAGACGCCTCAGGAGAAAAAAAATTTAGAATGGTAATTGACTACAGAAAACTAAATGAAAATACAATTGAAGATAAATTTCCACTACCGAAAATTGAGGAAATCTTAGATAATCTTGGAAAATGTCAATATTTCACCGTTCTGGATTTGGCTCAGGGTTTCCATCAAATAGAAATGAACCCTAAATGTATTGAGAAAACTGCTTTTACTATTAATAACGGTCAATATGAATATCTAAGAATGCCGTTTGGTCTTAAAAACGCCCCTGCCACATTCCAAAGAATGATGGATGAAATCTTAAGGGAATATCTTTTTAAGTTTTGCTTCGTCTACATGGACGACGTCATTATATTTTCTAAGTCACTTCATGACCATATCATTCATATAAAAACTATTTTTCAAAAATTAAAAGAAGTCAATTTAAAGATTCAATTAGATAAAACTGAATTCTTATGTAAAGAAGTTCCATTCCTTGGCCACCTAATAACCCCTGAAGGTATTAAACCAAACCCATCAAAAATTGAGTGTATAAAAAAATATCCCATTCCTAAAACTCAAAAAGAAATTAAAGCATTTCTTGGACTAGTTGGATATTACAGAAAATTTATTAAAAACTTTGCAAAAATTGTTCAGCCCCTAACTAAGTGTCTACGTAAAAATTCTAAATTAAATCCCTCAGATCCAGATTATGTCAATGCTTTCGAGAAATGTAAGGAACTGATGACAAATTCTCCTGTTCTAGCTTATCCTGATTTTTCAAAACCATTTCGGCTTACTACCGACGCTTCTAATGTAGCTATAGGATCTGTTTTGTCACAAAACGATCACCCTATTGCCTTTTATTCTCGAACCCTTAATTCAGCCGAAAGAAATTACTCTACCATTGAAAAAGAATTTCTTTCCATCGTAGAGGCAACAAAACATTTTAGACCCTACTTGTATGGCCAAAAATTTCTAATCGAGACCGATCATAATCCTCTTGTTTGGTACACATCTCTTAAAGAACCCAATTCAAGATTAACTAGATGGAAACTGAAACTTAAAGAATTCAATTTTGATATTAAATATAAAAAAGTCAAAGACAACAAAGTTGCAGATGCATTATCTCGAATACAAATTAATACACTAGAAACTGAATCAAACATCCCCAATAATGACATAAATGATACAGCAAATATCGAGGATTTTGACAACAATACTGTACACAGTGACAGCGGTGCTTTAAATGTTAGCATGTCAATATCGGAATTACCCGTCAACTATAGTAACCAACGTCTAATAATAAAATATGGTCAAACTTATCACGTTTTCACTAGCCACCCCTTTCAAAAACTGCATAAAGTCATAACAGTTAACAAAGACACCTTAAATGCTAATTTCATGCAAATCCTAACGGAACATCTAACTGACAATAAAACATTTTGCATATTTATCCGTGATGAAACCTTAAAGAAAGAATTCACAAAATTTGTACAAGAAAATGGCAATAACAAAATACGAATAAAATTTGCAACAATATTACTTCCTGACATAGTTTTTAAAACTCAACAAAAAGAAATTATTTCACAATATCATTCACAAAATCATAACGGCATAACTGAGACTTACAACCACCTAAAAACTAAATATTACTGGCCCCAATTACGAGAGTCCATCCAAGACTACATAAATAAATGTGAATTATGCCTAATAAACAAATACGAACGCATTCCTTATAAGTTACATTTTCAAGGACCCTTAATAGCTCCCAAACCTTTCGAAACTTTGTATATTGATCTTTATAAATTTAGTAATTAGCTATTTATCACTATCATAGACTCCTTTTCTAAATTTGCACAAGCCTACGCCATATCAGATAAAAATGCCATAACCGTCCTAAATAAATTACGGCACTATTTTTCGGAACACGGATATCCACGAAAATTGGTCTTCGACAATGGTAAAGAATTTAATAACAATGTATTAAAAGAATTTTGTTCCCTTTTTAATATAGAAATTCATTTTACCACCCCCTGTAACTCTACTTCAAACAGCGTAGTAGAAAGATTGCACTCCACATTAACAGAAAAATTAAGAATTCAAAATCAAAACAACCCTAATGAATCTCTAGCTCAACTCATGATTACTGTTATTCTAAATTACAACTATAGTATCCATTCTACCACTGGTTATCCACCATTCGCTGTTATAAATTCACCTTGCTTTTTCGAACCAGAAATAACTGAGACGACGGTATACGAAGAATATAATCAGAAACGTAAAAATGAGATCTTACCTCTCTATAATCAAATCTACCAAAAAACAAAGCAGAATCAACAAAAGAAAACACAAAATCAAAACCCTGTTTCACCTGACCCACTACCATCAGCCTCAGATGACCAAACAATTTTTATACGTGACAAACAAATTAAAACTAAGAACAAACCACTTTATAAAAAAGAAAAAATTAAAAAACAAAATGGACCAATATTAACGATAGGAACCAAACAAAAGAAAAATACGAACACACATTTAAGGCACAATAAAAGAGTAAGAAAGAATCCTTCTTTTCAGACTCCTGATTCTTCAAACTGTTCAGACCCTGGAAGTAACTCCAATTAATTCAACTACCTATTCAGAAGTTCTATCTAATCACACTTATATACAAGATCATCTTCATTCCACGTATGTAAATTTTAATTTATCTCAAATTTTTGAAACCTTGCAAATTTTAAATCATTCACTTAGTCTTAACAAACCGAAAAATTACTATGTAAAACAACAACTTTTTGTAACAAATGAACTAATATCAAATTGCTTCGCCACCTATTATAAATTAATTCCTAATCGTCAAAAACGCGGTTTAGTAAACTTCTTAGGTTCTGGAATAAAATTTGTAACAGGAAATCTTGACGAACAAGACCTACAAGAAATAGTGTTGATCACTTTGACATTTTAACACAAAACCAAAACAAATTAACCTCTCGATTAAATAGTTATAGTTCATTAGCCGAACATATTTCAAACAGATATAATGATCTTATTAATAAAATCAATTTTCATTCAAATGAGCTACAAAAAGTTCTTAACGAAAGATATAACGAAACTGATAAAATCTGGAATATTTTGAGTATTAATTCACAAACACAAAGAGTAAAAAGTTATCTAGAAATGTTAGAAAGAACAATATCACTTTCTCATACTGAAACACTTAATTTAGAAATTTTTGATCTAAATGAAATTCGCACACTTTGGGAATACTTACAAAAACACTATGCTAAGTCCCTTTTATGGCCATTAGTGCAGCCCTTAGAATTAGTACAATTATGTAAAACTGCTGTCTTTATCAAAAACAATGTATTAATTTTAGTTATAAGAATTCCAATTTTTAGGGATTATACTTGTAAGATGTCAATTGTCTATCCGATTCCCTACAATAATTTATTGATAACAATACCTTCAAGTTATGTTTGTAATTCAGAATGGTTTAAATCTTGTAGAAATAATAATCATAAATGGTATTGTTATAATCAAATTAATAATATCAATAGTACCCAACATAAGATTTCTAATACTTATAATTATGTTATACAAACGGAGAATAAACAAATTATTTATTGTACTTCAAAGTCTAACCCCATCTTTGAGCTATGGCAAAATATTGTACGTAACGATATAGAAAATTGTAATATTATTAAATCAAACTGCACAGTAATTATTAATCAAAACAGATATGAAACAAAGGATAATACTATTGAGCATTATCCTCTCAAAATAAAATCTTTCTTGAGCACCTCAAAACTAAATTTAAATTTGGATCATATCCTACAACCAGAAACAATTAACGAAAACCTTTTTCAACCATTGGAATTGGACACCTATAGTTTCCATAAAAATGGACATAATTATTTACTGTTTTTTATTCTCCTTTTGATAATAGTCACTATAGTTTGTATTTATCAGAAATATTTTAGACATAAGGTAATATCTAAGGATAGCATTAAAAGATGGTTAGAGGATGATAAACAAATAGGAGAAGACATAGAATTACAAGATAAATCATGAGGTCATGATTTCTTTTAAGGGTGGAAAAGTAATATACTTCTGTATATTCTCCTTATTCTGTATTGATATCTAGAAATCGTTCAAAGGTTAATAATAAGTAGTAACGATAATAACTACATTAAAATATTTGGATAAGTTGTTTTTGAACTATATCATTAAAACCAAATATTATTAATTTGTCATTTCGAAGCAAACAACATTAGTTAATCGTCAAATTATTGTTTTCTAAACTTTGTAATTATTATTATCATTATCGTTAGCTTGTTATCAAGTGAAAGATTAAGATATAAAACCACGCTTCTAATCATTGCAATTCATTCAAGTTCGAATCATAGTAGCAGTAAGTAGTTACTAGTATACAGTTTAAGAAATAAAGTTTTTAAAAAGTCCGCTGTGCATCATTGGAACATAACTTATGTATAATATTATCTTCCGCTGTACAAAGAACATAGCGCCATCTCTACATACTAGGAAGAAACTACTACAGTAAAAATTTTAAGGCAGATAAAGTGGTCGTCGGCATAAAGTCGACTACAGTTAATCGGGTCATCGTCAGTTGCCGATTCTCGACCGATTAAACAAAGTTTCAATCGGACCATCATCGGTTCTAAAGTGGTGTCGGCTGTAGGAATGTGGACCTCCGTCAGTTGCCAATTATTGACCGAAAACTGAAAATCGCAATCTGACCAACATCGGGTCAGAGTGTAGCCACACTGCCGACGTTGTCGACATTGGTCCGATTCAATGCCGACGATTTGTGTTTACTGGGCTACTAGTAGTAGTTATATGTTATAGTAGCCATATGGGGATGGTAGTAGTAGATTTTTCAATGGTAGTAGCTAGAAGACGGTGGTAGTTGTTGGTTTTTCGATGGTGGTAGCTATAAGGAGGTGGTAGTTGTTGATTTTTCAATGGTAGTAGCCATAAGGGGATGGTAGGAGTTCATTTTTTAATGGTAGTAGTTATATGGGGATGGTAGTAGCTGATTTTTCTATGGTAGTAACCGTAGTAACAATATACAGATGGTAAATTTTAATTTAATCAATGGTCATTAAAATTCGTGGTCATCAAATTAGAATTTCCCCATAAAATTCTATAAAAATAATACTAACAAAATAGAATATCGATTTTCTAGTATTCTTATAAAAATTGTAAAATAACATAAAAATTCCCAATTAAAATATTTAGTAATAAAATTATAACTGACCTAACTAAATTAATTTAAAATTAAAAATCTCTTGTTTATTTTTTTTCTTCAAATGTAAAATTATGACCATCAAATTCGAATTACCATTCTACGAGTACAGTAGTAAAAATCTGTTTTTGTTAACATCATCAGAAACCAACAGTGCATCAGTGTGTAAGTAACAAACATATAACGGGTACATACCATTTCTCAGTCAAGATCTTTTTATTTTGTTTTTACTACTTAGCTTAGGAACCATAAATAGCATTAGGCGCCTTCAGCAGCTGGCGGTGGGGGTCTGAAGTAAACACTTCTACTAATTTCTCTCTTAAGGCCTCTTCTATATTCCTTTCTTACTTTCGAAATTGTAATAACGATATTACAGAGTGTACCAATGTACATTAAAAATTTTACATCGAGGGGAACACGAGATAGTCCTTGTTCGTCCACTATAAAATTTGAATTTACTACGCCCGAACTGGTCACGTCACTCTCATTGGATACCGATTTTCCCATTTATTAGACGGTATTCTTTTCAATTTCAGTTTTTAATACTTGCACATAACTTCTTATAAATGTGACAATTAAAACACCGCACGTGACTACAACGCTTGTCGCGAAAAAAAACAAAAACTTATATTTAAAAAAAATATTTTTCGGTTTTTGTTTTTTTTTTCTTAACTTCGCGCGTTAGGTCGCGTTGGTAGGAGCGCCATGTAATATATTTGCCCTATAGGTCGTAAGGTAGAGTAAGTAATCAAGTCGATGGTTGCTATACGACAAATATGTATTAACGAATAATTGTTATGCTTACATTACCCAAAGTTTATATTAATATGTAGGTTATAATAATAGGTATAAAATTGCTTAATTATAATATCTATACGTTTACTATTTTGGTTGCACCACAAACATTTTCTTTTGCTAGAACGGGAGATTTATTCTAAAGAAATTTTTCTTACCCCAAATAAATAAAAAATGTTTAAATTAAAAAACAACCAAAGTATTTTAACAATCACTAAAAAGTCTCTAAGTCCAAACACCCACTGTGTTCTATGTCTATAGGCATAGCGCGCACTACCGAGTTGTTGCTCTGTCAAAAAATTCAATTTGCAGAGTTCCGCAAGACCATACCTATATACCAGTCAACAAGAATTTTTCATCACATGACCGCGAGATCACTGTAGGAACGTGTTGATAGGATGTGTATTCTTGAAAGTCATAGATATGTGATCATTCTCTATAGCGATTTATGCCGCTGTCTATTAAAGAATAAACTTCCAGCACGAAAGCACGTTTTTCTGAGAAATTCAGCACTTACGTCGGACATTCCACGCAAACATTTTGCTATAAAAGCAAAAATTGGCTTAAAGAGAAAACAGTTCCAAAATAAATTCGCAAAGAGAACAGTTCAAAATAAATTCTGAGAGAAGATTTCAAAATAAATTCTCAAAGAAGCCAGTTCGAAATAAATTCTACATCAAGAAAGTTCAAATAGTTTGTTTTGCTTAAGTATTTCAAAATGCTAAAATTTTGGAATTCCGGTATAAAAACTGTCGTGTGGAAGTTAACAGGGTGCACAGTACTTGTATTAGTGTAGGACTGTTTAACCGAATATTATCAGAATGGATTTGAACTTTAACAATTGCAATAAAATACCTATTATATTTATGAAAAATCGAGTTGCCTGTTTGTACATTTTCAAAAACTAAATATTACTATGCACACTAAAACGGTTATGTCCAAAACAGTGTAACAAAAAATTGTGGCGTCTCTTAAGGAGTTAAAAGTTATCTGTTCGAACTTTAGAAATAACCCTTAAGGGCCGTTGTTCACAAATGCATAATGACTTACACGAACGCATACTAATGCCAGTACGAAAAAAGCGAAAGTTAAAAAAAAACTTATGTGCTTTAGCGGCGCGCAATGCGAAAAGTCAAAATAAGTAACCTAACCCCAAATTTTTCAGCCGGGGCTAAAAAATTTCTGGTGTCCCACTGTCGACAAACATAAATAAAGTGTCCGTGTTGCCATGGAAAACAAATGCAATGACGTAAAATTTTGCAAATCAGGACGACACACAGTTAAATTAATTTCGCAATACGGAAAAATATTTTTTAAGAAAATATAAATCCCTTTAATCCCTTTAATTTTTACCCCCCAGCAGCCGCAGCAGCTTTTGGGAGAAGAGCGGCGGGCCAAATCCAGTATTTTGGTCCAAAGAACAACAGTGCAAAGTTTGTTGCTTTTATCGCCCAATGACGCCTTTTTCCCACGTAATTTAGGGACTATACCCTATTAGTGATAGGTGATATTAGTATAATTCAGATAATCTAATGCTAAGTGACCATGAATTTTTCACAATTTTTTTGTCCAAATAACCATTTGAGTTTTTGATTATTTAAGCAATTTTACAAAAAAGCTGCAAGCTCCGCTTTTATGATTATCAAACTTTATTAACTCAAAAATTGAAAAAAACGGTATCAAATTACCTATAAAAATGTTAAATAATTTAAAAGAGAGTTACTTAAAACATATTTAAACCAAGGGAGCTTTTTGTATTGAGCCCAAATATATTTAAAATTTTTCTTTTATGAATCGGTTTTCGGCTTGATAGCTATCATCAGTTATGTTAAATAATGTTAATTAAGTCACAATACATTACAACGAAAATATATATGGACGGACATTTAAGATTAATTTGTAGCTTTTTAGTTTAGCAATATTTTTTTAAAATCGCTCAACTCAATCAATTCAATTTAAAACATATTTGTGCGCAATACAAAAAACACCTTCTGTTTATTTGAATATCGGCACCAGCAACCACACCTCCTCAATTTAAAATGTATTTACTCCATGTCATAATTACCAGGTAGTGAGTAGAAAAAATTGATTATTTTTCGTCTTATTTATTATTCTATGTTGTATGTTAAATCCTTCTAAGCTACAATTTAAATATATTCACTTGTTATAATAGTAATATAGGCTGGGCTTTAAAATCTTCCGCATTGATTTTCTAATAACGCCTTTGTCCCTTAACTGAATTGTATATTTTTTTTTAAACTAAGATTAAATCTAAAATTAGGTCTTTAAAAAAAAAGAGCTGCAATTTTTTTATGAGACCCTGTAATTTTCTGTTCTGCAAAATAACAAAGCTATGCCATTTCACGTTTTACCCAATAGAATAGTACTACACAGCCACACTTTTCAGAGATAATAGGGGATCATGCCAGAAACCTAAAACCACATTTTTCCAACAAAATTTCCCTCTAGGTTCGCCGCCATTTTGGATTTTGTGTTAGACTTTATATTTAATTTTTTTTTGTTGGATAAGCAAAATTATTTTTGTAAACTTTTATTTGAAATTTTTGTTTGTATGTGTCATAAAAAAGACTCCTGAAAATAGTGACATATGAATGCTTACTAGCCAATATTTCTCTTTGTGTAGACTTGAGAAGAAAAGTGTTCAAATATAAATTCTAGATATCAAAATTCTCTATAATTTTTTTTTAAACACTTTTTCTGTATAGTAAAAAATAGCTGAGATAGAGTGCTGCAGAGTTGACACTTTAAATTCTTGAGGTAAGATTTTACTCCCTTATTCTGTCAAGTTGGCCATGACAAAACTTGCTCACATATTAATAGTTAAAGTTACATATAAAAAGAGTGCTTATTCCTTGTCGTAACTCAGTGCGCATGCTCAAAACGCCATACGGCATTACGTCTCACCCATAAACATTTAAAGTTGCACTTAAACACGGTGCTTAGTGGTTGTCGTATCTCAGTGCTCATGATCAGGACCGATACAATACGCTAACTGCTTGGGAATACTGCAAGAATGGTCGTAGAGATAGGTGAGATGTAGTCGCTGTTATACAGCGTATCAGTTCTGAGCATGCGCACTGAGATACCACAAGGACTAAGCACCCTTTTTATGTGCAACAAGGAACAAGCACTCTTTTTATATGTAACTTTAAGGGTCTATTAGTAGGTTGACAACTGTCGTTAGTAAGTGTTTTTTCATTCTGGAATATTAGATAATATTCTCCGTAGCTACTTTTGTAATTTCAATTTTTTGAGTATAATTCGATTTCGAGGAAAACGAGGCAACTAATTGTTTGCTTTGCAACAAACCATTATGCGAGAATGAAAATCACGTCGTGAAAAAAAAGCTAAGCAATACTGATATCTTAAACTAAATACTTATTTACCAATAACCTACCAAATGAAAAAACATACAAAACGTCTTATTGAGAAAATATTTTTTCCTGCGGCGCTTTTAAAATATGTTATAAGTATGTTTGACGCGTTTTACAGAGTGATCCAGGAGGTAGCCTTACTTTTTCTTTCTACGGTTTTTAAGATAGAAATAAAACGATAAATCTGAATTAATGTCTTTCTGTCCGTGTGTCTGCCACCAACACGCCTAACTCAAGAACTACTTGTCCGATTTTGACGAAATTTAGTAGGTACCCCAACTAGCAATTTTTAGTTGTGCAAGTTGTAAAAATTAGAATTGCACTAACTTTAAACGTTGTTTTACAGATAAAGAATAGTTATCATGGCGACGGTCGACAACGTCGACTATTATACGACGCCTAAACGTTTATCACAACTTCAGTCGCCATCACAACTATTTATGACCGTCTATTATACTAACAGTAATTCCTTAGTTGTGAAGGCGCCGACTACAAACCGGTGTGTGCTAAACCAAAAATTGATCAATTTACTCCACGTTTTCTGGCCGGTTTGTTGGAGACGCGGGCGCGCCTGTTTTCATCTAACCAATTTTTCTGTTATGTTCACAATAAGCCAATTTTGGAGCACTGCTGTCACTCATACAAACGTTACTTAATTCGGTAAAAATAACTAAGAAGTGTTTTGTAAAGTTTCTATTAGTTTTGTTTGAACATTTTGCACTATGAAAAGGAACAAATGGTATAAATATTCTTCGATATTTTGACATGTAACAACTGTCATTGAAGATGATTCCCCAGTGTGTCGGAAAAAAAGAGGAAGGTCCTGTGTAAACAACAAGGACGGAAATTAAGTGAGCAGTAGAAAGCCAAACTGTGGAACAATTTCGATTGGGTAAAAATTGAGGCATGTTCGCGTCTTTAAGTTAGGGGATCCGTTCAAAACACAGTTAAGTAGTTACAGCATTCGAGAGACGGGACTCCTTTGGTTGTCATAGAAACTAATAAGTGCCGCCATGATTGATTGTTAAAACCATTGTATGCTAATTTGTAAACAAACATTAAAAATTATTTTTTTGCTTTTTTCTACAATAAACTAAGACCTTTTTGCATATAAAAACCCGTATTTTGTTCTTAGGAATCCTAAGCAACATCTTTAGAGGATTTTCGAAGCGATTTTTAAATCATGATTTTTTTTTTAATTTCATAAAATCATCTTAATCGAGGGCGCGCTTGTTTTTTAGAGCTACGAACTGTACATTTGACAGTAAACTACCGTCTGTTTATATATTTTGGCATTGGTTCGCATGTTATGATGATGCAAAACATGAAATATGACATAGAATATCATTTTATTTTAATAATATTATGGTGTTAGAAATAGTTTAATTTGTAGTCGAATAGTGTATTTATCATTTTAGGTAATGAATAATATTTTGAACAAATAATTGTACTCCAAAACCCATTGAACCATTACTTCAACTGTAGTCGCGATCGCGACGTTGACTCAACCAAAAAATCATCCACCAAATTGGTGCAAAAGTGGGTGGTGTTTGAGTAAAAGTAAACGTTGCGACGCAACGTTGGCACGCGGTGCACAACGTTGAGACGTCGAAAAATTGCTAGTTGGGACAGGGTGATTCATTATATTTGGACACCCCGGTTATCGCGCTTAATATTCATGATAGAAAAAATATTTTAAGGTAAGATTTTAATAATTTTGTCCATTTTTTGAAAACTTTGATAAATGCTGTCAAATTTCATTCTATATGTCCTATTTTGACATCAACTTTCTTATTTTAAATTGAACAGCCTGCGCGGTAAACAGTTTTCGAGATATTGCACGTTTTTGGTGGATTTTTGCACTCCCGTTAATGCTCTTAATATTAAAGAGAGAAGAAAAGTTTAAAGGCAAAAGTTGTTCAGTTTTTTTATGAACTTTATATATATTTGGCCAGAAAATGTCAAATCTCATTTTTAGGTCAAATGTATAAATAACTATACTAAATTAGGACTACTCTATTTTTAAATACAAATGACAGCAACAACGACAACAAAAAATTTACTAACCTAACAAATGCTCAAACATATCACCATTTACTTCAACAGAAAGTTCATAACGCCTTCTTAGGCCAGGAATCGTGTTGATTATTTTATGTATCAGGTTTCTATTAATATTACTTGCTTCATTATTTCCTCGATTTTTAATTTCTTTTAAGATGTTCGGGCAATTTGAGTAAATAGTCTCCTTTAAATCGTCCCACATCCAAATATCCGAAGGTGATAAATCTGGGGAGTTTGGTGGCCATGGTATGGTCCCATTTAAACCAAGCCATATGAAACAATCATAATTTTGTTTTAGTGCAACCAAAGGTTCCAAATTCCCAACATAGACAAGCCATATGAGATAATTTGAATCTAGATAATTTGTTATTGCTCGAGTATTGTGAATTGATGCCCCGTCCTGCTGTCATATTATTGGGTGCTCTTGGGTATTCAATAGAAGGTTATTGATGGAATTTTTACAGAGAAAATTTTAACGGAATAAGATATTTAGTATTTTGGAAGGTGATATCGAAAATTCCATCAATAACCTTCAGCAGCAACAAATTTTTTAAATCACAATTATGGCTTGGCTCAAATGGGACCATACCATGGCCACCAAACTCCTCAGATTTAACACCTCCGGATATTTGGTTGTGGGGCCATTTAAAGGAGACTATCTACTCAAATCGCCCGAAGACCTTAAAAGAAATTGGAAATCGAGGAAATAATGAAGAAATTAATATTCATAGAAACCTGAGACATAAAATATTAGACATGATTTCTGGCCTAAGAAGGCGTTATGAACTTTGTGTTGAAGTAAATGGTATTCGAGAATTAGTTAAATTAGTAAATAGACACTTAAAGGTAATTTTCGGGTTTATCGGCATTCGTATCCTCTTCCCTGTCGAGTCGACCTATCGAGCAGGTGTACTTTTAAACTAATGGCGAATGCGTGACAGGTCCAGCTGATCAAATGCATCAAAACATCGTTTCGTATGCAGGGATGGTAATAACGTTATGACTCCCTTATCGTACCTACCGAGGTTTTTGTGCATTTGATCAGTTGGAGCAGTCACGCATTCGCCATGATTTTAAAAGTGCATCTGCTTGAATGGTCGACTCGATAGAGATAAGGATACGAATGCTGATAAACCGAAAATTGTAGTCGTGTATTTAAAAATAGAGTAGTCCTAATTTAGTTTAGTTATTTATACTTGCGATATATATAGACATAAAACTGACATTTGATATTTTCTGGCAAAACATATATAAAGTCCGTAAAAAACTCAACAACTTTTGTTTTTAAATTATTTTTTTTATCTTTAATATTAACGGCACTAACGGGAGTGCAAAAATCCACCAAAAATATGCAATATCTCGAAAACTGTTTACCGCACCTAGACAATTGATATATTTTTGAAATATGAAAGGAAAATGAAAGTTGACAAAATAAAAAAAATACAGGGTGTTCGATTTAAAATAAGAAAGCTTTTGTCAAAGTTTTCAAAAAATTTGAACAAAATTATTAAAATCTTGCACTAAAACATTTTTTCTATCTCTAATATTAACGGCTATAACCGAGGTGTCCAAATATAATGAATCACCCTGTACGTAGACTTGGCTTGTGCTCCAGATGGTCCCACTTCAAGAACGTTAAAATTGCCTCTCAGGGGCGGAGAGAATATGGCATGTGTGCATGGCTTTGGTGAGCGCTTTGGTGCCTATAAATTGAAAGAGTATTTTAAACATTCTTGCTTGCATAAACATTTCCTACTTACCTCTTCTTACCAACCCCCTCATAGCTTGGTCCTGGATACGCCACTCGGTACTCAAAAGGGCGTCAGAAATGTGAAACATCGAATTGCATATTTCGCTTATAGGGTTTGAAAATGCCACTTATATCACTTGGTGTGGATATACCTACTATTTATTATCACTTTTTCGTATCTTCCGTCATTTTTATTTCTGAAATTCAAAAAGCTGCTCGCTACGTTCAAGCTTAAAACTTTTTCTCTTTAAGTGATACTTATGCCCATATCCGCCATTAAACACTCTAATCAGGGCTAGCTAATTGGAATTAACTTGCTAATCGCGGCTAAACAAGTTTACCTATCCACCAACTTTTTTTATGAAATAATTACCTAATCAGGGTTAAGTAACTCGATTAAAAAAACAGAGCTGGCAACGCAGCATATTTGGTGTGTATCTATTGGTAACCACAGTACACGGACCACGTGTACTTTGTTGGTAACACTGGATATGTCAAAAAAAATTTGATATAAAAGGGTATCTTTTCTGTTTCCTTTTTAATTTTCTTTCAGTTTTTGTTTATTTATTTTTAAAACCTATCAGAAAATATATTCCCCAGCTGTTGCGACTGAAACTCTCAAGTTAAACGGGGATGGCCGAATCGGTGCTGTTTGGAGCTGATCAGTTTATTGTCGCCAGCATCATTTCCAATAATTAACTGCTCATTTTCAGTCGTGTAGTGTAAAAAAGTGGATTTGCCTAAAGTTTGTTTTTTAACGCAGTGTGTGGTAAACAAAAGTAGGCATTGAACAGTATGCTGGGTGCATATAACTATGAAATACTAGCTATAATGGCCCAAGGTTTGCAAAATTCTTTGCAACGAAGTCAAGATAGTGACTTTTTGTAACTCACATGCGTTCAGATAAGAGGGTTAAGTTAAAGTAAAAGTGCCTTAAATTTTATCAGCTCAAAAAGTTGTTAAAAACAAATAAAAAATATAGTTTAGACGGTTCGTTAATGTGAATTTTTATGTGATATGATATGTATGGGAGAGTTATCAGACTAGATGTTTGAAAATATTTGTTATGTTTATTTTTTAATTTTTTTTAAGTTACTTTTAGTATTTGTATAGTTTTAGAATAGGATACTTATTCCCTTGTATTATTTGACAGGTCCTCGTTGCAAAACCTACTTAAAAAATGTTTAATAAAGCAAGACTGCCAAAATTAAATCTATCTGAGGCACCACATCATTGTTTACTGCAACAACAACATTATATGGTAGGTGCTGCAATGGGGCTTTTTACTTGAGGAGGAGCACAACCCACTTTTGTTAATAAAATGTCAAAAGTTTGTTTCCAGTTATTACCGACCTGGAAGGTCTGTGGGTAATAATCTTCTCAGCTTAAAACTGATTTAGTTAGGATGTTTGTTAATTTTTAGATATATTGAGTACCTTATAATTAGAAAAGTAGTTCATAAGGTTGAGATATTTTTTATATCAAGAAAAACATGTTGCTCTTCCAAATTTTACTGAAATTATTAAATTCTACATTTTTTGATAGTTTTATTTTGAAACTGTTATCACCAAAAATTATGCCCTAGGTGACAGAACCACTCTAAGAAAAAAAAGGTTTTAAAGTTATAATAATTAAAGAAGAAAAATTATAAAATATGAACTTAGAAAAATCAAGTTTTATAGGACCTCGACTTAAAGGTTGCAGCAATGAAGTTTTGTACACACTGTCTTTCAAAAAAATGTTTTTTTTTTATATTACAAAGAGAAAAAAAAACTTAAAAGTTTTAGATTAGAATGTTTCAGGATCTTTAATTTTTTTTCTTTTATTCTCATTACTTTAAAAATTTAGGTAGGGTAGACTTTTCATGATGACTGGTGATTGACAGTGTCAAAAAGAGTCTTTCCTCAAAGTAACCACAAGTTACCAGGTAAACCAGTTGCTCATTTTCAGTTTTTCTTCGTACAGCAATCCAAGTCATGACATCACGAGTAACCAGACTATGTTACCAGCCTATGGGACATGGTTACTTAAAAAATGTAAGGTTCAAAGTGTGGTTTACCGACTGTTTATGGTTTTTTAATTTGTATTATTTTTTTTATAAATCTCATGTTTTTCTATGATGATGTCATAACTATGTATGGTCACTGAAAGGAACCGTGATGTCATGACAAGTAACCCAAACAAGTTACTATTGTCCTTGAGCAAAAAGCCTATATGTAATACCATTAAACCATATAGACAGTTTAAAAAACTTAAACAAAATTGGTTAAGATGGACCATTGTTTTTTATTATTATCCTAATTGATGAGTTTACTAATTTAGGTGTATTTTCTGCTGTTGAAAGACAATGTTTTTTGTGATATGCAATATCTAACTGACCAACGTGATTTATTTAGGCATGTCTATGTGCAATAGTTGTCTGCATTTGCTCTTTGTTTTATTAATATATTTATTTGGTTTTTAGGTAAATAAAACATCTACTTCACTTTTAATTGTATTTGTTTTTATTTTATGAAAATTATTAACTACAAACGTTGGTAATTATGCAGTATACAGTTTTCTGCCATTTTTGATTTGTTATGAAAAATTCTTTTTGGGGGCACCTACTAGGGTCCCTAGGACCCCAAATCCGCCTGCGCCCAATTTTTTTTTTAAAGAAAAAAGGGTGCCCGGGGGGGGGGGTTGTAATGTGTAGCAGAAAACTGTATACTGCATAATTACCCAAATGTTAATCAACACTTAAATAAAAGGTGAAACAAATAAAAATAAACTTAAAAAAAGCTTATGAAAGTGAAATAAGTCTGAAGTCTGAAAGCTTTGTGAGCCGAAACCTTCCAAAGAACCCCCTGTTGTCCAGTCTCAAAATAATTTGGTCTCTCGTTCCATCGCCTAGGAAGTCCATCATTGATTATGTCTAACACATCCAAATTGTCATGATACAATATATCTTCCATATTTAAAAAAAAAAATAATTCAACAAATAAAACTGGAAATCAAAATAAACAGAAAACATAACCAACAAAATGCATATGACAGCTCAATTATGCTTTAATCGCCCAACATCGGCCGGGTTGGTAAACGTCGCGATTAACGCAAAATTTTTGTTGGTGGATACCGAATTTACTCGCTAACCGCAATTAAAAGTTAATTGGAGAAAAAATGCGTTGGTGGATACCGGCATTAGTGTATTATGCGATAATTTCTTAATATAAGTGTATTTTACGCCTCTGTAAAAATATGTAAATTCACACTTCATACTTTTTCTATAAAAATACACATTCGTGACGCTCTCTATCTCCGTTATTTTTAACATAACTGTTATTTTTTATTACCAAAATAGAAACAAATAATAAATTATATGCCAATATATATACAGGGTGGATTCTTCAAACGGAACGGTGCTTCTAGCGGGTTAGAATTTGGTTGAAAAAAAAATCCAAAAACACGTCAGCTGAGATTTTTAATTTCCTTTAATTGTGCTTTCTTTGATTTTGTCTATGTCATTTAGTTTACGAGGTATGGCAATTTTTTATTTTTTTTTAAATAGGACCCCTTTATATTTTGCAATTTTTGAAATCTGTAAATAATTCTCTCTTCAGTAATACCACACAATAGTATATATATATAATATCTTTTACGATAATCAAGATATTTTTATCTAAATCTGTATGGAAAACTTCGATATTCATTCAAATATACCCCGTAAAACAGGGCATAGACAACAATTCCATGCAAGTTTAAATTGCTCTATCTTGGAAACCATAAGAGATAGATTATTAGTGCGTGGTATTGTCAAAAAGATAATTTTTTTTAGAATTCAAAAATTTCAAACTATTCAGGGTGTCCTATTTAAAAAAAAATATTTTTTTGCCATACCTCGTAAACAAAACGATATAAAAAAATCCAAGATAACATGATTAAAGAAAATTAAAAATCTCAGTTGACGTGTTTTTGCATTTTTTTATAAAACCCTTTAGAAGCACCGTTCCGTTTAAAGATTCCACCCTGTATATGCTACCCTGATTAATCATTATTTTCGGCGGTATATGTGAATTAACTTTTTATCTGAGACATATAGGAAAAAAAAATATCAGATCAAAAATCGTAGAAAAACCACTTTTTTATAAAACAAAACAATTTTTTTTTTAAACGGACCAATGGTCAATGAGATATCGGACTAAAACCGAGTTAACCCGATTTAAGCATAAATTCAAGATGACGGCGAACCTAGAGAGAAATTTTGTTGGAAAAATGTGGTTTTAAGAGTCTCCATATGACCTTCTACTTGCTGTAAAAAATATTTCTGTTAAGTCAGTTTGTAGATAAATCGCGATTTTCTGACTATTCTATTGGAGTATTATAAAATTCGATTTACCAATGCAATAGTGACGTAAGCTCTAAGCCCTTTAATGGATTTTTGACACTTGACGTCTTCTGTAAAAATTTGGTCTCTTGGCGTTTCAAAAAAGATAACATTAATAAAAATCGTTTTAGGAATAAAAAAGTTACTAGAAAATCAAAACAGTCCAAGATTTTAAAGCCCATCCTATTATAAAAAAAATTAGATTTTTCAGGGGCAGTTCACGAAATGACAAGTTACGCTTAATGACCATTTTTTTTACGATAAAAGGTAATTTTGCGATATATATGGACACTTTATGTCAATATTCGAACTTGACCACTTGGCATATTTTCATATTTTTCTTAGTTGACTGGAAAGGAATCAATTTTTAGCCTATATTTTATAGACTACAGACTACAGAGATTCAATAAAAAATTAAATATGGCATAAAGAAAGTGTACATTGCACGTGAGACAATTATAATATAATTATTCATTGTAAAGAATTTGTTGCCATCTTGACTAAGACCAACCTGTCATTTTGGCTAACTGCCCCTTTGGCAAAATCCAAAGTTTTTGAAATACACCGGTGAGTCGATTTTTTTTTCGATTTTTCACCTATGCTTCTTCCATTCTACGCCACAAACGACACATATAACCAGAAAATGCCATTGACTTTTTTTCTTCATTAAAACTCTGTAAAATCCATTACAGAAACTTAAAGAAAATCTCTCCAAATTTTTTTTCAACATGCAAGAATATCAGAAAAAGGCTTACTTTAAATACTAGATAATCATATACAGGGTTACTCACGACGAAATGCAAATATTTTAATATTAAGTATTACAGGCCAAGGGCAACTCATATCCAATGCTAAAATTCTTTTTGACTCTTTTTGTCAAATACAGTGTAATTTATGAAAATATTGCAAAAATAAAAACAGACATTTCTCGGAAAACAATAGTCGCCCCAAAGGCCACTTCTAACAATGTATAAAAAAATAAAATTCTAGGTCCGGACTAAAAAAAATTTGGTATTATACATTTTTGTTTGACACCCTGTATACTGCAATTTGCAAATTATGGTATTACCAAATAAAAGCTAAAGGATGGTGCTATATAATAAAACCCTTAGATTGTATTTAACGCGTTAAGTCTCAGTTTTTTATAAAAAAAATAAAACCATCCAAAAAACGTATTTTTAGGTTAAAAGTAATTTAAGTATATTTTATAAAAATAAATTAAAAAATATTAATCCAGCCATGTACCAGTCTGTTTTTTACTTGTGTAGGTGGGTGTTGATTTATTTATGCCTAAATTGGTTTAACCCAAAAATACGTTTTTAATAATTTAAAACATGGTATTGTTTGAAACCTTAATATCTCAGGATTGGAGTTTGGATTGTTTTATTTTTTTTTTATAAAAAACTGAGACTTAACGCGTTAAATACATTCTAAGGGTATTAGAGCACCATCCTTTAACTTTTATGTGGTAATACCAAAATTTGCAAATTGCAGTATACAGGGTGTTGTTTTTAACAAAGATATGTAATACTAATTTTTTTTTAGTACGGACCTGGATTTTTTTTTAAAACATTGGTAGAAGTGGCTTTTGGGGTTCTATATGTGTGCCAAATTTAAAGTAAATACGTTTACTGGTTTCTGAGATATGTTCGTTTTTATTTTTGCAATATTTTCATAAATCACACTGTATATTTGACAAAAAGACCCAAAAAAAAATTTGGATATGAGTTGCCCCTGGCCTATAATACTTCACTAAAATATTTTCATTTCGTCGTGAATCACCCTGTATATAAAATCAAATACACAATCATAATGTCTTCTTTTCTTTAGAATAAAATGACGATTATTTTTTTTTTTAATTTTGACATTTACTTTTTTTTTACTTATGTACATACAGGTTGATCGGTTATAAGTGTTCCCTGTGATAACTGTTTTCCTAATAGCCGCGGAAGAACCAACCAAAAACTGGGTGAAAGGGTATTTTATAATATATACTTAATATAATTAATTAATTCAAATAGTTCTCCAGAAATTAGCTTTTTAAAATCTCCATATAGTATAGGTGTGCATGTAACTGTTTTCGAGATATTTTAATTTCAATTAGATATTAATTAATTAATTAAAAAGTTAATTTTCTGGAGAATTTAAAAATGTAAAAATATGTAGTGTTCCGTAAGAAAAAAAAACACTTTTTGGCACAACCCGTATACTGAAATTAACTCTGTATTTCGGACTTCCATTATCTATATTTTATTTATACACGACGTTTCAATCAGTACAATCTCTGATCGAAACGTCGTGTATAAATAAAATATAGACAATTGAAGTCCGAAACACAGAGATAATTTCAAATATATCATTGTCTCAAACTTTCAAACAACCCGTATACTATTTGAACTGATTAATTGTAATTAATGATTTTAAGGTCGCTATAAAATACTCTTTCACACAGTTTTTGTTTCATTCTTCTGCAGCTATTAGAAAAAAAGTTATCCCAGGGAACACTTATACCCGATCACCCTGTACATTGGTAAAAGTAGAAATCAAGTTGTAGTTAACTAAGGCAAAAAAAGTATTTTATTGAAAGGTACTGAGATCCGTATACCTAATCCGTTCAAAAGAAAGCCAAAATACATAACATTTTTTGAATGCGAGACGTTTTCTCATATGCAACTAATTTAAACCAGTTTGAAAACAGCAAAAAAAAATCCGAAAAGTTCATACGATTAATGACGGACAAAAATTACCTGCTATCTTTGGCTCGTCATAAGGGCGAAGAGTGGGACAAAATTACTAGACCGTATCTATTCTAGGGACCGTGGTCAGATGCTACGTCATTAGCTTGACAAGTCGATTGACTTGAAGTAGAGGTCCTGTATACAATTTTTGAAATTATTGCTTTACAAGAGGTAAGAAGCTCGATTTGGCAGTTGTCAAATGTTGTCAAAGATTTTAGGTATTTGAGATATCGGTCCATTTCATTAAATCGCTTTTACATGCAAATATGAAAAAAAATAGAAACAGAGGGCAATATGAGTTGTCCATTT
Source organism: Oxystoma pomonae (assembly GCA_963921995.1). Taxonomy (NCBI): domain Eukaryota; kingdom Metazoa; phylum Arthropoda; class Insecta; order Coleoptera; family Brentidae; genus Oxystoma; species Oxystoma pomonae. The sequence continues at coordinate 53,035,505 of OY998166.1, read as the reverse complement.
CTGGTAAAACAACAACTGTCAAATGTATAGAGGGCCTCTAGCTCGAATAAACTATAATGTTTCATCGTCTCCATCTCAGAAAACAAAAAAAATATAGAAGGAATCGTTTCACAAATCTATTTACTTAAAAAATCTTTGCGGAAACGGTAGAAAAACGAAAATAACAAGACGCGAAGAGTTGACGAGAAGTTAGCCACAGTATTTGACGTAGTTAATGCCCCTAGCCCACAGTCCAACGTCTGGCCACTGAGTTCTAATTCTCTTTTTGTCGAAAAGAGTGAGAAGCAATAGAAGGCAGCGACAAAAAAGAGCTCGTTTCGAAATCATTCAAATTGGTGGAAAAGTGACTTCATTAATAAATGATTTTTAAAGTGATTCTTTATGTAATTAAAAAAACAAAACCTTTTCAACTTTATGTGGATTTTAATAAATTGTTGCTAACCCGGCCATAAAAAGGCATGTTGTTTTAATTTTGTTTTAGTTCATCTAAAACGAAAAAAATGTTTTTGAAATAAATTATTTCGTAAAAAATGCAATTTAAAAAAATGTTATTCAAACAAATGTTTTCCAAAGTCAATTTCATCTAAAGAAATTTTTTCGAAAAAAAAATAAAAAATGGTTTTTAAAAACAAAATTGGGAAGTTTTCCATCGCACAATACCTCCAATACCAAAACCTCACAACATAACATTTTAGTACCTTTTTTTTTAACTCATTGCTAAAAAAAAAGATAAGAAATATCCAGGAATTTGTAAATACAATAACATAGAGCAAAATAATTTTGTACAATAAAAGGGAACCCATACTTTGTCAAAATCTTCAAAATCAGATTCATTAAATACAAGAGTATTTTTTGTAAGAACAATTTAAAATAAAAATCATATCGTAATTCGTCAAATCCATTTTCTATCAGAATCGCAATTTGTACAATCCATTGTTTGTAAAACCGATTTTTAATACGAAGCGTAATCTATCAACATTAAATCAAAATGAATTCCGGTATTTCCACTTACGGTACTATGTGTAGATACGGAACAGTTTACTTATTTCTTATAAGTAACCAAGCGACCTCATTGAGAAGAAAACATAAAAGGGTCACATGCGTAATTGATCCGTATGATCTCAAGGAAGATGGTCGTTAAAAATGGTCTTACGACGAATTCATCACTCAAATTAAAATTCTGATGAATTTCACGAATTACGTTTCTTAAAGTAAATTTTTCTTACGACGAAAATTTCAATATAAAAACGGTCTGACAAAGAACAATTCTGATAGACCATAGAACAACTTTTTTAAGTGTAACAACAAAAATTGTTATAAAATTCTAAACAGATAAGTTTACTTGTCGAAAGGATGAGCCTTTCACGTTATGCTAAAAAACATACAAGATGCGTAGAATAATACTGTTGCATTTTAAAAGCAGCGCCGAAATACTAATTTTTAAGTGTAAAATTTTACTAAGCAAAAAAATATATATTTAAAAGTTAATTTTTATTATTTGAACTCATGCTGTTATACATTTTTGGGCTAATTCAAACAGAATAAAAGGCTCAAATATTAAAGATTAGGTAAATCGTAAGAGAAGGGTACACGGGAAAACGGGGCTCATCAACATTTTTGCTTTTCTACAGGAAAGCAAGTTCTAGAATATTTTAGCCTATTCTTTTCGTGTAAATCATAAACTTTAAATCGAGAATATCTCTGAATGGGTCTGTTTTAGCCAGATTAAAGTATGAGGCAATAGAACTGTAAAAATACTTTAAATCGGTGACAATATCGCAATTTTTGAGAGTATGTTACTTTTTGCCGTGTACCCTTAAGTAGAATAGTTTTTGTGGTCTATTAGCCATTGTTCAAAACTTACTTTTGTACAATAATTAATTGGTCCAGCGAATCTTTTTAATTTGCCTAAACAAGTATTTTTAAAATAATAGTTAAGTATTTTCTTATAAAGCAAACGCCAAAAAATTCCATAAAAATCGGCTCATTAACAAAAAAATTTAATCCTCAGTGAATAATATGAGTGCCAGACATATCATTGGAGTACTGTTGCGGTGGCTGAGGTGGGCCGTTGGGCAAAACTATAGGTGATTGATTGTACATAAGTTGCTAATGCATTCCTGGTGGCGGCGCAAAATTTGGCATACTGCAATAAGAAATAGATATCTAGTGGTCTTGTCGCCTAGAAAGTAATCGGTTTGGGTTAGGAAGAACGGTCTGGAAATTTTAAACCCATTTGTTTACTGTTATGAGAATAAAATTTACTGGATCAAACAATAAGATTTGCACGATTTCTTGAAACTTTTTCTTGCCATTATGCGGCGCCGGCGGCATATTACTGAATTACACAACTACTATACTCATGAGGTCTAGGAAAACAGCTCACTAAAAACAATTAACTAAAATAAAACAAAAGTTCAAACGGAGAGTTTACCAAACCGCAAATAAGATTTTTTGAACCATATTAATCAAAATTATTCAAATCCGAGCTACAAACATATAATGAAAATATTTCCTGATAACTTAAACTCTTGAAGACCCCAGGGTTTAAAGTCTGCAGGTCAAAAAAATATCCATCCAGGCGCTGTTCATGATCAAAATTTAAGTTAAAAGGTTTTTCAAATTGTTAAAAAACAAAAACTTCTGGATATTTTTTATAAACTTTAGTACCCTTGAATTTTCTTAAATTGAATTTTCTTAAATACATAGGCTTTGATCAGGCTACAATTTCTTTTTGCTTCGATATAAAAAGGTCCACTTTAGTCCCTAGGTATTTTATAAGGTACTATTTTTAAAGAATTTTATGATCCGCTAATTATGATCTCCCAAAAATGAGGCCATATATAATACTTATTTTTTAAAATAAAAATGTCTGAACCAACCCAAAAATAAATCTTAATAAAAATAAGAGAAAATGTACTACTGACAACACTTAAATATAAAACAAAAAAGGACACAAAAATATTAGAAAATGAGATTGTAAAGCAACTAAGAAAAAGCAGATTTTTTTTTAACTTAAAAATATTTTCTTAGACTTCACAATGCTGAAGTTATCTTCATATTCACGTTAATTACCACCAAAGGACAAAACTAACTTTTTAAGTTTTTTTAGAAAAAAAATTGTTTTAGCGTAAAATAATTGAGAAAACAACCTTAACATTTGACAGACAATAATTACACATTACTTAAGCCGTCGAAATTGCTAATTAAAAGTAGCTAAGCATGCATTAAAAATTAAGTTAATAAATTTGTTGGCGATATAGGGTCGTATAATAATTTGAAGTACTTAATCTTCATTCTAGTAAATCCACCACATAGCTGAGTCAGCTTGGCTTTGGGAGCTAAGCGATTCAATGAGCATTTTTGTCTATATAGAAGTTACAGCAAATAATATAAAATCTTCATAAAATAACCAAAATTTATATTATTGAGTGTTGGTGATAATTTTATAACTTTAATATATCTCATAAATGAGTAAAAAAGACCAAACAAACTTTAAGTTTCTTTAGAAAAAAATTGGTTTTAGCGTAAAATATTTGAGAAGAAAACCTCTGCATTGGACAGACAATAATTACACATTACTCAAGCCGTCGAAATAGCTAATTAAAAGTAGCTAAGGATGCTTGTTAGCTATAGAGATGCATTAAAAATTAAGTTAATAAATTAGCGATATAGAGTAAGAAACTTTACTGATTTGGAGTACCAACCCTTTATTCTATAAAACCCACCACATAGCTAAGTCAGCTTGGCTTTGGGGGTTGAGCTATCCAATGAGCATTTTTGTCTATATAGAAGTTACAGTAAATAATATAAAACCATCATAAAATAACCAAAAGTTATATTATTTAGTGTTGGTGATAGTTTTATAACTCTAATATATCTCCTAAATGAGTAAAAGCGACTTGAAAAACAACTTACCAAGACCAGCTTATAAAAATTTATGGTACATATTATTGAATAGAAAAATAACATAGATTTTATAAAACTTCCTTCTAAGCCCTCAAGTCTAGAGATAAGGTTTTACTACTGTTCTTTGCTTGTTATGTAATACTGTTTTTCTTTTTACAATAAAAAAGTTATAAAATCAACTGCCGTCCCGTGTGTACTACCTACTTTTCGAATATACTCACAAAAATTTCATGGGCTTCAAAAAACTTGAGAAAATGGGAAAAACATATTCATTTAAACAATTCTTGTTTTCATCTACGTTTTCTCCTTTCTGGGAGAAATTTTTAATTTTGGGCAATTCCACAAGCAATAAAGGTTTTTGGCATCTTTTAGATTTTAGTATTTATATAACTATAACCAACAAAGAAGTGTCTGGGGTAACAAGAAACGTGTAAAATCGTTATAACATAATTAATTTCTGTAAATCGTAAAATAATAGCCACTGGCCAAAATATAGGCAAAAAATATTAACGTATTAGTCAGTTATCACAAAATTATCTTTAACTTAAAATCAAGGCAAGCGTTCCGCCGTAAGGTGGTGTGTTCACATTTGCCGCCGAGCAGTCGTGCGCACTGAGTGCGCTCGATGTTTTACGGCGCGTTTTTGCGAACTTAACATGGTTACTATTGGTGCGTTCGTTTATCTGCTTAGAGAGAGGAGCGTGTAGAGCGTAGAGCTTGATAGAGCGTGGATCAAGCTCACGGTGCGATAAACAAAAAACGAATCCTTTTTTCCCGCACAGTTTTTTTATTTAACCTAACCTTCAAATTTGTTTTGAAAAATTTGTGTTTTCATTTTTTTTCAAAACAATAAAAATCGTATTCGTATGCGACAACATTTTCAATCCTATAATTAGTATGATTACGCCCAAGGACATGTTGGTGAAGTATTTCTAGAGGATGACCTAGAAAAAGAGATATCGTCGATATGGTCTACCCAAGACGCATTTTCTTTAGGCCCAATTATTACCAAGAAATGTCTGAAATGGACTTTTTTAGAAGAATGGCTAACAAAGCCTACAGTCATGACACTACTAACGCAAACTGAGAATCAATTGAAGTATCGAGATGATAGGTCAAAAAAATAGTATATTATATCTTTATGCATGGCAACATAGAATGCCATAGCCGAGGCCATAGCTTTTAATTCAAAATAGGTGCTTTTTTCAAATAAATGAATTTTATTTTAGAAACAACAGCAGCACCTCACCGATGAACCAACTGCTTCCATAATTGTGGCAACTACTGTCCTTCATAACCTTGCAAGGAATATGAATGAACCAGATCCTCCAAACATTAATGAAAATGAGCTTAGTTATTTGATTCAAGTTCAGTTGATAAAATGAAATTTTTATTAATTTCTGTTAAATAATATGTCTTCTTTTAATAGGGTGGTTTTAATGCACAGATTTTATTCCTCAATATTTTTAATAAAAAAATTTAGTAAGTATACATTGGCGTTTATAAACATCTTCTTAGCTTACTTTGGGGACAAAAATGTCACTTTTTATCTCAGAAGTTAAAAACATAGATGAAAAGTAAAAGTAATTACGGAATAAATAGTAAAAACTCAATAAAAAAACGTTCTGGTTTCCAATTATAGTTTTGTATTTTTTTTACTTATTTATCTCTACTTTATTTACTTTTCAACAAACCCTGAGATCTCAGGTGTTCTTAACAACATTAAAATATGAAAATATATATAAGAAAATATATGTTTTGTATAAAAATAGAGGTTGATTAGCAACTGAGACACCGTTTTGCACGTTATTTTGAGAATTGCCCATGTGCGTGGTAAAGCTTATTTAGTACTTGTGTGGTTACCTCAACTTGGTCTACGACTTATAAATTATTTTTTTAGTGTAATAATGGAGGAGGGGGCTGTGACTTTTTTAAATGTAAAAAAACAGGTTATTGCTAGTTTTTAAGTCAATGGTACTTACTGAATTTTCAAATATATATTCAATGTCTTTATGGATCATCCCTAGGCTTGGGCAAATCACATCTGAATCAAATTTTTATAGTGCGCTTTCACTGTAATGGGGTCCATTGTGGCCTGCACCAAATCATTCAGTTCATCCTTCTTCGTATCGGGCGGTGGCAAGTAGACCCCCAGTTTTTAGCACCTCTTGCCGTGGCGGACCTGTACGTTTTTCTTTCATATTGCCTGCTTCTTATTTTCATACCAAATCAAATCAAATCAAAAATTCTTTAGTCTTAAGAAACTATAAAAATAGTATAGACAACGTCACTATTCTAAACGACAAAGAAAAGAAAAAAAATGTTTAATAAATTCTTGTACTCGATAGTACTGTTGTTATATAAAAAAAAAGAGATAAAAAACATTTCATAAAGGTATAAATAGGTCAAAAAATATCTACATATATGTAAATACACAAAAACAAAGAAAAATAAGAGTAGGAATTTAGTTATAGCAATTATGAGAATACATTTCTTTTTTAAAAAAGAAAGTATACATCTTAAAATCTTAACTAGTGACATTTACATTTATTTAAGACATAATACAAGTAAACTAAAATAACAAGACACGCACCTAAATTTTAAGGAACAAAAATATAATATGAAAAACCTAAAATACCAATGCCTATTACCTCATTAAACTAACACAGTCTTCAAACTCCGAAGTAGTGTAAAAAGTATTTTTTAGAAGTAATTCTTTAAGTTTTGATTTAAAGTTTGAAGAAGTGGGGCTGTTTTTTATTTCAGTTGGTAAGATATTGAAGTAATAACTTCCGGAGTAAAATGGTGCTTTTTTGAAGAATTCATGGTTATGTTTGGTCAGAAGTAGATTACCTCTACACCGTGTATTGTGCAGATGTCTATCTCCAACGCAGTTTATTCTATTTTTATTTTTTAAAACAAAGATGAGAAGCAACCGTTAGTATCTTTTTTTCCCTAAATATTTCTCTACATGACTTCCGGTAAGCTATGTTAAAAAGAAGCCTTATTATTCTTTTATGAATTATAAAAATCCTTTCAATCTCCCCAGCGTTCCCCCATAGTACTATTTTATACCTAATTAGACTGTGTACTGTGCTATAGTTAACATTTAAAGGTTCGCTAATCTCAAGTGAAGTCCTAAGCTGACTGATCAAAATGCACTCCGGTTAAGCCTCTTGGAAAGAGTATCAATATGCTCATATACCAAAAAAGTTTGCATGGTTTAAAGAAGAAATCAAGTGTCCTTGAAAATTAAATAAAAAGTTATTTGATTTTCGGTATTTTCTTAAAAATTTCAACCACATTCGTTTTTGAGTGATTAAGCATCAGTTTGTTTCATTTACACCACTCTGAAAGTTCACTAAAGCAAGCCAATACTTTTCTATGCAAATTTTCAGGATCTGGATCCGCGATTACCGCTGTAGTATTGTCGCAATAAACAAAGATTCTTGCACTTTTTACAAAATTACACAAATCATTGTTAAACATCGTAAATATCAAAGGACCTAAAACACTTCCCTGCGGAGTGCCTAGGTTTATCACAAAGTGGGAAAATAAAGAAAACCAGTCCTTCTTAACTTCACAAAAAACCATTTAATATTATACCCGACGCGTTTCGGTCACATGACCATTGTCAAGGGTGTAATTTTAGGAAAACAAATCATCTTCGAAAGTATCTTGACTTTTGGGGGACACACTGATATATAACATTTTTATAATAAATGAGTATAATAGTTAAAAGGAAAAACAATACCATACAAAATAATACATTAAAGGTTATTAACCTTCAACGTTCCTATTAATGTATTATTTTGTATAGTATTGTTTTTAATATTAACTATTTTAACTATTTTACAAAAAATAGAACGATAACATGCTCATTTCGGTCCATGCATTCAAAGATATGCTGTGTCAAGTCCACGCCAGCACTTTCCGTTGAAAAACCTTTGCGAAAGCCGTGCTGGCATGTGGACAGGACACTATGTGCACTTTTCAAAAATCTTAGAAAACACGCTAAGAAGTGCTAAGGGTCTATAGTTGTCGATATTACTGTGATCCCCCTTTTTAAAAATTGGAACAATTTCAGCTTTTTTAAGTTTCTCAGGAAAAATGCTCACTATTGCAAGCTTTAACCAGGGCAACGGGAACATTATCAAATCCTGTAGATTTTTTGTTTGGCAAAGAATTAATAATTTTAAATATTTCCGCTGGTGAAGTTGGTAGAAAAAACATTGAGTCAGGAATAAACTGTCCATAAGTATATTTAGTTGAAAGGTGATTGCCAAAGTGGTCTTTTAATTTAATATCAACAATACTAGTTAGAGCTTCCCAAATTCGTTTGCGATTTCTTTTTTATTTGTGAGAATTTTACCGGTGGTGTTTATTTTTTCTATAGTGTGTTTTTTTGGTGGTTTATTACTTAATTTTTTTATTAAATTCCAGCCGGCTTTTGTTTTGTTTTTTTGCTGAATTTATAATCTTACCTTTATGCGCAACTCTTTATTTTTTTATATTGTTCTGGACCACCCTTTTAAACTGATTATATCTTAGTTGTGTGTGTTAAGATCACAAGTTCTTTTTCTTAACCAGTTAAGGTTTTCTAATTGTTTCCTTTGGCGCAAAAGTAATATATTCATAAACCAGAGTGCTTACCGAGTTACTATTTGTGATTATATTATTATATTATTTTTTATAGATTCTCTTGTATCTTCTTTAAGTAATGAGTCGAAATTAAATGAACAAAATGTGTCAAACAAATTTCTAACAAAGCTTTAACATTTTTAAACACTCATGCACTTACGAAAATCGCAGAGCCTCCATGTTCAAGTTGATATCTACAAAACACACTAACCAAAGTATATCCCTTAATGTGAACACTATTCGATTACTCGTTAGAGAGCCAATGTTCAGTAAAACAAAGTACCACTGGTTTTTCTAAGTTGGTCAATGGTTCGGTTGTTTATGTCTGACGAGGCGGCATTAAATTTGTTGGTTATGTTTACCCAGGTTTTGTTTTTTTTGGGAATTGGCAATGGCATCGGTTTGCTTATTTTCTATTATATTTTTGTATTGGAGTGCTATGGAAAAAAGGTAATTTACTTCCCTGGGTCTAAAATTCAGCCCTCTAATCCGTTTCTGCATTTTCTTCGTCGAAAATTTGAATGAACGGTATTGTAGAAACTAATCAAACGTTTAAAAAAAACTAAACTCGGCACTACTTGGCAAATGGGTAAATAAACAAAACTTCTAGGTTAGAATTTCCGCAGATTATATTTGCTCAAAAGGCATCGAGCTAATTGAGGAGGCTTTTTCGCTCGCTCGGTCTAAAAACGAACGCGAAAAAGTGCGCACAGTTTGCTCGATTTTGAATAAAAGAACGGGAATTTGCCATTTTGGAGCTCACGGTCCACATCGATGAGATAAAAGAATGCACCATATGATTGTTCTCTATCTATAAAATGCATTCGACCCCGATATCTGTCATCGACAACTAATTGGATCTCTTATCTTCCTTAGATTGATGTAATTAAAACAAGATTAAAGGTCGGTTTTGGCGAGGTTAATACAGCATACCGGTATGTATAGTAACAGGGTGACCGGTATTTTTGCGAGTAACTACACCTTACCATGACGTCACATTTAACTTCGGTGTGACGTCATGGTTACATTGCTTATTTCTGTAGTTGGCAATCCTGAATATGAAAATAAATTTTAAACAATATTTTGTAATTTTTGTTAAATGTTTGAAAAGTTTTGTGGTGGAAACACACAACCTTAAGTTAATTTAGGACATATGTCTGCCTCGCTTATGCAAACAAAGTAAAGTACTTACATTTAAAATATGTATGACCCGACGATGAAGTTGACCAAACCTGTTGTATAAACCATTGAAAATATGGAACTTACAGGCTAAAAAAGTGTGGCCCAGCTCTAAGAAAGTCGATAAGACTCTTTGAGAAAGTCGAGGACACTTGGACTTCAAACAGGTGGGTGTTTTCTCAACTGACAACAAAGGTAGAACGATTTAGTGTAGTGAATATCATATGGTTTGTGATAAAGTTGATTCTGGAATTTTCAGGACATAAATAGGGGGCCCTTGAGCACTACATGTGTAAATTTGAGCCCAACCATTCACAGAGAATGTAAAACAAGATTAATTTATGAGGACAGGAATTAAAAACTCAACAAATGGACCAACACCAGTTTCTAGTAGGTTTGTACACCAGACAGCTAAAGGCGGATTCAGAGTTCCGTAAGGCAAGTGGTATGAGGTACCCTAGTAACAATTTGTCGACGCAACGTTTCCAAACGCAACCACAACGTTGCGATGTAACGTTGTAGGAAACGTTTTGCCAACCCTATTTTACACCAATTTGGTAAATACTTTTCGAGTTGTCTCAACGTTGCTCGCAACCTTTGGTATGCATCCAAGTTAAGAAATGACCAAGATCACAACCTTGTGTGCAGCGCCACCTACAATAAGTTATTTGTTAGAAGTTCGCCAAAGGTGTTTATTATTGCCCAAAATATAACGTGTAGTCAACATTTTATATTTTTTCTCCACCAAAAATCAGCTATCATAAGATTCAGAGTAATATTAATCAATATTTTCCAAATTAATAATCATGAACAAGATGTACGTTTTAAAGGCTTTCTGTAAACTATAATCGTAACTAAATAAACGCAACTTAGTGTACTGTCAAATATGATATTTTTAGGTAAAAAAAAAACGCGAGACTGAAATAAATGGTTATTTTTTTTAAATTTTATATAAGACAAAAAATTGTTGCAGAACTACTTTTACGTCTGTATACAATTAAATTAGTAATTTAACAGTAATAACAGCTACGAATTGCTAGGAAAAACTAATAAAACACTCCTAACGCGTTTGCTTACATTCTGTTTGGCAATATGGCTTCAAAAAGCAACATGGCGCTTATCCGTCGTTTCGTACTGACCGTTTGCCAACCAAAAAACGTTCTTTGGTAACAGATTCGACAGCTGCTTCACCAAAATGCACCTAATGTCAACGTACCAAAATCTTTTCCTTGGGTGACAGCTGACAGACTGCCAAGTCAATTTCATCTGTCCGCGATTTTAAAAAAAATAGTTTTTTGCTGCTCGATGGTTTTTGCCAAATAACAAATAGACCGGAGCTATTTTAAAGTGGTCCATATTTTGGAAATTGACAAAGTGGAGCCTGTTCCACATTCATGGGAAACGAGGGTCACCTCCATTCGCCGCCACCTTTGAGGTTGTTGAGAAGAATTCAGTCTGATGGTACCGGAGCTCTGCTCATGAAACCAGTACCTACCCGTGTGTTGTAAAGGAAGAGTTTTACTTACAGCTGTAAAACCTCAACAAAAAGGGCAGTTACAGAGGCTGTCGGTGTGAATAAAGTTATAAAATCCTAATCTGGACCATCAAAGCAATAGCTGCAAGAAAATCAGATTTATTCCCAGAAAAAGTTTGTAAAAACTGTTGCATTATGCAAAGTTAATGGTCAACAAGGAGAAAGTTCAGAAACACTACATAATGAAGTCCCACACGCACACCTGATGATCGTAAGAAAAGTCCAGATGTTCTTGAGAAGCTTAACGAACTTTGCAACCTCATAGCTCATGTAAGTACTACAACTTTACTGGTTTTCTTTTATTTTTAGTAAACACCCAGTATCCATACGTTTGATTTTTATTGACAACTGTCAAGACTTAAATGACAGATTTATATTAAAACAGTCACATTCAATTTTGTAGGTTAATTTTTTTTAGACAATAACTTCTCTTATGTCCATATCTCTCAACATGAAAATTCTCCGATAAAGCTTTAATCATGATTAACACTAATTGAGGTTTGAAATGGATCTTCACAAATAAAGTTTCAATATAAAACATCACATTTTAAACCCCGATTAGTATCTAATCATGATTAATGCATAATATCAGAATTTTTACTTTATGAGCATTAAAAGCTTAGCTAAGCAGAGCTTCTTCAGTCATAGAAGTTTTATTTTTAATTAATTTAATTTAAAAATTCTCTGAGTACTGCTTTTTTGTTTAATTTTCCTTAACTTTTTTTATTTTCTTAGGTGCAAAGAAATTGACAATATGGATGTAAAACTGGACCACCTTAAAGACCTAAATAACATTGAAGGCTAATGAAATATTGGATCTAAAGAGGAAAACAATACTTTGGATGAAGAACTTGAAAATGGGGATAATCCTTTGATCATTTAAGTAGATACTAGTGTTTTTTACATAACTATTTGAGATTTCTAAATAATAAATAGGTACCCAACCCAAATAAATACTTGTTTGCAGAGCTAAAATATTCATCCCAGGGCCGGCTCACAATGGGGGCTATCAGCCTCTTAGTGCTGAATATTGAAGCTATGTCAGTATTAAGGTATTTGTGTGAGTACCTATATTGTACGTACTAAAAAAGCTTGTAATATTTTTTCAAATTAAAAAAAATATATTCTTTATTTTTGTTTAGGTTACTTTTATAATTAGATAGATTCAGCAAAAAAAAAGGTTTTTCTTTCTGCTAGTTTATTCGTTAAAATGTTGTGCTTATTAGTTGTGTTCTGTACTTTTAAAGAAGCTAAAATCTAAGTGCCTACTTTGTGTTTTGTATTATGTTTTATAGTGTTTGTGCAATGTGTATTTTGTATTAAAATTAGTCAAAAGAAAGGTTTTATTTTTCTTTATTGTTCCAAAAAAAAAATACATAATTTTTAAAAGTTTGACACAAATATACACTGAAAAAAATCACAAAGAAATATAGTTTTTTTAACTATTCAAGGATTCGTAAGTAAGGGCCCATTAACTCAAGTTTTAATGCTTACATTTCTATTTCTGTCTATTTCCCTTCAAAAAGTACAGAGAAGAAAAAATTACGCGTTAAAGATTAGCGATTAAAACTTGAGTAAATAGGCCTTATAAAACAAATAAAATTTAGAATAAAAAATGAAATAAAAAATAAAAAAGTGAGGTTGTGTGTTGATAACAAGACTTGAAATACCAAACCAAACGACTCCTTTTCTCTGCACAGAACGATCAGAAATGGTTGGTGCATAAAATAGACCTATTTCCGTGCTCTTACCACATAACGACCAAAAAACGTCAATTTGACGGAGAATTACGTAGGATGCGCGACGTGTACCCTTTAACGTTTTATGGTCGTTATTTTGACACCAAAACAATCACGAAAACTCATTAGTCATACGAAAATGTTAACAAAACGTTGCAGTTTAACTAAAGGGTAAAATTAACGTTTAGGCGTCGGTCCGAAATAACCAATTTGTCCACCAAATACAACGTTATTATTGGTTAAGTTTTTAGTCATCACAACCAGTAGGTCATACAATTGTTACTTGGGTATGCAGTAAGGGTAATTATGCAGTATACGGTTTTCTGCCATTTTTTATGAAAAATTCTTTATGGGGGCATCTACTACTACCCCAAATCCGCCTGCGCCGGTTGTTTTTTTTGAAATTTTATTTTGTTTTTTTTTAATTTTTTTTTACTAAAACAACCCAATCCAACACAGCCCAACTCAACCTAATGCAAAACAATAAAAAAACACATTATAACCTCCCCTCGGCACCCTTTTTTCCTTAAAAAAAACCGGCGCCGGCGGATTTGGGGTCCCAGGAACCCTAGTAGGTGCCTCTATAAAGAATTTTTCATAAAAAAAATAAAAATGGCAAAAAACCGTATACTGCATTATTCCCGATGTAGGGAAAATAAACAATGGGAAACACATCCTGTTCTTACCGCTTATCATTTACAGTACAGTACAAACAGCAGCATGTGTTTGCTATTGTTTATTTAACTTGCGTCTTATCGCATACCTCATACTGCTTACCTTATGGAACTCTGAATCCACCTTTAGTCTTTTTTTCTGATAGGTACTTTATAAATCTATTTTTGTTATTTTAGTTGACCGGGTTACTATTTGATATAATATAAGAACAGGTTTATGCAGCAACTTAAATTAGGTATTTAATTTTTCATCTCTGTCTTTTTCTCATGCTATGTTAGAAAAAGATAGAAATATAAAATTAGGCAATAAATTTAAAAATTGTGCATTAAGTTGCTGGGTTGACACATCTAATATACCTATAAAAAATGTATCATATGGAGAGAATTAAATAAATAAAATATGTTTTCTTGTTTATTTTAGGTTACTGCAGAGGCCAGAAAAACCTTTTCAGCTAAAAAGTTGACTATTGGATAAATTTACTTGTTAAATTATACAACGAACCTATGCGCGCTGACCCAGACTCAAAAAACGCTCAAGCGACTCTACATTTACAACAACTGCAAATCTGTCCTGTAATGTGGTGCGTTTTTTGAGTCAGGGTGAGCGCGCATAGGTGGGAACTGGGGGTTAGGTACTATAACTTTAGTTAGAAAAAGTTTGACTTTGTATTAAAGTAAATACACATAAAAAACAAACGGAAGATGGCTGTGGCAATGGAAAAACAAGAGTTTTTTGTACTTCAGTGCAAAATGAACTTCCTGTATTTCGATTCCCCCTCTGTGTGAGCAATCGAAATACAGGAAGTTCATTTTGCACCAAAGTATAAAAAATTCATGTTTTTTCATTAATTTTAGAGTTTTAATGATGTTTTATTTAAAGTATTTAAGTTTTTTAATAATTTCACTAGAAAAAATAAATTATGTAATTCCCTTATTTCTTAACCTCAGTAAAAAGCAAAAGACCAAAATGAACATGATGCTCTTAAACATAAAAAATTTTGATGGAAAAATTATTCCTTAACCTATGATTTTAAACCAAAAGGTGGCGCTGGCGGATCGGCGAAGTTTGGATAATGAGAAAGGGTGGCCGTGCAATATGGAGGTCATGTGAGTTTTCCTTTATTTATTTTATTAATTGTACTCGTGTTGTCTCATACGAGTTCTAACAAGTAAAATAAACATAAATTATAACATACCACGAGCATCTAACTACCTTCGAAAGGTAGTTATATATAAAACGTCTGGTTACTCGCAAAAATTTATATTTTTAAAGTTCAGTATGTTTCGTTTTATGCCAAAAAAAATATTTCTTAGTATTGCTTCTTCAAAATAAAATATAAATGAATACAGTTTTACTTACAAACTACCTGACATTTAAAAAAAAATATTTTTTTGTTTTGAGGTGGACAACAATACCAGATATGTCACGTGACTGCTACAACTGTATTTATGGTTTTTAAATTAACCTTGCAGATGTAAAATAAATGTGTCAAATTTAAAGTATAGGCTGAATTTTTTAAAATTAAAACGCATTTAATTGAAAACAGTTATCCACGTTTTTATTATGCAATGTGGCAACAAGGCACATTAAGTCTGGCAACAACATACCGTGACGTCATTAATTTTTTCATACTGGTATGCTGTATTAACCCTTTAGAAACAGGCTTAATGATCGTATCACAGTTTACCGACCACAGATAGTTAAGACACGCTCAGGTTCCCTTTAAATGCCCGGGATTTTAAGTACGCCTTTAATCCCTAAAAAGAGGGATTTAAAGTATCTATTTTAATCCCTGGAGAGAGGGACTTAAACTACCTATTAGATCCCCAAAGTGAATTAGGATGACAGTTTTATTAGCAAAATTAACATTTGCTAAAATATATTTGTGCCCAATAAAAATTTTGGCTTGTTTTTTATTTTGTGGTGGGGGTTGGTAATTACAGTTCGACTTTTCTTAAATTTTTAAATCCTAATTATATTGTTTTTTAAACATTCACTTCTTAAATAGAAGATTTCTCTTAAAATTTACCACTATTTGATTGGTCCGTTATAATATTTTGCAATCCCAACTCCAATCTCAAGCCAACTTCAGCAACGCATCAATATCGGTAATTTGAATCAGCAAAGTTTGTTATTATAAAACATTCGCACAGCTCAGCTTCTAAAGCTAACCCACATAGCAAGAATATTGGTATATTCCGTGAATATTCTTGGATCATTCGGAATGTTGAAAACACATTCTGTGAATGTCCAACGGTCCACTTTTTTATTATTTGCTGAATATTCAAAATGGATATAATCTGAACATTACTTTTTTGCAGATCTAGACGCTATATGAATTCAAAAGTTTAATGTTCAGATTGCATTCATTCTGAATATTTAGTGAATAATAAAAAAGTGGGCCGTTGGACATTCACAGGATGGAATGCTCACGCAATATACCAATATTCTTGGTTCGGGGCAAGCTAAATTTTCTATGTAGTTTATTGCTATACGTCGCCAACTTTTCTTCATATTGTCGCACCCATGTCCGACTGGGTCCTTCCCCTTATTTACTCCACCCATTTTTAAAATAAACTGAACAATAATTTTATCTCGAATTTTAGCTAATTGACTATTAAAATTGAATAATAAAGGCGAAGGTAAAAATAGTAATTTAATTCATAGTTCTATTATTTCAAAAGTAAACTTTTAAGTCAATTGTGTCTTCTGAGACCTAAGGGGTTTGAGGGGGAGAGAGAGGTCCCTAATTTGATAACGCTAGGATCTTTCTTGGAACTTCCTAAGTACGTAACGAAAAATCAAGAGTTAATAAACAATGGTACTTACAAATAATACATACAGGGTTCCTAAGCAAATCCTTAGGGGGCCAAGCAGTCGTGTATAAGATGCAGACAAACGGAAAAGCACATTAGGCAGAAAATGATGGGCATGGGGCGATATTGTCACTACATCTTACACGTAGTAAATCCATTCCAGGTTGTTGTTTTCTAATGTTTTCCATTTTCATACCTTTAGGACTGGAATAAAAATTGTTTTTGCTCGACTTTAATACCAAACTGATGAAAGATATCGTAAAAAAACTATTTTTCGGCTTTTCATTTTGTAACCATTGTCCTTACGCACTGTTTACAGGCTGGGGACTGAGATACATGCAAATGCCTAAGCTAAAGCGTTCATACACGGCCGGAGAAATCGACTTATTAGAGATATTTTCCGAGATATTTCCGTAGAAACTTTATCAAGTAAATAGGACGGGTTGACGCCTTCGAACGTCCAACCCGGGTTTTGCACTTTGATTCGAAATCAAAAAGGAGGAACAGTCAGATGTGGGGCCGTGCACAAATTACGTAACGGTGATTTTACCAATTTTTGACCCCCTCCCTATGTAATGTTTTGTAACGGTTTGGCACGCCACTCCCCTAATATTACGTAACGATTTCAAGACCACTACCCCTACCAAAAAAAAAACTTTTCACTTATTTTCATTCCAAATTTTCTTAGTTTCACACAAATGCAAACGCTGTCGAAAACCCCCCTCCCCCCTACGTAACGTTTTGTAACCCCCCTCCCTCTATGACAATTACGTAATTTGTGCACGGCCCCTGTATTTTTTTCTTAAAAATTATACTCTTTAGACCTATTTCTTTGAGTTCCCGAAATTACGTAATTTTTGAAAAAAAATTGTAAGCGGCGCCATTTTTATTTCGTGCTTTGTTTTTCTAACTTTTTTACGTTCGGCTAATTTAATTGAAAAATTTTTGCCTGCGGCGGCCTTTATCTTCTCACTCGAAACCAAGATCCCACGTTTTTTTTCGAATAAAAGTAGAGTATGACCATGGGGGAAATTATTTTTTTCTACGGTATGACGAAAATTTCGAGAAAGTTGAAGAAAAAATTCAAAAAAGTGGCAGAGCTCAAGTTTTTCGTAAAAAAAACGTTTTTTGTAAAGAAACAGAGCAAAATAAATCTTTTCGCCCCTTTTTGGGTGTTACAAATATTGGCAGCCCCTTATTTTTCGCTTTTAACCTCCCGCTAGTTTTGAAGAATTGGTTCGCTACATGTTTCGAGATCATGTCATAAAACACCTCGGAAATATCAAATGTAGTGTAGGGCTAGCTTTATTTAAAATCAATAATATCGCAAGCAAAAAGCTCTGCAGGAAAAACAGCGCCGTTTATTGATTTCTTTGGCTGCTAGTGCTAGCTGCATGGTTTGGCCGTTTCCGGATAGATGTCACTAGTAGTGGAAAGAAATTTAATTAATAGCGAAGATATTTCTTTCTAATGTTAACAACCTCACGAGTTTATCGCTCAGTATCGTAAATAATGGACCCTGCCGCCTCCTTTAAGCAAGAAAAAGCTGTGGTTTGGACTTGAAAACATCTAATTTTTAATTAGATTAGATGTGTGGCCGCCATCTAGCAGAATTTGCAGACATCTTGTCAACGGTTATTATTGCAACTATGATTTATGCTCACAATGAAAGAGTGGCGACAATTTTTTTCATGAAAGCAGTCTGGAGATAATAACAAACTGGCACCATTGCTCAATATACCTGTTTCTTTTGTGCGCGCAGAACTTTCTATGCCATTTTTGTTTGATTTATTGAAATCCTATTCCTAAGGAAAATCTTAGGAACACTGTATATAAATTACTAGTCCAGTCATTTTGGGATTGGTCGTTGTCGTTGCTCTTGTCATTTTTATGAAAACTTGATTTACCTTTTCACGATGAACTTCAAATCAAGACTGACTTCTTTTTCGAACTGCTAACCCAAAAACTCACGTTTTCTTTTGGCTTGATCAGCGGTTCTTTTTTTTGTCATCAACTTTTTTTTCAAAACTTTAAACAAAGTTCTTTTATAATTTATTGTTTTTTTAATTTGGTTCGGATTCGTCAAAATATAATAAACCATTTTAGTTTATAATTTTGAGGATATATTAAAATCGCCCTGGTTGGTGTCGGGGTTCATTCCTCTACTTTCAAGCAAGATACGCCGAGTTTAAGTCCCGGGTCTTGCAGGTAGTCTCCTTGGACTTTTTCTTATAAAATTACAGAATTTTGTAAGATTAAGGCAAAACGCAGTATAAAGCGGAGTAGACCGTGTTAGCTAGAAGGAGGTTAACACGATTCCATACCATCCGTCGGAGAGGACGTTAAGAGGACAGTATCGTGTGATCCATATATTGATAGTGGAGCACGTTAAAGATCCTTAGCCCCGACAAAGGGGTTTAGGCTAAATTAAATCCTCCTTGGAAAAAAAAACTGCCTTCTTAGGGGGTGATCATCAGACCGGTCTGATGAGCGGGGTAAGGGGGGCAAACCAGGGAAAATAAGTGTAAAAGATATCTTAGGCCCTACCCCTCTATTCACGCCGTTATTCCGGCCGGATGGGATCGGATATCACGTAGAGGCGGACCTAGATACACACTCCCTAAGTCGGTATATTACGAAAGTAGTTGATGACCCGCCCGTTTAAGTAAATAGTGCCTACGAGACTCAAAAAAGTGACGGTAATCAAATGAGCAGAGAAAGAGAGGGAGAGAGGATGTATTAACCTCTTTATGATAATTTAAAATAAAATTGTTTAATAATTCGAAAGGTGTTATGCATTGTTTAAAATACTTGTCTTACTTTTAAGAGTTTATGGAATTTATTGATTTTTTATATTTTTAGAGCTTGACATATGACCCGCCCTTGCATTAACAATCTATTTGAAGAAAGCTAAATAAAACTAAAATTAAATTATTTCACAATAAAATACAACATTTGCTTCCATCTGGATAGTCCGGGCCTCGTCTAACCTGTCGTAGGTTAATGAATGACTGTGATTATGGCTAGTGCAGCTACCTTGTAGTTGCCTGTCAGCGACTATGGTTGTCAGCTACTGTGGTTGTTGACTAAGTTGACTAACGCTGTTGTGCTTAACGTATGCCTTGTGCTTGGAAAGATTTTTGTTCTTTGCTCATTTTAATCTGCTCATAATGTCTATGTTCTTCCTTCTTATTTGCTTCATCATGCTTCGCTCTCTTCTATTTTTTCCTTATGTATGCGTTTTGTATATGGGAGCTTACTGATTTTTAATTTGATACGATTTGGTTATAATGTTTTTTTACAATTGACAACGGTTTAGCAGTTATCGGGTTTTTTTCTGGAAACTCAAGATGATGGCTTATCTAAACTTTCTCAAAACAATATAATCTTGCTCTCTTAATTTAAAATTCTGAAAACCTTTGCTGTCGTATTGATTTTCCAGTTTCATCTAACTTCAAAAGATCTTGGGTAAAAATAACGAAAATTCATTTAAATCTGGATGAGCATCCCACAAGGGACACACAAAGAACCAAAGCGAAAAGAGAAATGATTAAACGATGTTTCGCCTTGAGCAACCAGCGTAGGCTCGTCAGTGATTCCACTGGTCACCCTCCCCACACATCATTAAACACCATCATACACTGATTTTCAACCTTGACTCACTCACAAATAGGCATCGTTCCGCACTAGTACTTATCCAAGTTACCTGATATGGATTCGTCCTGGCGTGTTAATATTTCCAATAGGATTATGCCCCCAAGGCAATTAAAAGACAAAAAAGAAGTTAAAAAATCTCCAAATCAGTTACATCAACCAAAAAGAATCTAAAAACAAAAGACCAAAAGATCTTGGATGCAAATAACGAAAATTTAAACCTGGATGAGCATCCAACAAGGAACACACAAAGGACCAAACCGAAAAGAGAAATGATTAATCGATGTTTCGCCTTGCGCAATCAGCGTAGGCTCGTCAGTGGTTTCACTGGTCACCCTCCCCATACATTATTAAACACCATCATACACTTTGATTTCCAACTTTGAATCACTCACAAATAGGCATCGTTCCGCACTGGTACTTATCCAAGTTACCTGATACGGATTTGTCCTGGCGCGTTAAAAATAAAATAAAACAGAAGGGCGGGGGAATAAATCAGAAAAAAGTTTTTCCTCGACCAGGATTTTAATTCGGGACCTTTAGAATACCAGTCTAATGTTCTACCAACTGAGCTACCGAGGAACTGGGGTTTAAACTGGCTATTCGGAAATCCTTTCGTCCGATTCATTTGTTAGTAGTGCTCCCCACTACTCTTTGAAGCCTACTGCGGCTTTAAAAACCTAGACATGTTATAAAGACAAGGAGGTACACATTCACGATTATTAGTTATACGAAATTTCTATTTATCTATCAACCAACATTACACGACATATAGCGTTTTATTGGAGGTGTCAGATGGCGAATTTCCAACTAATAATTTCAGCCAAACATATTTACAAAATGAAGGGAAAATTTAGCGCCCTAATAAATTTACAGGGCACTAAATTTTCCCTTCATTTTATAAAATAAAACTTTGAATACGTCCCTGTTTACTAATGACTTCTTATTTACTAAGTGTTAAGTTTCTGCTTTGTTTTTAAATACTTAAAATAACCTAGTGATACACCTTTTATAAATAGGGTTTTCTAAGGCAAGGTTTTGATTACATTCTTATCATTTTGCTAACTCATCAAATTAACAGAAATTCTCAAACTAAATAAAAATAAACTCCTAGGTCATTTAAATAAAATAATTAATTTTATAATTTTCACAACGATTTTGATTAATGAAATTAAAACAATACATTTTTTCTTTTCTTTTTTTTTATTTAGTGACATTGCCTTCGCAAAATTAGCATTAAAATGATATCATTTGTAAATAATCATTTCTTTTTATTGAGAAGCATCCTACAATCTCACATTAATTGTTAGGTAAGCCTTCCATTTTTTGAGAATATATATTTTTTTAACAATTCTTTGATTGCTACTTTAAATATTTATTTGATTTAGTGTGCTTATTGGTATCTCTCCAATTCTTTACTTAGAAATGAGAAAATGTCGGCTTGATTATAATTCGACACTAAGGTGAAATTAACAAATAAAAAACTTTTTCAAAAATGCAAAAAACTTTTTGTTTGAAATATTTTTCTTGTACAAACTTCTTTGGGCAAGTTAATTTATATTTTAATCTTTAACTAAAAGCGTTGCTTGAATTGATTTATGTTATGTGTGATTTTACAGAATTTGTTCTTATTATTGCTTTCTTTCTTACTGATTATTTCAAGGCAGAGTTCCTTGTGTAACGGTTATTAGGATTATTATAAGTACTTTTTTTATTTGAAACGGCAGAAAATTAGTGAAATTTTATGGGTTGGGATTAATTATCCGCAAATTCACCCTCCAGTTAAATACCAGTTGTTTTATAAGAGGTGTAAGGTAATTATATAAGGTAAGTGTTTCCATTTCATGACTTTAGTAGTTAGTTATCTCTGGTTTGATTTAGGGCGATTTGTTTTTTTTTATTTTGAAATGCTTGTGCATACCGTGGTTGTTCAACAACGTGGAACAAGTGATGGAAAATCTATGTTTGCATTTCCTAAAGATAATAACCGGTAAGTAGGTGAATTAAAACTAATTTTTTTTGTATTGATTGATTATAATCAAAAAACCCCGAAAGTTAAAGTTGTTGAACTAGTGCCGTAGCCAGAAATCGACTCTGGGAGGTTTCATCATTTAATAAAAATAAACTACCTACTTAGGGCCAATTTTTAAAAATTAGATAGCTCTTAAACTGAAAGGAGGGGAGACGGGCAATTTAATAGGTGTTGAGTTAGTGTAGTCTCATATATCTAGTCTCATTTGCAGATTTTTTTCAAAATTAACCCTTAAGTGCGCTGCAGGCAAAAATTTTTGAAAAAATTACACTAAAATGCTATTTTTTGCGCATTTCAAATGTTGTTGACAAAAAACGGCTTAAACGTAATTCTATAATTCTGACAAAAAACAATTTGAAAACGCCTTTGATGGAAGCGACTACCAAATAAAATTTCTTAATGACTTGCTGCAGTTTCTAAGTAAGTTAAAGGTTCATCATCAAAAGAACAAAGATGTGAGTAAGTTTATTAAATTTTGGCAAGTAACAATAAGGACTCCAATTGAATTATGGGATAAACTATTTAAAGTTGGAAACGACAAGATTAAATACTGATTGTTTGAAAATTATTTTGGTAGTGTTCGTCAACAAGGCGGGAATTGTATAAATCCTACTCCAATCCAATTTCAACGAGCTTTTAAAAAATTATTTGTACAGAATTATTTTCACGCACTTGACAAAAATTTGGAAGCATCACATACGCCAACAGTGTTTCTGTCTGACTGCAACTACAGAAGCGAAAGCATTCCAATGCAAAATGCAAAAAGGTTCATGCAATGCAATATAAAAAAATTATTAAACAACTTTAGAGCCTTTGATTTATCAAAGGGCACATTCTGCGGTTTATTATCTCCACCAGAACGATAGATACAGTATATTTATACCCTTGAAAAGAATGTTACCTTCAATTTTGAGGAAATCTCTACAGGTACCAAATTTCCTATCAAATTTTAAAACTATAAGTACAAAAATTCAATTTAATTATGAATGTCCAGACTTTCCCAAATTATTTTTAATTCAATTATTCTTAAGGATGAAAATTTTTTATAGCTTAAAATTTACCAATCGGGAATTAAAAAATACAGTATCTGACCGAAAAGCTGTTATAAAATTAAAAGTTTTATCCCATATAATGTTTTTATTTGTACTAAGTACATGGTTTCTTACTAAATTTTTTCACACCCTGTTTAACCATTACTTTTCATTCTAGGGACATTTTTTCTTTTTTGTTTCAGTACGATATTTATTTTAAATTTATCATTAAAAAAATGCCGATTCAAAGGCTTCTTAAATTATTTTTTCTAGGACGAAAATTTAAAATCAAAATGGACGGGAAAAACTAGTGAAACGTCCTGTCCCTAAACATACGTACCTCATTTATAATAACATGCGCACCTTTATTAATAATAAAATAAGTACCCTATTTACAAAAGATTTTCATTTCAATAACGTTAAGTGAACTTGTTGATTAGTCATTTAAGTAATTTCCAATAAATATTTGTAAAATATAATTTAGTCCATTTCATTAAAAACTTTATACCTAATATCATTGTGTAAGCTAATATTGACTTTTAATCTGAAAAAGGATTCGGTGGGATTTAGTTCAAGTCTTAGGATGTTGTAGATCTCGATGCCCTGATAAAAAGTTATCATAGCCGCAATGTCCTTCAGCCAATAGTTTCCGAGATACAGAGGTTGAGGTGATCGAATTGAGAGCAGTGACAACTAGTCAAATGGCCAGTTTCTCAACTTCCACTTAAGTTCTAAGTGCTAGTTATGGTGTGTCTCTTTTTCACTTTTTAAAAATGTATTTGGCAGGGGAAATTAGGGGCAAGAGCCCTATAAAGAAAAATCATGTCACATCAAAGGAGATCCACAAAAAATCTCTAGTAACTTTAATAAATTTATCCTGGAGGCAGCGCCTAAGTTAGTCGCCTCATTACCACATCATACAGTACACTTCATCCCAGGGACGTACATTTTACGTCGGTACGTTCCGGGACCAATTACGAACGTAATATATATGTTCGTACAAACGTGTAAGTAGTACGTAGAAACATGTACATAAATACACGTATGTTATAAGAGCGAGATGTAAAAACCTTTATAAAGTATATGTCACAATCTTAGCAGTTTCCTATGTATAGGTGTTGGTCTAGTGGTAGAGTATCTGGGTCTCAGCTGGGAGACTCGGGTTCAATTCTCGGTATCTCCAACACTTTTTTTTTGAAATTATCGATGAAATATCCTTGCCTGACCCAAGCCACGTTCGGTTTTGGACCCATTCACAGGAAAAACTTAGGGACCTTTCTCCACTTGGTATTATCCAAGGATATGTATTGGGGCCATAAAACATACCAGGGGGTTCGCATATGTTTATTTTTGAGGACGGGTTCCCCAGTCTCCCTCATTCAAGAAAAAGTTACTTACTTAGGTGCTAAGGCTATATTTTTTGTTTTAAATTTTAGATTTATATTTGATTATTGAATTTGTATTTCTGAATAAGTAAAGTCCAGTAAAAAATATCAGTCAGATTTCTGGTATATATTTTATCTCGAAACTTATTTGTGCCGGCCCCTCAGGGAGAATTTCGGCTATTGGTAATATATTTAAAAAGGGCCATGCAACTTTTTTGCTATAACTTTACCCCCCCTCCTTGAGAGGAAAATAAAAAAATAAATGCAATAGCAAATATAAAATACCTCATAGCAGCAAAGCTAGAGTGGTGGGCCTCTTGTCTAACCATAATCTGAACATGTTTACTAACCAACTGCGTCAAGATTTCGTTTCTTAAAATTTCGTTCATGATAACCCTAAAAAATCGCAAAAAAGTTAAATTTGAATTTGCCTGAATGTCAAAAGGTCACCGTCGCTCATTCCATACTAGAGAACTTAATGTTTCATTGACATGTACACAAAAAAATTAATTAAATTAAATTAATAATTAAATCATTACCATTTTTTTAAATAAAAACAAGTAAATGTGTTATTCCAACAAAAGTGTGCATTGTTATTGTTAAAAAACCGAAAAGTAATCTAAAGTCATTATATTTGAAGGTGCACTAGAAAAACCTATTAATAATCACATATTTAGGGAGATTTTTATATATTTTTAAAACAACTCCATACGTGAATGAAGCTCAACATGGCAATGACAAAACATTTTTTTTTACTATTGAATGTGCGGGAATTATTTTTTTAACATGATAATGATGCACAATTCGGTTTTTAAGTTTTATTTACACAAAAATAAGTTGACTGAACATGGACTAAACTGAACAACTACTTATTGTAAACTTATTTATTTTAATAACTCAAATTATAAAAAATACTGGCTATTTAGGCTTTTTTGTCAAACTTATAGTAAATCCTGTTTCCTTTTGAAATTATATTTGTTTCATTAAGTTTAAAAAGTTGAATATCACTATCTGCATTATCGGAATTTTCACAAACCCTTAGAAATGTGACTTTTACATCTCAATCAATCAAGTCAATGTAATTTTGGCATATTGCTACATATTGATAAGTTGCTGTTTTTTTTTGTGAATTTGGTGTTCATATTTGACCAAAACATAAGCATCTCTCGGCTCTTGTTTCTAGAGTTAACATAAAGCAAGCTTGGTGGTGTCTGTGGTATGTTTAGACACGAATAAACGCGCTCAAGCCAAGCTCTTCTGCAGTGGTCAATGTTATCAAGGAACCTTCCCACCACTTTTTTTCAAGGATAAACGCCGCGTGAGCTTGAGCGCCTAAATACTCAGGGACAGAATTTAAACAGGGACAGAGTCAAAATTATTTTATATAATTAATTTTTTTTTAGTCAGGATAAAAAGTTAAAGTATTTTATTATTATTGGTTTACTGAAAAATAACTTTTTAAACCACTATTAAATTTTGCTAAGGTGCATTTTCTATTACAATTTTCCGTTGAGGACATGACATGGGAATGACGTTTGTGGGATAAAAATGACAAATTCCTATACTTTTTGTAAAAGCTTTAAGAAATAACATTGTTCTTAATAAAATTTTTAATTAAAAACCGTATTTTTATTTATTTTTTGGCTTTTGACCCTTAGGGACTAATGCACATTTTTGGTGGAATCACCCATATACAACTGTGCTAAAAAAAAAGGTCCACAATGACAAAAAAGTAAAATCATGATAATTCTTGACATAAGAGTAAACTAGAGTTTTAAACTTCCATTATTTTTAACTTTTTCACTATGTTTTGATAGGTTATGTATGTATCTGCAATTGTCATCACGTACTGACAATTGCAGAGACATAAGCAGTCGGGACATTGAAAAACAGAGTAAAAAAAAAAATGTCAATGGAAGTTACATTCACCTTCGAATAACAATTCTTAACATGACATGTATATTACTTTTTTTGATCACAAGTGTAAACCAAGGTGTAAACATAGTTCCTATGTTTCTCTTGACAGTTATTAAAATTTGTGGAATGTTACAGCAATGTCAGATAAAAGTGGACACATTTATAAGAGCAAAGAATATCTACCTATGTCCATGATATTATTAACGCGAAATAGGGACTTTACCAAACTAAAAACTTTGGTATAAATTATAAAATTATGAAAACCAACCTTTTTATATCAAAATATTACGAGATGATCGATAAGCTTCACCGCTCTTATTATGTTGAGTTTTTCATTATTTCTTCCTCGCTTATTCTGTATCTAAAAAAATTAACAAAAAAAAAACAAAATTAACAAAAAATATATTTTGAATAAATAAAATTAAGGGGCATCTGTATTGATACCAGTAGGGTGATTTTTGTTGGTTGTTTGGCTACTCTGTTATGTTCAGCTTTATTCTGCCTACTGTAGTAAGGCCCTGTCATGTTGTTAACTTTAATAATGATGCAAGGGCACTTTTGTTTTGTTGCATCTCTGTTATAGTTATGTTTATTCTGTGCAGAGCCATTTTTTGTTGTGCTGTTAACTTCAAAGATAACCACACACACTAATTACAGCCACAAGACAAAAACAAACCAAAACCACTTTAAACTAATGGTATGACTTATGTAAGTATTGCTTAAGGGTGCCTACACAGAATAAAAATAAAGGTAACAAAATGACAAAAAATCAACCAAAAGCATTCTGGTACACCTTTGCTTACTAATGTAGTTCCGGTTAGCGTTTGCAGTTTGGTTTTGAGAATCAAGATTCAGATGAAATTTTTTCTTTTTTATTACATTTTTGTTCTTAACTAATTTCCATTCATTTTTATGTAAACTAGATTAAAAATTTAAATAGGTTGCAAAATATTCTTTACTCCGTCAATTTATATACTTGAAACCTAGGAAATATCATCTCAAATATCAAATTATGACATTAACTTTTATATTTTAAATGAAATACTCATATGTTTTTTAAAATTAAGGTGGTTTTTTTTTCTTAATTCCAAAAAATACAAATAATAGATCAGGTTTGTGGTTTACCATTGTTGGTTTTCTAGTAACTTATAAATACTGTCCCATTATCATCTTTGGCTTTATCAAAAATGTAAGTTTCAGAATAAATATGACAGTGCAGCATACTAACCTGTAACTGTGAATGGTTTTAATAAATGCCAGCCTCTTCCTCTTGGTATCACTGCTGCTGGTTGATGTATAGCTGCTTTGAATTTCTTGATTTAATCTGAAAAAAGTTTAAAGCAAAATAAAGCAGAATATTGCAGTTGAAAAATCAAACATTTTGAACAGGAAACTCTTAACAGGAAAAAAATAAAGTAAATATATAAAAACTGAATTTTAAAAATGTAGCAGTAACATAAAAATTAGGTAAAAATAGTAAAAATACTAAAAGTAAAATTAGTTTAAAAAATGTGGTTTTCTATATTATAACAAATATCAGAGAGCAAAAAATACTTTCTTTTCCTTAGAAATGCTCCCTGATGAAGACGCAGATGAAACAGCTATAGGTGCATTTTGTGAAACTTGACTCATGCTTGCATCTGAACTCATCAAAGTTGAGTTTTGTGATATATCACTGATGCTGGTACTATGCAGACTTAAATATTGAATTTCTATGTCCAAAAGTAAGGATGGCACAGCATTAAATTTAGGCATCTTTCTCTTTTTATCTGATAAGAAGTCTTCAACTTTAAAATGCGTGGAGCACACGAATTTGTTCCTGTTCCTTTGCTACTCTTCAGGATTCACTTGAAGTGCCTGACGCCATATTTGGGATATCGGACCTTTGGAATCCTAAAAAAATGTGAAACCTTTTGTTATTGAATTATTTACAAGATATTTTGTAATTGTTTAATTACAAAACCAATGTTACATTTTTTGGTGGAAAGGACATTATTTTTCATGATAAATGCAAATATACTAAAAATTGATAAAAAAAACAAATTAATGTATCAGTTTCTCGCTGTGTATTAGCTAGGTAGGTACCTACACATATATTTTATTTAAAATTTAGCTATTTTAAACTGTTTGGTTTGTATAATTATATTTATTTCCTCTAATTACTTAATTTGCAGTGCCTGTATGGAAACATTTAATTGTCAAATATCAGTCTGACACTAGATATACCAAAAAAAAACTACTAAAAATAACTGGGTATGCATGCTTTAAAAAAATGTTTTTCTTGTATTTATTATATTTTTTTATAAGTATGTTTTCCTAAACCAGAAAATTCAAATTGTCCAGCATTTTTTTGTGCACCTAAACTATTAATGTAAAAGTAAATGAAATGTCCTTGCTTCTAGTTGCACTTTGTTGCCAAAAAATAAGTTTGCTGAGCACAAAGTATGGTTAAGTGAACCCACAACATTTAGAGCACAAATAAAAAAAATAATTTTTATATCAGGCAACCGAGGGGGATTTCACTTTTTTTTGTAGAGTTCGCATGTTTTTAGAAAATGTGAAACAAAGGAAAAAAAATAAGGATATTTTTTGAAACTAGAATCAAAACTAAGAGAAAAAACAGAAAAATATTTAAAATCATGTAAAAAAAATCAAGTTAATGTGCACCAAAATGTACATATATACCTGCCAGTGAAATTACCCTTGTAGGCAGGTAACTTTACACTCATTTTCTTCACCAATTTTTACATTTTTTGCAAAAATAAAATAATTTTGGGGGGTATTGGCATTGCCTACCTATTTCATACATGACAACTTACCACCATTTCTAAAAATAATGTTATTGTTCCTGTCATCATGAACAGCAACATCGAATTTGTAACGGTGACACAAAAGACCTTGTATTTAGGCACATCACATATTTATGAATTAGGTACTCTACTTGGTACTCGATGGGATTAACACATTAAAATTTAAGGTAATGGGGCCTTAAAGGTCCAGTCATGGTTCCATAAAGTACCTAAGAAGTAAGATATAAAAATTATTAATTTCTTACTGTAAGCTAAGCTGTGAACTATTAACAAATGTATGTATAGTATGTAGTTTATTTTTATTTGCATCTTACTTCTTCTGCTTAATTTACGGAACAATGAATCCAGCTTTAAGGTCAATTTATGCTCGTATCTTAGATCAACAAGCAGTACAAAGTTCGCAGGTTGTTTAATTACCCTGCAAAAAATCCGCAAAGAATGTCTTAGCTTGACGAGCATAAACTGACCCTTACACTTAATTGTGAGAAGAAATGTTGACGTCCTCCGTCAGCCTCCTTATCGATTTACAATTTTTCAGTGCACAAGTCATATTCTACAAATACACACAGACCACTTAAGCGTTCTAAAAAGTAGCTTTACACCAAAGGAAAAATTATTAAATAAAACATAAAAACCAGGCCGTCGAACTCCAAAACAAAACGCAAAACTAATGTTATGAAGAATGTCAGGCAGACACACTGACATTGGCATAGGTTAAGGAGCTACAATAGATACGACAGTTACGTGTTAAACGGTTCGGAACTATTTGGAGTTTGGCGAGTCTGCGCAGATATGCACGCGACCAATAACCATACTTTTATATTGATTTTTCTTTTTTAATTTGTAATACGACCACTAGATGACTCACGGTTAAATTCGCGATAACCGTACTATCGATTTTTTGTTAGTTTGTAATATGACCACTAGATGGTGCTCGCTTAAATTTTCGCATTTTTTTAAGGACAATGTCATAATTTTTTTATATGTTGTAGTACTCAATAAACAAAGCACAAAAATAAAAAACCGAGATACGGAGCAGCTTTCTGAGATATGGAGCTTTAAAGTTGACGTGTTTTTAGGCTATATTTTTGGACATGGTACAAGTTTTTTTTTCACAACTTTGTTGATTACCGCCGGTTGGTTGGTGGTACCAAAGGATCCATATAAGAATATTTTTACTTGGGTGGAAAGGATGTTTCATTCAGGATAAATACAGAAACGAATTATTTTATTTTGGCGGTAATCAACAAAGTTGTGAAAAAAAAATTAGAACATGTCCAAAGATATAGCCTTAAAACACGTCAACTTTAAAGCTCCATATCTCAGAAAGCTGCTCCGTATCTCGGTTTTTTATTTTTGTGCTTTGTTTATTGAGTACTACAACATATAAAAAAATTATGACATTTAGCCAATAGCCATTTCGAATGTAATTTGTGTAGGGTTCTTTCTTTGCAAGCAATTTGTGTTTAGTTTTTAAAAATATGCTTTTTACTAGGCACAAAACAAAATTGTTACTTATGTTAAGTTAAAATAAAAAAGCATATTTTTAAGAAATAAATACAAATTACCCATAATAATGCACTTGTAGTACAAAACCTCTGGTTGTTTTATTATAAAAGATTATGGCATATTTCGAAACATGTTAGTTTATATTTTTCACAATAAAGAAAATATTACAATATGATCTTGTCTGTGCTTTTTTAAATATTAAATAATTTTCTTTAAAATGTTTATATCTTGTTTTTAGTACATAAAAAACAATAAATGCCACTCTTTTGTACTCCAAACTAAATTTGTGAAACAGAAAAAAATAATTTTAATCTCAAAAAAATGTTACTGTATATGTGGGGCAATTTATGGTAAACCCACACATTAGAAAAAGAAGTCTTGGTGTAAATAATATTAATACCCCTGGTTTGGAATACACAAATGTCGCATTTTGTAACTTATTATTGATATCCACAAAAATTAGCCATACTAAACTTGATGAAATAAGGAAAGGGTGTTTTAACACATAGGTATAAATAGTTAAATGGAGCCCAAATGCAAGTGTGGGACATCACTCTCTAAGACCTCTGCGTCCAGTCTGCAAAATGTCCTCTGGAGCAAAATATTTATCACACACGTAAAATCTGTTATATATTTCATCAGCACTTAGTTTATTCGCGATTAACGGCTTCCCAAACTTCTGAAAAATTACAGGATTGCCTTTGGGGAAACGATGTCTCCCCGTTTTTTTATTGGGAACATGGCACGGTCTCCGCAGCTTTGAATACAACACACTCTAACTCTTTGTTTCTCAGCCATTGTAATCGACGGATAAAATCACAATTTTTTGAACAGGAATAATCACAAAATCACTTTTTAAAAACCTTGGCAAACCTCAGTTTTCAAAATGGAACTCATAAGTTATGAGTCATAACCGACATTCTGTCACTTTTGTCATAATGTGCCCTCTGACGGACAACCCTAGAAGGGGTAAGAGGAGGAGCTGCAGATTTCTAGAAAGAATATTGCCAACCTAAATATTATTATGTTGGCAGTTCCTTTGCACGCGGAAACATAACCGCACTTTTCGCGAAAAATAATTATTGGCGGGAAGGGTGAAGTGACGGATCTATAGTTCCTTAATCTATGGACATTGGTTAGTTGCAACTACAGTGAGTCGACCAATTTCGATCTTTGCATGGCATAAATTTTTTTTCCTGGTAAGGGGTGTTACCTAGGTATATATGCTGGATCTCTCTTAGCCGAATACATTTAGGAAAGGAGAACACTAGAAACTATGCCTAGGCTAAGCTCACAAAAAAAAGACGTGGGTGGTTAATTTTGATGGTGGCGGTATCTATAATATAACCATTTAAGTACTTTTTGATGCTAGGCATATAACTAATATTGATAGGTAACCAGTATAGTCCATGTTTTTACATTTCCGCATGTTTTAGCTTTAGAGGAAAATAATACTCAATTTGTTTTTTATTAGAGGAAGAGGATTACAAAGCTTATTAATACAATCTAGAGGGTTTTTGAAATTAGGTGTCCATTATTTGGAAAATTACAAATATTTCCAATTTAGTTTTACAGGTCTCTATAAAGGGTATTTTTGACTGTTTCTGACGTAATATGGGCGCGCCAATTTTGAAACACCACAAAAGCGAAACAGTTTTTTTCAAAAAATAAACAAAATTTTAAAAAAGTACCAAGATTTGATGGAAAAACGGACCCAACAGCGTTGCCGGTTTAACGATGTAATTGGATCGTTAAGAGCATATCCAGACGGCGCGACACGACGGCTTGATATATGTTGATCGAGTTAAGATATGTTTCTATCTATGTATGTTTTCTGCTATAGGTTTTATATTTTATTGAATTGAATTTATTAATGCGAAAATTAGGCGCCATTTTTTTATTTTTCTAGGTTTTCAAAACATAATAATATTCTCAAATATGAAGCGAGTTTAATAAACTTATACTGTGCGAATGTCCAGCGATGGCACGTCAGCGTCAGCTTGTCTTCGGCATGCCACAGATCGGTCCTGTGCATCATATGTTGGTATTTAACCGCAAATCCAGTGGCGTGCCACATATTATCGGATCAAACATTAATAATTTAACAAATAATTTCTATCAATAATAAAAATAGGGACACTTAACTAAACGTTGCCGCAAAGGCTTTATTGATGCTAGACAGAACTTAATAGCCTTTTTCTGAATTATAAAAAAAATATTACCAGTTTTAAGAAAAAAGATTTTTGTAGGATTTAATTTACGGCACAACTTTTTTGAATGAAAATGCTAAAAAAACATGTCGTTATAAAGTAAAAGTCAACGATTATTGCTACTTAAATCTAAATTATAAGTACATTAAATAATAAATC
The DNA here is from genome assembly GCA_963921995.1 of Oxystoma pomonae. Taxonomy (NCBI): domain Eukaryota; kingdom Metazoa; phylum Arthropoda; class Insecta; order Coleoptera; family Brentidae; genus Oxystoma; species Oxystoma pomonae. The sequence continues at coordinate 53,002,305 of OY998166.1, read as the reverse complement.
AGCCTAAAACTATTTTACACCGCTTATTCTTGCTCATGTGGCAAAGATAAAAAATAATCTTGGTATTCGGACATCTGTACTACCGGCGTTTGTCCTTTGCATAAAGATGTCAAATCATTATACTTTGTTTTGAAAGTTTTATACTTTTTTTTTGAAAATTTTATCCTATTTTTATTTAAAGGAGTAATAATAATGTCAGATATTGCCGAGGCTATTGTTAAACAAAGTTTTAAAACCAATTTATCATAGGCTTTTTCACTATGACTATATTTTAAAAAAATGGTTAACGGTTCCTTTCTTTTAACGTTTACTTACATTATATCTGTCCATTTAATTGTTTTTTCTTCTTGACTTTCCCTTATAGATAATATTCTAATACCTTTAGATAATGCTTTAAAATCCAAGAAATTCGCGAAGCTCATTGCCCCAATTACGGTTTGTAATGTCTGGATGATTGAATAACCGGATAAAGTTGGGCTGGGACTAAAAGGTCTCCAGAATGTTTTAGAGCATAACCAATAACACTGTGTGAGCTGTCGCTCTCGCTTTGTCTATGGTTGGTTTCAAGAAATTTTAAAGAGATTTCATTAATACTTTTATGATTTTCTAGGGAATACAGCAGCATAGATGTCAATATGGTTTTTTTTGCCCATAGTTACTATCAGAGTACAAAACTATTATTCGTTTTCCTGGTTCAGCATATTCTGATATAATTGTCAAAAGACAAGTAGCAATTTCGGCTTTTCACCCCATAAAAAGCAAAAACATTCTTTATCTATAGTAAAATTAAGCACAGCTAGTCCTGGTAAATAAAATATTGCACTCTCTTTAGAAATGGGCAAATAAATCACCTGTTGTAGATCAAATACCATACATGCTCTAGCTGCTGTGTCCTCTTGTGCTTTAAGTTTAATATCATCTTTCCAGTTTCTTACCAGTTTGTTTTCCAAAATATTTTCATATTTTTCTTTTCCTGTTTCAAAAGTTACACAAAGGGAAAATTGGTTTTTCTTGGGCCATTAGAATGGTAATTTTTTTCTTTTAAATATTCTTTTGTATGAGGAATAACTTAAGATCTTATCTAAGCACTTTACCTTTATTTACTCATTTAAAAACATTTTATACATCTTTCTTAGGGACAAATCAGGATGAATATACATTCTGTTACTGCTCGCTCGACAAAAATGCGATTGAACTCGAGGGTATCTATTAATATTATTTTCAATATAGTCCTGCAGCCTATGTCTTCCCGTGTGCACGTATGTTTAGATGCATTGTGACATACTTTTTTTTGTGAGAAATGCTTCCACAATTAATAATTTCCATGGTGGAGTAACCACATTCTGTGGAAAAGGTGTCTATGACGTCATCAAAGATGACCGTCGTTTTAAACACAAATTAATGGTGTTAAGACGGGTTTTTGACAATAACTCCGCATTTGTGTAATCTAGAGACACCAAACTTGGCACAGCTTTACTAGATACATAGAAGACATAGCATATAAAGTTTCAAAATAATGTGACTCATGTTGTTAAAACCGTAGGCGTACAAATTCAACAAATGTTTTTAAAAAAATGTTGGGACACATTATTTTTAAACCTTTCTGACTGACAGCCGCTTTGACATATGTCAACATTAGTTACGTTTTTGTATTAACATTACTTCCAAATTTAAGAATTTTCATGGTGGAGTTGTAAGATAGTATGCAAAGAGTACTATAGCGTCATTTAATTTTACGGTTCAAAAAATCTTGTAGGATTTCACTTATTAATCGATTTATTTTATTATCTTCTTGAGGAAATGACCAAGTGACACAAGAATTTCTACAGCATTACTAGATAGATCAGAGATACTTCGTTTAAAGTTATATTAAAAATCTTAGTGCCAGTGGCGTACAAAAATACCTGTTTCTATTAATAAATTCATTTTATCGTATTTATTCGAATATTTTTTACTGACAACTCTATTGACATATGTCAATAAGACTAATATTTTTGCGTTGAAAATAATATGAAATTTGAAAAAATTTTTGATAGTTTCAATCATACTAATTTTTTAGAGTTAAACCAAACCAAACTTAAAAATATGTTTTTTACTATTTTTTCAATACCCTTTATTTAAAAATATTTCTGATTGACGCTGTTTTAGCAGATGTTTGCACGATTGAACTTTGTAGATTCAAAATTATCCAGCTTTAAAAATTTGTTTGGTTGAGTCACAAATTATTCGTATCAGCGGCGTAGGAATTTATGGAAATATTTGTTTAACTTCATGTACCTATCCTTTTTCCAATATCCCTAGATGACAGCGGTTTTGACATATGTCAACCAGATTAATACTCTTGAATTAGGATAACTTTTAAATAAAATAATTAATATGGGAAAGCGGCAATATATATTGCCAGTGGCGTTACAATTTACAGCTATATTATTTCGTTTTTATTATAACACCTTTGCACAAAATATTCCTTATCGAGTTATTTTTGACAGATGTTTGCACGGTTGGTATTTTCGCATTCAGAGTATTCCTTAATTAAAAAAAAAATATGGTGGAGTGACAAGGTCATATCACTAACAGGACCAGAGGCGTAGAAATTGGTATAAATATTTGTTAAGGCAGCGGTTATGACATATGTCATCCAAAAGGACATTTTTGTATTAAAATTACTTCTTACTTTAAAAATTGGAGTGGTAAGATATAAGTATTGCGATATGCCGGTGGCATCAGAAACAGTTATATTGTATAAATTTTATTATTTATTTGTACTCGTATAGAACCCAAACTTAAGGATTTTTATAGTGGGCTAACAAAGTATAAATATTGTACGTAGTGGAAGTTAGCTTCAGATTCAGATTTAGATTTACGTAAATTACAGCGGACCAATTGAATTTTCCTTAAAATCTGTAAAAGCTTTATTTAAAGGTATAAAAAAATTTTTAAAGCACACTTGGGACAAGAATAGATCAAAAGAAAAAATCCACCCTACCACCTGATAAAATTCAGCGTAGGGGACGAAATTCGGGGGTGGATTGTAAAAAAAACATCATATTTAATGATATTTATTATTTCTCAACTTTTTGTGTTAAACTTTGTACTTGAATGGCGTAATTATGCTTAAGAGAGTTTTAAAAAATAATCCCCACCATCAGATTTAGGAAAGTAAAGTAGGTATGTTCGTTAATGAATACAGGGGTGAGTAAATTAAAAAAAATATATTTTTAAGAAAATAGTTAATTTAAGGTTGTAATAACTTCTTTTAATCAAATTTGGAAATAAAATATGCCAGACTATTAAATTTATTACTCCAGATGTTAAAGTTAGGTCTGCGAAAATTAGTACGGGAGTTAACTATTTTAAACAAGTTTTTCTTTAGAAAATTCAAATATCATTTATCTAAAGTTGTAAGAATTTCTTTTATGCAAATTTGAAAAGAAAATATGCCAGACTATGAAACTTATAGCACCGCCTTTCAAAGTTAGGTCTGGGAAAATTAGTACGGGAGTAAACTATTTAAAACCAACTTTCATTTGGAAAATTCAAATATCATTTATCTAAAGTTGTAAGAACTTCTTTTATGCAAATTTGGCAAGAAAATATGCCATACTATTAAATTTATTACAATAGATGTTAAAGTTAGGTCTGCGAAAATTAGTACGGGAATTAACTATTTTAAACAAGTTTTTCTTTGAAAAATTCAAATATCATTTATCTAAAGTTGTAAGAACTTCTTTTATGCAAATTTGAAAAGAAAATATGCCAGACTATGAAATTTATAACACCGCCTGTCAAGGTTAGGTCTGGGAAAATTAGTACGGGAGCTAACTATTTAAAATCAGTTTTTCTTTGGAAAATTCAAATATCATTTATCTAAAGTTGTAAGAACTTCTTTTATGCAAATTTTAAAAGAAAATATGCCAGACTATGAAATTTATAACACCGCCTGTCAGGGTTAGGTCTGGGAAAATTAGTACGGGAGCTAACTATTTAAAATCAGTTTTTCTTTGGAAAATTCAAATATCATTTATCTAAAGTTGTAAGAACTTCTTTTATGCAAATTTGAAAAGAAAATATGCCAGACTATGAAACTTATAGCACCGCCTTTCAAAGTTAGGTCTGGGAAAATTAGTACGGGAGTAAACTATTTAAAACCAACTTTTACTTGGAAAATTCAAATATCATTTATCTAAAGTTGTAAGAACTTCTTTTATGCAAATTTGGCAAGAAAATATGCCATACTATTAAATTTATTACAGTAGATGTTAAAGTTAGGTCTGCGAAAATTAGTACGGGAATTAACTATTTTAAACGAGTTTTTCTTTGAAAAATTCAAATATCATTTATCTAAAGTTGTAAGAACTTCTTTTATGCAAATTTGAAAAGAAAATATGCCAGACTATGAAATTTATAACACCGCCTGTCAAGGTTAGGTCTGGGAAAATTAGTACGGGAGCTAACTATTTAAAATCAGTTTTTCTTTGGAAAATTCAAATATAATTTATCTAAAGTTGTAAGAACTTCTTTTATGCAAATTTTAAAAGAAAATATGCCAGACTATGAAATTTATAACACCGCCTGTCAAAGTTAGGTTTGGAAAAATTAGTACGGGAATTAACTATTTAAAATCAGTTTTTCTTTGGAAAATTCAAATATCATTTATCTAAAGTTGTAAGAACTTCTTTTATGCAAATTTTAAAATAAAATATGCCAGACTATGAAATTTATAACACCGCCTGTCAAGGTTAGGTCTGGGAAAATTAGTACGGAAGCTAACTATTTAAAATCAGTTTTTCTTTGGAAAATTCAAATATCATTTATCTAAAGTTGTAAGAACTTCTTTTATGCAAATTTGAAAAGAAAATATGCCATACTATGAAACTTATAGCACCGCCTTTCAAAGTTAGGTCTGGGAAAATTAGTACGGGAGTAAATTATTTAAAACCAACTTTTATTTGGAAAATTCAAATATCATTTATCTAAAGTTGTAAGAACTTCTTTTATGCAAATTTGGCAAGAAAATATGCCATACTATTAAATTTATTACAATAGATGTTAAAGTTAGGTCTGCGAAAATTAGTACGGGAATTAACTATTTTAAACAACTTTTTCTTTGAAAAATTCAAATATCATTTATCTAAAGTTGTAAGAACTTCTTTTATGCAAATTTGAAAAGAAAATATGCCAGACTATGAAATTTATAACACCGCCTGTCAAGGTTAGGTCTGGGAAAATTAGTACGGGAGCTAACTATTTAAAATCAGTTTTTCTTTTGAAAATTCAAATATCATTTATCTAAAGTTGTAAGAACTTCTTTTATGCAAATTTTAAAAGAAAATATGCCAGACTATGAAATTTATAACACCGCCTGTCAAAGTTAGGTCTGGAAAAATTAGTACGCGAGTTAACTATTTAAAATCAGTTTTTCTTTGGAAAATTCAAATATCATTTATCTAAAGTTGTAAGAACTTCTTTTATGCAAATTTTAAAAGAAAATATGCCAGACTATGAAATTTATAACACCGCCTGTCAAGGTTAGGTCTGGGAAAATTAGTACGGGAGCTAACTATTTAAAATCAGTTTTTTTTGGAAAATTCAAATATCATTTATCTAAAGTTGTAAGAACTTCTTTTATGCAAATTTGAAAAGAAAATATGCCAGACTATGAAAGTTATAGCACCGCCTTTCAAAGTTAGGTCTGAGAAAATTAGTACGGGAGTAAACTATTTAAAACCAACTTTTATTTGGAAAATTCAAATATCATTTATCTAAAGTTGTAAGAACTTCTTTTGTGCAAATTTGGCAAGAAAATATGCCATACTATTAAATTTATTACAATAGATGTTAAAGTTAGGTCTCCGAAAATTAGTACGGGAATTAACTATTTTAAACAAGTTTTTCTTTGAAAAATTCAAATATCATTTATCTAAAGTTGTAAGAACTTCTTTTATGCAAATTTGAAAAGAAAATATGCCATACTATGAAATTTATAACACCGCCTGTCAAGGTTAGGTCTGGGAAAATTAGTATGGGAGCTAACTATTTAAAATCAGTTTTTCTATGGAAAATTCAAATATCATTTATCTAAAGTTGTAAGAACTTCTTTTATGCAAATTTAAAAAGAAAATATGCCAGATTATGAAATTTATAACACCGCCTGTCAAAGTTAGGTCTGGAAAAATTAGTACGGGAGTTAACTATTTAAAATCAGTTTTTCTATGGAAAATTCAAATATCATTTATCTAAAGTTGTAAGAACTTCTTTTATGCAAATTTGAAAAGAAAATATGCCATACTATTAAATTTATTACAATAGATGTTAAAGTTAGGTCTGCGAAAATTAGTACGGGAATTAACTATTTTAAACAAGTTTTTCTTTGAAAAATTCAAATATCATTTATCTAAAGTTGTAAGAACTTCTTTTATGCAAATTTGAAAAGAAAATATGCCAGACTATGAAATTTATAACACCGCCTGTCAAGGTTAGGTCTGGGAAAATTAGTACGGGAGCTAACTATTTAAAATCAGTTTTTCTTTGGAAAATTCAAATATCATTTATCTAAAGTTGTAAGAACTTCTTTTATGCAAATTTTAAAAGAAAATATGCCAGACTATGAAAGTTATAACACCGCCTGTCAAAGTTAGGTCTGGAAAAATTAGTACGGGAGTTAACTATTTAAAATCAGTTTTTCTTTGGAAAATTGAAATATAATTTATCTAAAGTTGTAAGAACTTCTTTTATGCAAATTTTAAAAGAAAATATGCCAGACTATGAAATTTATAACACCGCCTGTCAAGGTTAGGTCTGGGAAAATTAGTACGGGAGCTAACTATTTAAAATCAGTTTTTCTTTGGAAAATTCAAATATCATTTATCTAAAGTTGTAAGAACTTCTTTTACGCAAATTTGAAAAGAAAATATGCCAGACTATGAAAGTTATAACACCGCCTGTCAAAGTTAGGTCTGGAAAAATTAGTACGGGAGTTAACTATTTAAAATCAGTTTTTCTTTGGAAAATTCAAATATCATTTATCTAAAGTTGTAAGAACTTCTTTTATGCAAATTTTAAAAGAAAATATGCCAGACTATGAAATTTATAACACCGCCTGTCAAGGTAAGTCTGGGAAAATTAGTACGGGAGCTAACTATTTAAAATCAGTTTTTCTTTGGAAAATTCAAATATCATTTATCTAAAGTTGTAAGAACTTCTTTTATGCAAATTTGAAAAGAAAATATGCCATACTATTAAATTTATTACAATAGATGTTAAAGTTAGGTCTGCGAAAATTAGTACGGGAATTAACTATTTTAAACAAGTTTTTCTTTGAAAAATTCAAATATCATTTATCTAAAGTTGTAAGAACTTCTTTTATGCAAATTTGGAAAGAAAATATGCCAGACTATGAAATTTATAACACCGCCTGTCAAGGTTAGGTCTGGGAAAATTAGTACGGGAGCTAACTATTTAAAATCAGTTTTTCTTTGGAAAATTCAAATATCATTTATCTAAAGTTGTAAGAACTTCTTTTATGCAAATTTTAAAAGAAAATATGCCAGACTATGAAAGTTATAATACCGCCTGTCAAAGTTAGGTCTGGAAAAATTAGTACGGGAGTTAACTATTTTAAATCAGTTTTTCTTTGGAAAATTCAAATATCATTTATCTAAAGTTGTAAGAACTTCTTTTATGCAAATTTTAAAAGAAAATATGCCAGACTATGAAATTTATAACACCGCCTGTCAAGGTTAGGTCTGGGAAAATTAGTATGGGAGCTAACTATTTAAAATCAGTTTTTCTTTGGAAAATTCAAATATCATTTATCTAAAGTGTTAAGAACTTCTTTTATGCAGATTTGGCAAGAAAATATGCAATACTATTAAATTTATTACAATAGATGTTAAAGTTAGGTCTGCGAAAATTAGTACGGGAATTAACTATTTTAAACAAGTTTTTCTTTGAAAAATTCAAATATCATTTATCTAAAGTTGTAAGAACTTCTTTTATGCAAATTTGAAAAGAAAATATGCCAGACTATGAAATTTATAACACCGCCTGTCAAGGTTAGGTCTGGGAAAATTAGTACGGGAGCTAACTATTTCAAATCAGTTTTTCTTTGGAAAATTCAAATATCATTTATCTAAAGTTGTAAGAACTTCTTTTATGCAAATTTTAAAAGAAAATATGCCAGACTATGAAAGTTATAACACCGCCTGTCAAAGTTAGGTCTGGAAAAATTAGTACGGGAGTTAACTATTTAAAATCAGTTTTTCTTTGGAAAATTCAAATATCATTTATCTAAAGTTGTAAGAACTTCTTTTATGCAAATTTAAAAAGAAAATATGCCAGACTATGAAATTTATGATACCGCCTGTCAAAGTTAGGTCTGGGAAAATTAGTACGAGAGCTAACTATTTAAAATCAGTTCTTCTTTGGAAAATTCAAATATCATTTATCTAAAGTTGTAAGAACTTCTTTTATGCAAATTTAAAAAGAAAATATGCCAGACTATGAAATTTATAACAACGCCTGTCAAAGTTAGGTCTGGGAAAATTAGTACGGGAGTTAACTATTTTAAAGCAGTTTTTTTTTGAAAATTCAAATCTCATTTATCTAAAGTTATAAGAACTTCTTTTATGCAAATTTGGAAAGAAAATATGTCAGATTATGAAATTTGTGATACCGCCTGTCAAAGTTAGGTCCGGGAAAATTAGTACGAGAGCTAACTATTTAAAATCAGTTCTTCTTTGGAAAATTCAAATATCATTTATCTAAAGTTCTAAGAACTTCTTTTATGCAAATTTAAAAAGAAAATATGCCAGACTATGAAATTTATAACAACGCCTGTCAAAGTTAGGTCTGGGATAATTAGTACGGGAGTTAACTATTTAAAACCAGGATTTTTTTGAAAATTCAAATCTTATTTATCTAAAGTTGTAAGAACTTCTTTTATGCAAATTTGGAAAGAAAATATGCCAGATTATTAAATTTATTACACCAGATGTTAAAGTTAGGTCTGCGAGAATTAGTACGGGAGTTAACTATTTTAAACAAGGTTTTCTTTGGAAAATTCAAATATCATTTATCTAAAGCTGTAAGAACTTCTTTCATGCAAATTTAAAAGAAAAATATGGCAGACTATGAAATTTATAACACCGCCTGTCAAGGTTAGGCCTGGAAAAATTAGTACGGGAGTAAACTTTTTAAACAAGTTTTTTAAAAACCCAAAACTAATATACATATGTAACCTTGTAAGAACTTCTTTTATTTTAGGATTTATTATGTATACGTAACCCTGCATTTGTTGCATCCATATTTATTTGTCCTTTTTAGTTGGAGATATCAAGATTAGATTTTGAGTGTGGGTTATTTTAATAGCAGCCCTTTTAGATTATTATTGCTTATGTGAACAAGCATTTTGTGAAATAGGTGTCTATTTGTCTAATAAATCTAAAAGGGTATACGGTGAAGGATACTCAACATCATCTTTTAAGTTGAAGCGCAGCTTGTATGCTTCAAACATGTCGATTTCGGTCTCACGATACCCATAATACCGGTAAAAGATTTTTTTAGTTACAAAAGGCACCAGAACAAAACATACAAAATCTTGACCCAATCCTAAAATTTCTTTATTTATATATGATTTTAATTTGATGCTATCTTCTAAAGAAAAGTACGCTGTCAAGTAATCCCACTTAATATTTTCCAAATTATTTCTTCCATTTAAAAATTGTTGAGATTCCATGTGACTTGTGGAGTTTTCAAAAATTGCTTTTATATCAGATTTGTAATGAATAACAAAATAATACAAAACTATTTCGTTTAGAACAACATCTCTAACTTGTTGGCGTTTGAATGGATTTTTATAAATTTCATTATAGCTACAGAGCACACAATGTTTTTCATTACCAAATGGGCAAGAATTACATACTGCCCTTTGACATGAGATACATCTTTTGCATACTTGTTCTTGCTGTGTTCCACAAACCAAACAGATTTCTGTCATATTTTCTGACTGTAAAATCAAAACTTGTTGCAAAACTATCCGAAAGGATTCGGGATCAAATGCCATATCAATTGTCTCAAAAAAGGTTTCAATTGTTTCACTAGTCAATAAATGCCAAATATAGTAAATTACATAAACTCCACAATTATGTGAATCAATCTGAAGGGGGTACTGTTTGTTTGTTGCCAAGCTCCATTTTCTAAAATTAAATTTTGATGTACTGTTAAAGTTGTGCCGATCAAAAGTCTGCATAAATTTTAAAACTGTTTTTATTACTTCGGGTTTGCACTCATTACCAAGTGGATCTAAAAAATAAATTTTTGAATTCAATAAATCAAAGAGTAATAAACACCAATGTGATGGCACATGATAGGGTAAACAAATAAACCTAAGATTTTGAATTGATATTTTAAACAGGTCGAATTTTTCTGGTAAGAAACTGTTTGCAAACATATATTGGGCGGACACTGTGTCTATATACAGACAGTTATGTTCAGTTCCTTTTAAAAACGAAAATACGCAAGCATCGATAGTGTAATCATCCAGCCATTTATTCACAGGTTTAGTGTTGTTAATATCTAAACAATTATTATATTCTGAAATTAAACCAAAAAATTCTTTGCTTGATAAATTTATTTCCAACCTGTACTTAATGTACTTTCCAAAAGTAAATTTATGAATATTTTCGCAAAAACAAAATTGCATGTAATATTCATTTAAAAATAAAAGCCCGTTTTTAAGGGCAATGCTGTTTTCATATAATCTCGGAATATTTTCATTCTCATTTTTGACAAAGCTTGGTAATGATTCTTTTTGAAAGGAGTCGTTGTTTTTGGCGTCCAAAATTATCTTTTTGACGGAAGGAGGAAATTCATTTTTAGAAAAATAAGTCTGTGGGGGTTTCTTACTGCCTCTTCTTTTCCAAATTTCTTCAGATAAAGGCTTGTCAATTTCATTTTTTAAATCTAATGAAAATTTAACCTTCTTAAGTGGTTTTTTCTTAATATCCATACTAATTATTTTAAGTAGTGCTGATTTTTTTTCGTTTAACAATTCAATGAAACGACCTGCTTTTAAAAATGTCTCTCCACTTAAAACCTCTTCTTTTACCGTGTTAAACCAACATTCGCCATTAGAATTACTTAAACGTGTGGGAAAATTTTTATTGACATGGGCGCTTACAATATTGCTCCACAGGGGTAAAAACGGCATTATGTGTTTTAAAACATAAACAAGAAAATCTTTAGAAAAAAACTGGTTTTCTTCTGTATTATTTTTATCATTTATAGCATCTATCTCTTTTTCTACATCCGCCACTATAGCTGCGAATTGAATATAAAATGGAGACTCCACGTAACTACCACGAACACGATCTTCATCAGCACCATAATCAATTTTTTGTATTGTGCTTTCATCTTGATTAATGTCAATATCTTGAAAATTTTGTTGAGTAGCCTTTTCAAGGTGATCTAAAGCTTCGGACAATATTTTGTTTTTTTGCTTACTTAAAAGTAGTATTACCAGATTGGTAAAAATAGTAATTATTTCATTGAACGAAGATAATTCAACAATCACGCAAAATATTTTAACCAGAAAAATTTTTTTCGTTTTCTTAAAATTAAATTTTTTCATTCTGTTGATCAACATTTTAACAAAATGAGAACAGCATAACTTAATCAAAGTTGTATGCTCCATGCAAGTTTCATTATGTGAGGTAACATATTTATAACAAATTTGCAAATAAGAATATAACGTAATATCATTGAATGACTGACAAGTGGAAGTTATCAACGTAAAACTCCAATCTACAACAACTGCTTTAAACAGTGGCCACCGCTTTCTACAGACAACTACAACAAATCGTTTAAAGTGCTGTAAAAACACCGATATGGTAGTCTGGTCTTGATCAGCGGAAAGAAGTTCACAAACTGGAACTATTTGATTATTAATATTTACTACCATAGCATAATAATAGATCGGTTTTTTTTCATCTCGAAAAATTGGTCTAATCACGCTACCAGTTGCATCGAAATAAACAATTGATGGTTCCTTTATCAAACTAATTTGATTTTTACTCCACATGTAGATTAGAGTCTTCCAACAAGGCAGTTGAATATCAAGAGCTTTTTCCCGTGCCCGTAACATTAAATCCAAAAAATCATCTGGATGTAAATCTAAATCGTTTTTTGCCTCTGGACGTGCTTTTTGATATACACATAGGGACCGAATATTTTGCCAATTTCCGTGAACATTATGAATATAATCATCACTGTCTAAAATATCTTTGCAACGCATTTTATTGGGACGACTAGATAATAGCTGTTGTTTCATGAGTTTTCTTTTTGAGCCACGCAGCTGATACGAATATTCTTCCCCACAATGGTTATCGTGATATTTGGAATAATTAATTAATATAGTTGTTTCGTCAATATCAAACCTAAATTGGCGACAGTTTGTATGTAGACACTTGCCATATTCAACCAAAACAGATGTTTTTTTTTGCATTCGAAAACCTTTAAAGACACAAACACAAAATAATTTATTTTTTATGAGTAATTCCAAGATAAGTTTTCGTCTTTTTTCAGGTTCGTTTAAAAAGGTATTTTTAATATTTGACTCAACTATTTGACATGCAAATACCTTTTCTTTATTTCTTGCAACTGTGTTTGATTTATTATTTATTTTATCGGGATCGGCGTAATTATTATAGGTGCTCTCTTTATTTAAAGGTAGTTTTGGCTCTTCGTAGTTTTCTAAAGTAAATGACGTACTAATAGTATTTTTAGTATCCGTTTCAACCGAAAAATTTAAATGTGACGATGGCGTAAAATCAGCGTTAATTTTGTGGATTATATTGCTGGACTCACTTTGTTTAGCTATTTTACTTACTAAACTATCTTGGGTAATGTCTGTAACATCAATGCATTCTGATTCTGTTGCCTGACTCTCAACTTCGAGATTATTTTTTAAAAGACTCTTAATTTTGACGAAATTATTCATGTCTGGTAATGGCGAAGATTTTGTGTAAATAGGATACTTGGACAAAAGGGTGTTTATTTTTACGATTTTAGCGTCTATTTCAGCATCTCTTGAAGAATGCGCAAGGTTTTCTTCAGTGCAGTGATCGGCCATTGAACGGCGTAGTTTGGTTTGAATATAAATGCGATTATTAAACCGGTTTGCGTCTAAGTGTACTAAATGGCAAATCCTCTTTAAATAATCATTAGGATCGGTATAGGAATTAGTTGCACAAACATCCTCTAAAGATAAATGCAAAAAATGCAAGGCCTTAATAACCCGGCTTGTAGAAACTTGATTTCTACGCAGTTTTCTACCCATTTTGGAGTAGTTTGGTAATACGAAGAAAGTATGTAAAACACGGTATAAATCGCTCGTTAAGCAAGCACCTTTACAAAGTTACACGCCTAAAAAGATTTCAGGCCCATAAATTTCGGGAAAAACTTATTTATAAGGTGCGTTTCAAAAATATTTTTTTTTATTTTTTAACGGATTTTCATAAAATTTTGCATTGTAGTGTAACTACGAATGGGAACCTCAAAAAAATATTTAAAAAATTCAAATTCAAAATGGCGGATCCAATATGGTGACTTTTTGATTACTTTGTTGGATTTGAATAAAATTTGACACGTGACATATATAGACAAATATTTTGTTAGAGTAAAATCTAAAAAAAATTAAAATGGCGTATTCAATATGACGACTTTTTGATTACCTTGTTAGATTTGAATAAACATTTTTTTGAGTAAAATTTAAAAAATTTAAAATGGCCTATTAAATATGGCGTCGTCTTGATTACCTCGTTGGATTTGAATAAAATTTGACACATGAGTGAAGTACAGATAGACAAACATTTTTTTAGAGTGAAATTTAAAAAACTAAAAATGGTGGATTTAATATAGAAACTTTTTGACTACCATGTTGGATTTTAGTAAAATTTCACAAATAGGTGAAGTAAAAATAAACAAACATATTTATAGAATAAAACTAAAAAATTAAAAATGGCGGATTCAATGTGGCGATTTTTTAATTACCTTTTTGGATTTCACTAAAATTTGTATCAAATTCGGTGGAGTAAAGATAGCAAAACACTTTTAAAGAGTAACAACTGAAAAATTAAAAATGGCGATTTAATATATGACGACTTTTAGAATGTAAGGATGGAATTAGTTATAATATAAAAGTAAGGTCTAATAACGGCAGATAAACTTTTTTTAAAAGAGCAAAAACTAAAAAAAATTGGAAAATCGAAATTTTTTAGGTTTGTTGAAGTTTGTTAAAATTTGGTGCTTAGATGTAGAAAGGGTGGAAAAATACTTAACATCTGGTGTAATAAATTTAATAGTCTGGCGCATTTTCTTTTCAAATTTGCATAAAAGAAGTTCTTACAACTTTAAAAACTGGTTTTAAATAGTTAACTCCCGTAGTAATTTTCCCAGACCTAACTTTGACAGGTAGTATTATAAATTTCATAGTCTGGCATATTATCTTTTCAAATTTGCATAAAAGAAGTTCTTAGAGCTTTAGATAAATGATATTTAAATTTTCCAAATTAAAACTGGTTTTGAAAAGTTATCTCCCGTACTAATTTTTCCAGACCTAACTTTGACAGGCGGTGTTATACATTTCGTAGTATGGCATATTTTCTTTTCAAATTTGCATAGAAGAAGTTCTTACAAACTTTAGATAAATGATGTTTGAATTTTCCAAAGAAAAACACGTTTTAAATAGTTATCTCCCGTACTAATTTTCCCAGACCTAACTTTGACAGGCGGTGTTATACATTTCGTAGTATGGCATATTTTATTTTCAAATTTGCATAAAAGAAGTTCTTACAACTTTAGATAAATGATATTTGAATTTTTCAAAGAAAAACTTGTTTAAAATAGTTAATTCCCGTACTAATTTTCGCAGACCTAACTTTAACATCTATTGTAATAAATTTAATAGTATGGCATATTTTCTTGCCAAATTTGCATAAAAGAAATTCTTACAATTTTAGATAATTGATATTTGAATTTTCCAAATAAAAGTTGGTTTTAAATAGTTTACTCCCGTACTAATTTTCCCAGACCTAACTTTGAAAGGCGGTGCTATAAGTTTCATAGTCAGGCATATTTTATTTTCAAATTTGCATAGAAGAAATTCTTACAACTTTAGATAAATGATGTTTGAAATTTCCAAAGAAAAACTTGTTTTAAATAGTAATCTCCCGTACTAATTTTCCCAGACCTAACTTTGACAGGCGGTGTTATACATTTCGTAGTATGGCATATTTTCTTTTCAAATTTGTATAGAAGAAGATCTTACAACTTTAGATAAATGTTGTGTGAATTTTCCAAAGAAAAACTGGTTTTAAATAGTTATCTCCCGTACTAATTTTCCCAGACCTAACTTTGACAGGCGGTGTTATACATTTCGTAGTATGGCATATTTTCTTTTCAAATTTGCATAGAAGAAGTTCTTACAACTTTAGATAAACGATGTTTGAATTTTCCAAAGAAAAACTGATTTTAAATAGTTAGCTCCCGTACTAATTTTCCCAGACCTAACCTTGACAGGCGGTGTTATAAATTTCATAGTCTGGCATATTTTCTTTTCAAATTTGCATAAAAGAAGTTCTTACAACTTTAGATAAATGTTGTTTGAATTTTCCAAAGAAAAACTGGTTTTAAATAGTTATCCACCGTACTAATTTTCCCAGACCTAACTTTGACAGGCGGTGTTATACATTTCGTAGTATGGCATATTTTCTTTTCAAATTTGCATAGAAGAAGTTCTTACAGCTTTAGATAAACGATGTTTGAATTTTCCAAAGAAAAACTGATTTTAAATAGTTAGCTCCCGTACTAATTTTCCCAGACCTAACCTTGACAGGCGGTGTTATAAATTTCATAGTCTGGCATATTTTCTTTTCAAATTTGCATAAAATAAGTTCTTACAACTTTAGATAAATGTTGTTTGAATTTTCCAAAGAAAAACTGGTTTTAAATAGTTATCCACCGTACTAATTTTCCCAGACCTAACTTTGACAGGCGGTGTTATACATTTCGTAGTATGGCATATTTTCTTTTCAAATTTGCTTAGAAGAAGATCTTACAACTTTAGATAAATGTCGTTTGAATTTTCCAAAGAAAAACTGGTTTTAAATAGTTATCCACCGTACTAATTTTCCCAGACCTAACTTTGACAGGCGGTGTTATACATTTCGTAGTATGGCATATTTTCTTTTCAAATTTGCATAGAAGAAGTTCTTACAGCTTTAGATAAACGATGTTTGAATTTTCCTAAGAAAAACTGGTTTTAAATAGTTATCTCCCGTACTAATTTTCCCAGACCTAACTTTGACAGGCGGTGTTATACATTTCGTAGTATGGCATATTTTCTTTTCAAATTTGCATAGAAGAAGTTCTTACAACTTTAGATAAATGTTGTTTGAATTTTCCAAAGAAAAACTGGTTTTAAATTGTTATCTCCCGTACTAATTTTCCCAGACCTAACTTTGACAGGCGGTGTTATACATTTCGTATTATGGCATATTTTCTTTTCAAATTTGTATAGAAGAAGATCTTACAACTTTAGATAAATGTCGTTTGAATTTTCCAAAAAAAACTGGTTTTAAATAGTTATCCACCGTACTAATTTTCCCACACCTAACTTTGACAGGCGGTGTTATACAATTCGTAGTATGGCATATTTTCTTTTCAAATTTGCATAGAAGAAGTTCTTACAGCTTTAGATAAACGATGTTTGAATTTTCCAAAGAAAAACTGGTTTTAAATAGTTATCTCCCGTACTAATTTTCCCAGACCTAACTTTGACAGGCGGTGCTATAAGTTTCATAGTCTGGCATATTTTCTTTTCAAATTTGCATAGAAGAAGTTCTTACAGCTTTAGATAAACGATGTTTGAATTTTCCAAAGAAAAACTGATTTTAAATAGTTAGCTCCCGTACTAATTTTCCCAGACCTAACCTTGAAAGGCGGTGTTATAAATTTCATAGTCTGGCATATTTTCTTTTCAAATTTGCATAAAAGAAGTTCTTACAACTTTAGATAAATGATATTTGAATTTTTCAAAGAAAAACTTGTTTAAAATAGTTAATTCCCGTACTAATTTTCGCAGACCTAACTTTAACATCTATTGTAATAAATTTAATAGTATGGCATATTTTCTTGCCAAATTTGCATAAAAGAAGTTCTTACAACTTTAGATAATTGATATTTGAATTTTCCAAATAAAAGTTGGTTTTAAATAGTTTACTCCCGTACTAATTTTCCCAGACCTAACTTTGAAAGGCGGTGCTATAAGTTTTATAGTCTGGCATATTTTCTTTTCAAATTTGCATAGAAGAAGTTCTTACAACTTTAGATAAATGATATTTGAATTTTTCAAAGAAAAACTTGTTTAAAATAGTTAATTCCCGTACTAATTTTCGCAGACCTAAATTTAACATCTATTGTAATAAATTTAATAGTATGGCATATTTTCTTGCCAAATTTGCATAAAAGAAGTTCTTACAATTTTAGATAATTGATATTTGAATTTTCCAAATAAAAGTTGGTTTTAAATAGTTTACTCCCGTACTAATTTTCCCAGACCTAACTTTCAAAGGCGGTGCTATAAGTTTCATAGTCTGGCATATTTTATTTTCAAATTTGCATAGATGAAGTTCTTACAACTTTAGAAAAATGATGTTTGAAATTTCCAAAGAAAAACTTGTTTTAAATAGTAATCTCCCGTACTAATTTTCCCAGACCTAATTTTGAGAGGCGGTGTTATACATTTCGTAGTATGGCATATTTTTTTATCAAATTTGCATAGAAGAAGTTCTTACAACTTTAGATAAATGATGTTTGAAATTTCCAAAGAAAAACTTGTTTTAAATAGTAATCTCCCGTACTAATTTTCCCAGACCTAACTTTGACAGGCGGTGTTATACATTTCGTAGTATGGCATATTTTCTTTTCAAATTTGCATAGAAGAAGTTCTTACAACTTTAGAAAAACGATGTTTGAATTTTCCAAAGAAAAACTGATTTTAAATAGTTAGCTCCCGTACTAATTTTCCCAGACCTAACCTTGACAGGCGGTGTTATAAATTTCATAGTCTGGCATATTTTCTTTTCAAATTTGCATAAAAGAAGTTCTTACAACTTTAGATAAATGTTGTTTGAATTTTCCAAAGAAAAACTGATTTTAAATAGTTATCCACCGTACTAATTTTCCCAGACCTAACTTTGACAGGCGGTGTTATACATTTCGTAGTATGGCATATTTTCTTTTCAAATTTGCATAGAAGAAGTTCTTACAGCTTTAGATAAACGATGTTTGAATTTTCCAAAGAAAAACTGGTTTTAAATAGTTATCTCCCGTACTAATTTTCCCAGACCTAACTTTGAAAGGCGGTGTTATAAATTTCATAGTCTGGCATATTTTCTTTTCAAATTTGCATAAAAGAAGTTCTTACAACTTTAGATAAATGATATTTGAATTTTTCAAAGAAAAACTTGTTTAAAATAGTTAATTCCCGTACTAATTTTCGCAGACCTAACTTTAACATCTATTGTAATAAATTTAATAGTATGGCATATTTTCTTGCCAAATTTGCATAAAAGAAGTTCTTACAACTTTAGATAATTGATATTTGAATTTTCCAAATAAAAGTTGGTTTTAAATAGTTTACTCCCGTACTAATTTTCCCAGACCTAACTTTGACAGGCGGTGTTATACATTTCGTAATACGGCATATTTTCTTTTCAAATTTGCATAAAAGAAGTTCTTACAACTTTAGATAATTGATATTTGAATTTTCCAAATAAAAGTTGGTTTTAAATAGTTTACTCCCGTACTAATTTTCCCAGACCTAACTTTGACAGGCGGTGTTATACATTTCGTAATACGGCATATTTTCTTTTCAAATTTGCATAAAAGAAGTTCTTACAACTTTAGATAATTGATATTTGAATTTTCCAAATAAAAGTTGGTTTTAAATAGTTTACTCCCGTACTAATTTTCCCAGACCTAACTTTGACAGGCGGTGTTATACATTTCGTAATACGGCATATTTTCTTTTCAAATTTGCATAGAAGAAGTTCTTACAGCGTTAGATAAATGATGTTTGAATTTTCCAAAGAAAAACTGGTTTTTAAGAGTTATCTTCCGTACTAATTTTCCCAGACCTATCTTTGACAGGCGGTGTTATACATTTCGTAATACGGCATATTTTCTTTTCAAATTTGCATAGAAGAAGTTCTTACAACTTTAGATAATTGATATTTGAATTTTCCAAATAAAAGTTGGTTTTAAATAGTTTACTCCCGTACTAATTTTCCCAGACCTAACTTTGACAGGCGGTGTTATACATTTCGTAGTATGGCATATTTTCTTTTCAAATTTGCATAGAAGAAGTTCTTACAGCGTTAGATAAATGATGTTTGAATTTTCCAAAGAAAAACTGGTTTTTAAGAGTTATCTCCCGTACTAATTTTCCCAGACCTAACTTTGAAAGGCGGTGTTATACATTTCGTAATACGGCATATTTTCTTTTCAAATTTGCATAGAAGAAGTTCTTACAGCGTTAGATAAATGATGTTTGAATTTTTCAAAGAAAAACTGGTTTTTAAGAGTTATCTCCCGTACTAATTTTCCCAGACCTAACTTTGAAAGGCGGTGTCATACATTTCGTAGTATGGCATATTTTCTTTTCAAATTTGCATAGAAGAAGTTCTTACAACTTTAGATAAATGATGTTTGAAATTTCCAAAGAAAAACTTGTTTTAAATAGTAATCTCCCGTACTAATTTTCCCAGACCTAACTTTGACAGGCGGTGTTATACATTTCGTAGTATGGCATATTTTCTTTTCAAATTTGTATAGAAGAAGATCTTGCAACTTTAGATAAATGTTGTGTGAATTTTCCAAAGAAAAACTGGTTTTAAATAGTTATCTCCCGTACTAATTTTCCCAGACCTAACTTTGACAGGCGGTGTTATACATTTCGTAGTATGGCATATTTTCTTTTCAAATTTGCATAGAAGAAGATCTTACAACTTTAGATAAATGTCGTTTGAATTTTCCAAAGAAAAACTGGTTTTAAATAGTTATCCACCGTACTAATTTTCCCAGACCTAACTTTGACAGGCGGTGTTATACATTTCGTAGTATGGCATATTTTCTTTTCAAATTTGCATAGAAGAAGTTCTTATAGCTTTAGATAAACGATGTTTGAATTTTCCAAAGAAAAACTGATTTTAAATAGTTAGCTCCCGTACTAATTTTCCCAGACCTAACCTTGACAGGCGGTGTTATAAATTTCATAGTCTGGCATATTTTCTTTTCAAATTTGCATAAAAGAAGTTCTTACAACTTTAGATAAATGATATTTGAATTTTTCAAAGAAAAACTGGTTTAAAATAGTTAATTCCCGTACTAATTTTAGCAGACCTAACTTTAACATCTATTGTAATAAATTTAATAGTATGGCATATTTTCTTGCCAAATTTGCATAAAAGAAGTTCTTACAACTTTAGATAATTGATATTTGAATTTTCCAAATAAAAGTTGGTTTTAAATAGTTTACTCCCGTACTAATTTTCCCAGACCTAACTTTGAAAGGCGGTGCTATAAGTTTCATAGTCTGGCATATTTTCTTTTCAAATTTGCATAGAAGAAGTTCTTACAACTTTAGATAAATGATATTTGAATTTTTCAAAGAAAAACTTGTTTAAAATAGTTAATTCCCGTACTAATTTTCGCAGACCTAACTTTAACATCTATTGTAATAAATTTAATAGTATGGCATATTTTCTTGCCAAATTTGCATAAAAGAAGTTCTTACAATTTTAGATAATTGATATTTGAATTTTCCAAATAAAAGTTGGTTTTAAATAGTTTACTCCCGTACTAATTTTCCCAGACCTAACTTTGAAAGGCGGTGCTATAAGTTTCATAGTCTGGCATATTTTATTTTCAAATTTGCATAGAAAAAGTTCTTACAACTTTAGATAAATGATGTTTGAAATTTCCAAAGAAAAACTTGTTTTAAATAGTAATCTCCCGTACTAATTTTCCCAGACCTAATTTTGACAGGCGGTGTTATACATTTCGTAGTATGGCATATTTTCTTATCAAATTTGCATAGAAGAAGTTCTTACAACTTTAGATAAATGATGTTTGAAATTTCCAAGGAAAAACTTGTTTTAAATAGTAATCTCCCGTACTAATTTTCCCAGACCTAACTTTGACAGGCGGTGTTATACATTTTGTAGTATGGCATATTTTCTTTTCAAATTTGTATAGAAGAAGATCTTACAACTTTAGATAAATGTTGTGTGAATTTTCCAAAGAAAAACTGGTTTTAAATAGTTATCTCCCGTACTAATTTTCCCAGACCTAACTTTGACAGGCGGTGTTATACATTTCGTAGTATGGCATATTTTCTTTTCAAATTTGCATAGAAGAAGTTCTTACAACTTTAGATAAACGATGTTTGAATTTTCCAAAGAAAAACTGATTTTAAATAGTTAGCTCCCGTACTAATTTTCCCAGACCTAACCTTGACAGGCGGTGTTATAAATTTCATAGTCTGGCATATTTTCTTTTCAAATTTGCATAAAAGAAGTTCTTACAACTTTAGATAAATGTTGTTTGAATTTTCCAAAGAAAAACTGGTTTTAAATAGTTATTTACCGTACTAATTTTCCCAGACCTAACTTTGACAGTCGGTGTTATACATTTCGTAGTATGGCATATTTTCTTTTCAAATTTGCATAGAAGAAGTTCTTACAGCTTTAGATAAACGATGTTTGAATTTTCCAAAGAAAAACTGATTTTAAATAGTTAGCTCCCGTACTAATTTTCCCAGACCTAACCTTGACAGGCGGTGAAATTTCATAGTCTGGCATATTTTCTTTTCAAATTTGCATAAAAGAAGTTCTTACAACTTTAGATAAATGATATTTGAATTTTTCAAAGAAAAACTTGTTTAAAATAGTTAACTCCCGTACTAATTTTCGCAGACCTAACTTTAACATCTGCTGAGAAAAATTTAATAGTCTGGCATATTTTCTTTTCAAGTTTGCATAATAGAAGTTCTTACAACTTTAGATAAATGATATTTGAATTTTCCAAAGAAAAACTTGTTTAAAATAGTTAACTCCCGTACTAATTTTCGCAGACCTAACTTTAACATCTGGAGTAATAAATTTAATAGTCTGGCATATTTTATTTCCGAATTTGCTTAAAAAAAGTTATTACAACCTTAAATTAACTATTTTCTTAAAAATATATTTTTTTTTAATTTACTCACCCCTGTATTCATTAACCAACATACCTACTTTACTTTCCTAAATCTGATGGTGAGGATTATTTTTTAAAACTCTCTTAAGCATAATTACGCCATTCAAGTACAAAGTTTAACACAAAAAGTTGAGAAATAATAAATATCATTAAATATGATGTTTTTTTTACAATCCACCCCCGAATTTCGTCCCCTACGCTGAATTTTATCAGGTGGTAGGGTGGATTTTTTCTTTTAATCCATTCTTGTCCCAAGTGTGCTTTAAAAAATTTTTTATACCTTTAAATAAAGCTTTTACAGATTTTAAGGAAAATTCAATTGGTCCGCTGTAATTTACGTAAATCTAAATCTGAATCTGAAGCTAACTTCCACTACGTAAATATTGTTACTCCCGGTGGCGTAGTAATTACAGAAACATATTTTAAATTTTATTTACCTTAAAATATATTTTTAAAAATCGCTAACCCACAGCGATTGTAACAAG
This sequence comes from Oxystoma pomonae, assembly GCA_963921995.1. Lineage (NCBI taxonomy): Eukaryota > Metazoa > Arthropoda > Insecta > Coleoptera > Brentidae > Oxystoma > Oxystoma pomonae. The sequence goes on along the minus strand of OY998166.1, from coordinate 52,979,506 downwards.
TGAAAACCAGATTTAAATTTTCGAAAAAATATCAATACTGTCAATACCAGTGGCGTCAGAATATAGAAGTATATTTTTAATTTTAGCAGTATATTTTAGATTAAAATATTCTTGGTCTCTATCTGCCTGATTGGGTATTTTTGCACTCAGATAGTTGATGGTGGAGTAGTGAGGTGTTACCAGTTATATCGTAGCTATTTATGTAAATATTCTTTCCAACTTTATTTACCTACCTAACAAACTCTAAGGAGAAATAAAACTGGCGTCAAGCGAACATTTGGCTTTTAAAGCGGAGAATACCATTAACTGTGTAGTAACATAAGGTTTACATTAAAACGCCGAGCATATGCTAACATAATTTCTACAGTATTTTTGACAAAAATTTGGATAGCCTATATTATCGCGTAATTTTATTCTTATGGGCTTAAATGAACAATCAAAACTTCTTTAAGTTACTGAAGTGGTTTGCTCCCTTTTCGTTAAATATCCTTGTCGTGGGCGGTTGGTAGAGAGTGTTTTAAGTTCCCCAGCGTCTCAAAGAATATATTTCCATTCATCCGACAACCCTATCGAATCAGCTACTCTCAAACTCAAATTCTGTACATCCCACCCAGGACGGAAGAGATCTTCTATCTTCATCCCGATCAGATCCCACTGACCGCCTCAGCGAATTTAAAAAAAAAATAGAGAAACAAAACAACTTTATTGACGCTTTATCATAAGTATCCGATTTCAGAACTTATCACTGAATTATACTCAGATAAAAGTTTCTAAACTTTTACAGTGGAGTCATCACCGACAAGAGTTAGGTTTTAAACTCTGATACTGATACTTTATTAACCCGAATTACTTACTTCCTGGATGGTAAGACTAGTGTGAACTGACTTTCATCTTTACATTATTTACAGTTAGCCATTATTGTTCACTCTAGACCTAACTATGTACAATCACTAACTTAAGCTAACTTATGACACTTAGTCATCTTTGATTATGTGTGAGCTAAATAACTTAAAATTTAAAGTCTCCACTTTAAGTACATCACTCCATAGAAATCGTTTAGTCCTTTCGGCGAAACATAGGTAGGTATAAGCCAAAGAAACCAAATAAGTTCTCTTATTTTCTCCAAGATATTTCTATATAGGTACTCTCATCGCAAAATCTAAATAACACTATACACACAAGGTTTGAAACTAGGGTAGGCATACTAAACTTAATTTAAAACTAATTTTAACAGAATGTTGAGACCACAAGAAAGGACACCTATCCCGGAATGTTAGAAAGATTATTCCCTCTTTCAAAAGTTTCCATTCGTCAAATTACGGTGTGGAACGCTGATGCAACAAGCGTTTTCAGAAGGGAGCTAAACGGAATGTCTTCGGGAAAAAACTCATTAGGAATAAATTAAATTATTGTCAATCAGGTAAAAAGTTAGAAAATGACCAATACTCTAAAAACTTATGAATTTCTCAAGATTCCAGAGGGTCTTTTCAGGGTATTTTCAGACTTTTCCAGAGTGTATCCTGACTTTTTCAGGGTCCTTCCAATCTTTTCCAGGGTCTTTTCAGACTGTTCCAGACTTTTTTAAGGTCTTTCCAGACTTTTCAATAGTGTATTCAGATTTTTACAGCGTCTTTCCAGACTTTTCCAGAGTATATCCAGACTTTTCCAGGGTCTTTCCAGACTTTTCCAGAGTGTATACAGACTTTTCCATGGTCTTTTCAGACTTCTCCAGAGTGTATCCAAACTTTTCCAAGGTCTTCCCAGACTTTTCAAGAGTGTTTTCAGATTTTTGCAGGGTCTTTCTAGACTTATCTAGATTGTATCAAGACTTTTCCAGAGTGTATCCAGACTTTTCCACTTTTCTAGGGCCTTTCCAGACTTTTCCAAGATCTTTCGAAACTTTTACAGAGTGTATCCAGACTTTTCCAGGGTCTTTCTAGAGTGTATCCTGACTTTTCCAGGGTCTTTTCACACTTTAGCAGAGTGTATCCAGACTTTTCCAGGGTGTATCCAGACTTTTCCTGAATGTATCCAGACTCTCCAGGGTATATCCAGACTTCCAGGCTCTTTTCAGACTTTTTCAGAGAGTATCCTGACTTTTCCTGGGTGTTTCCAGACTTTTCCAGGGCGTATCCGGACTTTTCCTGGGTGTATCCAAATTTTTCAGGATATATCCAGACCTTTACGGGGTTTATCCAGAATTTTTCAGGGTGTATCCAGAATTTCTTTTGAGTAGACTGACTTTTCCAATACATTTTGTGCCATACACAGGGTGTTTCAAATTCGTTGCTCACCATGCGGATTTCCTAAACGGTAGGAGATACGAAAAGGTTTAAATTAGGGGAAAGTTGCGCAATTTGATGCTTTGCTCAAAACTAAAAAAAAAAGTTTACAAATTCCGGATAGACGGAATAAACCGAAATCTACATTTTTAGTTTTTATTTTTCTACAGGCACTTTTTAAGATCTACCTAGTGAGAGCTCCGTTTTTGAAACTTGACGTTTCAGTGTAACAGAAGCACTGTTAAGTTCATTTTTTCTTATGTACAATTCCTTTTTTTTCCTTGCCGTTTGGAGGATGAAAGACAAAATTTTGCAACCTTATTTTGACAAGTCACCTGACGTTTTGGGTTTATTTACCGTCATCAGCCCAAATTTAATTCTTGCTTTTAACTTACTTAAAATATTTTGGAAACCGGATTGCAGTACTTTTTGTAACATTTTAAAAATGACAGTTTTTTTGACATTTTGTTATAATAAAATAACTTTTCCTAATATTTTAAAGATACGTTTTTTTTCTTTGTTTTTTAATCTTTGAATTCGGGTTCATGATGATCAATTAACTCAAAACGTCAGGTACTTGTCAAAATGAGGTTGTAAAATATCTGTCATTCTTTATGAACCAAACGACAGAAGAAAAAAAAGCATGTGTCCATAACAAAAAAATGAACTTAATAGTGCTCCTGTGACACTGAAACGTCAAATTTTGAAAACGGACCTCTCATTAGGTAGATCTTAAAAAAGTGCCTTTAGAAAGTTTTAAGCGATTATGGACAGCTTTAAGAATAAGGGCGCAGAAAAATAAAAACTAAAAATAAAGATTTCGGTTTTTTTCGTCTATCTCCGGAACTACCCGGAATTTGTAAACTTTTTTTTTTGGTTTTGAGCAAACCGTCAAATTGCACAACTTTGCCCTAATTTAAACCTTTTCGTATCTCTTACCGTTTAGGAGATCCCCATAGTGAGCATCAAAATTGGAACACCCTGTATATATGTATATCACATAAAAAATGCAAAAAATGCATATATCTCAAGTTATGGAACGGAATTTTAAATAAAAAGTAGTAGGTCACACCCTATTTTCTTATCAAATTTCATACAAATCGGCACTAAAATATTTGACAACATATATATATACGATGTGGAAACTACTTTTTTTGGGTTTTTCGCCACTAAGTTAAGGAAATATTTTTCAAAAATATGTTAAAACACACTGCGTAAATTCCTAAAGAAAAAATTTTTGTTCGTTGGTCAGTGGTTTTTTATATAAGATAAAAAATTTGAATAAACATACGTAAATCCTAACTAGAATCTAAGTACTTATCTGACGTAAAAAAAAACTGGAACAAGAACCTAATTTTAATATCAATAATGATTTAATAGAACGAACTGTTACTTAATATATTCAATTCAATTCTGTCAAAAGGTGTAAATCTTTCCCTTCCTCCAAAACATTTTAATAGATTGGATTTTGTCACAGGTATTGAGCAGGCGACATGAACCTTACCTGAAAAGATTGCAAGCGAATTAATCGAATTCGATCTAAACTTATTTTACAAAAACATTCAAAAATCAAATCTAATATTACTAGATGGGAAAAAAACGCTTTAATTTCTCTAAAAAATTACGACTCAATTAAAATTTTACCGGCGGATAAAAACTTATTGATAAAAATACTTATAATGAAAAAATTGAAGCATTATTAAATGAAGGCTCATATTCAAAATTAAACAAAGACAACAAAAACAATCGAAAGAAAAATTAATTCAACTTTATACAAACATAAAAGACTTTTTAACGATCTAGAACGTTCAGAGCTAACCCCACATTATAGTAAACCTCCCCATTTTTACGGCCAAAATTCATAAACCAAATATTCCTTTTAGACCAATAGTTAGTAGCGTTAATTCTCCATGTCATAAACTCGCAAAATATTTACTTAAAATTTTAAATCCCTTAGTAGGAAATACAAATTCATTTATAAAAAATTCTCAAACTTTTTAGAAAAATGATCCGAGGTCAATTTTAATAACACTTGATGGTGAGTTTGGATGTGCTAAGCTTTTTCAGAAATGTACCTGTAGATAAAAGCCTTTCCCTAGTAAGACATTGATTAGAAAATAATCAAAATTTAGGCGAAGGAACTACACTAAGCGTCAATGCTATTCTGGAGCCTATGCATAAAAATTACATATTTTCAATGGGAAAGTGATTTTTTTCAACAGGATTTTGGAATGACAATGGGCTCTCCACTTTCTCCTCTAATGAGTAATATTTTTATGGAAGATTTTGAAAATAAAATTTTAGGAGAATTTCATTTTAAACCGATCATTTGGTTTCGCTATATAGATGATATTTTTAGTATTTGGCCACACGATTGAAATAAACTTAATGATTTTCTTAATTTTATAAACGGTAAAGAACCAACAATAAAATTTACAAATTGAAGAAGTAGTCCATTGGTTGAGGGATTTCAAGTAAATGAAAAGGATCTGGTCATTCTCCACTGTTTTTATTCAAAAAAATTTTCTTTCACCGAACATGTTTCGACAATATAAACTGTCATCTTCAGGGGTGTACCTAGGGTGGTGCTACAAGTGTAGCGACATCTTGTGTCTATGGAAAAGTACTAAAACTTCATTGTTAGGTGAAGAAATAAATTTTTTTATTTATAATATGGTTAAAATTGTGAGAAAAAACTTAATTTTTTTTAGAATTCAAAAATGTCAAACTATACAGTGTGTACTATTTATAAAAAATATATTTTTTGTCATACCTAGTAAACAAAATGACATAAAAAAAAAATCCAAGATATCACGATTAAAGAAAATTAAAAATCTCAGTGGACGTGTTTTTGAATTTTTTTGTAAAACCAAATTCTAACCCGCTAGAAGCACCGTTTCGTTTAAAGGAACCAACCTGTATATAGCAACATATTATATTTACTTAAAAAGATAAATAAATGTCACACGTGGTTCCATTATATATATGTATGTAAATGTAAATGTAAATGTAAATGTAAATTTATTTGGTCCATTTGATCCTAAGTTACATGATATTGGATTATGTCATATAAAAAGTAAAATTAATACATACACCACAATTTACATACATAAGGAGTAAATGGTAAGATATTTACTTTAAAAAATTTGATTTAAGTATGAAAAGTAGGCATTTTACTAAGATTAAAAACAAAAGTAGTAACTTTTTTATTTTTTTTTGTTATTTAGACATTTTGCTAAATATATCACTAGTGTGAACGTCACTGGTGTAATCTTTCAGAATATTTTATTGATAACACCTGTTGAATTTTTTGCTTGTAATTAAAAAAACTCAATAATAAGTAGGGTAATATTATATACAGCACAATTTTTGTTTTTTAAAAAAACTATTAAACCAAAATCGAAAATCTTTATATATATATGGGTATCACCTGTGTTAGCATGTAATATGGTTTTAAAGCCACCCTATATATATATATTTATTTTGTTCACTTTGTATATCGATTTATTGTTAATTAATATTGATGATTTTAATAACATCGATTGCAGAGTAATCATTCTTACAAAAATATAGTCGATAAGAACCGAATTAGAACAGAGGTAATTCAAGAATAAAATTAACGAAAAAGAATGAAGAAAATGAAAGTCTTTGTAATACTAAAAATGTAGCTTATGTGTTTTATTTGAAATAACTACTCAAGCTACAACCAGTAAAATACTACGTTATTATATGGTGACTTACTGCCACTTCGAATCAATGGACATGAAAAACTTATATGGAAAAATTATTTTATGGACAATATTGGCAAAATTTTAAAATGGAAATTAATTACTGAAACAAAAATAGCAAACATATGGTATGGTTATGGGAATGGACAGTTTTGCAAGGTACAAATTTAAGCAGCTAAAAAATTGTAACATTTCAAACCGAAAATATTGTATTATAAGATAAATAATCTAAATGAGCGAAAATTTTGACGAAAGTCCCTGAGTGATATAAAACCCAATTTTCAACAAAAAATTGACGAAGCTAATACTATTTATGCACAAGTGAACGTAAAACTCCAAAATTTTTACAAAAATATATATTATTAGCGAAAAATAAAGTTTTAGGTATAGAAAAGGTTTTCCTAGAAATCTTAGTTGACAGTACTTAACGAGGGTTCTAAATAAAAAAAAAACTTGCAAAATGACGTCATTCGACCTAAAAACAGCTGTAAGTTTACTTCCAATAATGGATCACACGGAAAGTAACACGAGCAGATTGATAGATGACATAGAGCTATATGAGAGTATGCTTGACGAAGCAGGTAAAAAACTTTTATTAATTTTGTCATTAAAACTAGACTATCCGATGGCGCAAAACTTAGAATTTCCGAGACTTCGTGCACAACAATTGATCACCTTGTTAGAGATGAAAATTCACCTTTTCTCTAAAAAATCTGACACAGCTCTTCAAACTAAGCTATTAAGAGTATCCCAAGGTCAAAAAACAATCGAAGATTTTGGGAAAGAGTTAGAAGAACTTTTTGTAAACTTAACGCATTGCCAGGCAAACGGGGATAAAAATTTATACAGAATGTTAAAATCAATAAATGAAAAAATGCCAATAAATGTTGATGGCTTTCGAAACCAGAGACTCAGTACTATCATGGCTTCACGAAGTTTTTCCACTTTAAAAGACGCGATAAGGTCTGCTTTGGATGAGGGAGTCACATCTCAAGGCTCTCCACAAGTGCTATTTTTTTCAAAAAGAGGTAGGGGAAATTTTCGAAAAAATGTCTCACGAGGCTTTAGAGGTCAAAATAGGTCTTTTTCACAAAATCCTAGTTATAATAGCTATAAAAGTTCATTTACATATAACAGGGGATCTGAGCAAAATAAAAATAAACGTAATATGAGAGGCCATTCATTTCGAGGTTTCTATAACAGTAACCCTAGGACGTCGAACTATAATACTAATCTTGCAGGTAAAAATAAACAATTTTGTTTTCACCTATTCCAGTAATAGCTCAAGTTCAGAAAATTTCTATTTAGACAATGTAAGTTTTGAATTTTTAGTCGATACTGGTGCTTCATTATGCGCAATTAAAATGAGTTGTGTAAGTCCTAACATAAAAATAAACAAAGAAAACCTACAAGTTAATGGTATAGGAGGCAGAATAGTGTCTCAAGGATATATTTTCTTGAATCTCACTATTAAAAAATTTAAATTTTCACAAAAATTTTGTTTTTGAATCGTTACCGTGTTTAAGCGATGGTATTTTAGGACAAAATTTTTGTCGAAAATATAATGGCCTAATAAATTATGAGGAAAACACACTTAGGTTAACGAGTTATGATAATCAAGTTATTTTACCACTCAATTCATTTGGAAATAGCATTTTATTTATATCGCCAAGGTGCGAAACAATTCATTACGTAGCGACTAGCATGTCAGAGGAATGTGTGGTTATTCCAAAAGAGCTATGCGAAGGAGTTTTTCTAGCAAGATGCGTAGCAAAACAGAATAAACCTGTAGCTTTTGCAAGTAGACCGTTAAACAAACACGAAGTTAACTATCTACCTATTGAAAAAGAACTATTAGCTATTTATTGGGACCTCCGACATTTTCGCCCCTACTTGTATAATCGCCCCTTTCGGATAAAAACTGATCATCGCCCTCTAGTGTATCTATTTAGTTTAACAGACCCTTCAAGTAGACTAATAAAGTTCCGTTTAGGTCTTGAGGAATACCAATATATTGTGGAATATAATAAAGGAAAGGATAATTTTACATCAGATGCATTGTCGAGAATCACAATATCTTCAGATGAGTTAAAAAGAATGAATGACGGGTTATGACAAGAGCACAGAGTAAAAGAAATCAACAGCAAAGTGGGTCTCTATTCGAGAATTCTATGAATGACTGGTCTGATCAACCAAAAATAGTAGAAATTCTCAAACCACCAAAAAAAATGTATAGAGTTAGCTTTGACGACATCAGATAAAATTACACAGTTGTTAAAAAATTTACTATAAAATTAGGAAGTTTGAACTATGTTCCACTAAGTTCCACTTTATATGTTTGTCCTGATCCTCCTGTCCTGATGAAATGTTAAGAGACTTGACTAGTATGAGTGAGAAACTACAAATTGATGAGTTTGTTATGATAAAAAATAATGAAAATAGGGAACTCATAAGTTGGCTAGCCAAGCAAATAAAGTATAACTCCACAAATAAGGGCCCGCGTATATGTATTGTTAAAGGAGTTACAAAAATTGTGGACAAAGATGAAAAAATTGTAATTTTAAATGATTTTCATTTACTTTCTACTAGCAGTCATGCAGGGATTTCAAGGATGATAAATACAATCAAAAAGTATAAGTGCGAAATCTGTCAAAAGCAGAAGCACACAAATAGGTACATTAAAGAGCCGCCCACAGTAACCTCTTCATTTCAAAAAATATTTTTAGATATTGTAGGACCTTTGCCTAGAGATATCAACGAATTTAGCTACATACTAACTTTGCAGTGCGATTTAACAAAATTTATAGAAGCTTACCATTTAAAAACGAAAGTTTCTAATAGTGTTTCAAGAACTTTTGTCGAAAATTTCATTTTAAGAAACGGCATTCCTTCCGAGATCGCTACAGATCAGGGAACGGAATTTTTATCAGAAAGTGTAAAAGAGGTATGTAAATTGCTTAAAATCAATCAATTGCAATCAACGGCTTATCACCACCAAAGTATAAGCGCGTTAAAAAACTCTCATAAAGTTCTAGGAGCATATCTTAGATCACAGGTACAAAATCATGATGCTGCGTGGAGCACGTGGGCTCCATTTTGGTGTTTTTCTTACAATACGACAGGACACACAGAAACTAAGTAAACGAACTTATTTTTGGGAAAAAATGTAATATCCCAGGTAACCTTGAAAAATCTTTAGAACCTATCGCAAATTTTGACAATTATTCAATCGAACTAAAATAAAGGCTACAAAAAGCTCATTCTGACGCGAAATCAAATTTAATTATTTCAAAAACTAAACGAAAAGAGACTTATGAAAAAAAACTCAAATCCTATCTCGTATAAAAAAAGGAGATTTAGTTTTATTAAAAAATTAAACTGGAGACAAAATTTCAGCTCCTTGTTTTCTGGAACCTTTCCCAGTCGTGGAGGAAATAACTCCTAATGTAAAAATTTTAAAAAATAATAAGGAGATAGTTGTTCATAAACCCTGAACTTAATTGCATAGAACTTAGTTTAAGAGTATATGTAAATTTAGTTTTAGAACACTGGTCAGTGGATAGTTAATTATTTTATTTTTAAGATAAATATGTAATTTTGGTTTTAAAAATTTTTTGATGTTTTTTTTCAGGTGATTATATTTCATATATTTATAATTTGTTATGTTATATGTTATAATTTTGTTTTTACTTCTGTTTATTTTGATACATACAGATATATTTTTTTATCTTTCGAGAACTTGTAATCCGGATTTTTCAATATTAGTCACTTCCTAATACCAATTTAAAAAAAATTTCGAACGACTGCCAAAAATGTTATAAACGACAACAAATTTCGGGGGAGGTGTAATATGGTTCTAAAGCCACCCTATATATATATATATATATATATATATATATATATTTATTTTGTTCACTTTGTATATCGATTTATTATTAATTAATATTGCTAAATTTAATAACATCGATTGCAGAGTAATCATTCTTACAAAAATATAGTCGATAAGAACTTAATTAGAACGGAGGTAATTTGGATGTTAACATGAAAAGCTAAAAATGAATAAAATGAAAGTCTTTTTACTACTAAAAATGTAGCTTATGTGTTTTATTTGAAATAACTACTCAAGCTACAACCAGTAACTACGTTATTATAAGCAGTTAAATTTACAAAATCAAAAATAAATCAAGAACTAGTGAATTGTTATCTCGGCCATATAGCACATTTTACTCCAACCAACTACAGCAAAATTTAATAATTACCAAAATTTAAAGAACACTAATTTGTTTCTTTTTAAATTACCACTTGAAATATTACCTTTTTTCAAGAACGACCCATATATATATATATTTATATACTGGGCTCTTTCTGCGGCCGGTAGGAGTTTTTCCGTGTAAAAATACCGGACGCAGGTAAGTTTCAGGCCGTTATCTCACCAGTTGCAAGTATTTCTGCGACCAAATTTTAGCCAGTTGTAGCTCCTTTTATGGGCTCTCTAGCTGCCTTATACGGAGCGCTTCAGGCTACTACGAACATAGTCCGAAAGAAGTCCAGTGTAAGTAGATGCAGGGACACCGCACACCTATCAGTGGAGCAACCAACGCTCAGGCTGGCGATCACCGTTCGTGGCTTGCGTTTAGTCCGCCTCTAACCACGGTACAATGTGAAGTGTAGTCCATGAAACCGAAATTTGGTCAATAAATACGCAAATTTTGATACGTAATTTTCTTGTTTTTTGTCACTGATAAATAAGAGCGTTTTATTTTCAACTGCTTAGATTACTCACTAACAACGTATTACAATGAAAATAATAAGAAGAAACAAAATAAAAGCAAGTTTTAAAAATAAAATAATACATTCTAAAAACCAAAAAGATTCTCCCAGTAAAAAAAAAATTAGAGCAAATGTTCGAAAAATCCTCCTTGCTCTTCTAGACGATATTTGAGCCTATTTTAAAAACCCCTTCTAACGTTTACAAGCATGTTAGGGGTGATAGTTTGAAAAGCTTCTTTAATTTTAATCCGAGGTTCTTTCAAATTATTAGCCCTTTCATGCTCGTCAACTTTATTTTTGATATAACAAATAGAAGTCATTAGGAGCAAGATTGGGTGATCGAGCGGGCCATAAAATAGTTCCCCGTGTACTTATAACCCGATTAGGAAATACATTATCAAGATATTCCCTAACAATCGGTACAACCATCTTTCTGAAACCATGTTTCACCAAATCTCACACCTAACAACTGCCTAGCAGTTGGAATAATTTCTGCTGCAGTAGATCCAAGTATCTAGGACCATTCAAATTGCCGTCAATAAAAAATGGCCCAATTACGTGTTCCCCTACAATACCCTCCCAAACATTTAGTTTTTGGGGATACTGTGTTCTTACGTCAAAATACAAATGCAAATTTTCCCTCGACCAATATCGAACGTGTGTTGGGTTATGACGATTCAATAATGGAAAAGAAAGAAAAGAATAAATCTCAGAAAGTTTTCATCACGATTAGCCCTTTCCATCATTGTTTCGCAAAATTCGATACGACGATAGTTGTCCTCCGGAAAAATTGGATGCGTTTTTGACGCTTTGTAAGAATGATAACCATTCTTTTTGAGAGCACGTAAGACAGTGGCTGAAGACGTATCAACTGCTTCGGCAATTTGGTGGCTAGTTAACTTTCGATTTTCCTCCACTGCAGCGCAAATCATCACGTCTCGTACTTTCTGCTCGTCATTCAAAACAGTGGGTTTTTTATGGTTTCTTGGCGCTACACAGTCAAACTTTTCAAAATTCTGCACAAATCTATGAGTTGATAAACTAGGTTCTGGGCGATTTACAAAATTCTCCAAAACAAATTTTTGAATAAGTCTCAGTGGTCTGCCTTGACCATCTGCACTTTTTCGGCAACTTCATAGGCATCCATTTTTAATTTGAAAAATGTATTATTTCACTTAAGAACTTACCAATCTGTTTCTCGAGCAAGGCAGAAATAAAACAAAATAAATTTCAAAAGATACCACTGCAGCGTGCTTCGACTCCACCTCGGTCGTACGGCACGGAGAGTAAATTGGACTTGATACTCCCTATGTTCGCAGTCGCCTGAAGCTCATTGTGAACTGGTATGATTTTACGTTGAATAGGCAAAGTCTACATGTTACTCATTTGAGTTCCAAATTGATTCTCTATTGAAAAACAGTAAAATTATACATTAGCATTCAAAAACTAGTTGAAAATAATAGTTACTTAACATAAATAAAATATACCCCAATTATTCTTAATACGTGCTACTAAACATAATACCTAGCTATACTTAATAACAATCCAATGTTATGCCTTAAAATACAAATTTACCTATTTTTAGATATTTCTAAAATTCCTGTAAAATATCCTTACACTACACCTCCTACGAAAACAAAACAAAAAGAGAAAAAAATTATTGGTCTACCTATCATGATATAATTTAACTCTATTTTTGTGAAATTCAATATTTTTGTTTCCTATCTTTATAAGAATATTTGGAGATTTGTCATAGAATTACTTTTAGAATCATATTTATGTTTTCTATTTAGTTCTGAAGATATCAAATTATTTTTTTCATCATTCCATGCTTGTTGTAAACGAAATTTTAGTTGTAACGGGTAATTAATAAAATAATATAAAGGATCTATCTTATAAATAATATTTGAAGGTAAAATGTATCTCTTCCCAAAAACTCATTCAAAGGGAGTGTACTTGGTTTCTGTGCGTTCTGTGTTATTAAATGAAAAAGCCCAAAAAGGTACCCACTGGCTCCAAGAGTTTGGGTGATCTGCAGTTTGAATTTTCAAATATGCACCTAGATGTTTGTGTGTGTTTTCTAAAGCTTCTATACTTTGATAATGGTATGAAGTTGAATTTAGTTGTTTTACCTGTAAAATTCTACATACATCTTTGAAAATAGATGACATAAACTCTGTCCCTTGATCTGATGCAACCGTCTCTAAATGGCGATTCAAGTGGCGGCTATTTTTTATAACGAACCGATTTTCCGGTATCTAGGGGTGAACGCTGGCAACATCGCATCTTGTGTGGTTTGTAAGGCCAGCTCATCCAACACCGTTCTTAACAAAAAAGCCTGTTAACTCCTATCGCCTCAGTGCCCTTTAGTCTATTGTGGCTGCCATTTTTATAACCAAATTGACAAGTAAAACATATATTTTCTGTCAGTTTGGTGTCAATATGGCCCCGATCATAGGCCAAAGGATACTAAAACGAAAATGAGGTAACTGGCTTTTTAGTTGAGTACGGTGTTGCCTCATCCCTCGGTAAATGTTGACTTCCACAGTTGACTTCTGTCATTTTTGTTTACTTTTTCCGTTCGTGAAGTTGTTTTTTTTTATAAAAGTGCCATTATTTAGTTTAATGCATTAAAAGCAGACTGGGAATTTAAATTTTATTATCCAAGAAAGATTCAGAGCTCTTGCGCTTCCCGAATATGTATTTTGAGACCCACCTTTTCCACAGAGTACGAAATTCAATGCCGGCACTCATTTGCAAACCAAAAAGAAGAGAAACTTGACCAAATTTTACAACAACAGCCCTAAAAAGAAGGTAAGCATATAGTTCAAAGGACGGATTTGGCATCTGAAAAAAATCTGATTTTAGGATTTACCAATATGACCATTATAGCAGTCGTTCCTATCTTTTTTTCAAGTGTCGCAAAAAACTGTTTTTACGAGAAAGGTAACAAGGCTAATTATGCAGTATACGGTTTTCTGCCAGTTTTGATTTTTTATGTATGCACCTACTAGGGTTCCTAGGACAACAAATCCGTCTGCGCCGGTTGATTTTTTTTTCAATTTTTTTGTATTTTTTTTCTCTAAAACAATACAATCCAACATAGCCCAACCCAACCTATTCCAACCCAACCCAAAACAATCAAAAAAACACATTAGAACCCCTTCGCCCACCCTTTATATCTTAAAAAAAAAAAAAACAAAAAATGGCCCAGGCGGATTTGGGGTCCTAGGGACCCTAGTAGGTGCCTCTATAAAGAATTTTTCATAAAAAATTAAAAATAGCAGAAAACCGTATAATTACTTTTATTTTGGCTACACTAAAGTTTAGTTCTAATTTTAGTCATAAAGCTATCTCTATCATTGTCTCGTTAAGAAAAAGAACAGTGACAGAGATCAAACAAACAAAGACTAAAAGTATGATTATGCCTTGTATGAACGATACTTAAGTGTATAAATATATAAAGGATATAATCTATAGTCATACATTCAATGCCCACTGGTTCAGCCAAAGGAAACCTCACTCAAAGTAAATTATTACATCTATTGGTATCCGCATACCTAACATGTTCAAAATAACCCCAAAGCTCGCTACCTTTTTGACTACTAAATTTTGACCGAAATTGACTGAATACAAAACAGCACTAGCCAATTGATGAAAAAGTCTATCAAGACTAACCATTTATTTTTGAAAGTCCCTCAATAAGCCCTTATAAGCTTTCTTATTGCTTTTTTAAAATAGTATAGTATACTTATATTTTTTAGGAAAGCGTGAGGTGAGCTGTGTTGTATTTATTATTAAACTTTGGAAAATTATAGAAAAACCTTCTTATCAAAATTGACTTTTTTATTGACAACTTCCAAGTTAAAAGAATTGACAGCGAAATAAATTACAACAAAATAAATGTCAACTTCCATAAGGTAGCTTCAGTATTCCTTTCAACATATATGACTTTAGGTTCTCTTCTTGCAGAAGCGTTTGGAACTATTGAAGTCATAGAAAAGTTTAATAATTTATTTGACATTTTAAATTAATTTTCGATAAAAAATCCAGATAAATTTAAACATTGTTTTGAGGATCGAAATATCAAGTAGAAAAACAAAGAAACTTAAAATTTTGTCAAATATATAGATTTGATTATTATAGCTTTTTAACTTTTTACATTTTTTAAGCCTATTTTAATCTTTTTTTATGCACCAAAAATTTTAAAATCCTCTGTATACATTCCTTAGATTAATAGTATAAAAAAGCATACAAGATATAAATAGTCGTTTCTTTTTAAGAGCCTAAATTAAAATAATTTACGACTTTTCTTCTTACGAGAGGTAAATATTATCTTTTTCCGCATAGAGTTTCGCGCTTAAGTTCGGTTACTGTCAAGTGACGTCATGGATTCGATACCCATAACCAACCCTTTATCTGTCAAGTTGTCGCTGACTCTTCTGAGACTTCGTTCACTGCTCATGTGAATCTTCAATCTGTGCTAATTGGTCGACCCTTTACCTCCCGCACTCTTTTTTGCCCCGTGGCAGTCCTGCGATGTAAGGTGGCCTATGTGCACATAAAATACGTGCACTCGAAGCTCGCAGACGAGACGGTTCGGGAAGTTTTTATTTGCGAATAATCGCTGAATTTTCGCTGTCTTACGCTAGCGTGGAATATTTAAAGACAATAGAGACTTATATTTCAACATATCGATCGGTATCGGTATACCTAACACGTTCAAAAGAAATCCAAAAGACACTACATTTTTGACTGGTTTATGCCATGTTTCGAACGAGGCCTGCTTTCATAGTGAAGGTGATGACAGCAATCGATGCGTGCGTTGGGATGGACGTAACGATACGTTCATCACTCTGTACGCATCGATTGCTGTTAGCTTTTGTGTCATCGCCGTCAGTATGAAAGCGTTCTCGTTCGAAACATGGTATAAACAATTCAAAAATGTAGTGTCTTTTGACTTTCTTTTGAACGTGTTAGGTATACCGATACCGATGCGTTGAAATATTTACTTTAAGTATCTAATTAAATTTTCTTCGCTACCTTTGGAAGAAAAAATAATCTCGAGAGGGATCATTTTTGTAAATTGAATACTTTATCACAATTTTTGTTGTTGGCTTCTAAACATACCATATAGATAAGAAAAATCCAATTTACTGGACCGATTTCGATTGATTACTACGACTCCTGTGCAGAGCGTACACAAAGTTGTGCACCCTCAAAAATTTAGAACACGCGCCGCCGTTGGCATCAACAGACAAACTTTTTTCAAATAAAATAGAAAAATCAAAGAACCCGTTAAAATTTTTTGAATTTTAATATATTTATAAAATCGAGAAAATTAAGGTATGTTGTTTGGTAAAGCACAAGTAACATTTTTTGTATTTACACTTCAGTATTTATACAGAAAGACTAAAAAAATTGTTCAAAAATGGTCAAAACTAGTAGTAAAAGAAAAGTTCATATTTCGTACAACTATTTATTGCTTTATTGCTTTGTGGACCATCAAAAATATTTTGCGAAAATAACAATTTTTGACCATTTTTGCACAATTTGTTTAGCTTAGCCTACCTGTATAAAAACAGGCTAAAGTGTAAATACTAAAAATGTCAGTTGTGCTTTACCAAATAACGTACTTGAAATTCTCTCTTTTCTATTTCATAGTTTTTTTAAAAACAAGGATTAAGTGAGATACAAAATATTCAGTTTTTAACCTTATTTTCTGGCTCATCCTGTACTTATTGGGGGAAGGGGGGGTATCAATGATAAAAAAATTTTACGGGTGCCCACGGTCCATAGGAAATTGGAGGGGTTCCTTTGACCGAGAATATGAAAATCTAGTAAATTTTTGAGCCTCTATAGTTTATCCGAATAATGTTCATCATAACTAAGAACAATAAAAAATAGGTGCAATATTTTGGGAAACTTATTCTTTATCAAAAATGCAATTTGTAAAATCCTTTTTTTGCATTGTTTCAGATATAGATCTTAATCACGATCGAGCAGTAGGGTCATGAGTTCAAGAAAACTGCAATGAATTTTTTTTAGTATCATTGTTAAATTATTTTTTTCGCCACCAAAGCAAAGTGCCTGGCAAATGTACTAATTTTAAAAAATTATATAAATTTGTATTTCTTATTATTGCAAATTGGACCGGTGTGTTAAACCTGGTTTGAATTTAATTGTGGTTTAGAATGTGCTTTCATAATAAACTAAAAACCTGAAGGTATCACATTCTAAACATCAATTAAAAGTAAAGCAGGTTTAACATTGCGGTACACCATGCAACGAAGCGTACGTACTAGGTATAAGCGTTTTTGCCAACTTAGCCTTTACCAACTTTACATTTTTTTGACACTGTCACTAGGTATGGCATGTTGGTATGTTGGTCTACATAAATATATTTTTTTTATATCTTCATCAAAAACATGATTTTAGTAACTGTCTGCCGATACAGTCCATTCCATTTTTATTTAGACAAAACATAACCTGAGGTTTTGGTAATCGGCATTATAACTACATTGCTAACCTTAAATCACTCCGAATAACCCCTTATATTACACTTTCATATCAATCAAATGCACCAGAGTGAAACAACATGATGCCAGAAATAATTTATGGACGAAAAATGAATATGTCTGGTAAAGCGGCCATGATGATGATGCGGCAGTGACAATACAATGATATGGTATTATTAGGCACCCCCTGGAGGGAGGAAAACGCCTAAGTTTGTCCGATTTCAATCAAAATTGGCTAAACGATTTTAAAAATTCAATATGGCTGATTCAAACAAATCATTTTGCTAACCAATTTTAACTGACTTATACATATTCGATTGTCTTCAAATTTGGTATGCGTTTATAGTTCCGGTGACAATACAATAGTATGATATTATCAGGTACCCGCCTCCCCCTAACGAGGGAAGTGGAGGGGGAAAAAAGATTTAGTTTGTTGGATTTCAATCAAAATTGGGGTTCTTAGAGAAGGGGATTATAAATTTTTTATCAGATTTGAAAATTTCAATATGGCGGATTCAAAATGGACGATTTAGAAGATTGGCCATGTTGACTCGATAAATTTATGTTATTGATTATATTATGATTGTTCGCAAGAATCTGAATTCACTATAAGGCAGAGAAATGCAAGGATAAGTAAATTCAACCCAACTCGACTCAAGCTACACTAACATTTCTCTGATATATATAAATGGATGAATATTGTTACTTTTAATTTATGATATCAGAATGCTAAAAATTATTTTCCACTTTTTAGTGAACTTTATATTTTATAAAAGCTCGTATTTGAAAAGCTCTTTTTAGAAATCTTCTTCAAATCTTATGAAAAATTCATAATCCCCTTCTCTAAAAACCCCTATGTCAATTTTGATTGAAATTGAAGAAACTAAATCATTTTCCCCTTCTACTTCGTTAGGGGGAGGTGGGTACCTGATAATACCATATTCTTGAATTTTCGCTGGAACTATAAACGAATACCAAAATTGAAGACAATCGGATGTGTATAAGTCAGTTAAAATTGGATAGCAAAACATAACCAAAAATCGTCCACTTTGAATGCGACATATTAAATTCTCAACATCTGATCAAAAATTCGTATTCCTTATCCCCAAAAACCCCCGTATACCCATTTCGGTTGAAATCGAAAAAACTTAGGTGTTTTCCCCCCTCTATTCCCCTCGTAGGGGGAAGGGTGGTGCCTAATAATACCATATTATTGCATTGTTTAACTTTAAAACGGAACTTTAAAAGCAAACTAAATTTGAAGATAGTCGGATGTGTATAAGTCAGTTAAAATTTATTAGAAAAATATGAACAAAAATCGTCCATCTTGAATCGGCCATATTAAATTTTTAAAATCTGATCAAGAATTCGTATTCGTTATCTCCGAAAAAGCCCCTTATACCAATTTTGCATGACAACGGACAAACTAAGTTAATTCGTAGGCGGGAGGGCGGTGCCTAATAATACCATATTATATTATTGTTACCGGAACTATAAATGCATATTAAATTAAAAGACAATCGAATGTGTAGTCAGTTAAAATTGGTTAGCAAAAAATCCAACATATTAAATTTTCAAAATCTGATTAAAACTTCGAATTTCTTATCCCCAAAAACCCACGTATACCAATTTTGGTTAAAATTGGACAAAATTAGGCGTTTTCCCCCCTCCAGCTAGGGGTATCCTAAGTAGTCCGTCCATATTATTGTATTGTCACCGGAACTATACCCGGACGTCTAAAAGGATTTTCGATTTAAGAATTGGTCCTGGTTCTGGTTGACATTATTTTGACATTTTTAAAAATGACAGCGGTTCTAAAATAATGACGTCATTTAAAATTTTGCAAAATTTTAAGGGTTATGTTTACAACCAAAGGGCCGAACCAACCTCCCAGGCTGGTTCTAAAATTTCATAACCGGGTTGCAACTGTGACGTCATTGCTTTAAAACGAAAGGACCGGTTGCGGTTCTGGTTCAACCAGAACCAGGACCAATTGTAAAACGAAAATCCTGTAAAAGTAAGTCAAAATTCAGGTAAAGATTTAACTCGAACATACAAACTTACATACATAGAGGTAAAGTTAAATAAAAGCTTGTAATATTAAATTTTCTAATTTTGAGTAAAAAATTATTTAAGGGGTTGTTGGGGGGGTTGATATACCTGAAAATTGATACGGTTTGATCCAAAGCTGCGGTTTTATAAATTTAGGTTTGATGACAACCTCCCAATATTACAGGAAATTGTGACGACAAATTTCTATCGATCTTGCCACTCTTGCGGCTATATGCTTAATGTGCCTCTAAAAATGACCAATGCGTGCGTCCAACATGCCTATGCTCCAAACCATATTGGACCTTCATTTATTTGAGATTTCATAACCAGCCCCTTCTTCTATGATGTAGAATTCTATCTAGTACACTGTGATCAACTGTCTTACGATAACAATAACAAAATGGCAAAAAAATGCTTCAAAAAGCCTCTATTTCATGATGGGTATTTTTGTACTCCGATAGAACCCAAAATTCAAGATTTTTATAGTGGGTTAACAAGGTATAAATATTATTACTACCAGTGGCATAGTAATTACAGAAACATATTTTAAATTTCATTTACCTTACAATATATTTTAAAAAATCGCTAACAGACAGCGATTATAACAAGTAAAAATCAGATTTAAATACCAGTGGCGTCAGAATGTAGAATTATTTTTTAATTTTCGCAGTATATTTTACTTTAAAATATTCCTGGTCCCTATCTGTCTGATTGGGTAATTTTGCACTCAGATAGTTGATGGCTGAGTAGTAAGGTGTTACCAGTTATACCGTAGCTATACATATAAATATTCTTTCCAACTTCATTTACCTACTTAACAAACTGTAAGGAGAAATAAAACTGGCGTCAAGAGAACATTTTGCTTTTAAAACGGAGAATACCTTTTAATGTGTAGTAAAATAACCATATGCTAACATAATTTCTACAGTATTTTCGATCAAAATTTGGATAACCTATATTATCGCGTAATTTTATTCTTATGAGCCTAAATGAACAATCAAAACTTGTTTAAGTTACTGAAGTCGTTTGCATCCTTTTCGTTAAATATCCTTGTCGTTGGCGGTTGATAGAGAGTGTTCTAAGTTCCCCAGCGTCTCAAAGGATAGATTGCCAATCCTCCGACCATCCTATCAACTCAGATACTCTCAAACTCAAATTCTGTACGTCCCAACCAGGACGGAAGAGGTCCCCTGTCTCCATCCCGATCAGTAAAATAAGGTTTACCGCCTCAACGAGTTTAAAAAATAATTAATAAAACAAAATAAATGGAGTAAAGGTTTACTCTAAAACTTCCCTCGCTCAGACGAACATATATAAAAAACCGCTACTCATATATACATGGGTTAGATTGGGTTGGCCAGACTTTTCCAGGGTATATCCACACTTTTCTTGGGTGTATCTAGACTGTTCAGGGGTGCATTCAGATTTTTCCATGGTGTACTCGGACATTTTCATATCCTGGATTTTCCAGAGTGTATCCAGACTTTTCCAGAGTGTATCCAGACTTCCAGGGTCTTTCCAGACTTTTTCAGAGTGTATCCAGACTTTTCCAGGATCTTTCCAGAGTTTTCCAGATTCTTTTCAGACTTCTCCAGACTATATCCAGTTCCAGGGTCTTTCCAGACTTTTCCAGAGTATTTCCAGACTTCACCAGGGTCTTTTCAAACTTTCCAGAGTGTATCCAGACTTTTCCAGACTTCGACAGAATTGAATTCAGACTTTTCCAGAGTCGTTCCAGACTTCTCAAGATTTTTCCAGAGTGTTCCCAGACTTTTCCAGGGTCTTTCCAGACTTTCCAGAGTGTATCCAGACTTTTCCATGGTCTTTTCAGACTTTTCCAGAGTCGTTCCAGACTTTTCCAGAGTGTTTCCAGACTTTTCCAGGGTCTTTTCAGAATTTCCAGAGTGTATCCAGACTTTTCCAGGGTCTTTACAGAGTGTATCCAGACTTTTCCAGGATCTTTCCTTACTTTTTCAGAGTGTATCCAGACTTTTCCAGGGTATTTCGAGACTTTTCCAGAGTATATTCAGACTTTTCCAGGGTCTTTCCAGACTTTTCCAGAGTGTTTCCAGACTTCACCAGGGTCTTTTCAGACTTTCCAGAGTGTATCCAGACTTTTCCAGACTTCGACAGAATTGAATTCAGACTTTTCCAGAGTCGTTCCAGACTTCTCAAGATTTTTCCAGAGTGTTCCCAGACTTTTCCAGGGTCTTTCCAGACTTTCCAGAGTGTATCCAGACTTTTCCAGGGTCCATCCAGACTTTTACAGGGTCTTTCCAGATTTTTCCATGGTCTTTCCAGACTTTTCCAGGGTATATTCAGACTTTTCTAGAGTATATCTAGACTTTTCCAGGATCTTTCTTGACTTTTCCAGAGTGTTTCCAGACTTTTCCAGGGTCTCCAGACCTTTCCAGGGTCTTTCCAGACTTTTCCAGAATCTT
The DNA here is from genome assembly GCA_963921995.1 of Oxystoma pomonae. NCBI lineage: Eukaryota > Metazoa > Arthropoda > Insecta > Coleoptera > Brentidae > Oxystoma > Oxystoma pomonae. The sequence continues at coordinate 52,957,715 of OY998166.1, read as the reverse complement.
TCCAGACTTCTCCAGGGTGTATCCAGACTTTTCTAGGGTGTACGGACTTTTGCAATACATTTTATATGTGCTATATATATATAGTCTCAGACTTATTGTTTCTAAAAACATTTCGTTTTACATGTGCTATATATATGTATACAGGGTTCCTAAGATTTTCCTTAGGTATAGGATTTCAATAAATCAAACAGAAATGGCATAGAAAGTTCTGCGCGCACAAAAGAAACAGGTATATTGAGCAATGGTGCCAGTTTGTTATTATCTCCGGACTGCTTTCATGAGAAAAAATTGTCGCCACTCTTTCATTGTGAGCATAAATCATAGTTGCAATAATAACCGTTGACAAGATGTCTGCAAATTCCGCTAGATGGCGGCCACACCATGAGATGATCAAGGAAAAACTAGATGTTCTCAGGTCCAAACCACAGCTTTTTCTTGCTTAAAGAAGGCGGCAGGATCCATTACTTACGATACTGAGCGATAAACTCGTGAGGTTGTTAACATTAGAAAGAAATATCTTCGCTTTTAATTAAATTTCTTTCCATTCTGTTCTACTAGTGGCATCTATCCGGAAACGGCCAAACCATGCAGCTAGCACTAGCAGCCAAAGAAATCAATAAACGGCGCTGTTTTTCCTGCAGAGCTTTTTGATTGCGATATTATTGATTTTAAATAAAGCTGGCCCTACACAACATTTGATATTTTCGAGGTGTTTTATGCCATGATCTCGAAACATGTAGCGAACCAATTCTTCAAAACTAGCGGGAGAGTAAAAGCGAAACATAAGGGGCTGCCAATATTTGTAACACCCAAAAAGGGGTGAAAAGATTTATTTTGCTCTGTTTCTTTACAAAAAACGTTTTTTTTATGAAAAACTTGAGCTCTGCCACTTTTTTGAATTTTTTCTTCAACTTTCTGGAAATTTTCGTCATACCGTGGAAAAAAATTATTTCCCCCATGGTCAAACTCTACTTTTATTCGGAAAAATTTAGAAACAGAGACGGGATCAGTTTTCCTAAAACGGGGGATCTTGGTTTCGAGTGAGAAGATAAAGGGCGCCGCAGGCAAAAATTTTTCAATTAAATTAGCGGAACGCAAAAATGTTAGCAAAACAAAGCACGAAATGCCTAATGTGCTTTTCCAATTTTTTTTTCAAAAATTACGTAATTTCGGGAACGCAAAGTCTAAATAGTATAATTTTTAAGAAAAAAATATCAATTTTCTCGCCCTCCTCCACTGGGACTACAGAGGCCGTGCACAAATTACGTAATGGTCATAGGGGCGGGGGGGTGAAACTAAGAAAATTTGGAATGAAAATAAGTGAAAAGTTTTTTTTTTGGGGGGGGGGGGTTAGTGGTCTTGAAATCGTTACGTAATATTAGGGGAGTGGCGTGCCAAACCGTTACAAAACATTACATAGGGATGGGGTCAAAAATTGGTAAAATCACCGTTACGTAATTTGTGCACGGCCCCACATCTGACTGTTCCTCCTTTTTGATTTCGAATCAAATTGCAAAACCCGGGTTGGACGATTGAAGGCGTCAACCCGTCCTATTTGCTTGATAAAGTTTCTACGGAAATATCTCAGTCGATTTCTCCGGCCGTGTATGAACGCTTTAGGTTAGGCATTTGCATGTATCTCAGTCCCCATCCTGTAAACAGTGCGTAAGGACAATGGTTACAAAATGAAATGGAATGGATTTACTACGTGTAAGATGTAGTGACAACATCGCCCCATGCCCATCCTTTTCTGCCTAATGTGCTTTTCCGTTTGTCTGCGTCTTATACACGGCTGCTTGGCCCCCTAAGGATTTGCTTAGGAACCCTGTATATCCTCGTATACATAAGGTTTTTTACCATTAATCACGCAATAACGGCTAAACCGATTTGTATGAAGTTTGATAAGACAATAGGATCTTAACCTAAGCTACTTTTTATTTAACATTTCAACATATTAACATTCATAACTCGAGATATATGACACAGAAACTTGAATTTTTCAATTTTTTTGCATTTTTTATGTGACATATATATATATATATATATGTAGTCAAAAATTTTGGCGCGCATTTAACTACAACTTTTATAGGCTGTTCAAGGAGGTATCACACGGTAAGAAAAAAAAAATATTTTTTTTTAGGGATGAAGTTTTTCCGAAGGTAGGAGAATGCTCGAAAACAATAGGGGTCTGCGCGTCAACAAAAATAATCCTTATGTAAAATTTTGTTATGATTAGTGAAGGGGTTTTTGAGTTAGAGTGGCTACAAAGTAGGCGACAGACAGACAGATAGACCGACAGACAGAGCGACAGCGTCTGGATTCGTGCTTATCACTATTCGGAACCTCAAAATTCGTGGAGGATCATGAAAATCTCGAAGTGCGATTTTTAGATGATTATATTACTTCCCTTTAGCGAGGGAAGTAAAAACTTTATTGACGCTTTATTTGTGTTAATAAGTTTTATTTGTGTTAATAATTGTTATTTAGCCTAAGTTTTTTATATGTCGTCTCTAACTAGGTACTTACTTAGACTTTAATTAATTTAGGAATACTGACTGCATTTCAAATGTTTACCATACCATTTTTTAAACTCTGATACTGATACTTTATTAACCCGAATTACTTACCTCCTGGCTGGTACGCCTAGTGTGAACTGACTTTCATATTTACAAAAACAAAATTATGATTGTTTTCCACAAACCAAAACTACACTTTTTTGCACTCGACGCGCGTTTCGCTAACAACGTTAGCATCATCAGGAGACGATAAACAATGTTTTTTGTTTGTTTATCGTCTCCTGATGATGCTAACGTTGTTAGCGAAACGCGCGTCGAGTGCAAAAAAGTGTAGTTTTGGTTTGTGGAAAACAATCATAATTTTGTTTTAGTGCAACCAAAGGTTCCAAATTCCCAACATAGTTTCATATTTACAGTTAGTCATTATTGTTTACATTCAACAGGTGGCGTACACAGGTACCACGTCTTCGCGGATTACAAACTTTTTGTTTTAAATTCGAGAGGTGTGCATGGTTGCAACTGCCAGGTACAATGCTATGACTCCCTGATGATTCCTAATAAGGATGAAACAGGTTTGTAGGTGCCTGAATTCTCTATTAGACATTGGAGGCCTGGTCGTAATGAAGTGAGAAACAAAAACGCTTTGTCCGACATGCCACGAGTGTTACTTTAATTATTGTTTACCCTAGACCTAACTATGTACAATCACTAACTTAACCTAACTTATGACACTTAGTCTTCTTTGACTAGGTGTGAGCTAAATAACTTAAACTAGTCTTCACTTTAAGTAGGTACAACACTCCATAGAAATGGTTTAATCCTTTCGGCGAAACACACTAATAGAATGGTGGCAAGCGTTTTTACAAGGGAGCTAAACGGAATGTCTTCGGGAAAAAACTCATTAGGAAATAACTTCAGGTAAAAAGTTAGAAAATGATCCATACTTAAAAATTTATGAATGCTTAAATCAGATTTTATTTAGAAATTTGGAAATCAGAAAAAATACCAACAATTTTGAAAAACAGATTTTATTTGAGCAAAGGAGGACGCACACAATACAAGGGAAATTTCGCATCAGTGAAAGTGCTTGAAATTTTTATATGTTGTAGATATTGAAATTCCCAACAATGTTTAAATTACCCCAAATCTTGTGGGTCTTAAGGTTTTCGAGATACGATTTTTTAAAGTTGCGGCTTTCGGGGCAGATTTCAATTTGACATGATTGTCTGCCCTTTTGTCAACCTCAGAACATGACAAATAACTGCTAACGTAAGACCCAACCACCAAAATATTCTTTTTGGAATCTAAATAAATGAGATAAATAGAAGTTCAACGTTAAGTATTGTATAATATGTATAATATGTATAATATATATATATATATATATATATATATATATATGTATAATATGTATAATATATATATATATATATATATATATATATATATATATATATATATATATAATATGTATATGTATGCAATGAGATTGATAGAAGATGCAACATGCCGCTTCTGCAAGAAAGAGGAAGAAACCTCATTACATGTCATATGTCAATGTGAAGGGATGGGTAGTTAGAACCAGGGCCTTACTGGGGAACCTAGAATGTCCGCGGCCAGAAAGCTATATACAGGGCACACTGGCAAAGCTTCTGGGTTTCATGACAAGAACGGGGCTGCAACTTGTTTTGTAGTTCCATCAAAGCAGGGAAAAAGAAAGGGGAACCACAATAGATCTGAGAAGGTCGAGGTGGACAAGTGTCTACACCACTCAATTCTAATCTAATCTAATCTAGGACACGGTATAGAGGATAAATGAATACCTCCAGAACTTATGGTAAAGTAACTGTTATAATAAACTATTCACTTATTTGAGCGCCCTATCTCATATAGCCTCATCGGGCCGCGCTAAATTAATGAACCCATTTTTGGTAAAGTATTATAGTTTATTCATCATTCAAACATTCGGTACAGCATACTTACCTTTTAATTATGGAGACATTTCGCCGCGGACCGCTTTGCTGGGAAGACGTTCTGCCGCGAGTCATTCGCAAACGATAAAAAATTATAGAGCCAAAAAACGGCATTTAAAACTAACTAACCCAATAAACCCCAAAACAAACAACATTAACTTCACTTAGTCTTTCCTAGCGCTGCGAAATGGCGAATGTCTGGATTAATCGCTTTCGGTATAAGTATAAGTTTCTTTTATGCTTTCGCAAAAAAGATATGGATATTTCAGAACTGCTTGAATATGTGTTTCATACTAAAAAGGCAAATAAAACAAAGATTCAGTTTTCAACTTTCTAAAAATGTTTACTTTTGCCTAACTAATTTGTCTATTAAAGAAATTTTGTAACCATTATTAAGAGCAATTTGATAAATTGTGTTTAATTCTTTTGTAAAATGGACTGGACTCAGTGGGATTGTGAAAAGTCTATGAATATAAGCATTAAATGATGCAATTTTGTGACCAAAAAAGTGATTGGAATCTGCCGGAATAACATTGTCTGTTTGAGTTGGCTTACGAAAAATGGAAAATTCAAAATGTTTATTTCTTCTCAATATAGTTAAATCTACAAAATTCAAACTGGATTCTGATTGAAGTTCCAATGTAAACTTAATATTTGTATTTAGAGAGTTTAGAAAATTATGAAATTCTTTAAGTTCCAATTGAATACCGTTCCAGATTAAAAATATATCATCAACATAACGTCGCCATGTTGAAATTTTGTCTAGATAACGAAAATTTGAATTAAAAAGCTTTTCTTCAAAATCTGACATAAACACCTCCACCAAATATGGAGACAGTCCAGAGCCCATAGGCAACCCATCAGACATTTTATAATAACTGTTATTGAATTTAAAAAAGTCCAAACTCAAACAGTGATTTAACAAAGAAAGAACCCCTAACTTTGATTTTTGACTAAAATCTTTATTTTGGTCAAGATTGGTTTTAATAATATAAATGACCTGTTTTCTTGGTATACTGGGAAATAAATTGACTATATCAAACGACACCAAAACTAAGTGCTCCCCAATCATTGTATCCCTCAAAATGTCAACCAACTCACCAGTATTTTTTATGCTGTATTTATAAAATAAATTAAAACATGCTTCACCCCGGAGAAATTCACCAATCTCTTAAAGAATTGCCTATATAATCAATAAATATAGAAAAACAACTGATAATAGTTTAAAATTAGCTTAAACTTGACCCCAAGGTTATTCATGAGGCGATTTTTTTTGTCACTTACTTAATACAGGGGTAGCAAGTTAAAAGATGAGTTATTTATTATGTCTAGGTATATATAGGTACATAAGCAAAAAATTATTGATCATTCACTTTTGAAAACAGTTTGGTAGGTAACTATTTTGTTTTGAAATATCAACCGAATTTGTTTTTTGAGAAAATTTGACAAAAATACATTTTTCAAGTGGAATTAACAGAAATTAATATACCTGTTTCTCCTCATGGTAAGAAGTTGTTAAGCAACTACTCCCTAGACTATTTTGACGATGTTATTAAATTCCAGTGTTTCCACTGCGTTCTCGCAATATTCGAATCTCTGTAACAACCGAACCCTTTCAGCTTGTTGTAAAGAAAAATTTAAACCTTTATATCGCAAAGGCCCTTTAAATCCCCTGACTTTTACATGAGACACACGAATTTTTTTCGACTTGGGACTCAAAAGAGTTATGGCAACTATCCAACCATCTATCTATTAATCAATTACGCATATCTAAGTGTAAAAGTTTGCGTTTAAAAACCAATCAGTTTTACTAATTTGTAAAAGTTTTTTAAAACTAACAGTTTTCCATATCATACCATTCAAATACCATATGGTTGTGGCAACTTAATCAATTAGGAACCATTAATATCTTGACGTCGTCATTTACAATACTTAAAAAACTAGCTGCAGTTAACATTTTATACGGAAATTTTATTTAAATCGGTTTACTAGTTTCGGAAATATCATGACACGTATGTACATACCTATAGGTAATTTATGATATCATATTGAATACAGACCAACATCTTAAATTTTTTAGCGAATATTTTTCACAGTTATAGCTTAGAAGGAAAAATTAAAAAAAAAAACACCCTTTAGTCAGCAACCAGAAGGGCACAAACCCCAAGTTTCTAAGAATGAAAGATTGCTATCAGCCGTTGTACCAAAGGTACTTTTTCCGCTATTTGCGCACGTTTTTCTCCTATGGTTTCCGTAAAAGACTAATTTTGGTTTACTGCGCATCGGGGCCAAAAGGCCTTAGTATTTTTTAGTAGAATATCTCGAGTTCTAAGTGGCTATTTATTCGCACTATTTATTCGCACAGAAATCGAGAAGCCAAAAGGGCATTAAAATGCTTAAAGAAAGGCCTTAGTAGTTTTTGCCGGATATTTTTTTAAATAAAATTGTAAACTTATATTCAACCTAAATAGTTTTAAAGTAAAGACGTAGATCAACCAGAAGGACCTTATTAACCATTGTTTCTCCCTCAAATGAAAGATACAGATAAAAAAATTTAATATCTTTGATAAAAGTTGCTTACCAGTGGGTACTCCCCTCAACTTAAATCTAATCTGATCTAATACGATGAACTAGCGCTCTTTTCAATATATTTTGTTTCCTTTAAAGTATAATACTACCCATAAAAGTTCTGCAGACGAGCCATCATTAACGTCATTAACACTGTTAACTAAATTAAAAAATTACAAACAATATTATTTATTTATATATAAAATGCATACTTCATGTGTCATATAGGACATAACCTAACGTTTTAATTCGAATTTTTTTCACAAAAAATCCTATTTTATTTTAATATATTTTGCGGAATTAATATCGACTTTAAAAATGTCAAGAAACGAGAAATAAAACGCACTTAATCACTCCGGCATCCATACGACATGAAGAATACTGTTATTTTTTAATTTAAAATTTGAAAAACAGTTTTGTTATGTTAAGGCCAAGATAATTTTCGAAAATTAAAATTGCCTTGATGACTTAAAAAAAAGAAAAAAAAATTGATGAATCTCAATTTTTATTAAACGCAAAGTAACCTGCAGGTACAGTTATTGTTTCCGCTCGTATTGCAAGAAGAAATTATAAGCGTTTACTGTGATGTAAAAATAGCGTACTGCCAAAAATTTTCAAAAATAAAAATTGATAAATTTGAATTAACTTTTAATATAACTCTCTAACCAGATACACTTAAGAAGCACTTGCTGTTGTAACAAATAATCTACACATACTAACTAACACATAATAGAAGTCAACACATCCTGTATTCAACTTTTAATACTGATAACGATTTAGCGAAATGTTTAAACGCAGTCGTCAATAACAACCCAATGATATTTACTTAACAACTATCGTCGACGAAGTTATAAACCTTTACAGAAAATGTGTATTCTTGATAACGTAAGTACATTTTTGGTGTATTTTTCGTTTCTGTGCTATTAGTGAAACAGACACGAGTGATCATCAAAGTGGTTGATATTTTAGACTTCTAGTATGCAGAAAATTATGTCTTACTTATAGTAAGCCAGTTAGGTCCAACAATATAAGTGATATCAGAATTGCGGATTTTTTTTTACTTTTATAGAGTGAATTAAAAAAATATATATATTTTTACGAGTGACCGCAAGAAGAGAGCATGACACTTTAAGAAGTAGATTCATACCTGATGTTCCAACAGTATTCTTATATACCTATAACTAAAAATTTTCTAATTGAACTTAATGATATTAGAGAGGACGTATAACAAACGCTTCATATCCTAAAAATTTTGAACCTCCCACCACCAGTAATAAAGTCATCAAAGTTGGGACTAAAAAACGGGTCCTAGGCTCAAAATCAATATGTTTTTAAATAAAAACCCATTACGTATTTTATATACTTAATCTACCTATTTGTAAGCATTTTTATTTATATTTTGTTTTTTCATATTCATGTTTGTTATCAATTTATATATTCTTAAAACAAAATTCGGTAGTGATATTAAAATTCTACAACTAGAAACGAATTGCTCCCCTAACTGTTATTACCTGATCAGAAATATAGTTTTTATGAGTTGTTCTTATGATATTTGAAGACCGAACAAATATCAGAACCGAACTATTTCAATGTTATAAAAAGTTTTAAGCCAACGAAGGTACTAGAGTTTTTTTGGTAAATCCTACAATACTCTTGGTTTTCCATTTAGCGAGCAATGAATGTATATTACTAATTTAATATTAATATTTTCTGTTCATAGTTTAGTGCAATTCCACGCGTGATGAAGGTTTTTGGCATTTTTTTCCAAATCATAAAATAATAGCCAATAGCTAAAATATAGGCAAAGAAAATATTAACGTTTTATTAACGTTTCATAAGAAATGTCCCATATGTGATCAAAAAATGACATTTAACTTAAAATCAAAGCAAGTAAAGAAAAGTAATATCATACCATTTTATTAAATCTAGGGAAAAGAAACATATTTTGCAAGTCCTAATTTTAAACTAATTTTAGTTTAAGAGAAAAAGCGCTTTCTAAATCCATGATTTTTCTCTGCCCGTTTTTGATGTCCCATGAGTTACCACCAATCTTTGGTTATATCCTAGACTTTGAATAAAAAATAAATATGATTTTATTTTTAAATTGTTCAGATAAACCTTCTACGTAATACATTAAAATATTAAACACATTAAGTTGGTCATAGGACGTACACGCACACGTGGAATATAGAGCAATATTATGTCTTCCTTTTATCTGTACAAAAGCAAAGACTTCCGCTCGAATACAGATATCAAAGTCCAATCTCTGCGGTCTATCGTTGAGCTTTTTCATCAAAGTCATGTCATTTGCATGTAAACATTCATGCAAGACGCTAACCTACGTAGCATAGCTTTTGCGGCATGTTGCTAACGTGAAGATGTCATCAAATACGCAGCGAGTTTTGTCGACGGGAGCCAAAAATCAATATACGAGCGGCCGAACCAAAGAAGGCAAGGCAGAAACATCCGAGCCAGAAAATTTCACGTATACCGCTGGGCACCTCGTACGTGTCATAACCAACTTAAAGTGTCTATTGTCATTCTGGTATACCTTACGAGATTTGTCCCATGAGTTGTCATGGAATTGCCCTTTAACAAGAATGGTATTAAGGTAATAAAATACGTCTGAAAAAAATGTTGTTTTAATTTAGAAAACAAATTACATGGTTTTTTGAGAGGATGGCTAGTCTTTAGGGTTAATAAAAATTAAGGTAAACTAAACTATAACTAGGTAAATTGATTTTTAAAAGTAACTATGTATTTCAACTTATCAACAAAAAAATTCATCAAAAAATATTAAAAAACAGTCTTGTCGTTTCCTTATCAGGCTTTAATATTGCGGTAGGTTTATGTTGTACAATATTTCGGCTTTGTCTTGTTTCTAAATAAAGGTCGAATGATGTTTTTATATTTACGATGAACACTGCTCAGCTCTAAAATCTGTTAATAGGACTCATGCTCTATAGGTAAAAATGTTTGGTTCTTTAAATAATATTAAGTTTTGAAGTCCAGAACTGTTTTTAAAAACTTTATCATTTAAAACAATATTCTCTTTGTCAATCATTATTTCTTTATCGCCCAACATCCATTTATTGCCATCATATCGGGGGCAATACACGTTTCCCTCATTGGGGGCATTTTTGTATTAAACAATACTTAATGCAGTTTGTTTTGAAGGTTCAACGAAAGGTTTAAAAAAGTTTTCCATTCGGTCTTCTGAATTTACCGTATTTATACCATACAGTATAGTGTTTCTATATTATTATTCTGAAACCATTGGCGAACAACATTAGCCGTGTGTACTGGACAGTTGTCCTGCTGATAAGCGAAGTCATTATTTTCATGTAAAGCCTGTACAGATGGCAGCATAACGTTTTCAGGGATTTCAATATATCGTTCACTATTAAATCTTCCTTCGATTCTCCAAAAAAAACCCACACCTCTAGCACTAAACCAGCCCCACATGTTTACAGAAAAATGTCCAGCTTTTTTAATTTGGTTTGTATGTTATGTGTGAAGAAGATTGAAAAATTTTTTCGTGAAAACCACCCTCTTCCAGAAGTCATTATCACGAAGAATGTTGTTCAGTGCAAAAATCAATCTGGCCTGTTTTTGTTCCTTCTGTTAGAAAAGGCTTCTTTGCAGCAACTCGACAAGAGACTTCTGATTTCGTTACTCTTCTATTTACTGTTGCTAAAGAACCCGGAAATAATGTTACATTAGCTGCTTCAACCGACGTTGAAAAAGGATTTTGTCTGAGATGGTCAATAAGTTTCTCATCTTGCACTTCAGAAATTACTTTTGGTCGTCCTGATCCATCTTTCCTATCCGTAGAATTATTTTCAATCCAGCGCTTTTTCCATCGCATTATCGTCCTTTTATCAACTCCAAAATGGGTAGCCGCTCCTCTTATAGACCAGCCGTCTTCTATAACTCGAGTGATAATTTGAACTTTTGTAAATGTTGATATCTGTGGCATTTTTAAGGACGTGTAAAGAACACGCGTTTTCCATTAAAAATTAAAAGATATGTACCATTTTATTTTCATAAAATGATTCTAGTTCATTGCAAATTGTGAAAAATCGCGAAAGCGTCCAATAAAAAAAAATCACGATGAAATTTAAACCTATACTTTATTACGAAAAATAGTTCATGGGCTAAATTTATTTAAATAAATTTTAAAAAACAAAAACCAGAGCGCGAGATTTCAAAACTACAATAAAATAAAATGATAAAAGTAACTAAGTACTTACAACCCTGGCTACTAAACTTCACTTAATAACCAGCACTAATAAACCAAGATAAGTATAATCACGGGCATACTTTAAGCCACCACTATTGATGCACCGAACTGACGACCTGTTCATTTCGCGATTTGGAACTAAATAATTGCTCACAAAAATTATTCTGTACAAATGAGTCCCCACGTTAGGAACAATCTGCGTCATCTCGCATTCCAATATCTTCAAATTAGGGCAAAAATTATATTTCGCTGAATTAAAACCAAAGCAGGTCACCAGCTCAAAGTAGGTCACGAGATTCTTGCCTTTTTAAAACGTCTGATACACCAACATTCCTTCTATAGAAAGGGGCCCGTATCCCAAATTGGGGACCGATTGACCCAGAAAAATAAAACCCCGTGATTTTAAAGAAATTCCAAAATGCTTACGAAAATCAAGCCTGACGTCAGTAAAAATTTGATATAAAACAGCAAATTGGAACCAGAGAGGGGCAGTCTAAAAACGACCAGCAAACTAGTTAAAAAGGTTCAGCCTAGTGTTTCAAAAGTAATTGTTAAAAGAACTAAGTCCTGTTAGTAGTGCCAAAAATGACTCAAAAAGTAAGTGTCTCGTTTTAAGGATAAAAATTGTACTTTTAGTGAATAAGTTAGTTAGTAGCGAAAAATGTTGGTGGCTGTCCGACTAGTGAAATCCCAAACTGTCTAGCATGTAAGTGTTTAAAAAACTGAAACTCTTAGGAACTTTGATATACAGTTGAACAATGACAAGGTATTTTGTTTTTAAACGTATTATCCTAAGGAGATACTGAAAAATAGTTTCAAAGATCACTTCAAAAGATCAGTCTTTAATGAATTTCTAAGCATCAGTTTTAATTATAAATCAGTTCTAAAAAGCAGTGACTTACATAGTGAAAAATGCAGCAGCAGTAACAGTGTCCAGTTTAATTTAAAAAGTTCTCAAAATGACTTTGCCACGAACGACAGACCCAGAACGTAAGAATTAAATATTATTAATGTTAGAAAAATGCATGTAGTTTATTGATTAAGAAGTTAAAATATCGGCTTATTCCTGGAGATGAATGTAGACGTATTATGGCTATTCTTTAACCGATACGGACACATGTATGATTGAAGGAATTAAAATTAACGGAAGATTTTGTAGAATTATGTATGGATGGAACTTATAATTTAAATAAAATATTTATTATGTTTTTATCAAAAAATAAATCCAGTTGTCTATTTATAAATCCCAAAATTCAAGATTACTATGCACACTAAAACGCTCATGCCCAACATTGTAAAAAATTGTCTCTTAAGGAGTTAAAAGTTATCCGCTCGAACTTTAGAAATAACCCTTAAGGGTCCATCTTCACAGATTTTACACTGAATTTTAAGCTGTCAGGCATACTAAGCTGGTGGTGCCTTATAATAGTATACGCTAATGGAAAGCTAAATTTTGTGGAATAGGAAAAAATGCATGTATGAGTTTTTTTTCAAATCAAGTGTACATCCGAAGTACAGCTAAAATACGTCTGCAGTACCTCTTCAGTCCATCTAAATTATGTATTATTTTTAAGACGTATTCTGTACTCATCCGATTGATAAGTATTTATTACCAAAAATATTTTAACTTAATGTATGATGAAATAATGTCTTAATGTGGTAAAATAAATCAGCTGTTTTAGTTGCTATTAAATGTCAAGTATCTAGTTTCATAGCATATACTTGTAAAAATAATATAGACTGGCGATTATAAGTTTATTCATTAAGTTTTTGAACATTCTGCCTACAATCTGATGAATATTTTTGCGCACTATAATCAAATGATTTGGAGCCTTATTAAAATAACTAGACGTTGACTTGCTCTTCCTAACTTCATAGGAAACTTCTAACATTTTGAAATCTTCTATGCTTTTGTACACAAATTCAACTTTTTTATGAGTAACATCAAGATTGTGGGGTAGATAGTGTTGCGTTATTGCAATGGTAGGATCGTATATTAAATCATTATGCTCAATCCAGAAATGAGGTGAAATTTTATTTCCATTTGAATATATCTTAGTACCGACTTGCAAATTTGTTATTATTCCATACTTCTTAGCTACTTCATAGAAAACCAAACTTGCAGCTAAGCATACACCGCAGTAGTTTGAGTGAGGAAATGGTTATTCGATACAACACTTAATTAGATTTAACCTAATGTAATCGCGCATGATTTCATACATTACTGCTTACAACAAGAATCAAGAATCAAGAATTTTATTTAATCACGTTTTGTACACAAATACAATTGTATCAAGTCAGACAAAGAGAGAAAAATATATAACATAGAAAAGTTAAAAAACAATTGAATAAATAACAAAAAACACTTAAGTTTATAACAAACGAAATACACTTGTAGTGAAACTAACAAACATTGCTAAAAAAAAGGAAAAACGGAAAACTTAATTTCTATTCAGTTTTGTGGGTTTAAGGTCAGGATAATGAAAAACAAATTCAAATTTACCGACGTTTCGATGTATTTTACATCATCTTCAGGGTTTCTAAAATAAAATACAAAAGAAAAATAAGAAGCTAGTTTAACCTGTTGATTTAAAAGGCATTGTTTGTTTGTATACACGGCCAATTATTTTTTTTTTTACTTTTTTCCTTTCCCTCCCTCTCCCCTCCCGCAGGATTAAGAAATAATAAACAATATTAAAATTGAAAAAAGAAGAAAAAAAAAGGAAAAAAAGGAAAAAAAAAGAACGCACGTTACAGAGTATATATATATGACAAAATAAATTTAAAAGACTATTTTAAATTTGTAAGTTAAAGGGGTTAATGAAGTGGGTACTTACATTTGGGTTGTTGTTCAGTGGTCTCTTACAGATTCTAACAAACATTTAAAAAAATAAACGGTATGTTTTTTGGACTTCACAGTTTAAAGACATTCAAACAAGAAACAAAACAAGTTAAAAAACCAAAAATGTTTAAAATAAATTATTTTATATTCTTAACAGTACTCTCTTTCGTACTCTCTGTGTGTTTTAAATGACTATAATAAAAAGTGGCATTAATTTTTTTTTTCTCACCGGTTATTTAGATAACTAATAAAAAAAGGATGTTATTTGGTTTTAATTAAATTGTTTTTTTAAATATAATTATTTTTTTTCAACCAAAAACTATATTGATTCTTTCCTGATTGTCTAACTGATCTTTTGGGAAAATGTATTTTATTTAATGGCCATTACAAAATTGTAGTAAGCAGAATTTAAGTTTTCAATATCTAGTCTAAAAGTGACGGTATTTTTATGTTAATCATTTCAGAGAGTTGCCTTTTTTTGATATTTTTTTGGGTGTCCGGAATTTCTGTGTCATCATAGTTGAATTTGTGACCATAGTTATAAATGTGTGTAGTAAGAGCTGTTTTGTTGTTTTTTGCATTTAAATTTGCGTTTTTTTGATCTCGTTGCTGTTCATGTAATCGTGTTTTGAGATATCGGGAGGTTTTTCCTATATATACTTTGTTGCAATCTAAGCAGGGAATCTTGTATATTACGTTTGAGTGATGTTCTTTCGAGCAACGCTGATTTTTTCTTGTTTTAATATATTTGCTAAAGATTCAGATAATCCTTTAATGTATGGTATTTTTAAATAACAAATTTCTTTTGTGGTGACCTTAAACCCACAAAACTGAATAGAAACTAATTCTAAAGGTCACTAAACAATTAAATATTAGAAAACTTAATTTCTATAAGTCTTCATAAAGGATTTGTATTCATGTACAGAGTAGAATGCTTGACTCGCCAGGATACCCCTAACTTTAAGTTTAATTTTTTTTTTATCTAAGTTTGCAATATTTTTAGGTAAAATATTATAAAGTCCAATATCAACTGAGTTTTTTTTAGTAAGTTCGAGTCTAAATCCAGGAGCTCTAATAATTTCTGCTGATTTTGTGCAATAGTTATGATAGGTAGCGTTTGTTTGGTAAAATGTTTAATTTATTTATTGTAACCAACTGGTTTAAAACGTACAAACACGGTAAAGTAAGAACCTTTAAATCCTTAAAAAAGGGCCTACAGTGAGCTCCAAAACCGGCACAGACAATACATCTTATTGCCTTTTTTTTTGTAATCTAAATATTATGGAAGAGTCAGTAGAGTTTCCCCAAAGATGAACACCATAGGAGAGATGGGAGTTAAATAGAGCATAATACACTGTTAAAAGAGTGGGTCTCTCAAGAAAAGTCTTCAGTCTCCTAAGACTAAATATTGCAGAAGCTAATTTTCTAGATATTGATGCTATATGAGGTCTCCATCTTAATCCACCATCTAAAGTTATTCCCAATAACTTAACAGTATTGCTATTTTGTAAATGTTGTTTTGTAGAAAATGTGAGATACTGCGTTTTTTCTATATTTAATTTTAAGTTATTTTGGGTAAACCAAAATTCCGCTTTTTGATTTAGCAGGTTTTTTTTTTATTAAGAAGGCTCACCTCATCTTTACCCCTACATTTTAAAGACGTATCGTCACAATAACACACACAACCAAATGGGTCCATATATTGAAATAAGTCATTTATATAAATGATAAAAAGAAGTGGACCCAATACTGAACCCTGTGGAACTCCATTGTTTATGTCAAGCGTTAAAGATTCTACTCCCTCTACATTGACCTTCTGCCGTCTTCTATTTGCGTAAGACTCAATTAGTTTTAAGCTTTTGTTTTTAACGCCGTATTTAGAAAATTTTTTAAGCAATAAACTGTGAGAAATGCAGCCTTGCTCAGGTCGCATAACGTTATACTAACGCCACCGACAACCATTTCAACCACTCTTAAGACAGCTTGTACGGCTGGTTTGCCCTTAGAAAATCCGAACTGGCCCACATTTAGTTTTTTTTTTCAGTAAAATAGTGTTCCAACTGGTTTTTTAAAATTACCTCAAATACTTTTTCAAATATAGGGACTATGGATATTGGTCGGTAATTTTCTAAAGAATTTTTGTTTCTCTTTTTGAAAAGCGGAACAACTCTACTGATTTTAAAGCATTCGGGGAAGATCCCAGACTCAATACATTTATTAAACAATAGCTTTAGAGGTACTACTAATTGTAACAGCATTTCTTTGACGAGTTTTGCATTAATATCATAAACGTCAAATGAGCTAGTATTTTTTAAATCAAACAAATATGGTCTTTCTCCACTAAATTTTATTTTTCAATATAAAAACCCGACATGTTTTGGCAGTTTAGACTACCATCATCAGGGGCTCTGAAAAAACCCAAAGAAGAAGAAATAGACTTATTGTCTTATGAAAAGTTGTAGCAAAGAATAAAGTTACCTATCCTTTTATTTAAGCGTTTTTTATGTTATTATTATTACCAATATTTTTATACAAAGAATTGATTAATTTTGTTACCAATTTGTTTTTTCTATACCTCTAAGAATTTAACTTAATTTAAAAGGATAAGTTACATTTCATTAATTCTTTTAAAAAAAACATTACCCAAAGAAGAAGAAATAGACTATTGTCTTAGGAGAAGTTGTAGCAAAGAATAAAGTTACTCATCCTTTGATTTAAGTGTTTTTTTTTTCGCTGAAAAATCAAACAGGTCACTTGTTTCAGGAATTTTATTAATGAAATCTTCTTGAAAGTTTTTATTCGTGTCTAAAAACATTACAATTTGTTCTGCGACTGATGCAAAGTATTGGTTAAATTCATCGGCAGAAATCTCACCCAACTCCTCACTATGAGTCAATTTGCCCCGTCCTTCACTCTTCTGTTTGATTCTTTAATGTATCTATTATAGGCTTCCCCCTTGGTAGATTTAATATTGTTTTTGTAATCCTTGTTTAGAGTGGAATAAAGATTATTGTAGTATTCGTCATTTTTTTAATCTCTAAGAATTTTGACAAGCGACAAAATCTGTCGCTGTTTTCTTAAATCATCATTAAACCATCTAACAGGCTGACCTTTGTTAGGTATATTTTTTAACGGAAAATTTATTTGCAATAAGTTTTGACAATTATTCACCAAAAAAGAAGCCATATAATCAATATCTTCAGATTCTAAGAAAAATGACCAGTTTAAAGCTTCAAAAGCACTTTTTAATTTAATTATTCCAAATTTGGTAAACTTTCGGGACTTTTTTACTTTGTTTGCAATTTTTAAGTTTAAATTTAAATAAATTATTTGCCCGTCATGGTCTGATTGACCAGAATAGCACACCGTACTTACGAAGCTATTTTTGTTAATATTAGTAAGAATATTATCTATGCAGGTTTTAGAACCATTCCTCACTCTAGTATATTCAAAAATGGTAGTTTCAATCCCATAACTATTTATAATATTTCTTAATTCTCTTAAGTAGTAATATTCTACAAGAAAATTTATATTAAAATCTCCAAGAATAATAACTTTTTTTAATTTTGGCGAAAGCTCATACAGTAATTGATCAAATAAGTCTAAAAAAGTTTTTTTGCACCCGTATTTGCTGGAACGATATAAAGAAATAATTAAAATATTCTTAGAAATTAGTTCTATTGCACAAAACTCAGCATGTAATTCTTGGCAGTATCCTTCTACGTTTCCTTCTTTATACGGTAGATTAAGGCTTACAAATATACATACTCCTCTATCAAAATTATTTCTGCAGAAGGAGCTAGCTAACTTAAAATTATTTATATTTATACAATTTAAAATATTTTTTTTTACACCAGTGCTCACTGATACATAAAACATCTAGATTTTTCTCATTCACGTACAATGAAAGTCCGTCTTAGGTGAAAAACTTATTTATTTTTACACCTAAGCGCCAAATAGACGGTTGCAGAAAGTTCTCTTTATTACTCTCAAAAACACCTACTTTAAACGAAGAATACTCTTCTGGATACCTTGAAGGTAAAACACTAAATGAGACTTCAGGAAAAGTATCCTTTAAGTAGTTTTTAAGGAGCGGATGATTCTGTCACATTTTATCTATAATTATTCAGATAAACGGTTTTAAATAGTTGGTAGCAATGAAAATTGGTTGGTATTAATGATTTTTTGGTCTTTTGAAACACTTCAAGTAAGCTGTAGGTAATAAACTGATTATGTATGTCATGCAAACAGCAATGAATATTAATTGGTCCATGTAATAATGTAACAAACCCCCACAACATGTAATATACTTACAAAAACTGATTGTTAAGTTGGTAGCAATGTAATTTAGTTGGTAACATGACTGTTCAGTTTTTCAGTGAATATAAAACCTTGAGACTTTTAGTTTGAATCATTTTGTTCTAGATCGTTAAACAGAACAGATTAAGTTTGAACCACGTAGTACAGAAACTTTCTCTATAACATAATAAAGACTTATTTCACTGTTCTTCTTACAGAAGATGTCTCTCTTTGCTGATGTGGTAAAACATATCGCTGCCATATTAAAGTTTCTAACACCTCAATATGATGAACAAGAAGCTAGGGAGGGCCTACGAGAATGTGCTCTTGGAATAAAGAGAATAGATAAAAAATTAAAAAAAGTCAAAAGTATGGGTAAAAAAACAGCATATTGAGGCCTTTCTACGAAATATAAGAAGTCTAAGAAACCAAATTAAAGAGCTGTGAAGCAGGGGGCCGGAGTATTTTCTTCTAGGATTCGCACAGCAGTTCTCACAAATATGAGACATAAAGATCCTAAAGCTTTCCTCATTGACTGTAAAACAATTTTTAAGATACGTATCCAGAATGCTCTTAAGAAAGATACAGCGGTAAAGGTCAATGTAGTTTTCTGTGGGGAATTTGAAGTTGAAGGTGACGCTCTCTCTGAGCATAAGTACTTGACCACGTCAAACTCGGCCATTTTTAGAGATACCAACTTAAATGCCTGGTTTGACTCTAAAGTTGTGACTCCTATAATGAAAAAATTGGAAGAATTCCAAGAACGAGATAGTGGGTGGGCATTAAAGATGGTAATTAACTTGGGAGTAAACATAAATAAATATACACCACAGTTAGTGTCTTCATACGTCGATTTACCTGCTGAGATTAGGAAAAAGAAAGCATGCATTAACGTCAAGAATAATGACGATGCCTGTTTTGCTTGGGCTGTTACATCCGCTTTATATCCTGTAGAAAAAAATTTAACTACATCATACCCCCACTACTCATCCGTTCTAAAATTAAAAGGAATACAGTTCCCGATGACTTTTAAGCAGGTAGCAAACTTTGAGCACCAGAATAATGTGTCAGTTAACATTTATGTTCTTCGAAAAAACAAAAAGTCATTTAAAACACTTCCCACGTATCTTACATCGTACAAAACCCCTAATAATAATGTTGAGACTTCCGTGCGGTCTACTGCAGGTCAGAAGAGAAACTTTCCGAACATATCGAGGACTGTTTAAAGATAATGATAATAAATGACACTGCAATTAGCATGCCTGAGCCAGGAAAAAATATTTTGAAATTTATAAAGTCTAAAAATAAGGAGAAAACTCCATTCATAGTCTACGCCGATCTAGAGAGCGTGCTTAAGCCAACAAATGATTCTAAAAAGCCACAAAGAAAGCAGGAACACATTCCTGCGGTTGCTACATCTGTGAACAGCCTTTTGCTCCTGACGATAAAAAATTAAGAAAACATAACGGCTCACGAATCTTGCAACATTAATTATAAACTACTACTAACGAGGATAAAGAGTTCCATTGATTTGCTTGCGATTACAAAAGAGAAATATAATTCAATTCAATTTCGTTTTATAGATAATTTTCGTTTTATGGCTTCATCATTAGATAAGCTAGCATCCTACTTGGAAGAATATCCAAATTTGAAATCGCAGTTTCCGAATCTAACAAAAAAGGCTGTCATGCCCTACGATTACGTCGACTCCTTCGACAAATTTGATGAAACATATTTACTAGCTCAAAGTGCCTTCTATAATAAGTTAGAAAACAAGCCCTGTCACCGCCGACTCTACCTTCAAGCCGAGCGCGTTTGGGAAGAATTTGGTTGTACAAGGTTGGGTGAATATATTGAGCTATACATGATAAAAAGAATATGAAGACGAATGTAAGGCTTTTAGTCGATGTCTACGAACAATTTCGTCAGAGCTGCCTTAAAACTTATAAACTCGATCCTGCGTACTATTTCACTTTACCAGGATATACTTGGGATGCGATGTTAAAGCATACTGGTGTAGAGTTACAGATTCTCACCGATGCCGATATGTTTCTCTTTGTGGGGTTAGGTATTAGAGGCGGCCTTAGTCAAGTCTGCAGTAAAAGAAAAGCCAAAGCTAACAACAAATATCTACCAAGCTATGATCCTTCCAAGCCGAAGTCTTTCCTGATCTACTTCGATGTAAATAATCAGTTTAGTCTCTTTTAACTTTTTATTTCTTTAAAAAATAATAAATTTTCATGATTTATTTAAAAAGTATTAAATTTTCATGATTTATAATAATTATATATTTTTTTCAGTATGTGATGTAGTAGTAGTAGGACTCTAAGCTCCTTGGCTAAAGCCCTACATTGACTTAAATACGGAGCTTCGTAAGAAGGCAAACTGATAAATAATGCTGTCTTTGGTGAATTACATATTTTTTTATATTATGATGAATACGTAGTATTGAATTGGAATGAATGGATAAATACGTAATATGGAGGCTCGCAAAAGTTTTTTTTTATTTTCACTAAAAATAAGTTATTTGGGCGAAAAAAAGACCTTAATACAAAATTTCTGGATGGTGTCTCTCTGTCTGCTACACGATTACGCAAAAACCGCTTAACCGATTCTTATCAAATTTGGCACAAAAATTCGTGGTCACCGGATACAAAGCTGATTAGTTTTTGATAGGGGTGGGAGGTTTGCAAGAGGGTAAGAGCGGAGATTAAACTTTTAAAAAATTGTAACTTACAAACTCTAGCAGCTCAGCAGCGACACGCGGTTTTCACATTAAGATAGAAAATTTTGAAATTTTTTTTTTTAAGATTTTATAGATGGCTATACGTGCCTGCTGGCGTTATTTTTGATTTCCATAATCTCAGATATCCATAACCATTAGATGAAAAATACTGTAAATAACCTTCTGTAATCCTATTTTGTTTTGGTTGCAGGTAAAACATTGGAGAACATTCGCAAGCGGTTCAATGTTCGTTTGCTAACTAAATGAAGTGGACGCTATGGAGCTGAGTCATATATAGCGAAGACTGAATTTAAAAATAGTGCTATATTTTGAAAAAATTTTTTTTAAAGATTTTATAGATGGCTATACGTGCCTGCTGGCGTTATTTTTGATTTCCATAATCTCAGATATCCATAACCATTAGATGAAAAATACTGTAAATAACCTTCTGTAATCCTATTTTGTTTTGGTTGCAGGTAAAACATTGGAGAACATTCGCAAGCGGTTCAATGTTCGTTTGCTAACTAAATGAAGTGGACGTTATGGAGCTGAGTCATATATAGCGAAGACTGAATTTAAAAATAGTGCTATATTCAGCGAAAAACCCGATTTGGTTGCAGTTGAGCTAAGCAAACTACAAGTCTTGTTAAATAAGCCGATCTTTGTTGGACAAGAAATTTTAGATTTGTCAAAGACAACCATATATGATTTTCACTACGGGTATATGAAGCCTACTTTGCCACGTCTGATTATCCTTGTGATAATACCTTTGGAATTCCACAAGTTAATAAAAAAAAGTGTTAGGAACGATGCCTGATGAAAATAATGTGTTCTTATGACTGATTATGTAGGTCTCAGATCAAAATTATATGCAACGAAAGTTTTAATCACTGAGAGCGATATTTTAAGAAAAAGGAAAAGGATCATAACAAATTTGCATGTTGCAAAGAAGGCCAAAGGGATCAAATCTTCTGTTGTTAATACAGTCATTACCTTTTAAGATTATGTAGAATGTCTTGATCGTTTTAAGCAGAAGACTGTTTCCCAAAATTTTATATTATATTGCTTACAAAATATCTTTTATTTGTAAAAACAATTAATTTAAGAAACAAAAATGACAATTTACTTAGTTCTAATATATTATTTCACCTTTTTACCAATTAATAATTTTTTTTATGAGTGATTTTTATCTTACCTAGTTATTATTTGTAATAAACTGTAGTATATTTAGTTGGTTAAAGATAAATTGTAACAAATAAAAAAAAATATTGAGTTACACTTTAGTATAATTTTAACCATTTTTATGATACTGCTTCTTTTGATTAATTATTTTTCTGTTTTATTAACGATAATACGCTATTTTTACATCGCAGTAAACGCTTATAGGAATACTCTAGTTCACAAAATGTGTTCTTGCAATACAAGCGGAAACAATAACCGTACCTACATGCGACTTTGCGTTTATTAAAAATTGACTTTCATCAATTTTCTGTTTCTTTTCTTTTTTTTACTTCATCAAGGCAATTTTCATTTTCGAAAATTGTCTTGGCCTTAACATACCAAAACTGTGTAGTATGTTTAACATCGCATGTGTGAACTAGCCTTAAGATTGTGCATTTGAACTACCAATATTTGTAATTTTATATATACGTAAAACGTCGAATAAAAAATACATTTTCCATCCAACCTGCGTTGTAGTAACATCATTCATAACCTCCTCCTATCAAGTGCGCTAAACATGGCGCTGCGACGAAAAATCGAATTATATTTTAGCCATCGCCCGATGGAATCAACAAAAACAAGAAGAAATGGACAGCAAAAACCATAAGCTATGAATTTGAATTAATATTTTTGACCCCGACGAGCATGTGCAATATATTTTGGATTGAATGATTGAGCATGGATTACAGAGGTAATCCCCGGATGAATTTTGATGGAAATTTAAGCGAAACATGGACATTCCGGAAGCAGATTTTTACGAAATATTTAAAGGCTACGGAGATCAATGAAAAGGATGATGGAACCAAGGTGGCCCAGCTGCTGACATTGAGGAGGAAAAGGTATTAGAATATATAATACTTTCACATTTACTGAGGAAACTGATAAGGAAAAATTAGAGCCAGTCTTGTCCAAATTTGATAGTCATTTTCGTCCTACGAAAAATGTGGCATTTGAAAGATTTAAATTTCTAAAAAACATTGGATCAGTTTATTACCGAGGTTCAATCCTTGAGTATGTCAAGTGAATTGGAGCAATTGCGGGACTCACTAGTACAGGACAGCCATCAGCCAAGCCATCACGTTGATGCTATGGGTGCGAGACGACCAAATACATACCACCAACAACGTAACCCTCACCGACAACAAGGTGCTAGGATGCAGTCAAGAAGCCAAACACCAAGTCAAGCTTGCGGCAGATGTGGTCGTACTCACGAAGAAGGAAGTTGCCCGGCATTTGGAAAGCAATGTGGAAAATGTAGTTTGATCGGATATTTTTATTATTTTTGTAAAACCAATAACGTAAATTCAAATAATTCTAACTTTCAGTCAAATCGACAATCTTCTAATAACGTAAATTCAAATAATTCTAACTTTCAGTCAAATCGATAATCTTCTAATAACGTAAATTCGAATAATTCTAACTTTCAATTAAATAGACAGTCTTCAAATAGAAATTTTCAAAATTTTAATCGTAATAATCAGAAAAAAAAATGTTCATTTTGTAAATTCAGATCAAAAGACTTTAAATAATTTTGACGTTAACTCTCCAAATGGAGTTCAAGATGACTCATCTTTTATTTTTTTAGATGGCATCGAATCCAAGCAAGAATCTGCACTCGCCTGCGCCTGTGGTGATCCACGACGACCCATGGGAGGCACCTGGAGGGCAACGCTTAATCTGGTTGGCGACAATGGTGATCGGCATCCAGTAGACTTCAAAGTAGATACTGGAGTAGCGGCAAACATAGTCCCGGTAAGGGTTTTAAAACAATTAGGGTTTAATTTATTTAATATTAGAACGAGTAACGTAAAATTAACTTCTTATACGAATCATACCTTGCCGATGGTGGGACAATGTGTTCTGTCGTGTAAAAATTCATATAGTCTTCAGTTTTTTGTCGTTAATATGGAGAGCCTGCCAATTTTGGGCCTTGAATCTTGTATTAAGTTAAATCTAGTGCAAAAGATAGAGGTGTTGAAGATATTGTAAACAAAAATAAAGATCTTTTTAATGGTATTGGAGTTATGAAAAAAAAATATCACATTGAATTAAAAGATGGGGCTATCTCTGTGTTTTGTCCACCCAGGAAAATCACTTTTGCCTTAAAAGATAAATTAAAAAATTGTTTAGACAAACTTGAGAAACAAAAAATAATTAAAAAAGTAAAGGAAAGTCCGGAGTGGGTCCACCCATTGATAATTGTTGCAAAACCTAACGGTTCTCTTAGAGTATGCCTTGACCCGAGCTCCCTTAATGTCAATATAAAACGCCCTTTTTTGGCACACTCAAAATATTTTAGAACGTTGGATATGACTCAGGGGTTTTTACAAATACAGTTGGATGATGACAGTTCAAAACTATGCACTTTTAACTCGCCTTTTGGTCCATATTCCTTTTTAAGATGCCGTATGGGTTATCTTGCTCGCCTGAAATCTTTCAGCAAAGAATGTATGAGATTTTCTCCGACATGGAGGGTTGTGAAGTATATCTAGATGACATCATTTTTCACTCAAAAACTGTCTCAGAGCATAGGGAAATTTTAAGTAAAATAATGGGTAGAGCAAGAGAACATAACCTTAGATTTAACAAAAGTAAATGTAATTTTTTTAAAACTGAAATAAAATATATGGGGCACTATTTTTGTCGAGAGGGAATTAGACCAGACGAAAGAAAAATTAAAGCAATTAAAGAAATCTCCTAAACACAAAAAAGACTTGCAAAGAATTTTGGGAACGATAACTTATCTGGGTAAATTTTTAGAAAATCTGTCAGATTTGACAGCTCCTCTTCGTTCTCTTCTTAAAAAAGATGTTATGCTCTATTGGGATCAAAATTTAGAAATATCTTTTAACAAAATCAAAGACGCTATGACAAAACAACCCATTCTTAAATATTTTGATATCAAAGAGAATTCTGTGATCTCGGTAGATGAATCTCAAGGGGGTTTAAGGGCTTGTTTAATTCAAAATGGAAGGCCTTGTGTCTATGGTTCTCGTTCATTAACAGAAACTCAACAAAGATACTCTCAGTTAGAAAAAGAACTACTTGGTTGTTGGTTTGGAATCACTCATTTTTCACAAGATGTTTATGGTAAAAAGTTCACTGTGGAAACAGATCACAAACCTCTCATTACTATTATCAAAAAACCTTTGTACTCATGTCCATCAAGACTTGAAAGGATGCTCTTACAACTTAAAAAATATTACTTTGATTTAGTATATAAACCTGGTAAAAAATTAATAGTTGCAGATGGCTTAAGCAGAGCATATTTACATAAATATTTTGACGAAAGCATTGATCTAGAAATTGAAGCACAAATTTGTTTAATCTCTTTAAATCTTAATATTAGTGATCAGAAAAAACAGGAAATTAAAAATCTTCCGAATTCGGATCCACAGTTGAAAATAATAAAAAAATATGTCACACAAGGCTGTTGGCCTAAAAAAATGAGTGATTGTCTAACAACGTAAAATTTTATTTTAAGATTAGATCAGAAATAGCAGTCATGGATGACATGCTTGTTAAAGGAAATAAATTAATAATACCAATTGCTTTACGTCAAGAAATTTTGAAAGAATTACATTACGCTCATCTTGGTATAAGAAAATGCATTGTTAGGGCTAATTTGTTTTATTATTGGCCAGGTATGAGGAAAGAAATCACAGACATGGTGTTAGCCTGCTATGTTTGCCAAAAACACCAAAAGTCCCAGCCTGCCAAGCCTCTGATGCCTCACATGGTTCGCAGGAGACCCTGGTATAAGATGGATGTAGATGTGTACCATTTTCAAAATCAATCTTTTCTTATTGTCATTTATTATTATTCGAGGTTTGTCGAAATTTCCAATTTAAACAAAAACTTAACTAGCAAAAATGTAATCTAAAAACTTCAAAACGTTTTCTCGGTTTGGGATACCAAATATTGTAGTGTCAGATAATATAGGAGAATTTTCCAGCATGAAGTTTGCTAATTTTTCAAAAAAGTATGATTTTAAACATATCACCAGTAGTCCATTATTTCCACAATCAAATGGAAAAGTAGAAAACGCTGTTCAAGATGTAAAAAATATTTTTAAAAAGTCATTGTTAAGTTAAGTTCACCTGCAAATGTTTCCTTTAACAGAGATCTTCGTGAAATATTACCAGTCACCGAACAAAGATTTGAAAAAACAACTTTCAATAAATCAAAATTTAATAATTTTATTAACAACAGTCAAGTTCAGCAAAAAAGATATTTTGATACAAGAGCAGTTCAAAATTTTAGAAAAAATGACTTAATGTGGGTTCAAAAATCACCAAAAAGTGAGTGGGAATCTGGCTTAATTTTCTAAAAAGTTGCTATTCGCTCATTTTTAGTAAAACTAGACAATGGTAGTATTTTACGAAGAAACAGCATATTTTTAAAATTTCGTACACCAAATAACTCGCAGGAAATTCAAACTTTTACTTCTTTTTCCAAATTCAATCCATCAACTTTTTATTCATATCAAAAATTTAAATATCAAAATAATCGTCAACATTTAAAAGTTTGTGACGATAGCGAAGGGGGTTCAACTAATGGGGAATTAGTTTTCAATAACGCAGGTCCTAGTAAAGACTGCAAAATTATAGATAGGGACACTTCTACCTCGGTAGAAGAGAATATTATAAATAGTTTTAAAGATTTAGAAAATGTAGATATAATTGTAAATAGTAGTGGTAGTAGTAGTAGTACTGACGATAAATTTGAAAATTGTGATAACTCTTTTCTATCTGACAACTCACAAGGCTCTGTTAAAAACACAAAAACTCAGGACTTTCAGCCAAGTGAATACATTAATAGTAAGAATACTTTCTCAGAAACGTCATATCGTGTTACGAGAAGAGGTAGTAAATCCACCATTACTGTATGCTGATTGTAATTTTGATTCAGATCATTCTTCAAATACATAGCTTATCACAGCAAGCCTACCTACATAGGAAACTCTGAAATTTTCTTAATTTTACATTAAAATTCTAAGCATAAAATCTAATTGGGAAAGTTATAATTGATTTCAGCAGTTTACTTACTGCATACTTAACTACATAATTAATAATTCTTTAACTTTTGAAATTACTACATTTTAGTACCTACTACTACTAACTTATTTTTTAAAACAATTTTTGTGTATCGTAAGTAACAAATATTTACACTTAAATTTTGCTAATTGATCAAATGTATAATTTTAAATTTTTTAACAGTATTTTACAGAAAGACTGATAGTTTTAAATAATTGCCTTTGACTAACATTATTTGTAACAGTATATTTACAATTCTTTTATTATGTAATTGATATTTAATTGTATAAATTTGAACTCTATACATTTTACAAAAAATACTTAGGTAAAACTTTAATAATGACATTAACTAACATTAGTTATTTTGTAAAGTTTGTGGTGGTACGGTTTCTCAGGGGTTTCGGGGGTAGGCTGAGTCGATGGAAAAACAGGTTTAGTAGTTTGACGAGTAGTTTATTCCAAATAAAAAACCTAATCGAAGAAACGCAAATTAGCCGTTGATCTAAACGCTGGCCAAAAATGACAAAAAATAGATGAATAAAATTTAAAATGCAATCTAAACCAAAACTAATCGTAAGCCAAAATGGCGACCTTAAAAAAAAGACAAAAAAAGTAAAATGTACCGACACCTTACAAATTTAACTTAATCAAAATATAGTAACATATTAAAAACCTACCTAATCGACCAGGCACAAAAGTTCGTTAAAATAATAATTCTAACTTTTTTTTATAACCAAGAGGTTCGATACTCGATTTTTATAAGGAACGCTGGACGCAGCAAACAAACGAGGAGGACAGCGCGGGTTTCTCGCGGTACCCGAGATTCGCCCGAGTCGATCGGTTGATTTCGGTACGATGCGGTTCTAGGAGGGAGGACGGTACGCCAATAAGAATAAATGATATCTCCCCGACAGAAAAACGCTATTAAATTTAAATATTTAAAACATTCAAAATAAATGAAAATTAAAAAAAAAAACTGGCGGGTAGTTATAGTTGGTTCTGCTACAACTTGGCCCTCTTAATCTGAGACACATAACGGCTAAAATGGCTAGGTACCTTTTAAAGTGAAGTAGAGAAATTTTAAACACAAAATTTCTTGAGGTGGGTTGCATGAAACATACCTCTTTCGGAATGATCTTTAACAATTTGGAGCACATAAGTAGCATTGCTATTTTTTTTTATTTTATATGGTCCTTCGAACAGCAACAGCATCTTTTTTGTTTCGGAGCGGATTGCTGAAGACATAGTATTTGCGCGAAGCAGAACAAGTTCACCAATTTCGAAGTCGGGGAACGGACGACCGGTATAGTGGGAGGCTCTACGCGCGGCTTTCCCGCGCAGCGTTTCGTCTGCTAAAAAATTTTTTACTTCTTGACTAGGCTGTACCAATGCCATATTCCCGGAATATTCTTTGGGAAGAAGCGCGGGCAGCGAAGTTCCAAATTGTAATTCATTAGCGGTGAAGCCGGTTGACTCGAAAACGTTCTATTTCCCATGCCCAACGCGAATGTTGGTCAGAACAGTACGTTCTAAGGAGACGACCGAACTCCCTTATTACGCGTTCTGCGGGGTTGCTGCAAGGGTGGCTGACCGACAAAAAAATTTGTTTAATATTTTTTTGTTTTAAAAAGTCACCCCAAAGGCGGCTGATGTACTGCGTGCCATGATCATTGAGCATGCGCAACGACGTACCGGTGGAAGGAAAGTAATCTTTTTCAAGGCGGTTCACCATAGGCCGAGCGGTCGCTTTTTTTAACGGGTACAATCGGACATGTTTGGTAAAAAGGTTGATAAGAACAAAAAGATACATCGTACCGCCTCTACTGCGTATTAAAGGCCCGAAAATATCCGAAGCCACAATATCCTCTTTGTTGCGTGGAATAATTTTGTGGGGGATTTGGCATAGCATTATTTTTGCCTTTTGACATGCCTTTTGACATATTTCACACATCTTTATTCGTTTTTTTATATCCCTATTCATATTACTCCACCAAAGTTCGTTTTTTAAAAGAACCCAGGTTTTATACACGCCAAAATGTCTGAAAGTAACATGGTATGCGTCGATAAAGAGCTCCGTAAGTTCTCGGGGAATGCATAATAAATTTTGCCCCTCCATATTACCGATCTTGTATAAGATCCCATTACTGACAAGAAATTTGGAGTGCAATGATTCATCGTTATCGAGCGAGTTTTTGATGGCTGTAAGCTTTACATCTTTCTCTTGATATTTAGTTATATTTTTTAAAGAAAAAGAAAGAAAGTCATAATCTGGAAGCATTTATTTTCGGGGGTCGGAAAACGCACGCCAGAGTAGCTGCTTAACGCGCCCGCCTGGATGTTGGTTTTTCCGAGAATATGTTTAGCCTCAAATTCGTATTCCTGTAAGATTAGCGCCCAACGCGAAATTCTTTCTGATAAAAGACGACATCGGCTGAGGTACGTAATCGCTTTGTTATCCATGTATAAATAAAATTTTCTGCCTAGTAAATAAATACGCCACTTAGACAAAACAAAAAGGACCGCAAGTATTTCCTTTAGGTAGGTAGGCGACCGTACGACGCTGGCCGTCGATAACTTGCGAGAGCGTTCCTGCGACCGCGTACTCCGATGCATCGACATACACGTCAAAGGATTCTGTTAATACAGGGTGATACAATAACGTTTCTTCTTTCAACAGGTTTTTAAGTTTTTCAAATGCGGTTTCGTGAGTGTCATTCCATTGCCAAGTATTTTTCTTTCTAAGTAGGGAAGTAAGTGGGATCGATAACTTTGCCATTTCGGACGAAAATACCCGGTCAAATTGGAGGAGTCCCAAAAAAGCTTGTCACTGTTTTACATTATTCGGTCTTTTATAATCACGTAAAGCCTGGATGCGTTCAGGGTCCGGTTTAATTCCGGTACCGTTTATAATAAAGCCCACCTAGCGCAGTTCTTTTTTAAAGAAGGAACATTTTTCCAATTTTATGGTCAACCCGGCGGTTTTTAACCGATTAAAAACTAGGCCCAAATGCTCTAGGTGGCTCTCATACGAATCTGAAAAAACCAAGAGGTCATCTAAATAATAAAGCAAAAAGTCTTGAAATGGTGGACCAAAAATTGTATCGATTGCACGGGTAAATGCGCTAACCGCTGTTTTAATTCCAAATAGCAAGACGCAAAAACGATAGGTTTGAGTACCGACCATAAAGCCTGTATATTGCCTACTCTGTTTGCTTAAAGGGATCTGCCAGTAACCATGCGTTAGAACCCATGTTTTATACACGCCAAAATGTCCGAAAGTAACATGCTATGCGTCGATAAAGAGCTCCGTAAGTTCTCGGGGAATGCATAATAAATTTTGCCTCTCCATATTACCGATCTTGTATAAGATCCCATTACGGACAAGAAATTTGGAGTGCAATGATTCATCGTTATCGAGCGAGTTTTTGATGGCTGTGAGTTTTATATCTTTCTCTTGATATTTAGTTATATTTTTTAAAGAAAAAGAAAGAAAGTCATAATCTGGAAGCATTTATTTTCGGGGGTAGGAAAACGCGCGCCAGAGTAGCGGCTTAATGCGTCCGCCTGGATGTTGGTTTTGCCGAGAATATGTTTAGCCTCAAATTCGTATTCCTGTAAGATTAGCGCCCAACGCGAAATTCTTTCTGATAAAAGACGACATCGGCTGAGGTACGTAATCGCTTTGTTATCCGTGTATAAATAAAATTTTCTGCCTAGTAAATAAATACGCCACTTAGACAAAACAAAAAGGACAGCAAGTATTTCCTTTTCCGTTGCAAAATACCTTCTCTCGCGATCTAGTAGGCTCCGCGACGCAAAGGTGACCGTACGACGCTGGTCGTCGATAACTTGCGAGAGCGTTCCTGCGACCGCGTACTCCGATGCATCGACATACACGTCAAAGGATTCTGTTAATACAGGGTGATACAGTTTCTTCTTTCAACAGGTTTTTAAGTTTTTCAAATGCGGTTTCGTTAGTGTCATTCCATTGCCACGTATTTTTCGTTCTAAGTAGGGAAGTAAGTGGGATCGATAACTTTGCCATTTCGGACGAAAATACGCGGTCAAATTGGAGTAGTCCCAAAAAAGCTTGTAACTGTTTTACATTATTCGGTCTTTTATAATCACGTAGAGCCTGGATGCGTTCAGGGTCCGGTTTAATTCCGGTACCGTTTATAATAAAGCCCACGTAGCGCAGTTCTTTTTTAAAGAAGGAACATTTTGACAATTTTATGATCAGCCCGGCGGTTTCTAACCGATTAAAAACTTGACAAATATTTTTTCCCGGACATCATTCTCACAATTTGGTCGACCGGTTTTGCCATTTCAAAGTCTGGAACCATAATCGAGTTGACTCGCCTAGCGTCGAGGCATATTCTCACGCTTAAATCCTTTTTATAAATAAATATATTGTGAGGATGCCCGCTCGATGACCCCCCATTCTAACATTTGGGTTAACGTTTTTTGTACCGCTTCTCGGTGGGCCACTGGCATTGGGTACGGCTTCACGAAAAAAGGACTGTTATCTAGTAATTTAATGTCATGTTCATAAAGGTTTGTGCGACCCGGTATATGTGAGAACACGTCTTTGAATTTATTTAATAAAAAACTAAACTGTTGCTGCTGCTCACAAGAGAGACCTTCGATTTTATCAAAATTAATTTTGTCCGTTTGGAGCGAGTTTATTTCAAGATAAGGATTAAAATTCAAAACCGAATTATTAACATTATTTTTCAAGTGAAAAGTATAATTTTTATTTTTTAACGTGATATTTTTATTTGAATTTAAAAGGTATAAACAGTTTAAAAATCGGTCGCTTTTATTAACAATGCTATTTATTTTAGGAGGCAAAAGATCTTCACAATTTTGTTGTTTTTTTTTTCGGGGGCAACGACGTAAAAAATCGCTTCCAAAAATTACAGAATAAGACAAACTAGAAATAACTAGACACTCACATAAAAAACACGTATCGTTAATTAAAAATGGAATTTCGGCTTGCAGTGACTTTTTTATATTTGCCTTTGAAAGCCCCAATTACCCTAATGCATGTGCATTTTATGTGGGGAATTTCGCTATGCAAGCTATTTAATTGCAACCAGGCCTCCTCAGACAGTGCGGTTACCGAACTACCCGTGTCAATTAGGGCGGTGAACCTAAAATGAAAAATTTGGACTGCTATTTTTGGAGTGGAGCAGTCTAAAAACTCGTCTTTAAAGTCGCACTCCTGTAAGAGCTCTTGACACGGGTTGTTTTGTGGTAACGGGAGGTTGCTTCCCCTTGACATACTGTCCTTCAAAACAGGGGTTAATTCCGAAGGGGCTCTTCGTTTTCCGAATTTTCGACTTCAATAGCCGCGATTAGATTTTTGACATATGTTTTCGGTGCGTTCTGCCTATTCGGCTGGCCGAAAAATTTACAAAAATGCCCGTTTCTGTTTTGTATAGAAGGAGGAGGATTGTTACTGTAACCGTTTCTATTTTGTATAGAAGGGTTGCTCACAAAAGTATTTTTATTTTGTCTAGCCGAAAAATCATCCAATTGTCTCAGTCTATCGAGGGCCATGGTTATAGATGTCACCCCCACCAAATTAGACGAAACATATGGTAAAAAATGCCTAGCCAGAGTGCAAATTAAATCCTGATTAAAATACGGTGGATCTAGGTATTTTGCAAGAGCAATATATTTCATGAAATGGTTAGCTAAAGAGCCCTCTCTATAACTTTCATTGTCTAAGTGCCATTTTACCTCTCTTTGTCTTTGTGCCCCCAATAATGCTCTAAAAAGGCGCGTTTAAATTGTATATAATTGAGAAATTGGTCGAAGAGGGCATCCCACCACTCTTTCGCGCTATCTTTTAGTAACATACTTAAAACAAAAGAGATTTTATCAAATGGAAGCGTGTTAATGTCTACCATATTTTCAAGTGCACGTAGAAATTCGACAGGGTGTACCGAGTTATTATCCCTAAATGAAGGTAAAATTTTTACTATTTCCAAAAGGATGGTGTGACTTACTATTGTGCCTGGGGGTACATTGTTTCGCGAGCTACCACTATTGTTATTTTGGTTATTTAATAAATTAAGCTGCTGGCTTAAAGAAGATGTTAGTAAATTAACTAATCTAGTTAGGTCATCTCGAGGTAATTCTGGTGGTGCAAAATGCAGATTTTGGCTGGAAAATGGCGGCATCTGCCTCTGGACACCCCTGTTATGTGCCTGAACAGGTGGTGGTTGAAAGTATACAGGAGGTGGTTGGTGGTACACCGACGGTTGTTGGTCAAAACGCGGTTGTAACACGTTTTCCGAAGAAGAAAAGTCCCTTTGCAAATCTAGCTCCGGATTCTGCTGGCGAAGTCTTGAAAATTCTGCATGCCAATGGTAGAACTGCTCTGGGCATGGGTGTTAGTAAAAGTTGGAAAAGTACTACCTTGTGTTGTTCTTTGAGTTTGCTCACTGGGTGAGAAACCAAAAAATGGCGACGACCCATCCCCATTTTCATTCATGCTTCGCCGACCTCGTCCTTGCGCTTGGGGTGTATGCAAGATACCCTGTGGTGTATGTTCTAAGTCCATTTTTCACTCTGCTCCACGTGGACGACAAGTTGTGGTGGTACGATTTCTCAGGAGTTTCGGGTGTAGGCTGAGTCGATGGAAAAACAGGTTTAGTAGTTTCACGAGTCGTTTATTCCAAATAAAAAACCTAATTGAAGAAACGCAAATTAGCCGTTGATCTAAACGCTGGCAAAAATGACAAAAAATAGATGAATAAAATTTAAAATGCAATCTAAACCAAAACTAATCGTAAGCCAAAATGGCGACCTTAAAACGGTGCGGTTTAAGGAGACAAAAAAAGTAAAATGTACCGACGCCTTATAAATTTAACTTAATCAAAATATAGTAACATATTAAAACCTTACCTAATCGACCAGGCACAAAAGTTCGTTAAAATAATAATTCTAACTTCTTTTTATAACCAAGAGGTTCGATACTCGATTTTTATAAGGAACGCTGGACGCAGAAACCAAACGAGGCAGACAGCTCGGGTTTCTCCCGGTACCCGAGATTCGCCCGAGTCGATCGGTTGATTTCGGTACGATGCGGTTCTAGAAGGGAGGACGGTACGCCAATAACAATAAATGATATCTCACCGACAGAAACACGCTATTAAATTTAAATATTTAAAACATTCAAAATAAATGAAATTTAAAAAAAAATTGGCGGCTAGTTATAGTAGGTTCTGCTACAAGTTGCTCTCATATTGTTCCTATTTTATATAATTTTCTAGTCAGGTCTTTTCTAGGTTTTATTGTTGTTTGTATGATATGTAATTATTGTTTGTCTTTTTACTATTTTAATAAAGAAAGAGAGATAAGGGGTTGTTTATTTTTAGTATGGCTTAAATAAAAAGATTATGCTCTCGTTTCAGACAGGGCTTTTAATAAAAAGTTTTAGAATAGGCATTCAAAATATTGCTTAGGAAAGAGAGATGTGAAGTATGCTTAACATCACATGTGTGAACTAGTCTTAAGATGGTGCATTTGAACTACCGATATTTGTAATTTTATATATACGTAAAACGTCGAATAAAAAATACATTTCCCATCCAACCTACGTTGCAGTAACATCATTCATAACCTCCTCCTATCAAGTACATTAAACAAAAACTGTTTTTAAAATTTTAAATTAAAAAATAACTGTATTCTTCGTGTCATATGGCTGTCGGAGTGATTAAGTGAGTTTTATTTCTCATTTCTTGACATTTTTAAAGTCGATATTATTTCTGTAAAATATATTAAAATAAAATAGGATTTTTTCTGGAAAAAATTAAAATTAAAACGTTAGGTTATCCCAACCCAATAAAATTAACGAAACGGTTGTCGTATGTGACACATGAAGTATGGATTTTATACATAAATAAAAAATATTGTTTGGAAAGTTTTAATTTAGTTAACAGTGTTAATGACGTTAATGATGACCTGCCTGCAGAACTTTTATGGGTAGTATTATACTTTAAAGGAAACAAAATATATTAAACTTAAATTGTAAAGAGAGGTAGTTCATAGTATTAGATCAGATTAGATTTAAGTTGAGGGGAGTACCCACTGGAAAGCAACTTTATTCAAAGGGATTAATTTTTTTTTTAAATTAATTAGTTAGTTAGTTAATTAATTAGTTAGTTAATAAGGTCCTTCTGGTTAATCTACATCTATACTTTAAAACTATTTAGGTTGAATATAAGTTTACAATTTTATTAAAAAAACTATTTTTTGCATCGGTCAACCAGGAGCCAAAATATCCGGCAAAAACTACTAAGGCCTTTCTTTGAGCATTTTAATAAATAGCATTGGAATAGACAAATCCATTAAAAAAGAATTTTTCAAATCGACCACTTAGAACTCGAGATATTCTACTAAGGCCTTTTGGCCCCGATGCGCAGTAAACCAAAATTAGTCTTTTACGGAAATGATAGGAGAAAAACGTGCGCACAAAGCGGAAAAAGTACCTTTGGTACAACGGCTGATAGCAATCTTTCATTCTTAGAAACTTGGGGTTTGTACCCTTCTGGTTGCTGACTAAATGGTGTTTTTTTTTTTAATTTTTCCTTCTAAGCTATAACTGTGAAAAATATTCGCTAAAAAAGTTAAGATGTTGGTCTGTATTCAATATGATATCATAAAGTGCCCATAGGTATGTACATACTTGCCGTGATATTTCCGAAACTAGTAAACCGATTTGAATAAAATTTTCGTAAAAAATGTTAATTGCGGCTAGTTTGTTAACGATTGTAAATAATGGCGTCAAGATATGAATGGTTCCTAATTGATTAAGTTACCACAACCATATGGTATTTTAATGGTATGATATGGAAAACTGTTAGTTTTAAAAAACTTTTACAAATTAGTAAAATTGATTGGCGTTTAAACGCAAACTTTTACACTTAGATATGCATAATTTATTAATAGATAGGTTGGATAGTTGGCATAACTCTTTTGAGTGCAAAGTAGAACAAAACTCGTGTGTCTCATTTTTCTTTACCACAAGCTGAAAGGATTGTTACATAGATTTGAATATTGCAAGAACGCAGCGGAAACACTGTAATTTAATACCATCGTCAAATTAGTCTAGGAAGTAGTTGCTTAACAACTTCTTACCATGTAGAGAAACAGGTTTATTAATTTCTGTTAATTCCACTTTAAAATTGCATTTTTGTCAAATTTTGTCATAAAACAAATTCGGTATATATTTCAAAAAAATAGTTTTAGACTATTATCAGTTGTTTTTCTAAATTTATTGATTATTTAGGCAATTCCTTAATAATTATATTTGTGTTGAAACATTATTAATTTTTACTAAGTAAAGAAAAAAATGTACTTTAGTTCTTAATTTTTGCACCGCTACATGGCACTTTTTT
Source organism: Oxystoma pomonae (assembly GCA_963921995.1). Lineage (NCBI taxonomy): Eukaryota > Metazoa > Arthropoda > Insecta > Coleoptera > Brentidae > Oxystoma > Oxystoma pomonae. Next base: position 52,920,882 of record OY998166.1, on the reverse strand, counting down.
CCACAAAATTAGAAATCATTAATGCTAAGATATAGAACTACGGATCTCATGAAAGGAGGTAAATAGTTATTAAAAATTACAGCATATTTCATTACAAAAATATAAAAATAATTCAAAAATATATTATTATATTTATTTTTGAATAAAAAAAGTATGTTTTTAACCAAACATAACAAAATACCTCCAATCTATAGAAAATTATACCGAAGTTTGCATGTGGTAGATTAATGTAGATTAATTTTCAAAGACATGAGGGACCCATAAGGACATAAATAAACATAATATAAGTTCTAGATTTTATTCTATGTGTAAAAATATTTTGTTTCCGTCAGTTTTGAGTTGCCTGTCATAGATTATATGATTTATGGAACAAAGACCTTCTAGACCGCAACATCAGCCATTTAGACCTGCAGAAAGCTCAACTTTTATGAGACAAATTAATTAGCGGTACTTGCCTTTATTTTAAAGTGTAATTGGCACTTTATACCAAATTTTTTCCCCGGATGGTTCATTATTTAATAAAATTTTAATTTATTTTAGTTTTTTAGAAAAATATACGTTAACTTATTTATAGATCAATCAAATAGGTACAAAAGTGGTGTTCATTACCTTTTGTGTAAATAATTAAATACATTTTCTAAAATTTTAATTTTTGTTCAACTTTCATTTTAAAATGGTTGTACAAAATATTTAATTCTTAGATAAGTTTAGAGACTGTCTTAGTCTACTGCATTGGAATGTTAGGTTAAAAAAAATGAACGATGCAAGTGAGGTACATATTTTTTTTAAGTAGAAGTCAAAATTATTCCATATAAAAAGTTTTCTTAACTTATAAAAAAATATAATTCGATGTAATTGGAGATATCATATTCAATGCAAAGAACCAACTTTACTTTAACGCATCAAGTTAAAATTGGCTGCTCAAAGTTGCTACTATAACAAATATAATGTTATATAGTATTTATAGTATTATAGTATAATGTTAATGAATGGAATATTGGCCCTAGCGGATTAGAAATTAGTTTTTTAGAAAAATACAAAAAAAAAATCGACTAAGATTTTTAGCACTTAAAGTTTTCGGCTATTTTTTTTTGTGAACAGACTCTCAGAAAGGGGTCTATTCACATACAACTTTTTTTTTAAATAAGAAGAAAAACAAATGAGAGGGTCCATTTACAAAAAAAAAATCCGCAAATTTTGATTACGAAAAATCATATTTGACTTATTTTTGGATTTTTCTACAAAACAAATTTCCAACCAGTTAGGTTAATAATTCATTTAAAGCCACCCTGTACATATACACAGGAGTGTGGCAGAAAGGGCCCACATTGAGGCATGTTTGCCGAGCCTTCAGGCCTCCCCAAGGTCACGTTGGCCATGGATAAAAACAAAACACAAGGTCATGCTTGGAATTAGCAAAAGCTTAGCTGTCAAATTTGTTGTTAACATGACGCGTTTAAAATCGTATGAAGATCTTTACTTGTTTTTAAAATCACAAGGAATTAAGTTTACGGATCACAAGGGTTTACTACAAAATGTTTTGAAAATAAAAAAGCTAAACTTCTCGGAAAATGAAATAGAACATCTGCGAGAGTCGCTAAGACTTTTCTGTTTTCATCTTACTAAAAAGTGGACAGCGTCTCAACGAACAGAAGCAAGATTTTTGAAGACAAATTCAGATTGCCTAAAGAAGAACTTTTCGTGGCCGAGTTCTATAATGGATTCAAACCAATCCCGATCTAAATCAAGAAAACCGTTTGAAGATCTTTCTAATAAACAAAAATGAAAAGGAAATACGCAAAGAAGATGTTGCTGTTCTTTCTTTTGCTTTGTCAAAGAAAATGAAAAACTTATAAATCATTTTTGACAGAACTTCTGTTATGATTTGGGTACGAATGTTAGTCGTTGCGTTATCACTGGTAATTAAACAAAAAACCACGCACTGGATACTCCTGTAAAACATATCCCGGTCGATTTCAACTAATTTATATGTTATGTTATAGAACTAGTGCTAATTAAGAAAATGGGAAATTTTCATTTCGTTTCTGTGACTAGTTTTTGAGATATTCACTATCAAAGTGACAAAAATAGCCATACACTGTTATGTTTCAACTAATAAAATACGGGTCTCTCTAAAATAAATTAAAAAAATGTGGCTAAAATTGCTAAACAGAAGATAGGCTGTACGCAAGAGTCTATTTTTATTGTTGGCAGATGCGTAGATTTTATACGGGGGACAGTCAAAAATAAGGCATTTTTGATCATTTCCGAATTTCTGTTTCAAGCTATTTTGACAATCTGAAGGTTTCCTTGAGCCATAACATTATAATTTCAATTATTTGTAGGTAAGGAAAATAGGTTTGGTTTGGGTAACTTAAAGGAGTTCATAAGAAAATATTTTTTAAGATTAGGGTATTCCTCTTGTCTAAAAAATACATTTTAGATTTAAGGAGGAGCTGTGGTTGATAGTCGACATCGTTAAACAGGGATGGGGCACAACCAACGACGGAAATACGGCAAGAAAATTTTTCTGGAATTTCCAAACCTCATCTAGGATCACAGGAATTAATGAGCCATTGCTAGAGAGATTCTACACACTTCTTCAAGTCCAGGCTTCAGGAAAACTTATGATGCTAAGAAGTTCGACAAATATGCGAAAGATACTGCCAAACTATATGTTGACCTCTACGGATGGTACTATATGCCTTCGTCACTTCACAAAATCTTGTTAGATGGAGCAGAAATAATAAAAAACTTTTGGTTTCCTATACGCCACTTATCTGAAGAGGCTGCGGAAGCCAGAAACAAACATTTTCGTAGAGAACAAATGAAGATATTTTACATTATCGTTTGTTATCTTCCGATCCCTATATATCACATATGCGTGGATGTGATAAGATCCATAAGATTTTAACAGAAGAAGCAATGTCTCTGTTGTTGTAGTCTCTTTTTTCTTCGTTCGATTAGTATTGTTTAATAGCGCTTTTCAATAAATATTGGTCCAAAAATTATTCATCAAGTCCCTTTTTTTCATAACAAAAAATCTAGTTTTAATTATTAATGAGGGTTAAGACTTTTGAGACAGCCTGTATATTTCTTGCGATTTAGTCGAAACAAGGACAACGGTAATTAATTTTTTTAGTGTATTTATTTCAAACAGATGTGAAAAGCATAAAAAAATAAGTAAAAATATTGGATTAAGTCTATGTCCCTATTTCCCTATACTTCGATCCATTGTGCGCCGCTGGTAAGATTAATTTGTGACTCGAACATAAAAATTTTTAAAGTTGGATAATACTTAAATTTAAAAAGATCAATCGTGCGGACATCTGTTAAAACTCTGTTAATCAAAAATATTTTTCAATAAAAGCTAGTGAAAAAATAATAAAAAAACATATTTTTAAGTTTGGAGGTCACTGGCTCTAACAAAATTTATTGATTAATCGAATACCATTAATCCTAATTCTCTGTAGTTTGTCTTCTTGTGATTCTCCTACTCCATCGATATGTGTTTAAAGTCAAAAAAGCCAAATCGGCATTAATCTAGCTTACCCAAACCTAAACCGAGGCATTTCATTCTGTTTTATTACAAAATTGCCGAAATTTTAGGGAATATTGGGAGGGATGGGTTGTTATCACGGCGGAAGACAAACTACAGAGAATTAGGATTAATCCTTATACAGGTAAGTATGGTATTCGATTAGTCAATAAATTCTCTTACGTTTGTCTTCCGCCGTGATAAAACATTGTAGTTGTTTAAAAATCAGGCAATTTTAGTACCATTTAATAAAATGTATGTATTTATAATTATGTAGTTTATTTTTTGTAAGTACTTAACTGATACGAAAAATGATTATTCACCAGAGACAAAAATATATCATTAATCGAGAATTTGAAAATAGTTTTTTTTTATATATATAATTTGAATCCAACAATAAATTACAAAACAAAATTATCATTAAAAAAACCTTTAACTGGGCAGCTAATTATTATTATAACCTAATATGGTATTGGCAAATAATTCGTTATTATTCTAAACATAATATAGTATTTGCAAATATTTCATTGGATGAACCAACTGGCCTATTATAAAATTTAAAAAAAAAACACCTCCGAAGAGGGACTCCAGCCAGCTGTATTTTTAATTGTATCTATAGTAAGACCGCACCTTAAAGCGGCTGAAGTAGTGACATGTCGAACACTATGGCTTTTGAACATTAATACCACTATTTTTCAAAACACACTTGATCCATTTGCTAATACTCTAGGAAGAAGCTGGATGAAAAGGTTTCTTATATTTTAAAATAAGCTGTTCAAACTGTCCACGAAGTGAACAAGTTTTTTGGATATAAAGGTCTATTGCTGAAGCTGCACATAAATTAGGTGTATTTTGAAAATATGAAAAAATAATTACCGGTTATAGCTTTCGATGTTTTTATCTTTTCAGAATTTGTTACGCCGATTTTACCGGAAACTTTATTAAGGTTGGTTAATGAAATTTTGCTTAGAGTTAGTACTCTGTGGGCAGTAGCAAAAACCATACGGGCAACCATTTTAAAAGTTATTTCTTCTAAACTACCTAAACTTAATTTATCTAAAGGGTACAATGACGATAAATATTTTAAAACAGGTACTGGGTTCCATGTGTATAAATATCTAGGTTGTGGAGGTTTCATAGGATCCTTTTAGAAATCTCTTGATAATTTTTTCATCGTTTGAAAATTAAATTAAGTGCGGAATGATAAATATTGACAGAGGCATAAGAAAGCCCTTTTTTCAGTTCTCCTATTCAAAAAGTTAAATAATTAGTTAATTTACATGAAATAAAATTTAAATGCCTATCTTTACAGTATGTCCAAAATTTTTTATAGCAAATGGTATTTTAATTTAGTTTGAGAAATTGACGCAATCATTATTTCAAAAATCTGGTGAAATTCTCCTTGATAAAAAAAAACTTGCCGGATAATATCCTTACCACCAGGGAAATCCCTTTGTGTAGGGGATCGCTTTATCTAAAATGAGAAATTAACAATAACGTATGCTTTACAATTTACGATATCCCTCAAAATTGGAAAAAAACCATAATAACCCCCGTTTTTAAATCTGGAGATCCTAAACTCCCAACTAATTATAGACCAATTTCCGTTATAAATAGTTTTGCCAAAATTTTAATATACTATATGAAAATCAGTTTGGATTCAGAAAAAAAACAAAAATACCGAGGGTGCCATCTTTAGCGTAATTAACAAAATAATAAATAATAAACAAAAAAGTTTAGTTGTGTATCTTGATTTGCGTAAAGCATTTGATACGGTGTGCACAAAAAAATATTTAAAAGATTGGAAATGGTGGGAGTTGTAGGAGATCTCTTAAAACCCTTCCAGAATTATTTAACTAACAGAAAACAAATCACAAAAATAAACAACACCTTTAGCGATTACAGCACAGTTGAGTGTGGCATTCTGCAGGGGACAATGCTTGGTCCATCTTACAAATAGATGATAATATATTCTCATACTGCGATGATACCGCAACTCTGTTTACTGGGACTAAGGACTGTCAATCAGTCGCTGCAATGGCATTCCTTATCTTTAAACGAAGACAAAACCTATTTTATGGCTTACTCTGCCACGATTGTTGATCAACCACAGCAAACATCAATAAAAATTCACAAAACACAATGCAATCAACTAAATAACTGTAACTGTAACTCTATAAAAACAATAGAAAAAATAAAATACTTAGGAGTAATGGTTGATCAGCACTTGAAGTGGAGTGGAGACCATAGTAAATTATTGTGTGAACGAATCCGAGATATTTTAAACTATAAATTACTTACAATCGTTTATGATTCATTAGTGGAATCGTTACTTAGATATTACATTGTAGTATGGGGGGGTCTGTATCAAAATTCATTAGAAAATTAATCAGTGTCAAAATACAGTTTTAAACAAACTATTTAAGAAGGACGACTCTGTCTACCGGCGAGTTATACAGCGAACTAAAAATTTTAAATATAAGAAACTTATATGCTCTAAATTCAATAAATTTTCTACCTAAATTAAAAAATCACTGCATTATGTTACAACATAATTATGTAACAAGGGCCATTCAAAATCACAACTTACAAACGCCCAGGCAAGTTCTTAATGTAACATAAAAATTTGTAATTTATTATGCCCCTTTATTTTACAATCAGCTCCCTAATGATATAAAAATGCTCATAAGAAACGGAAAAAGGTGCTCTAAACAGGTAAAAAAGTTCATTCTAAAAAATCCAACAAAATTTTTAAATATTATTAACCACTAAAGTAGAAACTGAAAGACATGATGATAATAATTTAGTTAGCCATTTTACATTATAACTTTTTCATTTTTATTCATTAAGTATATTATAATAAAAAAAATAAAAAATATTGATATATACGCAATATTTTAACTTAAATCCTCTACATTGCTCTCACTCTTCCAGACCAGTTCATTCGCGACCGTGTTGAGAATACCATCTCGTGGGCAAATTTTAAGGGGGGGTTTGCGCACAAGCTTTAGCTTCCTGCTAAAATAGTTTAGGCAAACCCCACCTTCAAAAATGCATAATAATTTATTTTGGTAGATAAAATAATATACTACATTACATTGTATTTTTTTGTTATATTGTTTCTTTGTAGACATACTATTACTTATTTTAAACATATTATGCAGATAACATGTAATTTATTGTAAATTTCGTAATATATTGTATTGTATAATCAACTTATTGTATTTTAGGCAGTATTAACTAAAATTAGTCCCTTACAAAATCGTTCTTTGGACCTTGGTCTAATATCAAACTGCAAATGTAGCATGAATAATTGTAACTACTTCCTTATTTCCTAATAAGACCAAATAAGCGAGCCTTTTTTACTAGCCCAATTTAATGACCCTCGGTCAATTGTACACCTTATTAATTAAATTGCTTATATATAATAGCACAAGTTTAAAAAAAATAAGCTTAATTTTTTTACCCTCGGTCAATTATGGTTGTGCATTTTCCGATTCTATTTCAGTTTAATGACCCTAGGTCAATATACTCATTAATAATTGAAAAGCGCAATGAGATTACACAGCCCTTGCTTTCTAATGTCAATATTGACCCTCGGTCAAAATTAAAAAACTTTCTTCTTCACACACAAGTAACCCTCGGTTACTATATAAAATTTTTTTACAAAAATACTGATCTCTAGTTAATTCAATTGTAATCATAATATTGACCCTTAGTCAAAATTCAAAAGTTTTATCCCTTGGCTATCTTCACACACAATTAACCCTTGGTTACTATATAAATGAACAGAAATACTGATCTCTAGTTAATTCAATTGTAATCTTAATATTGACCCTCGCTCAAAATTCAAAAACTTTAGCCCTTGGCTATCTTCACACACAACTAAACCTCAGTTACTATATAAAGAAAACTAACAGAATTAATGATCTCTAGTTAATTTCATTAAACTCCTATAAAATTTACGTTTTAATAAATAATTTAATTTCAATTCCTATATTAGTACTATTGTAGAATGACACTTTTGATCCTATAAATACCCCACTTTTACGTACCGAATCAATATCAAAATCTAACACGTAGGTAGGCAGACTGTACTTACTTGAAGACAGATCTTGATATTTTTCTTTTATTCTCTCTAACTCTTTTAGTAGTTTTCGTTTCGACGACATCGTAAAATTATATAAACAAACACTCTTATTACACAAGCACTATCGATGGATATGGAAAACAGAATGAAATGCTTCGGTTTAGGTTTGGGTAAGCTAGATTAATACTGATTTGACTTTTTTGACTTTAAAAACATATCGATGGAGTAGGAAAATAGGACTACTACAATGTTTTATCACGGCGGAAAACAAACGTAAAAGAATGAATATTTTTTCACTCCAAAAATATTAGTTTTATTGAAATATGTCCAAACGGCTGTCAGTGAGTAATATTTGAATATATAAGGTAAAATGGATTTATTAATAAAAACTAGTATATTTGTACGCCACTGGTACTAAAAATAACAAGAGATTTGTAATAAAACTTTTAACGAAGTATCTCTGGTCTATCTAGTAAAACTTTAGCAAATCTTGTGTCAGTTGGTCAGTACGGCGAGTAGAAAATAAAATAAATCGATTAATAAATGAAAACAGACAAGATTTTTTGAATCGTAAAATTATATGACGCTATAGGTACTCTTTGCATAATATCTCACAACTCTACCATAGAAATTCTTAAATTTGAAAGTAATGTTAACGCAAAACGTAAATAACGTTGACATATATCAAAGCGATTGTCAGTCAGAAAGTTTTAAAAATACTGTGTCCCAAAATTTTTTAAAAAATATTTCTTGAATTTGTACGCCTCTGGTTTTAACAAAATGAGACGCATTATTTTGAAATTTTGAAAGTTTGGTGTCTCTAGATTATACGAGTGCGGAGTTATTGCCAAAACCCATTTCAACACCATTTTTGTGGTTAAAACGACGGCTATCTTTGATGACGTCCTAGACACCCTTTGCACAAAATGTCGTTAATCCCCATGGAAATTATTAATTGCGGAAGTATTTCCTACAAAAAAAAGTATGCCACAATGCGTCTTAACATACGTGCACACGGGACCCATGGGGGACCAAGGGAGAAACAAAAAAAAATAAACGTCAGACTCGTTGACAGTTGACGTCAATCAATGTGTATAAATTTCGGGTGGGAAATACTGTAAGTAAAGCATGGCTTTTTTGGTTACCGATGCCAAAAAACTTTTTTTTTTATACCTTCATCAAAAACATGATTTTAGTAACTGTCTGCAGATAACTAAATCATGGCTTTTTTGGTTACCGATGCAAAAAAAAACTTTTTTTTGATCACAGATGCAAAAAAAGATTTCTGTCTGTTTTTTGCCCAAAGTTAAAGAGAAATAGCGGAAAATAGTAATATTAAAAAAATATAATTATTCTGGCCTAAGAATTAAGCCATTTACGCCAGTTTTCACCAAGTATTTACAAAAAAATCATTAAAAAATATCGTCAAAATATCAAATAGTCAAAGATTAAAATGTCGCAAAAATGAACGTCAACGAGTATAAAGACACATCGCTATGGAAACGATTGTTATTTCATTTACCAGAAGCCTTGCTTTATAGTGTAAAGATGGTGTGTTGCGAGAAGTTCTCTTCGTTCCAGATTTTTAAAAGTATTTTCCTGTTTTTCTTGGATTTTAGGATAAAGGTATTTAAAAAAATAGTGTTAACAACTCGCGGCTAAACTGCTTTTTTTTACTCGCGTTTTTAAATAACTCGCTGCGCTCGTTATTTATACCGATGCTTGTAAAAAACCACTATTTTAGCCACTAGTTGTTAAAACTACTTTTTTTCATCACAGGTGCAAAAACAGATTTCTGACCATTTTTTACCCAAAATTAAAGAGGCATAGCGGAAAATAGTAATATTGAAAAAATCTAATTATTCTTGTCTAAAAATAAAGCCATTTCCGCCAATTTTCAGTAAGTATTTACGAAAAAATCATTTAAAAACATCGTCAAAATATCAAACTGTCAAAGATTAAAATGTCGCAATAATGAACGTCACCAAGTAAAAAAAACACTTCGCTATGGAAACCATTGTTATTCCATTTACCAGCCGCCTTGATTTATAGTGTCAAGATGGTGTGTTGCGAGAAGTGCTCTTCGTTCGAGATTTTTAAAAGTATTTTCCTGTTTTCCTTGGACTTTTTGATAAAGGTATTAAAAAATAGTGCTAACAACTCGCGGCTAAACTGTCCTTTTTTTACTCGCGTTTATAAATACCTCGCTGCGCTCGTTATTTAAACCAACGCTTGCAAAAAAAAGCAATATTTTAGCCACTAGTTGTGAAAACTATTTTAATTTAATTTTTAAGTTCTACAATTCAATTCAATAAAAAAATTACCTTTATAACACACACTTTAGGTCTACAATTATGCTTTTAAGATATTTGCACTTAATAATTTTACAAATAAACCATTAAAAGTTGTTGAAATTCTTAATTAGATACCAATGATTTTTTTAAGAACTTATTTATGTTAAAAAAGCCTACTTACCTATTGTTCCAATGCCACCTTTGAATTTTGATCATATAAGTATTTTCCTCTATGTCATACCCTAGGGACCACTGTCAAATAAAGAAAGTGCGCGTGACCTAACAAATATTTCAGTATTTGTTTCATCTTTCTATGATGAAACTGTAAAAAAGTTGTGGCTAGGTACATTTATAAAAAGATCACCCTGGACCTATACAGGGTGTTTCAAATTCCGGATAGTTCCGGAGATAGGCGGAAAAAACCGAAATCTTCATTTTTAGTTTTTATTTTTCTGAGTCCTTATTCTTAAACTGTTAAAAAACGCCTAAAACTTTTTACAGGCACTTTTTTAGGATCTATCTAGTGAGAGGTCTGTTTTTGAGACTTGACATTTCAGTGTGACCTGAACAGTGTCAAGTTAATTTTTTCTTATGGACACGTCCTTCGTTTGGTTCATAAAGGATGACAGATAACATTTTGCAACCTTATTTTGACAAGTCACCTGACGTTTTGGGTTTATTGACCACCATCAGCCCAAATTTAAGTTTTGCTTTTAAGTTACTCAAGATATTTGGGAAACCCGATTCCAGTACTTTTTTGACACTTCAAAAAAGAGAGTTTTTTTTAACATTTTGTTATAACAAAATAATTTTACCTAATATTTGAAAAATAGGTTTTTTTCTTTATTTTTTAATCTTTGAATTTGGGCTGATGATGATCAATTAACTCAAAATGTCAGGCACTTGTCAAAATGAGGTTTTAAAATATCTGTCATCCTTTATGAACCAAACGGCAGGAGAAAAAAAAAGCGTGTGTCCATAAGAAAAAATGAACTTGAGTGAACAGTGCTCCTGTCACCCTGAAATGTCAAATTTCGAAAACGGACCTCTCACTAGGTAGATGTTAAAAAAGTGAAAGTTTTTAGCGTTTTTCGTACCCTGTATATAGGGTGTTCCAAATTCGATGCTCAGCATGGGGATCTCCTAAACGTTAGGAGATACGAAAAGGTTTAAATTAGGGCAAAACCAAAAAAAAAGTTTGCGCCCTTATTCTTAAAGCTGTTAAAAAACGCTATCGGATCTATCTAGTGAGAGGTCTGTTTTTGAGATTTGACATTTCAGTGTGACAGGAGCATTGTCAAGTTCATTTTTTCTTATGGACACATCCTTTTTTTCTCCTGCCGTTCGGTTCATAAAGGATGACAGGTAACATTTTGTGATCTTATTTTGACAAATCACCTGACGTTTTGTTTTTGCTTTTAAGTTACCCAAGATATTTTGGGAACCCGATTTTTTTATAACAAAATAACTTTAAGTAATATTTTAAAAATACGTTTTTGATTTGTTTTTTAATCTTTGAATTTGGGCTGATGATGGTCAATTAACTCAAAACGTCAGGCACTTGTCAAAATGAGGTTGTAAAATATCTGTCATCCTTTATGAACCAAACGGCAGGAAAAAAAAGCATGTGTCCATAAGAAAAAATGAACTTGACAGTGCTCCTGTCACACTGAAATGTCAAATTTCGAAAACGGACCTTTCATTAGCTATATCTTAAAAAAGTGCCCGTAGAAGAATAAGGGCGCAGAAAAATAAAAACAAAAAATAAAGATTTCGGTTTTATTCGCCTATCTCCGAAACTACCCGGAATTGGTATTTTTTTTTTGGTTTTGAGCAAAGCACCAAATTGCGCAATTTTTCCCTAATTTAAACCTTTTCATATCTCCTACCGTTTAGGAGATTCCCATAGTGAGCATCGAATTGTGAACACCCTGTATATACCTTTGGACAAAATCCTTAAACTGTAAAAAAGTATTAAATGTAAAAAAAATTGGAAATTACTAATTATAGCAAGCTGATCAAACAACGGTAAGTAGATACCTAATTACATAGCAAATAAAAATGACAGCTTTCCTTTAATAGAAAGTTATCACTAAAATACTGGTAAACAAATGTTTTATAACTTAAAAAAAAAGAAAAAAAAGCATTATTTTTCTTGAAAGATCAATTTTTTTCTTATTTCTAAAACTTACTCGACATGGAGCAATAAAATAACAATTGCACGCAAGTCTCGTTTTAGTAGTACCACTAAAGCAAGATGGAAATAGAAGACTTGCATGCAATTCTTATTTTATTCTTTTATGCCCTTTGACATGGTGCAATAAATTGTGAATTGCATGCAATTCTTCTCATCTTGCTTTACTGGTCCTGCTAAAGCAGGATGAGAGATGACTTGCATGCAATTCTTGTTTCATTGCTACATGTCAAGCGGGTAGTAAGGGTGGTATTATGAATGAAATTGGCACAGTTGCACAGTTTTAAAATACATGTCCGATCAACCACTGCAAAACAGAGGACTTCCACTGTTTTCATATTTCTATCTTTCCATATAACAGTGCTAAGTTTTAGAGCTATTATCGCGATTTGTCAGGACTCATGTTTTGTATTTTCTTTTTTGGGTTGGGATTTAAAATACTTTGTGGATTGTAAGATAGGTCATGGTAGTTAAATACATAGAGGTAGTCTATATCCAAGTCCTAAAAAATTAAATTAGCCGATCTACAAATTTGACATTGCCCATCTCTCTTCCGTTTCTTTTACTGGGAAAGAAAGAGGTAAATATGCATTAATGTTAAAACTGTTATGTAAATATTTTGAATTTGACGGCTTTTTGTTCCCACTTTCTATTTCCAAATTCTTTTGCTGCAAAAAAATAGGATCTCGCCCATTTTTTTTGCGTTTTTTTATGAAGATACTGAAAAATTAACCTCACTTTCTTACAATTTGAAAATTTGGTTTATTTCTTTTAAAGCTAGCGGCAAGAAGTGAAAACGGCATTACGAAATTTTTAATCCACCTTAGGTCTTTGCATTATTCACTAAGCACGCAATAATTATCACAATAAAAATCTTTTTTTTTCGTTTTAGTCACTTCTATATTTTTCTCGGCAGTTAGCAGCTTATAAAAATTTATTTTAATAACTAAGTAGATTAGCTGTACAGCTACTATTTATTTACATTTTTAGTGCAAACGTCAACAAAACAGCTTATTGTGACGGTTCCTTAGAAGGCGACGTTGCCGAACATCACATATGCTTTTTTAAGTTTTATTATTTTTAATATTATTTGGCAAATAGATGGTTCTCTCTCTAGCTCATGGAGTTGATCTACTATAAGCTGTTCATACAACGCTTACTTTTACCCCCGTAACTCAGCTCCGAAAGTCAAGCTGACTCAACTATGTGGTGAGTTTGTTGGAATAAAGGGTTAGTACTCGAAATCAGTAAAAAATATATCAGTATTTGATTTGATTGATTTTAAATATACCTCCATAGCTCAACTCCCAACACGAAGTAGACTCAGCTGTGTGGTGGGTTTGATAGAATGAAGGGTTAGCATTCCAGATCAGTAAAATTTGTTACTATACATCACCAACTTTTCTTTATATTTACATTTATATGATTTTAAAAATATCCCCATAACTCGGCTCCCAAAGCCAAGCTATGTGATGGGTTTGATAGAATGAAAGGTTGGTACTCCAAATCAGTTACTATACATCGCCAACTTTTCTATACAGGGTGTTTCACAACTTATGTCGGAAACTTAATATGCTCTATATTAAGTGGCCTGCAAGTTATACAAAAATATATTAAAAAAAAAACGATTACGCCGTTTGGTAATTATGCAGTATACGGTTTTCTGCCATTTTTTATTTTTTTTGAAAAATTCTTTATGGGGGCACCTTCTAGGGTCCCTAGAACCCCAAATCCGTCTGCGCCGGTTGTTTTTTTTTTTTATTTTTTTTGTTTTTTTTTTTATTTTTTTTTCACTAAAACAAACCAACCAACACAGTCCAACCCAACCTAATCCAAACCAACCCAAAACAATTAAAAAAACACTTTACAACCCCCCCTGGGCACCCTTTTTTCTCGTTTAAAAAAAAAATCGGGCGCAGGCGGATTTGGGGTCCTAGGGACCCTAGAAGGTGCCCCCATAAAGAATTTTTCAAAAAAAATAAAAAATGGCAGAAAACCGTATACTGCATAATTACCCGCCGTTTTCAAAAGCGTCTTCAAAAATATTTCAATTAGGAAACATTTTTTCAGGACATAACTCTATTGCTAAAAGTCTGCAAATGATTCGTTGAAGTATGATACATATAGTTACAAAAACCACTAATCGCTGAATATTCTCCTAACTAAATGAAAAAGTCAGACATACCTCTATTAATGTAAGGGGACACAGGAATAAATTTGGTAAGCTTCTGCGGCGGCGGTTTGTTGTCACTAGCACTGGCTTGGTGCTGTCAAAAAATTGCGTCAGTGCAGTGTGAGTGCAGATTGAATGAAACATGAAAAAAACTGAACCCAAAACAAAACACCCGTTTCATTAAAACACTTAACTCAATGTATATAAAAGTAGCTTAGGACGATTGAAAAACTCTTTTTGAGGTTAATTAGTGGGTTTTGACTTAACTTAAAATATAAAAGCGGGAAAAAGTTTTCGGTGCGCCACGAGTCCCTCACCCTCAGAGCTAGTGCGGAAAAAGTTGCACTTAGTGCAAAACCGATATTACCAGTTTTCCAATGGAACATGAAAACTGAAAAAGTGCAACCCAATGGAACAGCAGGACCGACTCAGTTGTGCACTGGTGGCGCATCAGTTTTTCCAATGGAAACCGCTATTAGCAATTGCGACGGTTTAAGTAACTGTCTGTCAAGTGTAGATATTTTTTTGCTCCAGTATTTTACGCTAAACCCCATTTTTTCTAAAAAAAATAAAATTTGTTTGGTCCGCTGTAATTAACGTAAATATGAATATGAAGATCACTTTAGCGTCAAATGTCAACCTTTAATTTTTCGGAATTCCGTGACTGTTTATAAATTTTTTTAAGACCCAAAAAATTATTTCCATGACCTCCAATCCAGGTAACTTCAAACCCCGGACCCGCAATAACTAAGTATATCTGGTTTTAATTTGTGTATACAAAGGGGTTTCAAAGTTGTGTCATTTCTTAATAGAGAACGTTAAATTACACCCTTGGGTTCAAAACTTTAAAACATAAAAAACTAAAAATTTTGTTTGGGAGAAACACGCAGGGTTAAACTGTCCTCTGTCCCAAATAAAACAAATTTTCATAATTCAACCCAACCCAACCCAACCCTAACACCCAAAACTAAATTTTTTAAATAAATTTTAAGCAAAGGAGTTTTAGAAATACTCAATTAGATTTTAAATCAATCTTCCTTAAAAACTGTAACAGGGATCATGTTGTGAATTTTGTAATTTCAAGAGATTTGTAATCTCAAAGTTTTAATAATAATTATTGAATAAGAATTAAAAAAAAATAATTTTCTGGAAAATTTAGTTGCTGGAATACCTTTGGTAAACTCCCGGTGCCACCTGTCCATCGGCTCTTTGCTGTACATGCGTGAGAGAAGGCTGCCCAGGAGGTCCTTGCGATGGCTGACCTGCTGACATTTGGGATCCTTGAGGTACTGAAGGCATATTAGAGGACATTCCCGTACTGCCTTGATTCATACCTAGTACGTAACGGTTTTTTAAATAAATTAGATTGCGCCAGACATTACCCAAAAAGTTATCTTCTGCATGGATATTTTTTGTAAAAATTTTGTAACCTAGGATTGTATTCCTAAAACTCAAAATAGTATATTACATACCAAGTGTATAACGTGAATGACAAAATTCACACGATTGTGCACATTTTTCGGCGATACGGCTGTCAAGTGCAAAAACACACGAGTGTTAGAAAGCCAGTTATGAACGCTATTTTTCCTGCAAACACTCAAGATTTACACTTATTTATGTGTAAAGTCTTATATTTTGTAGAAAATGTGTTAAAACTACTACTAACACCCTGCCAAAAAAGCCACTTCAAAACTCTTAAAAACTGATCAAGTCAGAGATTTTATTGGTTTGAAGAGACATGGCAAAAATGTATGCCACATCAAAACTGACAAATTCTTATGATGTTTCATGAGAATCATTTCCAAATAATTTCTGACTATTGAAAACTCACAAAATTTCAAAAGATTCTAAAAAGAATAAAATTTCATGTTTCGATGTTTTACAAGATTTCATTATATAACATGAGGTTTAGCAAGCAAGATTTTTATGAGATTTTGCAAGATTTCACACGTCTAAAAGAAGACGTGGCTGAAGTTAGCTTGGGATTGGGATTTCAATCTCGGTTAAATTACAGTGACCCAAACAAATATTGCATTAAAATAGATTTTAGCTAAACTACAAGCGCCAGAACACTTTTAATGTATGAATGTAATTATTTTGGGTTGTAAGTGTGTAACTCAATTTCTTTACCCCTAATAAGGTTTTAACAACCCCTAAACTAATTTCCTTTATTCCAAAATTTGCGCATCTAAAAAAACAGGAATAAAATACTTTTTATTTTTTTCTTAATCGCATCAGGTTGAGAAAATTTTGTTTATAGTATTAGGGGATAAAAAAGCAACCCTTATAAAACCCGATTGTTTTACTTGTAGATAATTTTGTGTCGCTTTCAAACTAGGCTGAAAAAATAAGGTGTATAAATGCCTTTTTTAGTAATAAACAGGTTGAGAAAAATTCAGAGTTTTAAGTTATGAAAAAACACCCTATATTAAAAAATCGATTGTTTTACCCTGTAGATGATTTTGTGCCGGTTTCGAACTAAGCTGAAAAAAATAGGTGTATAAATGCCTCTTTTAGTAATCAACAGATTGAGAAAAATTCAGAGTTTTAGGTTATGAAAAACACCCTATATTAAAAAATCGATTGTTTCATCCTGCAAAAATCGATTGTTTCATCCTGTAAAAATCGATTGTTTCATCCTGTAGATGATTTTTTGCCGCTTTCAAACTAGGCTGAAAAAATAGGTTATATAGATGCCTATCTTAGTAATCAACAGATTGAGAAAAATTCAGAGTTTTAACCTGTAGATGATGTTGTGCCGCTTTCGAACTAGGCTGAAAAAATAAGGTGAATGAATGCCTTTTTTAGTAATCAACAGATTGAGAAAAATTAGGAGTTTTAAGTTATGAAAAAACACCCTATATTTAAAAAATCGGTTGTTTCACCCTGTAGATCATTTTGTGCCGCTTTCGAACAAGGCTGAGAAAATAAGGTGTATAAATGCCTTTTTTATTAATCAACAGATTGACAAAAATTCGGAGTTTTAAGTTATAAAAAACACCGTATATTTCAAAAATCGATTGTTTTACCCTGTAGATGATTTTTTGTCGCTAAGGTGTATAAATGCCTTTTTTAGTAATGAACAGATTAAGGAAAATTCAGAGTTTTAAATTATGAAAAATCACCCTATACTTAAAAAATCGACCGTTTCACTCTGTAGATGATTTTGTGCCGCTTTAGAACTAGGCTGAAAAAATAAGGTGTATAAATGACTTTTTGATTAATTAACAGATTGAGAAAAATTAAGAGTTTTAAGGTATGAAAAACACCCCTTATTAATAAATCGATTGTTTCATCCTGTAGGTGATTTTGTGCCGCTTTCGAACTCGGCTGAAAAAATAGGCTATAAAGTTTAGTAATCAACAGATTGAGAAAAATTCAGAGTTTTAAGTTATGAAAAACACCCTATATTAAGAAATCTATTGTTTCACCCCGTAGATGATTTTGTGCCGCTTTCAAACTAAGCTGAAAAAACAGGTTATATAAATGCCTTTTTAGTAATCAACAAATTAAGAAAAATTCAGAGTTTTGATGTATGAAAAACCACCCCTTATTAAAAAAATCGATTTTTTCATCCTGTAGATGATTTTGTGCCGCTTTCGAACTAGGCTGAAAAAATAGGTTATATAGATGCCCAGTTTAGTAATTAACAGATTAAGAAAAATTCAGAGTTTTAAGGTATGAAAAACCACCCTATATTAAAAATGGATTGTTTCACCCTGTAGATGATTTTGCGCCGCTTTCGAACTAGGCGGAAAAAATAGGTTATATAGATGCCTATCTTAGTAATCAACAGATTGAGAAAAATTCAGAGTTTTAAGGTAGAAAAACCAGCCCTAAATAAAAAATTGATTGTTTCATCCTGTAGATGATTTTTTGTCGCTTTCGAACTAGCCTTAAAAAATAAAGTGTATAAAGGCTTTTTTTAGCAATCAACAGATTGAGAATAATTCAGAGTTTTAAGTGATGAAAAAACACCCTATATTAAAAAATCGATTGTTTCATCCTGTAAAAATCGATTGTTTCATCCTGTAGATGATGTTGTGCCGCTTTTGAAGTAGGCTAAAAAAATAGGTTATATAGTTGCCTCTTTTAGTAGTCAACAGATTGAGAAAAATTCAGAGATTTAAGTTATGAAAAAACACCCTATAATAAAAAATCGATTGTTTTACCCTGTAGATGATTTTGTGCCGCTTTCGAAATAGGCTGAAAAAATAGGTTATAAAGATGTCCATTTTAGTAATTAACAGATTAAGAAAAATTCGGAGTTTTAAGGTATGAAAAACCACCCTATATTAAAAATGGATTGTTTCACCCTGTAGATGATTTTGCGCCGCTTTCGAACTAGGCTGAAAAAATAAGGTGCATAAATGCCTTACTTAATAATCAACAGATTGAGAAAAATTTAGAGTTTTAAGTTATGAAAAAACACCCTATATTAAAAAATCGATTGTTTTACCCTGTAGATGATTTTGTGCCACTTTCGAACTAGGCTGAAAAAATAAGGTGTATAAAGGCCTTTTTTAGTGATCAACAGATTGAAAAATATTCAGAGTTTTAAGTTATGAAAAAACACCCTATATTAAAAAATCTATTTTTCACCCTGTAGATGATTTTGTGCCGCTTTCAAACTAGTCTGAGAAAATACGTTATATAAATGCCTCGTTTAGTAGGCCGGCCGCCGTAGCGCAGTGGGCAGCGTATCTGCCTGCTGCACGGAAGGTCCCGGGTTCGAATCCCGGCTAGGTGCATGGATATTTTGTGTTCGTCTTTCACTCTGCAAAAAAAAACTTCGCTAACACTGGGCATTGATCCTGGAATGGATGGAAAGTCCCAGTATAAAAAAAAATGCCTCTTTTAGTAATCAACAGATTGAGAAAAATTCAAAGTTTTAAGTTATGAAAAAACACCCTATATTAAAAAATCTATTGTTTCACCCTGTAGATGATTTTGTGCCGCTTTCAAACTAGGCTGAAAAAATATGTTATATAAATGCTTCTTTTAGTAATCAACAGATTGAGAAAAATTAAGAGTTTTCCCGCCTTTTTGCCTACTCCTTTTAAGGTAATTATTTTTACTTTCAGAACAATAGTGACAGCTCTGCTTGTATTCTCGATTCCTTGTTTTCTACTATTGATTTTTCTTTTTAAGGCTGATCCTGCGCAGACATGCATCATCCTGCTGCCCTGCTGTTCGCCATGTTGTAAAGACTGCGGCGTCCCTCATTAACTTGAGGTAAGTTTAACCCCCAATTCTAACTGAAAACCCGATTGTGACTTTTTGTTTATTCCCATGTGTTTGCTAAATAGTTTTTTATAGTTTTTATCTATATGTGTTAAGGCTTTTTTTGTTGAGCCGGCTCTGTACCATAGGTATATTATTTTTGGAACGATCTTATGTATTTTAAATGCCTGGTATTGGAGTAGGGTTCCTCCTAAAGGGAAGTCCCTATTAAGTTTTAAGTAGGGAACTTTTCTAAAAAAAATCGGATAGTGGAGGTCGCCTTCTTCTACAGTATTTTTTTATTAATTGAATATAGAGTCGCCGGCTGGGGCTATGCAACACCCTGGATATTTAGCTAAGCACCACCTTCGCTTAAAGCTATGCACCGTCCTTCACTGGAACCGCTGTTGGGTTGGAGACGTCCTGCCTTAGAGGGTATTTTGTCTGGTCACCTGTGGATGTCCTGATCATCTTGGACTTCAAAGCGTTCAACTTAAACTGTTTTTTTTTTAAACAAATCCCGATACTTATTTTTTTTTAATCAGATTTCAAGCCGCGTTTTCAAACTTTCTGTAACTTGTTACTATATTTTATTTGGTATTTTCAGTCACCAGTATATGTTGCAAATTTCACATAGTTAATAGGAAGGTAACCGCCTCTTTAGGTTATAATTATGTACCCCAATTTTAGGACAACTTGTGATAGCGCTTATATTTTTTTCTATTTTTTTACACAAAATCAACAGTTTTTTCTTGATTCTGATTATTGCGTAATGCCATTTATATATTTACAACCTACAATATATTTATATTTACCTCTACCCTGGCCTTTTACTATGTATCACCCTAAAACCTATACATATTAACAACTCTATTTGAGCCTTCACTTTCATTGAGGCAAGAACCCCGGACTTTGGTTTGGCGTGGTGTCAGTGAAGCGTTTACTGACCCTCCTGCAAACGTAAAGTGTAACACTGGCGCACCAACATGGTTAAAGCTTTTAAGCTTTACTTTTAGTTTTATTGTTGAGGGGTTTTACATGGTGAAAGGTTATAGTAATACTTAGAGTACCCACATTTCTTCTGGTACACATTTGTTAGAATTTTTCGTACTATCACATACTTAATTTTTTTCGGGTAGAATTTTTTTTGTTGATAAATTGATGAAAAGATAATGAACATTTGGCAGAATTTTTGGTGGTGCATGACTTGATTTTTAGGTATTTTTCACTATTTCACAAAATAACTATTTTTCCACTTGTTTTTTATTCTTTTTTGTGTTTTCACAAGTTTTTCAAGTGGTGATAATTGAATTTTTTTGGCAACAAATCAACAATTTTTTGCGACCTGTTTTTTATTCTTTTTGCCATACTTACTAACATGTTTTTTATTTTTAGCATATTAAGATGTTTTTTCCAAAAGGTAGTGACGATTTAATTTTTGGCACCTGTTTTTTATTTTTTTTGCCATGCTTACTGACATATTTTTCCAAAAGGTCATGATTTAATTTTTTTTTCAAAACATAAGGACAATTTTTGCCACCTGGTTTTTATTTTTAGCATATTGAGGTTTTTTTTTTCAAAAAGTAGTGATGGTTTAATTTCTTTAACAGCAAATCAACAATTGTTTGCCATCTGTTTTTTATTCTTTTTGCGTATAACCGTGTTTTTCCAGGGTTGTAATGACAAAATATCTTTGACAATTAAACAACAATTTTTACCACCTGTTTAGTTTTTTTTTTCTATTTTCATAAAATTTTGGATTGTACTCGAAATAGTGTAAACCTTTATGGTGGGTAGGTACCATGTTATAACTTATTTACTTGGCATCAAGCAAGAAGAAGAGGTATGACTGTAAGGTAGGTGCTTTCCTATTGTTTTTTTATTGAAAAAAGTTTTACTTTTTTTTGGGGAAGTAAGGGGGGAGTTTCCTTGCGGAAAAATCATATTTCATTCTTTAATACAAAATTAAAATAAAATCTATATGTTTGTGGCGGATTCATAATGTCGAAACTACTTTTTTTTTGGGTTTTTCGCCACTAAGTTAAGGACATTTTTTCAAAAATATGTTAAAACCCACTGCGTAAATTCCTAAAGAAAAAAATTTGTTCGTTTGTCAGTGGTTTTTAAATAAGATAAAAAATTTGCCTACACACACGCAAATCCTAACTAGAATCTAAGTACTTATCTGACGTTTCGGCAGAAATTCTACTGCCGTTATCAAAGAATTTTATCCTTTTCAAAAACTTTTTTCGATTCTTTTTTAAAATATCTGTCTGTTGTCAAAGTCAGTCAGTTGTATGACAACAGACAGATATTTTAAAAAAGAATCGAAAAAAGTTTTTGAAAAGGATAAAATTCTTTGATAACGGCAGTAGAATTTCTGCCGAAACGTCAGATAAGTACTTAGATTCTAGTTAGGATTTGCGTGTGTGTAGGCAAATTTTTTATCTTATTTAAAAACCACTGACAAACGAACAAATTTTTTTCTTTAGGAATTTACGCAGTGGGTTTTAACATATTTTTGAAAAAATTTCCTTAACTTGGTGGCGAAAAACCCAAAAAAAAAAGTAGTTTCAAAATTAAAATAGTTTTGAGGTCGACATTTAAAAAAAAAATCTTGACGGGAACGAACCATGGTAGTTTACAAATTTTCTTTTTTTTTGGTAAATTTTTTTGCATGCAATTAGCATTTTTTCTAATACAATCCTAAGTTAATATCAATGTTGATTCCTTGTTTGAGAGAAAATAAAGAAAATATTTTAACCGAAGGGTCAGTTCATCTTCAGTGAACCATTTGCTGTGCTTGACATTTTTTTAAAAAATTTTTTGTGGTATTTAGACAGCTTGCATTTTGGGAATCAAAACTGACTAAAATACTTGCTGTTTTGCATGTTTTTCACAGAGAGGGCTTTGGTAATTTGGTAATTTTTTTTAAAGGACAACCAAATTTGGTTTTCTTGGGACACTTTCATGGTTTTGTTTTTTGATATTACATTCAAATAGTCATTTTGCCAATCACTGTAGATATAATAAAGTACTACTAGGGGTAGTTCCGGTGTTAGTCACGAAATATTTTTTTTTTTATTTTTCTAGATTTGGCAGCTGGGTCGCGATTCTTCAAAAACCGTCAGAAAATCTCGCCCTTACAAAAAAACTGACGACTTTTAAACACAAGTTCACACTTAATGCTTTTTTGTCAGGACTATTTGCTAATATTCCTTAAATATTTTTATGTGTAAAAAAACCTTTAAAACTATTAACATACAAAACCGTAGATAGCCATGGAATATTTCGCTGTAACTGTTCAGAAAAGTCACACAAATTCTGTCTTTCCTTTTACATGGTGAGAATTTTCGACGTTTATTGGTACGCGTAGTAACAATTTAGCTCCGCAATAAACTAGTCCTGCAGAATATCTTTAAAATATTAAATTTACAAAATTTTAATAAAAAGTTGACGCAGTTTCTCCTACAACGTTAGGATAAATATGAAGGTTACTGTATTTTTATTTTAAATGAGACGATAAGTAAAAATCGCCACTTTCCAGAATTCTGAAGGATGAGATTTTTGGTCGTTTCTGAAGAATCGCGACCCTGGTGCCAAAAATTGTATCCCTGATTAGTAAACATTTCTTTTTTGAGATTTAATTTTTTAAAAATAGAAGAAGACAGAAGAAAATGAATTCTTTTTTCAGTCAGGATTTTTTTTTTAACTTTTGATGTCTCGAAAACTGAGCAGGCGAAACTAAAAACATTTTTTTTTTAAAGTATACTGGTCTCATGTAGGGTTCATGAGGATTTATTTTAAAATCACTGAGCAACAACTTTTTCTTTTAAACTTGGATCAATGGACTAACCCTAAGGATACATAACTCCCCTTTAACTTTTTTTTTATTATTATTTTTTTTTAATAAAATAAGTTGAATGGAACTGATCAATAGCCTTCGTGGGAAACTTAAAGAACAATTTTTTTTTTATTAATTTCTTTTAGCCAAATTATTGTCATTCTTTTTTTTAACTTTTTGAATTCAATTAAATTAAAGTTAGCTTATCGCTTGTAAGCCCCTGTCATTTTTGCAACTGGCAGGTTGTCTTTTAAGCATCCAGTCTTTTGCAGTAGGTAAAGGTCTTCTCTGAAATTTTAAAACCAATTTGTTGTTTTGTTTCTATTTGAAACTGTTTAGTTATATATGTGTTGTCGGTTTTCTGTTGTTTTTTAGCAAGTGGTGAATATTTTTAGCAAATGGTGAATATTATAAGATTTTTTTTTGAGGTTTATTTGCGGCACAACACAGTGGGTTGGTACTCATTTTGCGCATAAACCGTGTTCTCTTGATTACGCAAACCATATACAGTTATAACTAATTTTAGTTTTTTTAAAAAAAGATTTCAATACGGTACACTTTTTTGAGTTTTTGGGAATTGTTGCGCTTTGATACCATTCAAGGATGGATGTGAGCCGATTATTGAGTGATGAAATCACCTATGAATTACGAGTCTCGGGGGGTTGAAATTGTCAGTCATGCGGCTAAAGTGTCTTCTTAAGGAATGTATTAAGTGAAGAGCGTTCTGGTATGAGGGAAATAGTTAAGAGTGCTCTTTGAACCTGTTCGGGAACTGGCGGTTTGTCGAGCCAAACTGGATGAGTTGGGAGAAAGCCTTCAGGAGTTTGACAAAGCAAATAGTGAAGAATTGTTTTGATTGTTCCCGAGAGTATGGAGGACGAGGCAGGATAGCTTGACCGAACTGTATTCTGGATTGCTGCGGGCACTAGAGGGTGTCTACAATTTTGCTGCATTAGGATTGTCGGGAGGTGCCCAAGACTTCCTTGGAAACATTTCGCAAAATCTTAGCGAACCCAATCACACATCACTGGAAGTTCAGCAATCGCAATCTGTCTCACAGCGGGGTCAGATCACCTCACAGCCAACAACCCATCAATCACCCCCCTCCGGAGTTAATTCGAATATCCTGGGACTTCTTTTCCATATGTTGCAGGAAATTCA
Organism: Oxystoma pomonae; assembly: GCA_963921995.1. Classification (NCBI taxonomy): domain Eukaryota; kingdom Metazoa; phylum Arthropoda; class Insecta; order Coleoptera; family Brentidae; genus Oxystoma; species Oxystoma pomonae. The sequence goes on along the minus strand of OY998166.1, from coordinate 52,896,365 downwards.
TCCAGACAGCATCATACCTCTCAGACCACCCCCAATGATACGGTTATTGACATTGAGTCAGCTGACCCTTTGTATTCTCCTGTTAGGCAGTCCCAGCAAGCGCGGAACTCTCAACCTCCGGTGGAACAGATTTTGGATTTATCTTCACCAGTCAACTTATTTCAAGCTGCAAATAATCCTGAAACTGGTCACCGTGGACGCTTCCAACAGACCCAAGATGGACCTGGTCTCATTGTTCGACAGAGTGTGGTTTCTAGACCCTGTCCCTGGACAAATGTCCCAACAATGGCCTCTAGGAACAGATTTCCTCCTACCGTGCCACTTCAGAGGCGAGTAAATTTTGATCTGCCACAACCCGTTACACATTATTCCCAACCAGCAGCTTCCTCAATGCGCTATGGACATTATCAATCACCCCATGTGTCGGAAATATCCTCGATTCCTAGACCACCATTATTTGAGACAACTTGTGGGCCTCAGATCGAAACTCTGCCTACGGAGAGGAATGTCACCATTGTGGATACATCATACTACCCGCAGCCATGGGGATCCTGGTCGAATTCACCAACTAGTCACCCTTCTGGAGCACCCATCTCAGCCGCCTTTACCACGATTGCATTATTTTGATGTTCATCCACAATTACACTCGTTGGAAAAATGGAACATTCAGTATGGTGGTACCTCAAGTCTGACGGCTTTCCTGGACAATTTGGAGGACAATGGATTGTCCAGAGGAATTTCAAAGGAATATCTGATAGCAACTCAATCAATGGGGGAATTTTTAAAGGGGGATGCCATGAATTGGTATCCGGTACGTAGGAACACAGTTCAGACTTGGAGTGATTTTGAAGCTAGACTACGTAAAACCTTCCTACCACACGAGCACGAAGCCAACTTGCGTCGGGAGATACCAAAAAGGAGTCAAAAAGCAGATGAGCGATTCGGACTATATGTGACTCGAATGCAGAGCTTATTCAGACAGCTGAGACCACCCCCACCAGAGAGTGAACAACTGACAATCATAAGGCGAAATATGTTACCGCCATTACAGAAAGCCTTAGTGTTGCGAGATATTCACACCATTGTGCTCATTGAGTTGAGTAGTGCTGCGGAGGAAACAATATGGCGGGGTAACCAGAGATCCCAGGTGCATGCAGTGAATACATCTGGACCGGCTAACGGAAACTCTCGGGAGGCTACCATTGTTTGCTGGCAGTGCAGGAAAAGTTGGCACAGACGGTCCAACTGTCCCGAACCGAGAGTTCTGAAGTATTTCCGTTGTGGAAAAGAGAACGTGACCACTAGAGATTTTACGTGTTCGGGAAACGCCGAACGGTGGCACTAGATAGCTGTCTAGTGAACCCACCAAACCATGACCCTCACTTAGCTGAGAAAACCTTTGTATCTTATGCTTTAGCTCATGCTGTTGGCGATAAACGCCCTTCTTTTAACATGACTGTCCTTAATTACCCCCTTTTGGCACTACTGGATTCTCTATACGATTACTAGAGGTCCCGGATGAAAATTTTGTAAGTCCCTTGAATTACAGTTGGATAGAAGTCGTAGATCTCGATGTGTCGTTGCCAACGGACAAAATGCCATCGTCGAAGGAATGGTCAATGTTCCAATCTGCTTGATGGGCCGTGTGAAGGTTCTACCTGTAATGGTGGTTCCCGATTTTCCACACACCTTGATTTTGGGGGTAGATTTTTTCATGAATATGGACATATTACCTGAACTGAAACGAAATCAATGGAACTTTGGGGATAAACCCCAAAGCGGGTCAACCTTTTTCGAGACTTGTTTAGCTCAAGTTGAAGTCGCTACAGATTCCAAGACTACACTTAGTCCAGAAATGAAGCCACCACCAGTTCTTAATCCCGAATAACAGGAACAGCTGGCAGCACTCCTAAAAGGCAAATTCTCTAAGATGAAAGATGGATTGGGGTTTACCAAGGATTACGAACACGAGATATTCCTAGAACCTGGCACGAGGCCCATAAAACAAAGATATTATCCGGTGTGATTATTGACGAAGAACTTGACAAGATGTTGGAACTGGATGTGGTGGAAACCTCGAAAAGTGCTTGGTCCTCACTATGACTGTTGGTACCGAAGTCGGACGGTAAGTTTCGCTTTTGACTATCGCCAGTTAAACAAATCAACTAAGAAAGACGCGTACCCTACTCCCTATCCATTTTGGACCGTCTGAAGGAGTCCCGATTCATCAGCTCCATGGACATCCGGTCAGCGTACTGGCAAGTTGGTGTTAGTGAGTCGAGTCGAGAGTTCTTCACTGTGCCGGGGCAAGGCCTTCTTCAATTTAAGAGGATGCGTTTGGTTTGACCAACGCACCAGCTTGTTGGCAACGTCTGATTGATACTGTCCTTGGCACCGATTTGCAACCATACGTCTTTGTTTATCTGAATGACGTCATCATCACGAGTCCTGATTTTCCCACCCATTTACGCATTCTAAGCCTTGTTCTAGATCGATTAACCACCGCTGGGCTCACGATAAGTAAGGAGAAATGTAAATTCTGTCGTCCCTTCTTAAAATTTCTTGGTTTCGTAGTCGACGCTAGAGGCCTTCGATGCGACGTAGAAAAGCCATTTGAATGTACCTGCTTCGAAAACCGTCAAACAGGTGAGAAGTTTTCTTGGTATGGCCAGCTGGTACCGACGCTTTGTGCCAGAGTTTTCCACTGTTGTTTCTTCCTTAACGCGCCTTACGATGAAAAGTGTTCCTTTTCATTGGACTTCGGAGTGTGAGGACGCCTTCAATAAACTTAAGTCCGCTCAGGGGTCGGCACCCATCTTGACGTGTCCAGATTTTAATAGGTCATTTACGTTGCAGACAGATGCGAGCCAATATGGTATTGGGGCCGTGCTTACTCAGCAGTTTGAGGATGGAGAGAAAGTCATATGCTATATTTCCCGATCTTTCATAAGGACAGAGAAGAACTACTCTACCACAAAAAGAGAGTGTTTGGCAGTTGTCTGGGACGTGGAGAAGCTCAAACAATACTTAGAATTGACAACTTTCACTGTCATTACTGACCAGAGCTCTTTGGTCTGGCTAAACAATTTGAAGGACCCTACCGGACGATTAGCTTAGCGTGCTGGTCCTTACGGTTGCAGGCGTATGACTATACCATTATACATCGAAAGGGGCGACTTCACGCTGTACCTGACTACTTATCTCGAGCAGTTCCAAATGTAGATTCCGTCACAGTGGTTGATAAGTATGACTTCTCGAACGCCAAAAACCCATGGTATTTACGAGTGAAAGACTCGGCTATTAAGAACCCAATTAAGTTCTCTCAGTGGCGAGTGGAAAATAATATTTTGGAGAAGTATGTTAAGTGTGCTATTCCAGAACTAGCTGATGGTTCCGACTATTGGAAAATAGTCAATCCGAAGGAGCACCGCCAAGAGCTATTAAAGGAGGCGCCGATGATGTCCGGTCTGGACATTTGGGTATCTTTAAAACCTATAACCGCCTTAAAGTTTACAGTTGGTCTAGAGAGGGGTTTTAAGAAAAAAAATATATAATCTTTAAAACATACATTTTTGTTTTTGATACATCGCCAACTACTATTTACCGTAAAAAGTAAAATTCCCTATGTAGCCCATTTCTGGGGGGCTATTTTTGGAAAATATTCTAAAAACCTTAAATAGTAACTCCCTATTTTGACTTCATATTTAAATTCTCGCTGAAATTCTCTTTCCAATGGTACCCCATATCATAAGGTTTGCTTTACTAATTTTTGAGATATTGGCTTTCACAAAAATTCAATTTTCAAAAGCCCATATCTTAGAAACTAAACAAAATATCTCTATTGTATATATTATCGATTTTGAGGGTTTTATAAGAACAAATAAAAAATGACAATAGTTTGACGTTTGCACATTCCTATTTACAGTTTATTGATTTTCAGTGATTTTTGACGATATTATTCGAAAAATAGGAAGTGGAAGGTAAGATTGTCAAACTGTTGTCATTTTTTATTTCCTCGTAAAAAACCCCTAAAATCGATAATAAACACAATAGAGATATTTTGTTAAGCTTCTAAGAAAATTGATTTTTTGACATTTTGAAAGCCAATATCTAGAAAATTAGTAAAGTAAACCTTATGATATGGGGTACTATTGGAAAGAAAATTTCAGCGAGAATTCAAATATGAAGTCAAAATAGGAGGTTGCTATTGAAGGTTCCCAGAATATTTTCCAAAAATAGCCCCCCAGAAAAGGGCTACACAGGAGATTTTACTTTTTACGGTAAATAGTAGTTGGCGATGGATCAAAGACAAAAGTGTATGTTTTAAAGATTATATATTTTTTTTCCTAAAACCCCTCTCTAGACCAACTGTGAAGTTAGATATTTTTAACTTTGCCAAATACAAATCTGAACAGAAGGCACCGGCTGGACTCATGGGAAGACCACCAGAAGCCACCCAACCTTGGCAGGTAATCAGCCTTGATTTCATAGGACCTTTACTTCGGTCGTCAAAACATGGTAATACCCATCTGCTAGTGGTTAGTGACTATTTCAGCAAATGTGTCCGTTTTTCCTGGTCGTTCGGCCACCGCTAACTTAATCTATAAGCATCTAGAAAATGACATTATTTTAACCTTTGGGGCCCTCAGAATCATAATATACTTTATTGTACAAAGAACTAATTCTTATTTACAAAGCAATATTTTGTAATTTACAGCTTTTAGATAATCTAATTTCTAATTAAATAGGTAAAAACATCACGTATATAATTAAATAATTCATATAATTAAAGTTAAATTAATATCTGTAACAAATTTAGATATATAATTAAATTGGGATAACCATTTTAATTTTTTTTCAATATGGTCAAATATTAATAAAATTAAAAACAAAAAAAAATAAATAAGACAAATAAATAAATAACAAGAACCTATAAGAATATAAGAATTTAAACACATGTGCTACAAGTAAAATTAATTAAAATATAGTTTTTTAAACCAATTCATAGTTGTGTAATAGCTAGTTGACGAAGGTTATATATTTAAAATCATCTTAAAAGACACAACATTTTTTACATAGATTAATACAGGATTACAAAATGTTAAGACTATTAAGACATTTAAAAAACAATAAAATGGAGCACAAAAACTGTACAATGTGCATAAATAATAATAAAAATTATTCAAACCAATGGTCAGAGAAAAAGCAGCCAACCTCTAAACGAATAATTATCTGTTTACACTATCCATTTGTCCTGGTAGTACTCCTCCAAAGTATAGTAAGCTTTACCAACCAAGGCACTTTTAACCTGTGCTTTAAATAGTGCCTGAGAGTTGTTCTGTCTTATGTTCATGGGCAAATGATTATATAATTTTAAACTTTCATAAAGTATTGAGTTTCCTGTCAGAGCAGTGGTTGGAATTGGTAGCAACAAATTAAAAGATTGTCTGCTGTTATATCGTGGGTTATCTCTGGTTAAGTTTTGACGGTTTTTGTGAATTAAAGTTACAGTCTCTAGAATGAACAAAGATGGAAGTGACAAAATTTGGTGTTTTATAAATAGTGGTCTGCAAGAGTCCTATGCCCTTGCAAAACTTAATTACCTGACTGCTCTTTTTTGCAGCACAAAAATGGAGTTGAAGAGTTCGCGGGTGGTAAGTCCCCAGAATTGGATACCATATCTGAGGTGGGACTCAACCAAGGAGAAATAAACATTTCTGCCCATCTCCACCCCAAGCTCCCCAACTACAACCCTAACTGCATAGCACTCAGATGCCACTTTCTTGCCTAGAGCAATCAGATGCTGTTCAAATTTAAGGCTTTTGTCCACAACTAACCCTAAAAATTTTATCTTATATTTTCCATGTCAGTTCTCTTTATAATTTTCAGGTCGATTCAATCCTTAAAATTCCATTTCTAAAGTTCTTTATTGGTATGCATGTTTGATTTCTGCTGGCTGCGGGGCATCGGTCCGTCCAGGGTCATACCGCGACGTTTCAAACTGTTGGGAGGACCTTTATACGAGACTTGGCTGCTGCACTAGCGCCCTGTGCAATTCTGGTCTCCTGGATTAAAGTGACACCCTAGTATAGTTCAGTGCACCCTTTCAGTTTGGGGAGTCGCTTGTTGTGTTTCTGGGTTGGCTGGTGTTACGCCGCTTGCGGGATTCACTCGTGTATATTGTGTGGGGGTTAGTTTTTTTAGTTCTCTTTCGGCTTTTCGTTACGGGTCCCTGTCTATTGGGTGTTGCTGACACCGTCACACCCAATAGACAGAGACCCGTAACGAAAAGCCGAAAGAGAACTAAAAAAACTAACCCCCACAATATACACGAGTGATTCCCGCAAGCGGCGTAACACCAGCCAACTCAGAAACACAACAAGCGACTCCCCAAACTGAAAGGGTGCACTGAACTATACTAGGGTGTTACTTTAATCCAGGAGACCAGAATTGCACAGAGCGCTAGTGCAGCAGCCAAGTCTCGTATAAAGGTCCTCCCAACAGTTTGACCAGACAAAATCCCCTCTAAGGCAGGACGTCTCCAACCCAAGAGCGGTTCCAGTGAACGACGGTACATAGCTTTAAGCTTTAAGCGAAGGTGGTGCTTAGCTAAATATCCAGGGTGTTGTATAGCCCCAGCCGGCGACCCTATATTCAATTATTAAAAAAACACTGTAGAAGAAGGCGACCTCCACTATCCGATTTTTTTTACAAAAGTTCCCTACTTAAAACTTAATAGGGACTTCCCTTTAGAAGGAACCCTACGCCAATACCAGGCATTTAAAATAGATGAGATAATTCCAAAAATAATATACCTATGGTACAGAGCCGACTCACCAAAAAAAGTCTTTATACATATAGATAAAAACTATAAAAACTATTTAGCAAGGGCAACAATGACTGTTATATTGCAAGGAAAAACATGGGAATAAACAAAAAGTCACAATCGGGTTTTCAGTTAGAATTGGGGGTAAAACTTATCACAACCGGATGTAGACATAGTCTTAAACAAGCACCATAAAGCATACAGCACCCGACACTGCTGTGTTACTTAGCTTTTAAGTTGTCGGTATTGGTTAAAGTTCTTAACTGCGTTGTTTTCCTCTTCAAAGTATTAAAGTTTTCCTTTAAGTCATCGACTTGCTGTATGATGCTTGTTTAAGACTATGTCTACATCCGGTTGTGATTTGAGTAGACCCTCTAGAGAATTGACGTGTTGGTCCCAAGGTTTTCTTATCGGTGTTCACCTCTTTCGGATAAAGGGGGGAGTGTAACAATCCTACAGGTTTGTTACGAAATTAACAGGCAATCTTCAAATGCGCGAAAGGTGCTGAACCGTTTTATTATCTTGAAACCTAGCCAACTGGATTATTCTAGCGCATTCCCTAAGTTTGAAAATCGAAGGTTCATTGTGTTCTATTGTGCACAGGTGGTTGCGGCCAGGAATTTTTAAAAAACACGACAAAGGAAATGCGTTTGCCTTATTTTTTCGCCCAAACGTATCAACGTAATTGGTTTGGCTTTATACCTGTATCTTTTAGCACCATCGGTGCCTTTGTTTTCATTATCATAAATATATATCAGTATAACTTGAGAATCTTGACATCTACTAAATCTTTAGCATAGCTTAAAAAAAGATGCTTATTCACTGGATACTATTATAATAAGTGATATTTATAGATAATAACAATAAGTAACTTAAACTTAAAAAGGATCCACCCGATCTTCGGGTTCATCTCAGGTGCTGTGACATCGAATTGCCGGACACTCCTTAAAATATATAAGCCAACCGTTAAAATTACTATACAATTAACTAAGTATGTTTATCCCAACTTAACCTTTTGACGTCTGGGGACGTGTGACTTGACTTAAATTAAAGAGGTTTTAAGAAATACCCGGGAACTACTTACTGCACACTATAGGTGTCTGTTGTTATCTTTGCCCGGCAGAAATAAGCGTAAAATGTGTACCAACCTGTATATTAGTTCTCGTACCATGTGTGTTCTTGTTGTGAGACCAGTAAGGGGCCCCTCAAAGTTGTCGTGACTGCCTTTTTGATAGCGTAACTCCCCGAGTATCCTTTGTTGTCATGATTTTTCACGGGTCATCTGAATAAACCTAGAGCTCTAGATGGTAACTGAGTATGCTGGCTGGACTCTCAACTTGCTATTCAATCTAGCAGGAAATTTAGCTTGGCCTAAAAAGACAATAATTTCGAGTCACAAAATTGCGAACGAAAGTGCGGACGAACATACGAACTGTTATTGAAACTATATTATTTGCAACTATATTTTAGTGACTACTTACATAGTAGTATCGATATCCTGCCTTCTAAATCCGAAAAATTCTCGAAGGGTTAGCCCAAATTTACGTGGTTGGGTCGATCGGCTGTGTCTTGACTTTCGGGTACATGGTTGCCATATGTATTCGGTAATTAGAGAAAGCTTTCAGGTTAAGACCGGTGCGGTAGTCGATTGCATTGCACCGTCAGAGTTCCCGAGATCTTACAGTAACTTTCCGGGCTAGGAAGGTATTTAAAGTTGTTTCACGGTCGTATTTTGGTTTCTTGCTTTGGAATAATGACCTTCAGGGGGAATTCGAACAAGAAATATGAATTTCTGGTTTTGACAGCTGACTATGACGTCATTCAATTTTCCGGACTTTTGGGTTACGCATAGACACTGGGCAATCATGCCATGCTACGTAGATGTTAGGAGACACTGCTGATAGTTGGCGTAGTCGATGTTTTCCGCAACACTCCGAATAGATTTCTACCACTCACGTGGGTAGCGTTCGTAGCCGACGTAAAAGTAGCGTCCGTAGCCGGAAAAGAAAGGATATTTTTTAATCAACAAGGAGTGAGCCCTTTCCATGTTCAGAGACTGGGCGTTAAACATGTCTTTTTAATTTACTTCAAATATGCGTCGGACAAGCCGTCCGGATTCGCAGTGAAGTTAATTTTTTAATCAGGTATTCAAGAAAAGGGTGGAAAACTGAGTGATATCTCGGCTCGTACACACACGAGAAGAGCCTGATTTTTGCCTTGTGCAGATAAGAAAAATGGTTTGCTAAGGCGCCCGCCTTTTTGCCTACTCCTTTTAAGGTAACTATTTTTACTGCCAGAACAATAGTGGCAGCTCTGCTTGGATTCTCGATTCCTTGTTTTTTACTATTGATTTTTTTCTCTTTAAGGCTGATCCCGCGCAGCCATGAATCATCCTGCTGCCCTGCTGTTCGCCATGTTGTAAAGACTGCGTCGTCCCTCATGAACTTGAGGTAAGTCTTACCCCCAATTCTAACTGAAAACCCGATTGTGACTTTTTGTTTATTCCCATGTTTTTCCTTGCAATATAATAGTGATTGTTGCCCTTGCTAAATAGTTTTTATAGTTTTTTATAGTTTTTATCTATATGTGTAAAGGCAGTCGGCTCTGTACCATAGGTATATTATTTTTGGAATGATCTCATGCATTTTAAATGCCTGGTATTGGCGTAGGGTTCCTTCTAAAGGGAAGTCCCTATTAAGTTTTAAGTAGGGAACTTTTGTCAAAAAAATCGGATAGTGGAGGTCACCTTCTTCTACAGTGTTTTTTTATTAATTGAATATAGGGTCGCCGGCTGGGGCTATGCAACACCCTGGATATTTAGCTAAGCACCACCTTCGCTTAAAGCTTAAAGCTATACACCGTCCTTCACTGGAACCGCTCTTGGGCTGAAGACGTCCTGCCTTAGAGGGGATTTTGTCTGGTCTCCTGTGGATGTCCTGATCATCTTGGACTTGGTTGATGAGGAGGATTAACCCAAGAGATAAGCTAACCCCTAGTTTCAATTTAAATGTCTTTTTTTACCCTAACTTCAAAGCGTTCAACTTAATTTTTTTTTAAACAAAACCCTAAACTTAATTTTTCTTTAATCAGATTTAAAACCGTGTTTTCAAACTTTCTGTAACTTGTTACTATATTTTATTTGGTATTTTCAGTCACCAGTATATGTTGCAAATTTCACATAGTTAATAGGAAGGTAACCGCCCCTTTAGGTTATAATTATGAACCCCAATTTTTTTTACACAAAATCAACAGTTTTTTCTTGATTCTGATTATTGTGTAATGCCATTTATATATTTATAACCTACAATATATTTATATTTACCTTTACCCTAGCCTTTTACTATGTATCATCCTAAAACCTATACATATTAATACCTCTATTTGAGCCTTCACTTTCATTGAGGCAAGAACCCCGGACTTTGGTTTGGCGTGGTGTCAGTGAAGCGTTTACTGACCCCCCTGCAAACGTAAAGTGTAACACTATCAGTTTCAAATTTAGAACAAAAACGGTGTGTAAATCTCAGCAGCGTCGAAATTCCTCCAAACGTCAAATTAATTCTAAGCCTGGGTGAAAAATTTAATCTCCCCTATTTAGAAAAAGACATACCGCTACAACAATTGATTATCGATACAGAATATATAATCGATAGAATACAAAATGACGATGAAAAAACATTATTAAGAAACAAGTTTATTAACATTTTATCAAACTATCTAAATACTAATAAAAATAAAAAACAAAAACAATCATTAACTTTTTTAAACAAAAATAAAAATAGAACAAAACTTTCTATAGCGGTTAAAGAAACCACACATTTTTTAAAAAACAATAATGTCATCATAAGTAGGGTAGATAAAGGCAACATAACAGTGGTACAAAACAAACAAGACTGGGAAAAAAAGGCAAAATAATTATTGAACCACGAATCTACCTATAAAAAACTTAAAAAAGACCCCACCATCACAATCCAAAACAAAAATAATATTTTTTTTTTAATAAAAAAACTAAAAACAAACGCAAAAATGTATTTTTTACCCAAGGTTCACAAATAAAAAGCCCCTCTCAGACCTATCGTTTCCTTCATTGAATCACCATTATATAATGTTAGCAAACATGTATCACACCTTTTAAATTTCGCTTTCGAAAAAAATGAAAAATACGTCAGAAATTCCTTTGAGCTTGTCAAAAATCTCAACCAAACCATACTACCACTAAATTATATATTAGTTTTCCTCGACCTAGTATCACTTTTTACAAATATACCAACAGACCTTACGAAAGAAATGATGATAAAAAAGTGGAACAAAATAAAAGAACAAACTAACTTAATAATGGAAACATTTTTAAAACTTTTTGAGATGTCTATTAAAACAACTATTTTTCATTTCAAGGTGAAATATATGCACAAACATTTGGCTTAGGCATGGGAAACTGCATGTCGCCTATATGCTTGGATCTGGTTATGTCACAACTCCAGGACGAATGTCTGTCAAAACTAACCTTTAACGTACCCCTCTTTAAGCGATATGTTGACGATATCGTCCTAACCATCCCCCAAGGATAGGAAACCACTCTCTTAAATACTTTTAACAGTTTTCACCCAAGATTGCAATTTACACTCGAAAAAGAGCAAAATAACACACTCCCATTTCTTGACGTTTTACCGATCCGAAAGAAACAGGGCGAAATCATAACAGACTGGTACCACAAAGCCACATTCTCTGAAAGGTTTTTGAACTACCATTCCACTAACCCACACAATCAAAAAATTAATATAATAAATAACTTAAAGCACAGAGCCTTAAAATTATCCCATCCGTCACTACATCAAAAAAATCTTAACTAAAAATAACTATCCCAAACACCTAGTTAACAAAATCTTATCCACACCCCTCTCACCAGGATCCTCACAACTACAGACAAATCAACAGTCTAAAGGTGCAGTTAGACTGTGGTACTGTAGTCTTCGCTACATTGCAGCTGTAGTGATTTTTTTCCATAGAAAATGCAGAAATGCAGAAATAGTTAACATTATATTTTGGTACACACTTTTTAATATAATTTACCTTGTTGTGTTTATTTTAAACAAATATTGGTGATAATAGACCCTCTTGCAAAATTTTTGAACATGTTAAAAGATTTACCTTAGACATTTCTTTTGTGTTAACCGAGAAAGTTCCGTTTTTTCTTAATATAAGTTCAAAAATGCTTTAGTTTTAAAATTAGGGTTGATAGACAATATAAAAAAATAAAACTAGTTATATCTGATCCGCTGATTAATCATTCTGGTTTATTATAATTGCGAAGAAATTAGAGCCTTTTTTCTAAGTGACAAAAAGTGCTTACTTTTAGCATTACTTCGCTTGCGTGGACAAATTATATCAAATAATTTACCTTCCTAATCTTATATATTGCCTTAGTAATAACCTTTAGAAAAGTTATAGTACCGTATGAAAAAGATGGCATGAATACACCAACGTTAAGCATGGGAGTGATTTCGTGGAAAAGCATACAGTCGATCTTTGCAATAAAATAAAATGAAGAAGGTATTATATTTACCTATGTCCCCATCCCCTGACCAACCGATGTTAATAATATTAATGTTACCTACCTACAATACGCAGTGGCGATACAGTAAACCCCCCCCCCATTTTTTTACATTAAACTATTAATTTTCTAAAATTTATTGGTAAATTTATGTACATTGAATATTTTTTAAACCAAAGAATATAAATACCTAGAGCCTTATATAGTCAATATACATACTGCAATACCTACAGCTATGAAGTAGTAGTGGTGACCAAACTTTTTATCTCTAAATTTTTCTCTTTCATCACTCTATCAAAATAGCCATAGCAATATTATAAATAAGGCGGTCGTGTTTTTTTTATTACCCCTAAACAAAAACTTAGTAGGTACCGGCTATGTAGTAATCTAGAACTCTATTCTTAGCCATCCATTGAATTGTACATTGACTAATTTTTTATATTTTATTGTTTGACCAAACGAGATACCAAAAATGCAATTTTTACAATTTTTGTCTGTATGTATGTCTGTTTGTTCCAGCATCACGCATAGGGACTTTCACTATTGCATTCCTTGTGTTCCTAGGCAACACATAGGTATTTATTTCATCAAAATTGGTTTACGGAAACAAAAGTTATGGCATTTAAAGTATAAAAGCGAGAAAAATGGGTAAAACTGCAGGCAAAGCGGCGCGGCGGTGTCTAGTGTGTAATAAAAGTAATATGTCTAGTGGGTAATATAAGTAATATTTGAGGGAAAATGTTCTTTAAAAAAGTTACTTTTAAACAGTTTTATAAAAATTTTTAGAAAATTACTAGTTTGACGTAGAAAAGGGGAGAGGGGTAATATAGCGCCGCTGTTTATTGTAGGTAGGTACCATTATTAATTATTAACTTCGGCTGGTCAGGGGATCGGGACATAAGTAAATATAATACTTTGTTCATTTATTGAAAATATCGACTGTCTGCATTTCCACGAAATAACTCATATGCTTAAAGTTTTTGTGTTCATGCCATCTCTTTCATGTGCGCCCGAAAATATCTACCTATCTCTGTGTGAGTTTTTTTTACTACAACCACCGTGCACCGCTGATAATACGGTCCTATAACTTTTCTAAAGGTTATTACTAAAGCAATATATAAGATTAAGAAGAAATCATTTAATATAATTTTTCCATGCAAGCGAAGTAATGCTAAAAGTAAGCGCTTTTTGTCACTTAGAAAAAAGGCTCTAATTTCATCGCAATTATAATAAACCAGAATGATTAATCAGGGGATCAGATATAACTGCTACAGTACCTTGTTATTTTATCGCTAATACCACTGAACGCACTATTGACTATATGTATGTATGCAAATGCAAAATTACCACATGTTTTCTTCCCCAAAACTAAAGCATTTTTGAACTTATATTAAGAAAAAACGGAACTTTCTTGGTTAATACAAAAGAAATATGTAAAGTGGATCTTTTAACATGGTCAAACATTTTGCAAGAGGGTCTATTATCACCAATATTTGTTTAAAACATTAAACAAGATAAATTATATTAAAAAGTGTGTACTAAAAAATATTGCCAACTATTTATCTGTAAAATATCCTGTTCTGCATTATCTATGGAAAAAAAAACTCACTACAGCTGCAATGCAACGACGACTACACTACCACAGTCTAACTGCAACTTAACAGTGCACAAATAGGGTAAATTTCACCAACACACACTGAATTCACCCAACAAAATCACTCAACACCAACACATACAAACACACACACATCAAACACCCCTCAAACACAAAGGCCATCCTCACACCCTCCACAGTCATACTCCAAAATTCCTTACATACCGCACCTTTCAGAGAACATAAGAAGTACCTCAAAAACACCAAAAAAATAGCGTTTAAATCAGAAAAAACCATAGGTAAAAAAATCTACAGCAAACTTAAGGACCCTACACCAAAAGAACAAAAAGCAAACGCAATTTATGAAATAAAATGCACCGATTGCAATGGGGTGTACATAGGTCAAACGCAGAGATACTTAAAAACAAGGTTACAAGAGCATGTAAGAGACTTCAGAAACCCACAAGCTCAAAAAGAAAACAAAACCGCGCTTTTTGAACATACATAAAATATACATATTCTGAGCCATAAAACCTGATCTGGGCCCGTTTTACAAATTTGGATTACTTTCCAAATGTTTCCCCATTTTTTTACTCGTTATTTTAACATGACTCAAAAACTACTTAACTGATTGAAAGGTTTAAACTTAATTTGAACTAGGCGTCAAAATAGCTACTGTTTTATATCAACTCTTTTTCGTAGACCAATACTAGACCAAAAAAATAAAAAAGTTTTTTGTTTTTGTTTTACATTTTTTATAGGAATTAGAATTTTTATTTTTTCATCATAAAAATATTACAAACCAAGTAGGTCAAACTTTGTTTCATCAAAATCAAATAAAAAATAAAAAAGTTATAAATAAATACCTAAAAAATACACCTTTCCGCCATTTTAAAAACAGCATATTTGTTTAAAAACGCATATTCTAGAATAACAGGTGGTTTAAACTTGATATACTAAGCCTATTTAACAAATTTAGGTTATATGCAAAAAGTTCTTGTAGTTTTGGGTAATATCATGAATTCCAAATATCTCCACAAACCATGAAAGGCGGTAAGTTAAATTTGCTTTATTGGCAATATTTGCAAGTGAATGCCATTGGTTATTTACTACAGTAGTATTATTGGCAAAATTGCGCTATTTTGCCAATGATTATTTACTAGTGCTGATGTATTGGCAAATTTATGTTATTTTGCCAGTAACTGAAAAACGTGTTTTACATACCAAGTGAAACGCAATCGTTCCTTTAAAAATTGCATGCATTTCTAAACCACCTTTTCGGTCCGATCAAACGCATTGCCGGATATCGTGTCTTTTGAACGCCGCATTTTTTGAATTTCCCGCGCGATTGACATCTGTCGTGCGGTTGACAACTTGACGTACTTGCCGACGCATTTTAATAATATTCTGCGGATTCTTCCTATGTGGGTTCCTTTTGGTGGTTTTTTTTTGTGTTTTGCAATTTTTCTTTTAAAATTGGCTTAAATTTAGTTTAAGTTTCAAGTCACCATGGATGTGGAAGCCGATACTGCGTAAGTACTCATATTCTTTTGTTCTTAAATAAGGTCGGCCTAGAGTGGACTTAAAAATGTTCAGAACTACCAGTAAAGCGACCAAAAATCGTCATTTTTGCTGGGTTTATACAGGCATATAAAAATTAAAATAAAAAATAATAACTTTGAACCGAACAGCACACAGCTTCTGCACATGTATACAAAAGTGAATGACACCAATAGTTGAAATAATTAAACTAAACTCCATCATGCTGTTTTCCTTAATAATATCTGTTAAAAACAAACCAAAAACTGCAAAAAACCCCCATTTAAATTACAAAAACAAATGAAAGTGAGGTTATATGCGTCAAAAGGGCATGCTCAAATCCGTTTTAAGATAAAAATAAATATTAAAAGTTACTCATCTTTTTATTTATGCTTTATAAATTCCTATACTGTCCCCATAAGCTCATTCACTTTTATTTTAATTTTAATTATTTATTTATTTTTTGATTTGCCTGTATGAACCCAGCATTAAATCGTGATCTAGACGCCACTTTACAAGAAAATCAAAGGTCACATCATGATCTACAATGCTTAAGCGATACTGACACTAATAATTTACAAATTTCTTTTGTAATCGAGCAAAACCGTTCTCAACTAAAAAGACAGTTAACTCCTACCTGTGTTCAGACTTCAGTGCCATTTAGCCTACTGTTGCCGCCATTTTTATAACCAAATTGACAGGTAAAACATGAATTTTCTCTCAGTTTGGTGTCACTTTGGCCTTTATAGTAGGCTAAAGGATACTATATCAAAAAAGAGTTAACTGGCTTTTTAGTTGAATTGTTGGATCGAGTCATCTAAAGATTCATCAATTCAGTCTACGTCCAAGTCATTTTCTAACACTGAAATTTCTCTTGCTGACCCAGAGAATGATGACCCTTAAATTTCTTGTGAAACCGAGCTGTCTTTAGTTAATATCTTAAAATCTTTTTTTAAATTAATTTGAAAAAACTCGTCTGTGGTACTATTTTTTTATTTTAACGTAAATTTGCCAATAAAACAACTAGATTAAAGTTTTAATTTTTTTTTTGGGAAACCGATATTTTGTCATTTTTTAAGAAAAAAGGGCTACTTTTTCCTAAAACAAAATACTGGTTTATCCAAAAAAATAATTTACAGCTATACTTACCACAATTGAAACTTTTTTAGATTCTGTAAAAAATCCTTTAAGAAGTCAACCAACTTTTCCTCATTCTGTCGTTGAAGATGCTACTAAGGCTTGGTTACGGGGTGCCTGTGACTGGAAAGGGGGCATAACATCCAGGAAAAAAGATGCTGAATAAATCTTCATCTTATCTTATAACAAGAAGAAGGAAGTACTAAGTTTTTAAATTTTTGGCCAAGGAATTTTTATATTAAGCAACTGAAGCAAACCTTATTTTTTTTTATTCACAATCAAAGAGATTCTAAATAAAATTTTCCCTGTTGCAATTTACTGTTGTATGGAAAACCTCCTCTATCTTTGGCATGACCAAGACGACAAATGTTATTCATATGATTTATATAAATATAAGTGTATAAGTGTTTGTTTATAGTAACATTTATTTATTTATTACATATTGGTTTTTCTAGGAATTTTTGTTCGTTTAAGGATAAAATAAAGTAAATGTGCATTCGTAAATTACGTGCATTATTTTATTTTTAATCCACAATCATTACAATTTTTATTTTATGCATACATACTTTAGATAGGGAGAAAAAGCCAATTATCAGTGGTATCGGAATTTGCATCTGTATCCCTATTGAGCCGACCAATCAAGGAGGTGCACTTTTAAACTTTTAATTTTTGCGTGGGTTTGGCAATTTAACCAAAATTTTTAAAATGTCAAATTTCGACATCAACTTTCTTATTTCAAATGGAACACCCTGTATATTTTTCAAAAAAAAAACGTTGACTTAAGAGCAATGTGTTGAACAAAGAACCACCTAGGCTCTTTTTCTTTGGCTAACACATCGCCCTTATGGCAAATTATTTTTTATTTCACTCGAGAACCGCTAAAGATAAACCCTACAAGATTCAATTTAAAATAAGAAAGTTGATGTCTTAAGTCTAAATTTGACATTTTCAAAAATTTTATTGAATACTCTTAAAATTTGTGAAGAACTAATCAACTTTTGTATTTAAACTATTTTTCTATCTCTAATAATAAATGTAGTGGGAAAAATATGGTGAATCACCCCATACATTTTTTGCCGATATTGCCTGCAATGCCGGTATTTAATATGCAGTTCTCCTCTACATTTAAACCATGCTAAGTGTGTATTTGCCATCATTTTAAACATATTTGTTGCCGTCGCTCGGCCGGTGGCTAACACAGGAGTGTTTAAGGTATTTATAACGCACAGATTGCCGTGCGTCAAATTCTCATTGCCAATAGATGCCAATATTTGTAACGCACTTTGCCATGCCGGCATTATTTGTGGGGACTACTTAGCCCTTTGTTGATCAATGCGGCATTTAACAACGTAATGTTTATAATTCAATAATCACGCCAAAACAGTCAATTTAAATGACAGTTTTATTTCCGTAGCGGGTTGTTTAATAAACACAAATACATTAATATTGTTATTTAGACTGTGGCTGATCTAAGGATAGATAATGATTATAACCACCTGAATAATTAGCTACACTTTTCGGGAGTATATTTTCTATTATCCGAACGTATGACGATTTGAAAAGAAATTTAATTTAGAAAAGTTATAAATTATCTTAATAAATAATAATTTCTCGCATTACGCTTTCATCAACAATAGATTGGTGAATCCGACGTGATCCCCTTTTGAGAGTTCCGTGTAGAACAGGTTCCGCCGGAACACACTGAACCCTCCACGTGAGTTCATAAGCTACACTTCACGAGTCACACTTAAAAATATAGCAATACTTAGACATAGAGCTATAAACTTCGGGTTTCATAATATTTATTTTTGTAATGCTTGCTGGCGCTGTGTTTCTGCTTTGATTTCGACTGTCACCCATTGCGTCCTCAGGATATCGCCTGTAATAACCATCTTTTAGATCCTGCTTTTTTATTATTTGATATTAATATTAATTAATAGCATCTTTTTCATATTGCTTTGCATCTGATTTTGCTTATTAATTTTCCATTTTCTTTTATAAGCGTGTACTAACATACTGCCCGTGCTATACTAAAAACAATTATACTCAAGACTAGGAAATGTTTTAGTTTCTGGGAATAGACTTTTAGTGCAAAGTTTAGTTAATCATAAATCGAAGAGTAAATAATACACAGTTATTTATTACAAATTAAAGTTTCATTCCTAGACTAGAGTTGCTAGTTTACTTTAGCTGGATTTCTCCACTGTTTAAAAGTTTATTTTAAATTTTTATAATTTTATATTATTTATTTTAAATTATTTATTTTAAAATTTTATAATTTTATTTCTAGGATCCGATTAAGGGAAAAATTGATAACAAAAAAAACCGTAGTACGTCAAAATTAGGGAAAATTTCGGTTAATAACGAAACTCGCTTACAGTATATATTTTTATTAGAATTAAAAAGCTATACAAAAAACATGAGCGCTTAATCTAATATTGTAATATGTTACTTCCTTTTTTTATACTGGGACTTTCCATCCATTATAGGAAAGATGCCCAGTTTAAGTTTTTTTTGCAAAGTTAAAGACAAACACAAAATATCCATGCTCCCAGCCAGGATTCGAACCCGAGGCCTTCCGTGAGGCATGCCGATACGCTACCTACTGCGCTACCAAGACCGGCACGTTACTTCCTAACTTTAACCACTAATTAATACCTATCATATCAAACAAGGCACTTTCCAACTTTTTTTTCGTTTCCGGGGACTCAATTTTAATCTAATACTAAAAATTTGTCTAAAAAAATCACACAGTTTGCATGCTGCATTTAAATTGATTAGAAGAGTTTTTGCAATCCTTTCTTCCTTTAGTTTAACTCAATTATTATGTCAATAAATTACTTTCGCTCAAATATTTGATCAAAATATATTTTGTAACATAATATTATTCAACAGAATGAGAAATAAATCACAATATCGTTTTAAAACGAAAAATTTAAGTCGATTTCGTTCTCCGAGTAAATAAAAGAAATTTATTTCTTTTTTACAACTGGCAACGCCGCATATCGTAGACGACAAGATTTAAAGTTGTCAATATGGCGGCTGGTGAGTAACTTGATTTGTGTTGATAAACTAAAATCGTCCTTAAATACAAATTTTCGCCAAGTTTTTGCAGCGGATGGTGCCAATATAATTGAGACTTTAATAAACTTTCCCTGAGGAATGTGCCGCGCAGTGCCACATTAATGTTTCTCATTGAACAAATGCAATGATAATAGACGAATCCTAGGAAAAACTAACTCATAGACATCGAAGGATGAAGCTCACTGCATTAAAGTAAGTAAAAAAGTAGATTTGTCATGCAGAAATATTATACTCGACTACATTTCCTAACAGCCTAAGCTAAGTTTGTACCCATCACGTTAAGCTGGATTCATATAGATCCGTAAAGTAATCAGTAACAACTAAGTAGTAAGAAATAATCATTTCTTACTTTTCATAACATCTACATAGGGTCCACAAGTAGTTCAAATTTACTGACGCATAAATCATTCATAATTGTTAAAAAATAAAGTTTTTGAGTCGGTATATTTCGGCTCCTAATGGACTCTAGTAAGTGTCTACATGTTTTTGCATAAAATACTAATATATATAACAGAGAGCCTATTACTCTTATTTCTTACTGTCAGTATAAAGAACAGCATGACACAGTTCACTTTTCATCGATTAAAAAAAAACTTATAATTTTTTAAGTCATGCGTTTTTGTGGCATCTCTAAGTATAAGTTACGACAAGAATCAAAATCTTTCATATAGAGCCTACCGAGCAAATATATATGTCAAATACCAATAAAAAAAACTATAATAATTTTTCCTCCAAGTTTAAAAAAACTTTACAACCTATCGAAGGGTGAGTTTCACCACCAGAAATGAGGAAAGTGGGTCAAGTGATACCTTGTTTTGAAGAACTTTTAAATGACCTTACTCTTGTTTTCGAGATATTTGTGTTTTAATTTACCACAGAGCAAGCATTTTTCACTAAATTTTTTTCAAAAAATATGGCCCTTTCGGGGGTGAGTCTTTAAATAGGAAAAGTGGGTCACTTTGTAATACCTTATTTTG
Source organism: Oxystoma pomonae (assembly GCA_963921995.1). Taxonomy (NCBI): domain Eukaryota; kingdom Metazoa; phylum Arthropoda; class Insecta; order Coleoptera; family Brentidae; genus Oxystoma; species Oxystoma pomonae. The sequence goes on along the minus strand of OY998166.1, from coordinate 52,875,660 downwards.
AAGGTCTTTTAAATGCCTTTACACAGATGTGAATAATTTGTTGATATTTGCATTTAAATTTTCCAAAAAGCGAAGAGAAAACATTTTTTTTGTATAAAAATCAGAAAAAAGTGGTTAATCATTGCTTCTCTTTTGTTATTAAAAACATTTTTGGATTTTGTTCAAAAAGGTACTAAAAATAGTACTTTTAACAACTAGTGGCTAAAATAGAGCTTTTTTTAACAATCGTTGGTTTAAATATCGAGCGCAGCGAGGTTTTTAAAAACGCGCGTAAAAAAAGCACACTTTAGCCGCGAGTTGTTAACACTATTTTTTTTAATACCTTTATCAAAAAATCCAACAAAAACAAGAGAATACTTTTAAAAATCTCGAACGAAGAGAATTTCTCGCAACACACCATCTTTACACTATAAATCAAGGCGGATGGTAAATGAAATAACAATCGTTTCCATAGCGATGTGTCTTTTTACTCGGTGAAGTTCATTATTGCGACATTTTAATCTTTGACAATTTGATATTTTGACGATATTTTTAAATGATTTTTTCGTAAATACTTGGTGAAAACTGGTGGAAATGGCTTAATTCTTAGACAAGAATAATAAGATTTTTTCAATATTACTATTTTCCGCTATTTCTCTTTAATTTTGGGTAAAAAACGGACATAAATCTTTTTTTGCACCCGCGATCAAAAAAATTTTTTTTGCATCGGTAACCAAAAAAGCAAGGCTTTAGTTATCTGCAGACAGTTACTAAAATCATGTTGTTGATGAAGGTATAAAAAAAATATTTTCTTTTCGCTTTTTGAACATTTTTAAACGAAAATATCTCAAAACTTACCAGAATTTTAAACTATTACATTTGTGTAAAGGCATTTAAAAGGCCTTCAAAATAAGGAATCACTTATTGATCCACTTTCCCTATTTAAGTTCCGGTATAAAAACTTTTAGAATATAAAATATGCCATACCTTTATAAGTATAGCTTTAAATCTTTGATGTTTTTTGTGTTTTAAAAAACTGTAATAAATATATCTTATTTTTAGGTGAATGAATAGCACCATGGAAATTCTTTTAATGAGATCAAATATTTCGGAACATGCGATAAAACTCTTTAACAAAGGCACTTCCTAGGGCACTGCCATGCAGTGAAAGTTATGAAATTAAAGAAGGTGATTCGCAAATGATAACTGATTGATGTTGGACGTTCAGTTCAGTTCGTCAACGTATATCTGTATTTTTATAGTTTAATAGTGCCTGTTAAAAAGTTAATTGTTGTATATATTAAAATAGACTATGTGTATGTGTCTGTGAAAAATTTTTAAAATCAAACTCTACAAAAATACATTAGAAACAAGGTAATTAAGCACGCTAATTTAATAAAATGTATTCATCCCAGGTGACCTCAGCATTCCACTATTTCTTATCAATTTAATTTAGTAAATTAAAAAAACCTTATTTGGACATATGAACATTTTAAAATATACACAGGGTGAATAAATCTTAAATCGTGTTATTTGCAAGCAGAAAGTTCAAATTAAAAGTATTTTAATTATTAGGTAATTTAGTTACTTGATAATGGCACCAACAACTAGATTAAACGCTCTAAGGACATTGGCTGCAAAATTACAAACGCCTAGCCCTAAACCTTTAAATAACAGCTACATCGAAATTATGTCCCCAACTATGTTTAATGAGGACGACAACAATGATGAGAGGCTAAAAAGCAGAACTTTTATAATGACCGATCTTAGAAATAGACTAACAGACAGAACAACAGAAGTAAATGACTTGTGTTTAAGAAATACACAACTGACAAAAGCCTTAGAAAATATGGAAAATGAATTAAAAATCTACAAATCATTAACGGAAAAACTAACAAAAACAAAAACAAGTAACCTTAGAGAGAGTGGCACGCAGACTGAAACTACAAATATTACAGTGCAGGATTCATCTGAAAAGAAGTGCTTAGAATATAAGTCTAACAAAAGAAAATTAAAACGAGAACGTCGGAGAAATAGAAAGCTAGTTGAAGAGTTAAACAGCATAAGACAAAAAGGAGTGAGGAGCCGAAAGAAGACAATTAATACAACCGTAGAAATCCCAAATGAACTGTTCAATGAAAACAAACAAGTATCCAGTGAAGAAAACCAAGTGTCCAGTGAACTACACGATATAAAAATTGACTTAATTTTCTTACAACAGTACCTTAATTCTGACATCAATGGTCAAAATTGTTCTAAAAGCACTGAAATTCAGATGGAAAATTAAATTATTGTTTCAGGTTTGGATGAAATTAATCATAAATCTTTGGATGGTGACAAAAACAGCAACAGAATCGAAAATAACGGTATCAAAAACAAACAAACTAACACCATTAGTAACAATAACCATAGTATCAACAATAACATCAATGTAAGTAAAGATCTCCAAGAACGAAAAATTCTGCTTCTGACGGATGAATATGGAAAGTATATTCTACCTTTTTTTCAGAAAATATTGTTACCAGAATTTCAGGTTCAAGTTGTGTGTAAACCAAACGCAACCTTTATGAATGTAATTCGGGGTCAGGAGACGTCCATTGCTTCGCTTACAGATAATGATGATAATGATTTTGTTGTAGTGCTAGCGGGTTTAAATAATCATGACATTAAGTTAAATGACATCACACTGCTGACAAATATGTGTTTTCATACGAATCTGATCCTATGTACCTTACCTGCAAAATACGAAGGGAATGTTCCTCATAAAAATACTGAACACATTAATGCAAAAATAATTAATACTGTTAATGTTTTAAGGCGGTTCTCAGCTAATATAAACTTTCTGGATCTTTATAGTAGATGTCGATATTCGGATTACAATAAAAGTATTTTTCTTAACAATAAAGGCCTTACCAAGGTGGCACATTTAGTGAAAAAATTAGTTCATAATTTTAACACTGAAAGTTCATGCAGTTGTTTAAAACAAATACCCTTGCAAACAACATTTACAAATGCCAATCCTACATCAAATGCTGGTAATAGCACACAAAATCTTGCAGCTGACAGAATTAATAACAGAATTAGTAGCGGTAGTAACGACGAGTGTTATTATGAAGATACACCTGACAGGGAAGATCTAATTTCTGTGAAAAAAACATTATCAAACGGCTCAACCGTGAACGTTTTAGAACCCAAAAGTGTTGGTAGTACTTCCCAGTCTTTTTTAGTAAAGCCAGTCGAAAGAGAAGCTGCAACCTAATGCTAATAAATATTAGATCGTTGCGGTCGAAACTAGATGACTTTTTACTTTTCTTGAATGACTCAAACTTTCCTAAGATAGTTATTATTGTTGAACACTGGTTAAAACCCGAAGAACCCATTTATGTGCCAAATTACTTTTTAGTTTGTAAGTTTTTAAGGTCAGTACACTCCCATGGAGGTACTTTAATTTTAGTGTATGAGGATTTTCTAAATGACTTTGAGTTTGTTCGAATAAGCAGATTTGACCACCTCCTTGAGGAAAAAGTATGTGAGTTCTCAATTGTTTTCTGTAGCAAATTAAATTTGAATCTTCTGGGTTTTTACAGATCTCCCAGAGCAGGTGTAGGACAGTTTTTTGAGAAGATAGAGATAATGCTCTCTCAGATACCTATAAATGCCTCCATTATTCTTACAGGTGACCTTTACATTAACTTATTGGACCAGTCTTGCAGAGATGTTGACTTTTTAACAAATATTTTTGGAGCCTATAATCTTTCTATACATGTTGACCAGCCCACAAGAATAACCTCCACTACTTCTACAATGATAGATTCAATTTGTTCATCCTTTAGTCAGGATGAAGTACATTGCGAGACGGTTCATGCTGGACTTTCTGATCACGAGGCAATATCCTGTTCTTTACCAATTTATTTTACTAAAACAAAAAAAAAAGTTAAAAGGGGTAGGTTATTTACAAGAAAAAATTTTGGAAAGTTTAAGATATTATGTACCCAAACAGATTGGAATAGAATATTTTCAAGTGAATACTCTCTAGAACATTTTCATATACTTATAAATAATAAATTTAATACATCTTTTCCTGTTGTCAATATTAAATGTAAAAAAAGAAGTCCCTGGTACACTAAAGGGTTAAGAGTATCAGCTAAAAATATGAGATCTTTGCAATACATAAAAAAATTTGCCGGAGATAACCTCAACTTTATGATTGATTTCATTAATTATCGTAAAATTTACAAAAAGACAGTTAAAACGCCCAAAAGAATATATTATCAAAATAAAATTACACAATCTTCTAATAAAAATAGGGAATCCTGGAAAATCGTTAACAAACTAAGAGGTAAAACCTCTTTTTCATTTAATTCAGATCTTAAAGCTAACGAGTTAAATAATTTTTATTGCAACGTTGCAGAAAGTATATCTAGTAAAATTATCTCCAATAAAGATCCGATTGATTACTTACATAATTTTTCAGTAACTGAAACATTTTTTTTTCTCAAACTTCATCCATTGAAATAAAAAATATATTTTAAAAACTAAAAAATAAAAATTCTTCTGGCTGGGATAAAATTTCTCTAAGGGTTTTTGAGTCTCTTCCAGATACAGTGTTGGATGCACTGGCAGGGGCTATTAATACGTCCTTTAGTACTGGAAAATTCCCAAATTGTCTAAAAAAAGCACTTATTGTGCCGCTTTATAAAGGGGGAAATCATAATCTTCCTTCCAACTTTCGGCCCATTGCACTGCTTCCTACTTTATCCAAAATAATACAAAAACTAGTACAAATAAGACTCACATCCTTTTTAAATAAACATAACCTACTTAGTGCCACACAATTTGGCTTTTAAGCAGAAAAAAATACCAATGATGCCATTTTTAACTTTTTAGAGCATTTGTACATCCAACTTAACTCTGGGGATAGGGCTTCAGCAGTATTCTGTGATTTATCCAAGGAATTTGACTGTGTGGATCACGGAATACTGCTTAGAAAGCTCGAATTCTACGGGATAAGAGGGCTGGCATTAGAATGGTTTCGATCATATTTGTGCGAGACAACACAATCAGTTATTTTTAATGATGAGAGCTCTTCTGCAGAACCTATAAATGTAGGCGTGCCTCAAGGGTCGATTCTTGGACCCCTCTTATTTTTAATATTTATCAATATATATATTTATAATATATCAATTTGTCATCTTCCAATTAAGGGGAAGTTTACGGCTTTTGCAGATGATCAGACAGTCCTATGGCATGATCCAGATGTAAATAGACTTGCTGTGACTATTCAGGATGCAAATAGGTTATCTTTTAATATTTCGAAAACTAACATTTTAACATTAAATGCGACATTAATAACATTCAGCTAGAAAACGAAAATATTTCTAATCCAGAATTAAATAAATTTCTTGGTATAACAATAGACAAAAATCTAAAATGTCATGAACATGTTAAAATTCTTAACAAAAAAATCGCTTCTAGCTGCTATGCACTGAGAGTAATTTCAGATAATCTTGGTTTTGAGATAGCCAAAAATGCATATTTTTCTCTGGTTCAATCTCACCTGTCCTACGGGATCTGCTTTTGGGGGTCTTGTACAAACTCTATTTTTAAAACAGTGTTTGTCTTGCAAAAGAGAGCCCTCAGAAACATTTGTAGGGTAAAAAGAAGGTTTTCGTGTAGGCCTCTATTTTTGCAACACAGGATTTTAACTTTGTGCTGTCATTTTATTCTTGAAAGTGTATGTGTTGTTTTCAAAAAATATAAAAATGAATTGGACCGACAAAGGCAGTATAGTGTTCGCCGCCCTCGAATGTTACATTTGCCTATCCCACATTCCACACTTGTTAAGAATTCGTTTATTTATAATGCAAAAAAGATGTTTAATCATTTACACATTGACTTAAGAAAACATACTTGCATTAAAAAGTTTAGAAGTAAAACAAAGGAGTTCTTGACATCCAAGGCTTACTACACCCTAGATGAATTTTTTTCAGATAGGTTTTAATATTTCCTATTTTTTATTGTCAAATGTGTTTAATGTTATTTTTTAAACTTTTAATTATTATTGACAGTTTTACTTGATTCAAATGTCAAATTTTTACCTAGTTTTATTTATACTTAATTACTAAATCCTAAGACCTATTTCGTTTTTGACTTGTGTTATACATATATATTTATTTATTAAGCATGGCTTTGTCAATGTTTACTTTGTATTTCTGACAATAAAGCTACTTTTGATTCTGATTCTGATATGTAACAAGATTCCAGTAAATCCTAAAACACTCATGGAACTAGTCATAAAAAGGTAATACCTAACTAGGCAAGAAATAAGTTTTTGAGCAACTAGTGCTTCAAAGTACCAATTAGCAGAAGAAACTGTAGCCACAATGACAGTTAATAGTGTTAAGTAAACTAAAATCAAAAAATTATAAGTGAATTTGAATGTGCTTTTGTCAATAAGTTAATGAAAAAAACATCTATCTTTCTAATAATTTTTGCAGTGAGGTTGAAATATTTTCCCGGGATTACTTTCTTATTATTTTGGAAACACGTTGTTCACCTTAAAAGAATTTTGAAGAATTTTAAACTTAATTAAAACCCCCTCCCCTTTAGTTTCAATGTTATAAGAATTACGTTAGTTATTAATTTTATACGTTTTCAAAAAATTGTGTGCTAAAAGCCAACATAGTGATTCCTACTTAATAGATTTCTTATTTTTTAATGTACAGTTTAACTCGTTTAACTTTGGTGTATTTTTAAAAAGCAATTTTTAAATATTAAACATGATATTAACATATAGAGATTTTAATCAATTAAATTGTCAGAATGCCTACTGAAACCAAAAATATATCTTTTTCACTCAGGTTTTTGATACTGACAATGACACTTCTATTTACTTTCTCTCTAAAAATGTCGGCTGCCATATTGAAATTGGTCCGGAAATTTGGAATAGACTGTAGTATAATTTTTATCTAGATAAAATTAAATTCTTAAACTTTTATAATAAACATTTTTTTGATGGGTGCTAATTTTTTAGTTATTTAGTTGTTTTTGGAACACATCAAATAATAAGAAGCAATTTAGGATATATGTTTGATGAACAATGGGATTGAAAGAGGGTTTGTACTCAGTGCAATTTTTTATTGTAAATAGCTTAGCATTGGAATCTAATAAAATTAACAATTAGCTCTGATGATGGACTAAGGCCGAAAGCGTGCTAAGCTACTAACAATAAAAAATTGCACTTGAGTACCAACCCTCTTTCAATCCCATTAAAAATATATGCCATTCCACCTTATAGTTAAATTTTTTATATATAACTTTATTTTGTTTAAAAAAAAAGAAGTTAAAAAACCTCCAATTCAGTTACTTTAGCCGAAAAGAAACTAAAAAACAAAAGATCTTGAGCGGAAATAATATGGGTTGTGGGTTCCTTGTGGGATGCTCATCCAAGTTAAAATTTTCGTTATTTCCACCCAAGATCTTTTGATATTTTGTTTATTGTAACTTTTTATCATATTTATACTACTTACAATTGAAGATCTTAATGCAACCATTGTTTAATATGTATATTATTAGACAATGATGCAATATAATGGTAAGCCACATTTTACAAAAGCGTAGACAGTTTAAATTTTAAATTTTTCAAAAAATCATAATTTAGTTTTATAAACATATATTAAAGTCTTAAATGCACCACAATTTACATAAATTTTAATGTCTTTATTATCATTTACTACGCGCCTAAAACTGGTTTTAGTGTTCATACCGACCCTAAAATCAGTTTTAAAAGCCATAAGGCACTTTCTTAAATCATTTTAAAATAAAACTGATTTCGTTCTTAAAATGATTTTAGTAGTGTCTATACGATAAAATTTCCAAATAATTCTTACATAAAACCGCCTTAAGAGGCCCGTATAAATAAAATAATTTTCATAATATGTTTAAAAATTTAAAAATAGATTTGCCTTCGTCTTTTCTATTATCATCTTGATCGGGACACTTGAGAGGACGCTGCGTTCTGAAATATTTTTTTTTTTTTTAAATCAAATTTAATTTTCCAATTTTAACGTATTTGGTAACTTTTGTCCGTCCTCATACTATTTTAAACTGGTTGTGAATGTCCCTTTTACCTAACTAAGGCTAGTCCTATACCCAACTAAACCTGACGAAGATGCTGAGGATGCCAAAGTTTTGGCGAAAGACCTCCATCTAATACTTAATTCAAAAAAATTTTGCACGAAATAGACATTTTTGTTTTCAACCCTCCTTATCTAAGGACAGTGCAGGTGGCCATCTCTGAAATTGATTTAAATATCTAAGCCAACCCAACAGAGCTTAACCCTACTAAACTAGAACGAACTTAAACCATTAACCCAAAACAACTAAAAAAAAACTAACCCAACCCAGCACCCCTTTACTATTACTAAATATTAATTTTTTTATTATTTTTTTATTTTAATTATTACATGTAATCCAACATACGTTAAATGTAAAAAAATGTCGCGTCGGTTAAACTCTTTTCGGCCAGTGTAGTAAATGCCCATATAAAGATTTTTTCATAAAATATTTTGAAATACAAAAGGATCACACACAGCTCCGCCCGTGACGTTTACCACCCCATCTACAAAAAAAACAAATCTAGGATTGGATCCTCTATATCTTGTGAAAGTTTTGAGTCGGAATATTTAAAAATAAGAAAGATTTCTTTATGTCGATTTTTGTCAGAAAAAAAATCACAGCTCCTCCCCTGACGTTTGCCACCCAACCTACAAAAAAAATATAAGTGTGGGATTGGACTTTCTTTAACTTGGAAAAGTTTTAGATAGAAATTATTCTTTTTTTTCAATTTTTTTAAGAAAAAAATTTTCCACCCGTCTACAAAAAAAAATCATAAGTGTAGGATTAAGTTTTTTTATAACTTGTGAATGTTTCAGGTGAAAAATCTGTCAATATAAGAGTTTTTTTCAATTTTTTGAGAAAAAAAATCTTATCTCGTCCCCTGAAGTTTCCCACTTCAGTTACTATGAAACAAAAGCAGGGGGTTGACAACATTATAACTAAGTACCTAATAAATTAAAAATATGCGTAAAATAAATTTTAAGTTTTGGATCAATATTTATTTGGCCGGCTGTAATTCGCTTGGAGCTGACAACACGGAGCTAGTTCCAAAGGTCTCCCAGGTTTTAATGCATAATGCCTAATGCTTAATTTTTTATTTCTATTTATGTCTATTTCCCTTCAAAAACTGGACTTGTGAATGTTTCAGGTGAAAAATCTGTCAATAAAAGAGTTTTTTTCAATTTTTTGAGAAAAAAAATCTTATCTCGTCCCCTGAAGTTTCCCACCTCAGTTACTATGAAACAAAAGCAGGGGGTTGACAACATTATAACTAAGTACCTAATAAATTAAAAATATGCGTAAAATAAATTTTAAGTTTTGGATCAATATTTATTTGGCCGGCTGTAATTCGCTTGGAGATGACAACACGGAGCTAGTTCCAAAAGTCTCCCAGGTTTTAATGCATAATGCCTAATGCTTAATTTTTTATTTCTATTTATGTCTATTTCCCTTCAAAAACTGGAGAGAGAAGACAAAATTATGCATTATGCATTGAGCATTAGCCATTAAAACTTGAGTAAATAGGCCTTTATCCACTCTGAATTTAAGTTATGAATTATCAATATGAAAAGTTGCGTTTGAAGCTTTAGCAACAACGGCTGTCGGAGTTGTTTCTATTAATTGTAAGAAAACTTGAAAAATACTCCGACAAAAAAAAGCAGACTTATGTCCAATTGCACCGTTTTGCTTAATCTACTGTTTAAAATAACTACTAGTTTAAAATAAACTGGTGGATTAATTTCCATTTACTTGCACCGCATTAGCATAACCAGCTGTTAAAATATAACTACGGATCTGGGGATATTTTATAAAAATAGAACAAGTTGGTACACTGAACTAACTTCAGAGAACACTTTTTAGGTTAATTTGTTTTTTTTTTGTTGCCCATAAATTTCGAAGATTTTTGTGCAAAAATAATACGTAAAACGAATTCACGATGGGGTTAAATTGCATTTGAGTCTGTGACAAAATCATTCAACAGTAATTTAGAGTCCCTTTATGGAAACGTAGTTAATCCTTGAGTGATCTAGCTCCTGCACTGCTGCCAAAAGGGCAAAGTCCTAAAATTTTTCATGGTAAAACCTCAATAGAGAAGCCAAAGGTAGAGACAAAACAACAAACACAGAAAAAAATTTGGGGGAAAGTAGTAGCCAAGTTTATTGTAAAATCAACAGCACACATATCATTCAAAACAGGTCGTCAAATTATAGACATTTTGGGATTGGTTTACCCCTTGCAATTGAAAATAGTGTAATTCATCTCTGTGGCTTGGTTTACAAAGGGCGGATGTCAAAATTTTTGCAAAATTCAGTTTTTTATAGATTTGGACTCCCTTGATTGATCTGCATACATCTAACATAAATTTAACCCTGGAATCTTACTGTAGGTATTAAAAATTAGAAAATTTACAAAAATCGAATGTCCGAGTATCATTTGGATCAATATAAAGGCATCCTGTTTTTGGCTCTCCTGTACAATTGGAATTTGTGTCATCCACCATTGTGAATCAATCCACAGAATTATGACTTTTCACGGTCTAGGTAGTATTAGAAACTCAGGTTTTTAAACTTTCAAATATAATATATTACTTGAAATTGTTATAGTTATCAAGAAATCAAAAAAAAAATAAATAAATAAAATAACTTTTTATTTTTAAAAAATGGCTGGTCTAGCCAATATTTGATGCAAGTTTTTAATTTTTTCACAGTAAATTAGTTTTGCAACTACTGCTGGATGATTTATATAAAATAATAATTTTAAAAATAATTTAGTAAGCATGAATAAATAACAAAAACCAAGCTTTCCCTTTTTAAGGAAAACTTAGTTCAAGCTAAGACAGGGAACTGTCTTTTTCATATTCCAAACACTCTTTTCACAGAGTTTCTTGTCCTTGTTAAAGATTTACTGTACAATGTTTGAGCTCGATTAACAACGTTGGGTGTAACCACGATCTTCTAAAAAAAAACTCAAAATGATACATAATTACAGAATGATATTTAAATTATATTTTGAAAAAAAGCTGGCCTTATTTCTGTGGTATAAAGAACAGCTACCAGTCAAAAATTCTGCCTCTTTGGGTCAAAAATGAGCGTTTGTCTCATTATTATTATTATTGATATATTTCATATGCGATGTAAAGGTAGACAAAATTTTTTAATCACAGCTCTACCTATTTACCTATTTTTATCATTCCTAATGGGGCACAAGAACCAATACATGAAACTGACCTTCTAAACTTTTAGGACAGTTGGGCGCAAGACTAAGTGGCCGCACGGACAACTGGTCTCAAAAGTATTATTAGTTTAAACCCTCCCAAAAAAATCCTTCGGAATAAAAACCAAACCCAAAACAAACTAATTTAAAACAAATTTTGTTGTTGTTTTTGTCCTTGCGCCCACTTGTACTATTGCCGACTTGTCCCATTCTGCCTTCTAATTATTTACCTAACAAGATGGAATTGGGAAAATGATTTTTTTTAAATTTTCGTCTTATTCTATGAGGAAAATTGTATTATCATGGCTTGATCCCGGCCATCTTGCCACTACATTTAGAGACTTGAGGTTTGCAACATTCACAGCTTGAGTGTTTACAGAAAAATACCCCTTTCTATTTCGAAAACCTTCTGGATGATCTCCACCTAAAACAATGTCAAAATAATTGAAAAGAGACCTATGCAATTTTTATTTTTTTTGGATGACTTGTAAAAGCACTTGCGCGTAAATATTATAACAAATAAAACTAAACTATGCAAGCCCTTTCTCCCTAGAGCCCTTGAATATCCACTCAAAAAATTGAATTTTCCTCAAAAATCAAGAATAAAACGATTTACTGAGACTCTGCTGTTACTCCTCCATAAGATCAATTTCTGCAAGAATTTTTATTATAAAATTCAGTATGAAGCCAAGGCTGTGCAAACCTAGCAGACAATCGAACTTGCTGTTGATTCCTGAATTCCCATGTAGTCCCCCTGCCAAAAAAACCGCATAAAAACTTGTCAAAACTGATAACATTTTAATTAGATTTTATGAGATTTTATAAGGTCTAAGAGATTCTATAGGGCAAAGATCGTGACTTGTACAAGCTGACAAGCTTTTATGAGGATCAACGTAGAATAATTTTTTGACTTCTCAAAATGGGCAAGAGTTTAAAAGATTTTGTAATAATAAAAATTTAAATTTTTGGGTCTTGCTAAGATTATATCAGGTTATATGAGCTTGAACTTTTGACCTGATTTTATCCGCAAATAATGTTCTTCTTTCTACAAGTTTTGACAAAGTTTAACAAGCACGAGTTTCTACGAGATTTAATAAGGAAGAAAAGGATGGAGAATGTATAAGTTTCTATTGCGGTTGTACCAGCACATTTTTTAAAAAGATTTGACGAGTATTACAAACAAATATTTTACAAGGTTTTAAAAGCATTGACAAGCAGGAAGGAACGAAAGTATAGAGTTTTTAAACGGTTCTGCCAACACATTTTTTTAAAAAGATTTGACGAGTATTACAAATTAGCATTTTGCAAGATTTGTAGCAAAATGACAGTTTTTTAAAAAATTTGACCAGTATTACAAGTAAATATTTTACAAAATTTTATTTACATTAATAAGCAGGAAGAAAGAAAAGTATGGAGGTCCCCTACCAAAAAAACCGCATAAAAACTTGTCAAAACTGATAACATTTTCATTAGATTTTATGAGATTTTATAAGGTCTAAGAGATTCTATGCGCAAAGATCATGACTTGTAAAAGCTGACGAGCCAAAAATACCGCATCAAATCTCTTCAAGAAATATGACAAGATTTTACCAGATATAATATGTTTTTGACGCGGTTTGTGAAACATCCCTCATAGGATCTCCTAAAATCTTGTCAATTTTGGAGTGCCAAAAATTGTTTCTCGTGAAAATATGGTGAAAGCTGATCAGTTTTCACAAGTTTTCACGATGCAAAAATCTGGCTGGTGAAATCTCGTCAAGCTAATCAAATTTCTTAATTAATATCTGTTGAATACTTGAACAGATTTTAAGAGTTTTCATGCGGATTTTTTTGCAGGAAGACCTAAGTACTTTCCCGGGACGTCTCAATCAGGCTATAAAAAAAGTTCCGGTGGAACCTTCAAAAACGGTTTTTAAAGGGTCACTTAGGTATGTTAATTGAGGACTCTATAGTTCAAACTGTGTATGTTTAAAAAACATCCAGTAAAGTACGTTAAAACGACATTCATTTTGTAAGAGAAAAATAAATATTTATGTGATGAATGTTAATGAACCTACCTATCTAAAACATCATTAATAAATATTTAAAAAATAGTAATTAAAAAAAAATTATAACTCGATCGAGATGCGAACCTATGAAATACGTATTACTAGGCTCTAAGGAAAATGATACAACAGCGCAACAATTTACAGCACGGCTACCGTGAGAGTAATTTGAAGAAGCGCGCTTCACGACTATAGCTACTAGGCACTTGCATGGCATGCCGTACAATGTTCGGAATCATTCGTTTCATCGCATGCCTTTTGCTCTGGTCATTTTTTTGTGGCAATCACGTGGTAATCGTTTCTATTAACTATATAATAATCACGTGACCTCGGAACTGATTGTGTTGGTTTGATTGCCAATCGATCAGTCACGCCGTATGGTTTTCTCGACTAGAGATGGGTAAATCGATCATTTTGTTTCTAGAATGTGATCGAATCGATCATTGAATCAATCATTTCAAAGAAAATGGTGGTGACCAAAAAAAAAAGCAACCTACTACCCAAGATGCAGCTACATACGAAATAATCTGCTGACCAAAAAATCTATATTTTCATACAGTTTACTAACGAAACGATCGACTTATTCCCAACTGATTCAGTGTATCGCCAGAGTGGGTCAGTCAGTCGTTGATCCATTCCGATTTGATTCACTCGTTTGATTCAGTCTGTCTTCGTCGGTCATTTCACTCATTTGACTGATTGAATCATATCGAGCAAACATGATTCAATCACTCAATACTCGCAAGTGATTCGATCATAGTGAACGAATCGTTTACGAATCACACATCTCTATTATCGACGTATTTTTATGCTGTGAGTGGATGGAGGTAACGCTAGGTGATTTTTTTTAGAGAAAAGTGTTTTTAGAGATACGTCTTCTCAACGTGATATAGACGTATTTTGGTTGCCTGGTCTGCTGGTACCTCATTTTATTTTGATGATCCTTCTCAATTCTAGAACTTAATGGAAAAATCGAAAATTAATAAGAGGTGGTTGTTCAGGAGGTCTATCCCAACAAGAAAACCACCAGGATGTTATGGTTAGTTTATAACTTTACCTTTATAAATGGAGGATAATCTAATCAAACTCGAGAGTGATCTAGAGAACACAAAAAATACCAAGCTATGGTAAGTTGAAAAAAATGTTCTAGCTCTAGCAATTTAAGCTGGGTTTATACAGGAAAAAATAAGAGTTAAACCTATAGGAATACCTTTAAGCGTTTATAAAGCTAACAACAACAACAACAACACCCGCCCAATCTGAAAGAATCCTTAGTATTAGCGGACATCTATGTGCGCTGACACTAATTATTCTGCCAAACCTTTCCTTTCACCCCCACTTGACCTTCAAGTGGACCTCTTCAACTCTCCCTACCGCTAGGTAGCCTAAGTTTTGTCGATTTTTGGAGAGACTACCTGCCTGAAGGGCTTAAATGTCGTGACTGTTCTAAAGAACTATTTGTTGTTGTTGCTGGGGAGGGGGATTGGGAGGGAAGTGGGATTTGGAGGAGGAGGTAAAATGAGAACTAGCTCGCTAGCTGAAGGCTAGAGAGCTAGCTGAAAGCGGGGTCTCTTGTGTCGATGTCTGATGTTCTCATCGTAGTTGACGGCCTGTCGGATAAGGGGATTTGTGTGAGTATCTGCTTTTTGATAAACTTTATGGGCTTTTTCAGATATAAAAGTCGTTAGTGGGGTAAGGTTGTTGTCTCTCATGAGGCGAGTATATGATGTATGCCAGGGAAGATCAAGGGCGTTACGTCTGTATCGATTTTCGAGGTTTTGTATGAGCTTTAGGTTTCTTGGCGCGGCATAGCCCCAGGCGGTCGATGCATAGGATAGGATCGGTGTTAAGTAGTAGTAGTTTGTTTTTGTGTGAGAGTTTACTTTTACCGCGAAGTAGGGAGTATAGGTTTTTGTAGATGTACATGGCTTTAATGCGTGTGTTTTTGACGTGTAACCCCCAAGTAAGGCGCTTGTCGAAAGTAACCCCAAGGTACTTAACGTCGTCCTGCCAATTGATTATATTACCATTTATTATGACGTGTCCGACAGGTCCCTGTCGTCTACGGCTAAATAAGATGTCTACAAACTCGTCTGCTGCTGTTTGAAGCTGTCGTGTCACTTGGCGAGGAAGCCGTGAAGCTGTTTTAATGAGTTGGTCGTCAGCGTGTCGTGCTAGGTATGTGTGTGGTGTAGGAATAAGGCCATGGGTAAAAAATTTAAAAAGATGGGGGGATAGCACGGCCCCCTGGGGTACACCGGCCATGATATTTCGACATGCGGATAGACTGTTCCCCACGCGGCTGTTTATTTTACGGCCGCGTAGATATGAGTCTGTGAGGCGAGTTATTGTCAATGGGTAGCCGGCGACAGTCATTTTATAAACCAGTCCCTTTTGCCAGACTTTGTCGAACGCTTTTTCGACATCGAATAGCAAAACACCAGTGGCCTGCCTCTGACAGAATCCTTTGGTTATAGACTCTGGCAGCCGCAGGAGCTGGAGTTCCGTATTATGATCCGGTCTAAATCCGAACTGGTCGTCGGGAATGATGTTGAGTTGATCTGAGAATTATTTGATGCGGGATAGGATTACATGATCTGCGATCTTGGAAATGTTGCTGAATAATGATATAGGTCGGTAGTTTTGTGCAAAAACGTGGTCTTTGCCGGGTTTGGGGATCATTATTACTGTGGCACGTTTCCAACGGGATGGAAAGTGTCCCAGTCTTAATATAGCGTTAACAATATTTGTTATTGCTGCGATCTCCTTGCGAGGCAGGTATTTTAGGTGTTTGTTTCGTATGTTGTCTTGTCCGGGGGCTGATTTGTTTTTTCTGTGTCGTATTACTTGTCGTATTTCTTGTGGAGAAGTTGCTCGTAAAGGAATGTCGATTGTGTCGTTTTGTCTTTGTCTGTTTATTGTTCTATTTACAAGTCGTTCGGAGTCTTCGTCGATGTCGTCGTTATCGTGTAGTGTCGTGTTTTGTTCGTACGTGTCGGCGAAGGCCTCTGCTTTGTCTATGTTTTCATAGACAATACCATTGTCCGTGTGTAGTGGTGGGTGGCATGTATGTCTTTTTGTTGCGTAGTGCTTTTTGTATTTTCCAAATGCTATTATCTTGAGTGATAAGTGATTCTAATTTTGTCTGAAAGCGTTCGTTGTGAAAGTCACTGAGCTGTCGTCTTGCTAGGTTGTTTAGTCTATTATATGCATTACGAAGATTGATAGTGCGATTTTGTTGAAATAACCTACGAGCTCGCTGTTTTTGAGCTAATAGGTGCTGAAGATGAGGGGGAAGGTCGAAATGTCTACGGTCACGCAATGGTATTACCTCAGTGCATTCTTGGATCGCAGCGGATACATCGTTTTCCAGCTGTTCTACCGCCCGTTCCAGGTCTGCAGTTGAGTTAATATGGGTGATCGGTGATAGGTGGGTATGGAAAACTCGCCCTAATCTTTCGTAATGAAATATAGTGCGAGCTTTTTGGACGATGTGATTACGGTCCGGGTTTCCGATTTGAAAAAAGACGGGGTTATGGTCGGAGGACCCTTCTTGAATGGTTCTTGCATCAATTTCTAAACAGGAATTTTTATTTACAAGAAAGTCGATTGTGTCGGGTCTGTGGTCGTTGTTGTATGGATAATGTGTGGGTGTATTTGATGCGATGGCCACCGCGTTATTGGTAATAATAGCGTCATTTAATCTCCTCCCTCTCATATTTATAAGTTGGCTATTCCAAGCGCGATGTTTCGCATTAAAATCTTCCAACATTATACATTTATTTTTATAATTTAAAATTTCTGTAAATGACTGAATGTTGATGGGGTTGGCAGGTGATGCGTAGAATGAGAAGAAGGTGATTTTTCCGTCTGTGGCTGTGGTGATTGATATGGATGTATATTCACAGTGTCGATGTGGGTGATTGATTTCGGCGTGATGTTTGATATGGGATTTAATGAGAATGGCTGTTCCGCCGTGAATTGTCATATCATGACGATAGAATGAGTATCCTACGAAGGTTAGGTGATCACGTGGAAGCAGATGGGTCTCTTGTACCGCAAGCACATCTATGCTGTGATCGAATAAGAATTCGACCACTTCGTGCTTGCGGTTTCGGAGAGTGGCGACCCTCAACGAAGGGGGAATGCATTTTGGATTGGGAGAACATTGGATAGTAGGGAAGGGATTAGAGAGGGAAGTTGTTTTGTTTTTTGGTAATTCTGGGAAGGAATTGCACCCCCTTGTAACTGGCTGGATGGTCCAGGCCACAGTTGGCACATTTAGGAGGGGTATCTTTTGACTTTTTACAGTCGGCTGTGGGGTGGCCCTCTACGCATTTAACACATTTAGGCTTAGCCGTGCATAGCGTTTGCCCGTGATAAAATTGTTGGCATCGGTGGCATTGAGTGACCTGAGCCTTTGGTTTCAAATCTTCTAATTTAACTTTTAGACTCAAAACCGCTGGCAGGGCAAACAATTCTTCCCTATCCGCAGGTTTAAAGGTGACTAGGACCATTGGGAGAGGATCTTTGTTCTCGCCGCGGCGCACACGGGAGACTGTCTCGACAGAGATGCCCTGACCGATGATATCATGGGCAATATCTGTGCTGGACAACTCCGTCCGTATGACGCACCGGGACAAGCGATCCTCGGGGAGAAGGTTGGTATATCAGATTAGCCCCATAGTGTCGATAGTGTGCATGATGTTTTTATGGTCGATGTTTGATGATGTTTTTTGATAGAGGATGATGGCCGGGATTTTCTTGGGATTTTGGGGAGGTTGGTTTTGTGTTTTGGTCGGTTGGGGGTTAGTTGGACATGTTGTTCGTTTGTTAGTGGTGGGAGGTGTTTGTATGTTAGTCGGAGGTGGAGTTTGTTTTTTAGACGGAGGTGATGTTTGTTTTTTGGTCGGGTCGGTGGTTTTTTGTTTTTTAGGATTAATTTGTTTGGTTTTTTGTGGGTCTGTTTCATCTGTTTCTTCTTTTAGTATTGCATATCTGTTGGCTGTCTTAATCAGTTTTGTGTCGTATTCAGAGCCTGAGTCAGAGGAGGAAGTTGGGGAGTGGTTGGGCGAGGGGGTTTTGGAGGCGCGTCTTTTTTTGTGATAGTTAGGAAGCCATCAGCGGACAAGCTGGACATCTCTATGTCCTCTAAATCGGGAGTGGGGTGGGTGATGTGCGAGTAGTGGATTTAGCGAGAGTGTCTGTGAGTTTTCCGATCTTATCCGTCAAAGCCTTCACCTGCTCAGTTAGCTCCGCTATGCGGAGCTCCTGCTTCCTGTTCTGTTCCTTTAAGTAGCACTCCATAGCGGTGGGACCCACCGTACTGGTGTTGGCTCTGGCGGATGAGTCGGATGATTTGAATAGTTTTTTGAGACGGGGGGGGGGAAGAATGGATGCTTTGAATTTTGTCATGTGTGAAGGTTAATTAATATACAAAAAAATGAAAATAAAATAGTAATAAAAAATGTACTTCCTTTGAAACACTGATCACTTTTCACTGAACACTTGTCACTTTTCACTAAAAACTGCATAAATGCAGATTTCCAGCCTAGGCTCTACGAATAAAATCTCGGTAGACGCTTATTGAGCGGCCTACTTCGATTTATCGTTAAACTTTTTGGCTTTCTATCACAGCATAAATGCAAACTTGCAACTTTCAGTTCTACGTATTTAAATCTTGGTAGACGCTTATTGAGCGGCCTACTTCGACTAATCGCTAAACCTACGACTACACTTAGAAGTCCAATACTACACCTAGGAGCAAACTACTGCTTACTCTTCGATGGTCAGACGACTACTATAAAGCTAAAACCTCGGCCAAATAAATAAAAAAAATTAAATGAAAAGATGGTCAACTTCTAACTTTTTAACTTAATTTTATCTGAAAATGGATGTATGCATGTCAGGAAACATTGATTTTTTACATATAACCTCACTTCTGATTTTATTTTTAGTTTTTTTTTTTAATTTAAAAGGAGATGTCTCGGGAGATGTATAATTTTGGTCTTTTTCTGGGTGGTGTATTTTCCTATAAAAAGGTAAGATAAGTTTCTGACACTAATTAATATGCTGATTAAGGTAGTTATGCTGTTACGTGACTTGGACAACCATTTTACCTTCTGGTAGGACACACCCCTGGTAAGATATGGCTGTAAAATTTATGCATGTGAGTTTTTGTATAAATTTTTAGCATAAATTATACAAATTTCAAATGAAAACAAAAAAAAAACTGGTAAAAATAATAAACACCAAAAATTCTTATTTTAATGTTATTTCCTGTATAAACCATCTACAGGTTCTTATTTTTGTAAACCCAGCTTTACTGAACTTTAACCAGAAGTAAATTTTAGGAAGTCTTTTAAAGGCTGGTTCATGCTTTATTTCCTTTTCTGTAACTTTTGCTGTAAATTTTATTATTAAATCTCATATATTCAGATGTGGGTGTTCATGCTTGTTTCTTTTCCATATCTTTTTCCTTAAGCCTTGAAAGTGAACCAATATTTAGCTTTACAGAAAAAGAAATTGTGTTGTGTAAGTGCAGCAGGCAAAATATTTGTTGACATTTTTTAACCTCAAAATTGATGGTTTTTTAAAATTATTTCAAGCAGTAGTTATTAAAAAAACGAATATTGAACATTTAATGCATTTGATCCACATTTGTGGGACAAAAAGAACCCCAAATTTTGTATCTAAACAAAATGCCAAAATCGCAAGTTTGCCTATCAGTAGTGTCAACTTTGAATTTTAGCATTAACCAGATTTTTACTTAAGGAAAAAATAAAGGTTACGTTAAAGGAAAAAGTTACGGAAAAGGAAAAGGAATTTAATCATGAACCTGCCTTAATCCAAATTAACTGACACTTGAAATAATTTTGTTCAACATCATTCTCAAAACGTTGAGAGAAAAGTACTCTTGGAAAAAAAATGAAAAAATAAATAGGTCCAAACATGGTCTGATTTTGCTAATTGTTTCGTAAAGTTTGACTGATTTTTAATTGAGTTAACTAAGACTAAAAATGAGCAAAAATCTATTATAATTTTATATTTTAGGTTGCCTATTTTTCAAAGCTTGGTAATAATATCCAAGAGTTTATTAGACGAGTACTATCTGCACTTATAACTAATGATGTGGCCCTAAAATATTCATTGTTAGGGTGGAAGAAAAAGCACCATTCAATTATCTTTCTGTTTAAGATGATAATTGGTGAGTTCAAATATGCATTTGTGTCTGTAATAAAAAAAGTTTTGCATCAGGAAAAGTGCTAAACTAAAATTTTATGATATTCCCTTTTTGTATGACAACATGGTGATTTAATACCCCCTTCCTCAACCTAATCACCCCTTTTTTGCCTAAAAGAAGAAAGAAACTATATGCAACTTAAATCACTTTTTTTAAATTCCCTTATGAAAGATTTTTCTTTCTTTTTAGAATATTTTTTTAAACATTTTTACCTTTTGCTTCTCCTAACTTCATTTTTAGTAATTTTGATTCCTTTGATATATTGTGCAATTCAAAAAAACTAAACGCTTTAATTAGTAATCTTTACCACCTTGAATTTTTAGAGGAAACTAAAAAGTCAGGACTGTCCTGCAATAAAAAAGCAAAGCAATAATCGACTATTGGAGTTTGGCTCAAAAGGGCCCAAGAAAGCAAGAAGAGGGGAGTGTTAACAGAAGCGGAATAAAACTGAGTAAGTTTTTGATAGTAATAACAAATATAATAATAATAAAATGAAAATAAAAAAACAGTCGACTTACGCCAAACTCCTCTCGATAAATTTTTGGTACTAAATATTTTTGCATGCATGCATAAACGAGACTATAAAAAATAATAAATTTTGGGACCCTTGTTTTGACTTAAAATGTTATGTAAAGAAGCACTCAACTGTTATAAAAAAAAATAATAATAAATAAAATTGCAGACCCCATTTTTATTTTTATGGACTATTCATCTTGATATAATATGCCACCCCCCCTTAACAAAAAAAACACACTTCCTTAAACAAGGGCAAAAATTAAAAGAAATAAACCCTTTCCCAAAAAAGAAATATTAGAGTCATAAAGCTATTTGTAACTCATCGCGATATACCTATCCGCATCTAGCGAGAACCAAGCACATTGATTGGTCAGAAACTTGTAGCACGTTCGAAAAGAGCAGATATATGCTAATTTAAGGTGTTTTTGAACGCAATAGGTGCTGAGATACGATACGTGTGCCGTAACGATACGTGATACCTAACGCATCTCAATACCTATTGCGTTCAAGAACACCTTAGATTAGCATATATCTGCTCTTTTCGAATGTGGTACAAGGTTCTGACCAATTAATGTGCTTGGTTCTCGCTAGATGCGGATACGTATACCGCGATGAGTTACAAATAGCTTTATGTCTCTATTATCACACTAAACATTTCACTTAACATTTAGCCCTCATTTTGATATGTAAAGTATCATGAAAAGAGTGGTAGATCCAAAAAATTAGTATGATTAAAAGAGGCTCCTATTTCTTTAGTTACAGCGCCAGCAAAGAGAGCGCCAGAATGTTGAATTTTTGTGATGGTGCATGCAGCTAAAGTATTTTTGTTCAGGTTTTTATTACAAGACTGGAATGGTACTAAATCAAAGGACTGGAATGTTAAGTACCCACATCAATACCAGTAATCATGTAAGAAAGTTATTTTTTTAAAAATAATTACTTCTTTTAAGATTGTTTTTAAAAACTCATTATGCAAGCTCTTTGTGAGTTGTCATTTGTTAATATTACACTATAATATTAGGACAAGGGGGTCCCGCACTTAATTCCCAAATGCACATTCTAATAAGTATGGACCACTGAGACCATTCCTGCCGAACTCAGAGACGCCTCTATAGTTACCATTTTCAAAAAAGGCGATAAGGCCCAATGTGGAAACTACAGAGGTATATCTCTGCTTTCTGTTGCTGGAAAGATACTTGCACGGATACTATCAAACCGATTAATTCCGATTGCTGAAGAAAATCTGCCAGTGTGGATTTAGGCCCAATCGAGGCACAGCTGACATGATCTTCAGTGCCAGACAAATGCAAGAGAAATCTAGAGAACAAAATCGCCCTCTCTTCATGGCCTTCATAGATCTAGTCAAAGCATTTGATTCGGTCAACAGAGAAGATCTTTGGAAAATACTGGCAAAAGCTGGATGCCCTCAAAAATATATTCAAATTCTTAGACTAGTACACGACAATATGAATGCAACAGTCCTGAGCAACGATGGACCAGGAGAGTCATTCCAGATTACGAGAGGCGTTAAACAAGGGTGTGTTATTGCGCCCACCCTATTCTCTATATTTTTAGGTGCCATGCTTCACCTTGTTGAGGAACATCTACCACCGGGAGTGGAAACTCTATATAGATTTGACGGTGGCCTACTTAACCTAGGCAGACTGCGAGCAAAAACTAAGGTCTCGACATCCTCGGTAATCGAACTGCAGTACGCCGATGACAACGTCGTAATGGCCGATACAGAGGAAGGTCTACAACTGGTAATCAACGCATTTAACCGAGCCTACAAAAGCATTGGCCTAAAGGTCAATCTTGCCAAAACGCAAATTCTTCACCAACCAGAACCAGGTACGAATCCCCAAGCTCCAAAAATTTCCATAAATGGCCATTCTCTGCAGAACGTGGAACATTACCCATACCTTGGGAGCCACCTATCATCAAACGCAACTATTGATGCAGAAACACTGCATCGCCTAAAATATGCTAGCGCAGCGTTCGGACGGCTTTCGGAGAGAGTCTTCAACACTCACGACATCAATGCGAAGACCAAGCTTCGTGTCTACAACACAGTTATAATACCAACTCTAACATACGGATGCGAAACGTGGACCATCTACAGAAGGCATATCAAACGACTAGAAAAATATCACCAAAGTTGTTTAAGACGAATACTGAGAATCAAATGGCAAGACCAACGAACAAACATAAGTGTTTTAGAAGAAGCCAGAACAATTAGTATAGAAGCCCTTATCTTCAAGCACCAGCTTCGTTGGACTGGTCACATTATCCGCATGCCTGAAACACGTCTCCCAAAGCAGATATTTTATGGTCAACTGAAGGAGGGAAAGAGAAATCAAGGTGATCAACAAAAAAGGTACAAGGACGTTCTCAAAGGCAATATGATGAAGGGTCACATCGAGATAAACAACTTCGAGACCACGGCAAACGATAGGGCTACATGGCGCCGAACAGTCCATGAGGGAGCGCAAACTTTTGAAGAGCAACGACGTAGACTGGAAACGGAAAAGAGAGAACGTAGAAAGGAGCGACAAAATGGAAGAATGGATGACCAACAACACCCGGCTGCTGCCGGAGACTGGGTGTGCCAGGACTGTGGAAGGGTGTGCGGCTTGAGAATTGGCTTACATAGCCATCAAAAAACGCACAACAGATAGCGACGATACAGAATAGAGGAAAATCATACTCGGTATCGAGTGATTGCCTATGATGATAATATAAAGTATAGTATACAAGATTAAACAGTTTTAAGTAAATATTTATGTGCAAGTTTATTTTGGAAAAATAATTGGTTTATTGGCTTTTGGTTTCATTGTATCTATATACGGAATATCAAAAAAAAACGTTTGCATGCAAACCTATTAATTTGGATTGATGGCACAATATTTTATTTAGGTGTCATCCTATTTTATTTTTTTTGAAGTAAACCGTTGTTTTAAGTTTTAAAGTTTATTAATTTAATTCTTTGTGAAAATAGTAAAATATTTATAATTTGTCTGAGGCGCCTTGCTTGTGTAACCACTTATAGTTGGTATTTCGCGAATTTATTTGTTACCTATTTATTATAAGTTATAAAAAAGATTTAAGGTCAACATATTTTTCTAAAAGATGGTCAATAAATAAGGGGTAGTAGTTGCGTTGCTATTTGTTTGTCTTGATAGTTGGGAGTGTTTTTAAATTTTTGTTTATTAAATAAAAGATAAATTATGTTTTTGTCTTATTGTGTTTAAACAATCATAAAAAATATTTATGTAACTGCTGAGTGCAAAAAACGTTTTTTAGGCAGTTTTGAAAGGTTCCTGGGGCGCTTTAAAACGTTCATTGGACGTCTTAACGTTTTTTGAACTTTTATAAAGCGTTCCTGGGACATTACAAAGTTTCAGAAAAATATTGACCTTTTCAATACGCCTTTGAAACGTTTTTAAAAATATGCGAATGTTTATTAAATGTTCACTCAGGTCGTCGTCGTCGTACACAAAAAGTCCGAAAAAGATTCGCAAAAAGACCTGGAACATAGGCGCACGTTTTTAAAAACATTCTAAAAACAAACATGGATTTGATGAGTATTACAAGTAATAAATTTTAATATATTTTATTAACCATAATAGCCAGGGGCTCTAAAAACAAGTCAAATATTTTAAAAACGAATTAACAAACTTTTGTTTTTATCAGAACGTAAGCAAAATTTTCCAAAAAAAATGTATGATCCAAAGAAAATATTTGATAAAAATTAAGCAACGTTGGCACGCAAGAGAGATTTTTTTGAACATAAAAGTTATTGTTTATTCGAGGGTTTATTACCTTTATTACGACATGGCCCACTTGTCGTATTTAAATTCTGGTGGTGAAACTTGCCCATCGAAAGGAGTGTGCCCTACGAAAATTCCAATATAGCCCAAAAGTGTCCCCTTGAATAATAAATTGACGTGTTCGAGGTTTTGTTCGAAATCGTACTCCAAAACCTGATCAATCCCATCATAAAATCTTTTAAAATCTCGTTAAAATTAAAGTTATTTGTTTAAGCATCTCTTAAAAACTCTTAGAAATTTAAACCTAGTCTTGTAAAAACAGGTAAAATCTGATCAATTCCATCATAAAATCTTTTAAAATCTTGTTAAAATCCAAGTTATTTATTTAAGCAGCTCTTAGAAACTCTTAAAAACTCTTAGAAATTTTATTGTAGTCTTTTAAAGACAGGTAAAACCTGATCAATCCCATCATAAAATCTTTTAAGATCTCGTTAAAATTAAAGTTATTTGTTTAAGCATCTCTTAAAAACTCTTAGAAAATTAAACCTAGTCTTGTAAAAACAGGTAAAATCTGATCAATTCTATCATAAAGTCTTTTAAAATCTTGTTAAAATCCTAGTTATTTATTCAAACATCTCTCAGAAACTCTCAGAAACTTGACTCGAGTCTTGTAAAAATAGGTTAAATCTGATGTCAAGAATAACAAAATTTAACGGGATCTTGTCAAACCTCGTAAAAATCGGATCACTGTTATCACAAAATCTTATAAAATCTTGTCAAAACTTTTAGGGTTCCTCATAAAATATTGCAAAATCTCGTAGATTTTCAGAAGCCAAAGTTGTATCCTTCTCCTCATAGAATCTCATAAACTTTATCAATCAGTAACCCAATGAAATATGACAAATTCTTATAAAAGTTCACAAGACTGCTGTTATTTTAATCAGTCACAAACTGTTCAAAGTTATATAAGATTTCACCTGACAATGGTGTTTCATAAACTGATGTTAAAAACAATTGAATCTCGTCAACTTTGACCGTCGGATCCTATCAAAACTTGTCAACTTTGACGAGTTTTGATGCGGTTTTTTTGGCAGGGATATGCCAAAAAATTGGGGTGCTAGTCAAAAGTTCGTACGAAAATCGCATATTAGTCTAGAAGATGAGGAGTTTAATTGAGAAAAAAACTTGGCATGCATAATAAGTAGACCCCTAGATAATTTTTGATTAATGTTGCTAACATAAAATTTACTTAAAAGGGCCCTTCTGATAATAACACAAAAATTGTTAAAGGTTTATACATTATGGTGGAGCGATGAAATTTGGCACAAATGGTCATTGACCCCGAAAATTTTTTTTGTCGTGAGTTACTTATTCGAGGTCTCTTGCCTAGGACCCCAATTCTTGACGTTAAACAAAAAATAGGAAAATATTAATTGTTAGCCATCCAAAAAGTGATAGAACTATCAGATTAAGAACAAATATTGGTCGCTATATTATCTTTAAAAAAAAATAAATGGAATATGGCACAAATGATCAATGGGTCCCTTAGTACCAAATTTTCTGAGACCATTTCCAAAGAACTCTTACTCCCGAAGTTAATTTTTTAAAATGTACTTTTAACGCCAAAAAGTTGCAAACTAACAGATCGTGTTTTAGTAGAACAGAGGGCCCATATTTTTAAAAGTAAAACAACTTTTGTATTATTGACGGGTTTATTTATTTAACAATAAGTTTCAAAATTACTAGACATTCTGCTAATCTAGTTTAACTATACGCCTAGCGATTTACCTTAAAAAGGAAAAGTATTTTTCTTCTCTAGGAACGAAATATTTTTCTAGAATATTTTTTTTTCTAGAAAGGAAAATGTATGAAATAGAGAAGAAATTATTTTTGTATCTATAATCTATATATCTAATCAGGAAGAAAAAAATCATGCGGAAAAGTAAAAAGTGAGCGGAAAAGTAAAATCGCATGGAAAAGTACTAATTTGGAAAAATACGATTTTCCGCACGCTCGTAAGAAATAGTTATTTACTTAACAAGTGCGGAAAGTGGTACTTTTCCGCACGCGACGTCAGTTGCACGAACGACGCGAAGCGGAGTTCGAGCAAGCCGTCAAGGGCGGAAAAGGCATTTTCCGCAAGAGTTAGGTATAATGTTTTTCCTACAAGTATTTTTATCCATCTTATTTATCAAAAAAAATGTTTTTAATCCGCAAAGATTTTATAATAATGCTACAAAATGACACATAAGATAGAATAGTTACCTAAATTATTTAATTATTCTTAAATATCTTCATTTTTAACAATACAAAAATCGTGCGGAAAAGTAACTTTTCAGCACTAGCGCGGAAATGTTCCACTTTCGAAACGAAAAATCATGCGGAAAAGTAACTTTTCCGCACGCTCGTAGGAAAACATATTTACAAAACAGTATATACATAACAAAAAATTAAATTGCAATTTTTTCCAAAATGTATAAATTTAACACAGTCACACACAGCCCCCATAGTTGTTTGTATAACCCATATAATTATGAAATGATATAACGGCTCTGCCCTTGAATTTCCCGAGAAAAATGCGTACCGATAATAATTCAATCAAGTTAGCCTGGAAATAATCCAGAGATGAGGAATCTACCGGGCAAGCGTGTCGATTGCGTCAGTAGTGAAAGCAACTGACAACCATCTGACATCGAAAATTTAGGTTTATGTTTAATATTTTTGTTTACTTTTGGAAAAGGGTTGGCTAGTGTTTCCCGTAATTTTGTATTAATAGAAAATTAGATTCTTCTAGATTTAAACATGAAGAAAAAAAATTAGAACACAAAAAGCAGGATCGAAACTTCTTTCAAAAATAGGGAGCCTTTGTAGAGGACTTTAAAATGACAGTATACAACAAATAATATTTGAGATCTATCATCTCTCACGATCGAAAAGCATTCAATACATTCGAAAAAAAAACTCCTTTATTGCACAAGTATCACTAGATTCGACGATGTTTCCCGGTTTCGGACCATGCGATCGGGAACGTATGATTTTCTTGAGATCCGTAAGATCGGATCATCGCTCAAGAATATAACGTTTTCTTCTCATGAGATCATTCGCCATAGATCTATGCCGCTCCCGCCGCCCTGTTAGTTTGCCGTTTTTTGACGTTAAAGTACATTTTCTAAAACTAACTCCAGGAGTAAGGGTCCTTTGCAAATGGTCTTAGAACATTTGGTACTAAGAGACACAGTGATCATTTGTGCCAAATTCCATTATTCTATCGTTATGCTTGAGGTGATACTTAATGTTGTGTTTAAAAAAAAACTTGAAACCTATTATTTTTTAATTTAAGCCAATATAGCAACAAATATTTGTTCTTAATCTGATAGTTCTATCACTTTTTTGATGCCTGTTATCAATATTTTACTATTTTTTGTTTAACGTCGAAAATTGGGGTCCTAGGCAAAAGACCTCGAATAAGTAACACATTACAAAAACAATTGCGGGGTCAATGACCAATTGTGCCAAATTTCATCGCTCCACCATAATTTCTAAACCTTTAAAAAATTTTGTGTTATTTTCGGAAATAGGGGCCCTTTTTAGAAAGCTTTATGTTAGCAACATTAATTAAAAATTATCTAAGGGTCTGCTCATTATGCATGCCAAGTTCCACTGCTTAATTATTATGTTTTCTTAATTAAACTCCTCATCTTCCAGACTAATATGCGATTTTCAAACGAACTTTTGAGTAGCATGGGTATAGAAGAACCTCTTTAGCACAGCCCACCCCAATTTTTTTGTATATGTAATAGCAGCCCTAAAAGAGAATGAAGAGAGCTACAAAAAAAATATAGCCATATCAAAATCTCGCAAAGTTTGTAGAAATGCCAGCGAGAGATATTGCGTTATTATTTTTTGAGGAAAATTTTCACAATTTTGAATTAGTGAATTTTTTAAATTTAACCGTTGCTTAGGATGCTACAAAAATTTTTTAACAAATTGTGAGACAAGATTAAAAGGCATATTTAAACGTTATTCGAAAAATATACGCCGCTACTGTTTTTGTACCACTTACTTTTAAACAAAAACAAATAACTTGTTAAATAAACCAATGATTTGGCTTTCTGGAAATGAAAACTGTTCTTAAGTGGGTTTCTTAGTTTTTCAGATATTCATGAAAAACTTGAGCAATGCTTAGATTTTCCCCTTTTCTAATTAAAATTCAGTTACCGCCCCCCCCCCCAAAGGACGTATGCCGAAATTATTTGACTTTTGATGGTAATATATTCATGGTGTCATATCATAAAAGTTTAAATAATCTTACACATTTTTTTAAAAATTCTAATGAAATAAACGGACTATATTATTTCTTACAAAATTTATAAGCACACAATGAAAATACAAAATAAATATAACCATATATTTTTAATTAAACCAAACCATTAAATTGCGCGCTTTTATTATTGAATCTAGAGTTTAGACACTCATTTTGCGCTTTTTCTGCCTTTTGAAAGTAGGCCTTGGGGCATCTCTCGTAATAGTTCAACAATAGTCGGCTAACATGTCACAGTTCCTTCCGTAGGTACACACAGTACCTTCTTTCTATGTTAATATCTTGATGAAACCTCTCACCGTGCTCGTCACTTACAGGACCACAATTTTCCGGAAAGTAATCCAGACGAGAATCCCAGAAATGAATTTTTAACGACATGTTACATCCTAGGTTTTGGTAATACAAAAGAAGTTAGGTAACCAGGTCTTTATAGTTTTCTGATCTAGTATTTCCCAAAAAAATTGTTGAAAACTATTTGAAATGCATTCCAAGCATCTTTTTCCTTGCGTTGAAGTATGGAATCGAATTGCCCATATCCGAAAAGTTTCCTAATCTGGGGACCCACAAATATTCCCTGTTTAATTTTAGCGTCACTGATCAACACCGTACTCAACTAAAAAGCCTGTTAACTCCTACCGCTTCAGTGCCCTTTAGCCTATTGTGGCCGCCATTTTTATAACCAAATTGACAAGTAAAACATGGATTTTCTGTCAGTTTGGTGTCAATATGGCGCCGATCATAGGCCAAAGGATACTAAAACGAAAATGAGTTAACTGGCTTTTTAGTTGAGAACGGTGTTGCACTGATTCTAGGGAACTTTTCTTTTAAATAACTAAAAGCATGGCCTTCTTTGTCCATGGCCTTCACAAAACTTTTCATAAGTCAAAATTTTATATGAAGTGGAAGTAGTAAAACCTTTTCTTTCTGACTTAAAATTCTCTCTTGGCCTACTAAAATTCAGACATACCCACAAACTTCATTCTCTCAGACTATTCCTAACAATATTATATCAAAACACAATTTAGGATTTATGTTATAAGTATTTAAACACCTTATAAAGTACAATGGGGTTCGTGCGTTAAAAAAAATTCGTTTATTATATTTTTGGAACCCTTAACTTATCGAAAAGTTTTCTCACGACATTTTTTATCTGCTTCTTCATCGCTTGAAACTGGGGACCATTGAAAAAACCTCCGTAAGTCCTCGTGACGTCACTGGTGCTTGACGTTGGAAACTAGAGTAAATACGACCGATTTTTTTCGCTAGCCGAGATTACGGTCAACCAACCAATTGATTTCTGACTAGCGCAGGTTGATAATATTTGTTTACCACTTTTTTTTCGTTGTTGAAAAAGTGCTTTAAATTTTATTTTATATACATGTTATATGCTTAAAATTATCTTTTGTTTATCACCTATTTTATTATTGTAACTTGATACTTTTGTTTATGAATTATTATTATTGTAATATAATACTTTTATTTACTGTTTGTTTAAAATGCATTAAGTCTAATTTGTTCTAGAAGCTGACCTCAGGATTCAGTTTAGTAATATAAACCATTGTTAGCAGAAGCAGGCAGCTTACTTAACATCTAACCCAGTGGTTCCTAAAGTGTACGCCGCGAGAAGAAACCAGGGCGCCGCCAGGCGCTCCTGATAAGTTACGTTTGGCAACGCCGGCGCCGCATCCGCTATTAATCGAGCCTCGAGCTCGAGAGTGCAGAGCAAGTTTCTAGAATTTCCAGAAGCCCGTATTCGACCTGTGCGTCGCTCGACGAGAATTTTCGCGAGCGCTCTTTGACAGTACTTAAGTCGCCGTAGTCCGCTTTGCTAGGTTAGTTTACCGTAAGAAGAATTGTAAGCGGTTGAACTGTTATGATAAATACAAGTAGTAATAGAGAGTTTTAGTAGTGATACAAACAAAGGTCTTAATTTTGCTCTGCCCCCACAAAAAGATAATTTAAGTGATATTATTGCAAATATTGAAAGTTCAATCTCTTATCTTTCAGAAGGAACAAAGGGCTATGTGCGAGATGCTTGCCTATATCAGATCTCTCAAAATATCATTCAAAACAATAAAAATCACAATAAAATAATTAAAAGTTTGAGAGAAAAAGATGTGTTCTATCTAAAGGCTGACAAGGGTAATAAAGTTGTTATATTAGATAAAACAGATTATTTCGAAAGGGTAGATAACCTAATAAAAAATGGACCCAACAAACAAGTCCCAAAGAACCCCTCACCAAAAATGATTAACGAAGTAAAAAACACAATTAAAAAATGTAACAATATTATTACTGACAATATTAAATATAAACTGCAAGTAAGCAATCCCACTATGCCGAAACTGTATTGTCTTCCGAAAATCCACAAGCCTGGAAAATCGGTTAGACCTATAGTTTCTGCTGTAGGATCACCTACTTACAACATGTCGAAATGGCTAGCAAACGAGTTTGAAAATTTACCTATAAAGGAAAAAGGTTTTTCTGTTCAAAATTCCCTTGAATTTATCAACAAAGTTAAAGATGATATATGATATCCAAGAAGGTGAAATTTTAATCTCGTTTGATGTTAGTTCGTTGTTCCCTAGTGTGCCGATCCCCAATACCTTACAATACCTGGAGGAACTACTAAGAAAAAACAATCTAGAAGACCAACAGACTTTAGAATACCTATCTTTAACAAAACTCTGCATGAATCAAAATTACTTTCAATATAAAAATAACTATTACCAACAATTAGAAGGAACCACAATGTGTAATAGTTTATCACCTTTTATCGCAAACCTATTTATGAGCAAATTTGAATCAGATATAAGTAAAGAATTTGAGTATTTTCCCAGAGTATGGTTCAGGTATGTAGACGATGTGTTTGCAGTATTCAACACTAAAGTAACTAGTGTTGAAAATTTTAGGGAAAAAATAAATAACAAATTTCCCACTATTAAATTTACTCATGAGACAGAGAAAAACGGTACACTGCCATTTCTAGACACTTTAGTTATAAGAAATAAAAATAAATTGGACTTTGACCTATACAGAAAAGGAACGGTCACCAACAGGTATATTCCAAATGACTCTTTTCATTGCTTACAACATAAGCTTGCAAGTTTGCACTTTTTAACATATAGATTAGTAAATTTCCCCTTAAACAAAGAAAGATTTGAAGCAGAAAAGAATAGGATTAGGAATATAGCTGGCGAAAACAGTTACGACGAAGGCTTAATAAATAAGCTGATAAATAGACATTCTTTTCAAAAGACCTTTCAGAATTCTACTTTTTTCAGACAAAAAGATACTTGCGACTCAAAATTTGTATCAATTACTTTTAAACAAAAACAAATAACTTGTTAAATAAACCAATGATTTGGCTTTCTGGAAATGAAAACTGTTCTTAAGTGGGTTTCTTAGTTTTTGAGATATTCATGAAAAACTTGAGCAATGCTTAGATTTTCCCCTTTTCTAATTAAAATTCAGTTACCGCCCCCCCCCCAAAGGACGTATGCCGAAATTATTTGACTTTTGATGG
Organism: Oxystoma pomonae; assembly: GCA_963921995.1. Lineage (NCBI taxonomy): Eukaryota > Metazoa > Arthropoda > Insecta > Coleoptera > Brentidae > Oxystoma > Oxystoma pomonae. Next base: position 52,842,929 of record OY998166.1, on the reverse strand, counting down.
TAATATATTCATGGTGTCATATCATAAAAGTTTAAATAATCTTACACATTTTTTAAAAATTCTAATGAAATAAACGGACTATATTATTTCTTACAAAATTTATAAGCACACAATGAAAATACAAAATAAATATAACCATATATTTTTAATTAAACCAAATCATTAAATTGCGCGCTTTTATTATTGAATCTAGAGTTTAGACACTCATTTTGCGCTTTTTCTGCCTTTTGAAAGTAGGCCTTGGGGCATCTCTCGTAATAGTTCAACAATAGTCGGCTAACATGTCACAGTTCCTTCCGTAGGTACACACAGTACCTTCTTTCTATGTTAATATCTTGATGAAACCTCTCACCGTGCTCGTCACTTACAGGACCACAATTTTCCGGAAAGTAATCCAGACGAGAATCCCAGAAATGAATTTTTAACGACATGTTACATCCTAGGTTTTGGTAATACAAAAGAAGTTAGGTAACCAGGTCAAAAGACCTTTCGGAATTCTACTTTTTTCAGACAAAAAGATACTTGCGACTCAAAATTTGTATCAATTCCTTATAATCCTAATTATACGAAAGGATTACAAAAAGTATTTAATAACACCGGTCTTAAATTAGTATATAAATCCGGTAACACAATAAGAAGCTTACTAGCAAATCCCAAGGATAAAACTACAGTTCTAGAAAAAAGTGGAATTTACGAAATTAGTTGCATGGATTGTGACAAAAAATATGTTGGCTAAACGAAACGCTCTATTCAAACACGTTTTAAAGAACACTTAGCACACTTAAAATACGGAAGAACAGAAAAGTCAAGTGTGGCCGAGCATGCTTTTGAAAACAATCATTCACATTAGATAACCTAAAACTTCTAAAAAGTGTACCAAACAAAAGACTTTTGAATGCATATGAAAGTATGGAAATCATTAAATCCAGAAATAGTTTAAATAAAGATAGAGGACCCATCCCGTTTAGTACACTTTATTCTTTGGTTGAGGGGAGATAGGATTAAAAATCGTGATCAATCACAAATTATTAGTCTTATCTCCGCCCACTAAAGGATTGTATATAAGATAGAGCGTAGATTAATTTAGTTAATTGTTTATCGTCTTCTGATGATGCTAACGTTGTTAGCGAAACGCGCGTCGAGTGCAAAAAAGTGTAGTTTTGGTTTGTGGAAAACAATCATAATTTTGTTAAAGTGTTGTGATTTACGAACTCAAGACACATAAACGTTCCAATATCGAATCGGTTGCTTCGTTTTTTCGTAAAAAGTTAGTGACACGATTGATGATTTTTATTAAAATAAGGAAACTGATAGATCGAGACAGAGTGATCAAGCATCGACAAGTGACGGAGGAGTAAAAAGAAAGAAACATCGCAAATACGATGATAGCTATTTAAACTTTGGTTTTATTTCAGTAGAAGTAAATCATAACGAAAGACCGCAGTGTGTGCTCTGTTTGAAAATTCTAGTGGTCGAAAATATGCTCCCAAGTAAGCTAAAACGACATCTCGAAACCATTCATCCTACGATGGTTGGAAAGTCAAGCGAATTTTCCACAAGAAAGTTGCAGAATGTACAAAAACAAAAAAACGTGTTTACTCAACAAACTTCAGTATCTAGCAACACACTGCTGTCCTCTTTCAAACTGGACTACAGAGTGGCGAAGTGCAAGAAACCTCACACCATCGCAGAAGAACTTATTTTACCGGCTGCTGTCGACATGGTTAACATTATGATAGGAGAATCGGCGGTAAAACTAATTTCAAAGGTACCTTTATCTAACAACACTATTAGTCGAAGAATCCATCATATAGCTGAGGATCTTAATGATCAATTGATAGAGAAAATGAAAGGCAAGGAATTTGGTCTGCAACTTGATTAGGATACTGACAGTAATAAAGATGCACACCTTATTTGTTACGTACGCTTCCTGGATGATAATATTATTGTTGAAGGCTTTCTTTTCTGCAAAAGTATCGATGAAAGCGGAAAGGCTCAAGACTTGTTTCAAATTCTTGACAAGTTTATAACAGAGAATATTTTAGATTGGGAGAAGTGTATTGGAGTTTGTACTGATGGCGCTTGATCAATGTCTGGCCATTACGGTGGATTGCAAGCACTTATTCGCAGTAAAGTACCGTATGCCATGTGGACCCATTGCATCAGTCATAAGTCGTTGGGCTGTGAATTGAATTTGGTTATGGAACGTATCATAGACTTAGTTAACTACATAAAAACTAGGCCGCTAAAAACCAGACTATTCAAAATTCTTTGTATGGACATGGGAGCTGAACAACCTGCGCTGCTATATTACGCCAGTGCACAATGGCTTTCACGTGGAAACGTCTTATCCCGTACATTCGAGCTACATCAAGAAATCCACATTTTCCTGGAAGAGGTCATGAAAGCTCCAGATACTTTGAGGATCCCGATTTTTTGCTAAAACTGGCATATATGTGCGATATATTTGACAAACTGAATGCCTTAAATCTGTCTCTCCAAGGCAATAACATGCATATCTTGAAACTATCAGAGAAAATTGCAGCATTTAGGAAAAAACTGCAGTTGTGGATAAGAAAAAAAATTAATGACGATGGCGGTCAAGATTGTTTTCCAGAATTGCATAAATTCTCAGCTTCTAGTGAGCTCGTTATCTCTCAAGACTTGCTGTCCCTTTCGAAACTCTCGGAATGGTTTGCAAAATACTTTACAGAAGAAAATGTCGAAAAATTTGCATGGATTCAAGATCCTTTCCATGCACAATCTCCACCAGAATTCACTTCACTAGTCTTATTGAACTCTCTTGCGACAACAGGCTTAAATCAAAATTCGCTTCTTCTGATTTGGTGGAGTTTTCGGTATACGTCAAAAATGAATATCCGGCTCTAAGTTTAAAAGCTTTGAGGATTCTAATCCCCTTTGCAACATCCCATTTATGCGAAGCTGGATTTTCAGCTGTAGCTGTGATAAAGAGCAAATATCGTTCAAAGATCATCGTGGAGCAAGAAATGAGAGTGGCAGTGTCAAGCCTTATTCCCTGCTTTGAAAAAATGTGTGCAGATCACCAAGCTCACCCATCACACTGATTTTTTTTCCTTTAATAATAATGTATTCTTGTATGTTAGTTTAATAATAAACTGAGCGTTAGATTGGAGTTTTTTTTCATTCATGTATTTTGTAACTAGTGCCAATATATTTACAATGGTGTTAAATAAAGTGTCGTACAACGCTTGCGCTTTGCTACTATACAGTAGGCAAGTTGCAAAGCACATATTTTATACATTATACATATGCCACACTTTGTTGGACACAACTATATATGCATATTGCGAGTAGGGGCGCCCTGACAAAATACTAAACCTGTAAGTGCGCCGCAAACTGAAAAAGTTTTGGAAGCACTGATCTAACCGCTAAGTCGTAACAAGCTTAGTTACAGTTATTTAAAGCTTTGTAATAGCATTAGGTGTGTTTAAATAAAGTAGTAGTTCTCATTCCAGATCTAATATTTCTTTCACTTTCAAAAGTAAGCTTTGTAACTTTTTATTGAAAATTGGTTAAGAGGTGTATCCCTAAAAACCTTCAAGTATTTAGAAATAAAAGACTGCTGGTTTAGAGGTTTAGCCCTAAAAACCTTCAAGTAATTAAGAGAAGAAAACAATTTTGGATACCCGTGACTTTCCTGAGGAAGGTGGTAATGCATTCAGCTCAAATTAAAGGAGAAGAGAGAATACCTGTGCATTTTCTTGCCCGAGCATTAGTTGCCTTCAAAAGGTCTGCTACAAGGAAGATGGTATTTCACTCAGGAAGAAAAAAGAAGAATATGAAGATAGTTTTGTTAATGTAAATATTTTATGATAATAATTATTACAGAACAAACATTTGAGATTTATTTTGATAAATTCAATCAAATCAATTTAAGTGAGCTCAAAATATGAGCTAAATGCGTTTTAAAATATTATTTTTAATAATCAAGATATGCCACAACAAGGACAATATGAAGACGAAGTTGAGCCTTCCAAATTGTTATAAAATTTCAGCTCGATACCTGAATATAATGGGGATCCTATTAATTTAAATACTTTTATTAACGCTTGTAACATAGCAGATGCTCTGTGCACAGTAGTAAAAAAAGTTGTAAAAATGAAAAATCAACTTAGAAATAAGGCATCACAACTTGTGAATTCTAGAGATTTAGCAACTTGGCAAAATATTTCTACACTATTAAAGTCACATTTTGGATACTAGCGAGACTTGACTACTTTAATACAAGATACACAAAGATTATGTCAATTTCAGGGAGAAAATCCTTTAACCTTTATTGCACGAATTCAAACTCACAGTACAAAAATTATTTCAGCTATTAATAAACAACTTCTAACAAAAGATCAAAAACTAGTACAAGTTTCTTTAACCGAAACTATGCTTTTATATACTTTTTTTACTGGACTAGATTCAAAAATTAGTTATAGCAAGTAATCCTCGCAGCATATTAGAAGCAGCAGCAAGGGTAAAAAGAGAACTACAGCTCTTTTATTTTGAGAATCAGAAATTTCAGAAACAAAATGTGACCTCAAAACTTTTATAATAATTCTAGACCATCAACTTTTCACTCGTTAACTTCAAATTTTCAAAATACTCAAAACACAAAATCAACAGAGACTAAGTGTAATCTAATAAAATAATCGTCCATTCCAACCCCAAAATCATTCTTTTCAACAACCAAGCATTTTAGCAAGAATTAAATGATTATTCTCAAATTGAAAAGATACATTTTGAAAATGAAAACATAAATTTAAGAAATGAAAATGTGAATTTTGGAAATGAAAACAATATTCAAAATGATTATGTAAATTTTACCAAATCAGCCTAAGGGACAGAGACGGATCCGATACACATCTATCCGGATCTATTAACTCTAACTCTCTAAGACAATTTTAACCCTTATTGTCAAACGGAAGAACAATTTATATAACATTTTTGATCGAGCAAATACTTATAAACTTTTAATTGATTCCGGTAGTAGTATTTCTATTTTTAAACCCCATGTTTGTAAGAAATTTCTAACCCAACGAACGGAAAATATAAATGTACAAGGTATAACTTCTCAAAGAAAATTAATTACTGAATTTGTTTTAATTCCTTTTAAAATAAATGACCCACACAAAGTTTATATTTGTAATTTAGAATTGGATTCCTTTGACGGACTTTTGAGCTCTGACTTTTTAAATTACTATAATTGTTCACTAGACAACTAATTACCAATTTCCAAACTTTACCACTTTTTAAAAGAACTGGCTCATGTAAGCAATTGGAAAATTTAAATAAATTATTAACTAACTTTGATCGGTCCCCTCTTTCAAATAAGTTTTTAAAAGAAAAGTCTAATCAACTTAAAATTGAACCACGATGTGAACAAGTTTATTTATTAAAAAAAAAATCAGTTTGGAAATACAGAAGCAATTTTATCTAAAGAAGAAATAGATAAAGTGTTCCTTCCAAATTATCTTGTACAAAGAAATGATAATGGAGAATTTTTAGTCACTATTTTAAATGTTAGAAACAAAACCAATGGAAGTTAATTTTGATAATCTTGAACTAGAAGAATTTTCAAAAAGTAACTTTGAATGTCTAAATAAACCCTGTTTAACAGTTTTACCTAAAAATACAAGTAGGGAAGAATAGGTTAAAAACCAGTTGCGATTAAATCATTTCAATGAGGAAGAAAATAATGAAATAAGAAATTTATGTATGAATTTCAGGGACATATTTTATTTGGAGGGAGACTTTTACAAATCAAATTAAACATCCAATAAGTACAAAAGAAACCAAACCAATTTGTACAAAATCCTATACATATCCTAAAATCCATAAGGAAGATGTTAAAACTCAAATTAATAAAATGTTAAATCTAGGAATAATTCAACCATCTACTTAACCATGGTCTTTACCAGTTTGGGTGGTACCACAAAGAAATGACATGAAATAAACAGAAATGGCGTGTCGTAATAGATTACAGGAAATTAAATGAAATCACCATTGATGATATATATCCATGACCTTTAATCCAAGATTTGTTAGACCAGTTGGGAAATTGTCAGTATTTAACGACCATTGATTTGAAATCAGCATTTTCGGTAGAGAACGGTCATTATGAATTTATCCGTATGCCATTTGGTTTAAAAAATGCACCGTCAACTTTTCACCGAGTTATGGATCATATTTTAACCAGAATACAAAATGAAAAATGTTTAGTCTATATGGCTGATATAATTTGCTACTCAGCTACAATTGATGAACATATTCAAATATTAAAAGAAATTTTTACCAGATTAAGAAAGGCAATTCTCAAAATTCAACCTGATAAGAGTGAGTTTTTACGAACTGAAGTCATATTGTATCTCAGCTTTAACTAAATATCCAAAATATAGTAATCCAAAAGAAATTAAATGGTTTCTAGGATTGGCCGGGTATTATAGAAGATTTATTCCAAATTTTGCGAAACTTGCTAAACCATTAACCCGTTTATTGAAAAAAGATATCGAATTTCATTTTGATACTTCTTGTCGAGAATCTTAAGTTAAAATAAGTTTTAACAGCAAGACCTATATTAATCTATCCAAATTTTGATGAGCCATTCTTTTTACCACTGACGCCAGCGCATTTGCGATTGGATCAGTATTGTCTCAGGGACCAATTGGAAAAAAAAGATTTGCCAATTGCGTATGCCTCACAAACTTTATGTAAAGCTGAACAAAATTATTCTATAAAGAGAATTGTTAGCAATAGTTTGATCAGTCAAACATTTCAGGCCTTACTTGTATGTAAGGAAATTTATATTAATTACCGATCATAGATCCAGAAAGTCGATTAGCACGATGGCGTTTAAAGTTGGAAGAGTATGACTTTAACGTTATCTATAAACCGAGTAAAATAAACAAAAATTTTGATGCATTATCTAAAATTAAAATTTTAAGCCTTTAGCACTGACGAAAATATTCAAATTTTACAAGGAAATTTATTTGAGGCTCCTCAATATTTTGCGTTAGCATATTGTATTTCAAAAGAATGGAACAGGGAATTGCAAAGGAATTCACTGTGAACATATATACAGTGATAATGGAACGAATTTTGTTTTAGCAGCACATTATTTTGAAAAAGAAATTCTCAAGATAACTCAACAAAAATCGCCGCAACAAACAATGGTGAATCTTGGCACGACCTGGCACTTTATCCCACCTGCTGCACCACAATTTGGTTGATTGTGGAAATCTGGCGTCAAGTCAATGAAACATCACCTCAAACAACTAACAACCCTCAAGCCTGAATTCAAGGCCATTATGGCCACTCTAGGTAGATGACTACTTCGTCCTAACTCCTGGTTATTTCCCAATTGGTAGAGAAATATTATTTCAGATTGATCCAATAGCAACAAATATTAACTTAGGCTTGACAGAAAGATGGAGATTAACCTAGAAAATTAAAAAAGACTTCTGGAAAGTTTGGGAAGATTACAAAAAATATATAAATGGCAAAATCAAGAGACCAACATGAAGACAGGGACTATGGTAATTATTAAAGATATAATAATATGAATCCAAGTCAATGGCCCCTAGCACATATAACCGATGTTCACCCTGGAATAGATGGTGTATTTAGAGTAGTTACACTTAGAAAAGCAGACGGAGCTACGCTTAAACGACCAATACATACAGTGATTCCGATTCCGATAGAAGAAGAAAATGGCAAAGAATCACAAACCAACAAAACTCCGATTACCGCAAATATTGTCAGAACTTCAAGCAGTCCTAAAATTTAAAAAAATCTTACAAAACTAGAGAAATCAGAAATAAAAGTGTGTAACCATAAAGTATTTCAACTACTACTGTTATGGGTCACTTTTATTCTTCTTCCAAAATATAAGAACAGCTATATTATAAAATATCCCAAAGGAGGTACTTTTTGGTCGAACATTTTAGAGCTGCACAAATAAATAAAAGAAACAAGAAAATTATCTACAGAAACGCACTGCGAAATGTTATGTCATCATCTAAAGGAACAACAACATCTTAGTTGAATATTACTCTCAATGAAATACAAATTCGCCCTAAGAGGTTTACTGGGAAAATCTCTAACATCCATTTCCGGCGTTAATGATGAAAATCAAGAGATGTTAACTAAAGCATTCAATCATCGCACAGTTTATGATCTTTGCACTATGCACATTAAATGCTACCAAAGAAAGAATACGGAATCAACTTCACAGATTCCCAGATTTCAGACAAGACTTAATGAAGGATTAGAAGCCGTTCAATCTATGGCCAAATGGTTCTCACGTATAGATATTAACAGATTGGACATACATGTGTTGAGCACTTGTCAAATAACAGCCAATTGCATTGCAGAAATAAGTACATACTACGAGAATATAACAAATATCTAGTTCAATAGAGGAAAACAATGTACGACCTCATACCTCCAACGTATCTTCATACAATGATAATAGAGATTAACAAGAAGTTACCAAACAACTTGAAAGCTTGATCTACGCCAGTGATAAAAATGTCGTTACGCCAAAATAACAGTAATTTTAAAATATTTGGCTATTTCCCAATAAACATAGCAAAGTTTGATTTCATAAAAGCAACTCCAATTCCAGTAAGAATAGACAATAATTCCTACTGAACATTAGCAATATCAAACGCTTACATTGTCATCGATTATAACTCGCAGCTTTATTTTCAACTCCCCAAGGACGAATTTGAACGATGCCTGAAGTTAAAATCTTACCTATTCATCTGCTCTTATCTCATATGTTATAAGAAACATGGATAATGAAGGCCAATCGGATATCAAGAAATGCAAAAACTTTCAACATTCAGTACGTGCCACAATATGGAAACAAATGGCCACGCCAAATACATGGTTATTCATTACAAATGGATCAGCCAATATAGCTATAGTGTGTGGTGGAGTTCGGGAAGATGTTGCCATTAATACAACAAGGTGCCGATTCTGGGTTTCGTAGGATGGGATCATTCTCCTGAGAGAAGAGAAATAGTTTAAACCAATAAACGCGCTTAAAAGCAGTGACAAGACGATCGAAGAATCACCAACCTATTATGGGCACGCATGTTCTCTCGATTAGACCCAGCAGTTGGGACTTGTAGGAAAGTTCATGTGAAAAACGTCACTCGAGTGATTTCAGACCACGCTATTGGACGAAACCATCACGTGACCGATCGATATTTTACTCACTAATGCGCATGCTACGGCAAACTTGACCGTCTTTTAGAGTAGGACGTCGCACAGTGGATCGAGGTATGGGGAATTTTGGACATTTAACTTAACTTTCAAACTTTTCAACTTGTAGTTATAAAGTTGATTTTAATTAATAAGAAAAACATTATTTAGTCAATTTTGAGAAAAAAAATTACAGTATGTCAAAATTTGGTATGACGGATCTGAATTATACAGGTATACAGGGTGTTTTAAAATTCAGTGCAAAGATTTTAGGCACGAATTTTTCAGTTCAAAATAAGAACATTTTTTTCCATGAACATGTCCGCAAACATTTTGTTACTGATCTACGGAGTGTTGACTGTTCACAATTTTTTTAGTTTTGTCTTTATAGCTTTTGCAGTTTTTGAGATCTCTGCACCAAATTTGAAACATAGGCTACTGTTTAGGGCTTACGTAATCCAAACATATATACTGACTGATCGTGAGACTCTATAGGGAGATATTTTTCTAGACTTACTTACTTAGTTTATTGCTCACAATACTTTACAATATGTAAAACCTAGCAACATCAAATGTTTTAAATTTGAAAAAAATACAAATATCCTTAAACTAAATAATAAAATACATTGATTATTATAATTAACTACTTAAGTAAATTTGAAAGTATAAAAACAATTTTCAAGGGCATATCCCTTAACTGCTTTTTTAAAATTTGGAATGTTTTGAATACTTTTAATTTGTATTGGTAAGGATCTGTATGCTTTGATAGCCCGATACAAAGCACCTTTCTTAAAGAAGGTAGAGGAGTGATGAGGTATAGCCAATTCTGATGCCTGCCTGGTTCTTATAGTGATATCCTCAAACATCAGGATTATTTTTAACAAACATTACTAGGGACACAAAATATAAAGATGGTACAGTGAGGATACTTAACTTTTTAAGATGTGGTCTGCAGGATGCTTGCGGCCTTAATCCTAGCATGCATCTTAATAGTCGCTTTTGAACAATAAAAATATTCAGTGCATAAGGTGAGGAGCCTCAGAGCAGAATGCCATATGATATACTGCTTTGTATAATAAAAAAATAATAAATTTTTAAGCATTCCAGGCTAATAACGTCCCGCAGTCTACGAAATAGAGCACAAGCACCCGAAATTTTATATTTTAGAAGTGTCGTATGCAGTTCTCAGCTTAACATATTATCCAATTGAACACCTAAGAATCGGATGAAACTGGTTGTAGGGATAGTTTTTTGTTACAGTTAGACATAGAGATGATGAAGTATTTTTTCGTTTGCTGAAAGTTACTAGTCCGGTTTTATCTTTGTTCAAAATAAGCGAGTTATCACTACACCATTGAGACATGAGATTGGCAACCTCCAAACATCCTTTCGAGAGAGTCTGTACTGATTCACTAACTAACACATAAGAATAGTCGTCACCGAACTGGGCAGGCATACCTTTGCAGGGATGAAGAGGATTGGTGGCTTCAGGTAACAAGTTGACATGTATGAGGAATAGGATAGGGCCTAAAATTGACCCCTGGGCAACACCAGTACTGATTTTGCCCCAATCTGAGAAATATTCCTCACCATCTCTGCAAATGGAGATGATTTGTTTTCGGTGGTCCATGTAGGACATGTGCAGGTCAAGTGCAATCCCTCTGATGCCACACAATTCAAGATAGCCACATAGTATTTTATGGTCTATTGTGTCAAAGGCTTTCGATAAGTAGAAGTACAATGATGCTGCTTTGTTACCTTTGTCTAGTTCTTTTGTAATGTAGTCCAATGTAGCAAATATTGCTTGTTCCGTTGATTTTTTTGGTTTCAAGCCATATTGAGATTTTGATAAAATGTTATTGGACTTTATAAACTTAATAAGTCTATTGTAGATCGCTCTCTCGAAGACCTTTGACACAGCTGGAAGGATTGACACTGGTCTGTAATTTTGAGCCTCGTCCTCACGACCCTTCTTATACACTGGGCCACTTTTGCAAGTTTTAGTGTTGATAGGAAGATTCCAGTTAGGAAGGAATTGTTGATGATTTCTGAAAGTTAAGCCGTCGACTTTTTTGAGAATAGCTGGAGGTAGTTCATCTATACCTGATGAGAATTTGGTAGATTACGAATTGTGCTAGATATTTCAACCTCATCTGTAGGAAGAAAAAACAAAGAATATGAAATTTTTTTACTGTAATTATTAAAAGGTATTTGGTTATGTCTATTAATGCTGGGAACAGTGAATTGTTGCAGGAAGGCATTGCAAATTTGCTGTGGATTACTTGTTTTTGTGTCTTTGTTTATTCCAATCTCTTTTATTTAATTTTTCTTACATTTATTTGTTTCTGAGCTAAAAATAGACCATAACGTTTTGGTTTTGTTTTTCGAGTTGTAGATTTTGTTGTCATTTATCGATTTTTTATAGTTAGCTAGACATTTTTTGTATTGCTTTTTTTCTGAGTTGTCTGTTTGATAGAGAATTGATTTTGTACTCAAAGTAGTAAAAGAATATTTTATAGAATTTATCGTATTGTTCGTTAGGATCCTCAGTTTCAAAAATAGTGGTCCAATTCTCATTACATAAATAATTTAAAAAATTAATAATATTGTTCTGTGTGTATGACCTACATTTTTTAAAAATATGCTGATTATTTCTACTTGTACGTTTTAAGCATAATGTTTGAGCATGGTGATCAGAGATATCGGTAGGTATGATTTCTGAAGAGTCTAGGTCCTGAGCTACTATATTAGAGTAAATGTTGTCAAGTTGTGCTTGTCAGTCCGGTCTTGTTATTCCTGAGATGTGTGGATGAAGACCATACGATACTAAGGTGTCGTTCAGTGGCTTACATTGATTATTATCATTCTTTACAAAATGACAATTAAAGTCTTCGGCCACTAACAATGAACATTTTTGTTATATATTTCATGCAGAAGACTGTCCAAGGTTTCTAGGTACAAATCAAAGTGCCCGTCGGGAGAACGATATGTACAAACAAAGCTGAGATTTGTTTTACCCATTGTGACTCTAGAAACTGAGAACTCACAGTGAATTTCGAGAGTCTCTGTGATTGTAGGTATTTGCTTACAAATTTATTTTTTCAGAAAATAGCTGTACCTCCATGAATGTGCTGAGACCTTGAAAAGGAAGATATTAAATTATATCCTGGGATATTTACGGTTTCAATATCATTGTTTAACAACCAATGTTCTGATATGGTCAAGAAATCTGCCTGAATTTGACTTACCAACACTGTAAATTCCAAGATGCAGCTGGATAGCCCTTGAATATTGATATGTTGAAATTTAAGAAATTTGGACTTACAGCTATTTAATTGAAGGGTTCATAATTGCTTCCTTTTTGCTGACTGGAATGGTGATCTTAAAGGAGATTTTTGCCGATCTTTTTTGGTTTTTAATTTTTCGACCTCGGGGTTGGTAATTTCTTGATTTTTTAAGTAGTTTACAAGAGCATCCTCACTTGTACTTGGTTTGAAGCTAGTTGCAAATAAGTAGCAAATTTTTTCAGCTGCACTTATTTCCTCACACTCAGTCTGTTTTCCGTACTCGGTTTCGGTAACGCACCTCCCTCCAATCGCCCTCATCGCCTTCTCCTTCGCTTCCGCTTTCTTTGCCGAAATTATTATTTTCATTCTTTTTTTGGTTTTGTGTGGAGGGTTGTCTGAGGGGTTGTCCTACTTCTTCTTCTGAATTTTTGTTTTGAACCACAGGCAACTCATTTTCGCTCGCCTACGTGTTGACCTTGTTGTTTTTTTTTTCTAACCGTAATGTGTTTATCTTTTTCTATATTTTGGTTAGTGGAAATGTTGACCTTCGCACTAGTGGACGCCTTAGAATAAGAAGGTGATAGATTACACATCCTTATTAACTCCTTGTTAGAATTTCTCAAATCTGATACCTCCGTGCTGATTTTATTCATACGATCTAGTAGAGAATCCAGAAATGAATTATCAAGCCGGCTGCTGTCTGAGGATATTGAGCGTTCTATATATTCAATTTTTACCCTTAATGAAGTGGTTATTTCATTAAAGCTTTTTATTTCTTGTAAAAGATCTTCTTCCCGAATTTTTTTCTTTTTTACAATCTCCACAGTAAAATAGTAGCGTTCTTTGGGATAAAACAACTGCATCCAGCTCAGTCGTTAATAGTTCTGATCACTCTTTACAGAACGGCCTTCTGCATCTGTCGCACTTCGAACCAAACCTTTAATCGCTGCTAAGGTTGGCACGACGTTTGAATATGCAATGGTTGTTACATTTTTCGCAAGTTTTGATTCTATGTCTTCTGTTTATTCTAATACTCAGAATATTTGTTATTATTTAGGTGTTCATTTTCATGGGTAATAAAATCACCAATATTGTGTTAAATCCACTGTTTTTTTGGTATTTAATAATTGTTTTCGAATTTAGCGTATTTTGTTACACTAATACACCAATTGTCACTAATTATTTTGGGTTTATTCCACTGATTTTACAGATTTTAATGGGCGTAAAAATGACGCGCGTTGTTGGTAGCGCGCCACGTTGTATTGTATGAGGTGAAGTTCTTCTTTTCCCCCTAAACTTTTACGTGGTGTGTCAATGATTAATTCTGAATTAATACATAAATTACCTGTTTAGTTTAGAAACAATTATGTCTCATTTAAGTTTTTCGCATTTATGACTTTTATCGAGAAATTAAATTATTAAAATCATTATTTGTAACTCGCTAGATTCAATTAGAATATTTGAATATTTAGTGCTTTTGCTCGTTTTTCTCAAAATATCACAAAAAATCGCAGTCAAGTAAAATTTTTTATTGGTTTATGGTTTTTAAAGAATGCCAAAATAATAAAACAAAATTTTGCATATTTAAGCGTTTTTAAAAAAATCAATGTGAATTTTAAAATGTTTGAAATTTTGATGTAGGTATAAAAAAATTTAAAAAAAAATTATTTCCAAAAAATATAAAAAAACAAAATAAGTGGGGTGTTAAGAAACGCTGTAAAGTTTAGAAAACAAATTAAAAAAATTAAAAAAAAAATGGTAAGTCAAATGGCTATTAAGTGTTTAAAGCGTCCGTTCTTATAAAACAATGTTCACAAATATATAAAATGATATGTAAAAACACTTTACGTCACAGCAAAAAGGACAAAGATTAAATAATTAATTTCTTATGATTTAATTAAACCGTGGTATATCAGCAACAAACTAAGTACAAAATAGCAAATGTAAGTTTCAATTTTTTTCTTAATGTCCATAAAAAAGCATTGCATCGATCCACTGTGCGTCGTTCGAATGACTTTTGTGCGATGGGCCGGTCGCAGAATACGGAATTTTGGATTTTAATAGAAGGGAATGATCATTCACTCAGCATGTCTCCCGACTGCATTATTAAAACCAAACAGATACCACTAACAACAAAACGAGTCGGACACAGCAGTCTGGCCAGTTACTCTTAGGCTGTCGCACTTAACAGACACGAAGAACCTATGAAATATAGTCAACATCCACAGTTCCAGTCAGCATCTGAGTCAGTATCTGGACTTTCAGATGGTGTGGAAAAGTACATTCAGATCAAGCTTCAATGGCATATATGGGAAAAAATACGACATCACTGCTATAGTTGGAGTAAAAACAACCACTAAGTTTAAGTGAAATTTTTGGTTTTAATCATTTTAAACCAACCCTTCTTGAGTTTTGGACATAGTTTGAATTATAAGAAGAATTTTAATAAGTTTGTTTGAATAATCATTTTAACACAATCTTTTGTAGGATTTAAGAAGAAAGTTTAAATTTTGAAGAAAAGAAAACTAAAAAATTTAAACCCACGCGGGGTTTAAATAGGAAAGTCTGTAGAACAAATTAAAATTGCGGCTATATGTCACTCTAATTCGTTAATTTTTCCAATTAATAATTGATGTCACACAACGATTTAGATGAGTAATAATAAAATAAGGAGTAGATTAATTTTGTATTTATTTAAAAGGTGTTTTTATTTATGAAATGTATTAAAACACTTAAATGCAAGTTTTTTTACATTTCTTTCAGTGTCGAAATGTCAGTTTAAAAATATTACTACTGATGAAAGCTACAGCTTTAAAATGAGTGGGCTTTGAGTAAGAAAAGTTTTTTTGACTGAGCTTTTAGATAGCCTCAATGTTTTACTTTCAGTTTGTAAAGAGATTAATATAGTTGTTTTGGGTTTTTTTATTTGGTATATTTTTCGTGCATAATCAGTGCCCTCATAAATATATTTTTTGTGCTGAAAACGTGTTTAAAATATGGCGTTTTTCTGGACAAAATAGGGGGTGTTTTATTGGTTAATGAACAACTTGGGATATTAAATAAGGTAAATTCATCCTTGTAAAAACGGTTACTTAGGGAAATTATAAAAGAACTTATTACCAAATGCCACAAAACAATCCTTTTTGGGGGCTGGAGGCTATAAATTTACACACAAATAATGAAGCTATTATGTGCCAAATTTTTGGCGTATTCGCCATTTGCCATTTTGACACCTGCCAACAAAAATTAGTTTTAGGGCATTTTCTTCTAAAATGTGGTGTGTTTTAAGAAAAAAAAGCAGTTTTTCAGTGGTATTTTGCAATAACAATACAAAATAATCAATAACTTTGTGTTTTCTGTATGGTAAATTGATTTTAAAATTTAGTACCCCCCACAGGTGTAAATATTTGGACATGTGGGGGGGGGGTACTATTTTAGATCTTATTAAATCTTACTGCAAATTTCTAAGACATAAAAGGAAAAAGAAGTTGACCACAGAACCTGAAGAATTTGAACTCCAGTCCCTGAAGTCGACTACTTGAGACGCGACAGAATGTCCAAACAGAAACATTTTTACTTTTGAAATTAACTGTGTTTCGGACTTCCATTGTCTATATTTTATTTATACACGATGTTTCGATCAGAGATTGTACTGATCGAAACGTCGTGTATAAATAAAATATAGACAATGGAAGTCCGAAACACAGACTTAATTTCAAACACATCTTTGTCTCAAACTTTCAAATAATTTTTACTTTTGTTTCATAGGAAATATATTATGTAGATACGACTTTATAACAAGATTCTGAAACAAAAAAACAAAAAGAAGTTAAGAAAAACCTCCGAATCAGTTACTTCAACCGAAAAGAATCTAAAAACAAAAGATCATGGGTGGAAAAAACAAAAATTTAAACGTGGATGAGTATCCCACAAGGAACACACAAAGGACCAAAGCGAAAAGAGAAATGGCAACCAGCGTGGGCTCATCAGTAGTTCCACTGGTCATCCTCCCCAAACATCATTCAACACCATCATACACTTTGATTTCCAACTTTGAATCACTCACAAATACGCATCGTTCCGCACTGGGACTTATCTAAGTCACCTGATACGAGTTCTTCCTGGCGTGTTAATCTTTCCAATAGGGTTACGCTCCTAAGAAAAGAATCTAAAAACAAAAAATCAAAAAATCTTGGGCGGAAAAAACGAAAATTCAAACTTGGACGAGTAACCTACAAGGAACACACAAAGGACCAAAGCGAAAAGAGAAATGATCAAATGATTTTTCGCCCTGAGCAACCAGCGTGGGCTCATCAGTGGTTCCACTGGCCATCCTCCCCAAACATCATTTAACACTATCATACACTTTGATTTCCTGACCCCACCACCTGGTCCAAGTATGGCATTGGTTTGAAGTACACCGGCCATTGCCGCTTTGCCACCGCCGAACTCGCTGATTTTGTGTCACAATACCGTCGATCAACGAAGTGGCCTGAAAACATTAGGACCGCCCTTCGCCCTTCGTTGCGCCGGACTTATACTCTACCGTGCCGTATGTTTAGAGCAAGACTTTAACCTCTAAACAGAAGTGGGTTCACCTAAACATCCCAGCAAAGAGGCCTTAAAACTGCCATACAATGCCTATTCTATTCCTATTTTTTAAGGATTATATTGTTACGTTTTTAGAGTACCTGATTTATTTTTCATTCTCCCCGTTGATTTAAATAAAATGTTTTTTTTTATACAACATGCTGTACTTTTATTCACTAGGTCTAAACTGAAATTTACCTGCCTAATTTTGCTTACCTGGTGATGCCCTAATTACCTCTCTCTTAAGTCCGATCTTCTTCAAATTGGTTTTCTTTATTTTATTGCCGCGTGCTGCTCTACCTCTCACTATGTTACGATAAATCTAACGTTTTACGTAGCTCTTGTGTTAAAACAACATCTTCCTTAATATATTAACATTAATTAATTATTTTTCTATTTTATTCAAATGAGAATTGAGCCGCCATCTAAGTGTAGACAGAGAAACTAATGCACAGCAAATTACTTTATTTATAAAACGCCAATAGTGGGTTCGAGTTGGACGCCCCGGGCGTCTCAACCATCAACCTCTGCGTTTCTTTACGTTAGTAAGAGAGAGACAGAGGCGACCCTGTGATGCTCGGGGTGACAAATCAAATTCATTTTAAATTGACGTGTAGATAGAATACTCCTCCCTACGATTAATGTCGTTAATGGAGACTGTGCAAAAATGTAATATTCTTATTCTCTTATTCATTTCAATTTGTAAAGCGATAGCATATATCAAAATTTGTTTAACCTAAATGGTAATCCTTGGAAGACAGTCGTCATGAAGTGATTTGGTTTAACCCGAATGACTGCGATTTTCCGTTTTGTAATAGTGGCGCGCATCAGACAAAGATATCCGAAAATCCGCAGAAATTCGGGAGTAATTTCGTTAATCGGGCGGTTTTGTATATGAATGTCATAATAATACGACGTAGTTTGTGCTTGTTTTTAATTATCCGGTGGAAAATTAAAGAAAAATTTAACAACAAAATCAGAAACTTGATAAAGTCACCTGTGTCAGTGTCCCAGTTAAAGTTAATTTATTTTATTCTGTTCGCAACAGCAGGGTAACCTAAAAAAAATGAGGAAAAAACTTGTTTTTCTGAAAACTCGGTGTTGTGATTAGTCAAGCATTTTTGAGGAGACCAGGTCCAACCGTTACTGACTATAATCTGCCTCTTTTACCACCGAGCATTCGAAGAGGCAAGTCGTTTTTTAACTATGTTTTAATATTTCAAATTTTACCTTTATTTTTAATTTAATTCTTTTAATTCCACTTTGGAATTATTAGCAATGTGTAGGGAAATATTTTGATATATTTTTTCCATATTTTTTTGTTTGTTTGCTGTTCAAAACAATGTTTCTTTGGAGCAACTAAGTACCTACATTTTTAATAGCAATATCTTTTTGTCTTTTGTAGTTTAGCTACATGTTTTGGTCATCGTTTTGACATATTTAGTATGCTATTTTATTGGTTTTGCATATTGAGTATGCAGTTATCTTTTGGATTTGATGAAAAATCATTTCCTAATTAAAATTGGTTAGTCGACAAACTGGATCTGACTAGTTTTCTTTAAAATTTTAAGCTGGTATTTAAAACCATGCTCATTTAAGGGCTCTGGTTTTATAGCTGTATTTTATGTTTTCACTTACTGAAGCACATTGGTTTTGGAACTCTGGGTTAGACAGTTTTAGACAATTATATAAATAAAGAATTTTGTCGTGTGACGATTTTAAGATGACCAAAACTATTAGCAAATTTTTAGTGTTTTAGTAGTGTTTCGGCCAGAGCTCTTACCAGGGAAACTGGAAATTTATATGATAATTTTTATCATTGTGCATTTTTGCATCTGTCGTTGAAATTTTTAGATTTTCAGGGTAATGTGTTTTTGCGAACCTGACTATTGCATTCGGTTTGCTAATTTATCTTTTTTATGCTATTAAAAATTGTCATGAATTTTACCTACCTTTCCTTTTGTCTAAAAAATATTTTCCTGACAAGTTTTTCTTAATTTTTCTTGCACGTACCTACCTACTTACATGTCTTCTTCGAATAGAGTAAAAGAGCACCTACTTTTTTTTCCTTTTATTTCAATTTATGTGCTAACATTTTATGAAAAGAAAGCACTTTGTATTAATAAATTGAATAAATTTTTGATAAAAAGTTCATTCTTTTCTTAAGCTTTCAACTTATTTATTCAATATATTTTGAATGCTAGGTTTTGTAAAGGGAATTTTTACTGATTTTTGCTAATTTTTACTAGATTTTTGCTAGTCTGTTTTTTTTGCTAAGAATTTTGATCAAAATTTTCACTGAGAGAATTTTCTGAGATATACAGGTTCATTTCTTTTAATTTGTAAATTTATTTTTTTATGATATTGGATTCTTAAAATCACTTTTAGATTTACACCCTCCTCAATGAGCATTTTTAGAAAACTCTGGTGAAAAAAATTTATATAATTATTATAAAGAGGGTTCCATTAATGCCCTATGGTTAGAGGTTTCCTACAGGAATTGAGTTTGTATATTTGTTTTATTAAAGGCTCTTAATTGATGGTACTCTAAGGTAACATAAAACTGGCGTTAACAATATTTCCACGGACATCTTTATAAAAATTTAAGTCATCTGTGACAAAGGTATATAAATTGGTGTGGGAAATCTTTCTGTTAACCCATCTATAAAACCGTGAGTAACTATCAATTAAAGATATATAATCGGTTTTTAAAATGTTGCTATCAACCCACTTATAAAAACTCCAGTAACCAACAACAAATTTATATAAGATAAGATTGAAAATATTTCGAGAGACACTTATGAAAACTTCGGAACTCACACAAAATAATTGTTTAAATTGGTGTCTATATTATTCTTATGAACTCATTCATAAACCTTTTTTGCCCATAAGGTTTCTTTCTATAATGTTTTTATTAATTTCTTTATATAGTGGTTATAATACCACTGTTTTTAAAACAAACAAACAATTTTAATTTATTTTGGCAATTATAATAACAAAACAAACAAGATTTTTTCGTCAGGAGTAAGGTTAATTTTGTGACATCAAAAGGCGCGTTTTTGCGATATTAAAAGGCGTGTTTTTGCGACATCAAAAGGCGCGTTTTTGCGATATACCATACCATCATTATCTGATTTTAATTACATCAATCTGAGAGAGATAAGAGGTCCAAATCTTGTTGAGATAGTTTTCGATGATACATATCGGGATCGAATGCATTTTACACCCGATTCCTACCAGCGTTTCCTATGCGCGGTCACCCTGACTCAAAAGAAACCCATAGATGGGAAATGCATTCGTCTGAGAGAGATCCAGCATACCAGGGAAATACCCGCCTACACACCCTTCGACCCCGCAATCTAACTACCTTCTTGAGATAGTTACCTCTGACAGTTATGCGGGGTTGAAGGGTGTACAGGCGGGTATTTTTCCTGGTATGGGTAGTATGCTGGATCTCTCTCAGACGAATACATTTAAGAAAAGATAACAATGGTAACTATCTTAAGCTCGCAGAAACGGACCTTCAGTGTTCAACACTGCGGCATCTGCAGCCTTTTGTTCCAACTAGCATTATGTTTTAAAACGTTGATAAAATAGTGTTGAACGAGGTAAACAGTGGTATAATTGTATTGTTTTTTTTATAGAATTGTCGTAAATTTTGGCCATTTTGGATTCCGACAATAGGTTTTTGACCAAAATAAAAACGTTATTTATGGGGTTTCAACATGTGTTTTAATCGAAATATTGCTTGTTCAGGGTTAAGAACAAAATACAAAATTCAATATTTCTCCCAGAAAGCAAAAAACCGTATGTAAAAAAGTATTACTTAAAAATATTTTTTTTCCGTTTTCTCAAGTATTTTTGGAGCCCATGAAAATTTTGTGAGTGTATTCGAAATCTATACAATACACACGGGACCGCAGCTGATTATCAGAGGAGGATGACTGGGAAAACAGCTTTTAGTTAACCTATAGCATATAAATATTCATATTCCTGATTCAACTTATCTCAGTTCCATTTTAATTTATTTTAGAAGATTGGTAAACACCATTTTACAAATTTTTTATTTAAAAAAAAAGAATAATACATAACAAGCAAAGGGAAGAAAGATGGAAAATTTATATTTCTAAATCAATTAAAAACCTTTAATTTGTTATGTAATGGTGTTAGAACAGTTGTAAAATCTTTTTATAATAATATCTAGACTTGAGGGTTCATAAGAAAGTTTTATAAAATCTATATGTTGTTTTTCTATCTATTACTATATACCATAAATTCTTATAAGCTGGTGTTGGTCAGCTGTTTTTCAAGTATTTTTTACTCATTTAAGAGATATATTAGAGCTATAAAATGATCACCAAACGACGAACACCAGGGATCGGTTTCTATAAGCAAGTACAGTCAGAGAAAGACGGTAGCTGGGAGACTGCGGTTGAACAGCGCTGTCTTGGAAACTTGTTGCCAAGGTAAAAGAAACCGAATCAAGATTGCCAAATAAAATTTAATTTTAATGCATTAAAATCATCCTTTTAATACATTACTTTGTATTCTTTAAAACAAAAATCTTTTATTTTGAATCCACGTTTTTTTTTGCACCCTATTTGTAAAGCAGTTGTTGCAATTTTGTAATAACAAAAAGTGTGGTGTTTTTAGAGTGAAAAGAATTGGGAGAACAAAAAACATCAAAATAGGTAAGTGAAACTTGTCTCCTTAATTTAGCGAAACCTACGAACCCTGAGAAAACTAAAATCTAATTGAAATGTTAATCATAACAAATTGTCACCCAACGCTATTGGTTTTTTTATTAAATCTTAACAACTAATAAATCCCTACTCCCGCTGCGTGCGCAGCAACCCACCTGGTCCGGTGCCTATATATACGAAGAATCGTCTTTTTCTTAAATTATTCTGTAAAACATCCCGTCGCAGACAAGATCGAATATTTCCGCCATGGACAGTCCGATTTTGGACCTTTTCAGTTCCTATGAAGATCTTTATATGGAGGTAGAGTCTACCTGCAATGAGGGCAGTTCATCAGTCTCAAAACCTACACCGGACGACATCAAAAAGGCGTCTCAAGAAATGGACTGCCATCGAAAAACCAACAATATCTGAAGACCTAACAACTAGCGCCGTCGAGACGGCAGTCGCACCTACGTACAAAAAAATATACCCCCTCCAAAACCAAACAAGAGAATTTAAGGGAAATCAACCGAGATTTAGAGGCCAGTCCATAAAAGTATCTAGAGACGAACAAACTGCCGCTCGTTAATTCCGAAAAAGAAATGTCCGCCAGACCACATTTATTACCATCAACTGGAACTAATCGATCCATATGCTGATCCATTTGGTACTGCTGACAGCCGGTCTTGGAGTGAAGTTACCCGAACTGGGAAAGAACATCCGAACTTGCAGATCTTTACCTTCCGGTCGATAAAAATTTGTGTTGGGGATGCGGTCGTCCGGGACACCAATATTCTCCCATTTCTACTTCACCGAAAAATCTAATGCAACCGCTTTTAACTGCGATCGTACCGAAAGAGTTCAAAATAAAGTTACCTTTGCTAACACAACAACCCCAGCGGTTAACCGGACTGCTAGGAAGCGTACTGTTTCCGTTGGTACAAACCGTATTAACAATGCGGTTGTCCGTTCGGCCAACATTTTTTCTAAAAAAAAACTAAAATATGAAAGCCAATCCTTTCACCCTGGTGAGGTACCAGGATAATGCCTGAGGAACCATCAGTCAACGTCGCCACGACGACTGGTAAGGTACCACGTGCCACGAATGTGGTATGTGAGGAACTAATTTTATTTATTCATTTGTGTAACTGTGTGTTGTGATCCACTAAAAGTACGCAAACATTAAAATGAAAATGAAAACTTGTGACGGGTTTAGAATTAAACTTACGAAAGTTTTAAAAAATTCTGCATCGCCATTATTTGTAAACACTTTGGTTAATTTGAGTTTTGTCAAAAAATTTACGTACAAGTATCCAGCACAGCACATAAGCTGTTTTCTCCACAAAATTTTCGAATATACCTTACACAGTGTAAAAAGTATGAATGCAATAACTTTAATGCTCAAAAGAAAAAAAAAACAAATCCTTCGTATTTGAGATACGGGCTGTCAAAGGGCGCAAAACTTTTTTTACAAATTAGCTGTTAAAATTGTTAAGAAAAAACTCGTCTTTTAATACAAATTTTAAATTATATTTAAAGAGCAGTTTTGATTTTTATTTCTGGTAGTTCTTTACTTTTCATTATAAAAAGGAAGAGAGAAACATCTGGATAAATAATAGACTCTTTTAGTGGGATATTCTGTATATCTTGACGAATCAATTAATTTATTTATTAATTTCCTATGACCCATTAAAATAATTGCACCCATAATTATTTTTGTGACTTATATACTTCAAAAATTATTACCATCAAGTGCCAATGAATCTCCCAATTTTAAGGCTGATTCTGATGCTTCACTTGATGCCTTGAACCAGTCTCTGGAGCTCTTGAGAGAATCTCCGATCAAAAGGAAAATACTAACCACTCAGAAGGCGGAGAAGGTCAAAGTAGTGATAGAAAAAAGGTTATTAGAAGAGCTACGTAAAGGAGACAATCCGTCATCTGAAAATGCATGCAGCATAAAGAAAAATTCGCCCACACATCAAAAAGAAGCGAAAAAATGCTTTTGCTGTCATGTTAGCCGTTAAGTTGGACCAGGTCGAAAATTGAGCAAGAGTTTGGGGTATCATAGTATATGGCTAGAGCAGTAAAAAAAATGTCAAAGAAAATAAAGAATTCTTTCCACACCGAATCCTAAACCAGAAAAAACGGTGTCGAATGATACTGTTACACTCGTGACGGATTTTACATGAGAGACGATATCAGCAGGATGATGCCTGGAAAGAGTGTGTCGTTATTAAAAAAGAAGGCAGCAGAGAATAACCACAAAAAAATGCTTTTGGCCAATCTTAAATAAATTTATGCGCAGTTTAAGAGCGAATCCCCATGTTAAAATCGGATTTATGAAATTTTATGAACTGAAACCAAGAAACTGCATTTTTGCTGGAAAAAGTGGGACGCATACAGTATGTGAGTGTACTGTGAATTAAAACGTTAAGCTTATGATAACTGGCTCCAAGATTAACAAATTCATCGTTAATGAAAATCATAAACCCGTTTTTCTAGACTATCATGCTTGTTTGTCAAAAATAATTTGGAATCCGCCAAATGTGGATTTTTTTTCGATAATAATAATTGAATTGTATTTTTAATTTTTTTATATGCGACAATAAAATCATTACAAACAAACAATCAAACAAATAATTGTCCAACTTGTCCTGGAATTGAAGATTTAAAACACTGATAGTGTAACTTATAAAAAATGGATATCAGTAGATTGCTGTAATATGGAGACAATCATCATCAAACCTAAAGACAAATTTCTTGATGAAGATTTATTAAAACTAACACCCAAGATTTATTAAAACTAAAAAAGAACTCGTTTATCTCTAATATGCAAAAAGAATTTTACATTACAATGAAACAAAAACAATTTAAAAGTTGACGAGGCACTTATCACATTTGATTTCGCTGAAAACTATTTCTTTGTCCTGCAGGATGAGGTACAATCAAACCACTGGACTACCAGTCAAGCGACACTTCACCCTTTCGTAATCCACTACAAAAATGAAGAGGGTGAACTGACTGCCTAATACATAATACTATAGAAAATCATGAAACTTTTAAGGATTTACTACTTTTTAAAATTAAAAAAAAAATCATCAACCTTTGTTACCATGAAAAAGAATTTGAGGTAAAAGCGGAATTACACTTTTTTGCCACTTTCCTTGGCAAGAGCGCTTGTGATGGCCTAGGTGGTATCGTAAAACGTTTAACAACTGAATCTTGTATTCAAAGTCCCTACCAGGACCAAATTATGACGCCAGAACAATTTTTCCAATTTGCGCAAGAAAATATAGCCGGTATCACATTTAGGTTTTCTACAACTGCTGATTACGAAACGCATGCAATGTATCTAGAAAATAGGTTTGCTGAAACACAAACTATCCCTGGGACTTAAAAAGTACATTCAGTTATTCCAGTTTCAAAATCAAAGATAATGACCAAAAGCTTTTCACTCAGCTTGGAACAAAAAACCGAGGAACTTTTGATGTCAAAACAAAAACAAAAAAAGAAGTTAAAAAAAAACCTCCAAATAAGTTACTTCAACCGAAAAGAATCTAAAAAACAAAAGATGAAAAGATCTTGGGTGGAAAGAACGAAAATTCAAACTTGGATGAGCATCCCACAATGAACACACAAAGGACCAAAGCGAAAAGAGAAATGATCAAACGATGTTTCGCCCGGGGCAACCAGCGAGGGCTTGTCAGTGGTTTCACTGGTCACACTCCCCAAACAACATTAAACACCATCCATACAGTTTGATTTCCAACTTTAAATCACTCACAAATAGGCATCGTTCCGCACTGGTACTTATCTAAATCACCTGATACGGGTTCGTCCAGGCGTGTTAATATTTCCAATAGGTTTTTGCTCCTAAGGCAATTAAAACAAAAAAATAAGTTAAAAAATAACCTCCAAATCTGTTACTTCAACCGAAAATAATCGAAAAACCAAAAGATCAAAAGATCTTGGGTGGAAAGAACGAAAATTCAAACTTGGATGAGCATCCCACAAGGAACACACACGACAGGACGAACCCGTATCAGGTGACTTAGATAAGTACCAGTGCGGAACGATGCCTATTTGTGAGTGATTCAAAGTTGAAATGATGTTTGGGGAGGGTGACCAGTGTCCTTTATGTGTTCCTTGTGGGATGCTCATCCAAGTTTGAATTTTCGTTCTTTCCACCCAAGATCTTTTGATCTTTTGTTTGTTAACTTTCGAGGTGTTCTGAATTCACAAATTCTGAACTAATGTCTCTTCAATCTGGTTTTGTGACTGTGGAATATGATAAATTATGGTGGTTAGCCTGTATCATTGGACATAATGAAGAATCTGATGAACTTAAAGTCAGTTTTTTACATCCAAATGGATCGGCTAGTTCATATTATTATCCAACACCCATAGCAGACATTTTAGTAGTAGAAAGAAATGCAGTAAGAGAAAGTGTTCAGCCTCTTACTTCTTCTACTGGTCAAACCTACACGCTGACCAAAAATGAAATCATCTAATTGTCTTCCTTTATAATTTAGTTTTTGATTTTTTATATGTTAAAATTAAATTTTTAAAAAAATAAATTAAAATATAGTCTTTTTTCACCTTGTTCCAATCATTTCTTTATCCTAAAATGTTGCCAATATGTTGCTAATATATTGAGAAAAAATATATTTTTTTTAAAAATAAAAAAATACTTTCTTGATAAATTTCTTTTGTTTTTCAAAATTACATTTTTGCTTCAACATAAAGTATTTTCGAGACCTTTAAAATAAGCTATTCTAGTATTAGTAGTTCTGGAGATATTCAATTTTTTCTTAGTGCATGTTGTATGGGTAGAATAACTGTACCAAAAGTTATCAAAATCGGAGAGGTGACCTGCTAAACCATTGGTTGATTTGATGTGAAATGACCCTCTCTCTTTCCCGGTCATTCTCATAAACGATGTCTTTAATATTGCTGTCCTTATTCTTCTTAGACGAATAGAAATACCCTTGGATGTGGGCTATTGTGTCGGCATCATGCGGGAACGAGAGTGAGATGGTGCTATTGCTGGGTTTCGATTGCTAATAGCGACATCTCTCTTTTGTTGGTGACTAGCGTATGTGTTGCTACTGGGTCTTGTTTCCTGGCAACACATGACCGTCGCTCGTATGGTGATGGTATGTTTTCTACCCTCAAGGTATCGTCTCTTTTTGACACATTAGCACCGGGTATCAATTCCTGCGAGTGATGGCGCTATAAAATCCTCATCCACCGGACTATAAGATTTTTTTTTACCTCTGAACAATTATTTTTTGCATTGTTACGGTTTTTTTTCTTTTATTAAAACCTTCACAATTTTAAAACGAATTAACGCTTAGACAGTATGACTAGAGTGGGTTACTCGCTAAAGTTGGCATATATTAAGAAATATTAGTATCAGGTTTCCAAGTGTGTTTAAGTATCAAAACCCAACATTTACATTTTCGTCAATGGTATTCTGATAGTCCTTACTGATTTCACTTGGATTGGTTGCTAAGAATTAGGTCAAATGACAAAGGCAACCGGGGATAGCGCATAAAAACATACCTTCTGGATCTGCTTTAACTATCAAAACTTTTCATCAAACTTTCACCTTATCACAAATCGTTGTACTGGAAACCTATTTCGCATTCTTGAGGTTTCCTTTAGCCAAGTCCCGGCCATTTCACCCAAAATTTTTAGTATTAAAATACAACAAATACTTGTTCGGCAAATTACTAGAAAACGTATACAAATTATTGGGTTAGGAAACCTTGGTTGCATTTTGGTTCTATTGGGGTGCTTTCGTAGTTGTCAGTGTGCTACAAACTATTGCGTTCGTTTTATCAAGCCATCTAGGAACCAAATAAGCGATGCGAGATTTGGTGGTAGTTTACTAGTTTCAAGGATAGACGGGCCCCTGGTCTTAGACCCAGGACCGTCCCCTCGACAATCACCTGGTAGAAATGTAATTTCTAGGATTTTCATTTTTAGTTGGTGCAACTGGCCAACTATCTGTGTCTATGTTCTGGTTGCCGATGTGATTGAAGTTGTCATTCTTTCTAACTGTCACTTGTCGATAGTTTTTGACGTTCGAAAGTCGGGTGTTTTGAAAAATTATGCCTTTTTGGCACTTCATCCGTTACAATTTAGCCCTATTAGGAGAGTTTCCTATCGTGTTTGATCGAGGAGATCAAACGGATTTATGTGGGCCAAATTTTAAAACAGAGATGATGTTTCTACTGTAAATTGAAGTTACATAACCTCAATTCGGTAAGCATCCTAATTCCTAGTCCTAGTTTTATGGTTTTGAGTCATGTGTCGGCTCCTATTTATGGTGTTTAAAATCGAATGACGTCCTGTCTCTTCTTAGGCAACCCTGTTTTCGTAGGCCAAGTTCGGTATAGCAGATATACCAAGTTCAGCATAGCCGATACACCAAGTTTTACATAGCCGATATAGCAAGTCCTACATAGCCGATATACCTGATGTATCTGGGAGACCTGCCATACTCGCCAGACATGCCTTGGTAGCTACCAGTCCATAGCGCTTCCACCTTGCTGCTATACACCAAGCCAATTGATTCTGTCAGCTAACCAGCCGGTAGTTCAGTCAGCCGAAGGTCACGTAAGCAGAAAAAAAAACTGAATTGGCACTTGATTTTTCGTATGTCATAATTTTAATTTTTATGAGTTTTCCTTTAATATGGGAATACTCGCTCGCCTTCTGTGAGAACTAAGCGTCTAAGTGGTCTTAAGATCCTTCTTCCCAAAAAGATGTCATAATACTTGTTTTCCCTGATTTAAAATAACATTGTGCTCTTAAAATAAACCTAAAGTGAAATTCTAAAAAAGTTAACCTAAAACTTTACTCAAAAACTAACCTAAAATTAGTAACATACTTGTAAACCGAGCATAGCTATGTGGTGGTATTGACAAAAACCTGAGACATATGATATGATATAGGAGTGATATTTTTACTTTATTTTATTAATTTGTATAAGTATATACTTGTATATTTTATTTTTCAAGATGGGTTTTAATAAATAAAACCACAATTTTGTCCTTACCCTGTTGTTTTAGTGATGAAACTATCCCAATGAGTCAACCCTTGCTTACCCAACAACCCTGAGATAATCACTAGAGTTTCGTGCAGATTTCCAATATTTTTTTATTTATAACAGCATTGGAATCCTAAAGTTTTAACCTAGCAGTTTACACAACAAGAGGATAAAATTTGTGTTTTTTTTTCAAGTGGTGGTTTAAATAACGAGCGCAGCGTGTGACAGTTTTGTTTTAATCATTTTTATAACTTTATCAATAACACGATTTTACTCACTGTCCACAAAAAACAGAATAATGGCCTTTTTTGTTACCAATACAAAACATTTTTTTGTTGTTCAGGGGTCCAAAAAATTATTTTTGTTATTCGGTGGATTCGGTTAGGAATTGAAAAGGTCCTTTAAATCAATCTTTTCAGGGATTAAAGTTGTACTTTAATTCCATCTTTGTAGGGATTAAAGTTGTACTTTAAATCTCGGGAATTTAAATTGGTTTTGCCAAAAAAAAGGTAAAGCGGTTGGGTTGGGTGCGGTGTGAAAAATGCAAAAATTGAGAAAAAGGAGAAAAATATAAAAAATTGAAAAATGAAGAAAATAGAAAAATGGAGCGACTGGAAAAATGACGAGGTTCTAAAAAATGAATAAAGTGAAAAAATTACAAAAAAATAGAGAAACTGTAAAAACTGGTGCAGTGGCGAAAACTACATAAAATAAAAATTGGAGCGGCTGGAAGATACTTAGCGGCTGCATTATGTTAAGTGCTATTGTTTTGTAAATAGACAACCGTAAAGGGGAATATTTTTATTTTCTTTATCTGCATAAAATTGTATTAAACCACGTGACTAAAGTGTATTTTTATCCCTCAACGAATTGTCTTCCTCGCTTCGCTCAAACTACAAACTTTTCGCCTCGTGATAAAACTGCCACTTTAGTCCCTAAGTTAATAATGTACTATTTTGTGTTTAATTTTTTCGTTTAGTTTCTCGTTTTTTTTTTAATGAAGGCATTAAAAAAATAAAACTCGCGACTAAACTCTGCTTTTTTAACTCGCTCCGCTCTTTCTTTAAAACGACGCTTGTGAAGAACAACTAATTTAAACAACTAGTAGTAAAAACTACTATTATATTACTATTTTTATCAAAACATTAAAAAAAGACTTACATAAAACTTGAACACAACAAACACTGAGAAGTCACTATTTTAATACTATAAATCGAGGGTTGCTTATTTAATTTTTATTGAAATACCTAATATTTGTAGTCTTGACGACTTTTAAGTAAAAGATATTGCCCAGTCAGTTAAGGTCACACGATTGGCCATTTTATTTTTTGACGTTTGTAATTTCCTCGTGTTTAGCAAGTAATACAAAGACTTCCGGTTGAAGCGTGGGCGGCCATATTCGTTCGCAAATTCAAGTGCCAGAAAAAGATAAAAAGTGTGGAGAAAACTCAAAATAAACATTACACAAAAAGTAGTAAGTGACTATATACGTTGTATATAATAGAAACTATAGTTAATTAACCATTTCGTTTAAATTATAGTTAGTTTTCCAGCTCACCATCATGGTGACGCAGGAGACGGACAAGGGGGGAGGAGGGAAGCCACCGGACCGCCAAAATGGGAAAAAATACGAAGAAATTTTTAAGGATGTTATTTCGAAAGAAGTCAATCAAAGACCAAAAAAAAGTTACAAGTTCAATAAAAGAATTGCAACAAATTTTAAGCAAAAATCTAACTGACAATAGCTTTTCAGAACAGCAAATCAAAAATATAAGCTTTTTAAACAACAAGTTTATAGAGGCAAATTCAAGAAAAATTTCTTATAATGAATTTGGTAAACCACCTTTCCTATTTATTTTGAAATCTACAGACGGTAATGCATCAAGCATGCATTTTATTTACATCAATAAAACATTGTTTCGGGCAGGGATGCATGGGATTAGGAGTGTCAAAAAAAGGGTACAATAGAGTAGTTGTAGAATTAATAAGTCCAGGGGCTGCTAATGAATTATTGACCAAAGAAGAATAACAAAATAAAAACTTAAAGAAATATACCCCACGAAATATGATAAAAACCAAAGGCATAATTCGAGGCGTAGGTCTCACATTAGAGCCAGAAGACTTTTTAAATTATGGTCAAGCAGAAAGAGGAAGGAAGAAGCTCTAGGAACGAAAATATAAGATAAAAAATACATAGAAGCGGGCATAACTAAGGGCCAAATTTATAGTCGCTTTTCAAGGCAGAAAAAATCCAAAGAATAGATTGTCTTTATACAACAGGAGCTATTAAAACCACGCCAACCAGAGCTATGGAGGTGATTCTTGGTCTCACCACCCTAGACATTCACATCAAGGAGGTTGTTTTGATGACTATGTACCGTTTCCGCATGGTTGGCATAGAACCAGAAGTATAAGCTGGTGAAACGAGACGACGTTTGTGGCGCGAAGGGCTTAACGCGCTCCGAATGCTACAGGCGAAAACGGACTCCTTTGCACCTCGCTTTGTTTTTCACAAGCCCTACAAAATAAGCATATCCAACACAGCAGAAGAACCGGTCATGGGAGGTACTATCTGTATATAAACGGACGGTTCCAAAACTGAACACGGTTCTGGATGTGAATCCAGAATACTAGAATGCTATGAAGCATTGATCAAAGTATCAGAAAACAACAACATGGTTACATGGATCAAAGGTCATGGCAAATACAAAGGAAACCACATTGCAGATACGCTGGCCAGGAAGGCAGCGGGACAAACACTCTTTGAATCTGCCCCTTATGCCAGTATAACAGCATTAACAGTGGCGAACCAAATACGATAACATTCCCAAAAAGACTTTAGAAAAAGATGGGATGAAACTAGAAACTGCAACCTTGCCAGGGAATTACTAGCAGCAGCAAAAAAATTCCTATCAATGACCAGACAGAACCTGCGCTTTGTCACGGGCATTCTGACCGGCCACTGCCAACTAAGTAAACACCTCAATAGAATGATGTTATCTGAAACACCTCTATGTCGAGGTTGTAAACAAGAAGATGAAACCATGGAACACATTCTCTGCGACTGTCCAGCGCTGTCATCTCCCCGAAAGGCTCTTTTCGACGAGTTTTGGCCAACACCAGCCAACATACGGGAGGCTCCCCTCCTCTGACGAACTAGGGGGTAGCCCTATAGGAGGATGCACAACGGGTCTAATGAGGCCTAGGTGCTGTGAGGTTAAATCCCCACCCTCCCAATTTATCGGATCAGAAGGCATCCTTGTTCCTTCTCTCTTCTCTCTTCAAGGAGGCCTTCGGATCAATTTGGTATTTATAGTGGTGAAAGGCACCCTTGAGGGAATCCTTACATCAAGGTAGCTAAAGAGCTACCTTCGGCCTTCCTTGGCAAATAATGCGAGGTTAAAAAAAAACAAAATTATTGTTGGGTTTGTTTTGATAATTGGTTTTCTGTCATTTTGTGGGTTGCTTTTTAAAATATCCTAAAAATAATGGATGATATTTTGGAATGTATTGATCGGGTGGAAGAAAAAGTCCCTTATCATCATGGTCGTCTTCGGGACATGAGTTATTTAGTGATAGAACTTTGTTCTTGTATTGATGTTTAGTATACTTTAAATAAAACACTTGTTTAAAATCAGCGAGGATTTTTATATTTCCTAATTGTTATAATATATACTTATTTCTACCGAAGGCCAACACACACACTGTAAAAATATCCCTGGGCACCAAAAGCTACCTGCGCGCATGTGCGCAAAAATATACAGGCCGTCTTTATACAATTTACGTCCTTACATTTAGAGAGAAGTACTTTTTGGGGGGTCTCCCACTGTCCCCAATGTTAGCCTTAATATGTACTCTACGGTATATGGCACTGGAAGTAGTGGTGGGTAGAAGTGGGTAGCTAGGTAATGTTAAGTACCTTTTATAAAGTTGGATTTATAGTTCTGAAAATTATGAAGTAGGAGTAAGACGCAAATAAAATAAACTATCTTAAATGCATTTTTTTATTCATCCTTGAATGTAACGTATTCTTATATCTTTGAATCAGTTCAGCGAGGAAAACCTTTTCCTGGCTAGTGTAGGGTCTTAAGGCGGATTCAGAGTTCCGTAAGGTAAGCAGATGAGGTATGCGGTAAGACGCAAGGAAAATAAACAATAGCAAACGCATGCTACTTTTACCGCTTGCGGCTTACAGAATACTGAATCCACCTTTATAGTGCCCTCCTTTTGAACTTTATTTTTATTCATTTTTTTTGTAAAAAAAAACCTGAAAATTTTTAAAAATAACAAAACCATAACCATAACCTCAAAAATAATAACAATAAAGTTATCAGTAGTTTATTTGCACTATCTCAGCATCACTTTTGTGACGTTGCCGATGCAACTCTACCTTGAAATATTCCTTTCCAAAGGAAGGGACTATAAATAAGAAATGACACGACCCCTTGAAGGACCCCTTCGTCAAGGAGCCCTTGAGGCTTCCTTCGCCGTCGAACTATAAATTTGGCTCTAAATGCAAACCATCACTGACTATGCTGGTGACATTTGAAGGGAAGGAGTGTCAGAGAACATATTGTTATGGGAAGTGCATTACCCAGTGGAAATTTATGTATATCCAACAATTGAATGCTACACCTGCATGAGATTCGTGTTCCCGATTTTCAGGATGATATCAAAGCTTTTGGAAGGTATGTAATTTTTTTTAGTTACGGTTAGTAGTAGTCGAGGTTTGTCTTACTATGGGAACACAAACATGTATGTTTTATGATTTTTTTGCTTTGCTTTGAACGCGATAGGTATACCGATACCGATGACTTGAAATATTTACTTTAAGAGTCTAATTACTTTAAGTGTCTATTGCTTGTTTAGGATCCTCAAAAAGTTATAATTGTTTATAAATAAATCAAAATAGATATAACTTGAGTTCCTTTTTTTGTGACAAATGGTCAAATGGGCAAAGTTTGTTTAATTACTTAAAAAATGTTTTTTGTATTATTATCTAAGTTTTTTTTACGTAAGTATTACATTTACTTAGCTATTACTTTAACTAATTTATTGGAAAAGTGTTCAGATAGTTGGAGAAAAGAGAAAAGAAAAATGGTTTAAAATAAAGATTTACTTAGAAAATATATCTAGTTATTTAAATAGCTATTACTTAGGTGTAAGTTTTGTCATTTAGACATGCTCATATTGTGCCAGCTATAAAGAATATTATGAAAGTTAACATTTTTTTGACGTTTAACCTTTGAGCAGAACTGTCAAAAATAGTTTCAAATTTAATTTAAGTCAGGCTATGCATTGTTATATACCGATAAGTCCCTATTATTATTTTTTTTTAATTCAAAAATACAAAATACAATAATAATAAGTTATTGAGCGAAAACAAATAAAAATTGTACTATTATCATCTAGGTATGTAATTTATTGGACATGGACAATACAAATGTTTAGAAAGTTAGAGAAAACAATTATAGTTAAATATGTAACTAAAACCTACTTACTTTAAGCTCTTAACCAGTCTAATAAGTAACTGATTAAGCTAGATTCTGATTTGATCTCTTTTT
The DNA here is from genome assembly GCA_963921995.1 of Oxystoma pomonae. Classification (NCBI taxonomy): domain Eukaryota; kingdom Metazoa; phylum Arthropoda; class Insecta; order Coleoptera; family Brentidae; genus Oxystoma; species Oxystoma pomonae. The sequence continues at coordinate 52,808,506 of OY998166.1, read as the reverse complement.
AAATTAAAATAAAAATTGACTTGGACAAAATCTATAGCTAATTTTGGAAAAGAAAACTAAATTGACTAAAATGTCAAAACAATTATAGTTAAATATGTACCTAAAACCTACCTACTTTAAGCTCTTAAGCAGTCTAACAAGTAACATATTAGGCTAGATCCTGATTTTATCTCTTTTTAAATTAAAATAAAAATTGACTTAGACAAAACCTATAGCTAATTTTGGAAAAGAAAACTAAATTGACTAAAATGTCAATGAAATAACAAAAGCATTTTACCAGTTAATTTAAAAAACTCAATAGAAAAATTGAACTAGCAATTCTTTGCATAATTGGGTTGCCATGGCACGGCACCTTTCTCTTTGACAAACCTCATGAACTCATCTCTGTTATAAAGTGCTTAATTTCTTGGCTGACTTCCACCTTCTACTGCTAGAAAATTATGCAAAAAAAATGCAAGTTTTATTCACAAGCTGTGTTTTTTCGCCACTCAAGTTGATCTTCGTCAATAATATCCTCCACCTATTTGCTAATATTCCGAATGCATTTTCAGCGACTCTTCTTGCTCGGCTAAGTCTGTAGTTAAAAATTCTTTGGTACCAATTCATATTGCGGAAAGGGAAAGGTTTCATTACATATGTTTCGAGCGGGAATGCTGCATCTGCCAAGAACACATATTGTACTGATCTTCTTCCATTAGATAACGGGCAGTCTTCAGGAAAATTTAGTGAGTTGTTAATTACCTGGCACAGAGAGCTTTTTCGATACACTCCTCCATCAGAAACCCTTCCATTTGTTCCGTAGTCTATGAATGTCATGCTATTGTTATGATTATAATTGTAAATGCCTGAGCCTGCAGATCTTGGGGCCCTAAACACAATGTGTCTACCATCTTTTGCCCCGAGAGTGTGTGGAAAATTCCACTTATTCAAAAATTCTTCTGCCATGTTAAGCCATTCTGCTGTTGTGATTGGTGTCTGGAAAAAAAATGCATACTTAAACTACACAAAAAAACTGCCCTTTTAAATCAAAGTTTTAAGAAGGCCCTAGAAGCTGATCAAGAGAAGATTAACCCAACGAACTTTATAAAAATAATTAAAATGAAAGTAGGTATCTAGGGCCGTGGCTGAAGTTATAACAACCATGCAGCATAACAGTTTGCCGTTTGGGGTCAGTGGGGTAGATACGGTTTATAAATTTAAAAAATTGGTTTAACTTATCAAAAAAGTTTTACCGCTGGAAAGATTTTGCAAAAAAAAATTGGGAAAATAATGTAATTTTTCAGGAATTTAATTTAAAAACACTAAACTAAAACACCCCAAAATAACAATATTTAGAAAAATTATTAAATCTTTTTATAAAAAATTGTCTTTTATTTTAGGTTAGGTGAGCCTAGACTGGATTTTAGTAAAAATAACAATTTAGTTGTATTTATTAAAATTGAAAAAAACTTGAAAATTTAGAAACCACAACCCATATTATTCAATACATATTTGTTAACGTCATGACAACTTGTGTAAACAGAACAGCTACTGAACCTCAGACTAAACTTTAGTAACAGATTGTACAGTAAATAATGGTCAATTAGTCAATTATATGGATTATTTTTAACGTTTACATCGAAAATATATGAAGCCATTGATAAAACACAATCATCCCTACGTGTATTTGTTGACTTGAACAAAGCTTTGCCATGAGAAACTAATAATAAAATTAGAACAAAGTGGATTTAAGGGGAGTGTGTTAAACCTTTTAGAAGATTATCTCGGGGACAGGAAACAACATGTCAATGTGGAGGAGAAAACGAGTGATCCTAAAACGGTCACATGCGGCGTCCCGCAGGGGACAGTTCTTGGACCGATTCTCTTTACCGTATACTGGAGAACAAAAAAAATGCAACACCAGAAAGGACAAATATTTAGTAATTGATTACATTTCCACGAAGATTCCTCCATGATAATCATCAAAAAATTAATGAGTGGCTCCTCCATGGTTATTTATGCACTCGTTTGTTCTATTGGGCATTGACAAAATAAGATGGTCTATATCATATTGAGGAACACTCATCCAAATCCTCCTCACGGCATGCCAGAGTTCATCTAAGTTGCCAGGGGGACGTGGTAATCGACTAAGATTACACCCTAACATATCCCATACGTGTTCGATAGGCGTTTATTGTTTCACGAGCAATATGCGGTCTGGCATTATCTTGTTGAAAGATCGCATTTGGGATAGTTTGTTAGCAGTCGAGCAGTCAGATTGCCGTTGATCTGCTTCCTAAACATATAGCATCCCATACCATGATACTTTGCCATCCTGCTGTATCACGTTCAACAGCAAAGTCTACATTTCGTCTCTCACCTCGAAATCGCCTAACCCTCATGCGTCCATCATGGCCGCCTAAACAAAACCTGGATTCGACGGTGAAGCTTATGTTATTTTCCATTCGTTATTTTAGTTTTTCCGAGCTCTGCACCACTCCCAGCGACGAACCTTATGTTGTGGGGTCAAAGGTACCACCAAAAGCGGACAGTAAGCCCTCAGCCCCATACCAAGCAATCTTTGATTAACTGTCTTCATTGAAAACACTCGTCCTGTAGCTGGAACTAGAACATCTCGTACTTGGCGTATACTGTCCCGTCGATTTCTGAGAGCAGTCAGAGTCTTAGATGCCGTAAATCACGTCCCTGTAATAATCTAGGGCGTCCAGAACCCTCACGACGTCTGTAAGTCTCATAATGGGACCACCTTCTCCAAACTCTTAACACTGTTGATGGATTTTCATTTTCATTCTTTCATGCCCACGATGCGTCCTTTCTCGAAGTCGTTTAAATGATGAAATTTTTGGCGACCGCGAACTCTTGGAACTTTTTATTTTTTAAGTAAACTGTAAGCAATCCAAAAAGACCAAAAACTACGAGAAAAATTATTTAAAATTTTCAGAAAAGGTCTTTTATGTGTTGGTTGCTTTTGGAAATGAATAGAAAAAATCTGTAAAAAAAGGAAAGAGTAGAAGACAAAAAATGTATCAAATATTTCTTTTGAGATAAGGTGTAGACAAAAATAATTTTCATTCAAATAATTATCCATATACATGGTGTTGCATTTTTTGTTCTCCAGTATATAAACAACTTACTTAAAATAAAGAGCTTGGGTGCTATAATCAGTTTTGCAGATGACACTGCTATTTTCTACACTGCGGATGACTGGAAATCTTTAAAAATAAAAGTAGAAACAGACCTATTAAATATAAGTAAGTGGTTTCCAAAGAACACACTCTAAATAAAACCAAAACCAAGTTTGTTTCCTTTATTTTCTTAAATAATATAAATAACATATTAGTCCGCTTATTTCTTTAAAATTTTTAAAAAAATGTGTAAGAATGGCTTTTACGACATGATACCATGAGTATATTACAATCAAAAATCAAATAATTTCGGCCTACGTCTCTTGGGGGGAGGGGGCAGTAACCGTATTTTTAATAGAAAAGAGAACAATCTAAGCATTGTTCGAGTTTCTCATTATTATCCCAAAAAGTAAGACACCCACTTAAGAACGGTTTTCATTTCCAGAAAGCCAAATCATTGGTTTGTTTAACAAGGTATTCGTTTTTGTTTAAAAGTAAGCGATACGAAAACAGTAGCGGCTCGTTTTGGAAAAATGTTAAAATTTCAGCTTTTTCAACTTCTTTGCAAGTTACTTTCCTTTGTTTTGGATTTTAGGTTTGAATTCCGAAATTATATTTAGTCACTTTAAAAATTGACCCTTTATCTTACCTTTTTTTTTGCTGCTTTTTCAAATATTTTCGCTAATTCGCTACCTGTAACCTATTTAGCACAAAGGGTACCGAAATAATTGTTTTTTTTTAATCTGCAGTGAACTTCGGCATCCCTAGATAATTTTTGATAAATGTTGCTAACATAAAGTTTTCTGAAAAAGGGCCCCTATTTTCGAAAATAACACAAAAATTGGTAAAGGTTTAGAAATTATAGTGGAGCCATGAAATTTGAAACAAATGGTCATTTTTTTTTTGTCGTGTGTTACTTATTCGAGGTCTCTTGCCTAGAACCCTAATTCTCGACGTTAAACAAAAAATAGGAAAATAATAATACCAGCCATCCAGAAAGTGATGAACTATCAGATTAGGAACAAATAATTGTCGCTATATTAGCATAAATGAAAAAATACGAAGTTTTATGTAGAGGGCTTCAATTCTTGAAGTTTTTTTGAAGAAAACAACCTTAAATATCAACTAAAGCATAACGATGGAATCATAGAATTTGGCACAAATGCCTATTTTTAAAAGTAAAACAACTTTTGTATTATTGACAATCATACTGTATTGTAATGTACTCCATTACGTTATCGGTGTCAGTCCGGTAAAGTAACTAAAAAAAATAAGAATAAAATAATGGATTTCCCACCTACAGTATGAAATAAAACGGTGTATGATACATGGCCGTGAAATTTCATTAAAGTACTTACCTTCGTCGCCTTGTCCGTAAACATCTAGACTTGTACTTTAATAGGGCATTTCACGGCCTTGTAACGTAAATTACTATAACAGTGAGTTTTAAAATTACTATACATCCTGCTCATCTACATTAATAATTCGAAAATATATATTTCATTTGACTTTGACTAACAAGATATTGGGTAGTTTACCAAGACGCCTAGCGCTTTACCTTAGGAGAAAAGAGTATTTTCTTCTCTGGGGACGAAATATTTAGAGTATTTTCTTCTATAGAAAGAAAAATGTATGAAGGAGATACTATGGGTCATTTTCCTAAATAGAGAAGAAATTATTTTCGTATCTATCTGTCTGGAAAATACGATTTTCCGCATGCTCGTAGGAAATAGGTATTTACATAAGAAGTGCGGAAAGTGGTACTTTTCCGTACGCGACAGCAGTTGCACGAAGGAAGGAAGGAATTGAAAAGGTATTTTCCACATTTTATTTATCAAAAATATATTAATTTAAAACGGAAAATCATGCGGAAAAGTAACTTTTCCGCACGATTTCTTTAATTTTCCGCACGATTTTTACTCTTCCGCATAATTTTTAATGTAACGCACAATTTTCAATTCAAAGGACAATATTTTAATTTAAAAGATACTTTAAATCAAATTAATATCTATGGGTACTATTTTCATTTAGAAAATTCATAGCTCCGCGTCGTTCGTGCAACTGCCGTCGCGTGCGGAAAAGTACAACTTTCCGCATTTGTTAGGTAAATAACTATTACAAAACAGGTTTATGTTTAATATTTTTGTTTACTTTTGGTAAAGGGTTGGCTAGTGTTTCCCGTAATTTCGTATCAATAGAAAATTAGATTCCTCTAGATTTAAACATGGACAAAACAATATTAGAAAACAAAAAGCAGGATCTTTGAGGCTAAATTCACACTTCTTTAAAAAATACGGAGCCCTTGTTGAGGACTTTAAAATGACAGTATACAACAAATAATATTTAGTTTTCTACTAAAACACGACCTGTTAGTTTGTTGTTTTTTGACATTAAAAGTAGATTTTCTAAAACTAACTTCGGGAGTAAGGGTCCTTTTCAACTGGTCTTAGAACATTTGGTACTAAGGGACCCAGTGATCATTTGTGTCAAATTCCATGATTCTATCGTTATGCTTTAGGTAATATTTAATGTTGTTTTTTTCAAGAAACTTCAAGAATTGGGGCTCTCTACATAAAACTCTTTATTTTTTAATTTAAGCTAATATAGCGAAAAATATTTGTCCTTAATCTGATAGTTGTATCACTTTTTGGATGGCTGTTATTAATATTTTCCTATTTTTTGTTTAACGTAGAGAATTGAGGTCCTAGGCAACAGACCTCGAATAAGTAATACACGACAAAAAAAACATAATTTCTAAAACTTTACAAATTTTTGTGCTATTTTCGGAAATAGGGTCCCTTTTCAGAAAACTTTATTTTAGCAACATTTATCAATACATGCCAAGTTTCACTGATTAATTATTATTTTTTTAAAATTAAACTTCTAATCTTCCAGACTAATATACGATTTTCGTACGAACTTTTGACTAGCATGGGAATAGAATAAACTCTCTAGCATAGCCCCGCCCCATTTTTTTGCATATGTAATAGCAGATTAAAATGGAATGAACAGAGCTACAAAAAAAATATAGCCTTATCAAAATCTCACAAAGTTTGTAGAAATGCCAGCGAGAGATATTGCGTTGTTATTTTTTGTGGAAAATTTGGAATTAGTAGATTTTTCAAATTTAACCGTTTCTCAGGACGCTACTGAAAAAAAAAATCAACAACCTGTGACAAGATTAAAATGCATATTTAAACGTTACTCAAAAAATATACATAACAACAAAAATGGCAACATATCTATAGGCAAAAAAAATAAAGTCCCTGATGCTGCATATTAAAAAAAAACAATTTTTTTGGTACCCTTTGTGCTAAATAGGCCACGGCTAGCGTAATCTGTACCAGAAAATATTTGAAAAAGTAGCAAAAGAAAGGCAACAGAATTCAAACCTAAAAACCAGAACAAAGGAAAGTAACTTGCAATTTTACAAAACTGTTTTCGTACCACTTACTTTTAAACAAAAACGAATACCTTGCTAAATAAACCAATGATTTGGCTTTCCGGAAATGAAAACCGTTATTACGTGGGTTTCTTAGTTTTTGAGATATTCATGAAAAACTTGAGCAATGCTTAGATTTTTCCCTTTTCTATTAAAAATTCGGTTACCGCCCCCCCCACCTTCCCCTCAAGGGACGTAAACCGAAATTATTTGACTTACAGATTTTTTTTTAAATTTTAAAGAAATAAACGGACTATTAAGTTATATTCCAAAAATCTACCAAGCTATGCACACACTATTTTTCACAAGAATATTATTATTGACAAGAATATAACAATTTCAAACGCTGAAAACATTAAATACTTAGGCATAAAAATTGATTGTCACTTAAGATGGGACAAACATATACAAAACCTATTGAATCAAACAAGATACTTGGGAACTAGATTCTCCTATAAACTGTACCTCGATATAAAACACCTAAAACAAGTATATTTTGCACTATTTCAGTTCCAGATAAGTTATGGTATAGTGGGCTGGGGAGGAGTAAGTAACCGAGAAATAATTCAAAAACGGTTAATAAAGTTATTTATGGGAAGAACCGAACTTACTCTAGCGATCTATTGTATTTTAATATTTTTTATTGTATTTAATATTTTCTACAAATAATTCTGTGTGTAATAATACCGAAAAGTGACTAAATAAACCCAACTTGTGAAAAAAAAAACCAACCAGGGTCTACAGCACTAACAAGTAATTATATACAATTACTTCCGTGTTTCTGGTTTATTCTTAAATTTAAGGTTAAATTTTTGTAAAATTGTATGTAACCTTTTTGGAAGAAACAGTTATTGATTGATTGATTGGAACCTTACCTTGACACAAAGGCATAAGAATTCTGCGAATTGCTCTGCACACTTTAATAATAATTGTCGAAATTGTTGCGACCCCTAGTCGAAAATTATATTGATGGCTTTTAAAAGACTTTTCTGTAGCCAAAAATCTAAGGGTTGTAATTAGCGTCTCCTTCGCACCAACTGATACTCTCCATAGAATTGATTCCTTTGCAATTTTTTCTTGCACCAAATTCAAAAATTTATTAAATGTGGGTCTATCTATTTTCAAATAAATCGAGTAAAGCTTTACTCTAAAACTTCCCTCACTCAAGAAGATATATAAAAAACCACTACTTGTATACATATGGGTTAGATTGGGTCGGTCATACTTTTCCAGGGTATATTCAATTTTTCCAGGGTCTTTCCAGACTTTTACAGCGTGTATCCAGACTTTTCCAGGGTCTTTCCAGACTTTTTCAGTTGGTATCCAGACTTTTCCAGGGTCTTTTCAGACTTTTACAGAGTGTATCCAGACGTTTGCAGGGTCTTTCCTGACTTTTAGAGTGTATCCAGACTTTTACGGAGTGTATTCAGACTTTTCCAGGGTGTATCAAGCCTTTTTACAAGCTTTTATTTAACTTGTAAATATGTTCGTTCGGGTGGAATCTTAATTTTGACCAAATTCTATAGAAATAGAAGAAGTTGAGAATGGGCAAAGAAGACTGCGCATCCAATTTTTGAGGAACGCAAAGGAGTCCGCCATTTTAAACTACACCATAGAACAAAACTGGTCGAATCGCCTATTTTTGCAGTTAGCCACGCCGAGTATAACAAACCAATTTTTATTGAAGTTTGTCATATTATTTTCACAAACAATCAAATCCTAAAATTATTTATTTATGTTCGCCAAGAAAAGACCACCTTCCGGCTCTAAAAGCCTTAAAAAACAATCTAGGTAAGTCACAGATTACACCGGTGTAGCTACCGTACGGATTTTCGATAAATACCTATCTCAAAATTGATGTTTGTTTACCTCTTTAAAATTAATTTAAACGTTCTTTATTTCGTATTTCTTGTGCTTTTAGGTCAGTTCCGAGTGGTAAGAAGGCAGATGCATAGAAATAGAAGAAGATCCCCCGTTCATAAAGCAAAGAACATTCAAAATGTTACCCAATGATGTGGGCAAAACCCAAGTATATAGAGCAGGAAATATTAAAATTAAAGTGGAAAACAAGCACAAAGACGCAAGACGCTCCAAACCTAATCTGGCCCAGCTCTAAGTGAGTGGACAATACTCCTTGGGAAAGTCGAGGACTGTTGACATCCAAACCGATCCAACAGGTGGGTGTTTTGTCAATTGACGACAAAAAGAAAGCCATTTTGTATAATCAATACCATATTAGGGACTTTTTGTCAAGGATACAAAAATAACAACTTTTGTGGCTATCGTTATTTGACAAACAGTCAACAATAAAGTTATTACGATTTATTTTTCCAACTGTTTTTATGCTTACCTATAAAGCAAAATAGCAAAATACTTTGACGTGGATTGACAGAAGTGAATATAAACAAAATAAAGTTAATAACAAAAATTACGTGATTTTGCGGCTAATAAGCGCCTTGTTTATCTTTATCTACAGTTTTTATGCATATTTCCATATTCTTCTGTCAATCAGTTTCCAAGTCTTTGTGTTTTTGGCAATTTTTTTTCAAAACGAATGTTTAGAATTGTTAGTTTTTGATTGAGGGGGACACTGAATATATTGTTTTATAGGTAACCGTAGAAATAGCTAGGAAAATACCTGAAATAACTTTATTCCTGATGGCTTGTCAAATAAACTGCCCAAATGTTTGTGATAAACTTGCTTCTGTTATTTTTAGAAAATATAAGGAGCCCTTGACTATATACAAGTTCAAGGATCGACAATGAATAAACTCTTCTATTTCTATGACAACAAACAACTGGACAGACACCAGTTTCTGTAAGTACCCACACAAGAAAACTTTTTGACTTGGTTTATAAGAGTCACTATGTATTATTATCTTCCTTATTTTTGGGTTTTAAGAATTGACATGGTTAGAATTTATCATAGTAAATCTGAATAAAAAAAAACTTTTCTAACTAGTTTTGGGGTTTGAACTTTGAGCTAGGATGACCAACAGGTTCTTAAGTTATGCCGTTTTTCTTTGTTTCAGGATATTGCGGAGGCCAGAGCAACCTTTTTGAGATGTGAACAAGTTGACTATTGGATAAATTTCCATTTGACTTGTACTGGATCATTAGTTAATAAATATTAGAAAAAGTATGACTTTGTATAGTTATTTTCATAATACATTTTATTTAATATACTTGGTAATTAAATTAACTTGTTTACTAGGAAGATTTCAATGTTGTATTTGAAATTAACTCTGTGTTTCGGACTTCCATTGTCTATATTTTATTTTATATATACACGACATTACATTTCAATCAGTACAATCTCTGATCGTTGCACCTGAAGACGATCAGAGGTTGTACTGATCAAAACGTCGTGTATAAATAAAATATAGACAATGGAAGTCCGAGATTTCAATGTTGTTTTATTTGAAATATTTTAGTTTATTTTAAAAGTTTACTAGAATAAAATGCATCCATTTAAATAATTATGATTTTAGTATAATTTAACAGCAATAAAAGGTAAATATTTTGAACAAGGCAATCCCATTCAAAAAATGAACTACATACTCTAGTCACATATAGAAAAAAATATTTAAATATAGGAATCTTTTACCTGGGTAACTGCATGGCTTTTGAAAGACTTATTATTTTCAAATTATTAGTTTCATTCAGTTTATTTAAACGTCCACAAACTTCTTTTCATTAACCCACTCCAAAATAATACACTTTGTTTAGTTTGGAAAAGAAAATAGAAATAATTTGATGAATACATCTGTTGCAAATTTAAATTTCCCGTCATGTCAAGGAGGGCTACTCTTGTTTGCACACAAAGTTCAAATAGACTTCAACTTTTAAATTAGCTACATAAATTAAAGCAAAATTGGCAAATCTAACTTTTAATTAATGATTTAAAAATAAAATTACAAAAGTTTACCATTGTTATAATAAGCACTGTAAAAACTTTCGTTAAAATGAATCATTTGTTTTTTCTTAATTTTATTTAAGTTTCGATGTAAACAGTGTAATGCTGGAACAACACACCCAACCAACTGTTTTTCTCTGGTGTAGTTGAAAATGATTGCCCTCTTTGTTGATTCTTTTGCGCAGGTTAAAGCCCATTCTTTAATCCCTTCTATTTCTATGCCAAATTCCCGACATTCGATCGGCTTCAAATTTGATATGCTTATATAGTTGCGGTGACAACACAAGAATATAGTACGATGAAATTGACAGCTCCCCCCTACTCGAAAGGGGTGGGGGGATACAGTTGAAGTATTTTGAAAATTCAATATGACGGAATCAAGATGGACGATTTTTGGTAATCTTTTGTTAACAAATTTTTACTAACTTATTCAAATTTGGCATGCATTTATAGTTCCCCTTACGAGGGGAGTGGAGGGGGGAAAACACATAAGTTCCGATTTCAAACAAAAGTATACGGGGGCTTGTGGGGATAAGGAATTGAAATTTTTGATTAGATTTTGAAAATTCAATATGGCGGAGACTTATCCACGTCCGATTGTCTTCAAATTTGGTATGCGTTTATAGTTCCGGTGAAAATACAATAAAATGGTATTCTCAGGTACCCACCTCCCTCTAACGAAGGAAGTGGAGGGAGAAAAAGATTTAGTTTGTTCGATTTGAATCAAAATTGGCATACAGGGGTTTTTAAGCAGGAGGATTATAAATTTTTGATCAGATTTGAAAATTTCAATATGGCGAATTCAAAATGGACGATTAAGAGTACAAATCTAAAAACTAAGGGTGTGTGTTCAAATTTGGTATGCGTTTATAGTTCCGGCGACAATACAATAATACGGTATTATTAAGTACACACTTCCCTCTAACGAGGGAAGTGGAGGGAGGAAAAATTTAGTTTGTTCGATTTAAATCAAAATTGGCATACAGAGGTTTTTCGGGAAAGGGATATGAACTTTTGATCAGATTTAAAAATTTCAATATGGCGGATTCAAAATGGACGATTTAGGGTACAAATCTAAAAGTTAAAAAATAATTTTTTATTAAAAAACTCACTCAAAAGTAGAGAATATTTTTTTATCTTTATTATACCATAATAAAAACGATAGGCGCAAATTAAAAATTTTCACTTTACGGTGACAAAGAGAGAACTACAAAAGAATAACTAAATTCTTCTTCTACTCGAATGATAAACATAATACTCTCATCTAAAGAAGCTTAGAACGGGTGAGATTGCCGTGCTTGCCAAGCCTTTGAAAATGTCCTTAGGTAGTAATATAACTGTTTCTTAGATGAATCGTCGATGTTACCGATATACGATACCTAAAGTTAAAATTTTTAATTTGCGCCCATCGCTTTTATTATGGTATATGAAAGATAAAAAAATATTTTCTACTTTTGAGTGCATTTAATAAAAGCTTGTTCCTTAAAAGTTTTTTTAATAAACATTTTTTAGAGTATATCCAGAATTCTTGAGTGTTTCCAGACTTTTTCAGTGTGCATCCAGACTTCTCCAGGATGTATCTAGAGTTTTCCTGGATGTATACAAACTTTCCCAGGATGCATGTAGGCGTTTCCACGGTTTATCCAGACTTTTCCAGGGTGTATCCAGAATTTGTTTCGAGTAGACGTACTTTTCCAATACATTTTATATGTGCTCTATATACAGGGTGTCCCAAAAGTCTTAGTCCCCCCCTATATCCCCAAAAGCTTTTGAGATATTGTAACAATACTTTGGGAACTTCAATAAGAGACGAAATGAAAAAAATCTAGAGGAGGGGTATTGCCGCCCCTTTTTCTGGGCGGCCTGGGGGCAGCATGTTAAAAAAAAGTTAAATGGAAACACATATCGAGTTGCACCACATTTTAATGGTCTACTAAAATGCTGCGTCGTAACGTCAATATTATTGACATCTGTCAGTCCTGTCAAAAGTTATTGGGAATAATTTGATATATTAACAACTCCCCCCTTAAATCTCCAAAGGCCCTTGAGGTATTATAAAAATACTTTGGAAACTTCACTGAGAGGTTAAATGGAAAAAATCTAGAGGGGCGGTGTTACTGCCACTATTTCTGAGGCGGCCAGGGGCGGATTACCTAAAAAACTTAAATAGAAACGCATATCGAGTCGTAGCTCATTTTAAAGGTCTTTAAAAATGCTACATGCTATCATCAATATTATTGACGTATGTCACTTCCGTCGAAAATTATTCAGTTTATTTAACAAATCTAGGTAGAATACATTTGACTAAATTGCAAAAACTGCTGAAAGTGACCTCCTTGAACTAGCAAAACTAAAGTCTATTTTTGAATTTGCCTCGGACGTTTCTTAGTATATCAGGAGTAATAGATCGACAAACCTGAATTATTCGTTTTCTTAACTGTTGCAAGTGCCCCGGCGACCTATCCAACGATGAAATTGGGTGGCAAGTAATTGTCTAACAGGTAGATAAAAATGTGGAGGTGCCCCATGTTGTTGAAAAATGTAACTGCCAACTTCACCAATTTCGTTTTCAATTTCTCTTATAGCAGAAATAATCTGCTCCTCCAAAAGCCTAAGGTACCTATCGCCATTGAGGTTACCCTCAATAAAAAAGTGTGGATTTTCATTAGCCTAATAGCGACAATTGTGCCTATTAACGGTTCCATTTAAAAAAAGGGCCTCATCGCCAAAGCATATCTTCGTCAAAATATCTGGCTCGTCTGTAATTAAGTTCGTCATTTCTACCGTAAACTGAACTCTTCGATCTAAATCATCTTCATTAAGTTCTTGAACTAACCTAACTTTGTAGGGGTGAAATTTATGAGCTTTTAAAATCCTGTGTACTAAGGATTTGGGGATATCAATGTCATGAGCAACTGTTCTTACCGATTGGTTTGGTTCCACGAACATTGTCTCAAGGACTTGTTCTTGAATTTCTTCTGTTGCCGTTTTCGGGCGGCCATTACTTTTTGAAACTGGTGAAAAACTTTTTTGAATTGTGCATAATATTTGTTTGACAGGATTTTCTTTTGTTTTATTATGATGCCATGAAATCAGTCTTAAATTGTTTCCAATAACTTTTGACAGGAGTGACAGACGTCAATACTATTGATGTTGGTATCCAGCATTTTCAGAGATTTTTAAAATGAGGTGCGACTCGATATGTGTTTTTATTTCATTTTATTTTTTTCAGTATGCCGCCCCCCAGGCCGCCTCAGAAATAGGGATGGCGATGCCGCCCCTCTAAATTTTTTCCATTTTGCCTCTCATTAAAGTTCTTAAAGTAGTTTTACAATATCCCAAGAGCTTTTGGAGATATAGGGGGCGACTAAGGCTTTTTCATCCCAATAACTTTTGACAGGAGTGACAGGCGGCAATAATATTGACGTTAGGATAAGCATTTTAGGAGACCTTTAAAATGTGGTGCAACTCGATATGTCGATCGACACCCTGTATATGTAGCAGACATAAAATGTATTGGAAAAGTCAATCTACTCGAAATAAATTATATACACATGGATGCATGCAAGAGAATTGCATGCAAGATAATTGCATGTAAGAGAATTGAATGCAGGAGAATTGCATGCAAGAGTCTGGAAAGACCCTGGAAAAGTCCGGATATACTCCGGAAAAATCTGAAAGACCCTAAAAAAGTCTGGCTACACTCTGTAAAAGTCTGGAAAGACCGTGTAAGTCTGGCTACACTCTGGAAAAGTCTGGAAAGACCCTGGAAAAGTCTGCATACACCCAGAAAAAGTCTGGATGCATTCTAGAAGTCTGGATACACCCAGAAAAAGCCTGGATACATCCTGGAAGTCTGGATACATCCAGAAAAAGCCTGGATATATCCTGGAAAAGTCTGGATACACCCGGGAAAAGTCTGGATGCATCCTGGAAAATTCTGAATACACTCTGGAAGTCTGGAAAGACCCTGGAAAAGTCTGTCTAAACTCTGTAAAAACCTGAACAGTGTGGATGCTTGCCAGATATGAAGATACAGGGGTGGTGGAGGTTGAATGAGCAACAATGGATGGTACAAATCTCTTTTATTTTATTCACAGTCAGCTAAAGAGGACCAAGTTCCCCTTTCTAAGGCCCGAAGGCTTCTCGAGGGCGGCCAAAAAAAGTCTGGATATACCCTGGAAAGGACTGACCGACACAATCTAACTCCTGTGTATACAAGTAGTGGTTTTTTATATAGGTTCTTGAGCGAGGGAAGTTTTTGAGTAAACCTTCACTCAATTTCTTTAACTTTGTTATCTTAACTTATTTCTAAAGTTATATATACTGGAGAACAAAAAAAAAATGCAACACCAGAAAGGACAAATATTTTTAAGGTAATTTATTTATATATTAAAACATTAGGCTCTTGGTAATTGATTACATTTCCAAGAAAATTCCTCCATGATAATCATCAAAAAATTAATAATGAGTGGCTCCTCCATGGTTATTTATCCACTCGTTTGTTCTATTGGGCATTAACAAAATAAGATGGTTTATATCATATTGAGGAACACTCATCCAAATCCTCTTTACGGCATGTCAGAGTTCATCTAAGTTTTCAGGGGGATGTGGTAATCGACTAAGACTGCGCCCTATCATATCCCATACGTGTTCGAGAGGCGACAAGTTAGGCGATCTTGCTGCGTCTCTATGGAGCTCAACTCAAGATCATGTAAGAAGTCTATCGATTTACGAGCTATATGCGGTCTGGCATTATCTTGTTGAAAGATCACATTTGGGATAGTTTGTAGGTAGAGATGTAAAACTGGCTGCAGCACTTCATAGATATATCGCTGAGCAGTCAGATTGTCGTTCATGAGGACTAGAGGTGATCTGCTTCCTAAACATATAGCACCCCATAACATGATACTTTGCTGTCTTGCTGTATCACGTTCAACAGCAAAGTTTACATTTCGTCTCTCACCTCGAAATCGCCTAAACCTTATGCGTCCATCATGGCTGCCTAAACAAAGCTGAGCTCTGCACCACTCCAAGCGGCGAGCTTTATGTTGTGGGGTCAAAGGTATCACCAAAAGCGGACGGTATGCCCTCAGTTCCATACCAAGCAATCTTCGATTAACTGCCATCCTTGAAAACACTCATCCTGTAGCTGCAACTAGAACATCTCTTACTTGGCGTATACTGTCCTGTCGATTTCTGAGAGCAAGAAGTCTGAGATGCCGTAAATCACGATCTTGTAATAATCTAGGGCGTCCGGAACCAGCACGACGTCTAAAAGCCTCATTATTGGACTACCTTCCCCAAACTCTTAACACTGTTGACGGATTGGCATTAACCCTTCTTGCAATTTCCCGTAAACCAAAACCAGCCTCTATCATGCCCACGATGCGTCCTTTCTTGAAGTCGTTTAAATGATGAAATTGTTAGCGACCGCGAACTCTTAGCATTTTTATTTTTTAAGTAAACTGTAAGCAATCCAAAAAGACCAAAAACTACGAGAAAAATGATTTAAAATTTTTATAAAAGGTCTTTTTTGTGTTGGTTGTTTTTGAAAATGAATAGAAAAAATCTGTGAAAAAAGGAAAGATTAGAAGACAAAAAACTTATCAAATATTTCTTTTGATATAAGGTATACACACAAATAGTTTTCATTCAAATAATTATCCATATACATGGTATTGCATTTTTTTTATTTTCCAGTATATATTGATTGAAGCGATTTCACACGTGGTCGGCCATCGAGAATCGGTGGAGACATAGCCGAGTTATTTTCACAGCAAATTAGAACATTTTTGTAGCAACGGCAACGTCGCCGACTAAATCAGCAGTGGATCGCAGACTTTCCCGTCATGGCAAAAGCCTGCGATCCATTTCGGTTTCTCCGAGCTCCATAAGCTTTATTTCTCTGTTTCGTAGGTAGTTTCTACATGTATTTTTCCCTATAATATCTCAAACTTTGACGTTTTATTAGACTATACTCAAACACACCACCAGCTTGTTATGCCATAAATAAATAAATCAAATCAAATCAAAAATAAAAAGGCCTCTAAATCAAAAAAATTATTTAAAACAAATAACCTTATTACCCGACTACGCAACGCAAAGGGTTTTGAATTTAGTTTCTTGTTTCTAAAATCAATGTTTTAATCTCGGATATAAGTATTTAATAATATGTACCAATTATTATCCCAATTAAATAACAATTGCCAAACAGATAGAACGGCAGCTTTTCATCGGCAGCATTGGGGTAGATTCGTTTTTTAAAAAAAATATGTTTTCATACTTAACTGAGTTTTACCTACCTTATTTGGACGCCATCAAATTTTTTATAACAGTTTTAATTAGCCCTACGACTAATTATTAATAACAATGAGATGGTAATTTTATTAAGAAAATTTGAAAAAACTTAATTTAGCAAAAGTTATAAAATAAGTAGAGAATTTGATTTGAAATTGTAATAATAAAGTTTATTGATTAATCTCTATTGTTCATTGATCTTGATTAATTAATAATGTTTTATGTTTTCTTTTAAACCTGAAGTTTTCAATAAATAATGACACAAGTTTTAAAGAAAAACTTAACAGATTTTATTCTATTTTCTCTAGAGAAACAAATAGTAAAAAAATAGGACACGAAAATAGTAGGTACACCTAGGATGATAGACTGTAGAAAAACATGGCCTATAAATATTGCAGTAAAATATTATAGGGAAGTACATAGCCAAAAAAAATAAAATTGGTTAATAAAAATAAACGCATTTTCTAGGGAAAACCTGGGGAAAATTCTAGAATTTTCAGGGGCTTAAGGTGAGTTTAAATAATAATAAAGTGTCAATTTCAAATAAGTATTTCCATATTGAAATTTATAAAAACTTCGGAAAATCCTAGGAAAATAAATTTTACTTAAAGTATAAAAATAGGTCAATTCAGGGAGAAAAAGTTGGTCATCTAATAGGTTTCTTAACTGCTAATCAAACCTGTTTTTTCTTTGTCATAAAGAGCAGCACATCTTAGGACAGCTAGTTTTGCTCTTAAAATCCCTGCAGAGCAGCAACATTTCTGCCAGGAAAAAGGGCTCAAATCTTACAGCGTTTGGCGGAGCGCCTAGTGCAAACTTAGTCCATAAGGCAGGAGCAACGATCTCAAGAAAAGGACTTTCAAATTGACTGGCAAGAAGACCCCCTATTAGAATAGTAGAGTGAAACGATCCAATACAACAAAACGGCAATAATTTGTCATCACCAAAACAGCAGCATAATATCCATATAACGCAGCAAACGTAAGGATCTGTAACGACAAAGAAAATATCCATTAAAAATGGAATTTTTTTACTCAAAAACTTGTTTAACTTACTTGACGTCATAATCCAGACTGCATCCAAAAAATAGGCAAAAAGAAGAGCTAGGCACCAATAAACGAACTACGGCACTCAAAAAAGGGGAATTCGGGAATTTTCAAAATTTTACAGAGGCCCCTTATAGCCGACAATTTAGTTTTTATTAGGCGACCTTTGCCTACCAAAAATCTCGTGGGGAATGCCAATTGCTAAGCGCTGCATCGCAGCTCTCCTCGATTCAAAATTCAAGCCGGGCGGACGACGCCGGCAGTTAACGACTTGAGAGTCGCGGGAGCGAGCTCAGGCGGCAAAAGTATGAGAGAAATGGAACCTGCAGCCATGGATATTACTAGAGGAAAATTACAATAGAAAACTTCACGACATATATATATTTGCTATTAAATTTTGTGTTTTAATTTGTTAGAAAAATATAGTAAGAACTATACAAAAAATAAGTCAATTGTATTATTTTAGAGACATAAAATTTTGAATTCCTGACTACTTTTAAACATTTTTACAAATAATTGGGTATATACAAAGTTGTTTTTTTTTTTAAAAAAAAAGCAGTTTATGAATAATGGTAAGTGGAAAATAAAAATGCTGTACACCACCTTCCTTAAATTAAATTTAAAGATCCGATAGTAGAGATAAAAAAATCTATCTATCTAATAAAAACTAAATTGTCGGCTATAAGAGGCCTCTGTAAAATTTTGGAAATTCCCGAATTCCCCTTTTTTGAGTGCCGTAGTTCGTTTATTGGTGACTAGCTCTTCTTTTTGCCTATTTTTTGGATGCAGTCTGGATTATGACGTCAAGTTAAGCAAGTTAAACAAGTTTTTGAGTAAAAAAATTTCATTTTTAATGGATATTTTTTTTGTCGTTACAGATCCTTACGTTTGCTGCGTTATATGGATATTATGCTGCTGTTTTGGTGATGAAAAATTATTGCCGTTTTGCTGTATTGGATCGTTTCACTCTACTATTCTAATAGGGGGTCTTCTTGCCAGTCAATTTGAAAGTCCTTTTCTTGAGATCGTTGCTCCTGCCTTATGGACTAAGTTTGCACTAGGCGCTCCGCCAAACGCTGTAAGATTTGAGCCCTTTTTCCTGGCAGAAATGTTGCTGCTCTGCAGGGATTTAAAGAGTAAAACTAGCTGTCCTAAGATGTGCTGCTCTTTATGACAAAGAAAAAACAGGTTTGATTAGCAGATAAGAAACCTATTAGATGACCAACTTTTTCTCCCTGAATTGACCTATTTTTATACTTTAAGTAAAATTTATTTTTCTAGGATTTTCCGAAGTTTTTATAAATTTCAATATGGAAATACTTATTTGAAATTTACACTTTATTATTTTTTGTAAATGGCCATATTGGTTAAATAACGGTATTTTGCATTAAAATGAGTTGGTAGTAAACTCACATTAGGCCCCTGAAAATTCTAGAAATTTCCCCAGGTTTTCCCTAGAAAATGCGTTAATTTTTATTATTTTGTATTAACCAATAGCCATTCCTTTTTATTTTTTTTTGCTATGTACTTCCCTATAATATTTGAGTGCAATATTTATAGACCATGATTTTCTACAGTCTATCATCCTAGTTGTACCTACTATTTTCGTGTCCTATTTTTTTACTATTTGTTTCTCTAGAGAAAATAGAATAAAATCTGTTAAATTTTCCTTAAAACTTGTGTCATTATTTATTGAAAACTTCAGGTTTAAAAGAAAACGTAAAACATTATTAATTAATCAAGATCAATGAACAATAGAGATTAATCAATAAACTTTATTATTACCTCGAAAATGAATCCATAACAATTTCAAATCAAATTCTCTACTTATTTTATAATTTTTGCTAAATTAAGTTTTTTCAAATTTTCTTAATAAAATTACCATCTCATTGTTATTAATAATTAGTCGTAGGGCTAATTAAAACTGTTATAAAAAATTTGATGGCGTCCAAATAAGGTAGGTAAAACTCAGTTAAGTATGAAAACATATTTTAAAAAAAAAACGAATCTACCCCAATGCTGCCGATGAAAAGCTGCCGTTCTATCTGTTTTGCAATTGTTATTTAATTGGGATAATAACTGGTACATATTATTAAATACTTATATCCGAGATTAAAACATTGATTTTAGAAACAAGAAACTAAATTCAAAACCCTTTGCGTTGCGTAGTCGGGTAATAAGGTTATTTGTTTTAAATAATTTTTTTGATTTAGAGGCCTTTTTATTTTTGATTTGATTTGATTTATTTATTTATGGCATAACAAGCTGGTGGTGTGTTTGAGTATAGTCTAATAAAATGTCAAAGTTTGAGATATTATAGAGAAAAATACATGTAGAAACTACCTACGAAACAGAGAAATAAAGCTTATGGAGCTCGGAGAAACCGAAATGGATCGCAGGCTTTTGCCATGACGGGAAAGTCTGCGATCCACTGCTGATTTAGTCGGCGATGTTGCCGTTGCTACAAAAATGTTTTAATTTGCTGTGAAAATAACTCGGCTGTGGCTCCACCGATTCTCGATGGCCGACCACGTGTGAAATCGCTTCAATAAATATATACTGGAAAATAAAAAAAATGCAATACCATGTATATGGATAAATATTTGAATGAAAACCTATTTGTGTGTATACCTTATATCAAAAGAAATATTTGATAAGTTTTTTGTCTTCTAATCTTTCCTTTTTTCACAGATTTTTTCTATTAATTTTCAAAAACAACCAACACAAAAAAGACCTTTTATAAAAATTTTAAATCATTTTTCTCGTAGTTTTTGGTCTTTTTGGATTGCTTACAGTTTACTTAAAAAATAAAAATGCTAAGAGTTCGCGGTCACTAGCAATTTCATCATTTAAACGACTTCAAGAAAGGACGCATCGTGGGCATGATAGAGGCTGGTTTTGGTTTACGAGAAATTGCAAGAAGGGTTAATGCCAATCCGTCAACAGTGTTAAGAGTTTGGAGAAGGTGGTCCAATAATGAGACTTCTAGACATCGTGCTGGTTCCGGACGCCCTAGATTATTACAAGATCGTGATTTACGGCATCTCAGACTTCTTGCTCTCAGAAATCGACCGGACAGTATACGCCAAGTAAGAGATGTTCTAGTTGCAGCTACAGGATGAGTGTTTTCAATGATGGCAGTTAATCGAATATTGCTTGGTATGGGACTGAGGGCATACCGTCCGCTTTTGGTGATACCTTTGACCCCACAACATAAAGCTCGCCGCTTGGAGTGGTGCAGAGCTCAGCTTTGTTTAGGCAGCCATGATGGACGCATAAGGGTTAGGCGATTTCGAGGTGAGAGACGAAATGTAAACTTTGCTGTTGAACGTGATACAGCAAGACAGCAAAGTATCATGTTATGGGGTGCTATATGTTTAGGAAGCAGATCACCTCTAGTCCTCATGAACGACAATCTGACTGCTCAGCGATATATCGATGAAGTGCTGCAGCCAGTTTTACATCTCTACATACAAACTATCCCAAATGTGATCTTTCAACAAGATAATGCCAGACCGCATATAGCTCGTGAATCGATAGACTTCTTACATGAACTTGAGTTGGGCTCCATAGAGACGCAGCAAGATCGCCTGACTTGTCGCCTCTCGAACACGTATGGGATATGATAGGGCGCAGTCTTAGTCGATTACCACATCCCCCTAAAAACTTAGATGAACTCTGGCATGCCGTAAAGAGGATTTGGATGAGTGTTCCTCAATATAATATAGACAATCTTATAATATAGACAATCTTATTTTGTCAATGCCCAATAGAACAAACGAGTGGATAAATAACCATGGAGGAGCCCCTCATTATTAATTTTTTGATGATTATCATGGAGGAATTTTCTTGGAAATGTAATCAATTACCAAGAGCCTAATGTTTTAATATATAAATAAATTACCTTAAAAATATTTGTCCTTTCTGGTGTTGCATTTTTTTTTGTTCTCCAGTATATATAAGTTTAGAAATAAGTTAAGATAACAAAGTTAAAGTTAAAGAAATCGAGTGAAGGTTTACTCTAAAACTTCCCTCGCTCAAGAACCTATATAAAAAACTACTACTTGTATACACAGGAGTTAGATTGTGTCGGTCAGTCCTTTCCAGGGTATATCCACTTTTTTTGGCCGCCCTCGAGAATCCTTCGGGCCTTAGAAAGGGGAGCTTGGTCTTCTTTAGCTTACTGTGAATAAAATAAAAGAGATTTGTACCATCCATTGTTGCTCATTAAACCCCCACCACCCCTGTATCTTCATATCTGGCAAGCATGCATCCACACTGTTCAGGTTTTTACAGATTGTAGACAGACTTTTCCAGGGTCTTTCCAGACTTCCAGAGTGTATTCAGAATTTTCCAGGATTTATCCAGACTTTTCCCGGGTGTATCCAGACTTTTCCAGGATATATCCAGGCTTTTTCTGGATGTATCCAGACTTCCAGGATGTATCCAGACTTTTTCTGGGTGTATGCAGACTTTTCCAGGGTCTTTCCAGACTTTTCCAGAGTGTAGCCAGACTTCCATGGTCTTTCCAGACTTTTACAGAGTGTAGCCAGACTTTTTCAGGGTCTTTCATATTTTTCCGGAGTATATCCGGACTTTTCCAGGGTCTTTCCAGACTCTTGCATGCAATTCTCCTGCATTCAATTCTCTTACATGCAAAATCTTTCAGATTTTTTTTTATCTCTACTATCGGGTCTTTAAATATAAGAGTTCGACAATATAATACATTGGTTCTGATACCTAACGCGTATCGCACGCCCTAAAGGGGACATAATCGGTAAAGGCAAAATTAGTGAGGACACAATCGGGGAAGTCCACCAAGCATTGTCAAAGCTCAAATATAAAGGAAGTTAATTACCAAAGCTTAAAGATAAAACTTTTACAAT
This sequence comes from Oxystoma pomonae, assembly GCA_963921995.1. Lineage (NCBI taxonomy): Eukaryota > Metazoa > Arthropoda > Insecta > Coleoptera > Brentidae > Oxystoma > Oxystoma pomonae. Next base: position 52,785,791 of record OY998166.1, on the reverse strand, counting down.
TACAAAAGTATATTTACAATTTACAATTATCCATGTATGAATTAATCAATACACAGAGAGAAGTTACAAAACTATTCTTCAGAAGTCTCTGAAGAATTGGATTCACTATCCAAAGGATATTGGTGAAACGGTTTAAGAAACCTGATATGCCAACGACCGGCCTTGCTGCCATCTTCGTTGCATAAGTCATACGCTAATTTAGATTGTTTTCTTTTGACGGTTGACAAAATATATTTGGGGGCGAGTTTCGCACTAAAATTGTCAGCCTTATTGGACAAAACCTTATTTCGCCGCCATACTTGGTCGCCAACATGGAATTCTACATCCCTTTTACGAAGGTTATAGGTTCGAGAGTAACGTTAGTACGCAGAGTGCAATTTTTGACGGACATCAGCAAATATGTCTTTTAGACCTGTCAAATTAGTCGTGTAACATTCCCTGTCACCTGGCTTGACCTCTATATCTCCATTTAAGGAGTCATCGGTATAAAACCGGCCAGATAAAGGAACATGACGACCGAACAACAAAAACGATGGAACGTACCCATGGACCTCATGCTTAGAACCATTGATAGCAGCTTGTATCTTCGGGATATTGACATCCCATACATCTTGATTTCCATCAATATAACAACGCAACGTAGTTCCGACTGTTTTATTATTTCTCTCTACAAAATTACACCACAGAGAATATAATGACGTAAACCAAATTTTAACATCATAACTTTCACAAGTCTTTTTTATTAACTTCGATATAAATTGGACGCCGTTATCGACGATAACGAATTTCGGAACACCATAGACCAAGAACACGTTTTCCTCAAGAATACGATTTACAGCAGCTGCCTAAGCGTCTCTAAGTGGAAAAATTAGGGTGTACTTTGAAAATCAGTCACCTACTGTCAACAGCCATTTATTACCTTTCCTACTTCTAGGAAGAGGTCCAATTAAATCAATTGCAAGAATTTCAAACGGAACTGTAGCAATCTTTTCTTTACCCATAATTCCTTGTTGGGATGTTTCTGTGCCCCACAAATCTTACATGATCGACAGTAACGTATGACATCTCTTCGCGCCTTGGGCCAGTAATAATAATCCAGTATCCTGGATAAAGTTTTGAACACACCAAAGTGGCCTGCGGTTGGCGGATCATGACATGATTTAATGACATCCAGTCGCTGTGGTTTTGGGACAGGATATTTCCATTCAGGAAGATTGGTATTTACGGGTAATTTAGAAGGAATAAATTTGTACACAAAATCATTTTCCACTTTCCACGGAGGGTAACTTTCTGGTTTGGAGAGGATGTTTGTACGAAGACTATCATACCAGCGGTCAATTCTGTCGGTCTCAACTTTGTGCATGGCAACTTCCAAAATATCTTCTTTGACAATCTTGTTAGGAATTCTAGACAATGCATCGGGGACAACATGACAATCCATCTATTTCCTGGGTGAACACACCACCCAAACCAACAATAGAGGCATCACACTGAACGATAAACCTTTTGGTGAAATCAGGTTGACTTAAGATTGGAGCGGACACCAACATCTGTTTTACCTTGACAAAAGCTTCTTCTGCCTGCTCAGATCAAGTTATTGATTGACTTTTCTTACGCCCCTTCAAAAGATCGTTAATTGGAGCCATTAGAGAGGCAAAGTCCTTAACAAACCGTCCATACCAAGAGCATAAACCTACAAATATTGACTTCTGTAGCAGTACGAGGACGAGGATGACCCCACAACACTACTAGTTGCTCCTGAGTCCAGAAGAACCGTAATATCTTGATCAAAAAGTTTTACTGAAAGGTAAGGCCTATTATCTAAATGTTTAGGAATAAATAAAGGCGAAACTTTATTATGAGAAGATTTAAAAAAATGCGAAACACGGTTTTTCCAAACTTCCCAATCTGCAGCATCAAAATAATTATTTTTAGAACTGGTCTTTAACTTCGGATTGGTGTCCCGACCATCGAGGATCACCTTTTACTGGTTTTTTTGAACAGTTGGTGCTAGAAGAAAATTTACAATTTCTGGCACCACACTTATAACAAAAAGTTTTCCTGGGCGGTCTACAATTATTGAATGTATGATTTAATTGATCACAATTATAGCAAACTATATTTTTTTAGCTGAGGAGTTCTCGGTATTCCTTGAATGTTCAGAAGCTGAAGTTTGATTTGAAGTTTCTTTATTGTGATTAGAAAAATTATTTTTATTTTGCCTAGAAAAATTATTTTTTTTTGTTTATTTTTAAAATTATTGTTGGAAGAATAAATACGTAAAACTTGACTGGTAGAAGCCTTACTTCTCAAGTCTAAATTTTCTTCTATTTTTCTACAAAGATTCACCAACTCTTCGACAGTATTGATCTCGGCTAAAGCTAAATGGTTTGAATATTCAGGAAGTAGATTTTGTCTAGTATACTTAACCTTTGACACATCCGCAGGGGTGCGAGAAAGACGATTAAATAAAGAATCTAAGTGTGATACAAAAATATGAATAGATTCGTTCCGTTTTTGTTTCCTAGATTTTATTTGATTCCAAATGTCCTCATCTTGGTCTTGTGGTAAAAAGTTCTTTTTTAATCTATTTACTAAACCTAACCAATTATTTACAGAACCCGAAGCTTTACCATGCAAACGCATCGCCCACAAAAAATTCAACAGCAAATTTAAATAAATCTTCATCTTTAACCTCGCGAGATTGTGCCAACAAAGTTACGCGTTCCAAAAATGAGTATAACTGGCGGACATCCCCATTAAATTTAACTCCCCACTCGGATATAGGGATAGTACAAGAAGAGCAGGCTACAGGTGGCGTAGTGATGTTCAGAACAGGTGGTTGAAGGCTACTAGGTAACGGTGACGAGCATCTTGGTGTCACTGATTTTTCCAACAACTCGGCTTCGAACTGCAAGCAGGTAGCATATATTTCTTTTTGGAATTGTGCAACATCAACAGCTTTCACCTCCGGTTGAGTTCCGACGGCATGGTAATCTTGAATAGGAAGACGTAATGCGCGTGCCGAAAAATGATTTAAACGTGACCTTATCCTCGCAAAAAGTGGATCTCTGGTAGTTCCCTCGAAAAGATTAATATGGTCGACGATAGAGCCTAAAGTTTTATCTATGCCCGCTTTTTCCGTATAATAATGATATTTGTACGCGCCCTCAACTACAAGTGACCTTTTATTTTCCCTTTCCTTGGCCAACAATCGCGATAAAATTGATCTCTTCTCTTTGGTATTTTTATTTACAAAACAATTTCGAATATTTAACTCATAATCAACCTCGGTTTCCAATAAATAACTAGTTCCAAAAGTACCAAGTGGCTCCATTATTTAAAAAATAAAAATTAAAAGTTTTAGGTGCAAACATATTCTATCAGTAGGTATTCGCCGTATAAAAAATGATAAGGCATCAAGATAACAACCTCGAGTGCACAGAAACGTTGCACAAAAACACTAAAACCGCAATCCAATTTAAAAATGTGTAATCGCATAAAACAAAAATAGTACCCAAAATGTCTAAAAAACATCCACAACCTATTGTGCTTGCTTTGCCACCTGACAATATCAAAAGCACAAAAATTATCGCCGCAAAAACTAAAAATGTGTCACCGTATATAGAGAAACACCGAAAAGGTCTATTAGAAGGTCCACAAAAGCATACGCATCTCCTGACCTCGTATCTATCTTTTTTTTATTTCCGGAATTGACACTTTATTTTAAACCAAAAAAAATTTTTGTCTATGACTTAACTATGAAAAAAAATAATATTTTAACACCCTGTTACTATACCCGGACAAAATCTTGCTTTTGTTTAAAAAAACTGGGACATTTTACGAAAAAAAAATCCTCCAAAAAAATTTCCTAAGTATCAAAAGTTAAAAATATTACAAATCAAAAAAAACTTTGTACGTCTCAAAGTTCAGGTAGGTAATTTTTATAAAAGAATTCCATCAACATTATCCTTAAAAATATCTACTATATTTGAATACATTTTAATTTTAAAATATTATTTGGTCGTCTTTAAAAGTTTTCACAAAGTAGCACGGATACCAAGAAACGGAAATTTATCAGATCTACACAAAAAACGAGTTTCAATGTCCAGGTTAAAATAAAACCAAACAGGAATTTTCTTAACTATATAGGGTGTTTAAATCGCATCAGGAGTTTTATGAGAAAATAGAACAAATTGTTCATAATAATCATAATAGTTATTCCCAACAAAAAATATTTTACGTAATTTATTTAAAAACTTCAGAAAAAAGGTAAAATTCAGTAAGTAAGTATAAGATATAAGGGATTAATTTTCGAGCTCACACGTTTAGGGCGCCATTAATTATATGTAGCAATTATTATCCCAATTAAATAACAATTGCAAAACAGATAGCACGGCAGCTTTTCATCGGCAGCATTGGGGTAGATTCGTTTTTTTATAAAATTTTTTAGAACAGTTTTAATTAGCCCTACGACTAATTACTAATAACAATGAGATGGTAATTTTATTAAGAAAATTTGAAAAAACTTAATTTAGCAAAAATTATAAAATAAGTAGAGAATTTGATTTGAAATTGTTATGGATTCATTTTCGAGGTAATAATAAAGTTTATTGATTAATCTCTATTGTTCATTGATCTTGATTAATTAATAATGTTTTATGTTTTCTTTTAAACCTGAAGTTTTCAATAAATAATGACACAGGTTTTAAAGAAAAACTTAACAGATTTTATTCTATTTTCTCTAGAGAAACAAATAGTCAAAAAATAGGACACGAAAATAGTAGGTACACCTAGGATGATAGGCTGTAGAAAATCATGGTCTATAAATATTGCACTAAAATATTATAGGGAAGGACATAGCCAAAAAAAAAATAACAAGGAATGGCTATTGGTTAATAAAAATAAACCCATTTTCTAGGGAAAACCTGGGGAAAATTCTAGAATTTTCAGGGGCTTAATGGGAGTTTACTACCAACTCATTTTAATGCAAAATACCGTTATTTAATTTAAATAAAGTGTAAATTTCAAATAAGTATTTCCATATTGAAATTTATAAAAACTTCGGAAAATCCTAGGAAAATAAATTTTACTTAAAGTATAAAAATAGGTCAATTCAGGGAGAAAAAGTTGGTCATGTAATAGGTTTCTTAACTGCTAATCAAACCTGTTTTTTCTTTGTCATAAAGAGCAGCACATCTTAAGACAGCTAGTTTTGCTCTTAAAATCCCTGCAGAGCAGCAACATTTCTGCCAGGAAAAAGGGCTCAAATCTTACAGCGTTTGGCGCCTAGTGCAAACTTAGTCCATAAGGCAGGAGCAACGATCTTTCAAATTGACTGGCAAGAAAACCCCCTATTAGAATAGTAGAGTGAAACGATCCAATACAGCAAAACGGCAATAATTTGTCATCACCAAAACAGCAGCATAATATCCATATAACGCAGCAAACGTAAGGATCTGTAACGACAAAAAATATATCCATTAAATGGAATTTTTTTACTCAAAAACTTGTTCAACTTACTTGACGTCATAATCCAGACTCCATCCAAAAAATAGGCAAAAAGAAGAGCTAGGCACCAATAAACGAACTACGGCACTCAAAAAGGGGAATTCGGGAATTTCCAAAATTTTACAGAGGCCCCTTATAACCGACAATTTAGTTTTTATTAGGCGACCTTTGCCTACCAAAAATCTCGTGGTGAATGCCAATTGCTAAGCACTGCATCGCAGCTCTCCTCGATTCAAAATTCAAGCCGGGCGGACGACGCCGGCAGTTAACGACTTGAGAGTCGCGGGAGCGAGCTCAGGCGGCAAAAGTATGAGGGAAATGGAACCTGCAGCCATGGATATTACTAGAGGAAAATTACAATAGAAAACTTCACGACATATATATATTTGCTATTAAATTTTGTGTTTTAATTTGTTAGAAAAATATAGTAAGAACTATACAAAAAATAAGTCAATTTTATTATTTTAGAGACATAAAATTTTAAATTCCTGACTACTTTTAAACATTTTTATAAATAATTTTTAAATATCTATTGGGTATATACAAAGTTGTGTTTTTTTTTTAAAGCAGAACTGTAGCATTTTTATGAATAATGGTAAGTGGAAAATAAAAATGCTGCAAATATTAAAAATCGCCATTTAAACAGCAAATAAATATATTTTACAAAATGAAGGGAAAATTTAGCGCCCTAATAAATTTACAGAAAAGATTTGTGGCGTAGAGGGCAAAGGGTAAGGGAATAAATCGGAAAAGCTACCGAGGAACTGAGGTTTTAACTGGCTATTCGGAAATCCTTTCGTCCGATTCATTTGTGGTGTGTGTGTGAGATCTTTGAAGCCTACTGCGGCTTTAAAAACCTAGACATGTTATAAAGACAAGGAGGTACACTTGATTTAAAAAAAAAACGCATACATGCAGTCACAAAATTGACCTTTCTAAAAGTGTATAATATATACGGACTATCAGCTAAAATGCCTAAAATCTTCAAAAGTACAATTTGTAAAATTTTTTAAAAAATGTCTCTAAAACTGAAAATATTTTTTTACTTAAATTAAAGGCAACCTTATTTTTATATTAAATTTTGCATAATACTAAAAAATCAGCAAAAAAATTATTTTAGTAAAGTCTTTATTGAACAATATCAAATATCACAGTAACGGACGAAGGCTGTGCTATAAAGAGGGCGGTAACCCATTTTGGAGTTGATAAAATAACAATAATACGATGGAAACAGCGCTGGATTGAAAACAATTCGACGAATAGGAAACTTGGATTAGGACAAAAACGATGGTAAACCAATTATTTTAACTTAAAAAAGAACTAAAATAAATCATTTAGTATTTAATAGGATCACCATTTTTCTCTATTATAAGCTGCAAACGTCTGGGCATTGAAAAGGTTAAATTTTGAAAATACTGATGGTCTTCCGAGAGCTGATCCAATGCGCGATAAATAGCATCGCTTAACTCTTCAGCATTTCATGGTCTCCAATTCCTTTGGTATATTATTTTAACGATTCGACCCCATATATTTTTCATTGGGTTAAGGTCAGGGCTGTTGGCTGGCCAAGGAAGTTTTTCTATATTATTATTCTGAAACCATTCTGAAGCCGTGTGTACTGGACAGTTGTCCTGCTGATAAACGAAGTTATTATTTTTATGTAAAGCCTGTACAGATGGCAGCATAACGTTTTCAAGGATTTCAATATATCGTTCACTATTGAATCTTCCTTCGATTCTCCAAAAAAAACCCAAACCTTTAGCACTAAACCAGTCCCAGATGTTTACGGAAAAATGTCCAGCTTTTTTAATTTGGTTTGTATATTCGGGTTCAAATCTAGAATTTGGTGGACGATAAACAAAAATTCTCCTGCTGCTTGAAGATGATTGAAAAATTTTTTCGTCAGTGAAAACCACCTTCTCCCAGAAAACCACTCTCTCCCAGAAGTCATTATGACGAACGAGAACGAATGAGAACGTTGTTCAGTGCAAAAATCACTCTAGCCTGTTTTTGTTCTTCTGTTAGAAAAGGCTTCTTGGCAGCAACTCGACAAGAGACTTCTGATTTTGTTACTCTTCTATTTACAGTTGCTAAAGAACCCGGAAATAATGTTACAATCAACCAACGATACACGACATATAGCGTTTTATTGGAGGTGTCAGATGGCGAATTTCCAACTAATAATTTCAGCCAAACATATTTTACAAAATGAAGGGAAAATTTAGCCCTAATAAATTTACAGAAAAGGTTTGTGGCGTAGAGGGCAAAGGGTAAGGGAATATATATATATATATAACATGTCTAGGTTTTTAAAGCCGCAGTAGGCTTCAAAGATCTCCCCACTACTAACAAATAATAATAATAATAAAACTGCAACACAAAAACTGACCGCTTCATGGCCCTCAATGACTTCCTCACAAACGAACTCGAAGAGTTCGACATTTGAACGGTGGAAAAGAAATGGCTTTTAAGATATGTACATGGAACGCAGACTCACTGCAACGAAAAATTGGCGAAATGATCAATTTTCTTCACGTGGAGAAAATTAACATTTTGTAAATTAATGACATACGACTAACAGAAAGAAATAGACTACAAGTAAAAAACTATACAATATACAGAAAAGACATAACGGCGCAAGGACAAAGAGGGGTAGCATTACTTATAAAAAATAATATACCACATGTATTACTGAACCACATACAGACAACTTTTGAACAATTAACAGTTAAATTAATTAACGGTATTTGAATCACTTGTGCCTACAATTCTCCGCGAAATCAATTTACACGCCAAGACCTGGATAACATTTTTAATTCCTCTCCCAAAGTCCTTCTGGTTGGTAACTTCAATGCCCGACATACTTCTTGGAAAAATCACATAAACAACAGAAACGGTAACACCCTGTACGACTATACGACAGACAATAACTACGCAGTTATCTCAACAGACATACCAACACACTACCCCTGGAACGGAACAACACCTACCTACATTGACATTGTTGTGAACAAAAACATAACCACATTTATAGAACCGCTTTCAGTAAATGCGCTTACCTCCGATCAAAACCCTGTCATATTTAAGCTGGAAAATATCAGACAGCAACAGACAGACCGACAAACGTACATATACAAAAATACAAACTGGACTTTGTACAGGGAAATAATAAACAGAAAATTGAACATAAACACCAGAATTACAGACACACAAATTTTGGAAAATGAAGTACACAGATTGACAAACATAATACAGTACGCAAGAAATAAAGTGGCAAAAAAGGTAAATATAAAACCTGCCGAAGATCGAATTCCCGATGACATTAAGTACCTAATACAACAGAAAAATCAGCTACGCCGACAATGGCAGCGACACCGACTTCCAAGAGATAGACAAGAACTAATTACTTTACAAAACACGATACACGACAGAATAAACACGCACAAAAACGACGTCTGGCGGGACAGACTCCGAGGACTGGGAGTGGCCGATAATTAACTTTGGCGTATAACAAAGTGGATTAGACGGTCTTTTCTACCAATATCCTCGTTGACTTGATCCGTTATGTCAGACGCCGAAAAAGCCGAAACACTTGCACAACACTTCGAACAAGTACACACCCCCACGCCAAACACAATACCAGAACAAGAACACATAAACAGAACAGCACACGCACTCAAAAACACAATTACACTAAACACACACAACCCCTACCGAAATAATAAATATTATCCGCACCCTTTCCAACAACAAAGCTCCTGGTCCCGATGAGATTCACAATATTCTCCTTAAAAATCTTCCGAGAAAAGCCCTGGTCCAATTAACCTACATTATAAAAGCCATCTTATTCCTACAGCAGTTTCCTCGACAATGGAAGCACGCCATAATAATTCCTATCCCAAAACCTAACAAAGACCCAACATCTCCCAATAGTTACCGCCCATCTCCCTCCTAAACACCCTCTCCAAAGTAGCCGAAAAGGTGATCCTCAACCGTCTAAATAATATTGACAAAAAACTTTCCATTACTCGAGACTTCCAATTTGGATTCCGCCCCGGTCACAGTACCATCCTCCTAACTGCTAAACTTGTTAACGAGGCGTATTTGAAGTTCAACCAGGGCATGTGCACGGTTCTGACGCTCCTGGATATGGAGAAAGCGTTTGACACCGTTTGGCATTCTGGGTTGATCTACAAGTACGCACAAATCCATAAAATCCCTCAAAACTTAATTTCCCTAATATACTCCTACCTAGAACCCCGAACTTTCTCTGTAAGGGTAAATTCCAATATCTCCCAACCCCATTCTACCAGAGCCGGCGTCCCTCAAGGAACGGTTCTGGCTCCAAAAGTATACACCCTGTATACTGCAGATACCCCCACATATCCAAACACAAAAACCGGACACTTCGCAGATGACCAGGGACTATACGCTCACTCTTACTACGCAGAAGTCGCCAACCGGCATATCCAATACCATCTCAACTTCCTCCTACCCTACTTCGAAAAATGGAAATTAAAAATAAATCCACAAAAGACAGAACAAATAGTGCTAACCAAAAAATTTACCAACACCACAATCATTCGACCGCTAAAAATAAACAATACCCAGATCCAATCCCAAGACAAAGTCCGTTATCTAGGTATAACCCTCGACAAACCCCTATCTTTCAAACCCCATGTCACATCCCTCATCCAACGTACCGCAGGTTCCATTCAAAAAATCTACCCATTAATAAATCGTCATTCCTATATCCATTCACAAAACAAAATACTGCTTTACAAAGCTGTTCTACGACCCGCACTAACCTACGGTGCCCCAGTATTTGCAGGATCATCAGACACCCAACGTAGAAGGTTGCAGGTGATGCAAAACAAAGTCCTACGACACGTACTAAATGCGGACCGATACACAACGACTCGCGAACTACACATACGAACAAACATAACGTACAAAACTCAAATTTCACAAAAATTTATGTCAAAACTCTCCCCTTACACGTGACCTAACCTACTACCGACAACACAACTCGAACTTTAAACATAAACCGATTTATCACAGATTGCCCATTTATCAAGAAATAAATGAGCAAAATGTGGGAATCGCAAGATAATAAAAACGTAGCATAGGCATTAGGCGGAGGCTGCAGACAGACTAACAGACAAGGACAAAACAAGGACAACCTAAGGCACAAGACCAGCTATAAGCAATTACATATGGAAACGCCTGGTTTGACCATATCGGCGCAATCCATAGCGAACTTATTTATATACATTATTTTTATAGAGTTAACTTGTAAATATTGTAAATATGATAAGACTGTAAATAAATTAATGATGATGATGATGATGGTATTCTAGAGGTCCCGGGTTCAAATCCTGGTCGAGGAAAAACTTTTTTCCGATTTATCCCCTTACCCTTTGCCCTCTACGCCACAAATCTTTTCTGTAAATAAATATATTTAAAAACTATATTTATTGCAAAAGAGTAATTATCACTCGAGTTACAGAAGACTGCTCTATAAGGAGGGCGGCCACTCATTTTGAGGTTGAGAAAATGACGATAACAAAATGAAAAAAGCGATGAATTCAAAATAACACAACGGATTGGAAACAACTAAATATAAAATATTACCTAAAACAACAACAAAAATCAGTATTTAGTGGGCGCACCATTCTTTTCATTAACACTCTGCAAACGCCTGGGCATTAAAAAACTTAAATTTTGAAAATATTCATGATCTTCTGAGAGCACCTCCAACGCGCGATGAATTGAATGAATGAATGAATTAACTAACTCTTCAGCATTTTGTGGTCTCCAGTTTCTCTGATAAATAATTTCGACCACATATATTTTCGGTCGGCCACATATATTTTCTATTGGGTTGAGATCAGGGCTGTTGGATGGTTAAAGCAGAGTTTCAATGTTATAATATCTCATAGTTATATGGTCTTGATCCATGTTTTCTATTCATCGAATTATTTTGTGTCCAGCGCTTTTTCCATCGTACTATCGTCATTTTATCAACCCCAAAATGAGTGGCCGCTTTCCTTATAGACCAGACGTCTTCCATAACTCGAGTGATAATTTGTGCTTTAGTAAATTTTGTTGTTGTTTGCGGCATTTTTGACTTTGGAAACTATTGTCAAACTACACTATTAGAAAAGTAAATTTTGCGGGATAGGAAAAACGCATGATTGCGTTTTTTTAAACAAAACTACCCTTTTCATCAAACTAGGAGGTCTCTATCAGAGATTCTCTTCCCTTTCACTTTCAGGTTGTTTAGGTTCAATATACGACGCTTCAGAATTGACACAAGAAATTTTATCTGCTCAAATCTTTGATTTTTTAGATACACTAAATAATTGGCTAATTCAGCTAATCAAGCCCGCTTGAACGACATTATTCCGAGTTTCCAATCCGATAACAGAGGAACAGCTCGCCTGTTCGCTCTAACATTTCCAGAAAGTTTAGCATGGCTTAATGTTCTACCCTTAGCATCTGTTGAGAACCTTCTTAATGATACCTGTTTTCGACTTTCAGTCTCCTCGAGACTTGGTCTTCCTATGTGTGTTCAACACACCTGCACTTGCAAAGAAACAGTTGATAGTTAGGGTCTTCACGGTTGTTGTTGCTTGAAAAGTGCTGGTCGTTTGTCAAACTAGAATGATCAACGACATCAATAGACGAGCTCTTGGAACAGCAGTATAACATTGTTTTAGAGTCATCTGGGGTGTCGCGAGGAGATAGAAAGTGGGCAGATGGAATGACGTTGATTCCTTGGATAGCTGAGATGCAACGTTCAGTCAAACTTATTTAATTTTTATTTAAAAGAAGCATCGAAAAGAGCAGGTGAGGCTTCGCGTTTTACTGAAGTAATTAAAAACAGAAAATATGCTGAGCTGAAAAATCGATATATTTTTGTTCCTTTTGCAAGAGAAACTTAAGGCCCATGGGGTGATAATGAGGCAAAAAAAATAATTTCTAATATAAGCAAAAAATTAAACTATGACAACGCTAAAAGGGTCATCACTTTATTTACACACATTTTCACGCATTCAAGCATGCATTTTTCGGTTGTTAGGGATTCGCCTCATTCAAATGTATATTTTTTGCCTCCTTTTTTTGGTTTTGGTGTTCTTGCGCGGTAAAAGTCTTTGGCGGTAATTTCTTGCGCGTTAGGGACCGGAAAAGTAACGTGATTTTAGCAATTTTACTAAATTTCGGAGATTTTTTGCAGAAGCGGTAGAAGAAGACTCGCTTCAATCCCTTCCTGTATTTCTCCGAGACCTTGACTTATGTATATAGATTGCAACTTAGTGGTGGCCTTCATAAATTACGTAACGAGGGGTTTTTATCTAAAAAATGATAAAGAAAAGAATAAAATAACTAATAAAATATTTGTTACCTAATAAGAAGAGGGGGAAGTTTTGAAAATGTTACAACAAAGAAAAAGAGAGGATTGAAATTAAAATTTGGCAAATTGGTCTTAAACTTGTTTACTGAGATGTAAAACAAAAAGGGAATACAAAAAGATAAGTAAGTCATCCAATAAACACAGCATTTTTAGTTAAAAGGCCTTATACAGGGACACACGCACCGCCAATCTCCTGTTTTACATTTTTTTTTAAATACTGGGAAATCTTGTTTTTTCCTTGCGAAACCACTTATATGATTACAGTAATTATCAAAATCTAACAAGTTTCATTCAAATTTAAAGAAATACCGACATAATTAGATTAATGAATGTATATGAAAAATAACGTACATAACTCGTGAGAAAGTTCTACACTAGTTATGTAATATACTATTTTACACACATCTGCGGAAATATTTCTCCACACGTGTGAAATTTAATGGTTTCTAAGGAATTAAAGTGTGTAAATGTCATCATTTTCGTATTTGATCGCGGAAAAATATTTTTTTCTGTTCCCTATGCGATTAATTTGGTGGTGGAGCTAAGTAAAAATCGATCACACAATCAAAAATTAATTAATTATTTTAACGCTAACAAAACGTAACACTACCTGTGTAAATTATAAATTTTTCAACAAAAAAAGACGTTTTTTAAAAGAAAGAAAGGCAAGAGTTGAAAAATACAAAACACAACTGAGGAGTATCACTTACCTTTCTTGTAGTTTAAATAGCTATATATTTAACGGGAACTAACGTAAAAATAGCAATTCAAAAACAAACCTGGTGGTTGAATTCCTTGTGGTGGTGGAAAATGATGTATCTGAGGTTGATAAGGTAACCTATCTTGCATACCAAGTGGTAAACCTGGTGGGCCGACCATAGACTGGCCAATGGAATGTGAGGGAGGAGCCATGTGGATTGGATGCTCTTGATTGGAAGGTCGTTGGTGTGGTAGACTGTAAGGTGGCTGTAACAGAAATTTGCAAACAAAAACTTTACTAGCTATGAGTTAACAGGATATTTTACACAATTAAAAAAAAATGGCCACATATCGCATGTATTGTGCTCTCACCTAAAGATAGAAATTTCAGTTATTTTAATAAAAATTTTATATCGAAAGTGACATTGAAAGCCAAATAAAAATTACACTATTGGATTCTCTAAATTAACTAATTACAAAAAGGGTATTATGTGCTGATAAAAAGCTAGGCAGTTCCTGGGCAGCCTCCTATACGTCATCTCGACCAGAAAATCAAACAATAACGTTTTTACTATTAATTTTTATTTGACCTACTAATAAAAATTAAAATTAAGAAATGGCACCAATAAATAGACGAAATGCATTTAAAACTTTATGTGCCAAACTTCAAGCTGAGAATGCTTTAAATAAAGAGAGAGAAATAAACTAGCGGATCGAACAACCGAGGTTTATAATCTGCTCCTGCTAAAAAAGGAGCTGACGAAAATTATAGAAAAGCAGGAAAATTAAATCAAGATTTACAAATTGACAGCTGACTAAATAAATTAGGACGTTATCAAAAAGAAAGTGAACCAAAATCTGGAAATGAAACAGTGGACATGCCTGTCAGTGTCAAAAAACTGGTCTGATTGAATTTGGATTGATGTGTACTGGGTGGTCCAAATTCGAGGGGATTGGGGGGTTTTGAGTATTTCTAAGGGAGATACCAAAAAACTGATACTATGTTATGGGCTCGATTTTTGAGAAATTAATAATGGTGAAAATCGCATGTCAGTATGTCACCCCCTTTTTTGAGCTACAGGGGCTACCTGGATTTTATCAACCCATATAGTCTTTGAGATATAATCCTAAATTCGTATTTTCCGTTTGGAATAACCTATTTTTTACTCGAAAACAGCATACAATTTCTTTTCAAATAATTTATCGCACATGATAATATATTTTTTGTTTTTTCTAACCCATTTTTATTTTGTATATTTTTTTATATTTTTTATTATATACTTGTTTATTTTTATTGGATATCTAAAAAGCAATTAAGTACAAAAAATAAACATATATATATCTAAAAATATTTTAAAAAAATTATAAGTATGATACATCGTTTAAAATCACGCTGATTTCAAAAAATCAAACGTTACAGATGAAATCCAATTTCACAAATAAATTTTACTTTAACCAAAAATAAACTTTTATTAATAAAAAAGTTAACCCATATTTCAAAACGCATATTTTTCAAAAATTCCCTTAGTTCAAAAATGAGTTTACATACTAACATGCGGTTTTCACCTATATTAATTTCTTAAAAATCGAGCTAACATGAATATTAGTTTTTAGCTTAAAAATCCACAAAATCCCTCGACTTTAAACCACCCTGTACGGGTGGTTTCTTTTAAAGAACTGAAGTTCCATTTATGACGAAATCATAAATGGTAAGGGAGAAGATTTGTGCTTTGTTAATTTCTTATAAAACTTGTTTTCCATAAGAAGGAATGGAAATAATATATATATATAAGGTGGGCCAAAAAATTTGTCACTTTTTGAACGCCCTATAACTTTGGATCCAATCGGACGATTTTTGAAATATTGAAAAGATGAAATTTTACTGACGCGACTCAAAATTTGACATGTGTCCAAAATCCAAGATGGCGGAGATATTTAAAAAATGGGTAAATTGACCCCCCTTCGGAAATTTTGTGTGCGACCGTGGACTTGTTTTTTGTCAATGAGGCAAAAGCCCCATACTTTCTTCGCCTACCAAGGTATCACTTATCTAAATTGGTTATAAGATAAAAAGTTATACAAATATTAAATCAGTATTAGTAATCAGTTAGGTATAAATATACAAATCAGTGACGTCACTCATGCATTTTCTTATGGACTTCCGGTCGAGTTTTGAGTAGGTCACGTGACCATTTTCCAGGTGACCTGGATGAGTAATGAGTGGTGAAACGATCAGTCATGCGCGCAGGCCTCTAGGTGCCCCGCCCCCCCTACGTGCTGAATTTTGTGTGTTAAAGAAAAAGAGAGAGAGAGAGAGAGAGAAAGAGAGTGTGAGAGAGAAACAGGGAGATTATTATAATTATTATTAATTTAAAAAAATTGTATTCTATGAAGAGAATCGAACCAACCACATGGCCACGGGGACTTATTGATAAGCTTTTGTTAAAATTTGTATGGATAAAAGACGGAAACGGGAGTGACAAAGTCAGCAGTAATGTCTTTTTCTATCGCTCTCTTTCTATCCAACGTAAATGTTGATGTTACAGGGTGGCCACTGGGAAAAAACTATTTTTTTTCATGATTTTATGACAATTCTTGAAAAATTTTATGACAATTTTATGAATTTTTTGTAATTTTCATACGAGCGTGCGGAAAGTATCAGTGTTCTGCACAGCGTGCATAAAAAAATAATTACCGCACACCGCGCCGTGCGGAAAAAGCCTTTTCACGCACGATTTTTTTTAAATTTTCCTCACGCTTCTAGGAAAAATGTTCTACCTAAAGCGTGCGGAAAGCGTCTTTTCCAATTTACGACTTGCCCGAACTCCGCTGGCTCGTGGTAAAAGTATCATTTTCCGCACTTGTTAGGTAAATATCTCTTACCGACCATCCAGGAAGTGGATGTAAATCGATATTAAAATGATAAATATATTTTAAAAATTAATTCCAAGTAGGTACCTGTAATTGTGTGAAATAATAAATAAACCTTGTTTTTTCATTTGGTCATTTATCATTAAAATTAGAATGTTTACTAATACAAATAAATCAAAAATCTATTATGAAAATTTAAAAGGTAAGAGGGTTTTTTCAGTTTCATGTGTTTTTCGGAACCTGCGTGGATATATGGGGAATGTAGAATATTTTCTTACAAAGTTTACAGCAAGCAAAAAAAACAGTCTATCATTTCCTCAAGTAGCCAAGAATACTGCAGTTTCAAAGATGCATTAAATTTGGTTCAACAAAGAAAACATTTTGCAACGATATAATAAGGGTTATTTTTGTCTATATTTTATTTATACACGGCGTTTCGATCAGTAGAATCTCTGATCGAAACGTCGTGTATAAATAAAATATAGACAATGGAAGTCCGAAACACAGAGTTAATTTCAAAAATATCATTGTCTCAAACTTTTAAACAAAAGGGTTATTCTCTCACAACACATTACAAGTAGGCACACAACTTTTTGGTGCAGTAAAGAAGGCAACCAAAATTGAGCATCTATCAGTAAATAATAAAAAGCGCGGCAAAACTCTTGTTGTGTCCTTTGAATCATGAGTTGCCGAAATATTCCTTTTAGTGAGTTTTGATTGAAAATTTGACGTGCGGTTTGTATAAAGAAATGCCTAACTATCCCGGGTGTCCAAAATTCGATGATTTTGGGGGGTTTCGGGTGCTTCTAGAGGAGAGAGAAAATTCTACCCCCCTTTGCGAGTCTCAAATTTCAAGACAATATTTTTGGTAAAATCTGCATTTATGTCATACGTCTTCGAGCTACGGGGGCTTTTTGAAAAGGTCTGCATTTTGGGATAGGTCCATTATGAGTTACTTTTAGTGTTTGAGATATAACACAAAGTTGGTATTTTTATTATGGAACACCCCAATTTTTTAAAATATTTTGAATGGTTTTTTAATTTCCTTTAAAACGATGTGCCTCTTACTAAAATCGGATAAATAGCTGTTGAGTTATTAAATATTTTCCATAAATCATATGATAGGCTGTGATAAAAGCGGCACACCACATTATTAAAAAAATCTAGAGTGCCATTTTTGTCAATCTGAGATGATAAACATAAATTGTTATGAAGAAATAAAAAACCAATTTACAGAAAAACAAAAACAAAATTATTAAAAGATTACAACACTTATAACCACATCCGGTTTACATTTTTATGTATAGTATTGTAAAATATTTCTAAATTTTACATTTATTGAATACAAACAAGGATAGTAATTTAAAACTATATAAGTTTAATAGTTCAGGTGTTTGAGACACATTTTTTCAGGTCAAACATATCATGGTACAATTAGTTTTTTAAGTTTTTCAATAACAGTCTCTCTAACATTATTAAAAAACTCTTCAGCGTTTAAAACAACAGCGTCTGCTTGTATATCAGCCTCTCTTGTCACCATTTTCTTAAAACCTCACCATTCAAATATCAATTTACTACTAATTCAGCTTATTATAAGCACATTCTGTTTTAACTTGTAACACTTCCAAAGTTTCATTGTTATAATTAGAAATTCAAGGCATGTTAATAACACTTCTTAAGAAGGCAAAGTAAAATTTATGCATATGTAGCTTAGTTAAATAATCTAACCTATGAATTAACAGTAAATCATTAAGTCTTCTTAAATGTCGAAGTGTGTGATTTTCCAAAACTATTGTCATATTATCATTCCAAAAAAGGCTGATATCCTCTTCCATGATACTTTATTGTGTATTCGACAAAAATGAAATCTCTAGTGCGGCTCGAGCAGTCGTGGAATGGTACAGAATTTTCGTCATTCAAATTCATAAATGATTTCCAATCCTGCTCAATGAACGAAATGCATGCTCCGTTTTCTTTCCATAGTTTTATTACTGCCACAAAATCACTTACAGTACTTAATCCAATTGTAATTTTAGCATCCGTGGAATGCGGTACATCATACATGGTCTGATTTAGCAACATCTTCTCATTTTTAATAAGAGGTCTGAACGAAAAACAAGGATCAAAATGATCGTTCCAGTATAGCTCGGGTAGATGCGTGCCTTCGAAAAACATGATGTGAACTGAATTTTTCCCCTTCGCATACTAAACCACATCTGACTTATCAATCCAACTCTAACTCCAAAAACTTCATGTAGTTTGTTGTTCTTAGTACGTATTACTTTTTCCACTAGGAACGTATCAGGATGCGCCGTTTTCTGGAGCTCTTCTTCATAAAATATTCCTTTAATAGGTGTTATGAGTATCCTTAAAAAGATGCGTTATCGGATGAGTAGAATTTACGTCCATTATGTAGAAAAGTTCGGCAGTCCAACGAGGTGTGTAACCTTTTTGGAAGATATGTTTATATTTAGAAATTTTAACTATATCATCCACCTTAAATCGGGGCTTTTTTCTACAAAGCGATAGTGGAGTTCTAGTAAATACGGTGGAGATTGCCGTAGACGACAGGGACCTGTCGGACACGTCGTAATAAATGGCAATATAATCAATTGGCAGGACGACGTTAAGTATCTTGGGGTTACTTTCGACAAGCGCCTTACTTGGGGGTTACACGTCAAAAACACACGCATTAAAGCCATGTACACCTACAAAAACCTATAATCCCTACTTCGCGGTAATAGTAAACTCTCACACAAAAACAAACTACTACTACTTAACACAATTATTCGCCCGATCCTATCCTATGCATCAACCGCCTGGGGCTATGCCGCGCCAAGTCATCTAAAACTCATCCAAAACCTCTAGAATCGCTACAGACGTAACGCCCTTGACCTTCCCTGGCACACATCGTATACTCGACTCATGAGAGACAATAATCTTACTCCATTAACGACCTTTATTTCCGAAAAAGCCCATAATGTATACCAAAAAGCAGATACTCATTCAAATCCCCTTATTCGACAGGCCGTCAACTACGACGAGAACATCCGACATCGTCACAAGAGACCCCGCCTTCAGCTAGCTCTCTAGCCTTCAGCTAGCGAGGTAGTTCTCACTTTCCCTCCTCCTCCAAATCCCAATTCCCTCCCCTCCCCCCCCCCAACAACAACAACAAATAGTTCTTTAGAACAGTCACGACCTTTAAGTCCTTCAGGCAGCTAGTCTCCCCAAAAATCGAAAACTTAGGCTACCTAGCGGTAGGGAGAGTTTAAGAGGTCCACTTGAAGGTCAAGTGGGGGTGGAAGGAAAGGTTTGGCAGAATAATTAGTGTCAGCGCACACAGATGTCCGCTAACACTAAGGATTCTTCCAGATCGGGCCCTCTTACCGGGTGTTGGTGTTGTTTGGTAGAGATTAATAGTTTTTCATGCTTTTTCTAGTTTACCTCAACAGGTTTAAGATGTGTAACGGAGCGTCTGGTATTGTTGTAGTTATCTGTGACCTGCTGCAAGTGGTTTATCCAGTTATAGGATCCATTTAAACTAAACAACTTATGGAGTCGCTCTTTGAGAGTGTTCCACCATTGAAGCCTTTAATACGCAAAGGGATACCTAGGGCAGCGTCCTGTCTTTAAAATAGAGTGTAAAGCCTTACTAACTAAACTTAATTTTAGATATCTTTTTTGTTCTCGGATAGGAATAGGGTCCACTTTTTCGCAAAAAAAGGTACAACAACAACAACAAGAAATGTGTTATTAGACACTTAAAGTAAATATTTCAACGCATCGGTATCGGTATACGTATCGCGTTCGAAATAAAGCCAAAATACACTACATTTTTTACTTGTTTATGTGATGTTTCGAATGATGCCCGCTTTTTTGGGATGGACGTAACGATACGTTCATCCCCAATGAGCATTTTTAGAAACCTCTGGTGACAGAACTTTATATAATTATTATAAAGAGGGTTCCATTGACGCCCTAGGGTATTTAGAGGTTTCCTACAGGAAGTGAGTTTGTATATTTGTTTTATTAAAGGCTCTAAATTGATGATACCATAAGGTAACATAAAACTGGTGTTAACAATATTTCGACGGACATCTTTATAAAAATTAAAGTCATCAGTAACAAAGGTTACATAAATTGGTGTTAACAATGTTTCCACCAACATATTTATAAAAATATAAGTCATTAGTGACACAAGTTATATAAATTGGCGTTTGAAATCTTTCTGTCAACCCATCTATAAAACCATAAGTTACTATCAATTAAAGATATAATGGATTGGGTTCTAAAATGTTTCCATCAATCCACTTATAAAAACTTAAGTAACCAACAACAAATTTATATAAGATAAGATTAAAAATATTTCGAGAGACACTTATAAAAACGGACACAATAGTTATATAAATTGGCGTCTGTAATATTCTTATGAACTCATTCATAAACCTTTTTTGTCCCTAAGGATTTTTTTTATATTGTTTTTATTAATTTCTTTATATAGTGATTATAATACCACTATTTTTACAACAAAAAAACAATTTTAATTTATTTTGACAATTAAAATAACAAAACAAACAAGACAGGAGTAAGGTTAATTTTGTGACATCAAAAGGTGCGTTTTTGTGAGATACCATACGATAATTCTCTTGTTTTAATTACATCAATCTGAGAGAGATAGTTTTTGATGACGGATATCGGGGTGGAAGGCATTTTAGAAATAAAGAAATAGTAACCAGGTTGGAGAAACGCACCGTTATGCTAGCCTTCCGTTAACAGATTTTCCGCGCGGACATCAAGTTATGGTGAAGGTTCCAATCATTCTGTCACTGTTTTACTCACCGACAGACAAAGTCGGACCAGCCTGAAACGTCGTGCACACGGCTGCCCGGAGGCAAATGTGAACGCACCCCTATTTTACAGATTTCTGTACTG
Organism: Oxystoma pomonae; assembly: GCA_963921995.1. Classification (NCBI taxonomy): domain Eukaryota; kingdom Metazoa; phylum Arthropoda; class Insecta; order Coleoptera; family Brentidae; genus Oxystoma; species Oxystoma pomonae. The sequence goes on along the minus strand of OY998166.1, from coordinate 52,764,358 downwards.
TCAATATTTCGTGTTCTGGAAGAATTCTTTTAGTATGTTTCCACATCGTACACAAAACGTATCGAAAAGATTGTCTTCTTTTTCTTTCATAGAGCAAGTTCTCTATTCTGACAAAGAGCGTGATATAGGAAAGAACAAGATGCTTGATTTTCGATACGTAATGAATGCGATGTGAAAACATACTATTTATTTTTCTAGTAATTTGAAAATTCTGGAAGATCGGAAGTCTATTGTAATAAGAATAACTAGTAGAAATAGAATAGAAAATTCTGGAAGTGGAGTAATTTGCGATTCTGGATTGTGCCAGAATAAGAAATATTATATAAATAGGATTGACAGCTTGGAATGGGACACAGTTACTACAGATTATCCCACTTATTTGACATCAAAGGAAAAGAGAATCCTAGGAATTTTTCTTATATAATAGATTATCCGGTGGTGGTGGTACGAAAATGCCAAAAAAAGACACTAGCAAGCAAGAAAAAGATGAGGCTCGAAAAAAGTTTGGAACAAAATACAAGCGGCAAGTTGAAGAAAATTTTAGACAAATTTCGGGAGCCGCATTGCCACCAGGGCAAGCTGTATGCCTCTTCTCCACCAGTACCCAGGATCACTCTTCTTCAAGCTCAAGTGGTGCAAAACAGTCAAGGGTTTCTAGTGAAATAACTAGTTGTTCTGATGTCAATTTGGCAATGAATGTCAGTGATAGTCATGTTGAGGGAGCAATTAATGAATATAATGAACCAGGTAAGTAAACATAAACATACTATCATAGTTTCTTTTCCTCCATTTTAATTAAATAGGGTTGCCATCCGTCCAGATTTACATGCCCAGCTTTTGGGGATGTTCGCCAGGTTTTAAAAAAAAGGTCTGGATTTGTCGGGGTTTTATCTGAAATCTGCTGACTCAACTTGTTTCTGATTTATTTCGATTCCTGATGCATAGCAATTTGGGCATTTCCTTTTATATTGCTTTGTTTTTGAGTGTCAAATGAAATTCAGTAAAACAAAATATTTTTGATGAAACTCATATACATGAATTAAGTGATGGTCACACTCCCTTCTTCGTGCAGATAACCCACTTTTTTTCAAACACACCTTGCAAGACAATTTGCCTGTGATGCTATAAAGTTATTAATTCATATATTTTCGTTTACTTTTAATTACTCAAATGTTAACAGCTATCATTTAAAACTTTGGTAATTATGCAGTATATGGTTTTCTGCCATTTTTGATTTTTTTTGAAAAATTCTTTATGGGGGCACCTACTAGGGTCCCTAGGACCCCAAATCTGCCTGCGCCCGATTTTTTTTAAAGAGAAAAAAAGGGTGACCAGAGGTGTTGTAATGTGTTTTTTTGATTTTTTGATTGTTTTGGGTTGGGTTGGATTAGGTTGAGTTGGACTGTGTTGGATTGGGTTGTTTTAGTGAAAAAAAAAGTAGGTGCCCCCATAAAGAATTTTTCTCTCTTTAAAAAAAAATCGGGCGCAGGCGGATTTGGGGTCCTAGGGACCCTAGTAGGTGCCCCATAAAGAATTTTTCATAAAAAATGAAAAATGACAGAAAACTGTATACTGCATAATTACCGAAGTTTGCTTGGTCATTTTTGGTTTTTCATGAAATGTTCTTTATGGAGGCACTTAGTGTCTGTGCGACCGTGAATCAGTGTCCAGAGAAACATTATTTTTTATTTTTAAGTAACTCAACAAAACCTAATCAACTTAAACAAATCAAACCAACTCATATTAACCTAAAATAACACATGGCAACCCTTTTTGCGTTTTAACACATTCACAGCCAAGCCAATTTTCACAAAACTTCTTTAAAATTCAAACAAAATTCTGTTTAAAAAAACTACGGTCAGTAGGCCATTCTAGAGCTCCAAAAAGAATACTTATTAGTAAGATATTTGAAAAATTAAACATTTTCAGGGAAATATCAACCCCCAAATATGGCCATGACATCAGTGTCTGCCCTGGTGTAATAAACTGACCTTGCAGTTGCCACCGTTGTCCGCCCTGACGGTGCATGGGTTAAAAAATTTGCGGATTTGTGGTCCTAGAGCCCCTACATTAGTGGGGGAGATTTCATAAGTTTTCAATAAAATAAAAAATGGCAGAAAGCCATATACATACAATTCTTTTGGGTTTTGTATAAAATAATGCTGATATTCTTGTTATTTCAGGTTACGAAGATGGAGAAAACAGAAACAAGTGGTTGAATGAGTTCTCTGAAGATGAGGATATCTTGGTAGAGGAATCAGAACTACAGAAAAATGAAATCATGCAAAAAGAGGTGGCGGAATGGGCACTGGTCTGCAACATACCATTGAGAAATGTATCAGGCATTATACAAATAATTAACAAACGCCTCCCTGGAGCATTGCCAAAAGATCCTAGAACATTGTTGCAAACACCTAAAGCAGTTGAAGTTCAAGATGTTAATGGTGGGCAGTATTGGCATCAAGGCCTAGAAGTTTGCCTCAGAAAATGTTATCCTTACTTGAAACAAAAAAACTTGCTGAAAATAAGTATCAATATTAATATTGATGGTTTGCCGATCTATAAAAGTTCCAAGGATGAATTTTGGCCTATTCTTTTTAATATATTTGAAGCTCCAGAGTTGGGAGCTATGGAAATAGGAATCTTTCATGGTAAGTTTTGAATATAATCCATATTTTTTAAACTTATGCTCTTAAGCTAATGTTGAAACAGTCAACATCAAAATTTTGTCAAATATTCACATATTAGTGTGAGGAATCTTTAAACAGTTTTCAGCACTATACCCTTTTCTTTTAATTACAGGCAAAGGAAAACCCTCAGATCTCGAAGTCTTTCTCAGACCATTTACCAACGAGGTGAAAAAAATTTTAAGAGATGGGATTGTCATTGATGATCAAGTGCTTACTGTTACCATAAGGTGTTTCATAGCTGACTCCCCTGCAAGGGCTCTCCTCAAAGGTAATAATCAGATCATTTTATATTAAATGTTTATTTTTCTCCACCAATACAGCTTTCCATACAGTAAAGTAATTTTTATTATAATAAGTGTATACTGACTATGCCACATTTTGGCTTTTTTACTTTTTATCCCTGATCCATCACTTTTTTCCTGATCTGTCACTTTTTATGCCCATTGTATTCTTTATCTCTGTTGAAATATTAGGGATACAAAGTGACAATTTTCTTCCTAAAATAAGGGACAAGAAGTGACAATTTTCTCCCTAAAATGAGGGACAAAAATTTTTCTTTTTATCCCTCCAGTGTGGAAAAGTGCTTTTTGGCACTTCAGGGACTAAATTCGTAGTTTAGTCACTCATTTCAGGGACTAAAATGTTGCTTTTTATCCCGGGACTAAAATAAAAATCGGGAATTAAAATAAAATTTTAGAGAGTAAATTAAATTTAGTGAAAAATATTTCAGAAATCAATGGGTTTGATCCTTTTTGGTAAAAATTTTCACAAAAATAAATTTAAAGTGCAAAAAATAGTATATATACAATGTGACTAAAGTATCTCCAGGTATATAATGTATTATTTTATTCATAGTGTGATAAATTATTATTTATTTTGTTTTTAGGTGTGGCCAATTACAATGGGCAACATGGTTGCTTAAAATGCACTGTAGTAGGGGAATACTCCTATGTCACCCATACAAATGTCTTTCCCAAACTTGACTGCCCCAAGAGAACAGATGTTGGATTTCGTTCAAAGGAATATGGGTCACACCATAAAAGATTGACTCCACTTGAAGAGCTGCCTGATCTGGACATGATCGAAGATTTTGTGGTGGCTGATTCACTTCATTTGATAGACCTGGGTATCATGAAGAGATGTCTTATGGGATGGAGAGATGGCAGTTTTAGGAACTTCAAAATGAAATGGTCAGCAAGGGATATTAGTGAAATAAATACATATTTAGAATCATGCAAATTGCCCTCAGAGATCCACCGTGCTGTTAGGGGTCTGGATTGCTTAGCACATTGGAAGGGATTGGAGTACAGATCTTTTTTTTATTACATTGGGATGGTAGTGCTTAAAGATTTTTTACCATATGATGTTTATGAACATTTTTTGGTTCTTGTTTGTGGGATCACAATTTGTTCATCAACATTCTATATAGATTACTTAGATCTGGCTGAAAAGCTACTGAATTATTATGTAGAAAAGTACAGAGAGATTTATGGCGAGGAGTACTTGACAAGTAATGTCCACAACATTATACACATAACAGATGATGTTAGAAAATTTGGAATTTTATCTACATTTAGTTCTTATCCGTTTGAGAGCAGATTATTCCGCATTAAACATTATCTGAGAAATGCCACCAATCCCCTTACACAGGCTGCAAAGAGATTAACTGAGATAAGTAACCACCAAATTGTGCCTTCCCAAGTCAGCTATCCAATTTTAAAGAACCTTCTAAAAGAGCCCGAGTTTGAAATCAATCTATCAGGCAATTCTAAATTATTTAGGTCTGTTAGCATCTGTGATGGGTTAAGCTTTGGTATTGAATTCAGAAATAGGTGGTTATTGACAAAAAAAAAATGAAGTTGTTAAAATATACATGATAATTCAAGAAAATGAACAAATTGAAATTTGTGGCTGCGCTTTACAGAATACTGACGATTTTTTTGACACACCGGTTAGATCGTCTTTTCTGCACATATATGTTTCTGACAAAATTGAAAAACCAAAAGAAAGATTTTCTTTACAGGACATAAAATGCAAATTAGTGTGTCTTTCCTATAAAGAAATGTATGTATTTATACCTTTGTTACATACTTTGTAAGATATTCATTGATTAAAAATGTCAGTTATTTTTAAGTCTTGTAGAATGGTTTAACAATCCTATTTTTAATTTTTTTTGAAGGTGTAGGTTTATGGGTTGAGGGATCTTATTAATGAAATGTCCTTTTTTTAAAATGCCAACATTTCGCAAAATTTATTTGCTTCTTCAGGGCGCTAAAATTGAATGTACAAAAAAAATAGTGTGGATTTAAAAGATTTTTTTTTTAATATAATAAAATGATAATAACATTTTTTTTAACAAAAATTCTTTTAAATCCATACTATTTTTATTGTACATTCAATTTTAAAACTTCTCAAACTTATAGTAAAAAATTTTACGTTTTACTTTTTAAACTTTAGCTGCTTGTATAATAACATTTTTTTTAACAAAAATTCTTTTAAATCCACACTATTTTTATTGTACATTCAATTTTAGAGCCTTGAAGAAGCAAATAAATTTTGCGAAACCCATAAACCTACACCTTCAAAAAAATTTTGAAGTCTGTCTTTCCTATAAAGAAATGTATGTATTTATACCTTTGTTACATACTTTGTAAGTTACTAATTGATTAAAAATATAAGTTTGGTGTTTAATTTTTATTTTTATTTAAAAAGTTACAAAAGAAGGTTAAATATAAATTGTCAAAATTAACACCCTACAACTACCTTAAATAAAACAAGAACGATGCTTTCAAATAAAAAAAAAATAAGACATGAAACATCTAATAATGATTTTACTCCATTAACACTTTAAAAAAAGTAGGTACTTGAAGTTTGCACGACAGTATACACAACATAAAACTAAAATAACAACCTTAACAATACAAAAATCCTGCAAGATGTTAAGGACTATTAAGTTATGCTTATACTGTCAATCCAACAAACTTTTATTAACATTTGATCTTACAGGCTAAGGGGTCAAATCATCAAATCAACTAGAAATTTGACAGACCAACCCACAGATTATTTTGCTCATTTTTAGCACCTTTATGCCAGCCATAAGAGGGATAAAAAATCCGAAATTTGTAATTTGCTGAGTAATTTTTTTATTGATTTTTAAAAATAAAAAAACTCCTGATTTTCCTTACATATATATAAAAAGAAATTAAAATATCGCGAAACCTCTTTCACCAAGGCAGTAATTTAATGCTTAATTGAAAAGTCTTTAAAGTGCCTTTCCAATGAGGTATCACATGATGTACCTACTTTTTTGATAAAAATAATCAAATACTAATCAGAAAATTTTCAAATTTTGATTTTTGTCTCTTTTATGGGTATAATAAATATTTATCAAATATTAATCACACTTGGAATGATGGTCTGCCAAACTTTTTTTTTGTTCATTTTTTATTGATCTTGAAGAACACATTATGTACTTAAAAATGGAGATCATATGTTGACTACAGAGTATCCCAAACTTCAGACTGTATAATACAAAGATAGTTTGTAGCCCTCTGCCTACATAACTGTTGAGCAACTACTTCCTTAACTATGCTTCGCATCTTTGGCATGTTCTATATCTGTTGTGTACAGAAAAAAATTTGTGCATAGCATTTAATAGTCTAGGGAGTAGTTCTGTTATATTCAACTGCTTATTTTTATGGAGGGTAAGGATTACAAACTTTTTTTTTGAAGATTTCACATTAACATTTTTATAATGTATTTCATTAATTCTCTTCAGTCTCACTATTGTGATCTGACTTTTGATTATCTTCATGGTCACTCCAATTATGACCTGATTTTTGCCCGCCTTCAGGATCATTCTCATTATTTTTATTGTTTTTTTTCTTATACAATAACTGCTTTGGACGGTTTTTGCCACTTGACAGTCGACCATTTTTTTCTTCTCCATTCTGGCCTATATGGGTCTCATGCCTTCTTTTAGCATTTTTTATAATGTTTTTAAAAAAATTTTCGTTATCTGCTTCTGAATATTCTTTATCAGCCAACCGTATGATCTTGAAGAAACAAGTTCTAAAGTTCCTATAAATTTTGAAAGGGAGTTTTGGATCTTCTTTTCTGCTCCCTCCACACCATGAAAATGATGTCAGTAGTTTCCTAGTTATCATTTTATCTATCAGAAAATAAGAGCAGTTGAGGCCATTTGCCTTTCCTGAAGTACCGCAGATCTGTTTCTTTAAAGAAACCTAGAAAATGCAATAAATATCTGAGACACACACCCTTTTCAGCCTAATGGGCTTAAACTCAAAGTTATTTTTAACCATCGACGTACACATCGATGTTTTTAACCTATACATATAATAAATCTCTAAAAGACCATTTCTGTCCATTGAATATGCTTTTAAAATTGTTGGTGTTGGCTTCTAACCAAAATAAATACAAAAAAAATGTAACTTTTACAACTTTTGTCTGTCTGTCTGTTTGTTCCAGCATCATGCAAAAACTACCAAGCCGATTTTAATGGGACTTTGACTATTGCATTCCTTGGGTTCCTGGACAACATATAGGCATTTATTTCATCAAAATTGGTTTAAAAAAAAATTAAAAACCAGCAGACAAAGCGGGTGTTCGGCTGGACGGGGGGAGGGGGATTTAAAGGGGAGCGGGCGATAGAAGGATAGAGAGGTGAGGTGGAAGAGGAGGGGGAAGCTAAAGCTAGTAAGCAATAATATTTTTTAAGGCCACTGGTACTTTTTACTATTTTTTAATTCAAGATTTTTTTTAAAAGCACTTTTAAAAGACCTTTTTGAAAGCACCTTTTCACATGCTCTGACATAATACATACCACTTCATTCATTATAGCTGGCTCCCTTAATTTGAGGTCCAAGGTTTCTAGGGCTTCCATTTTGTTAATTGGAAAACTATATTTCTCCTCTCCAATCCTTGTCTGAGCTGTGGGTAGAACATGCAAGTTTTTAGCAAGGTTTTGCAGTAATGTCTTTTGGAGAGCCATTTCCAGAAATATTTTATTCTGATTCTCAAGCACCAAGTTTAATTTGTCAGCTACATTAGTATTATTGCAAGATGATACCTGAAAAAAAGCTACTATTTAGTTTTTCTGCTATTTACAGTAAAACTAACCAGAATTTCTGAAAAAATGGTCAGTGAACTAAAAGTAACCTCTAGAGGTGAAACGACTCTAAATGGATTTTCACTGCTGGGGATGTTTTCAAATCCATTGAAGCCTTCATCAATTTGTACATCAGGAATAAGAATTTGTACAGGCATTTTGGATATATCAGAATCTATTGAAACTTCTTTAATTGGTTTACTTGAGGATTTAGAGGTTTTGGCATACATTTTCGTTGGATCCTAAAAAAAAACAACATGGTCAGCACCACACAAAAATAAATTAGAGGAAGTTTTGTGCAAATGTGGAAAAAATTTTTGTGTTGTTTAATTAACGTTAATTACAACTTTTTTGACAATACTTAGAAAATTTTGGCAATAATTGGAGTCTTTATACAGAATATGAACAAAAGTTGGCCTTTGAAATTCCTAACTATAGGCGAGACTTTTTTCAGGTAACATTTTGTGCTATGATAACTACTAGTTTCTACAACTAGCATCCAAAATAGTTTTTTTACAAGCATTGTTTTGAATAACGAGCGCAGCGAGGTATTTATAAACGCGAGTAAAAAAGGCTCACTTTAGCTGTGAGTTGTAGATACTATATTTTTTAATAGTTGGAGTTTTTATACAGAATATGAACAAAAGAACAAAAACAAAAAATCATTACAAAAATCTCAAACACAGCAACACAACTGGCATCTCACAACGTCTATATTCTATGAATCAAGGCAGCTGGTGAATTACACAATAATGGTTTCTATGGTAGTGTCTTTTTAATCGGGGACATACATATTGGGCCATTTTAATTTATGACTGTTATTTTATTGAATTTTTGAATAATTAGATCTTCTCAATATTACCAGTTTTTGATAGTTTTCTTCAAGTTTGGGTAAAAACAGTTTTTGATGAAGGTAAAGAATCTTGTTATTTTGTTTGTGGTGAGACTGTGTAAAATAAACATATACATACTGTTTCTTGCTCAGATTCATCAGCAAAATGTTCATTTTCATTTTCCTCACGAAAAACAACTCTCTTGATATTCTAAAAGAAAATGTATATCATTAGTCTGGATAATCTTTTCATTATTGAAATTGTTAAAAATACTTTGGAAAACACTAAATACTTGTAAAAATTCTCAAATTTTCAAATTTATTAAAAAAATCTTAAATATGTTAAGTTATATAACTGCATCTAGATTACTAACAATCTGTATGTGCAAGCACTAAATAAAAATTTTAATTCCTTATTTTTATTATGAAAAAACATTACTTTATAAAACTGCAAGATATTAAAAGTTTAAATATATTTGTAGCACAAATACCAAGTATTACATTAAATTAATAATTATAATGTTGTAATTTTGATAAATTACTGGTTTGAATTTTTTGGCAAGTTTTACACTTAGAAATATTTCTGACACTGATAAGAATTAAATAATTTAGGACCCACCAGTTGTAGCAAATCAAAATATGCGGAAATTCCTGGCAATACCATAAGTAAATTTACAAATTTTGGTGAAAAGCCCCTCAGGTTGAAGCATTCAAAATTTAAAAGGCTGAGTGGGACTATAGGTACTATTCTAGTTTACTTGGTTTTACCTTACACTGGTCAGCAAAGGCATTAAAATCAGCTGGTGGTTCTCGTCCAATTTTATTACGTTTTGATGAGTTTCCTCTTTTTCCGCCGCTGCCACGCGAACAAGAGTTTTCATAACTTCTTTTCCGACAATGTGCAATCTCATTGAAGTCATTGTCATCAATGTCAGTATCTTTAGTCTCCATCATCGCTTGCAATTCCGCCTCTGCCCCCTCATAGGATAAAAAACCACTCCTCTTTAGGGAGCATGTCATCTGCGTCCAGTCGGTCGAGGGTTTTGACGACGGATCTTTAATTAATTTAACTATATTTCTGCTGGCTACTGGAGGCCAGCTCAACAAATTTTTCTTCTCCCAATTTTTGGGGACCACTGATAGAGTGGCTTTTTGTCCCGACTCAATCGTTTGCACAATTTTAAACGACATAGGGGCTTTCCTAGTCAGACGTTATTAATCACATAAAATAAATTTAAAAAAGTCACAAAGTTGAATGTCTTTGAAAAAAATAAATTGGTCTAACCTCGAATTCCCTTGACACATGTCAAGAACCGCGTTGATGAGGAGCGTTCACAATTGACGTCGAGCAGTCGTGCGAATCGGTTGCGTTCGTAAAACTTTCGTGGAGTTTTCGAATCGCACCGTGTGGGGCGGAACGCAGACTCATTGTTCAGCACTGCGCCATCTGCAGCACTTTGTTCCAACTAGCATCATGTTTTAAAAGGGTCATAAAATAGTGTTAAAACGAGGTAAAGTGGTATAGTTGTATTGTTTTTTTTATAGAATTGTCGGAAATTTTCGCCATTTTGGATTCCAAAAATAGGTTTTTGACCTAAATATAAACGTTATTTCTGGGGTTTCAACATGTGTTTCAATCGAAATATTGCTTGTTTAGGGTTTAGAACAACATACAAAATTCAATATTTGTCCCAGAAAGCAAAAAACTTTTATGAAAAAAAAAGTGATATATAAATGAATATTTTCTTCCCGTTTTCTCAAGTATTTTTGGAGCCCATGAAATTTATGTGAGTGTATTCGAAAACTGTACAGTACACACGGGACCGCAGCTAATTTTCAGAGTAGGATGACATGAAAAACAGCTTTTATTTGACTATAGTATATAAATATTCATATTCCTGCTTCAACTTATCTCACTTCCATTTTTATTTATTTTAGAAGATTGGTAAACACCTTTTTATAAATTTTTTATTGTAAAAAGAAAAAGAATAATACATAACAAGCAAAGAGAAGAAAGATGGAAGATTTATATTTCTAAACCTTTAATTTGTTATGTAGTGTTGTTAAAACAGTTGTAAAACCTTTTTATAATAATCTCTAGACTTGAGGGCTTATAAGGAAGTTTTATTAAATCTATATGTTGTTTTTATTACCATTACTATGTACCATAAATTTTTATAAGCTGGTGTTGGTCAGTTGTTTTTCAAGTCTTTTTTTACTCATTTAAGAGATATATTAGAGTTATAAAAGTATCATGAACACTAAATAATATAACTTTTGGTTACTTTATGAAGGTTTTATATTATTTACTGTAACTTTTATATAGACAAAAATGCTCATTGGGTCACTCCGTAGGCATCGATTGCTGTCAGCTTTTGTGTCATCGCACCCGTCAAAAAAGCGGGCATCGTTCGAAACATGGAATGAGCGAGTCAAAAATGTAGTGTATTTTGGCTTTATTTCGAACGCGATACGTATACCGATACCGATGCGTTGAAATATTTACTTTAACGGTGGGATTTACTAAAAGGGTTTAGTCTATTTTAGAACGGTCCTAAGTTTAAGTGAAATTTTTGGTTTTAAACATTTTAAACCAACCCTCCTTGAGTTTTGGACACAGTTTGAATTATAAGAAGAATTTTAATAAATTTTTTTATTGAATAATCATCTTAACACAATCTTTTGTTGGATTTAAGAAGAAAGTTTCAATTTAGAAGAAAAGAAAATTTAAAAAGTGAAACCCACGCGGGGTTTAAATAGTAAACACTCTGTAGAATAAATTAAAATTGAGGTGATATGTCACTCTAATTAAAACTTGCCCTTGATAATTGATTTTTCCAATTAATTCTTGATATCACACAACGATTTAGATGGGTGATAATAAAATAAGGAGTACATTAATTTTGTATTTATTTAAAAGGTGTTTTTATTTATGAAATGTATTAAAAAACTTAAATGCAAGTGTTTTTTACATTTGTCAGTTTAAAAATATTAGCGCTGCGTTCAATCACAAACAGCAAGTTCGGATCTTTTACCTCTGCTTGCAACTTGGCTTGCACCAACCTCTACAGATGAAAGCTACAGTTTTAAAATGAGTGGGCTTTGAGTAAGGAAAGTTTTTTTGACTGAGCTTTTAGATAACCTCAATGTTTTAATTTCAGTTTTTAAATAAATTAATATAGTTGTTTTGGGTTTTCTGTTTGGTATATTTTTCGTGCATAATCAGTGACCTTCACTTATGTTTGTTTTGCCTCGTAGTACCCTCTTAAATATATTTTTGTGCTGAAAATGGGTTGAATATATGGCGTTTTTCTGGACAAGATTGGAGGTGTTTTATTGATTAATAAACTTCTTGTAAAAACGGTTACTTAGGGAAATTTTAAACGAACTTATTACCAATTGCCACAAAACAATCCTCTCTGGGGGCTATAAATTTAAACCACCCCCCAGAGGTGGTCTAAAACCTCACCAACTTTATAACCTCAAACACAGATGATGAAGCTATTATTACTTACTATAAAAATAGTTTTATGGCATTTTCTCCTAAAATATGGTATATTATTAGAAAAAAAAAGATGTTTTTCAATAGTATTTTGCAATAATAATACCAAATAATGAATAACTTTGTGTCTTTTCTGTTGGGAAGTGTTTTTTTTTTAAATTTGGTTTTAAAATTTAGTACCCCCCACAGGCGTAAATATTTACATCTGTAAGAGGTACTATTTTAGATCTTAGTAAATCCCACTGTAAGTGTCTAGTGCCCAGTATCTCAACTTATCCCTGTAGTTATTTTCTGATGCAGTATCCGGATTTTGCTCAGGAATTTCAAAATCATCAAACTCATTGTTCTTTGCAAAAAAATGGTCCTCCTGATCGCTGTCAGTATCACTACATTCTGATTTTGAAGAAAAATCTTCCAGGGGTGGTAAAACTTCAGTACATTTAACAGGTCGCTCCAAAATTTGGGATAAACCGCTTGTTGTAGGCTAAAACATTTAGTAAGTCGGTATTAAGCAAGAATATCTAGCAGCATTTGGCTAGCTGGGAGCGTTTTTAGTGGCACGGCCATATGAAATGAAGCTGAAAATATCTTTGTTAACTACCTCTTATAATATTTTATCCTAAGTAAGTATGTAATTTTTAAACAGTGAAAACCTTTCTAAAAGTTTGTTTTTTATTCAACAAAATGAAATTTTAGAAAGAAAACTATAAAATGTTAGTAAAAAAAACGTTTACGCTAAAATATTTTAAACTTTAAAATTCCATCATGGCCGTACCATAATATATAAATGGACCCTGTCTAAAATAATATTTAATTTGGTCTATATCGGTTGGACTTACCTGCTCATGCTGACTGGATAAACGTGATTTTTGTGCGAGCAATTTGATTCTTTTCCTGTAGAACGTGGTAGAATATTTGAATTGATTTTTCTTTGTCATTATTAGTTATAAAACAAACATGTACCGCACGCACGAAAATACAAAAAGGAAGTCTAATTTTCACTACTTTGGGTTGGATTCCAAACCCTAACGTTGAAAAAACGCCAGGTTTAGGTCAAATATCATCACCACATACATTGTCCCGTGGGACGGACGTTTACTAACACAAGTACTACAAGTTCAGACGTCGGACTAACATCTTAGTCTGTACTACATGCCAACGATCTCCTTAACGACGTCGAAGCGTTGTCGGGAATCTGCACTAGACTACACACAACGGCTCCAAACGTTGTCTCGACGACTTACGTCCGTCTATACAACCTAAGACGTCGTAACAACGAAAGATAATGTATAATCCTTGACTTAAACCACTAGTCGTAATCTCACTATATTTTATACTCCCTCTGACGTTATATGTCGCACAAAACTAGTCGGAAGACGGAAAAATGCTATTTGGAAAAGAAAAGTTGAAAAACCAAAATAAACTAATTAAATCCATAAAGCATAAAATTAAACAACATGATTTGATTATGGGTAAGGCTAACAAAGGTAACTGCTTAATGATAATTAGCCACGTACATTATTTAGCGAAAGTAGAGGATTTCATAAATAAAAATTCGTCATTCTTAGAAATAAAAACAGACCCTGTAGTTTCTTACACTAATGATCTCCGAAAAACCTTAAATTCCCTAGATCCAATGTTTTCCTCAATCAAATATAATAAACCCACCATACCAATGAACCCTCAAATCCCGCTTTTGTATGGTATGGTCAAAATCCACAAAGAATTTAAATTGCTCCAGCATACTTTTTAACAAAGTGGCTTAATAGGTTGCTTAAAGACAAACTTAATTTTTTCAATTAATTCATAATTAAAAACACCACAGCGTTGATTCAAAGTATAAACAGAAAAAACTTGCCAGAGAACTTTATGTTGGTTTCGTTTGACGTAGAAAACCTTTTCACCAGTAACCCTAGAATCCAGGTAACATGTTGTCAATGACATGTTGGCTTCTTGCACTGACCTTTCTGATTTAGATAAAAGGGGCATAATATTACTACTCAAAAAATGCCTAGATCTAGACTTTTGTAAGTTCAACAACAAATTTTATAAAATGACAGAGGGCATTCCTATGGGATCTAGTCTGTCTCCATTTCTGGCTGAGATTTTGATGTGGTTTTTTTTAACACAAGTTGTTATTTTCAAGTAAAAATAAACTTTTTGAAAAGATTTTTTTGTGGCGAAGATATTTGGACGACACATTTGTTATTTGGACAGGTACTAGCACAGAACTGGAAGAATTTTTAACTTATTTAAATACCCTACACAATAAAATTAAATTTACAATGGAGATTGAAAGTAATAATTCCATTAATTTCTTGGACTTGACTATTTCAAAAGAAAAAAATAAACTTAAATATAGTATCTACCGTAAATCCACCCAGACAGACCATGTCATTCCAAACGATTCTAACCACTTTTTTAGTCAAAAAATTGCTTCCTTTAATTCCTATATTCTCCGCCTTTTTACAATACCTCTTTTACCACTTGATTTTTAAAAAGAGAAAAATATTATTTATCAGTTAGCTGTCAACATCGGATATAATAGCAAACTCATTGACAGATTGATTAATAAAAAATTTACACAAATTTACAGACAACAGACACACCCTACATACAACAAAGATGATATCCCACCCTGGCAATCTTCTCCTTACATATGTTTAACATTTTTAGGATCAATATCTTTATAAATTGCCAATGTTATTCAGAGCATGGAAAAGAATATTAGAATTGTCTTTAGAGCTTCCTGATCTTTTTCGACGATTTTTTGTCGTACTAAAAATAACTGGACGGCAGTGGGGTCTACAAACTGTTGTCTAATGACTGCAATTCTCAATATGTAGGTCAAATAGGCAGACGTTTTAAAACAAGGATTAGTGAACATCTAACTACCCTTAGATCTCCTAACAATAATAAATCTTTTTTGTCTACATTTGAGGGAGCAGTCACATAACTTTGAGATAAAAAAACAACCCAAATATTTTACACAAAACCTCAAAAGGCTCTAAACTAAATGCTCTGGAGAATATTGAGATTGTCAGACTTGAAATTGCACGGGATGTTGTTTCTCTTAACGACCCCATACAAAGTCATTTCAAAGAGGCGACATATCAAATTTTTTGAAGCCCTAAATTGTTGTTGTTTTTTTTTAATTCGTCTTGGTCCCTTCTTTTGGATGTGATTCCTCTTGTTTTTTAAGGTGATTTGTTTTAGCTGTATTAATTTGGCTTTAATCCTTTGTAATATCCCAGTTTTCCTAATTTGATTTTTAAAACCCTCACACAAAAATGAGCATTTTATTGTTGTTGTTTAGTCTATTTTATTTACAAATATCCCGCCTATATAAAAAAGTTTTGTTTTTTTAGCACAAGCAGTACTCTGTCGAAGATACCAATTGATTCGCATTCAGTTTTGTTTTGTTTTTAACAAGTAAATGTTTTAATTTTAATGGTCCTGTAATGTTAAGAAATTTCTGTTTTTAAAATGTGTTTATGTTACTGTGTTACATACCGCACTTTGTAAATGTGTTAGGTAAGTTGTTTTTTAATTCATTATTATTAGCATATTTTTATTTCGGTTTTACTTTGACAAATTTGTGATCCAACTACCCCCTTGACAATGAAGTTTTAGTCGAAACCGGTCGGGAATTTCAAATTAAATTTTGTGAAGAATTAATAGGACTTTTCCTTGCCGTCTTAATTGCTGTATAGACAAAAGATTTAAAGATATTAACAAAATGGTTGGAATTTTCTACAAATGAAGCGGTCTTGCCTGCAAGAGGTTGAATAATTTTCAAAAGGAATTTTGACAGGTTGCTTGTTGGAGAAGGAGAATTTCTGGAACTTGTAATTGGGCGTAAGGGCATTGCATCTTTGTGAATTTTGGGAAGTCCGTATAGATGAGAAGGCTTGCTATAATGTGGTGTAAGTTGAGACCTTGTGTTGTCTGAAATATATCTGGAATACTTTTTTAAAATTCTATAAACCTTACTTTCGATTGATTGCGTCGAGTCTTTTTGGGAGAAGTTTATAGGTTCCTTTGGCAAGTACCTCTTCAACTTTCTGGTCATAGGTTTCAAATTCAAAATTGTCAAATTCCTTTAGTTGATGTACTTGTCAAACGAGTAGAAATCGAAATCAGAACAACAGTCTATCGTAAACCCCCTCACACAGGACAATATTTAAATCAAGGCTCAAATCACTCTGCTACAACAAGCGATTCATAATAAGAACTTTGGATAACAGAGCCTTTATGACTTGGAAATCGAAATAAGAAACATTAAGAAGGATCTGTAGCAGAATGGTTACAGCCTTAAACTTATAACAGATACTATTTCTAAATTTCAACAAACAGGACAGAGATTACAAGACCAAAACCAGGCAAGTGCATTCCTTACAATTCCATACGTTAAAGGAGTATCAGAGAAAATTCGAAGAGTAGCGAAAAACTTTAATATTAAAACAGATTTAAAATCTAGTCATAAAATTTGAAGCCTTGTTAGTAAAACAAAACCAGAGAACAAACAAAATAAGGAATGCATTTACCAAGTTAGAGGTGAAACAACGAAATCAGGAATCGCAGAACATGCATGGACAAAGCGACACAGAATGAAGTGGACAGAAGCAAAGGTTTTGCACAAGAAGTCACACTGGAAGAAACGAAAATTCCTTGAAGTTGCCTTTATTGGGAAGAGTATTTTCAGTAAACCAAGTGTTGAAATTCCAAATATTTGGAAGCCTCTCCTTAAACTTCACGGTTGAGTGATTTCCCATGATTGTGTACTTTTGTTTTTTCAAATTTCAAGTTTGTTTTTTCTAATAACTTTTTTTGTAGTGATATTTTTTTAACAGATAAGCACCTAGGTTAAGGACCTTCATATTGAATTTAATTTTAATGCAATTTTAATTTTTCACTAAGATGACGCTTTATCGCCAAGGAAGGGAAATAAAACTGAAATTCGAATTATCTTATATAACTGGATGAGAAAATTAAAAAAGTTAAGCATTTTTTAAAATTTGCTGCTACTTTGTGTTTTCGACATATATTAAATTTTGAACAGAATTAGTAAAGATTTATGTTTCGTTTTACCAAAGAGCTTAAAATTCTGAAAATCGGACGACTAGGTCGCAAGTTATGCTAGCCTTAAATAGTGCACATTCCTACAGACATTACAATTTTTGGTCTAAATACTCCTGATAAAAAAATTTTTTTTCAAAATTTTTCTTCTCATAACCAATTTCAATAATTAATATCTCGAAAAAAGTTTGGGGCTTTTGCCTCATTGACAAAAATCAAGTCCAGGATCGCACACAAATTTTTCGCAGGAGGGTGAAATGACATATATATGTCAAATTTTGAGTGGCGTCAGTAAAGTTTCATCTTCTGTCTATAAAAACAGCCAAACAAAAAGTGAGAAATTTTTTGGCCCATTATGCAACAACATTTTTTTTTCATCACTATAAACACTGCCGTTTTTTTTTTTAATTAATAGAAGTCGATAAATAGGTCCTCTATTTTGAGCGCTCTGCATCCAGTTTGTGGTTATTCTTTTGATATCGTCCGTCCATCACGTGGGAGGTCTTCCCCTATTTCTCTTGTCAGCCCTTGGTCTCCACTCGAGCAGCCTTTTTGTCCATCGTCCGTCTGTCTGATGATGATGGTTATGATAAATAGGTAAACCTTTGATGTGTGACAAATTTTGACTTTCAGTACTATTGAACTATAATTACGATTTTTAAAGGATTTGTTCTTAATTTCTGTACTTTTGTTTTTATTTTAGCGAGCGCATAATATTACAATGCCTTACCATAGGTGGCCCTGCCGCCTGCGCGTACCCATACCCTCCTTTGCCCATTGTAGGAAACTGCGGCTCCCTCATTAAAGTATGATATAATCCTAAAGCTTCGACTAGGTCCGCACTCAGTTGGGTTAGCTGGGCATGTTTTCGGTCTACGCGTTCTAATTCCGTGTCAATCAGGGGGCCCATTGCAACAACTTCTCCTATAAAGTAGTGATTATTCTTACCATTTAAAAGTTACAAACTCGACAGACCTAAGAACCGTTACATTTGAGAACATGGATAAAAAAAATTGAATTTTTCAAAAAACGTTATACCGTCATTTTTTCATATTTTTAAAGATAAAAGATACTGAAAAAAGTGCACCATAAATCTGCCAGAAACGATTACTTAAGTCAGTGGCGTACCTCCGGGGTTTCAATAATACGCGCAATAAAATTTAGCTACTTTTTTGATATTTTTTTTTCTAATTTTTGACATATACATGACAAAAAAAACAATTTGCCCCAAAATTAAAAACCACTGGCTTGAACCATCCCTATAGATTTTACTTATTTTATTACTAACTAATTGATAATTATTTTGTTACAACTTTTTTAACAGGGTTATTCTTCTTTATTTTCTTTAGAATTATCACGTTGTATAATTGCTATTGGACTTTATCTATTTAGATAAAGTTGGGTTCTGTAGAAAGACAAGGCTCCACGCACAAATTTAGGTTTTTTAGAATTAACATTCCTTGCAACTCCAAGATCATGGCGCTTTTAAAATAATCATTTTAAATAAAGGCGCCTCTGTAAAAATGATATTGTATGCCTCTGTGGTCAGATATAAGAAAGGCGAGGCCCAGTGTAAAAATCGGCCCAGAAATAAGAATATGGAAAATTATTTTCATCGTGATGTAATCTTTTCATAACTAGGTCAAGTTTCGACAATTAACTGTGCTATCTTTAGGGTTCGAAAGTTATTCTACATAGAGGAACAATAAGTTTTGTGCAACTGTCACAGTCTGCGAAAAGTTACTTACATTTAGGTATATAAAAACTAGACAAACTATCTCAAATACACATGGCGATAAAGCACGTTATAAAACCTTAGCTCAGGAAAACAAAATTATGGTAACTTGCATGCCGTCATTAACCTTCGAGACTTTTATTCTGCGTCAATTTTTGACAGCTTTGAAAAAAATATATATTTTTTCAGATCTAGATCTTGTTTTTGTTTAGTAAAAAAGTTATTAATAACTAAAATTAATGTAGTAGTTTTTAAGATTTTAATAAACAATGATTTTTTTATATTTAACAAATGCTTAAACAAATTTTATTAATTTAAAAATGACTGTACTACGTTTATTTCTTTGAAATTTTCAAAAAATTGACTATATTACAATTAAAAGTCAAATAATTTCGGCCTACGTCCCTTGGGGGGGGGGGGGCGGTAACCGAATTTTTAATAGAAAAGGGGAAAATCTAAGCATTGCTCAAGTTTTTCATGAATATCTCAAAAACTAAGACACACACTTATTTAACGAGGTATTCGTTTCTGTTTAAAAGTAAGCGGTACGAAAACAGTCGCGGCTCGTTTTGGAAAAATGTTAAAATTTCAGCTTTTTTAACATCTTTGCAAGTTAATTTCTTTTCTTCTGGTTTTTAGGTTTGAATTCCGATTCTTGATAGATAGATAAATAAATAAATAGGTGATAAATTATGTGATAAAAAGTGATACTTATATTGTATAAAATTGCAAAAGCATTATTCTTGTATAATTGCTGTTTGTGAAATTTAAGTTATACTGGACTATTATATATTTTTTTTTAACTGTAATTGCTGTATGCGTTAATAAAGATTAGATTTGATTTGATTTGAAATTATATCTATTGACTTTAAAAATTGACCCATTACACTGTCCAACAATGAAAATGTTTCGAGCTCAAAAATAGCTAATTCTTAAGTATTTTCATCCACTGAATTCAAAAATCACCAACCAAAATTAGAGATTAGATCTAGTTTTGGAGATAAGGTGATATTTTACATTTTATATGCTCTAAAAGCATCGAAAGAGAAAATAGTAGAAAGGACAGAGAACTGGATAGGGTGGGGAGTTAGAAATAGTGGTACGCCACCATCGAAATTGACTATCGATAATATCGATAGAGATAAAACTACGGAATTATCGAAAGTTTTAATTTAGCTATCGATATTAGCAATACAGCCCTACTATTCTCGATATATATAAGCGGGGACTCCTTCCTTTCCGAAATAATTGAGTATTTGCGCGTCTTTTTATTCAGGGCGACCGATACCTTACAGTTCAGTTTCATATTTCTAATCGAACGCACAGATAATGTAGTGTATATGGTATTGTTATAAAACTGAAACTGACTATAGTGTTTATGCTGTAAATCTTAGGGTTACATTTTACATACAATATTTCTTGTTTTGTTTAGTGCAAAATTTGTTGTTTTGGAGTGTTTTTAAAGTAAAACTTATTGTATTAACATGCCTCGTAAATGTGTAAATTCAGTTAACAATTTTTGTTATATTTGTGGAGAAATAACATTTTCTTCACAGAAACGCAATTTGACGCCTCTTGTGAAGACTGCTTACCAACATTATTTTGGAATGAAGGTAGGAGACCAGGATAAGTCATGGACTCCACAACTCGTGTTCAGTTGTATTACGAGAATGGCTTAAAAATAAAAAACGATCGATGGCTTTTGGGGTGCTCATGGTTTGGCGGGAGCCTACAAACCACATAGATGACTGCTATTTTTGCTTGACTCCGCCTATCAATGCAGGATTGTCAAATAAAAAAAAGAGGAACAGTTCAATATCCGAATCTACCATCTGCTATTCGACCTATACCATATTTAGACATTTTCCCAGTTCCTACTCCACCTCAAAACTATGAATTGGAATTAAACATGCCTTCAATATCACACGACCCTGATTTTGAATAAAAAGATGATCAGCCACGCAGATTGAGCCAGTCTGAGTTAAATGATCTCATTCGAGATCTTGACTTGTCACAGGAGAAGTCAGAACTTCTAGGATCAAGGTTACAGCAATGGAATCTTCTTCAGCCAGATGTCAGGGTCTCTAAGTACAGACAGCGTCAGCGGAATCTGTTACCTTTTTTTAAGAAGGAGAATAATCTTGTTTTTTGCTGTGATATTAACGGTATGATGAAAAGTTTGAAAATGGAGCATAATCCAACTGAATGGAGGCTATTCATACTCTTCCAAGCTTAGTTTAAAAGCTGTATTGCTTCATAATGGTAATCGTCTTCCTTCTTTTCCTGTTGGTCACGCAGTTTATATAAAGGAGACTTATGCAAATATGGCAACCCTCCTCAACTCAATCAAATATGCTGAACATAAGTGGAAAATCTATGGCGTCCTAAAAGTCATGGTTATACTATTAGGAATGCAATTAGGGTACACTAAATACTGTTGCTTTTTATGTATGTGGTATAGTAGAGATAGGAAATCACACTATATCTAAGTAGATTCCCCCTTACATATCAAGCTCGGTTTAATGAAGAATTTTGTCAAAGGCTTAAACCAAGATGGTCAGGCTTTTAAATATTTGAGAGAAAAATTTCCCAAAATAAGTGATGCAAAAGTCAAGAAAGGCATCTTCGTTGGGCCACAAATACGTGAACTCGTAAAGGATCCTGCTTTCGACCTAGTTCTGAAAGGAAAAGAAAAGGAAGCTTGGGAAGCTCTTAAGGGAGTTATGCATGGATTTTTAGGGAACAGAAGAGAGGAAAATTACACTTAATTGGTAAAAGTACTTCTAGAAAAGTACCATCAACTCGGATGTAATATGTCACTAAAAATACATTTTCTCTACTCCCATCTTGATTTTTTCCCACCCAGTTGTGGAGCTGTCAGTGACGAGCATGGGAAAAGATTCCACCAAGATCCCATGGAACGGAGATATCAGGGCTGCTGGAATGAAGCAATGCTCGCGGATTACTGCTGGTTTATGTATAGGGATGCTCCAGAAATTACTTACAAGAGGAAAGCCAAAAGACAGCGATCTCATGAAGTCGCCAATTAATTCTTCATATATTCAACCACCGGTGAGTGTTCTTTTGGCATTTATAGTCTGTAACTGTCATTAAAAATACACCTTTTAATATTGTTAGCATACATATTAATATTTTTCGTTACCTCATAATCCTTATTAAATTAAAAACTCATTATTTTTATCACAGAAATTAGAGCTAATAAAAAATTTTCTTTGTCATATTCGTTTTTCGCAACCCAAAATTGGTAGGAATTAACTCATAAGTTGAAGGAAACAAAAAAGTTATCTTACCTTTCTTTTGCAGCTTTTTAAAATATTTTCTGGTACAGAGCGTAAGCTCTTCTTTTAAGCACAAAGGGTACCGAAATAATTGTTTTTTTTTTTAATCTGCAGCATCAGAGACTTGTTTTTTCCTATAGATATGTTGCCATTTTTGTTGTTATGTAAATTTTTCGACTAAAGTTTAAATATGTATTTTAATCTTGTCACAGTTTGTTCGATTTTTTGTTCAGTAGCGTCCTCAGCAACGGTTAAATTTAAACAGTTCACTTTCCTCAAAAAATAACAACGGAATTTGGCACAAATGATTACTGGGTCCCTTAGTACCAAATGTTCTAAGCCCATTTGCAAAGGACCCTTGCTTCCGAAGTTAGCTTTAGAAAAGGTACTTTTAACGTCAAAAAACGGAAAACTAACAGGTCGTGTTTTAGTAGAAAAGTAAATATTATTTGTTGTATACGGTCATTTTAAAGTCCTCTACAAAGGCTCCCTATTTTTGAAAGAAGTTTGAATTAGGCCTCAAATATCCTGCTTTTTGTTTTCTAATCTTGTTTTGTCCATGGTTAAATCTAGAGGAATCTAATTTTCTATTGATACGAAATTACGGGAAACACTAGCGAACCTTTTTCCAAAATTAAAAAAAAATATATTAAACAGAAATGACGCAATCGACGCGCTTCCCCAGAAGACTCCTCGTTCTGGATTATTTCCAGGCTAGCTTGACTGAGAGAGTTTTTATACGTTACTATCGTAACTTTTCCGCACGATTTTAGGTTTTGAGACTTGAACTTTCCGCACTGGTGGCGAAAAGTTATAGAAAAGATATTTAAGACTAATTAAATGATTTATGTAACTATTCTATCTTGTGTGTCATTTTATTAAAAAAATAGTTTTTAATAAATAAGATGGACAAAAACACTCGTAGGAAAAATATTGTAGCTAACTCTTGCGGAAGATGCCTTTTCCATCCTTGACGGCTTGCTCGAACTCCGCTTCGCGTCGATCGTGCAACTGCCGTCACGTGTGGATAAGTACCACTTTCCACACTTGTTAGATAAATAAGCGTGCGGAAAATCGTATTTTCCAGACTATTTCTAGTGCGGAAAGTCACTTTTTTATATAAATGTGTGGAAAGTTCCGCACGATAAATCATGCAAAAATTAATACTTTTCCGTGCAATTTTAGTTTTTCGCTCAATTTTTATTTTTCCGCACGATTATTCCTTTTATGCCCGATTAGATATATAGATTATAGATACGAAAATAATTTCTTCTCTATTGAGGAAAATGACCCATAGTATGTCCTTCATTCATTTTCTTTTCTAGAGAAGAAAATACTCTTATAGAAAAATATTTCATCCCTAGAAAAGAAAATACTCTTTTCTCTTAAGATAAAGCGCTAGGCGTCTAGGTAAACTGCCCAATATCTTGTTAGTCAAAGTCAAATGAAATATATATTTTCAAATTATTAATTTAGATAAGCAGAATGTCTAGTAATTTTAAAGCTTATTGTTAAACAAATAAACCCGTCAATAATACAAAAGTTGTTTTACTTTTTAAAAATAAGGGCCCTTTGTTCTACTAAAACACAATCTGTTAGTTTGCAGTTTTTTGGCGTTAAAAATAC
The DNA here is from genome assembly GCA_963921995.1 of Oxystoma pomonae. NCBI lineage: Eukaryota > Metazoa > Arthropoda > Insecta > Coleoptera > Brentidae > Oxystoma > Oxystoma pomonae. The sequence continues at coordinate 52,740,467 of OY998166.1, read as the reverse complement.
ATTTTTTAAAATTAACTTCGGGAGTAAGGGTCCTTTGCAAATGATCTTAGAACATTTGGAACTAAGGGACCCAGTGATCATTTGTGTCAAATTCCATGATTCAATTGTTATGCTTTAGGTAATATTTAATGTTGTTTTTTTTCAAAAAAACTTGAAGAAAAGGCCCTCTACATAAAACTTTCTATTTTTTAATTTAAGCTAATATAGCGACAGATATTTGTTCTTAATCTGATAGTTCTATTACTTTTTGGATGGCTGTTATTAATATTTTCCTATTTTTTGTTTAACGTCGAGAATTGGGGTCCTAGGCAAGAAACCTCAAATAAGTAACACGCGACAAAAAAAAATTACGGCCATTTGCGCTAAATTTCATCGCTCCATCATAATTTCTAAACCTTTAGCAATTTTTTCGGAAATAGGGGTCCTTTTCAGAAAACTTTATGTTAGCAACATTTATCAAAAATTATCTAAGGGTCTACTTATCATGCATGTCAAGTTTTACTGCTTAATTATTATTTTTTCTTAATTAAACTCCTCATCTTCCACACTAATATGCGATTTTCGTACGAACTTTTGACTATCATGGGTATAGAAGAACCTGTCTAGCATAGCCCCACCCCAATTTTTTTTGCATACATAAGAGATTGAATAGAGATACAAAAAAATATAGCCCTATCAAAATCTCACAAAGTTTGTAGAAATACCAACGACAGATATTGCGTTGTTATTTTTTGAGGAATATTTTCACAATTTGGAATTAGTGGATTTTTCAAATTTAACCGTTGTTGAGGGCGCTACTGAACAAAAAATTGAATAAACTGTGACAAGATTAAAGGTATATTTAAACGTTATTCGAAAAATATACATAACAACAGAAATGGCAACATATCTATAGGCAAAAAAAATATAGTCCCTGCCGCACATTTAAAAAAAAAAAATAATTATTTCTTTATCATTTGTGCTAAAAAGGCCACGGCTAGCGTAATCTGCACCAGAAAATATTTTAAAAAACAGCAAAAGAAAGGTAAGATAGTGGGTCAATTTTTAAAGTCAATAAATATAATTTCGGAATTCAAACCTAAACACCAGAACAAAGAAAATTAACTTGCAAAAAAGTTGAAAAAGCTGAAATTTTAACGTTTTTCCTATTTCTACGCTACTCTTTTCGTACCACTTACGTTTAAACAAAAGGGAATACCTTGTTAAATAAACCAATAATTTGGCTTTTTGTAAATGAAAACCGTCTTAGTTTTTGAGATATTCATGCCCCCCCCCCAAGGGACGTAGGCCGAAATTATTTGACTTTTGATTGTAATATAGTCATGGTTTCACGTCATAAAAGTTTAAAAAATCTTACACATTTTTTGAAAATTTTAAATAAATAAACGTACTACTGGATCTGACCTGACATGTTTTATAAACTTACTTTGAAATTCGAAATGGCGGGTATATAAATCCGCTATTTTCATATGTAATCCATATCGCCCCCAACTACCAAAACTAGTAAAGTAGTTTTTTAGATACACCAATTTTTACTAAGAGAGATATTAAAAAAACCATACCTAAATAATTCTATAATAACTTGAATAAAACTTGCTCAATTTTAATAAAACAAACTGTGTTGGTATTCTACCACAGAAACGTTTAGAACTTGATGATTTAGATTTCAAATTAAACAAATCTCAATCAAATATCCCAAAAAAACAGAAGGAATTTGAAAGTTTTGTACCAGGCCTCTTTTGATAGTCTTCTTTCTGACTGTCAAGAACCTAGAGATGTAGCGCGCCTTCTGGCTCTGCAGGCTTCTGAAAGTAATGCATGGTTGAAAGCTCTTCCTGCCGCCTCTCTTGGGAATCACTTGGACGATTTGGAATTCCATGTTTCCATCGCCCTAAGAATTGGACTTCCGGTGTATAAACAGCATGTTTGTATTTGCAGCAAGCAGATAAATATGGCCTTCACGGGCTTAACTGCACAAAAAGTACAGGCAGGCTGTCCAGACACCGGATATTCAACGATATCATTAAGCGCGGTTTAGCTTCTGCCGAAGTTCCCTCTGAACTTGAGCCGCCTCGTGGTATCTGCAAGGCAGATGGAAAACGGGCTGATGGAGTAACTTTGGTACCCTGGAGAGTAGGAAAGTTTATTGTGGGACGCAACGTGTAGACACACCCTAGCTACATCATATAATATTTGTTTATATTATAAACAAAACACTTAAAGAAGCGGGTGCGTCTGCACGTTCAGGTGAACAGGAGAAACTAAAGAAGTGTGAAGAGCTGGTTGGCCGCTACATCTTTGCACCTTTCTATGTAGAAACACATGGTCCTTGGGGTGAGGAAGCAAAAAAGTTTTCTAACGATCTCTCTTTGAAAATTAAAAATTAACTTTTCAAAAGCTTTTTCACCTAGAGGATCAGCCTGGCAATATAGAGGAAATGCTTCTACAGTCTTGGGGCCCTTAGGCCATAGGAGGATTGATTAAGGCTTCATATTATCAATTAGAATTTATTTTAAAATTTTATCAGTTTCTCTAATTTTTAAAAAAAATTTATTGTTAATATTTTCAATTTTATATCACATTTTTACAATTTTTTATGTAATTATTAACATGTTTTCAATCGCCATGTCTAAAATGGAATCTTGATTCTTGTTTAGACTAATATCAACTTCCATTTTTACCAACTATTATTTTTTTAAAACAAATGGAAGATGCAAAACCTAACGAAAAAAACTAAATCTAAATCTACTAGTATTTATTTGATTTCGTAATCTAAGAAATAACCTTAAAAGCAACGAGCATTTTGTATTTCAAGATGGCGCCAAGAAAATACATGCAGATAAAACCCCTATACCTATACGACGTAGTTTGTGTCTCTAAAATCGGTTTAGAACTTCAAAAGCTATTAAAAAAAATAATTTTGTTTAGTATGATTTTTCATATAATAACATATTTAATATTTTGTTTTGACATTGAACTACTGAACCTATAATTTGTCAATATTAAAATTTCGTACGGAGTTTATTATTAATTATTAAAGGTCTCTAAAAGAGCTTTAACTAGTACAAGATATTGCTAAGTTTGTCCCTCTATGTTAAGGACAAACTGGTGATTTTTTTGATTTTTAAAAATTAATTAAAAAAAAAACTACCGGTAAAAATATTTGAAATTGGTAAAATACTCGGGTTGATTTGACATGGAATTACCCAGTGACATATTTCATGGCTATCTATGGTTTTGTATGATAGCAGTTTTAAAGGTCTGTTTACACACAAAAATAAGCTTAATAAGATAAATAGAAAACAAGTATTTCAAAAAACCTGTCTACAAAAATTAAAACTCACATATTTTTTATTTTATAGAACAGTATTCAGTTACTAAATTTTAAGAATTATTGGCAAATTACTCCTTACAAAAAAAAAGTGTAAATTTGTATTTAAAAATCGTCATATTTTTTGTAAAGGGGAGATTTTCTGGCGGTTTTTTAAGAATCAAGTCCAACCAACAACAAAATTTTTTGAATTGAAAATAATCAATCATTGAATTCTATAAATACGCAGTAAAAATAAAAGTTAAAATAAAAAAATTACTACCTACTATTGATTAATAAATGGAAAGTATATTCCCATAAATACATGGTAAAGAAGTTAAAACAAGTAAAACTATTGAAATTGTTCTGCAATTAATCATAAAACCACAAAACGTACCAAATATAAACAAAACTTACTTTCTACTGATAGCATCTCTTGCGTGTCTCTCTCTGGATTAGTAGGATCGGCTTCGTGTAACAAATGCAACACTTGATCAATTTTCAACTCATCAATTTCAACTTCTTCTGGTTCCTTCTCAACCATTTTTACTTCTTCTTTGAATTGAACGTTCTTTTTGGTCTTTTCGGATACTAAAATATGATACAACTTTCATAAAACAAAATAAAACAAATTACAAAAATCAAAAGTAGGTAAACTTAATTAAGTAAGTTAGTTAATGAAATACTGCAAATATGCGTCAGAGCCCTTTATTCTTAATTTGGTAGAAAATTTGATAGAAAGAAGTACTACTCTTTCGCAGATTTCCACCAATCGCAAAGCTAGAAGCTAGAACATCCCTACTAGTTCAAACTAGTCGAGTGAAACCTGTAGAACATAGCTGAAAACGAGTTTGTTAGATCCTGTTTTATTGGCATTTAGAAAACTCGTGACAGCGTCTAGCTTTTTGATTGGAGAAAAGAAAGTACTCCTTTTCAAGGGACCAGGAATAAGGGCCCGGTCCTTTCACCTGGCAAGAAACTTAAAGAAAATAAGGTATTTTAGTTTTACGTAGTACGTGTATTGTTACTTTTCGGACACCCTGCAGATGGCTAACTTGCTAGCCCAAGAGCGTTAGCTCTCAAAACTTTTCCGGATAAACCTGATTTTTTGACAGATGTTAGTTTACTCTTGTAGTAGACACTTAGTTAATTTTCGGGTATATCGGCATTCGGATCCTTATCTCTATCGAGAAGGTGCGTTTTAAACGAATGGCGAATGCGTGACAGCTCCAGCTGATCAAATGCGTCAAAATGTCGTTTCGTATGCAGGGACGGTCGTAACGTTACGACTCCGTTATCGTACCTAACGAGGTTTTCGTGCGTTTAATCAGCTGGAGCTGTCACGCATTCGCCAAGATTTTAAAAGTGCACCTGCTTGATTGGTCGACTCGATAGAGATAAGGATATGAATGCTGATAAAACTGAAAATTAACTTCAAGTGTCTAATATTGAGGGACGCTAGCTTCTTCGCTATTTTGGATTCAGGATGGTCACTTGTCACAAAATCTTATAAATTCATAAAATTTCAATTTTGTCATAAAATATGTCCAAAATGTCCTAAAATTTCGAAATTTTCAGTTTAGTGTAAACAAAGTTTACATTTTGTCATGGGATAGTTAGAGGTCTTTTCGCGACCGATGATTTGGAAACCGCTTTGAAAACATGCGTAAAATGTTATTTTGGCGACGAAACGGTGACGTCACGGTTCAAAACATTTCAAAGGATTTCGAATGCGCCTCGGCCGCCGTTTCGAACACGGTTCAATATGGCGGTACTTGTCAGTTTTTGGCAATAATGAAAATAGGCAAAGGTAATCTGCCGGGAACAAAAAAAAAGCTCACTTGTGGATCTAAGACATCACAAAAATCACAAAAAAAAACTTCCAAATTCAAAAAACGAGAAACCACACATACACAGCTGATTAATGTCATTCAATAATTGTTATTTTGGCGATCAGTAGCGATGGTTCGAAACGGTGACGTTGCGGTTGAAACGGTGACGTATGTTTTCAAAATGTGCTTTCGAAATCATCGGTCGCGAAAAGACGTCTCTTTATAGAAACCACACGACAAATTTTTAATCACATCTGGTAAATTAGTATAGGAATATACCGGGGGTAACAAGGGATAGGTACGGCGACTTGCGGCTATATTTTTAGGAATAGAATTCTGAAAATTTGAAATTTTACAAAAATGATAAAAGTACAAAATTGTGACTTGTTGAAATATGCCACTCTCACAGTTTCCATGAAAACCAGGTTAACTTTTGATTTATAAATGAAACGCTTTGTTTATGTCATTATGCCTGAAGACGTAAAATTATAAATACGTTTTGGTCATCCACATGTTAAAAAAATGATGAAAAAAAAAACAAAATTGTGTCCTGTTGAAATATGTCAAAACCAGGTTAATTTTTGATATTTTTGTTTATGTCATTACGCCTGAAGATGTGAAGGAATTATAAATACGTTTTGGTCATCCACATGTCATTTTGACCAGTTTTAAAAAAGATATTTTTTTTACATTATACAGTTTTTTTTTAAATATTTTTAGATTGGCGGCAGTGCAAAGGCCTACCAAAACCTACGGCTTTAAAGGAATCTTTAAAATAAGGGAGAAATTAATAGCTAATTTAATTTGCTAGTTGCTAGTTTAATTTGCATTTTTTCTACTTCAAGACGAATAAAAACCTTCTGGGACACTAACTTTTTCTGAAATGATATTTTGTTACACATCAGTTAACTTAACAGTTTAACTTAAAATATTTAAACTAATTAAATTTTTAATAAGTAGACAGCACGCCACTGTGACCCGGAAAAAAGGCACTCTCTCTTGTCAGAAAAACACATGAAACTGGAAAAACCCTCTTACCGTTTAAATTTTCATAATAGATTTCTTTTTATATATTTGCATTAGTAAACGTTTTAATTTTACTGATAAATGAACAAATAAAAAATAAGGTGGACTTATTATTTCACACACAATTACAGGTACCTACTTGTGAGTAGTAGTTATTTAGCTAACAAGTGCGGACAGTGATACTTTCCCGCACGCACCGGCGTTTGCCTGAACGACGCGCCAGCGAAGTTTGGGAAAGCCGAAAAATTGAAAAAGGCGCTTTCCGCATGCGTTAGTTACAACATTTTTCCTTTGAGAGTGAGGAAAATTTAAAAAAATTGGGTGCGTGAAAAGGCTTTTTCCGCAAGGCGGCGTGCGGTAATTAATTTTTTAATACACGCTGTGCAGACAAGTGACAGTTTCCGCACGCGTGTAGGAAAATATTACAAAAAATGTCAGAACATTTTCTAAAAATTTTCATAAAATCATAAAAAACATTGTTTCTTTCCAGTGGTCACTATGGATTAGAGATGATCGACAGATGTGTTATTTAAAAAATCATAACTTTCTTATTTATTAACCAATTTTTTTCGAAAAAATTTTGATATATTAATGATATATTAGTCTTTTTAAATCATTATCAATGGGTGGTAGTGAAGAAAAAGATCGAAAACCAAAGGTCAAACGACAAAAATATCGAAAAATAAAAGGTCGAAAGTACATAAAATCGAAATTACATAAGATCTAAAGTACAAAAGATCGAATGTACATAAAATCGAACGTCCAAAAGATCTAAAAACACAACCCAACATAACCAGACCAACCCAATATAACCATCTTATATTTTTCGATCTTTTTTGTTTTCGACCTTTTGTCGTTCGATCATTTTTGTTTTCGATCTTTTCGTCTATCTCAGACTTAGCAGACATTTACTCAAATTTTGAAATTTTAATTTGTGGGGAATTTAATCTGCCTGGTGCAACCTGGGTTAATTGCGAGGGTGGTGTTAGTGTTGTCGGGGCTGCATCAATTACATCTGCCAATATCCTGTGCGTAAGTTGTAACTTTCTTAATCTTAATTTAATTTAATTCCAAATAAATTTGGTGAGTTTTTGGATTTGTTTTTCTCTAGTTCAGTTGACACCAAAGTTTCTTGTGTATGAAATTACGTTACCTATTAAATGTGATATTGGTCTTAAGTACGATGTTTTTTTTAGGACTTTAAAAATTGTGATTATTATGCGATAAATAACTATTTACAGTATATTCCACCCGAAATTTATACACATTGATTGACGTCAACTGTCAAAGAGAATTTTCATCTGACGTTTACTTTTTTGTTTCTCCCTAGATTTTTGGCCACACTGATCACAGTATGGACAGGGCCTCATTCAGAAAATTTACGATTCCGTTTAGTTTAAATTTTATCATGAGTTGATTGTAATAGAGGATTTTTGAACCATTTTTTTGCAATGTTATTATTGTTATCGTAAGACAATTGATCACAGTGTACTAGATACGGCCAGGGCCGCAAGTGTTGATCCAATACATAAACGTAAATAGTGCGAACTCTACACATTATAGAAGGGAGTGGTTATGAAATCTCAAATGAATGAAGCTCAGACATTGTTTGGGGCACAGGCATGGTGGACGCACGCATTGGTCATTTTTAGGGCACATTATGGTAAAGCCATGATGACCCTTAAAATAATTTTCTTAAATACCTGTTAAATTATTTTTAGATGTGCTAAAATAGACTTTAGTAGGACACGTTTTTTGCTAAATTTAAAGACTGTAAAAAACTTTTTTCTGTTTTTTGGATAAAAATTGCAAAATAAAAATTTGCCTTAAATTATTTTTATCTTTCTCTAAAATACTTTTTTATAGCCTGCTGTCTCTTTTCAACAACCCTAAAAATTTTTGCACGTCACTAAAATATCTCTCCATCTACCTCTAATTCTGCTCTCTCTCTCTGTAAATATTTTTCATTTTAACAGAAAAAAAATATTTTTTGGCAGTACTTTTTTGAAACGCCTAAAAAACAGTTAAAACTTGAAATATTTGAGTGTTTTATTCTAGAAATCGAAAGCATTAAATTACAATCATAGCTTGACCATTAGGCATATAGCCGCAAGAGTAGCAAGATGGATAGAAATCTTTTTCGTCACAATTCCCTCTAATAATAAAAAGTAATTCGTAGCAGCTTTAAGGCTGCTACGAATATGCAGAATTCGCCATATTGAATTTTTAAAATTTGATCAAAAATTCGTATTCTTTATCGTAAAAACCCCCGTTAACCAATTTTGGTTGAAATCGGACAAACTAAATCTTTTTCCCCCTCCACTTTCCTCGTTAGAGGCAGGCGGGTACCTGATAATACCATATTATTGTAAGTCAGTTCCCTACCAAAAAAACCGCATAAAAACTTGTCAAAACTGATAACATTTTCATTAGGTTTTATGAGATTTTATAAGGTCTAAGAGATTGTATGCGGCAAAGATCGTGACTTGTAAAAGCTGACAAAAGTTTTTATGAGAATCAATGTAGAATAATTTTTTGACTTCTCAAAATGGGCAAGAGTTTAAAAGATTTTATAAGAATGAGCTTGAACTTTTGACCTGATTTTATCCGCAAATAATGTTTTTATTTCTAAAAGTTTTGAAAAAGTTTAACAAGCACGGGTTTCTACGAGATTTAATAAGGAAGAAAAGTATCGAGACTTTAAAGTTTCTATTGCGGTTCTACCAGCACATTTTTTTAAAAGATTTGACGAGCATTATAATTTAATGTTTTACAAGATTCTGTAAGTTTTAATTGCAGCGATCCTGCATAATTTTTTAAAAGATTTGACCAGTATTTCAAGCAAATCTTTTAAAAGGTTTTATAAGCATTATAGGAGTTTATATGGTTCTACCAGCACAATTTTTTAAAAGATTTGACGAGTATTACAAGCAAATATTTTACAATGTTTTATCAACATTAATAAGCAGGAAGAAAGAAAAGTATAGGATTTTACACGTTTCTATAAGCACATTTTTTTAAAAAGATTTGACGAGTATTATATGCAAATATTTTACAAGATATTATAAGCATTAACAAGCAGGAAGAACAAAAGAATATAGTTTATACGGTTCTCCCAGCACTGTTTTTTAAAAGATTTGACGAGTATTACATGCAAATATTTTAAAAGGTTTTATAAGCACGGATACCCCACAAACAATGAAAGGTGGTAAGGTGTATTTCCTTTATTGGCATTATTGGCAAGTGAATGCCATTGGTTATTTCCTACAGTAGTATTATTGGCAAAATTTACTAGTGCTGATGTATTGGCAAATTTATGTTATTTTGCCAATAACTGAAAAACGTGTTTCACATACCAAGTAAAACGCAATGGTTTCTTTGTAATTGCATGCATTTCTAAACCACCTTTCCGGTCCGATCAAACGCATTGCCGGATATCATGTGTTTTGAACGCCGTATTTTTTAAATTTCCCGCACGATTGACATCTGACGTGTGGTTGACAACTTGACGTACTTGCCGACGCCATTTAATATTCTGCGGTTTCTTCCTGTGTGGGTTCCTTTTTGTGTTTTGCAAGTTTTCTTTTAAAATTGGCTTAAATTTAATTTGAGTTTCAAGCTTTAGTTAGAAGCCGATACTGCGTAAGTATTCATATTCTTTTATTCTTAAATAAGTTTGTCCTAGAAAATGCTTAGAACTACCAGTAAAGCGACCAAAAATCGTCATTTTATGCTGGGTTTATACAGGCATAGAAAGGTAATTATGCAGTATACGGTTTTCTGCCATATTTGATTTTTTATGAAAAATTCTTTATGGGGGCACCTACTAGGGTCCCTAGGACCCCAAATCCGCCTGCGCCCGATTTTTTTGTATTTTTATTTTTTTTGTTTTTTTTTATTTTTTTTCACTAAAACAACCCAATCCAACACAGTCCAACCCAACCTAATCCAATCCAACCCAAAACAATAAAAAAAACACATTACAATCCCCCCTCCCCTGCACCCTTTTTTTCTATCAGAAAAAAAATAAAAAATCGGACGCAGGCGGATTTGGGGTCCTAGGGGCCCTAGTAGGTGCCCCTATAAAGAATTTTTCATAAAAAATCAAAAATGGCAGAAAACTGTATACTGCATAATTACCAAAAATTCTTTATGGGGGCACCTACTAGGGTCCCTAGGACCCCAAATCCGCCTGCGCCGGTTGTTTTTTTTTTCAATTTTTTTGTGTTTTAATTTTTTTTCACTAAAACAACCCAATCCAACACAGTCCAACCCAACCCAAAACAATTTAAAAAAACACATTACAACCCCCCCCCCCTCCTCGGCGGCACCCTTTTTTCTCTTAAAAAAAAATGGGGCGCAGGCGGATTTGGGGTCCTAGGGACCCTAGTAGGTGCCCCCAGAAAGAATTTTTCAAAAATGGCAGAAAACCGTATACTGCATAATTACCCTTTTTGCTTAAGCCTTAAGGAATGATCTTGAAAGTTAACCAATGTACTTTACGAAAAAATAAATGGAAAATAGTGTTGCCGAAGTGCGGCCTGCTAAATATTTGTTGACGTTCTTTTAACCTTAAAGTTGATTGTATTGTTTTTTTGTAAATATTTCAAGCAGTAGTCTTGAATGCACTTGTTAATTAGTGTTAACATTAAGGACTGAAGTTAAGGAAAAGAAATTTTAGCATGAACCAGCTTTTTACTTAAGGAAAAAAAACAGTTTAAAGTTAAAGAAAAAGGAATTTAACTATGAATCAGCCTTAACTTGTCTGCTGCTGGTACCTCAATTTATTTTGATGATCCTTCTCAATTCTAGAACTTAATGGAAAAATCGAAAATTAATAAGAGGTGGTTGTTCAGGAGGTCTATCCCAACAAGAAAACCACCAGGATGTTATGGATAGTATAACTTTACCTTTATAAATGAAGGATGATCTAGTCAAACTCGAGAGTGATCTAGGGAACACAAAAAATACCAAGCTATGGTAAGTTCAAAAAAATGTTCTAGCTCTAGCAATTTAATCTGGGTTTATACAGAAAAAAAAAAGAGTTAAAGCTATAGGAATACCTGTAAGTGTTTATAAAGCTAAAACCTCAGCTAAATAAATAAAGAAAATAAAATTAAAAGATGGTCAACTTCTAACTTTTTAACTTGATTTTTTACATATAACCTCACTTCTGATTTTTTTAAAGGTTTTTTTTTATTTAAAAGGAGATGTCTCGGGAGATGTATAATTTTGGTCTTTTTTGTAAGGATACCTGGTGGTGTATTTTCCTATAAAAGGGTAAGTAAAGTTTTTGACATAATTAATATGCTGATTAAGGTAGTTATGTGACTTCGACCACCATTTTAGCTTCTGGTGGGACACACTCCTGGTAAGACATGGCTGTAAAATATATGTGAGATTTTGTATAAATTTAAAAAAAATAATAAACACCAAAAAATGACAGTAGACACATTTTTAATACACATGTGGCGATTTGTTCTATTACTATTCCTATTTTAATTTTATTTCCTGTATAAACCATCAACAAGTTCTTATTTTTATAAACCCAGCTTTACTGAACTTTAACCAGAAGTAAATTTTAGGAAGTCTTTTAAAGGCCGGTTCATGCTTTAATTCCTTTTTCTTTTCTGTAACTTTTGCTGTAACTTTAATATTAAACCTCATGTATTTAGATGTGGGTGTTCATGCTTGTTCCTTTTCCATACCTTTTTCCTTAAGCCTTGAAAGTCAACCAATATTTAGCTTTACAGAAAAAGAAATGGAAAAAATTGTGTCGTGTAAGTGCAGAAGCCAAAATATTTGTTGACATTTTTTAACCTCAAAATTGATGGTTTTTAAATTATTTCAAGCAGTAGTTATTACAAAAATGAATATTGGACATTTAATGCATTTGGTCCACATTTGTGGGACAAAAAGAATCCCAAATTTTGTATCTAAACAAAATGCCAAAATCGCAAGTTTGCCTCTCATTAGTGTCAACTTTGAATTTTAGCATGAACCAGCTTTTTATTTAAGGAAAAAGGAAAGGTTAAGATAAACGAAAAAGTTACGGAAAAGGAATATAACCATGAACCTGCCTTAATCCAAAGTAACTGACACTTGAAATATTTTTTTTTAACATCATTCTCGAAACGTTGAGAAAAAAAATGAAAAAGAAAAAAAACTGAAAAAATAAATAGGTCCAAACATGGTCTGATTTTGCTAATTGTTTCGTAAAGTTTGACTGATTTTTAATTGAGTTAAGTAAGACCAAGAATGACCAAAAACCTATTATGGTTAAAATCTATTATAATTTTATATTTTAGGTTACCTATTTTTCAAAGCTTGGTAATAATATCCAGAAGTTTATTAGACGAATACTATCTGCACTTATAACTGATGATGTGGACCCAAAATATTCACTGTTAAGGTGGAAGGAAAAACCACCATTCAATTATCTTTCTGTTTAAGATGATAATTGGTGAGTTTAAATATGCATTTGTGTCTATAATAAAAAAAAAGTTTTGCATCAGGAAAAGTGCTAAACTAAAATTTATTGATATTCCCTTTTTGTATGACAACAAGGTGATATAATACCCCCTTCCCCAACCTAACCACCCCTTTTTTACCCAAAAGAAGAAAGAAACTATATGCAACTTAAATCACTTTTTTAAATTCCCTTATGATAGATTTTTCTTTCTTTTTAGTATATTTTTTTAAACATTTTTACCTTCTGCTTTACCTAGCTTAATTTTTAGTAATTTTGATTCCTTTGATATATTGTGCAATTCAAAAAAACTAAACGCTTTAATTAGTAATCTTTACCACCTAACTTTAAGAATTTTTAGAGGCAACTGAAAACTCAGGACTGTCCTGCAATAAAAAAGCAATAGAATCGACTATTGGAGGTTGGCTCAAAAGGGCCCAAGAAAGGAAGAAGAGGGGAGTGTTAACAGAAGCGGAATAAAACTGAGTAAGTTTTTGATAGTAATAACAAAAGGTTTAAAATGAAGTAATAATAAAAGGTTTAAAATAAAAAACACTCTATTTACGCCAAACTCCTCTTGATAAAAAAATTTTTGGTACTAAATACTTTTGCATGACTATAAACGAGACTATAAAAAATAATAAATTTTGGGACACTTGTTTTGACTTTAAATTTTATGTAAAGAAGCACTCAGCTGTTATTAAAAAAATTGCAGACCCCATTTTTATTTTTATGGACTATTCATCTTCATATAATATGCCACCCCCCTTAACAAAAAAAAAGCACTTTCTTAAACAAGGGCAAAAATTAAAAGAAATAAACCCTTTCCCAAAAAAGAAATATTATCACAATAAATATTTCATTTAACATTTAGCCCTCATCTTGATATGTAAAATATCATGAAAAGAGGGGTAGATCCAAAAAATTAGTATGATTAATTAGTTACAGCGCCAGCAAACAGAGCGGCAGAAAGTTGAATATTTGTGATGTTGCACGCAGCTAAAGTATTTTTGTTCAGGTTTTTATTACAAGACTGAAATGGTACTAAATTAAAGTACCCACATCAATACCGGTAATCATGTAAGGAAGTTATATTTTTTTAAATAATTACCTCTTTTAAGATTATTTTTAAAAACTCATTATGCGAGCTCTTTGTGAGTTGTCATTTGTTAATATTACAGTATATTATACAGTATAGTATACAAGATTAAACAGTTTTAAGTAAATATTTATGTGCAAGTTTATTTTGGAAAAATAATTGGTTTATTGGCTTTTGGTTTCATTGTATCTATATATGGGATATCATTCTTTGTGAAAATAGTAAAATATTTATAATTTGCCTGAGGCGCCTTGCTTGTGTAACTACTTATAGATAGAGTTAGTATTTCGCGAATTTATTTTTTACCTATTTATTATAAGTTATAAAAAAGATTTAAGGTCAACATATTTTTCTAAAGGATGGTCAATAAATAAGGGGTAGTAGTTGCGTTGCTAGTTGTTTGTCTTGATAGTTGGAGTGTTTAAACTTTTGTTTATTAAATAAAAGATAAATGATATGTTTTTGTTTTATTGCGTTCATACAAATCATTTATGTAACAAACGTTTCTTAGGCGTTTTTGAAAGGTTGGGGCGCTTTAAAACGTTCATTGTACGTCTTATCGTTCTTTGAACGTTTTTAAAACGTTCCTGGGACATTACAAAGTTTTAGAAAAAAATATTGACCTTTTCAATACGCCTTTGAAACGTTTTTTAAAAACATGCGAATGTTTATTAAATGTTCACTCAGGTCGTCGTCGTCGCATTTGTACACAAAAAGTCTGAAAAAGATTCGCAATAAGACCTGGAACATAGGCGTATGTTCTAAAAACGTTCTAAAAACATACATGGATTTGATGAGTATTACAAGTAATAAATTTTAATATATTTTATTAACCATAATAGCCAGGTGCTCTAAGAACAAGTCAAATATTTTAAAAAAGAATTAACAAACTTTTGTTTTTATCAGAAAGAAAATATTTGTTAAAATTTAAGCATCGTTGGCATGCAAGCAGTCTTTTTCAGATTTTACAAACAAAAAAATTACATATTTGATATTTGACCATTTTTATTTGAGGACAAATTTTTTGAACATAAAAGTTACGGTTTATTCCGGGGTTTATTACCTTTATATAGCGCAAAAGTGTCCCCTTGAATAATAAATTGACGTGTTCCAGGTTTTGTTCGAAATCGTACTCAAAATACTCGACTCTGTTTCGTTTTTGATGGGACACCCTGTATAACAATTTTTTTTGGCTCGAAAATCGTCAAAACAAGCAAAATGTTCTCGGTTCTATCTATATTTATTTCTTTTCAGGCACTTTTTAAAAATTAAATTATTTTTTAAGCATATTTCTTAAAAACTTGTCTTTATTCTTGTAATAATCCAAGTTATTTGTTCAAGAAACTCTTAAAAACTCTTAGAAATTGTATTTTAGTCTTGCAAAGACAGGTAAAACCTGATCAATCCCATCATAAAATATTTGAAGATCTCGTTAAAATTAAAGTTATTTGTTTAAGCATCTCTTAAAAACTCTTAGAAACTTAAACCTAGTCTTGTAAAAACAGGTAAATCTGATCAATTCCATCATAAAATCTTTTAAAATCTTGTTAAAATACTAGTTATTTATTCAAGCATCTCGTAGAAACTCTTAAAAACTCTCAGAAACTTGACTCGAGTCTTGTAAAAACAGGTTAAATCTGATGTCAAGAACAACGAAATTTAAGTGGATCTTGTCAAACCTCGTCAAAATCGGATCACTGTTATCACAAAATCTTATAAAATCTTGTCAAAACTTTTAGGGTTCCTCATAAAATATTGTAAAATCTCGTAGATTTTCAGAAGCCAAAGGTGTATCCTTTTCCTCATAGAATCTCATAAACTTTATCAATCAGTAATCCAATGAAATCTGACAAATTCTTATAAAAGTTCACAAGACTGCTGTTGAAAACTTGTGAGGTTACAATATATTTTAATCAGGCACAAACTGTTCAAAGTTACATAAGATTTTACCTGACAATGTCAACTTTGACCGTCTGATCAAAAATTCGTATTTCTTATCCCTAAAAACCTCCGTATACCAATTTTGGTTGACATCGGACAAACTTAGGTGTTTTTCCTCCTCCTCTCCCCTCTTAGGGCGGGAGGGAGGTGCCTAAAAATTACTATATTATTGTATTGTTACCGGAACTATAAACCCATACCAAATTTGAAGACAATAGGATGTGTATAAGTCAGTTAAAATTGGTTAGCAAAACATGACCAAAAATCGTCCATCTTGAATTTTCAAAATATAATCCAAAATTCGTATTCCTTATCCTTAAAAATCCCCGTATACCAATTTTGCTGTAAATCGGACATACTTTTTCCCCCCTCCAGGGGATGCCTAATAATACCATATTATTGTATTGTCACCGGAATTATAATCGCATACCAAATTTGAATTCGGACATCTAGAGGTTAGTCAAAATTGAGTTGCAAGATTGGACTCGAACATATAAACATACAATACAAAATTTAAAGCCGGTCCTATTTTTAAACGTCTAAATTGAATTTGAATTGATTATTTTTTGGGTGACCCCGCTCACCAGTCCGGGTCGGCGTTTTCATTGTTATGTTCGGTGTACAAATAAAAACGAATATCATGGCCGTCTTAACAGGCATATTACATAATAATATAATTTTCATCCATAAAGTATCTCTAGGTTCATGTTGTTTCACTCTGATGCATTTGATTGATATAAGGAGTTATTCAGAGTGATTTAAGGTTAGCAGTGTAGTTAGAATGCCGATTACCAAAATCTAGGGCGTTTGATTTTGGCAACTTAAAAATCTGGTTTTTGTTCTATGGAAAGTGAGGTTATGTTTTGTCTAAATAAAAATGGAATGGATTATAGCCAGTGTTATCTGGGTGCTTAACTCGAATGATATAAATATTTCTGTTTCGAATTTTTACGACATTCTCTATTCAGCTTTAGAAATATTTGTTCCCGTAAAACGCTATAAATCAACCAATTTTCCTTCATGGTTTAGTCAGGAACTCCAACAAAATATCGTGCAAACGAAAATTGCAGATTCCAAATTTAAAGAAAGTCATAACCCAATCGATTATCTACGTTTTTCTCATTTGAAAGATACTTGTAAATTTCTATTCTATGATAGTTACATAAATAAAATCAATTCTGAAGTAACACTAAACCCTAGTTCCTTTTGGAAGCATGTTAACAATCTTCGCAAGTCAAGCCATATCCCAACTGCATGAATCTTAACCGTAACAACTTTTATCTCTAAATTCTCATACTGCCTATTATTTATTAAAACATTAATTTTCGATTCCAAGAATCACTTATTTACTTCGGGCAGCGATATGTTGGAGGATGCTGGAATGTTTAGAAAAATTTGACGATCTACTGAAATTTAGTTTAGGAAATATTATAAACTGTAAAATTGATTCGAATGCTTGGTCACTGTGCATTCTTTCAATTAAATTGGGTGGTTTAGGAATCAGAAATAGCTCATCTCATTGTTACTCAGCTTTTCTTGGTTCTTTGAATGATTCATCATATCTTTTTCCACAAATTCTTCCTGAGGAAATTATTTTGCATCCAGACTTTGCTTTCATCGAAGCATCAAATAAATATCAAAATTTAACAGGCATTTCAGATACTTCTAATTTAAAATCACAAAGATATTTCGATACTGCAATGTGTGATGTATTCTTTCAGCAAATTTTTTTATCTTCAAAATCTCAACTTGATCAAGCACGTCTTCTAGCTCTTAATGAGCCCGAGAGTAATGCGTGGCTTAATGCTTTTCCCTCCTCTTCTTTAGGAAATTTATTGGATGACTCGTCTTTTCGTATTTCTGTCGCTCGTCTTGGTCTTCCTGTTTGCGAGTCTCACACCTGCACTTGTGGCGAAATAGTGAGTAAATTTGGTCTTCATGGCCTTAGCTGCAAAAAAAGTGCAGGTCGATGGACTCGTCACAGTTTGATCCACGACATTATAAAGCGGTCTCTGGTTTCAGCAGGATTTCGAGCGAAACTAGAACCCTCCGGTATTTGTAGGAGTGACGGAAAACAGGCAGACGGGATCACTTTGATTCCTTGGAAGGGGGTAAAAACTTTACTTTGGGATGCCACCTGCAGGGACACGCTTTGCAGCTCCTATCTTGGTAAAACTTCTCATAAATCGGGAGAAGCGGCTAAGATAGGAGAAATACAAAAAAGGACAAAATATAAAGAGCTAGAAGACAGAGGATTTTTGTTTTACACTTTTGCAATGGAAACCATGGGGGGATGAAGCTAAAAAATTAGTTTCTGAAAAAATGCTAGAAGTTTCATCATCCAGCGGATCAGTATCGCCATTCAAAGGGGGAATGCGGTCTCAGTGCTGGGGACCTTATCCGAAGAACAAGGACTGGATGAAGTTTTTTATTTATAGTTTTTTTATGATTAATTTTAATTTTGATTTTTTTTTAGTTTTAAACCAATTTTTACAATTTTGTAGCTATATATTTATGATTATTAAAAAATTTTAGATTTGCGTACGCCAGTCTTATATTATTCTTAATATGTGCTCTGAATTTAAGGTTTGTGTCCATCGTAAGACCCAAGTTTCTGGCACTGTCACATAAACCAATTTCGGCCAAGCCAATTTGCAGTGAAAACCCTAGGTCCATGGGTTAATGATGCTAAAAAATTAGTTTCTTGTAGAAGTTTCATCACCCAGCGGATCAGTATCGTCATTCAAAGGAGGAATGCGGCCTCAGTGCTGGGGACCTGACCCGAAGAACAAGGATTGGAAGAAGTTTTTTATTTATAGTTTTTTTTATGATTAATTTTAATTTTGATTTTTTTTTAGTTTTAAACCAATTTTTACAATTTTATAGCTATATATTTATGATTATTAAAAATTTTTAGATTTGCGTACGCCAGTCTTATATTATTCTAAATATGTGTTCTGAATTTAAGGTTTGTGTCCATCGTAAGACCCAAGTTTCTGGCACTGTCACGCAAACCAATTTCGGCCGAGCCAATTTTAATATCGCAATTTAAGCTCTCCATTCATTTTTCTAACTGCTCTATCAGTCATTTGCAGGAAAAGTATAGAGAATTGGTTGATCGACGACTTCCGGTAGTCGTAGATTATACAAACAAAATAGCAGTGGTAAGAGGATGGCTCCTTGAGGACAACCACTTCTAATTTTATTACAAAATTTGATGTACTTTCACCAATTTTGACTTTTTGTTGTCGCTCGTCAAAATATGAACTAAAAAAGGCTATTTCGACGTACATTACTCCTATGTATTTTAAAATTTCAAGCATTATGTCAAAATGAAGGGTGCCAAATGCTTTTGTTTCGAATTTTTACGACATTCTCTATTCAGCTTTAGACATATTTGTTCCCGTAAAACGAGTTATATAAGCGAAAATCTCACGAAGAAGACCATGTCGGCAGATGCGGTTCCAAGAAGATGCAGAAACAGCAGTTTCCCAGGGATCTTAATTTTAAGGCATTATTTTTATTTGTTTTGTTTGTATCTAAAATTCATTCCCATTTTTGATCTTGTGCGAGCAGCAGCTCAGCTTTTCGAAAATAAAACTTTTCAAAAAAGCAATCCGCAAAATATAACTGGCGCAGTCGTTCGGATGTACCACTACGTAAACTGGCTTTTGCGAGTACTAAACGGGCTAACAAACTTTCGCTGAAAAACGCTGAAAATAAGAAGTTTTGCGAGAAAACGGCAGTTTTGTAGAGTTTCGCTGAAAAACCGAACTTTCATGGTGTGAGTCTTAACTCTTGAGTGCACAAGGACCTAACAACCCCGAAGACCTGGAGAAGACAAATTTGGTGAATCAGAAAAAGGATACCAGCGTCGCAGAAAAATCTGTAAGTGCTACTTTCCTTTTTGCCTCTTCCCGAACCCTCTGAAATTTGACCCCCGAAAGTATCGCCCTTATGCGATCTCACTATGAAAAAACCGCATTAAACACATTTATTGCAGGGCATTGTTAGGAATAATATGTATTTAAAACGACCGGCTTCCTTAGAAGAAGCTATTGCGCATGTCAATGACTACGAAAATTTTGAAAAACTTTACGGCATTCAAAATAATTCAATTAAAACTTTGTACAAAATTACCAAAACTATCCTCAAAATAATTCACAGAGATTTTTCACTCCGAATTTTAACCAACAACAACCGCTAAACCCAAATTTTAATATTCAAAATTTTAAAACGGCACCAACACAAAATTTCCCTACTGGACCTATCAACATCCAAACTCGTCAAATGCAACCGAAAAGATTCTTTAAAAACCACCTAAACAAAACGTCTTCAGACCAAATCAAATACCACTCGAAAAGCTGCCGAAATCAATCCCAATGAAAACCACGTCGCGAAATACCTTTAATACTAATAATATAATCAACGATCACAAAATTTTAATCAAAATAACCAAAATCGTCCACCTCAGAATTGGCAAAGATATCCTAAACCCCAATATCATCTCGAACAATTATTTAACAACGAATATTGCGATCATCAATCGATCGATAATCCCCATCAATACGGCAAGGACGAATATTATTTTAGTCAATACTACTACCAAAATTATTATTACCCATGTAACACGCAAAACGAAACAACCGAGTCTTATGAATAAACGCTTGAATACACACAAGAAAATTCTCAAAATGAAAATATCTCGGGAACTGACCAAAGTACAAATTTTTAGGAAATTTCGCCAACAAACCAACAACCTTGATAGAAATTATTATTTCTTAAAATAACGCTCTCCCCTATATAGAAATCGAACAACCCCCACTAAAACTATTAATTGATACAGGTAGTCCAAGATCCATAATTAAACCATCGATTATTGAAAAATATTATCCCGATTGTATACATCAGTCACAGAACGTAATCAAACCCGCAGTTGGTAGCCAAGTAATCCGATACCAAGCGTTGTTACCGGCATTTACAAAATTCTTCAATATGGGTACGCTTTAGTAGAGGTGCAAAATCACACTGATAGTACAGTAGACGTAAATCTTTCACAGCCGCTTCCTATCGAATCATTCCAAAATAATATTTACGAGATACACAGTTTGGAAAATTTTTATCCAAAATTTAAAAACGAAAATCTTTACAATCAAAAATCCGATATATCTAAACTTATAAGAAGTGGGCACATGAACAGTGAAGAGAGGAAAGATATTTTAAGTGTGAGTCAAGAATATTTCGACATTTTCTTAAAACGACATCTTCAAAAATCAAACACGAAATTAAAATGCCAGATCAAACTCCTATTCACTCTAAATCTTTTAGGTATCCCTATATCCACAGAGATGAGGTAAAACGCCAAATTGATGAAATGTTGGACAAAGAAATAATTAGACCCTCTTGTAGTCCGTGGTCATCACCAATTTGGCTAGTCCCTAAAAAACTTGACGCCTCATGCAAGCAAAAATTACCGAAAGGTCAATGAATTGACGATAGATATCCAATACCAAATATTACCAATATTCTCGATAAATTAGGTCGTGCGCAAATTTGGAGCAAAATTCTATAGAAAAAAAAACAGCATTCTCCGTGCGCATGCCTTTCGGCCTCAAAAACGCCCCCGCGACTTCTTCGCGCGTCCAGAAAATTTTATTGACCCTCTTGAAATACAAAGTCGATCACAAAGTCAATTGCAAAATCAATCACCAAGAAACGAACTTTATAATGACAATTCGGACAACAAAACGGTACACACTTCTGCGGAAGATCCTATTTTATCCATCCCGATATCTGAAAAACCACTTAATCAATATAAAAATCAAATAATAATGACTATTGGGATATCGACCGATTACAATATCGATTTGTAGCAAGGTACTGGGTCACTCTGTCATCTAACATATACAAGAACACATAATAAAACTATTAAAATAATTCATAGAACCAAAAGAACGTTACCCGATATTCTTTAGAGCCCCTATTTTAGCACCCACGTTTACGACCACCGTACAGAATGTTTTTAAAAATGGCTCCTATAGTCTTATTCATTGTTCTATTTTCTTAGAAGATATCGAAAACCGCGAAAATCAAAAAGAAAAGCTCGCTCTCTACCATAGCACCAAAACATGTCATCGAGGCAGTAAAGAGATGAAAAACGCATTTTCCTCAAAATTTTACTGGCCTAAAATGCAAGAAGACATAACCGATTTTATAAATAATTGCGAAACGTGCCAAAGGAATAAATACAATAAGGATCCCCCTGTAATAAAATTCAATCTTACACCCACCAGTTCAAAATCTTTTGATCACATTCATATCGACTCATTTGAAATATCGAATGACATATTTCTTATGCTTATCTATTAAAAACACTAACAGGCACTGCGGTAATTAATAGTTTGCTAACCTTTACTAGTCATCACGGCTTGCCGCTGAAAATAAACTCTGGTACGGAATTTAAAAATAAAGACGGGCAAGATTTTTGTAAATTATATAAAATAGAATTACACATCACAACCGCGAAAAACTCGAACTCAAATGCACCTGTCGATCGTTTCCATTAACCGATTATTGAATCTTATCGATGCTTAAAAGAAGAAAATAAAAATCTCTCTCCTGAACAACTTATGCAACGCGTATTCTTAGGGTAAAATAATAACTCAATCCATTACGTTCATAAATTTACACCCTTTGAAGTGGTAAGAGGTCACGTGAGCAGCACGAACCATTTTAATTTAACCGACGCCGTCATAGTATTCGACTACGTACAAAAGCACAAAGAAACAACACAAAAACTATATGAACAAATAAAAGACAAAAATCAAACAACCAAAGAAAAACAAATCAAAAAAAGTAAAAAAAATCACCAAGATCCACCCGATTTTTCAAACACCCCCGACGCCTACGTCCAGACAAAATCTAGGCCTAAGGATACGCCTAAACTTACCAAAGTTAAAGTAAAAAGTCAACACGGCATAAAAATATCAACAAACAAAGGCGCATATCATAAAGCCAGTTTACGCAAACCAAAGGCAAAGCACAAAAATAAAAATAAATCTATTTTAGAGGTTCCCAATGAGGGCAACGAACCTCCTGGCGAGCAGCCTGCTACTAGCACTCGTACTTCCGTTCGGGACAGCGAAAAGTAACAATAACATACAGATAACTCCCCTCAAAAATCCTATTCTCATATCTTTCCATGGACTTTTTGAGACCTTGCTTACAAAAACGGAATACCTATTAAAAACCACATAAAACAAAATTATAAATCTTCACCCTATAATAAGAAAAAAAGGGGCTTAATCAACGCTATCGGTACCCTTGATTCCGAAGACGGAGATCGATACAAAAACACGATTTTTGAATTACAAAAAAATCAAAAAAGCATTGTCAAAGAGGCGAATCTGCAAATATCTCTTTCGAAATCTTTAATTAAAAATTATAATAATACGATAATAATACGATAATAACTTTAGGAAATCAAAATAAGTTAGAAAAGGGCTTATAATTACTTCAGCTTAATATAGGAAAAGAGATACAAGATGTGAGCAATTAATTAACCTTTCAGAGCATATTGTCACAAATAAATTTAGACTGTCAAAATTTGATAACATTTCTCGATAACTTGGAAGACGCGATAATGTTTAACTTTAACTCTATTATTTCAAGTAATGATCTCATACAAATGATCGATTATTTAAAGACTATCTATATATAATATTTTCAGGCAGCTAAGCAGTTACAGGAAGAACGTTTATATGCAAGACATTTTGTCATTACCGTCCGCTCTATTCTTCCTATTAGGAGGATGTTTAAATCTCAAAATACAAATCCATTTTTAGAAAACTTAATAATACAGGCATTTATAGTCTCCCCTAAAGAACAGTTTAACTTGCCGACAAATTATTTTACGTATATATCCTGGAAGAAATCAAAAAAAAAAATTAATATTTTAAAATCATAAATAAACTTTTGTTAAAAATTTTGTAAAAGGTAACATATCGAGTAAAAATGTATATAAAAAAACAGGCGAGGTTAACATTGCAATTTTAAATTATTTTAGAAAGTGTATTGGTGCCATAATTTCCGAAAACTAAAGAAGTTGTCATGAGGACGGTAATGACAACATGGGGACGGTTATGGTAATAAGTGGACAATAATGAAGAAATACTTGTAGTTAAAAAAAGAACACTTAAATAAACGAAACTTTAAGCTTTAATCGAAGGGGATTTCACTGGCCATTATTTGGTACATATGTTCGCATTGTTTGACAAAATGTAAAAAGTGCATAATAATTTAAAGCTTAAAATTGATAATAATATGAAAAAATGCTAAATATTAAATTAAAGAAAAATTAGAAAAGAATTGAAAAAATACATAATAATGTGGAAAAATAAGAAATAATGCAAAGAAATCTGTAAAAATGCGAAAAAAATGTAAAAAAAATGTATAAAATAATGTGAAAAAATGCAGAAAATTGCGAAATAATGCTCCATTATTTCCTCCAAATTTGTACATATATTGTGACCAGTGGAATCGCCCTCGGCTTTAATTTACATTTTTTACAAGAAATCAGTGAGGTTTCTACACTGATTTTTGGTAAAAAATGTAAATTAACCTACTGAGGCAACCTACAAAATTTCAACTTGCTTTTGTTAGCAGCTCGTCGTTTTTGATTCGTTTGTCAGAATAAACATCAAAAGTCGTTGGAGGATTTGTCAAAGTGCCCAAAATCTCTTGGCAAGGTAAAAATTGTACATCTGGGATTTCAGACCAATGGAACTCGTGGCCTCTACCATTCATAAAAGTAATTTTTAATTTGTTGCCCACCTTATTGCCTTAAATTTCTTCAACTTTTGTATTTGGTGATGGTGATCCTAGTTGTTGTATTTTGTTCTTTACATCAGGCAGGTATTTGATTCTCCAAAAACCTCAAGTTCATTAATTATTTTTCCGCCATTTTGATAGGGTTTGATACGTGTCAAAACTAATAACATATTTGAGTTCATCGACCTAAATTTAGTTTAGTTACTCTCCACTTCTAAATATGTGTGATCGCACCAGTGGTTTCTCCATAACAGTAAATGAAAGTTAAGACAACTGTCATTTCTTTTACGGTTTTCAATTTAACGTTTTCAGCAGAATAAAAAGAAGGTATTCACTTTTCCAAAAACTTCAATTTTATTAATTATTTTATCACCATTTCGACAGGGTTTGACAGGTGTCAAAATAAATATAATTTTTAAATTCAGAGTTTGCCGATGTCGGTCACCATAAGCATGATAATAAAAAGCTTTTCCCAAAATTTGGCAGTCTATGAGACAAAATGCTCTCAGGGAATGTCCCAACAACATAGATGCACTTAAACAGCGTTGAAATTCCACTGAGATCCAGTTTCCATTTAAATTTTGTGTGGTTCTTTCTCAAAAGCATGGGTTTGTTTTGATTAGTGGAGCCACCACCAATAGTAGTAACCCTAGTAGTAGCCCTGCAACAGTTCTTTTTAGTTTATTGTATATTCAAAAATTAATTGCACAATGTCCTTTTAGTGTTAAATATAATTGTGTAAATACCGTCCCATCATGACGTTTTAACATGTTTTTTTTTACTTTGCCTGAAGTGAGATTAGGTTTATGAAACATGAGGGTGACTATATCATTATCGGGTTTTTTTCTTGTGCTAACAAAATCAAGACTTTTAATATTTTTGAAAAAATACAGATAAACATAGGAGGGACGGTAATTACACAACTTTAAAAAAAACTCATTTTTCTTATGTGTAATTTTTATATCTTTTGACACTAATTTAATACAAAGATTCGCCTTGAGGTGCTAAGCAGAGACTGACCAAAGGCATCTATTTGACACAATATTTCTCGCGAAGTGCCATCTATCAGAAGGAAAACGAATTTAAGAAAGAAGGGATGGTGATGATTTAAAAATAAAGGAAACTGCTTTTTTAAATCAATCAATTTTTACATAGGTCGAATTAAGACAAATTGACAAAAAAATTCAGCTGTTCAAAGTGTACCTATGCAAAAGAAAAAGTCCGAATGGAATCATGACGTTTTATGTTAACAAAAAAGATCTAACAAACACGTAGATTTCATCTGGGGAACGGGGACGGTAATTATTTAAAGGGGTTTCTGCCTTATTCAGCAAAAAAATACTTTATAGCTTTTTTATCTATTTTCTTTCATTAAGCTAATATTGCTAAAACTATAACTAACATTTTTTATTTAAATATGTAAAAATAATTTTTTTGTGCAACAGTTACGAGAGAATCATTCATATCCCAACTGCATGCATCTTAACAGTAACAACTTACAAAAAATTTGAAGGCTAAGTACCAGACTATAGTTTTAGTTATTAACTACATTTGAACACTATATTTAACTGAAATCTTCGAAGAAATAATAAGCCTAAAAACAAAATACTCTCATGGCTCAGATGGTATTCCATCAGCTTTTATTAAAAACTGCGTTTGTACTCTGAATAAACCTCTGCATTTCCTTTGGAATTTTTCCTTATAATTAGGTAATTTTCCGGATGATTGGAAAATTAGTTTCTTAACACCAATATACAAAAGTGGGGATAAAAGTGACGTCATCAATTATAGAGGCATATAGTCTACGATTCCCAAACTTTTAGATAAATTATTCTGTAACCTTTTGGAATTGTAAAAAAATTCTCAGCGACACACAACATGGGTTTACTCAGGATCGCCCGACAATCACCAATTTGATTACATATCCAATGCCTTTGAGGGGTCCAAGCAAGTAAACATCATCTACACGGACTTCTCAAAGGCATTCGATAGAGGGGGTTTGGGTGCGATCCTTGTAAGGCTTTCCCATAGTCACTTGAAAAATCGTATCCAACACGTTCGAATTAACAATTTTATTTCTAGTGATATCAAAGTATTCTTAAGGGTCCTACAGGAGTCGCACATAGGCCGTATCTTTTTTAGAATAGGATAGAATGGTCTTTATTTTCATAAGTACAGTAACGATTTTTTTAAAATAATTACAACAAAAAATAAATAAGTATACCCATAATTATTAAAAAGGCCGAAGATCAGATGTTTCACCTATTTCTAAGCAGAAACCCTGGTTTTCATCTGTCACAGAAAAAAGTTTTATTTTATAACCCAATTACTACTAAGCTATACATGAATAAATTATTATTAAAAAAGAAAGAATTTTTACAGAAGAGAAAACTTGGTATTTATTAGTGTTAATGTAGGAAAATAAAATTAGATGTTTTTTTAGATGTAGACATATTGGTTTTAGTTGTATTGCTAATAAGATTTTTTTATAAGTTTTTTTAAATGTGGCAAATGATAATTGTTCTACGTTGTCTGGAATTTTGTTAAGAATATTTGTGATTTGATAAGAAAAGGATGATTTAAATAGTTCAGTTCGATGTCTTGGTATGTAAAGTTTATTGTAGTGTCTTAGGATTCTATGCGAAGTTTTAAATGTGACTTTGGAATAAAGATATTGTGGCTTTATGTCAAAATTAAGGGTGTCAAATGCTTTTGTAGTCAAGTAACATACGTAAAATCATTTTTTTGTCATCGATAGCATGTAATATGTCATTCTAAATGCTGAGTAAAGCAGTGTTGGAACTATATGATTTTCTAAAGCCAGTAGTCTCGTAACTGTTCTCAATTCTCCTTTCAAGAACTTTGGATAACTTAAGAAGGGCACTTATAGGCCGTAGGTCTTTGTAAGCTTCAGGTTTTAAGTTTTTATTAATGGGCGTAATCAGCGCTTCCTTCCAAGCTTTAGGAAAAATACCTTGCTTTAAACAACTTTTTACAATATGTGTAAGGTAAGGTAAAATTATTTCACTTGACATAAGTATCATTTTCATATTAATCCCATCCGTACCTATGACATTTATTTTTATGTTAAACAATATTTTTTTTACTTCAGTTTCGTTAGTATATTTGAATTTAAATTTATTTTGGCCAATGGCAGGATGTAAATTATTCTCATAAAAAGATGTTAAATTTTGATCTGCTTACAATTGCGGTACTGAGTCACTGTAGTAGTTATTTAATTCGTCTGTATTTTTAAGATCTTCTGGAACTGTCCTATTTTGCTTGTTAATATTTAAAAGGGATAAATTCTTCTAGTCTGGTTGCCAAACCACGATTTTTGGCCCAAGTTGAAAATAAATGGTACCAGAATTTTTTTTTTATTTTTTTTAGCCAAGATGCTCTATTTTAAGAATCCGATTGATGCCACTCTGGCACCCTTGGGCATTTTGAAAAATCTAAGATGCCGGCAATTTTTAAGTGCAAAAACTACAGAAAAATATATTTGAACAAAATTTAAGTCGCCTTAATCCAAATCTGGTAATACTTTTATTCTGGGCGGTACCCCAACGGAAGGGGGGGGGGTTGATTTTATGAAAAAAAATCGACCTACTAACATAGGCACGTAATACATAAATTTTAGGGTTTTTCGGTCCGCTGAATACAAAGCTGTAGCTGTACAACAAATGCTAAACAAATAATTTATTCAATCAATCAATCATTTATTGGTGCTAATATGCTTACGCATTCAATCAATCAATTTATTTCAATTTAAGTAGGATATATCCTAATATACATTTGCAACAAAATCTCAAAAATAAAAGTTAATCATATAGATAATGTAACAAAAGCAAAATTACAAAAGTGAATACATAACAATCAAAAATTAAAAATTAAAAACACAAGTCATGTTACAAAGTTTCGTCCTAAATCTAAATCTTAAAAAGTAATAGCAAAAATTGGGTAAAATTACAGCGAACATTTAAAAAACAGAAAAAAAAATGTATAAAAAGGCAATAAAAATCACAAGCAGGACAAATACTGTAAAAATCAAAACCTAACACAAATGCGTAATGACGCGTTTAAAGTAAAATTACAGCGAACATTGAAAAAAAAAACAAATGGTATAGAAATTAAAGGTAATAAGATAATAATAATAAATTCTAAAAGATCTAAATCTAAATCTCAAAAAGTAATTATTATTAATTAAAAAGACAATTAAAAGCAAAAATCACAAGTAGAACAAATAGTGTAAAAAGCAAAACCTAACACAAATGCGTGATGACGACTTTAAAATAAAATTACAGCGAACAGTGAAAGAACAATAACAAAAGTAATAAGATAATAATATTAAATTCTAAACGCTACAAAAATCTACATTTAAATATTGCTCGTGAGTATAGAAAGCATGATCAGTCAGAAAGCACTTGATTTAAAACTTTTAAAGTCCATGTCCATTATAAAATTTATTACAATAAAAGTTTATCCCGTTTCTGGTGTTAGTGAGACGTTGAGACAATATTTTCTTTATGTCTTGTATTAAAATTTCTATGAGATTGATAGTCACTTGCATTATTTTTTATATGTAGCAAACAAAGCAAGATATATTGACATGGAATGGTTAGAATTTTTAATGATTTAAAACTATATGTGCAGTCCTGTCTGTACTTTAAGTTTTTTAATTTTCTCACTGCTCTTCTTTGCAGTTTAAATATAAGCTCTGCCTGTGTCGAATGATTCCAGGCCAACAAGTCATACGGGAGTAGCGAGTTTATTAGTCCATAGTAGCATGTAAAGAAAGTACTCTGATTTACAAACTGTGAAAGAGATCCTAGAAGAGATATATTTCTTGACAAAATATCTGCCAATTTGTTGGTATGTCTCTCCCAAGATAGTTTGGAATCTAAATAGATACATAAAAATCTTATGACTTCATTCTCATCCAAATCGTTAGTATATTTTTAAGGTAAAAATCATTCTTGAATATTAAAAAAAGTGTAGGGCCTAATACTGAACCGTGGGGAACGCCAGACTGGACAGTTGATGTATCCGAATCACAACCCCCAAACGATACATATTGTTTTCTGTCGAATAAATATGATTGAACTAGATTTTTACTGCTAGATGTGAAACCATAAAAAATTAATTTTTCTAGTAAAATATTGTGAGAGACACAGTCAAATGCTTTTGTTGAATCAAGAAATTGCCCCGATACATACTCGCAATTCTCGAAACCTCTGTCAATAAAATCTACTAGTTTATTTATTGCATTTGTTCTTGACGTGTTTTTAATTAATTAATATCAAATCCAAACTGACTTACACAGAATAATTCATTTGATTCAAAAATTTTCCATAGTATTGGAACAATTGAAATAGGTCTGCAGTTTCCTGAAATATTCACGTCATTTTTTTTATGTAAGGGTAACACTTTTGAAAACTTAAGTACGTCAGGGAACACACAACTCTCTATACATTGATTAATGATTTTCATAAACGGAATTATTATTATTTCTTTGATAGAGTTCAGTATCTTTTTGTTAATACCATAAACATCCTTACATTTACTATTTTTTAATCTTTTAATAATATTTCTAATGTCATTAAAAGAAACTAGTTTAAACTTAAAACTTGACCTTGGCTTTTTAGTTTTTTGAAGAAAAACGTCGAATTGAATTGAAGGAAGTAAAATAAGAATTAAAATCATTTGAACTAATAGTACTTGTTGTCGGTCTTTTATTAGTTTTATTTTGATTAATTACGGTCTACATAGCTTTTTGTGAGTTTGCCGATTCGTATATGTATTTGTCATTTGACATTTTTTTAGCTGAAGAAATATTTTTTCGATAAGAATATTTGCATTGTCTAATAATTTCATTTATCTCCTTAGACGGATTCATTTTTGAAAAGTCACACAAAAAACTCAAAACATCCCTTTGATGCCTTAATTTATCATTAAACCAATAAATCCTTTGCTTTGTATTTTTATTGTTTGAAACCAGGAAAAGCATAGTCCAGTGTTTGCGAAAACATTGACAACAAAAGCTTCATTTTCTCAACTGCCCCCAACTTGGTAGAGTCAACAAAAGAAAAGTCAGAAAATTGAAAAGACTGGTTAAGATTAAATAAGCCAATTTGAGTTATAGGCCTATAAAATATTCTTTTTGATGTTACATAATTCTGATAAGAAAGGTGAACATTGACTGCAACGTGATCAGACATATTAGGATCCACTACGTGTTGTATTGTTGATTTTTCCGATTAAAAAAAAAAATAATAGCTGAGTAGCTGATTCAGCATTGGAAAAGTTGAACATTAGAAAAAACCCCAAAACGTTTACTTCGAATGTTAAAATGCCTTAGAAAATATAAAAACTAAGATAGTTTTTGTTAAATACGAAATTACGTTATTATAATAATAACACCCAGTATTTTCCACTTTAAAGACATTCAAATTATTTGTTTAAGAGGGAGCTATGCAGAACACTTTGAAACTGCTGAGGTAAAGGTGTGTGTGATAGGAAACGTCCTGGGGCGGAGTCTAACCGGCAAATTCAACCAATCGTATCATATCGCGAAATATTTTCCACAAAGCTTGTCCGGCTTCTAAACCCGCTATTTTGCCGCAAAAGTGCATGGGACAATTCGATATTTACTTCCCTTTTTGACTCTCACACCTTCAAACTATTGAATAAAAACTCTACGTAATCTGGTTCGCCACATAAAAGAAAGATAGACTATAAAATACTTGATATAGGCAAGGATGTAAGCTACGCAGGTGAACCGCGTTGCGTGAATAAGTTTTCTGAGGAGACGAAGAAGTGGCGCCGGCAACGGATAAAATATTTGGAGCCACCACAACTTGCGTCTAGCGCAAATTATTTGAGTGGTCTTTTTTTAGAACAACGTAGAGGTGCTTTTTATAATTTTTGATAATTTTGATGCCTGTAACAGCGCGTTTTGGAAACAAAACGCATATGCGTCGGAATGCGATGAGAAAAAAAAGGTTGCAAAAAAGGAAAGAGTATGTAGTTTTTGTAGTAGGTACCTAGAGGTCATGCGTAAATATTGTCACCTCTAAAAAAGTTATGCAGGTACGTGACAAAATGTAACAAGGAGGATTTTTCCAAAACTCGGGTAATTATTTAGTATACGACATTCTGCCGTTTTTGATTTAATGAACATTTTTTTTACGGAGGTACCTACTAGGACCGCAAATCCACGACAGCCAATTTTTTTAGCCATCCATACTTACAAATACAATACGTATCAAAAATCAAGCATCTTGTCCTTTCATATATCACGCTCTTTGTCGGAACAGAACATGCTCTATAAAAGAAAAAGAAGACAATATTTTCAATACGTATTGATTACGATGTGAAAACTAATAGTATGGATGCTATTAGGATCGGCAAAAAAAAGTTTCAATATTTTCGCTAAAAATGAGTTATTATTAACTTAAAAAAATACCTAAATAGAAAGTTTTGGGATGGTGTTTGTCCGTCTGGGTGTTTGTCTGTCTGTCTGTCTGGTATACGATAACTCAAAAACCGCTTAACCGATTCTTATCAAATTTAGCACAAAAATTCTTTACTAATAGACGCAGAGCTGATAAGTTTTTGATGGGGGTGGGAGAGTTTAAAAGGGGATGGGAAAGGAGATTAAAATTTAAAAAAAATTCTAACTCATGAACCGTAGCAGCTAGCGACATGCGGTTTTCACATTAAGATGGATAATTACATTTTCACCAAAGAATTGAAGACAAATTTTTGAAACAATTCGAAAACAAAGAACCCCGCACAAAATGCATTGAAAAATTATTTCGGTGAAAATTTTGGTATGTTAGAATGAGTTATGAGATAAGAAAAATATGGAAACGTAAAATTATTTCTATGTCTAGTTCCAGACATATAGACGGTCAAAGTTTAAAAAAACGTCGTTTTGGGGTATATTGGCCACGCTCAAAAAGGCATTTCCTGATCGAAATAAAATAAGTTATTGACGAATATGGTTTACTGAGGAACCACACATGGACTTTCTTATTATTATGTTTGTAAAATATTAATAGGTTGTATACAGGGGCTAGTCAAAAAAAATAATTTTTTTGATAATTTTTTATTTTTCCCGATATAAAAAAAAATATATTTTTGAGCAGACAATAATGTTTTAGTATTTTCTAGATAAACTGAACAAGTTTTTCTTCCCAGTAACAGTTAGTTTGTGTTACATGTTTTTTTAATTCTTTTTACCATAAACACTACGAAATAATTATTTTGCAACTTAAAAATCTAATAGCGTATTCTTTTGAGATAGTTAGTGCAACATTGAGATATCTGTCTCTTGTTTTTACCTAAATCCGCAAAGGACAGAAATATCCTCTCTCAATAGAATACGCTATAAATATTCTTTTGCATTCAGTTAAAGTAATAAGTAAATAAACTTAACAAAATTAATTTAATTTTTTTCGTAGCTACGAGGTACATGCAAAAAGTTCTATATCATTATTTTTGACAAAAAAGTAATCAATTTTTAATATCTTTAAAACTGATCGAGAAATTTTAATTTAATTTTGCGTATGCCTTTACCATACTTTTATCTAATACAGGGTGCAATTTGTTTACCACTTCTTTATGTTCTGCATTGGGGATTATGATTTTTTAGGTTTCTCAAGGCTCTCTAAACTAAATAACTACACTTTTGGTGGTGCTGAATTATCAAACAAACAATATGCTATAAATTATGATTATGGGTAATTGCTCTCCCTCATTCCTATATAGGTACTGTATTGAGTACTAGTCAAAGTCGGTGGTTCAAAAATATATTTTTTTATTATTATATGGGGAAAAATAAAATATTGTAAAAGAAAGTCCATGTGTGGTCCCTCAGTAACCCATATTCGTGTGGCTTATTTTATTTCAGTCAGGAAATGCCTTTTAGAGCGTACCCAATATACCTCAAAATGACATTTTTTTAAACTTTGGCCGTCTATATCTCTGGAACTAGACATAGAAATCATTTTATATTTACATACTTTTCGTATCTCATAACCCACTAAAACATGCTATAATTTCATCAAATTTCACCGAAATAATTTTTCAATGTATTTCGTGTGGGGTTCTTTTTTGAAAATTTTTAAGTGCCTGCTGGTGCCATTAATTTTTAACTAAATCAACCCAATGCGTAAACAAATTCAAACCAACCCAAAATCCCTAAAAACACTTTACAATCCCCCCCCCCCGAAATTGATGTCCTAGGAACCCCAGTCGGTACGTCCATAAGGAATTTTTTATCAAAACCCAAAAATTGCAGAATACTGTATACTAAATACTTTGATGTAGGTACAGGGTGATGTCGTAGAAATATGAAACAAAAAGTGAATTATTTGGTAAATTTTTGTGCATAGTGTGTTGTATTTTTAAAAAGGTAATAAAAATATAAAAAATACAGGGTGTTCCATTAAAAAGAATTAATCATTTTGCTCTACGTCATACAGTTTGACAGCTGTCAAAAAAGTGTCAAATGTAAAACATGCAGAACCACTTAACAAATAATTCACTTTGGGTTTTATCTTTCTACGACAAACAGTGCCCAAGTTATGGCGAGATACATTTATAAAAAATCACCCTGTACCTATTTATATTGGGTGAGTAGGTAACGATCTTTTAGAATAATCCTTCTTTCGAAATTAAAAATACATGAGTATAATCTTTTTTTTGCAGAGGCATATCGAAAAAACTAATCCACATTTTTGTGAGTAACATATAACTATTTTTAAGTATTTTTGAGTTTTTTGCGAAACTGACAGTGGGTGTAAAAATTATATTATCCAAATGAGAAATAGGTATGACGTGTTACCATTTTCAAACCATAGGAAATAGAGTTTAGAATCTGAAATGCTGTTTTTTTCTCCATTTTTTAAAAAAAAATAGTAATACCTATATGGTGAAGGAAAGTTATCTCGTAAAAATATGATTTTTAGCGCAGTATTAACCCATGAAAAACTCTCGGATGTGCGCATTTTATTTTGTATTAAAAGTAAACAGTTTCGTAAAAACTTAAAAAAAGCACTTAAAAAAAATTAATCCTACTACTACTTCTTTTTGCGCATTTTTCTTTGTGCTAAAGAGCACTTTCCCATACATTAAAAATTAACCCCGCACATATTTTTTTTAGTTTAAATATTTTTTACTTTTCAAAAATAAGTTTGGTTTCTATATATATTTTTTGGATTTGCCATTTAAAAAAAATTGACAAATTCGGTAAATTATTCCTATGGATTACTTAATGTTAGACTTTATAAGGCATATATATTTTTTGGATTTGCCATTTAAAAAAAATTGACAAATTCGCTAAATTATTCCTATGGATTACTTAATGTTAGACTTTATAAGGCATCAAATTACAAAATGTCACTTAAAATGCCATTTTTGACACCAAATCGCAGGCAAAATTTTTTGATAAAATTACATTAAAGAGGCCATTTTGATGATGATTCAAATTAAAAACAAATAAAAAAATAATTTTTTTTTTATCGCGGTCATGAACGAACGAAATCGTAAAAAATGAAAGGTGTTAATAATAAATAAATTTTGCAATATATGATTATTTAAAGATTTTTGTAAAAAATTAAAGTCCAGGCTCTTGTATTTTATTATTCCCTATATATTTTATTTCTGTTGTTATTTGATTGGTCCAATTGTATATAACCTAACTTCTCGGGGGGGGGGGGGTTAATCTCAACCAACCAGAAAAGGCACTGGTTTAGATTCCAAACTCTATTTTCCTTGGTTTCATACCCCATAACCCATATTTTGACAGACTAAATTATTACTTAAAAAAAACATTGGCTTAAATTCCAGACTCTATTTCCCTTAGTTTGAGACCCCACAAGCTATAATTTGACTACTGCCAACTCCCTTCCCCCACTCTAAATTATTACTTTTCAAAAAAATTAAAGAAAACAATGGCTTAAATTCCAGACTCTATTTCCCTTGGTTTGATAACCCACAACCCATATTTTGACGGACATACTTTACAACTCCCTTCCCCCCACTCTAAAATATTACTTTTCAAAAAAAAACACTGGCTTAAATTGCAGACTCTATTTCCCTTGATTTGATACCCCACAACCCAT
Organism: Oxystoma pomonae; assembly: GCA_963921995.1. Classification (NCBI taxonomy): domain Eukaryota; kingdom Metazoa; phylum Arthropoda; class Insecta; order Coleoptera; family Brentidae; genus Oxystoma; species Oxystoma pomonae. Next base: position 52,704,832 of record OY998166.1, on the reverse strand, counting down.
ATTTTGACAGACATACTTCCCCTAAAAAACACTGGCTTAAATTCCAGACTCTATTTCCCTTGGTTTGATACCCCATAATCCATATTTTGACATACTTCCAACTTCCTTCCCCCACTCTAAATTATTACTTTTCAAAAAAATTAAAAAAAAACACTGGCTTAAATTGCACTCTATTTCCCTTGATTTGATACCCCACAACCCATATTTTGACAGACATACTTCCAACTTCCTTCCCCCACTCTAAATTATTACTTTTCAAAAAAATTAAAAAAAACACAGTTTTAGATTCCAGACTCTATTTCCCTTGCTTTGCCCTTCCAACCATTGCCCCACCCTAAATTGTAAATTTTCCAAAAATTAAAAATAAACACAGTTTTACATTCCAGACTCTATTTCCCTTGGTTTGATACTCCACAACCCATATTTTGACGGACATACTGGTGTTCGGGCTGCGCTGTAGAGGTAGTCCCTCTTGTTTAAGATGATTTTAAACAATTGGTCCTCACAGGGCAGTCAGCTCTTACATATGGCTCCACGTGCCACACTCCGGTAACTGCATTGACCTGCAGGCCAAACTATGTAAGGGTAGCCAGATATGGCAAGAAAATGAATGTTGGGAAGCAGCAACACTAAAAGTAATTGTTCGGCGTATTTCTAGATATAGAAAACAAAACGGCAACAAATTACATAGTTAAAGGCGTGACAAGGATTGTTTTAACGGTTTTAATACTACGATGAGGAAGGCAACGGGAAACCACCTCATTATTTCTCCCCAGGAAAATTATCACCATGACTGGAAAACCAAAAGCCCAGGCCCTCAATCCCCGGCAGGTCTTAAGTGATCAGAGGATGCTAAGAATCTCCGGTCCAGTCATGATGAAGATTGCAACCTGGAACGTACAAAGTATGTTTCTGCCGGGAAAAGTGGACAATGTTCTCAAAGAAATGAAAATATTAGACATAGGAATCTTGGGAAGTAAGATGGCCTAACTCAGGGGAAGGTCAGATAGACGAACACCATATCTATTATGAAGGCAATAACGACCCAAATCACTATAACGGCGTAGCAGTCATTTTAAATAAAGAAACTCAAAAATCCCTAATCTCCTTTGTCCCTGTGTCAGATCGAGTAATTTTCCTTCAACTAAACTCAAAGCCTTTTAACGTCAATATTATTCAGGTATACGCTCCAACCGGAGAATCTCCAGATGATGCTGTAGAGGCATTCTACAATGAAGTTCAGACTGCCCTTGATTTTGCTAAAAAATCAGAAATTACCATTGTTATGGGGGACTTCAGCGCAAAAATTGAAAACGCTCCAAGAGAAGATATTGTTGGAAAGCACGGTCTGGTATACCAAATGATCGTGGAGATCGCCTTTTCCAATTCAGTCAGGAAAGGGATTTTGTCGTGTCGAATACTTTCTTTAAACTTCCCAACAGGCGCCTATACACCTGGACCTCTCCTGCTGACACTCCAAAGAGGATCGTTAAGAATATATTTAGACTACATATTAATTAATAAACGATACAAAAACTGCATTAAATCAGCAAAAACCTACCCTGGCGCAGACGTAAATTCAGATCATAATCCAGTTGTGGCGAAAATTAGATTTACCCTAAAGAAAAATCGCCAAACAAATAACAAACCCAGACTCAGCATTGACAAACTTCAAGATACCATGGAAGCAGCTAAACTAAGAGTCGAACTGAACAAAAAACTTGGAGATATTGATACATCTACCAAACAAGATGCAGAAATGTTCTGGACAGATGTCAAAAGCGCCATAGTCGAAAGCACAGCACGTCTATGCAAGGGTGAACCAAGAAAAAAAAAAAAGTTTGGATGACCGATGAAATCCTGAACCTAGTGGATAAAAGGCGCAATAAAAAAGGCACCGCTCAGTACAAAGAAATTAATAGAGAATAAAAAAGAAAATCAATTCAGCAAAACAAGAATGGCTAACACAACAATGTCAAGAAATAGAAGATCTGGATGCTAAACATGACACTTTTAATTTACACAAACGTATAAAGGAAGCGGCCGGTTTAGTTAATAAGAGACAAACAGGAATCCTTGTTGACGGTGAAGGAAAAATCTTACCTGATACCAAAGAAAAACTAAAAGAATGGTGTAACTACATAGAAAATCTCTTTAGCGATGATCGGTCCGAACATCCAGAAGAATTCTCAAGTCAAGGCTTAGATATAACACCGGAAGAAGTACAGCATGCCATATCTTTAGCTAAAAACAAAAAAGCAGAAGGGCAAGACGAAGTATACACGGAAGTTTTAAAACATATCAAAAACGAAGAGTCGCTGAATATTCTTGTCAAACTTTTTAATCTGATTTGTCGCAGTGGTAAAATCCCAGCTGATTGGCTAAAATCAACATTTGTTACATTGCCTAAAAAACATTCAGCAAAGAAGTGTAGTGATTACCGTCTAATTAGCCTAATGAGCCATATGATAAAAATATTTTTAAAGATTAATCATAAGAGAATTTATGAAAAATGCGAATCCTTTATGGGCGATACGCAGTTCGGATTTCGTGGAGGCTTCGGGACAAGAGAGGCGTTATTTGGAATTCAAGTCTTGGTTCAACGGTCTAGACATGTGTCAGTGCAAGTATATGCCTGCTTTATAGATTATGAGAAGGCCTTCGACCGAGTTCAACACGAAAAGCTTATATAATCTCTTAAAGAAGTTGGTCCTAACCTATACTGGAGCCAGACAGCTCAAATAAAAGTTGATGGTCAACTGTCCGGAGAAGTCCGAATAAAAAGGGGTGTTCGCCAAGGATGCATATAGTAATAAAATCGTCGAGAATGCACTTCACAACTGCGAGGAGGGTCTAACTATAAACGGCATAAAAGTTAACAATTTAAGATATGCTGACGACACCGTCATAATTGCGGATACGTTGGAAGGCCTGCAAGAGCTGATAAATCGAGTCGCAGCCGAAAGTTCGCAATTTGGGCTTAACTTGAATTTTGGAAAAACACAATGGATGGTTATAGCCAAGCAAAAAAACATAAGAGGCATACTGGAAGTAAATGGTCAACAAGTCGAACGCGTAGAATCGTATAAATACCTGGGCTGTCAACTCAATGAAAACTGGGACAACATGCAAGAAGTCCGTTGTCAAAATGAAATCAGTGTTATGTAGTCGCGATCTTAATACTACTCTCCGAATTCGCGTGCTTTGTTGTTGTGTTTAGCATTTTGTATTACGGCGTATGATGCCATGTGCAAAAAATTGGAGGCATTCGAGATATATTGGATGTTCTTCTTAGATTGAATAAGAATCTTGAAATTTTATTTACCATCAAAAGGCGTAAGCTTGAATATTTTAGCCATATTTTGAGAAATGACAAATATGAACTCTTAAAATTAATAATAGGCGGAAAAATTGAGGACAGAAGAGGTCCGGGTCGCAGACGTATATCATGGCTTAAAAATCTTAGACAATGGTATGGCATTAGTACTACGACACTTTTCAGAAAGGCAGTGGATAGGGTGCAGATCGCGTTGATGATAGCCAACGTTCGAAGAGAGCATGGCACTTGATGAAGAAGGTACTTCCAACTCCCTTCCCCCACTATAAATTATCACTTTTCAAAAAAAAAATAAAAAAAAATACTGGCTTAAATTCCAGACTCTATTTCCCTTGGTTTGATACCCCACAACCCATATTTTGATGGACATACTTTCCAACTCCCTTACCCCACTCTAAATTATTACTTTTCAAAAAAATAAAAAAAAAACACAGTTTTAGATTCCAGACTTTATTTCCCTTGTTTTGATACCCCACAACCCATATTTTGACGGACAGACTTCCAACTTCATTCCCCCACCCTAATTTGAAAATTTTCCAAAAATTAAAAAAAAAAACACTTTTACATTCCAGACACTATTTCCTTTGGTTTGATACCCCACGAACCATATTTAGACGGATATACTTTCAACTTCATTCCCAACCCTAAATTGTAAATTTTCCAAAAATAAAAAAAAAAACACTGGCTTAGATTGACCCTATTTCTCTTGGTTTGATACCCCACAACTCATATGTTAACGGACACACTTCCAACTCCCTTCCCTCACTCTAAATTATTACTTTTTAAAACAATAAAAAAAACACAGTTTTAGATTCCGGACTCTATTTCCCTTGCTTTACCCTTCCAACTTCATTCCCCCGCCCTAAATTGTAACTTTTCCAAAAATAAAAAAAAAATCACAGTTTTACATTCCAGACTCTATTTCCCTTGGGTTGATACCCCACAACCTATATTTTGACGGACATACCTAGAACTATCTTCCCCCACTCTAAATTATTACTTTTCAAAAAACACTGTTTCAGATTCCAAACTCTATTTCCTTTGGGTTTGATACCTGCAAGTCCATTCCGCCACTCTAAATGATTAATATTGGAAAAAAAATTTAAAAAAAAACATTTTTTTTTATCGTATTTATTTTCCCGGCTGCACATTTTTCATGTTTGTCAACCGCTATTTTCCCTATTTAATTTATTCTTACAAATTTACGCCTACAAAATCCTGCAGAGCATTAAAAATAGGATATAATAAATTAAGGTGCATTGAAATCAATCTGGCGATGGCAGTTTCTGAGTTTACTCAAAATTGTTCATTATACTAGTTTTAATTTTTTCATATTAACTTTACTTTTCCATAAAATCGCAAACATTCATACACACCTCAGGTCAAATAGAAAAATTTAATAGGTAGGTATAAAATAAATAACTTTTAAATTATCAGAACTTGTTTCAATAGAATAATAAAATTTCCTGAATCCGTCTTTGTATATGGTGACGGCGCAAGGTGAGGTTTATTAGGATATTAAAAATTGTGTGTGGAAATCTGTTTGCAAGGGTTTTGAAATAACACTTTTTTGGACAGAGTTTTGCAAAATATGATTTTTTTTCTTTATAGTGTTAAAGAAGACACTCAAATGCAGAGCGCATTTAAAATCCCATGTCGATACGTAAAATGGTTCTAGGCTAAATATGGTTTTAAAGTAGGCCGAAAATAGGGTATTTTGAGGGACGTTTTTTAGGATAAATGCTCAAAATTTTTAAATGGGGTTTTAAATGCGCTCTAGAGATTTCTTTTTTTTTACAAGTGCAAAAGATTTTATCGCAAAAGGACAGATACTTTTTCTAAAAAAGTATTATTTCAAAACCCTTACATCGCCACTCAATTCGAAGCGCATAGCTCCCTCTTAAGCTAATTTTATCAATTAATTAACATGTTTCATTTTTGCATATTATCAGTTAAAAAACTGAGGTTGAAAAAGTGGAACGCACAGAAGATTACCATGGTTAACTTTGTCGCTTTATAACTGAGTAGCTATCATACCTACGGGATTGAAAGTTATATGCTTAGTTGTGTCAAGGAAATACAAATATAAAGCCGTTTCACGTAGCTCGAACTTAGTAGTTTTCGAATTTTCTTTCAAAAATATCATTCTTATTTTGACGATATCTCGACAACCCGTTGGGTTACAACAAAATATGAAATACCAAAATGTGTTTGTGTCTATAACATTAAGTAATTAAGCCAAAAAGTCATAATTCGTGAAAAGCACGATAAAATACCGATTAAGACTTATTGTTTTCTATAGAATCTCATCTAGGAAAGCTGGATGATGGATACTGCATCCCATCCATAAGATAGATTGTCCAAAAAACCGGGATAAAAGGTGATTGAATGAATCCAAACATACTGACTGATCGTGAGAATCTATAGGGAGATATTTTTTTACAGGTGAAGTTCTTCTTTTCCTTATAAATTTTTACGTAGTGCGCCGCTGATGGATTCTGAATTAATACATAAATTATCTGTTTAGTTTAGAAACTATTTTGTCTCATGTAAGTTTTTCACATTTGTGACTGTTATCGAGATATTAAATTATTAAAATTATTATTTGTAACTCGCTAGAATTTTTAACCACAGAGAAGAGCAGATAGGAATATTTAGTGCTTTTGGCCGTTTTTCTCAAAATATCGCAGTCAAGTAAAATGTTTTATTGGTTGGTGGTTTTTAAAAAATGCAAAAATAATAAAACAATAATGTGCATATTTAAGCATTTCTTTTGAAATCAATGTGAATTTTAAAATGTTTGAAATTTTGATGTAGGCATAAAAAATTGAAAAAAAAAAATTAAATAAAAAAAATTGAAAAAAAAAACAAAATAAGTAGGGTTTTAAGGAATGCTGTAAAGCATAGAAAATAAATTAAAAAATTGGAAAAAAGGTAGCAGTAGTAGAGAAGGGGCGGCGCGAAGCCTGGCAAGTAGGTCTCTCTGGGCCATTTCTGCCCTACCCCGAGCCTGACCCTAATCCACCGCCTGCACCACTGGTCTGGCAGTCTGCTCATCTGGTTTCACTGTTCTTTTTGCAAAGTCCAGTATTTCGTCCCATTTGAGCGTGTGCAGGTCCTCCTCATCCAGGGTTGGGAAACCGAATACCTGGTATCTCGTCCTCTGGTATGCCTCGCAGTTCGCTATAACGTGTCGAGATGTCTCTTCTGCTCGCCCGCAGGCCCGGCAGGTCGAGTCATTCTCCACGTGTTTCCTTAGTCGGTTGTGATCTGTTATGATTCCTGTCAGCAGACCAGCGTCCCTTCGCGATCTCCCCAGGAGCCATTTTTGTCTGGCTACATCCGGGCCCTTCACGAAGTCCTTGGTCTGTCTGCATCCTGTTCCTCCTCTCCAAGCGGTCGTCATGGCATCGTTGGCCCATTTATTGAATCGACTTTGCAATTGCCTCTTGGTTGTTCCTAGGAGTGGTTCCGGCCCTACATACTGGGTGCTTGCCCCGACCCTGGCGAGCTCGTCGGCCATCTCGTTACCCGCCCCCCCATATGTCCCGGTAGCCACATAAGTGTCACTTGTTTGCCCTCTCCCAAGGATTCTAGTGTATCCGCACATTCCTCCACCACGGTGTTGTTGATCTTGGGCGCTCTTAGTGCCTTTAGGGCCGATTCTTTATTTCTTCCATGGTTGCAGCCATTATTATGGCATACACCTCTGCCTGGAAGACCGTAGCTTGCTCTCCGAGCGGGTAGCTCTTTCGAACCTCCTGGTCTTCCACGTAAACCCCCGATCCTGTGCTTCTCCGACAGTTTGGACCCGTCGGTGTAGCAAATCACGGCGTTCTCCTCGAACTGTTCGCGGAGGTTTTCACTCTGCCATAGTTCCCTGTCTGGGATGACTACTTTGTACCTCTTGTTGAATCTCCAGGGGTTTTTTGGTCTTTGTGTTTTAATCGCTGCCATAGGAATTTCTCTCTCGGCGATTTGGGCAATCCTAAGATGCCCGGCAGCTTCCCCTCTTCCTCTCCATTGACCTGCATCTCTCAGCCGGAGGTGGGTCGCCATCGCTTCTTTTCTGATCCAGATCGGAAGCGGCGGCAGTCCCAGAATGGTTTCGAGTGCCTGTATAGGTGCCGTCCTCACTCATAGCGCCAGTTATCCCTCTGCATATGGTTCCCTGTAGGCTCCTAAGCTTGAGGGTAGTAGTGGAAAAAAAAGGTAAGTTAAATGCCTATTAAGTGTTTAAAGGGTCCGCTCTTATAAAACAATGTTCACAAATATATAAAATGATATGTAAAAACACGTCACAGCAAAAAGGACAAAGATTCAATAATTCATTGCTTATGATTTAATTCAACCCTGGTATATCATCAACAAACTAAGTACAAAATAGCAACAAAAATGTTAGTTTAATTTTTTTTCTTAATGTCCATAAAAAAGCATTACATCTATCCACTGTGCGTCGTTCGATTGACTTCCCAGAATACGGAATTTTGAATTTTAATAGAAGTGGTCACTTCTCAGGGTATGCTCATTCTATTACGCTCAGAATCGAGCCGCAGAAAGTTCGGCGGGGTTATAAATGCGTGTTTCGCAAGGCAATCAGTTAGCAAAAAAGTAAAAAAATTAAGACACGGTTCTCAAGTGTTCCAGTATTTTCGACCCTGCTGCTGATTCCTAGTGCCAGTGTTGAAGCGTCCAGCCGCAACTAGCCTGCTGCCAGCCTACCGAGCTAGCCTGCCGCCAGCCTACCTTGCTCCACGACCTCGTCCCTTATCGTGAGCTGTGCCGAAGGAGACGGATAAGGGAGACCTTATTCCAGGATATTCTGTGAGTAAAAATAGTGCAATGACTCATTATTGACTCTTTGACTATTTTTATTTATTGGTGTTATCTTTGTGTATATATTTTTGTATATATTTTACATTAGAATTTGTATTTATTTTTTGACTTTGATAATCTTGTATTTTATTGCATTTTTGATTGATGGTGTTTTATCTTTCATTTATGTAAATATTTTATGTGATTATTATTTCGTCATCACACTGCACCATTAACACACATAAAAACCAGTAGATTTATCTACTATTAGACCTATAAGGTATTTTTAAATAGTAGGTCGAGAATTCGTATGGACTGACCCAAGTACAATTCAGACTTCATACACAAGAGTTTTTATTTTTAAATATTTCATTGCGTTAATAGTCTGGGTTCTGACCAAATAATTTTCACCGTCTGTACATATGTTTTTATACGTATTTTATTACTGTACATTTTAAATGCTTGTGTTTAGTATTGTTTTATTTTATTAAATAAAGATTAGTAGCCACCCTGCCTCCCTACATATTTTTAAATTTATGGGGGGTTGGCTACTTTTTCTTTTAAAATTTGTATTTTCAAATTGTTTAATAAAAATGACTTCACAAAACAATAGTTGCATTAACTTGTCGCAATTCGATTCCTCTCTTGCGTTTTGATATCAAAACGAAGTAAGGGCTAATCGTACCACTAATTTCCATCAAAATTTAAATCGAACGACCAACGAAGAAGGAACGATAAGGCGACATGGCATCCCTGGTGGGGATGGTTCCAATAACGAGGTTTTGTAGGAGGTTGTAATAGATCGAAATTTAAGACCGATTTTTGAAGCGCGCAGTAGCCCGCCAATTGACTACACTCGTTTCAATTTAACACCTACGTTAAATAGAACATATCAACCTTTGCAAAGTGAAAGTCCACCAGTAAATATGAATTTTACACCATCACAGACCCCTGCAGAACCAAACGTTAGGAGTGAAAATCACTTAGAGCCCCAAACTCAAGTTAATGCAACACAATTATTGTTGAGCCATTTGGCGAACTTAACAGAAAATGTAATAAAACTAAACACAAGTCGTTCCAAACCAAAACTCGAATTTCATGGTTTGGACCATGAAGACGCAATGGCCTTTTTAAATATGTGTTATTATTTTGAAAATAATAGAATGACTTCTTCAGAAGAAAAACTGCTTTTTATCACGTCACAATTAAAAGGCCAAGCTGCGCGGTAGTTCCAACCATTGAAATACTACAATCTATCTTATCCGCAATTTCTTGACAGTTTTTTTAGCCGCTACAGTTCAGTTACGAAAACCATAGATTTAAAAGCGAAATTATATTCCGTGTACCAGACGGAAACTGAGGGTATTGAAGCTTTTATTTTAAATAAACAGGCCCTGTTTAATAAATTGGAACCGCAGACCCAGACACAAGAGCGTATCCAAATAATTCGCTCTCTATTGAAACCAGAACTTACAGTTCACGCATTGGCACGGCAGTTTGCCAGCGTTAAGTGATTTAACAGCACATTGTATAGAACTAGAGCGAGTAATGGGTCCTTTGCGTAGACAATGGGCAAATTATGCTATAAATAAATTTAATGACAGTATCCCTCATAGTTCGTCTCCCAACTCTCAAGCGCCATCGCGATCGGTAAACAATTCGCGGCCGAATAATAATTCGCAGAATACCGGCGAAGGTCGAGCAACCCAGAATACGGTGAATAATTCAAACCGAGAGCCAAATACATTGTCATGGAGACCATTACGATAATCGGTGTCCACAGAATCGAACGCGAGTGTTTAAAAATAAAACTTGCGGGAGATCCCGGTCGGAAAACTCCGCTGGGGCCGGCGATCGCCAGTAAGTGAAAACTTCGGTTGTCCAATAACCATGTCCGACGAATTAAATACACTGCATGTGCAGAACGTCGGCCCCATAAAAATGCCGATCATTGACGTTTTATATAAAAATATTGTATATAGAACCCTGATTGACACTGGTGCAGGCATTAACGCCGTGTCAACTAAGTTGAATCCCCCTGTAAATAATAAATCCCCTGTTTATTTTGGATTGGCTTCCAGTGAGAGCAAAATCGAATCACTGGGGTCCTGTGAATTATCCCTGCAAATTGGAACAGAAAGCTTCCCGATAAAATTTGAAATTTTAAAACACCTAACATATGACTTTATTTTGGGTTTGCCGTTTATAATGGAACATCAAGCGACTTAGATTTTAATAGAAATTGCATTTATCTTGGCGTTGACCAACGGCATACCATTTTTTGGAAAAAATCCCCTACACAGACTAAAGGATTAATTGAATTACCCCAATTATCAGAGAATTGTCCCCCTGAAGTACATGGCTTATTGAGAGAATTTGAAGACCTGTTCGAGGTTGGTTTACAGCAGCCAACGACTCGCACAACTAAGCATAAAATTGAACTGACTAGCGACAAAATAATTAATGACCGATGTTATCCCATGAACCCTATAAAAAGCGAATTTTTTATGACCAGGTTAGGGAAATGGCTGAAGCAGGAGTTATAGAATCCACGCAAAGTGCGTATTCTTCGCCGTCGGTTTTGATGGAAAGAGAGGGCAAGAAACCACGCTTTTGTGTGGACTATCGTAAATTAAACCAACAGACTAAAAACCAGACGGCAAACTGGTTGCGTGCATATTGTCCGCGATTGGCTGAAATTACTGCTCCTTTGACAGATCTTTTGAAAAAATCTTCTAAATTTGTTTGGGGTAAAACTCAGCAGACAGTTTTTGAGCAAGCTAAAAAAGCTTTATCACAGACAAGAACGTTACATAGACCCGACTTTGACAAAACATTTATCTTACAAACTGATGCCTCGCAGATAGGAATAGCATGTGTTCTGTATCAAGAGGGAAACGCGGGAGAAAAGTACATCATTTTTCACAGCAGCGCGAAATTTAAAAAAGCACAACGAAAATATCATATTAATGAGCAGGAATTTTTAAGTATTTAGAAAATAAACCTTTCATTTTAAGAACAGACAGTAAGACTTTAAGTTGGCTCCAGAAGTTTCAGGATAGTAAGGCTACATTTACGTGCTGGGCCCTTCTGCTACAGGAATTTTCTTTTGCGGTGGAGTTTGTACCAGGAAAAAACAATCAAATTCCTGATTTTTTGTCTAGAAATCCTGATAAGCAGATGGTGGATGCCTCATGAAAATTCTGTAAGTGTCCTTACGTTTGACAAAATTTATGACAGAATTACAGCCCAACGTACTTTGCCACACATGCAACAAAAAATTAACACATGGCATAGACGACAAAACGAGAACGCGCTTAACGTACGACAAGGAAATTTGAGGGATCAGTTTGTCGTACACAATAATTTACTTTGGCGAAGAAACCAATACGGTGACAAGCTGGTAGTTCCACGAAAGTTTGCACCACAGATTATTCATTATTTCCATGACATTCCTGAAGCCGCACATCCAGACGTCGAAGAGAGCCTACAGCAAATTGCTGAACGATTTTACTGGAAGAAGATGCGAAAATCTGTGCAAGATTACGTGGGAAACTGCCAGTGTTGTGTCATTACCAAGACATACCAGCGACAAGAAAAGGCCTCAATGCACGCAAGATCACCGACAGGCCTTTTCAGATGATTTCATTGAATGTTCTGGGACCCTATCCCGAAACCAGAAAAGGCAACAAAGTCATTTTAATGGCTGAAGACGTGTTTTCCAAATGGGTGGAATCTAAGGTTCTCCCGAACGTGTTTGGAAACGACGCGGTTGACTTTCTGAGGGACGAAATAGTGGCCCGATATGGAATGATCCAATCGATCGTCACTGATAACGGTGGAGTTTTTAATTCGAACGTTCTTTGACGGTATTGTGATGAAAATGGAGCTCAAAAAGATTGAACGGGTTTTAATGTACAATAAACAATAAACAAGAGAAGAAATGGGATGAGCTACGGGTTGTTCAGCAGCTAAAATCATCTTAGGAAGAGAATTACCTCGACCTGGAGAGTGGGATGCAAATCTCTATAAACGCCTTAAGATGTTGACCAACAAAGAACGCCGTCAGAACATCCGATGTGTAAATGCAAGGCAATTGGATTTTCAAGGCACTTACCATCAGCCGAATAAACCAGCTCCAGTGATTTTCCAGGCTGGAGATCTCGTAAACGTGAGAAATCATGAGCAACTTGCTTTCCGCAATCCCTGGCATGGGCCTTTTAGAATAGAACGCCCGACAGGGGAAAACACGTACGAGGTCCTGGTAAAGGAAAAATTGGTAAACATTCACATTGATGATATCAGAAAAGCCCGGATAGGAAATACTCCGAATTTGTCTGATCCCGAAGAGGAAGAGGACGACTCGGAAACGGACGTGAGCGAGTTCCAATTTTTGGATGAACGAGACAGTTCATCAGAGGATGAGAATCAGCCTCAAAAACTCCCACCGCACGTGGAAGAAAATGTCCCTCAAGAAAATCAAAATATCTTGCCGACGGTGCCATTTGCAGTACCAACCCCTAAGTAAATAAATTATTTTCGTAAATATTTTCTAAAGCATTGTCTTTTATATTTTATAGCCCCAACCGACAAAAATTTTGACTAGGTTGTGCCTTAAAGGGGGGGGGGGTGGTGTCGTAATGTTACTTTTTCCGATAAAAAAAAATTATAGCTGAGTAGCTGATTCAGCTACGGAAAAGTTGAACATTAGAAAAAAACGTTTATTTTGAATGCTAAAATGAATGAAAATATAAAAACTAGCAGTTTTTGTTAAATACGAAAAGACGTTATTATAATAATAACACCCAGTATTTTCTACTTTAAAGACATTCAAATTATTTGTTTAAGCTAATTTTATCAATTAATTAACATATTTCATTTTTGCATATGTTTTATCAGTTAAAAAACTGATGTTGAAAAAGTGTATCGCACAGAATATTACCATGTCTAACTTTGTCGCTTTATAGCTGAGTAGCTATCATAGCTACAAGATTGAGAGTTATATGCTTAGTTGTATCAAGGAAATAAAAATATAAAGCCGTTTGAATTATTCAAATCGGTTGTTGCATTGCAGAGTTATTCAAAAAAATAATAACCCCTTAGTAGTTTTCGAATTTTCTCTCAAAAATATCATTCTTATTTTGACGATATCTCGGTAACCCGTTGCGTTACAACAAAATATGAAATACCAAAATGTGTGTGTGTCTATAATATGAGGGTAGTTACATTACAATCGGTTCACTAATTTTTGAGTAATTAAGTCAAAAAAAGGGTGGTAGGAGCGGGAACTTTTGGCCGGTTGGCTACTTTTTCTTTTCAAATTTGCATTTTCAAATTGTTTAACAAAAATAACTTCACAAAATAATAGTCGCATTAACTTGTCGCAATTCGATTCCTCTCTTGCGTTTTGGTATCAAAACGAAGTAAGCGCTAATCGTAGCAGTAATTTCCTTCAAAATTTAAATCGAACGACCAACGAAGAAGGAACGATAAGGCGACATTTAAACAACAAATTTGTTATGATAAAAGTTAAATATTGTAAGTATACCAACAGAAACTAACCATTTAATAATATAATTTAATAAAACAGAAAAATCTAATTGATTTATGTTAACAATGTTTTTAGTTCGGGGTCAAACCATATTAAATCAACCAAAAAAAAAGGCACTTTTCGTTTTGCCATCTCCGATTTTGATGATGATTGATTTTTGTACACTTATTCTTCTGATCCAAAAAGTTAAAAATCCAAAAAATTTAATTTTTTGGATAAGCGGTTTTTGTTTTATTGATTTTTGAAAATAAAGAAATTGACCAATATGCCCTTGACAGGCACTTACAAAAAGAGCAATATCTCAAAAACTATTGGTCCTATAGAAGCGAGTTATAGCTTATTTTGAAGGTTTTTTAAAGACCTTTTTAACGATGTGTATCACCATGTAATTTTTGTTTTTATTTTTTTTTTAATTTTTTTAATTTTTTTTTGAAAAATCTTGAAAACACCATTTTGAATTTTTTTCAAAAAAATACTATTTTTTTTCAGTATTTTTTTAATATTTTTGGAAAATTTCACGATGGTCAAGTTATTGGTTCTATCTTTTAAAAAATAATATAAACAACCTTGCAGGAAAAAACCATACATTTTTTGATAAATACCTATATATTTACTCTTTATATCTAAAAATTTGTCAATTGCTCCCAGTCTTGTAAATAAGATACATAAAAGGTTTTTCCAAACTTGTTTATTCCTGCAAAATTTTGAGTATTTCTTCAATTGTCCTCCCCTCCACCCAATATCTTTTCTCCCACCTATTATACATTTAAACATGTTAATTCCTGCAAAATGTTTAGCTCCTCTCAATACTTTTTATTGGCCCTTACCCCTATTTGTATCATTTCTGGTTCAGACAGGAAAAGTTTTGACAATAATTAATTGCAAACCTGCGGTTTATGTGATAAATTGCTATTTTTTAATTTAAAACATTTATCGGAGTCGTGTGTTGTAAAATGGCACAAAATAAGCTAAAACAATGGACAAAATTTTTTGTGAGGTGTTGTGATCCATTAAGTCGGGAGAAACATTCCGGAAAGTTAAGGAATGTCACAAATTGGATGACTTCCTTTAAAGGGGTGGAGACTGGCATGAAAATTTGTGACAATTGTCGAATGAAACTTTCCAAGGAACACAAGGAACAGGATGAACAACCATCTCCTGTAGCAGGGTAAGTAATAGTAACGAATACCTACCTACATTTTTACTTGTTTTTTTTTTGTGTGTTTATTTAGTATCCGGTTTTCTGCCATTTTTTGTTTTAAGTGAAAAATTCTTTATGGGGGCACCTACAGGCCTATAAGTCTGATTTCATCCTTTGCAAAAATTTATGAGTTATTAATACATAAGAGGCTGTTAGATTTTTTTCTGACAAATTCACTTTTAAACGATTTTCAACATGGCTTTCTCCCGAAAAGGTCTACAGAATCGGCTCTTTTGGAGTTGAACAAGTCAATAATTTCGACTCTTGAATCTAGGGGAGCAGCCTGTGGACTTTTTTTTTGATTTATCAAAAGCATTCGATACAATAAATCATGAAATTCTTTTGGAAAAATTAGAAGCGTACGGGGTTAGAGGAAGTCCTTTGGCTTTATTTTGCTCGTATCTGACTGAAAGACCACAAAAAGTTACAATAAATTTGAACAACAATAAAATAACGTCAGAATCAAACGTCATAATGACAGGAATTCCGCAGGGAAGTATTCTTGGTCCTCTGCTCTTTGTTATTTATCTTAATGATCTAAACCATGTCATCAAAAATCCAAACCTTCTGGCCAATTACGCAGATGATGTCAACGTAGTGATGCCGGTTTATCGGGAGGGGAACATCCATGAGGAATATTTTGACGTACTAGGTAAAGTGTCTGAATACTCTAACATGGACATATATGTCCCTAAAAACCTTACTTATGAAGGAGACACATTAACTTTTGAAAGTCACACGAAGGTATTGGGAGTAACTATTGATAAAGACCTAAATTTTCTGGTCACAAACTCTTAAACCGATTACTATTAGAAATAATTTTTAACGAAGTTGTAACTGCAACTTATTTATATACCTTTGTTATTTTTACAATTTTTTTGTAGATTCTTATGAAGATCCGATTTTACCTATTGTAAACAATTTGGAAATAAACTATTGTAAAAATATTTTCATATTAAAAATTGTTTTTTTTATTATTACAGACCTTTCGCTCAAACTCCAGATTCTCCTTTTAAAGAATGTGATGAATCTATGGACCTTCTAAACCAGTCGTTGCAAATTATTGGGGAATCGCCTATCAAAAAAAGAAGAGTGTCCAAAGAAAAGGCTGAAAAAGTGAAAGCAGTGATCGAAAAAAGATTAGGTCAGGAACAATACTCAATAGTAGAAAAGACCAAAGAAAAAAACATAGACGAGTGCGAAATAATACAACAATTAAAAGAAAAATTTCATCTAGTTCAAAAAAGAAGCGAAAGAATGTTAATTCCATCTTGTCTTCCTATGAGTTGGAGTCGGGCAAAAATTCAGCAAGAGTTTGGAGTTTCCTAATACATGACCAAGATGGTAAAAAAAATGGTCAAAGAAAAAGGAATTTTATCCACACCTAATCCAAAGCCTGAGAAAACTCTTGACCAAAACATTGTAGAAATGGTAACATCATTTTACCTTAGAGATGATGTGAGTAGACCCATGCCTGGAAAAAAAGATTTTGTTGTTGTAAGAAAAGAAGGAACTAAGGAGCATCATCAGAAAAGATTAGTTTTGGCTAATATCAAAGAAATATATTTGCATTTTAAGAAAGAGCATCCAGACCTTGGTTTGTCTAAATTTAGTGAATTGAGACCAAAAAGTTGCATTTTAGCAGGAAAGAGCGGTACACATACAGTGTATTTGTGCACAATACATCAAAATATGAAGTTAATGATAGAGTGTTCTAAAATAAACAAGTTTATCTTAAATGATAAGGGTAATCCTGCTTTACCAGACTACCATGCTTGCCTCTCAAAAATGATGTGTAACCCACCAGGAGTTCACTGCTTTTTTGACAAATGTGAGATATGCCCAGGAACTGAGAATTTAAAAAACTTTGAATGAAAAGTTCGAAGAAGCAATGATTGACAATGTGACTTTTAAGAAGTGGATATCTGTAGATAGATGCAATATGGAGACATTAATTAAACCAGCAGAGGACTTCATTGAAGAATTTTCAAACGACTTGATTAAATTGAAATCTCATTCTTTTTACACTCACATGCAAAAAGAATACTACAATGAGGTAAAAGACAATTTAAAAAAGGGGGAAGCACTAATCACATGCGACTTCGCTGAAAATTATTCATTTATTTTGCAGGATGAAGTGCAGTCCTATCACTGGACAAATAGCCAGGCAACCCTACATCCTTTTTTAATATATTACAAAACTCATGAGGGAAAACTGGGTCATTTAAATTATATATTTATTTCAGACTGTTTGGTACACAACACTGTGGCATTTCATCTTTTTTTAAGCCACCTTATGCCTGAACTAAAGAGGCAAATTGATAATTTAGACAAAATTATCTTATTTTTCAGACGGCTGTGCCGCACATTATAAAAATAAAATAAAAAATTGTTAATATTGCGTACCATCTCGAGGAATTTAAAATTAAAGCAGAATGGAATTTTTTGCCACCTCCCACGGGAAGAGTGCATGCGATGGACTGGGAGGCACCGTAAAAAGGTTGGCTGCTAAAGCAAGTCTGCAGAGACCATATAATGAACAGATTATGGCCCCCGAAGATCTTTTTAAATTTGCAACCGAAAACATTCCTGGTATAATATTTAAATATTGTTCATTAAATGACTACCAGCAACATGAAAAGTTTTTGGAAAAAAGATACCTGGAAGCACAATCGATACCTGGGACTCAAAAATTGCACTCGATTATCCCCCTCAGTAATGAAAAAATTATTACAAAACCATTTTCACTAAGTAAAGAGGAAAATATTCAATGTCTTTTTGCAACCTGTGGTTTGTCAAACACAGAAATTGGTAACATCGACTCCGGTTTTGTAACCATAAACTATGACTGTCTTTGGTGAATGGGATGTATCATTGGCAAAAATATAGAAAGCGGGGAATTAAAAGTTAGTTTTTTACATCCTCATGGTCCCTCTCCGTCTTTTTACTTTCCAAAGCCAAAAGCTGATATATTGGTCATAGATCAAAATTCTCTTTTAAGACGGGTCAACCCAAATACTGCCACTGGTAGGACATATACGCTAACTGCCGAAGAAATGAGAGATTCTTCCGGAACTTACTAAAATTGTTTTGGAACTAGCACCACCAATGTTAACGATCTGTGTTCTTCCATTGAGATATGATCCCAACCACGAAAGGTAAACTCCGGTTATTCCTATTTTCTCCAACTTCTTAAGCAACAGTGAATGGCAGACGCAATCAAAGGACCTACTTAAATCAATGTATATCACATCCACTTGTTGTTTATTCTCAACCGCTTTAACTAAAAAGTCATGGAAGATGGTGAAATTTGTAGCTGTAGATCTTCCCTTGTAGAAACCGTGTTGTTTTATGACGATTTTTCTTTTAAATGTATTAAACAATTCATCGGTGATAATCGACTCAAACAGTTTTGGAAGTGCTGAGATTATGGATATTCATCTGTAGTTGGCAATGTCAGATTTATCTCCAGATTTAAATATAGGTATCAGAGAAGATTGCTTCCAAAGAGTAGGGAATTTTCCAGCGTTAAACGAGAGTTGTAGCTAATGAGCCGCAACATCTTTTTATGAAAGCATTTGGAACTACCCCCAGCCCAGTCTTTTTGTTTAGATTAGATTAGATTAGATTTTATTTGCCATAATAAATATACAACAAAAGTTACATAAATATGGTAAGTCAATAAATTAATATGATGATAAAATTACATATTATTAATAAAACTAACAAATAATAATTTCTATTCAGATTTTGTATATAAAGGTCAGAACATTTTACGTTTTATTTTGTAAGAAGAAATGTGTGTGACATAAAAATAAAAAATAACAAAGGACTTTTAGTATCTATAACAAATTAACATTTAAAATAATAAATAGATGAGTTAAAGTAGGACAAAATTGACTTAAATACATTAAAAACAGAAAACTGACAAAATGACTAAAAATTAGTAAAAGTTTGAAAATACGTGATAAAACTATCAAACATCAACCACGTAGAACGGTACGGCGCGGCTGCACCGCAACAGAAACCAATAGTCAGTAGGATCCCAGTTTCTTAGTGGTGATTACTGCTTAAAAATTCAGCTACAGAGTAGGGCTCGATTTTACATAGAAAATCAAAACAATGCTTTTTAAAGTGTTTGAATCTGTCAAGGGTTTGTATTTTTTTTTGGTAAATGATTGTACAATTTTAGAGCGGCATAGATAGGCCCTTTTTCTGTCAGCTTTAGTCTGTGGTGAGGATTTTAGTCTGTGGTGAGGATGGATGTTTAAGGTCAGTGCTTTGATTTTTGAAGTTATTTCGCTGGTGGTAAAGGTATGACTACCTAGATTTGTGATGAACTCAACACCAGATGTATCAGCTTCAGATGTATTTGTGTTGGAGTGATCGACGAAACACGATTGAAAATAGTCAGCAAAGGCATCTGTAATCTGTTTAGGAGAGGAATATGTTTTTTGTTGGAAGTTCATACAAACAGGAATACTAGAGTCCTTTTTGAGAGAATGTAGGTAGCTCCAAAATGTTTAATATTTTCAGGAATCATCAATTCTGTTTTTGATGTAAACAAGAGAAAGTTCAGATCTATCTGTAGCTTACACTCTCTGCGCAGAAATGAGTACTCCTCGTAGTTTCGCTGACATCTGTTCTGTTTGTACTTTTTGTAGGGTTGGTTGTAATAAGTTTGCGAAGATTAGAGTCATACCAGTTAAGAAATTTATTGCCTTTAATATTTTCGGATGGAACATGTTTTTCTATTGCTTCGTAGATAACTGCGTAAAATTTACAAAACATCTTATTAACATCATCTCTAAGACTCATAATAAACGACTAGTCAGTGTTGTCAAAGTGGTTGTTTAGGGCTCGATAATCAGCTTTTTGAAAGTCCAAAACCTTTATGTTTGCTTCATGCCTAATCTCAGAAACATACGCGCGTTTTACGCGTAATTGATCGTAGGCTCTGTCATGTCGAAAAACTTGGAAACGCTCATCAAAATATTCGCTATTTGAGGAGTCTTCATTTAACCATATCTCAGTAATTAAGAAGACATCGTAATTGGATAAAAGGACAGCGTTTTTAAAGTAACGGGACTTTGTTCGCAACCCTTTCGTTCGCAGGAAAGAGCGGTACACATACAGTGTGTTGGTGCACAATACATCAAAATATAAAGTTAATGATAGAGTGTTCTAAAATAAACAAGTTTATCTTAAATGATAAGGGTAATCCTGCTTTACCAGACTACCATGCTTGCCTCTCAAAAATGATGTGTAACCCACCAGGAGTTCACTGCTTTTTGGACAAATGTGAGATATGCCCAGGAACAGAGAATTTTAAAGGCATCTGTAATCTGTTTAGGAGAGGAATATGTTTTTTGTTGGAAGTTCATACAACCAGGAATACTAGAGTCCTTTTTGAGAGAATGTAGGTAGCTCCAAAATGTTTAATATTTTCAGGAATCATCAATTCTGTTTTTGATGTAAACAAGAGAAAGTTCAGATCTATCTGTAGCTTACACTCTCTGCGCAGAAATGAGTACTCGTCGTAGTTTCGCTGACATCTGTTCTGTTTGTACTTTTTGTAGGCTTGGTTGTAATAAGGTTGCGAAGATTAGAGTCATACCAGTTAAGAAATTTATTGCCTTTAATATTTTCGGATGGAACATGTTTTTCTATTGCTTCGTAGATAACTTCGTAAAATTTACAAAACATCTTATTAACATCATCTCTAAGACTCATAATAAACGACTAGTCAGTGTTGTCAAAGTGGTTGTTTAGGGCTCGATAATCAGCTTTTTGAAAGTTCAAAACCTTTATGTTTGCTTCATGCCTAATCTCAGAAACATACGCGTGTTTTACGCGTAATTGACCGTAGGCTCTGTCATGTCGAAAAACTTGGAAACGCTCATCAAAATATTCGTTATTTGAGGAGTCTTCATTTAACCATATCTCAGTAATTAAGAAGACATCGTAATTGGATGAAAGGACAGTGTTTTTAAAGTAACGGGACTTTGTTCGCAACCCTTTCGTTTTTTAGCAGAAACATTCAAGAGATCGAGTTTTAGAAGAGGTACTTATCTTTAAATAAAATCTATATGTTTGTGGCGGATTCATAATGTCGAAACTACTTTTTTTGGGTTTTTCGCCACTAAGTTAAGGAAATTTTTTCAAAAATATGTTAAAACCCACTGCGTAAATTCCTAAAGAAAAAAATTTGTTAGTTTGTCAGTGGTTTTTAAATAAGATAAAAAATTTGCCTACACACACGCAAATCCTAACTAGAATCTAAGTACTTATCTGACGTTTCGGCAGAAATTCTACTGCCGTTATCAAAGAATTTTATCCTTTTCAAAAACTTTTTTCGATTCTTTTTTAAAATATCTGTCTGTTGTCATACTGACATAACTGACTGACTTTGACTGATATATATTTCAAATATTAACTTGACAGTTTGGTGCGTCGATAGTAGCCAACAAGGTATTGGGTGAATTTAGTAAAATTTAAAATCAAAATTATATTTGTTTGAGTGTTCTCGATTTTAGATTACTTTATAAAAATACAAAATTTTTATTTTAAAATATCAATTATAAAAATTATCTTTTGACTAACTTTAAGAAAAAATATATTAGAAACCCAAAGAACATCAATGCTATTTTTTAATTTATTTTAAAAAAACCTTTTTGAAAATCTTGTTTTAAAATTGGAAGCCAAACTGTATTTATATCAACTGATATGCTAGCTATGCATTCATCTTCGTTAAGATAGATGCAAGCTGCTTCTTTGATTTTTCGTTTAATTTTGTCTGGTTCTTTTTGTAATATACTGGTTTCTCCCCACATTACTCTATGATCATTTTCAAAAGAATGTTGGCAAATTTTAGACTTCTCCCAGTCTCCCCTTCTGAGGTAACCCTTATGGTCATTTATTCTAACTTCAAGAGGCCTTGAAGTTTCTCCAATATAAAATTTACCACACTCGCAAGGAATTTTATAAACGATATTTTTTGAGTTTTGCTCAGCATTTAATGGTTTTGTTTTGGTTAGAATTGATCTAAGAGTATTTGATTTTTTAAAAATTGTTCTAATATTATAAGTATTAGCGATTCGTTTAATTTTTTCCGAAATACCTGGTATAAAAGGAATTATTAAATTTGGTGGTTGTACATTATTATGTCTACGTTCGCGTTGTCTTGGAAATTCGATTTGTCTAAAAGAATTTTCGATGAAGTTATTTGGATACGAATTTTTAATTAAGACCTCTTTTATTATTTGTTTTTCTTGTAAAAATGTGTTATTGTCCGAACAAATAATTTTAGCTCTATCGTATAGACTTTTTATTACTGCTTTTTTAACCGATGAGCAATGACTTGAGTTAAAATTTAGATATCTATTTGTATGTGTTGGTTTTCTATAAACTGAGGTTTGTAATGTATTTTGTTTGTTTATTAAAACATCTAAAAATGAAATTTTGTTATCGTTTTCTACTTCTAAAGTAAATTTTATTGTTGGTTCTTTACCGTTTATAAAATATATATTTGAAATATATATCAGTCAAAGTCAGTCAGTTGTATGACAACAGACAGATATTTTAAAAAAGAATCGAAAAAAGTTTTTGAAAAGGATAAAATTCTTTGATAACGGCAGTAGAATTTCTGCCGAAACGTCAGATAAGTACTTAGATTCTAGTTAGGATTTGCGTGTGTGTAGGCAAATTTTTTATCTTATTTAAAAACCACTGACAAACTAACAAATTTTTTTCTTTAGGAATTTACGCAGTGGGTTTTAACATATTTTTGAAAAAAATTCCTTAACTTAGTGGCGAAAAACCCAAAAAAAGTAGTTACGTACTTATCTTTTTCATAGTATTGTTTCTATTATTATTTTTGGAGGCTGGTCTAACAAATTTTCTAGTAGGTGAGTATTACTTGCAACATCTGGTGCATTAAAAAACAAAAGATCAAAAAATCTCGGAAGAAAAACAACGGAAATTAAAACTTGGATGAGCATCCCACAAGGAACACACAAAGGACCAAAGAGAAAAGAGAAATGATCAAACGATGTTTCGCCCTGGGTAACCAGCGTGGGCTCGTCAGTGGTTTCACTGGTCACCCGCCCCAGACATCATTAAACATCATCATACACTTTGATTTCCAAATTTGAATCACTCACAAATAGGCATCGTTCCGCACTGGTACTTATCTAAGTCACCTAATACGGGTTCGTCCTGACATTAATATTTCCAATAGGTTTATGCTCCTAAGGTGATTAAAACAAAAAAGGAAGTTAAAACCTCCAGATCAGTTACTTCAACCGAAAAGAAACGAAAAAACAAAAACAAGTAACTGATATGGAGGTTATTTAACTTCCTTTTTTGTTATCTGGTGCATTATTTGAGTCAGTTAAGAATCGAAAGTTGCTTGTATATTATTACTTGTAGAGAAACTATTAATCTTGTTTAGTATTTTATTTCATAGTTTAAGCATTCCAATTCTATTCAGGTATCTAGAGTTCTCCTTAAAATGGCCACAGAAAAATATATTTTTATATAGTTCTAGACAGTCAATGTTAATAGAAAATGATTTAAGGATGCTTATAGTAGAAATATTTAAACTATTTAGACGGACTTGCATATACCTGTCACGAGGATGCGATGGTAATGTGCATATGATGAAATTTGTGTGAAAGCATTTATTTGATAAAATAGTTAAGTCGTTATTATTAAATCTCAAGTCGCTTATTCCAGCTAAGCAGATTACAATATTATTACTGGTTAATTCTTTGAGGTAACAGTCAATTTCTTTAATTATTTGAGAGCAGCTAGCGTTTCGTTTGCCAACTGTTTGAACTAGAAATTTTTGTTGTAGTAGTTGATACAGGTGGGGATGTAGAAACTTACCAAAATAGTCTGTGACTAGCAATACCTTGCCCTTACGTAACGTTGTATCGGTATTCTTTTGCATGTTTTTGTTATAATTTTCTTGTGGCTGCTTTGATTTATCTTTCTCATGATATTGTAAGTTATTTAAGGGCGGACATTCCGCGACACTTTGAAACGCCTGTGAGGTATGGGAGTACGAGAGGTATCTCAAAATTTAAAAAATAATTTATGTTGGGGAGTTGAAAGTATATATATGTCCGTCAAAATATGGGTTGTGGGGTGTTAAACTAAAAGAAATGAGTCTGAAATTTAAAACAATGTTTTTTTTAAGTTATAATTTATGGTGGGGGATTGGATGGTATATGTCCATCAAAATATGGGCTGTGCGGTGTTAAACTAAAAGAAATAGTGTCTGAAATTTGAAACATGTTTTTTTTTTTTTTTAAATATGGGTTGTGGGGTTTGAAACCAAAGGAAATAGATTCTAGAATCTAAAAACAGTATTTATTTTTTTATTCTTTGAAAAGTAATAATTTAGGGTCGGGGAAGGGAATTTCATTTAAAATATGGGTTGTGGGGATGTTTTTCTTTAAATTTTTATAATTAGTAATTTGGATTGGAGTAAGGATGTTGGCGATATTGTATAAATACGACAAAATATGTGTAGACGTTAGATATCAGATACAGGGTCAGCTGTTATATATATTATAACAAATAGGGCAACTTGTTATGTGGCAATTTGGACCACATATGGAATAAAAACTACAGAAGTTTCGTGGGACCATAAGTTCTGGGAGAAAAATTAAAATATTTTTACTTTAATAAATCGAGTAAAGGTTTGCTCTAAAACTTCCGTCGCTCAAGAACATATATTAAAAACCACTACTCGTATGCACATGGGTTAGATTGGGTCGGTCAGACTTTTCCAGGGTATATCCAGACTTTTCTTGGGTTGGGTTGGGTTGGGTTGGGTATCCACACTGTTCACAGGGTTAGCACAAGATTCCCTA
Source organism: Oxystoma pomonae (assembly GCA_963921995.1). NCBI lineage: Eukaryota > Metazoa > Arthropoda > Insecta > Coleoptera > Brentidae > Oxystoma > Oxystoma pomonae. The sequence continues at coordinate 52,680,047 of OY998166.1, read as the reverse complement.
GATAAAATTCCCGATTTTTTTTTTAAATAAATATAATTTTTATTGCTGATCTGTCCGCCCCCTGAAACATCATTGATTGTTACAATTTAGTTTAATTTTCTGCTTAAACTGCAAAAAATTGCCTGCACCGCTATAAAATCGGGATTTTTTAAAAATAGTTCGGGAAAAACCGGGAAAAAGTCGGGAATTTTATCTAGGAAATCTTTTGGTAACCCTGTAGGAATCCTTGAATTTTTCAGATATTTTTTGCCTGGTTGAGATTCCCTTGTACCTATATAAAATTTACATTTAACTTTTTGCCGGCCTGCGTAGTACAGTGGGTAGCGTATTTGCCTTGCGTGTTTTTGACTCTGAAAAATACTTTGCTACTTTGGGCATTAATCCTAAAACTGCAGCGCTACCTTTCGATTTATAAATAATAGAAAATATATTTTTCTATAACCGAGCGAAAAGTACCATGCCCTTCAAAAAGAAAGCGCAAAGTTGCACGTTTCCCAATTGCGAGCGACAAAGTAAAAAACGCTCGCTCCTGCAACTACTTTTCGCTAGGTTGTAGAAAAAATCTTGTGTGTAATTCGCTTCGCGTCACGCGTCAAACTTTTTTCTCAAGCGGCAAAGTATTACTTTGCGCTCTTAATACACAAATAGCTATTTTATAAAATATTTAAAACTTTACGGATTTTTTAAATTTTCAATATGTAATATTACACACTACTTTTTATAAAATTTTACACACTGCGGTATTTATTTCCATCACAATATCAGATATTTTTTTTCAGAGGGGAATCGCCCCTTCCCCCTTTGCAGCTCACCAAATCCAAAAGTTTCAACAAAATTTGCTTTTGGCGCTCGCTATAATGTCATTAATTGTTACAATTTTACTTAACAGTTCTTATAAACAGCATTCAAAACGTGTAAAAAATAGATTTTTAGTGGCGTACGCAGGGGGGGTGTTTTGGGGGTTAAGCCCCCCCCCCAGGAGGTCCAACCGAATCTACAATAAATTAATCGTTATCGAGGGCCCCAGGAAGAGCTATAGCTCCCCCACTTTTTTGACTCTTTACTCCGGTTCGTGAAGTGTGCTTGGTGTGATGTCTTAAATTTTAAAAATTTTGCCTGCGGTGCTATGACATCATTAATTGTTACAATTTTAGTTTAATTAGAATGAATTTTTCTCACCAGCATTTAAAATGTGTAATAAATGGCATTCTTAGTATAATTTTTCTTAAAATTTTCATCTGCAGCTCATTTTTGATTTGGCAACAAATCTTTATATATACCATCGCAACCCACCCCTTGTTATCTCACCCATTCTATTTTTTCAAAAATATTTTACAAAAAACCTAAGAGATCAAAATTTTTAATGAATTTTTTTGTCTTTTTGTCAAAGATTTCGCCTGCGGCGCTATAACAATATTAAATATTAAATATTATTACAATTTTGTTTAATTCTAAGCATTTTTCTTTGCCAACAACATTTGAAACGTGTAAAAAAATTGAGTTTAAGAGTTATTTTGAAAAAAATCTACAAATGAGACTGTATGACACTTAAGCTTTTAAAAATAAGTATTTTTGTTTCGTATACACTAACTCAACACCTATTAAACCTCTCCCCTCCCTTCAGTTCAAGAGCTCAAGCAATAGGCACCTAACTAATTTTTAAAAATTTGACACTGGTAGGTACTTGATTTTTATTAAATGATGAACCTCCCCCATAGTCGATTTCTGGCTACGCCACTGCTTTTTTAGTATAACTTTTTCAGTATAACTTTTTCAAAATTTTTGCCTGTGGGCACTTATGACATTTCACCATATAGAACTAAGACTAGATCCCACCCCAACTCAGCGTCTCTTAAACCCAAATTTAAAAAAATAATTACGAAAAACTTCTTATAGGTAGGTACTGTAAATTTTTGTCTCCGACACTATAACAGGGTGAGGACTCGGTCGCTTAAGTCGCTAAAAGTACATATTTTGAATACTAGTCGCTAAAACGTGCATATAATTGGACAAAATTCGCTAAAGTATCTTCTTACAAAAATATTGTTACGTATTGATTAAAAAAAAAAGACAATGAGAGGAAGATTTAGAGAAGGAAACTCAAAAAATTGAAAAAAGTGTAAATAAAAGAAAATCGGACTTACTTGATTACTTCCAGAAAAAAAAAACAAAAAGTAGAATAATTTAACTATTTAAGTAATTTTTTTTAATTATCGTTTTACACGTCGGTTAACCTGGGGGGACCATCATAAGGGGCCCAAATATTTTCAATGCTACATTTTGTTGCCTTTTTGTTGCTATTTTGTTACAGTAAAATTAATTTTGTTGCTGTAGCCGTTTTCGAGAAATCGCGACCCCCCTAGCTTAACCGTTAAGCTGAGGGGCCACCACATAACTTCAGTTCTGCTAAAGCTAGAAAGTCCAAATAAACACCACATTTTGTTGCTCGGCTTGTTCTAGGGCATCGCATATTAAAAGTTTTTAAAATAATCATAGATTTTTTCTAATTTAATAAAAACCGATTTTTTTGCTTTTACATGCTGTTTAACTTGTTGTGGGGCTTTATTTTGAATGGTACTGGTTTCAGCTTTTTTATAGCTATTTTGTTACGGTTAAATTATTTTTGTAGCCGCAGCTGTTTCCAAGAAATCCAGACTCCTCCTACCCTAACGGTTAAGCTAATGGGCCACCCTATACCTTTAATTATGTTAAAGCTAGACAGTTCAATTAAACACTACATTTTGTAGCTCGCCTTAGTCGAGGAAATCACATAATAAAAGTTTTCAAAATATTCCTAGATTTTTTTTCTCTTTAAAAATGTAGGATAAATTATATTGTGATATGTTTTTCTTATTTACTAAGGGGCCCAAACACTTTGATAGTTAGTGTGTACAGTAGAGTTTTGCCTATCCTTGACGGAGTAAAACCTTTTGTAGCTGCTGCCATTTACGAGATATATTTATTTTATTTTAATGGGCGAAATATATACGCCAAAGGTACTATGTGGTATATTTTTCTTATTTACCAGGGGGCCCACATACTTTAACGCTTGGTGTATAGAGCACAGCTCAAGCTATCATCTGACGGGTTTAAACATTTTGTTGCTGTTGCCGTTCACGAGATATTTTTAATTCATTGTAATGAGAAAATATATAGGCCAAATGTACTATGCGATATATTTTTCTCATTTACTAAGGGGCCCAAACGCTTTGATAGTTGGTGCATAGAGCACAGTTTTAGCTATAATCTGACGAATTTAAACATTTTGTTGCTGTTGCCGTTTACGAGATATTTTCATTATATTTTAATGGGCAAAATATATACGCCAAAGGTACTATGTGGTATATTTTTTTTTATTTACCAGGAGACCCACACACTTTAATGCTTGGTGTATAGAGCATAGGTCAAGCTATCATCTGACGGGTTTAAACATTTTTTGCTGTTGCCGTTTACGAGATATTTTTGTTTTATTGTAATGGGCAAAATATATAGGCCAAATGTACTATGCAATATATTTTTCTTATTTACTAAGGGGCCCAAATGCTTTGATAATTGGTGCATAGACCACAGTTGTAGCTAAATTTTGACGAATTTAAACATTTTGTTGCTGTTTCCGTTTACGTGATATTTTCATTTTATTTTAATGGGCAAAATATATAGGCCAAAGGTACTATGTCGTATATTTTTTTTATTTACCAGGGGGCCCACACACTTTGACGTCTAGTTTATAGAGCACAGCTCAAACTATCATCTGACGGGATTAAACATTTTGTTGCTGTTGCTGTTTACGAGATATTTTTATTTCATTGTAATGGGCAAAATATATAGGCCAAATGTACTATGCGATATATTTTTATTGATTTTCGCGATTAATACTCACTGTCACAAAACCATTTCGATATGTAATCATAAAATAAGAATTAGATTAACTTTCTATTTATTTAAAAGGGGTTTTTATCTATCGAAAGTAAGAAAAAACTTTACAAACACAAACCCATCGCAATCGCAAACCACAAATAAAAATATTTCATAAAAGTAGGTCATGCAAAAAAATGAGGCTAAAAACAGACCTGAATCCAACTGATGCGTTCACAAAAGAGTCATGTCGGCTCAACGAACTGTTCGGTGCCCGGTTCTCTGGTAGAACATGATAAAATGGCCATTAGCAAAGTACCGATAAAAACTGCAGAGTTGAGACTTTTGAGTGTGAACTTTCAGTGGAACGCTTTGTTTGATGATTAAGCTATTAGATAAACTCATTTTTTTTTTATTTCAGTTCTGCTTGTAAAGAAACGAATAGGTACAGTTGTTTTGGATTTTTTTCATTTGAGACAGTTTTCGTGCATAATCAGTGACCGTCACTTATGTTTGTTTTGCCTCGTAGTGCCCTTATAAATATGTTCTTTGTGCTGAAAACAGGTTCAAAATATGGCGTTTCTCTGTACAAAATTGGAGGTGTTTTATTGATTAATAAACAACTTGGGATATTAAATAAGGTAAATTAATTCTTGTAAAAACGTTTGCTTAGAGAAATTATAAAGGAACTTATTACCAATTGCCACAAAACAATCCTTTCTGGGGGCTATAAATTTAAACCACCCCCCAGAGGTGGTCTAAAAAATCATCAACTTTATAACCTCAAACACAAATAATGAAGCTATTATGTGCCAAATTTTTGGCGTATTCACCATTTTCCATTTTAAAACCTGTCAAAAAAAATTAGTTTTAGGGCATTTTTTTTTAAATATGGAATATTTTGAGAAAAAAAACAGTTTTTCTGTGGTATTTTGCAATAACAATACAAAATAATCAATAACTTGGTATCTTTTCTGTATGGGTACGGGTTTTTTGAAAATGGGTTTTAAAACTTAGTACTCCCCCACAGGTGTAAATGTTTAGACCTGTGGGGGGGTATTATTTAAGATCTTAGTAAATCCCACTGTTAGAAATTATTTGTACCCAAAGACGTTATACCTTTATATTTGTACTCTAAAACTGATTCATGCGCTAGGGTTTTTGGGGCCAAGGATTACGAATTTTTGATCAGATTTTCATAAAGTTGACAGTCGCCTCAGAGGGGGGGGGGCAATCTAAATATATCCGATTTTGGTCAAAATTGGTACGGGGTTTTTGCGGTCGAGGAGTACGAATTTTCGATCAGATTTTCAATAAGTTGACAGCTCGCCGCAGGGGGGATACCATTTAAATGTATCCGATATCTGTCAAAATTGGTATCCAGGGGTTTTTGGGGTCGAGGACTACGAATTTTCCATCTAAATTTATCCGATATCTGTCAAAATTGGTGTAGAGGGATTTTTGGGGTCGAAGATTACGAATTTTCGATCAGATTTAAAAAAAAAAAGACAGCTTACCGCAGAGTGGGGGGGAGAATACCATATAATTATATATGATTTTGATCAAAATTGGTATACAGAGGTTTTTGAGGTCGAGGATTACGAGTTTTAGATCAGATTTCCATAAAGTTGGCAGCCCACCGCAGGGGGGGGGGGGAGTAACAGCGCAATAAGCGATTTTTGGGATAAAGGATTACAAACTAATTTTCGATAAGATTTCAAAATTTATGAAGTTGACAACTCCCGGAAGGTTGGAGGGGGAATAGAAGGTGTATAGAATTTAGTTGCTTGAAACAAAAAAAAATAAATTAATTGAAATTTTTTTAAACAAATTTTATTCTAAATCAATACCAGTTAAGGCAGAAAGAAATAAATTCCCTACAAAACGACGTGTTAAATTTTTATTGTAGGATATAGAAAATAAGCAAGAAATTTAAAAATATTGAAAAATACTCCAAATCAAGATTGCGTCGTTTCTGCAGAGGGGGAGTGTGATCTCTTCGTTTTCGAAATAGCTTATACTCTGTAGGAATTAGATATAAACACTATTTGCCATTTTCTGCGCGAATTATTTCGCACAGAAGATCTAATATTCCTAGACTATTTCCTCAAAAATCGCTTTGTACTAATTTTGAAAGAAATAGAAGATAATGAGACGTTACCCTCCCCCCCTGCCCGAAGAGACATTACCTTCATAATTTTGGCTATCTGAGCCAAAACTCATAATCCTCGATCCCAAAATAATAGTGGTAAAATAGTGCTTTTTTTACAAGCGTTGGTTTAAATATCGGGCACAGCGAGGTCTTTAAAAACGCGAGTAAAAAAAGCATAGTTTAGCCGCGAGCTGTTAACACTATTTTTTTTATTACCTTTATCAAAAAATCCAAGAAAAACAGGAAAATACTTTTAAAAATCTCAAACGAAGAGAACTTCCAGCAACATACCATCTTTATACAATAAATCAAGGCGGCTGGTAAATGAAATAACAATCGTTTCCATAGCGATGTGTCTTTTTACTCGGTGACGTTCATTGTTGCGACATTTTAATCTATGACAATTTGAAATTTTCACGATATTTTTGAATTCTTTTTTCGTAAATACTTGGTGAAAACTGGCGGAAATGGCGTAATTCTTAGGCAAGAATAATTAGAATTTTTCAATATTACTATTTTCCGCTATTTCTCCTTAACTTTGGGTAAAAAACAGACAGAAGTCTTTTTTTGCACCCGTGATAAAAAAAAAACGTTTTTCGGTAAACAAAAAAGCCATGCTTTAGTTATCTGCAGACAGTTACTAAAATCATGTTTTTGATAAAGGTATATCAATTTTGACCGAAATCGGATACATTTAGATGATACCCCCCCCTGCGTCGAGCTGTCAAATTTATGGTAATCTGATCAAAAATTCGTAATATTCGATCCCAGAAACCCCTGTATACCAATTTTGATAGAAATCGGATAGATTTAGATGATAACCCCCCCCCCCCCTGCAGCGACCTGTCAACTTTATGAAAATCTGATCGAAAATTCGTAATCCTCGACCCCAAAAATCCCTGTATACCAGTTTTGACCGAATTCGGATACATTTAGATGGTAGCCCCCCCTACGGCGAGCTGTCAACTTTATGAAAATCTGATTAAAAATTCGTAATCCTTGGCCCCAAAAACCCCCATGTACCAATAAACTAATCTAACTTCAGTGACGTATGCATGACCTACTTGACGCAATAGAGCCACGTGGTATATCGAAAGTTTTTTTTCAGCTAACCAACCAAAAGTCTAAGCTATGGTTTGTTATGACAACACATTTTGATATCTGAACATTTAAACTGAAAATGTCACATTATTTCAGATGTCAAATGTGTTGTAAAACCAAACCATAGCTTAGACTTTTGGTTGGTTGACCCAAAAAACTTTCGATGTACCACGTGACCCGATGTTCAATAGGGCAGTCTAACAAAAATAATATAGCCGATCCTATATGGCCGCTGTAGGGTAAACAAACCGTTTTTCCATAAGACGTAATGCTAAGTTAAATGAAAATTTTGGCAAAGAGGAAAAAGACGCAGATTAAGCAAAGTGATTTTTTTTATAGAGTAATCATTTCTGAATCGGGGAAAACAAGCATTTTGTCGAAATTTTAATAATAAACTTAAAATTCGCAATTCAACGTGGAAATGTTCCTCCATATATTTCTGTCGCACCCGTGTAATTACAGATAGCGTCATCTCTCTCAAATCAGATAGCGTAACTGTCTCTCTTCAAGCGGATCTGGATAATGCCTATCTACACTATGCAAGTGCAAGAGAGAAAATAGTGCATGACATTGCCTCTTTTAAATGCGAATTTTGACTTTACTTATAACATTTCGGCAAAATGCTCGTTTCTCCCCGATTCACAAAGGATTACTCTACAAAATATTCACTTTGTTTAATCTGAATCTTTTTCCACTTTCCAAAAATTTTCATTTTTATTATCATTAAGTCTTATGGAAAATCGCTTTGTTTACCCTATAGCCACCATTTTTAAAGGGCCATCACGTGATTAATGGTTGACTTTGACAATTTGTTAGACAGCCCTATTATTTTGCGTGTATCGTTAATTGACAGTGGCTTCTTTCAGAAGCATTCAGAACGTTTCAAAAATGACATGAATCAAATTTTCAACTGCAGCGCATTCAACTGCAGCGCATCTAAAGCATGCCTTTGCCTAGAAATTTTTGGTAAACAACCCCGCATAATTGTCAAGAAGATATTTAGATTGCGGGGTCGAAGCGTGTAAAGACGAGTATTTCCCTGGTATGCTGGATCTCTCTCAGACGAATGCATTTAGAAAAGGAGTTCAATAGTAACTATGTTAAGATCGCAGAAACAAACCTTTTGTAACGCCGGACTTCCATAAGCCTTTTTTTCGCGCAAGCTTTAAGGCAGATATATGCTGGTTAATAAGCAAGCAAGCAATTCGAAAAAGTTCATCATATGGGAATGCACACAATCGTTTATACTCGCAAATATCATATGTCACTTCGCTTGACATATTTCCATATGAAATTTGCTTGCTTGCTTAACTTCGCCTTTACTAAACCCGGCGTTAAATTTGAATCGTTGAAAACCGCCTCTAGCAAGGGCAGGCGTGGCAAGAACAGATTCATGCGGTGTTGCCACTTTTCTTGTAATTTCTTTAAAGCCGGTACGTACTAGACGTCAAAAAAGCTTTAAGACGCAAAGCCTACTAGATTTAAAAAGTTATAAAAAAAAGTTGTAAATGTGCATAAATCGGACCCCAGCAACAAAATGTTTAAATACGTCAGATGATAGCTAAATCTGTGCTCTATAGATCAAGCATTAAAGAGCGTGGGCCCTCTGGTAAATAAAAAATATCCGACATTGTACCTTTGCAATATATTTTGGCCATTAAAATAAAATTAAAATATCTCGTAAACGGCAACAGCAACAAAATGTTTAAATTTGTCAGATTATAGCTGCAACTGTGTTCTATGCACCAACTATCAAAGCATTAGGGCCCCCTAGTAAATCAGAAAAATATATCGCATAGTACGTTTGGCCTATATATTTTGCCCATTACAATGAATTAAAAATATCTCGTAAACGGCAACAGCAACAAAATGTTTAAACCAAGCATTAAAGTGTGTGGGCCCCCTGGTAAAAAAAAAATATACCACATGTTACCTTTGACCTATATATTTTGCCCATTAAAATGAAATGAAAATATCTGGTAAACGGCAACAGCAACAAAATGTTTAAATTTGTCAGATTATAGCTAAAACTGTGCTCTATGCACCAACCATCAAAGCGTTTGGGCCCCTTAGTAAATAAGAAAAATATGTCGCATAGTAAATTTGGTCTATATATTTTGCACATTAAAATGAAATAAAAATATCTCATACACGGCACCAGCAACAAAATGTTTAAATACGTCAGATGATAGCTAAAGCTGTGCTCTATAGACCAAGCATTAAAATATGTGGGCCCCCTGGTAAATAAAAAAAATATACCACATAGTACCTTTGACCTATATATTTTGCCAATTAAAATGAAATGCAAATATCTCGTAAACGGCAACAGCAACAAAATGTTTAAATTTGTCAGATTATAGCTAAAACTGTGCTCTATGCACCAACCATCAAAGCGTTTGGGCCCCTAAGTAAATAAGAAAAATATGTCGCATAGTACATTTGGTCTATATATTTTGCACATTAAAATGTTTAAATACGTCAGATGATAGCTAAAGCAGTGCTCTATAGACCAAGCATTAAAGTGTGCGGGCCCCCTGGTAAATAAAAAAAATATACCACATAGTACCTTTGACCTATATATTTTGCCCATTAAAATGAAATGAAAATATCTCGTAAACGGGAACAGCAGAAAATGTTTAAATTTGTCAGATTATATCTAAAACTGTGCTCTATGCACCAACCATCAAAGCGTTTGGGCCCCTTAGTAAATAATAAAAATATGTCGCATAGTACCTTTGGCCTATATATTTTGCCCATTAAAATGAAATGATAATATCTCGTAAACGGCAACAGCAACAAAATGTTTAAGTACGTCAGATGATGTATAGAGATACACCAACTATAAAGTGTTTGGGCCCCTTAGTAAATAAGAAAATTATATTACATAGGACATTAGGCCTATACATTTTTCCCACTCAAATAAAATAAAAAAATCTTATAAACGGCAACAGCAACAAAATGTTTAAATTCGTCAGGTTATAGCTAAAACTCTGCTCTATGCACCAACCATCAAAGCGTTTGGGCCCCTTAGTAAATAAGAAAAATATATTGCATAGTACATTTGACCTATATATTTTGTCCATTACAATGAAATGAAAATATCTCGTAAACGGCAACAGCAACAAAATGTTGAAATTTGTCAGATTATAGCTAAAACTGTGCTCTATGCACCAACTATAAAAGCGTTTGGGCCCCTTAGTAAATAATAAAAGTATACCACATAATACCTTTGGCGTATATATTTCGTCCATTAAAATAAAATAAATATATCTCGTAAACGGCAGCAGCTACAAAATGTTTTACTCCGTCAAGGATAGCCAAAACTCTACTGTACACACTAACTGTCAAAGTGTTTGGGTCCCTTAGTAAATAAAAAAAACATATCACAATTCAATTTTTCCTACATTTTTAAAGAGAAAAAAAACATGTTTTTGTAAACTAAAAAAAATCTAGGATTATTTTGAAAACTTTTATTACGTGATTTCCTCGACTAAGGCGAGCTACAAAATGTAGTGTTTAATTGAACTGTCTAGCTTTAACATAATTAAAGGTATAGGGTAGCCCCTTAGCTTAACCGTTAAGCTAGGGGGAGTCTGGTTTTCTTGGAAACAGCTGCAGCTACAAAAATAATTTAACCGTAACTAAATAGCTATAAAAAAAGCTGAAACCAATACTATTCAAAATAAAGCCCCACAACAAGTTAAACAGCATGTAAAAGCAAAAAAATCGGTTTTTATTAAATTAGAAAAAATTTATGATTATTTTGGAAACTTTTAATATGCGATCCCCTAGAACAAGCCGAGCAACAAAATGTGGTGTTTATTTGGACTTTCTAGCTTTAGCAGAACTGAAGTTATGGGGTGGCCCCTCAGCTTAACCGTTAAGCTAGGGCGAGTCTGGTTTTCTTGGAAACGGCTACAGCTACAAAAATAATTTAACCATAACAAAATAGCTACCAAAAGGCTGAAACCAATACCATTCAAAATAGAGCCCCACAACAAGTTAAACAGCATGTAAAACTAGAAAAAATCTATGATTATTTTAAAAACTTTTAATATGCGATCCCCTAGAACAAGCCGAGCAACAAAATGTGGTGTTTATTTGGACTTTCTAGCTTTAGCAGAACTGAAGTTATGGGGTGGCCCCCCAGCTTAACGGTTAAGCTAGGGGGGTCGCGATTTCTCGAAAACGGCTACAGCAACAAAATTAATTTCACTGTAACAAAATAGCAACAAAAAGGCAACAAAATGTAGCATTGAAAATATTTGGGCCCCTTATGATGGTCCCTCCAGGTTAACCGACGTTGATTTTACCTTCTGTGATTATATTGAACCTGACCTGAAAAAGGACTTAGCTTATCTACCTATATTTTTAGTCAGTAGTTATTTTCCGTGATTTTTGTTTCTATAAAAACTAGTTATTTTTGAAAATTGATTAACTCCAGGTATTATAATTTTTTGTGATTTTAGTTTCTTAAGAACAGAGTTTATTTAAATACTTAGTAAAAACTTTTACTTCAGGTATTTGATTTTTTTTTATTTAGGTATGTGCTTCTTTTTTATTAAAATAATTTTATTTTTATGCTGGTTTGGTGTGGGATCTGATCTCAATTCTAGATTTGTTGCCCAAATCCTGTTATAAATATGCTTGAAGTAAACAAAAATTGTAACAATCAATGATTTTATAGTGCCGCAGACAAAAATTTTTTGCAGTTTGCTATAAGATGTCTTACAAGTTTTTCGTAATTATTTTTTTTAAATTTGGGTTAAGCGACGCTAAGTTGAGGTGGGATCTATATAGTCTCAGTTCTATATTTGTTAATGCCCGCAGGTAAAAACTTCGAAAAAGTTTGTAACAATTAATGAAATTATACCGAGCGCCAAAAGCAAATTTTGTTGAAACTTTTGATGATCGAAACAAATAACACAGAGTGTAAAATTTTATAAAAAGTAGTGTGTAACATTGTATATTTAAAATTAAAGAAACCTGTAAAGTTTTAAATATTTTATAATAGTTTATTACATAACAAGAAAGTAACAGATTTCACACGAACGTGAATGTTGTGAACAAGGCGGTAGCCGAGTGAAACAATACGCGAGTATAAGAAAGTTACTTTCTATCGCGTTGTGTACGCTATTTTTCTACGAACACTGATGAATTGCACTAATCAAATGAAACTGCTTTTCCGCACATCTGTAGAAAAGTACTTTGCAACATATGTACGAAAAAGTATGGTGACAGTTAATGTCATCGTACACTTTTCCACATATGTGTAGAAAAATTTCAGCACATGGATGAAACTAACGTTTTCTAAGGATGAAAATCGTGTGAAATCCATCATGTTCATATGTGGTTGTAGGAAAAATGTTTTTTTTTTTTATCCTGGGAATTTTCATCCATAGTAGGATCAAGCCCTATTTAGCAAAGTATTTTTGCAGAGTTAAAAACAAAGAGATAACATCCATCCTATCCGGCACTGTACTACGGAGGCCGGCAAAAAAGTTATATATGTAAATTTTATATAGGTACAAGGGAATCTCAACCAGGTCAAATATATCTGAAAAATTCAAGGATTCTTAGCAAGTTTCCCGACATTTTCCCGGATATTTCCCGAACCCACCGAATTCCCGACTTTTTCCCGGATTTCCCGGTTTTCAAGGATTGGGGCAACCGTGTTCCTAGCAAATTTTCCGACTTTTTCCCGGATATTTCTCGACCCCACCGAATTCCCGACTTTTTCCCGGATTTCCCGGTTCCCAGTTTTCAAGGATTGTGGCAACCCTGTGTTCAGGGGTGAACACAGGGTTGCCATAATCCGATATGATAAAAAGTAGGTTTTTAGTTTTTAATTCCCTCATCTAAAAATCAGTTCATATTTGTTAATGCCCGCAGGTAAAAACTTCGAAAAAGTTTGTAACAATTAATGAAATTATACCGAGCGCCAAAAGCAAATTTTGTTGAAACTTTTGATGATCGAAACAAATAACACAGAGTGTAAAATTTTATAAAAAGTAGTGTGTAACATTGTATATTTAAAATTAAAGAAACCTGTAAAGTTTTAAATATTTTATAATAGTTTATTACATAACAAGAAAGTAACAGATTTCACACGAACGTGAATGTTGTGAACAAGGCGGTAGCCGAGTGAAACAATACGCGAGTATAAGAAAGTTACTTTCTATCGCGTTGTGTACGCTATTTTTCTACGAACACTGATGAATTGCACTAATCAAATGAAACTGCTTTTCCGCACATCTGTAGAAAAGTACTTTGCAACATATGTACGAAAAAGTATGGTGACAGTTAATGTCATCGTACACTTTTCCACATATGTGTAGAAAAATTTCAGCACATGGATGAAACTAACGTTTTCTAAGGATGAAAATCGTGTGAAATCCATCATGTTCATATGTGGTTGTAGGAAAAATGTTTTTTTTTTTATCCTGGGAATTTTCATCCATAGTAGGATCAAGCCCTATTTAGCAAAGTATTTTTGCAGAGTTAAAAACAAAGAGATAACATCCATCCTATCCGGCACTGTACTACGGAGGCCGGCAAAAAAGTTATATATGTAAATTTTATATAGGTACAAGGGAATCTCAACCAGGTCAAATATATCTGAAAAATTCAAGGATTCTTAGCAAGTTTCCCGACATTTTCCCGGATATTTCCCGAACCCACCGAATTCCCGACTTTTTCCCGGATTTCCCGGTTTTCAAGGATTGGGGCAACCGTGTTCCTAGCAAATTTTCCGACTTTTTCCCGGATATTTCTCGACCCCACCGAATTCCCGACTTTTTCCCGGATTTCCCGGTTCCCAGTTTTCAAGGATTGTGGCAACCCTGTGTTCAGGGGTGAACACAGGGTTGCCATAATCCGATATGATAAAAAGTAGGTTTTTAGTTTTTAATTCCCTCATCTAAAAATCGCACTTACTTCTTTGGAAAGCTTATAAAAATGTTAGTTCAATGGCGCCAAAATTTTTGACTACATATATATATATATATATATATATATTTATATACAGCGTGGATTCTTTAAACGAAACGGTGCTTCTAGCGGGTTAGAAATAAAAAAAATCTTAAAACACGTCAACTGAGATTTATAATTTCCTTTAATCGCGCTATCTTCGATTTTCTTTACGAGGTATGGCAAAAAAATATTATTTTTTTTAATAGGACACCCTGCATATCTTGCAATTTTTGAAATCTGCAAACAATTCTCTCTTCAGCAATACTACACAGTAGGATCTATCTTTTACGATAATCAAGATATTTTTACCTTAATCTGTATGGAAAACCTCGATATTAATTCATGGGGCCTAGACAACCATTCCATGCAAGTTTAAATGCCTCTATCTTGGAAACCATAAGAGATAAAGTATTAGTGTGTGGTATTGTCAAAAACATATTTTTTTTTAGAATTCAAAAATGTCAAACTATACAGGGTGTCCTATTTAAAAAAAAATAATATTTTTTTGCCATACCTCGTAAACAAAATGACAAAAAAATCCAAGATAGCACAATTTAAAAAAAAATAAAAATCTCAGTTGACGTGTTTTTGGATTTTTTGTAAAAACAAATTCTAACCCGCTAGAACCACCGTTCCGTTTAAAGAATCCACCCTATATATATATATATATATATATATATATTTATTTTTGTTGAGTTTTCTTGAACTTTTAAAATATATTTTTAGTTTTTGAGTTCTTGGGAATTTTGGTTCAGCAGTGAATTGAAAGGCGGTGTTTCTTTATCACCAATTTATTTGACGTTTCGGTTTTTTGGACCTTCATCAGAAATATCTGTAAATAATGGAGAAAACAACATTGTAGGTTGAAATTAACTCTGTGTTTCGGACTTCCATTGTCTATATTTTATTTATACACGACGTTTCGATCAGTACAATCTCTGATCGTCTTCAGGTGCAAACTACAATCAATTCCTAAGGCTACGTACTTATATACTGTGAGAAATCACTCAACCTTGAAGTTTAAGAAGTTGGCTCCGCCCAAGGAGGGGCTTCCAAATATTTGGGATTTCAACACTTGGTTTACTGAAAATACCCTGATTCTGCCCAATAAAGGCAGCTTCAAGGAATTTTCCAATCAATCCCATACGTTAAAGGAGTATCAGAGAAAATTCGAAGAGTAGCGAAGAACTTTAATATTAAAACAGCTTTTAAATCTAGTAATACAATTCGAAGCCTTCTTAGTAAAACAAAACCGGAGAACAAACAAAATAAGGAATGCATTTACCAAATTCCTTGTGAGTGTGGTGAATCATACATAGGCGAAACTAAAAGACCACTATCTGTTAGGCTTAAGGAACATCAGACGAATACCCAAAAAGGTGAAACCACGAAATCAGGAATTGCCGAACATGCATGGTCAAAACAACACCGAATGAAGTGGGCAGAAGCAAAGGTTTTGCACAAGGAGTCACACTGGAAGAAACGAAAATTCCTTGAAGCTGCCTTTATTGGGCAGAATCAGGGTATTTTCAGTAAACCAAGTGTTGAAATCCCAAATATTTGGAAGCCCCTCCTTGGGCGGAGCCAACTTCTTAAACTTCAAGGTTGAGTGATTTCTCACAGTATATAAGTACGTAGCCTTAGGAATTGATTGTAGTTTGCACCTGAAGACGATCAGAGATTGTACTGATCGAAACGTCGTGTATAAATAAAATATAGACAATGGAAGTCCGAAACACAGAGTTAATTTCAAACACATCATTGTCTCAAACTTTCAAACAAACATTGTAGGTTATTTTGTTTTTTTTTTGTGCGTTATTGCTTACTACATATGACAAAATAGAGAAAATTCGTTAAAATATACCAAAAGGATGTTGTTAATCAAGTCTTCGGTGGGAATTTCATTGGAGTTTATGGGTAGAGCGAAATTTGGGCCTAACCTGAGGATTTCCTCAGCATAGTTTAAAATTTTTACTAAAGTGAGGTTATCAATCTATTCCGAACTTAAATTTTTTTGTTTGTTTTTATTTCCTGAGAGTTTTTGGATTTTTTTGATATTCTTTTGTTTTATTTTTTGAAACAACCGCCCAGAATTTATGGATTACCCAAACTCCACAAAAGGGATATCCCGTTAAGGCTAATTGTTTCCTGCATACAGTCACCCTTTGAAAAACTGTCAAAATACTTAAAAAATATTCTTCAAAACGTTATTAATAAAAATAGTTACTATATAAAAGACTCGTCAGATTTCAAAAATAAAATTCAAAACATAACATTACCTAATGATTACATTTTAATCTCATTAGATGTTGTATCTCTGTACACAAATATCCCCAATGAATTAGTACAAAAAATAGTTACAGAAAAATAGACTGACAAAAAAAAACACACGGACATACCACTAGACGAATTTTTATCAGCAGTATATTTAACCCTAAATTCTACATATTTCTTATACAATAAAAAATTCTACAAACAAATCGACGGCTGTGCTATGGGTGCATCAATATCAAGCGTCATAGCACAATGGGTCTTAGAACACCTAGAAGAAGACGTCATAAAAAACATTAACTTTAATATTCCGTTTTTTTACCGATATGTCGACGACTGCGCCTGCGCAATACCAAAAGACAAAAAAACGACATTCTAAATCACTTTAACTCATGCCATAAAAAACTACAATTCACAATCGCGACAAAAAAAGGTAAAAAACTCAACTTTTTAGATACAACATTACACAGGCAAAACAACTTAATAAAAACAGAATGGTATACAAAAGAAACCTGGTCATCTTTAACTCACAACACCCTCTGTCCCAAAAAAAATCTGTTATAATTGGCCTTGCAGACAGAGCTATACAGCTATCAGATCCAAACTTCAGGAAACGTTCTATAAAAAAGCAAACAAAGCGCTCCAACTAAACAACTATCCTGAAAATTTAATAAATAAAATTTTTAAAAGCCGAATCCACTTATTTTACAACAAACACCAACAAAAAAGCAAACCAAAAACAAGCAAAAATACATTTCTATCCCTACCATACATACCAAATTTAACCGAAAAAAATTGGCAACATTTTTAAACCACACAACATAACAATAGCCCATAAAGGATACAACCTATCAAAAAAAAACTTTAGCCAATTAAAATCTTCTATCCCAAAAGAAAAAAAAAGTCATGTCATATACCAAATACCGTGTAAAAATTGTGACAACGTATACATTGGACAAACGTCTCAATATCTTAAAAACTGTTTAAATGGTCATAAATACGACAAAAAAAACAAAACCGCACTAATAAACCATAGCCAGGTCACTCAAGCATACTTTTGATTTCGAAAATACAACAATTTTAAAAACAGAAGTCCATAAAAAAACGGGAATTTTTGGAAATGATGGAATTTCAAAAAAACGAAAAATGCGTAAATTCACGAACCGACATAAAAGCATTAAACCCAATATATTTCAATCTACTAAAAAAGAAATAACAAACACGCACATACACAGACGCATACAATAAAAACAAGAACGAACCCCAAAATCTACCTGTCTTCCATACCATTCCTTCCTTCCCCGCCACCCATACAAGCACACACATTTTAAAATTCACTAAATCAATAGAATAATTTTTAAGTTTTATCAGTACCACGTTCAACTTGGACCCACTATGTACCTTTGTTTTTGTTTTTCTCGTAAAATGTGTCGATCTTTTTAGTATACCAAGGGTACAAAAAATAAATAATTTTAATTATGTGTTTTAACTCAAAAATTAATGTTTTTATGAATTAATTGGTAAGTGACTCTCCTTTCTGTATATTTTAACGAATTTTCTCTATTTTGTCATATGTAGTAAGCAATAACGCACAAAAAAAAACAAAATAACCTACAATGTTGTTTTCTCCATTATTTACAGATATTTCTGATGAAGGTCCAAAAAACCGAAACGTCAAATAAATAGGTAATAAAGAAATACCGCCTTTCAATTCACTGCTGAACCAAAATTCCCAAGAACTCAAAAACTAAATATATATATATATATTATATATCACATAAGTTATGAAATAAAATGTCGAATAAAAATTAGCTAGAGTTAAGATCCAGGTCACACCCTATTGTCTCATCAAATTTCATATAAATCGGTTAAGCCTTTTTTGCGTGATTGATACATGATAGTTTATCGGCACTAAAATTTTTGACAACATTTATATATAGCACATATAAAATGTATTGAAAAAGTCTGTCTACTCGAAAGAAATTCTGGATACACCCTGGAAAAGTCTGGATAAACCCTGGAAACGCCTTCATACATCCTGGAAAAGTTTTTATACACCCAGGAAAACTCTAGATACACCCTGGAAAAGTCTGGATACATCCTGAAAAAGTCTGGACACACTCAAGAATTCTGGATACACTCTAAAAAAGGCTCGATACACCATGTAAGTCTGAATACACCCCGTAAAGGTCTGGATACATCCTGGAAAGTCTGGTCAGACCCTGGAAGTCTGGACACACCCAGGAAAAGTCTGGATACATCCTGGAAAATTCTGAATACACTCTGGAAAAGTCTGGATACCCTCTGGAAAAGTCTGGATACCCTCTGTAAAAGTCTGGAAAGACCCTGGAAAAGTTTGAATACACCCCTAAACAGTGTAGAATAGCTTTGCATCACAAAACCAGAAAAAAAGGTAAAAAACCCCCAAGAAAAAATTGTAACTAAACCAACCCTGAATAATATTTTTTATGCACAAGCGGGCGATAACACTTTACCGGCCCCATTTGCGAACGTAAAGTGGCACTTTATCGCCCTCGGGCGGTAAAATGCACTTTATGGCTCTGGGCGGTAAAGTAAAATTTTAACGTCTTTGGGTGACAGAATGAATTTAACCCTTTTTTTTATTGTTTTTTTTTTCAATTTAACCCTTTTTTATTATTTTTTTGTTATTTTTTTAATTTTTATTGGAAAAAATAAATGAAAATTGACCAAAATTTTATTTTTATTAAACAATCTTAAATGCTACAATATTTTTTATTCTGATGTAAAATTAAATATACAATTAGAACAATTAACAATACTTCATGGCGAGAAAGCTGTAGCTAATGAGGAAGCTGTGGCTCGAGCGTTTGCCACTGCTTGAATCTTATTTTTTAAGTCTTTAATCTGGTTTGAACATGTTGATGTTAAGGGCAGGACGTTCTCTTGCGTAAAAGATGCTGTTGTGTTCCCAACAATTTTTTTTGCTATTTTTTCTCTACTGATTTAGGTTTTCTCGATGTACCCCTCCGCCACTGAGCTAGACTTCCATCCGGCATGTAATTTGATGTTGGTAAGGTTTTCACCCGCTTCAGCAAGTAGTGTGGCTGATGTTCGCCGAAAAGAGTGCCCTGTAAATTGGTCGGCATCAGGAAGATTTAAAAATGAAGCGATCTGCCTTGGCATCTTGCCAAAAGTATTTTTTCTTATTACTTGCGTTGAACATTTCATATTTTTGTAAAACACAAAGAGTCTGTTATTGCTGGTCGCAAGGCTAAGTATTTTCTGAATGTTCCCAAGAAACTAGGTAGCTCCTTTCGTCCATCAATAATCATAAACATTCTGTCACTTTTAGTTTTTGACTCTTTGATTGTTACCATCAGAGATTCTCCCAAGTCCTGAATATCATTAACTTCAAGTTTCGCTAGTTCTTCGCGGCGACAGGCTCTTTAACTAATAAAAAAACCTCTTCTGGTGCCTCAATTAAAAACTTTTCGACTTCCTCTTTGCTCAAAATTTTGGATTTATTGGGTTTATAACCATCCGATTTTCGTTTTAGAAAAGCAATCAGTTTCGGGAATTTGCTTATATCCACACCAATATTGAGGTTTAGAGTAGCTTTAAGCATGGAATAATAGCTCCACAATGAGGACGCTTTGTAATTCTTAGAATTTTCATTAAAATAAGCTAACATAACGTTTTCATTAAGTTAACTTACGGCTACAGACTTTTCCATGAGCCATGCAGAAAATTCTTTGTAGTGCTTTTCATAGATCTTCCTTGACTTTATTGGCAGCAGATCTTGCTTTGCTTCGTCTACAGACTTGAAAAGTTCTCGAGGTAGCTCAAATTCCGAAGAATTCATTTTTATGTTACTTTACTTAAAAACTGAAAGGTTGTTTATCGGTTGCTATTACGAAACAATAAAATTGAACCGTTGCTAGGAAAGCTAAGCAACTGACTCCTTTGATAAACAGTGGTTTGACACATATCATTATGTAATATTATGACAAAATTTTACGGCAAGTTACTATTATTGTACCAAATCCAAGTTAAATAAAAAAAATTAAACCTAGTTCAAAAATAAATACTTCTTCTTCTATCTCGGTCTTAAATTGGGTTTAACGCCCTTAGCGTGTTATAGCCCTCGCCTAACGGCTCAGGCTATTAGTTGTATGCCTAACTCATGCCCAATTTTTGTTTCCAACATACAACGAGGAAAATAAGCTAATAAGATGCAGTATTTCCAACATTAGTGTTAAGTTTAGTTTTTTTTGTTTGCTTGGATATTTGATTTTTTTAAAAACATACTTTTTTTTTAAAAAAATTGTTTTTTTTTAATTTTTTGTAGAGAAAATATATGACACCAAAATCTTAAAGTAGCCAATTTATGTAAAAAAAATAAAAATTAATATAAAAAAAAATCTCAAATAATTAAAAATATAAAGGGTCTGCTGGAGCTATAGCGAGTAGACCGAGGAGAGTCCTGGAAAAACGAACGCGAGTTCGGAAGAGTTATTAAATATGAAAGTTACGATTTTTTTAATCCAAGATGGCGGAGGAAACAAGCGGCAAGAGAGAAACTTTTAAAAAAAACTACTAAAGGGGTAAAATAACATATGTCAGAAATCCAGGGAACACTTTGACTTTCGTACCGACGCGACGGGGTGTCAGGATATGATACGTGAAATTACATAACCAAGGTTCCTGATCTATATTATTATGTGAAATCTACGTAGGGGTTTGCAATTTACTATACAGAGTGTAATTGTTTTGAGTGCAAATATTTTAAGAGCTGTCTAGAAACATCAAAACAAATAAAAAATGTCCCATGGTATACCATCCAAAACTGCTTAGTTTTCGAGATATTCGAGTAAGAAAAATAATACCGTAGCTTAAAACTGGCAACAGTTTTACAATAAAGGCACGCGGAAATAGAAGTATTGCATCTCTCTTAAAAATAATAAATGATGAACTTTACAAATTACAAAAGGTGTTCAAAGTGACGTCCTTCGGATTCGACACATGCCTGCAACCTTCTAAGCCAGTTGTTTCTAATCCTTTCAAAAAATCCGGGCATTGTTCTAATTTGATTTATTCCATCAATAATTCTTACCCTTAATTCATTAATATTATTATTGGGAACTGAATAAACCAAATCTTTTAAATGTCCCCACAAGTAAAAATCCAATCCAAAGGATTGAGATTAGGTGTGGTCCAAACCTACCAATCCAATAATTTCCGAATCTTTCAATTAATAGTTCGCGAACGCGTCTATCAATATAAGGCGGAGCACCATCATGTAAATACCACGTGTTAGCTCAGGCATCTAGTGATACTTCGTCAATCATTAAATCGAGTATTGGTGGTAAATCCTCGACAAGAAAATACAAATATCTTTGGCCATTTAAATTTGCTTCTTCGAAAATATGATAAACTGGTTTTCAACGATACCAGTCCAATGAGGATTTTCTGCGGCGTAAACGTGCATATTATGCAAGTTTAAAATTCCATCCCGTGTAAAGCAAGTTTCATCAGTAGTCAAAATTCTATTTAAAAAATTTCTGATTTGCCGGGTTTTACCTAGCAGCCATTCGCAAAAAGTCTGTCTTGGACCATAATCAGCTGGATTAAGACCCTGAACTCTCTGCAAATGATACGGATACAGTAACTGTTCCTTAGGAGGAAGGTGTGAAAAACGAGGAAGAACTTCTCCGGTCTTCTGCCGAAAAAATGGAGGTTAAGGCGAAGCCAGACGAGGGAAAGTCTGAAATGAACCCTGAGGGAGAAGGGATGTGCGAGGCCAAGAAGATAAATGGGTCGGCTGAAGAGAAGCCTTCGGGCAACTCCAAAGCCACCCCTAAATCTCCGGCCAAGCTTGCCCAGAAACCAAGGGAAGTAGCTGAGGGCAATTCCGAGTCCGGCAACGCCGAGACCGAATGGACGTCAGCTATGAAGAGGGCGCAGAAGAAAAAGAGAAGAGAAGAATTGGTTTTTGGATCCGGTCTCAGGAAGAGGTGGACGTCTCAAAAACCCTGGAATTCCTGGGTCAACAGAGCCGCGTTCGAGCTTAGGTGCAACTAGCCCCAAAAGGCCTCCTTCTAAAATTGATAAGCCTTCAGTGTTTTGCCATATAAAAGAGATAGCAACATGAGCGCACGACATTGAGTGTGACGTGGGTCTGAGCTTTATAGGAAAGGCCGCACGGAAGGGACCGAATATTGGCGAACTTTAACAACAGCTTGGAAACCGGTGTTATAAAGCTCCAAAAATTAGGTAGGGGCAGTTTTGGGGAGCAGGCAGAAGTAACTGTGGCACGTGTTTTCGCGCGCGCAATCAAAGAATGATCAACGACGGACTGCATGTCTCAGAAATATGGCGTTTATGACCGCGATTAAAAATATTTTTTTTCTTATTTGTCGTAAATTTTGTTTATAAAAATAAAATAGTCAAAAAAAGGTTATTGGTGAAATGCAGATTACGAAAATGCAAGAAATTCTTTTTTTCTATTTAAACTACGTTAATTTATATGTAGAAGGCCTACTTCATTTGAGAGGGTTGTGTCCTTGCCCAAAGAGAGCGTAAGTGCCTTAGCTCGAACGCGGCTCTGAACCGCCCGCTGGACATTGCCCAGTGGCGGCATCTGGAGACTACGGTAGTACCGGGGGGATGGCGACTGACCTTCCAGACAATCCAGTACCTGGATCGGGTCGAATGGCGGCTGTGCTATGAGTTGCCGAGACTAGTATTAAGGTGGTAATTTGTAGCGCATACTTTCCATACGAAGAAAGGCTACTTCCTCCTTTAGAGGAATTGGTGCCGGTCATAGAATTCGCCGAAGGTAAGACTTCCATTATCATCGGGTGCGACGTAAACTCTCACTACATAGTGTGGGACAGCAGCGATGTTAACCCAAGGGGTGAAGCTCTACGAGTTCCTAACCACGAACAAACTGGAATTAGTAAACAAGGGGTGTGAGGCCACGTTTGAACTAGACCAAACTAAAGCAGGTGATTCTGACCAGCTTCGAACAAGCCTGTGTCTTAAAGCCAGAGATCCTATGAAGGGTACCATGTACCTTGGTGAAACAACGAGGTCAAAAGACTTCGTAAGAAAACCAAGCGAGCTCTCAACAGGGCAACGGCAAAAAAGGCGAGGCAACTTGGTAAGATTACAGGGAGGGAAGAAGAGCGTTTAAAAAAGAGGTAAGACGTAGCGAAAGGGAGCGCTGGGGAACATACTGCGGTGAAATCAACTCACTGCCGGAAGCCTCTAGACTCTTAAAAATTTTAAGCAGACCCCAAGTTCACTGAAAAGGCAAGATGGAAGCTGGACCACCTTTGTGGAGGAGTCACTTGGACACCGCATAGTCACGGAGAGAGTTCAGTCTCTACAAGTCACCCGGTCCCGACAGAATCTTCCCGGCGCAGCTACAGCGGGGCCTAGAAACACTACTTCCTCACACGAAGAGGGGGTTCAGGACCAGCGTAGCTCTAGGATACGTTCCTACCTCATGGAGGACGGCCAACGTAGTTTTCATCCCGAAACCCGGAAAAAAGGACTACACCACGGCTAAATTCTTCAGACCGATAAGTCTCACATCATCTATGATGAAGGCACTAAAAAAAAAGGTACCTCCTGGAGGGAACACTGGCCAACAGACCATTCCATAAGGACCAGCACGAGTACAGGGACTACAGACTCAGCCCTTTACGTAGTAGTGCAAAAGGCAGAAAAGGCACACAAAGAGTATGCACTAAGTGTTCTTCGATGTGGAAGGAGCCTTCGACAACGCAAGAACGCGGATTATAACACCTGCCCTTCAGGAAAGAGGAGCAAAAGCCAGTCTAACTGAATGAAGAGGAAAGCACAAGCCAGCTTAGGAGACTTCAAGGTGAAGGTGGATGTGATGGGAGGCTTTCCCCAGGGTAGCTGCTTGTGGTCTCACTTGTGGTGCCTAATAATGGATGATCTACTGAATCGCCTGACGCAGGAGGGATTCGACGCCAAGCATATGCAGACGATGGCGTAGTGAAAGTGAACAGTCGCTTTCTAGCCACGGTCTGCGAAAGAATGCAAAGGGCGGTAAGAATCATAGAAGACTGGTGCAGGCACAACAGTCTTTCAGTGAATCCTGACAAGACCGAGATGACAAAACTAAAGGATTTAGAGCTCCCGTAATGTACGGCAGAGCCTTAACTTTGGCATCACAACTTAAGTATTTGGGAGTCACGCTTGACAAGGACAAGTGGAGCGAGTATGTTGCGAGAATGACCGTTTAAGTCCAGGCAACCTTGTGGCAGTTGCGCCGAGCGGTCGGTCGAACCTGGGGAATTAGCCCGAGGATCCTACACTGGATATACACGGCCATCTGGTGGCCTGCTGTATTTTGAAAAAAAAAATGATAATCCTG
Source organism: Oxystoma pomonae (assembly GCA_963921995.1). Lineage (NCBI taxonomy): Eukaryota > Metazoa > Arthropoda > Insecta > Coleoptera > Brentidae > Oxystoma > Oxystoma pomonae. The sequence continues at coordinate 52,655,304 of OY998166.1, read as the reverse complement.
TAATTCTTGAAAATTGGAAATTTAAATTGGATAACTTTGCAAACTGAAGATTTTAAAATGTGAAAAGTTTAAAGTTAAAAGCCTTTTTGATCATGGTGTAAAGCAATTGTAAACTAAAAATTAAAAATTTTTATGGCTGAATAGTAGTACTTAGAGATAGCGCTGATGGGTTATAGGTTTGCTAATACGTCCAAGAGATGGCGCTTGTGCGAGGCGTAAAAACGATAATCCTGTCATTTTTGAAAATTGGATATTTAAACTGGAAAAATTTGCAAACTGAAGATTTTAAAATTTGAAAAGTTAAAAGCCTTTTTGGTGATGGTGCAAAGCGTTTGTAAACTAAAAAAAAATAAAAATTTGATGGCTGGGCAGTGAATTTTTGAAAATTGGTTATGTGACAACCAACAATTTTGGAAAATTGGAAAAATTCGCAAATTGAAGATTTTAAAATGTGAAAAGTTTAGCCTTTTTGCTCATGGTGCAAAACTTTGTAAACTAAAAAATTTGATGGCTGAGCAGAGAATTTTTAAAAATTTGTCATGTAATTGCAAATTTAAATTGGAAAAATTTGCAAATTAAAGATTTTAGAATGTGAAAAGTTTAAAGTTAAAAGTCTTTTTGGTCATGGTGCAAAGCGTTTCTATATTAAATATAATATATATATATATATATAAAACCAAGAATTTTGGAAAATTTCAAGTTTAAATTGGAAAAATTTGCAAATTTTAGATTTTAAAATGTGAAAAGTTTAAAGTTAAAAGGCCTTTTTGGTCATGACGCAAAGAGTTTGCAAAGAAAAAATTGCCAATTAAAGAAATGCGTGACGTCATAGTAGTAGTAGGCCCCAGAGATGGCGCTGATGCGTTATAGTGGCTGCTGGCGCAGTGCCTGTTGGTACGGACCAGAGATGGAGCAGTGAATTTTTTCCGAATGCGCTAGCTAAATGATAGCTGAGCGGTGAATTTTTAAAATTTGGATATGTGAAAATTGAAATTTATCGTAGAATTTTTAAAAATTGGAAATTTAAATTTGGATTGAGAGTAAACTAGAGTTTCGAACTTCCATTGGCTTTAATTTTTACTTTTATACAACGTTTCGATTACTTATGTATCTGCAATCGTCATCAGGTAAATATTAACAAAAACTAAAACTACCTAATCTTATCCTCCGAGAGAAAAGAAGCTGCACCAGATGATTTTGACTGTTTTCACAAATGGATATTTTTGTGCAAGCTTGAAAATCCACTGTCTAAAGAATATCAAAAATCTCAAAAATACTTCGATCATCAAATTATGGAAATACGTAAAAACCTTTTAATATCTTCAGCTGAAACTAGCCAAGAAAAAGCACGTCTTCTTGCTCTCCAAGCCCCAGAGAGCAGTGCATGGCTCAATGCCCTTCCATCCGCAAATTTAGGAAATCTTTTAGACAACAATACATTTCGTATTTCAACTGCGTTAAGATCAGGTCTGCCTGTGTTTGGAGTTCACACCTGCATTTGCGGCGAAACAGCAGATATTTATGGCTCTCACGGGCTAAGCTGCAGGAAAAGTGCAGGACGTGTATCTAGACACATGCAGATTAATGATATCCTCAGAAGGGCTCTGATTTCAGCGGGTTGCCCTGCCTTATTGGAGCCTCTCGGGGTTTGTCGCAATGATGGAAAACGTGCAGATGGGATAACTTTGATCCCATGGAAACATGGTAAACAAGTTCTCTGGGATGCAACTTGTTCACACACTTTAGCAAAATCTTATTTAGACAAATCTTCAAAATCATCTGGTGCAGTCTCTACTCTTTCGGAGGACAAGAAACGTAAAGAATATAGTGAATTATTAGATCGCTTTATTTTTGTGCCCTTTGGGGTCGAGACTCATGGACCTTGGGGTGATGAGGCTAAGAGACTGATCTTAGACATAGCTCCTCCAAAATATCTTCTGACCAGTCTTATGGTTTAATACCCCAGAGTATAAGTCTCGCGATCCAGAGGGGTAATGCGGCTTCGGTGATGGGCAACATCCGAGAGGAGGCAGGGATGGAGGAAATTTTCTGCGTTTAGATTTGTGTGCGTGTGAGAGTGAGTTTGTATATATTAATTGTTTTATATTTTTATTTTTTTTTAATTTATTGTTGTCATTTTTCCGATCAAAAAGTGTCCAATTTGGCGTTTATTTAATATACAAAAAGTCTAATGTGCTTCTAAAATACGAGATTTTGAGCAACCTAATCTTATATACTAGCGCCCTTTCACAGTTGAAATCTGTTACCTCTGAAAAATATGGTTTTCCAAATATCCTCGATGGTGACGCTCTGTTGAGAAAATACATTCTGGTTCCTCTGTACGAAAGCAGTTTCTCAACAGAGCGTCACTATCAAGGATATTTGGAAACCCATACTTTTCGGAGGTAACAGATTTCAACTGTGAAAGGGTGGAGCCAACTGATGACGATTGCAGATAGAAGACAATAAAAGTTCGAAACTCTAGTTTACTATCAAGTTCAACATTGTCTACCAACTTTAAACAACAGTTAAATTGGGGTGTTGCCGGTTTACCGATGCAAAAATTTAAAGTTAAAGAAAGGCATTTTTGATTTTGAAGACCGTGGGAAAATGTAATTCCTGGAATTCGTGGCGTCATAGCGCCACCTGAAAGATTTGTTGATACGGCCAAGATATGCTAAGCGTAAAAACGAGAATCCTGTAATTTTTGAAAATTGGAAAAGTTTGCAAATTGAAGATTTTAAAATGTGCAAAGTTTAAAGTTAAAAGCCTTTTTTGTCATGGTGCAAAGTGTTTTTAAATTAAAAAGTTGATGGCTGAGCAGCGAATTTTTTAAAATTGGACATGTGACAGTTAAAAACTTGCCAATTGAAGAAATTCGTTATGTCATAGCGCCTGTTGGTAAGGATTAGAGATGGCGCTGGTGCGAAGCGTAAAAATAGTAGTTCTCTAATTTTTGAAAATTGGAAATTTAAATTGAATAGATTTTCAAATTGAAGATTTTAAAATGTGAAAAGTTTAAAGCCTTTTTGTTCATGGTCTACTACTTTTGTAAATTAAAAATTGCAAAGAAAAAATTTCGAATTAAAGAAATGTGTGATAGTAGTAGCTACGGACCAGAGATGGCGCTGATGAGTTATAGTGGCTGCTTGTACGAACCAGAGATGGTACTAGTGCAGTGCCTGTTGGTAAGTACCAGAGATGGCGTTGGTGCGAAAACGAGAATCCTGTAATTTTTGTAAATTGGAAAAATTTGCAAATTGAAGATTTTAAAATGTGAAAAGTTTAAAGTTAGCCTTTTTGGTCATGGTGCAAAGCGTTTTTAAATTAAAAATTACAACGATAAATTTGCCAATTGGAGAAATGGATAACGTCATAGTGGCTGCTGGTGGGGACCAGAGATGGTATTGGTGCGTAAACGATTATCCTGTAATTTTTGAAAATTGGAAAAAATTAGCAAATTGAAGATTTGGTGAAGGTGCAAAGCGTTTGTAAATTAAGAAATTGATGGGTGAACAGTGAATTTTTAAAATTTGGACATGTAAAAATTGAAATTCTTCGTTGAATTTTTAAAAAATAGGAAATTTGATATCGGATTGGCTTGAGCCAGACAGAGCAGTGGCCTAATTCGTGAATTCATAGCCCCACCAGAAGAGCTTGCTGGTACGGACAAGAGATGGCGCTGGTGCGAAGCGTTTGTATAGTAAAAACAATCATCATTGAATTTTGGAAATTGCAAATTCACAGATTTGCGAATTGAAGACTTAAAAATGTGAAAAACTTAGTTAAAGGCCTTTTTGGCCACGGTGCAAAGCGTTTGTATGGTAAAAATTGATAGCTGAGCCCTGATTTCTTGAATATTGGCCATTTAAAAATATGAAAATTAAAATTCATCGGAGTTTCATTTTCATAGATTTTAAATCGGAGTAGGCGGTGATAAAGCAAAATGCTGTTCGTGTGTAGATATTAGACATTTAAAAATGTGAAATTTAAAGTTGATGCGAAGTGTTATTTGCACAGTAAAAGGTTATCACAGGGAATCAAAATTTTAACATGTAAACTGGCTTATTCCACCTATCAATTTGCAAAAAGAATAAAAATATTTTATGTCCACGGAGATCTATACAATTTTATCTATTTCTTTGCCCACAATAAAAATAATTATTTTTTTACCTTGAGTTATTTAGACTTGCAGTACATACATTCCATAGTAGCGGGTCGCACCCGTTACTAAATAAAAATATATTACGTGCGAACTCGGAGACTTAAATTACAACCACTGCCGTTTGCTTTTTCAAAAGACGTGTGTTTTAAAATTAAAACCAGGGTAACTGATGCGATATTTGGTTTCATTTTTCATGGAACGGCTGAGTACGTATAGTTGCAAAGTTAATTGTTCTGTACTATGATTAACTGTTCTAAAATTGAAAGTGATCATAGATTCTCGAAGGTATTAATCATATATTTTTTAAAATTTCATAAAATTCAAACTTTTAGTTTAAAAAGCTTTTTACATCAAAAGTCTACCGACAATATTTTACGCATAATATTTAGTAAATTCCCAAAAATTAAAACTTTAAATTTTACACATTTATTTAGGTGTTTAAAAATTTTGAATGTGAAACATTTAAGTGGAGCTCAGTAGATTTTCAGTAGGTATTAGGGACATAAAGCAGTAAAATCACTTATCCGCATACGTATTGAAATGCGCATGTGTAAACAAGATGCGTCTGCTTCGATACGTGACGTGAAACTTATCGATCCGGTACACATATCGTATCGCAATGCATGACGTATCCAAACCAATTTACCCATTCTTTGGTCCCGATTTGTGATCTATGGTATCATTCCAAATAATAGATCGGTTAAATAAAGTAGACACGTACGTTACGTAAGAATACATTTAGGCTGTGCTTTATACCTTTTTGATAGGTCACTTATCTTCTTCCGCTACGTACACATTATAAAATATTAAATCACAAAATTTAATTTACGGAATACAGATGGCAATGGCATTTGTAGAAAATAACAAGATCTAAATCAGTAAGTTGATTTCAGTTTAGTATTTTTGAATTAAGCATTAAATTTGTTGTTATACTAAACTGTACCTACCTAATGCAAAATGTAGGTAAGCAGTAAATTATTCGATTATTTTAATCAACGCTTACGTTACCGTAAGTTGGTTTATCTCATAAAAAATAAATCCGGAAATTCGAAAACATATTTTTGTAGAGGCTAAATTTGCACACGATTATTAGTAAACACGAAAGCTTGAACACGTTTAGAAATTTTTATAATTTTTAATAAAAAAAAATAAATAACTCGCAAAACAAAATGTCTGAAAACGGTGAAGACACGAATCCGAACTTTGAGCTCGATAGGTTAAAACACGCGCGTGCAAACATAAAACGCGAGATGACAAGATTTCAAACTTTTCTAGATAATTATGAAGACTCAAAATTCGAACAACTTCAAATTCGACTTACAGATTTAAAAACAATATTACAAAGATTCCACGAAATACAAATTAAATTCGAAGAATTAATTTATTCTGATTTTCCCGACAGCTACAACGAAGAACAATTCGACGGCGAACGCAAAATATTTGAAAATCGTTATTACCAAACTTTGGGGATTTCAGAACAAATAATACAATCGCGAAATAAACTAAGTCAACCGATCGATAGTAACACAGGCAGCGATCCAAAGCGAATCAGACAGGCAATGTTGCCGGTGCAAATGTAAACGCCCAAACGGGAGGTCAGCCATGTAGCAATACACCGAATGTCTTTAGCGCGCTTAGTAAACAGCAAGGTAACGTGCAACCGCAGCATAGCCTACTGCAGATTACGCAGGCCCCACTGGCCAACGCCTACTCGACTAATATAAGCTCGCACCTCGGAAGTCTAAAAATACCAAGATTTTCTGGTAATTACGCGGAGTGGCAAAGATTTAGCGACATGTTTATAGCTATGGTACATAGAAGTAATATACCGGATGTTGCTAAGTTTTGTGAAACTTGATAGCTTCTTTAAATGCCACGGATGACAACTATAAAATCGCCTGGGATCTTTTAAAAATCGGTATGACAATCAAAAAATAACCGTTAACACGCTAATCAAAGAAATTATGGACACTCCTAAGGTTTTAAAGGATTCTCACGTGCAATTAAGGAGTTTCTCCATAAGTTTTTTAAATCTTACAGGTCCTCGGAATCAATGGGAGAAAACGTAAAAGAATGGAACACGCTTGTAATTTATATTTTAGTTTCCAAACTCGATATTAATTAAAAAAAAAGAATGGGAAATTTATTGCAAAAACATAAACTCTCCTACAACTGATGATTTTTCTAATTTTTTGTCAACACGTTGTCAAATTTTAGACACATTAGATACAAAATCTTACTCCACTGGTTCAAATCAAACGAAAAAAACTGAGTCGAGATCATTTGTAAATACGAATAGGAACACGCAGAATAATTTTAAACCTAGATGATTTTATTTATTTTTGTCAACAGTTTAAAAAATTGTCGGTTACGGATTGGTCTAACGAAGTTAAAAAATTGAATTTATGCGCGAATTTTCTACGTTTTGGACATAAAACAGCTGATTGTCAGTCTATGGGTTGCAAAGTGTGTAAAATGTTTCACGCGACACTCCTACACAAAGACAATTCAAACTCAGAAATAAAAACGAATAATACTCAAACTAGTACGCAATAGCCGATAGTTCATTGTCAGAAGCGGATGACAGTATCACCTACAAAGACACGGTAGAAAAACAAGAAACCTCGGTGGCATCGAACACTTGTCAAGAGTCACAGAATTCTTTTATTTTATTATCAACCGCTGTTGTAAATGTGCTTGATGCAGATCAAATTTGTAAGGTTTTACTTGATTCTGGCTCGCAGTCAAATTTTGTCACGAACTCGTTAGTGAAAAAACTAAAAATAAAGACTTCGAAATTTACCTGTCGTAAGTATAAATCAATTCCGAACGCGTTAATCTTGAATTTAGGTCACAAAATACAAACTACAAAACAAACCTTAATCTTTTGGTATTACCTTCAATCTCAAGTTTAACCCCTCAAAGATATTTTGATCCCTCAAAATTGAAAATTCCTAGTGAGTTGCCGCTGGCAGCCAGATTTCAACGTTCCCTCGGATATTGACATGCTTGTGGGATGCGAAGTATTCTTTGATTTAATACTGACGGGACAAATGAAATTGGGAAAAAATTTACCGGTTATGCAAAAAATATTATTAGGGTTAATTATAGCAGGACGAAAAATTAAGTGCAAATTGGACGCTACTTTTTACTACGTTTTACAAAATTTAGAAAAATTCTGGTCAATAGAAGAAATCGAACTGCTTTTTCGGGCATCTAGGTCCAAAGAGGAATTAGAGCGTGAGGAATATGTGAGGAATATTTTTGCAAAACCACGACGCGAGAAAAAAGCGGTCGATTAATAGTAAAACTTCCGTTAAAGGATAACTATACAAACTGAGGTAACTCGGAAAAGAGCGCGTTAAATAGGTTATATTCTATCGAACGCCGGTTAGCCCAGAATTCGGAACTAGAAAAACTATAATATAAAGATTTTATTTCGGAATACCAGAAACTCGATTATATGACAGAAATACCTCAAGATGTACCGTTTAAAACTCCAATCGTTTGCGGTAGAGAAACCCGACAGTACTACTACCAAGTTACGCGTAGTATTCGACGCGGCTAACAAAACTTCAACGAATTTATCCTTAAATAACGTTTAAAAGTAGGTCCCACGATACAAGACGATTTTTTCTCGATACTTGTTCACTTTAGAAAACACAACTTAGTTTTAATCGGCGACTTGGCGAAAATGTATCGTCAAATCTTAATAGACCCCGATCAACGCGACCTAATATCGAGGGACATAAATTACTTAGTCAGAGGTTGATTTTCGACTGTCTATATTAATATATCAATAATAATGTATATCCGAAATTGAATATAAAACAATAGTTGCATAAATAGCTAAATAAGCAATATAGAGTTTATTGGACTACATCTTCCCCTTTTCGAAAGAATGAAATTCTTTGTGGCCAAACAATGAATTACATTCGATCAAAATCTAAACTTGGCCAATTTTTGAAAAGATGTAATGCAACGATTTTCAATTACTTATATCACGCTGTAAAGTATAAAAATATGGTAAAATAATAATTGATAAAGATAACACAATATATAGTGCTCCACCGCCCTTATAAAATTATGTTTAAGAAGTAAAATAATAATACATATGAATCTAATTAAGTATGATAAACTAATAAAAAATTTTCCGACAGAATTTTTATGAACCGTTATGTCCTTTCCGTTAACATTATTATTGCTAATAACGACAAAAGGACCTTTGAACCAAGGATCAAATTTAGTTCTCTTCTCGTTGGAGATCATTACAAGATTACCTGGTTGTAAATTAGAATAGAGGTTGAGATGTCACATCGTACCTAGTCTTACGATTTTCTTTTGCCCTTACAATAAAATATCTGGCTCTTTGATGAGAAACTTGTAATCTATGCCTAAGCTCTTGATAGTATGCGTCAGTATTGTACCATGAGTCAACTGTATTTGTCAAGTTGTCAGAAAGTTCTAATTTTCGTCCAAAAACAAGTTCGAACGGTGTGTAATCATGGTAAACACCTGGTGTCGTATTATAGCAAAACGAGTAATATTTTATCCATTTAACCCAGTCTGTAAAGGAGTCGCTTATGTATGATCTAAGATATTCGTTTAGAACTCTGTGGTTTCTTTCGCATCCACCCATGCTTTGATGGTGATATGCCGTAGAAAATTTATGTTTTATATTTAATAAGTTTGACAACTGCTCTATGAATTGATTTTTATATTCCGATCCCATGTCAGTCCTAATTTCCTTCATGGAGCCGAAAATTAAAATAAAATTGTCAACTATAAATTTTGCAATCGTAAGCGCTTCTTTATTTGGGACTGGTGCAACGACCACATATTTCGTAAGCTCGCACTGCATAGTCACAGCATAGATAATATTGTTGTTGGTTTTTAAAAATGGGCCAATTGATCTATGCACACAATATCAAACGGTTGTTGAGGTGTTTGCGTAATAACCATAGGTTCAGTGTGTTTTATTTTGCTTTTTTTTACTTGGCACTTTCTACAATTTTTAATATACGTTGAAACATGACAAGACATATTTTTCCAACAATATTTTATTCTTAATTTTTTCAAAAGTCGTTTTTAACCGCAATGTCCTCCTATTAAAGGATTTTCGTGAAATTCTTGTATCAATCTTAACTTTTCGTCTTTATCTGTGACGAGTTTCGGATTCTCATATAAAAATATCTGTAGGTTTTCTAGGTAATCTTGTCCTATTATTTTTAAATCGCTTACCGTGCACGTATTAAAAATTTTATCATTTAATTTCAGTTTTAATTCATTATCTGCAGCTGAGACAATATTTTCCCTAAAGAAAAATTGTCACTAGTGAAAAATATTCTCTTATCAACGCTGAATTTCTTTCTTCCGTACTTTTCCAGTATTCTCCTAAGGTAATCTGGCTTATATAAAAACTTTAAAGTAGGAATCTTAATTAAATCATAATTATTATTTGTAAACATTATTTTGGACTTTAGACGCTTAATTTTCCTTCAAATTGAAGGTACACTTGACGATTCTGCAAGTTGACAGATGGTTGTCTTTTACATGACTCCTGTGTCATAATTTTTCATCTCATAATTCCTAGCACCGTACTGATGAGCACCACAAGTGCGAAATCCGGATCTACGGTTACCATTACCTTTTTGAGGGAAAGCTCACATTTTGGTTTGATCATTAATTTCTGTATTCAATTTTTTGTCAATAATTGGTAATGGTTGTTGTTTTCTTGTCATTGATCTCGTGGTAATAGCTAATATTTGAGCCGATTTTGACCTAATTTCTTTTAAATCTTTAATTGAGATTCTAGATAGATTTTCCCTTGATATATTCGATCTCAAAATCATACTCCTCAAGGTCTCTCTCATCCTGGTTAACTTTGAAGAAGGGTTCTTCATTGAAAACAAATAAACAAGAGGTCTGTGATCTGATTTCACTAAAAACTTTTTTCCATAGAGATAAGGTCTGAAATGATTTCTTCCCCAATGGATAGCTGCTAACTCTTTCTCAATGACAGATTTGTTTGTTTCGCCCTTTGTAAACCCTCGTGACGCAAAAGCAATTGGTAAATCTTCCCCATTGAATGTCTGAGATAAATCTGCTCCACAGGCTTCTTTTGACGCATCGGTGGTTAGCGTAAAAGGTTTTTCAAAATCTGGATACTGCAAGATTTGTGGTTGAAGTAGTAGGCGTTTCAGATTTTCAAATGATTTTTGACATTCATCAGTCCATAAAAATTCTACGTTTTTCTTCGTTAACATATTCAATGGTTTTGCAATTTCAGCTGTAATAATTACAAAATGAAGTAAAACGTCTGACGTCATCAGCTTATTTTGGTGAGGGGTAGCTGCGAATCGTTTCATATTTCGACTCGTCGGGTAAAATTCCATCTGCAGTAATCAAGTGACCTAGTTGATCTTAAATCTAAGGTGGAGAACCATTTTGCTCTGCCCAGTTGGTCTAATATTTGATCAATTCTACTGATTGGAAATTTATCAGCTAAAAGCTTTTGTTCACAGAACGAAGATCGAAGACCAATCTCCACTTCTTCTCTCCATTTATCGCTTTTTTTGGTACAAGAAGGATTGGGCTGTTGAACTCTGATTGGCATGGCTCAATAATTTTATTCTTAGGTAATTTTTCAACCTGCTTATCTATTTCAGTGACCTGGGAATAAGGCGTTTTATAATTTTTTATGTAAACTGGCGAATTATCGATTAATCCCAATTTTTGCTGATAAAAATTATTTACAGTGAATGGGTCATTTTCTAGCGCAAATATATTTGAATAATCTTGGCATAAATTAATCATATCATGTTTCACAAATTCTGGGATTACACTAATGTTAAGTTCGTTTAATAACAACGTGTTTCTGTTTTGTTTACTATCGTTCTTGCTGTTTAAACATAATATATCGAATTTTTCTAAACAATAGTAGGTGATTTTTGGATTTTTAATTGTTGTTGTTTTTGACTAGAAACTATGGATCCAGCTACAAAAACGCCTCTTTCTGTATAACGGAATCTTGCCTAAGATTTTGCAATAAATTTAATTTTCGTATTACTTCGCATCTAGGCGGAATAGTAATGATGTTGTCTCCTGGATTATTATGTATTGGTAAAATAATATGTCCGTCTGTTGTTTTTAAAGTCATAGTCCAATTGTAATAATCTAGTTGACAGCTAAATTTAGATATAAAATCTCTGCCGAGGATTCCATCTGCGGGTATCGGAAAATTTTTGTCTACAATGTGAAAATTGTGGCAAAAAACATAATCTCCCACAAAAATATTGGTTTTTGTTGTTCCAATAGACCTAGTATAGCCCTCTGTGAAACCTTTTATTCTGCATAAATTCGATCTGTCAACAATTTAATGTGGATCCACTTTAGTTCTCTTAAATAATGATACGTCCGCTCCTGTGTCTACCAGGGGGGCAATTCCAGTGGGCTATCGTTATGAGGTAACGATCGCTATCGCCATAATTTTCACTGTTACGGCAACATCGCTTATTGTTAAGTAAAAAGAAGAAGGCTTGAATGGCACGCAACCCGCAATACTTTCCCACAACAACTGTGAAATGCCGACAATCAAGTTTGTTTACCTTTCTTGGAACTTGCGGCGAAATTTCGGGGAAAATAATAATTTTAATGAACTTTTTGCACGTAATATGGATTAAAAATCTGATCATAATGTGATGGTGGACGACCGTCATCAATTTTTGATTGAATTTTGTTTGAAAAAGCCACGTTCTTTGTGAAGAAAAACCCACATGGGCCTTGTGTGGAAGTGCCGCCAGACTTTTAGTTTGGGTAAGTACTTATACTTACTTTATCTTATGTTCTATTCTGTTTTTTTGGTGCTTAAAGAACACCACCTACATAATGTAAACAAAAAGATATAGTAGGTCAGTTTTAAGCACAGTTTATACATTTTGAAAAGACGTGAGCCAGTGGTCAGAAAACCGAAAAATAATTTTACAAAATATTTAAACATTATAAGAAAAAAAAGTTAGAAATTAGTTAAGAATGCAGGATTTGTTTGGTCTAAGGTTATTACACTGATTTTTTTATTGAAAAAAATCTGACATCAACTAATAGTTTATCTGGACTCTGACACTTGTTCGCCTATTTATCATCCATTGTGTTTATGCTTGTATTTTTTGTGGTTATCGCCAAATTACCAAATATTATGCCTTGTATAAATGATGTACATATTTTCTTTTTTTAAGGTTTGCAAACTTTTAATGTTTTAATGTAATGTAATGTACTGTTTTTCTTTTAGGTCAACTGTTGAAAATCTACAAGACCATGACCCATGCTGTAGTGCTAATAAGAGAGAAAATAAATTATGAAGTTTGGGAATAAACACTTACAGTAGCTGCTCAATGTATATTATAAATTATCCGTAGAAATCAGTTTTGGTAAGTTTTCAATTCCAACACCAGATTTTAAATTTGTAGGTACACCTATTGTCAAGTAATGCAAACTATCCTAAGATTTTGTCTCATACAGTCAAGTATTGTCAGGTATTATCGAGTTTTCGTACACCTATTGGAGGTGTTGGTCTATCGGTTTTAGATTCTGAGATTTAAAAATGTTTAATTAAATCTCTGATTAATAATGGCATGTTTAAAAAGTAAACAAAAACTTCTAGTAAATTTTACCATCAGTATTTATAGACATTGGGTCATTACTTTTTAAATCCACCAATTTGGGATTAATTTGTTTCTCTATATTTTTAAAAATTAATAATTTTTGACACCTATATACTATAATTTACATGTATGGGTTAAAAAAACCTAGATTTATTTTTTTTCTCTGTTTATAAATATGTACTTACTTGCTTATCATTTAAAATTGTGGTTTCAAGTTATCTAATAGTAGCTTTCAAAAGACCCTGTTTAATTGGTCTAATTTTTTTAAAATATATTTTTGTGTAAAAGTAGAGTATTGTGGTTTTTAAAGAAACATCATTTTAAGTTTCGAAATTATGTCAATTATAAATATGTAATTTTTAAATATTTATCCTTTGCGTTTCTACATAGTTTTAAGACCAATTTTCTCAGTTTTGTCAAAATCAAAATGCATAAAACTTTTAACTTTTCAAGCTCTCTCCTGTCTTAAAAACTGTTTTAGTTTTACAAAGTTTACTAGTTCTTATCAGTAAATTATTTAACCCATCATCACACAAAATTATTAAAGTTAAAAAAATTTAATGTGCAAAATAAGGCAAATAATTTAATAATAATAAAATGCAATTTTACTCAGAAATCATTTTAATGGGATAATTTCAGATAATTTCGTTTTTTTAACCGGTATCAGAGACTGTTTACCTCGACTCCCCCTTCCTTTGGGATTCCACTGGGTAACCATATATACCTATTTAACAAATCTTATGCATTTTTGTTAGATATCGTTTAAAAAAAATGGATTATTTAATTAACGCTACATGTTTTATGCATAGATTATATGGAGGTCACTAATAAAAAGAATAAGTAAAATTGATAATACAGTACCTAAAATGTATTATAAATAAATAAAAAAATATATGACAAGTTTTATTCATTTTGATTCAGGCCTAGATGAGAAGATTACCTTTAAATTTGGCACAAAATTGGAAAAATATTCGGAAAAAACAAAAAAAAAAATAGCACATGGTATGGCTATTGTCTGAAGTATTAATTCAAGTGAACTAACTGGTTAGCTGCTTAGGCTATAGATTTGCATACATCACACCTATAATAAATTATTTTAAATTTAATTTCAGATCAATGATTTCTCATAATTGTTAAGATGTATGATGAAGAAATTTAAGCAGGCAGCACCCCATCCCACGCAACGAAATATTTTAGCAAAATCCGGCAAAATCATATGAAGGACAAAACAGATGGCAAGCTACCTTCACATTAAAAAAAAAAAACATTTTAAAATCCAAAAATTCATCAGTAAAACTAAAAAATTTGGCTACTTTTTGGTAGATTGTTGTCGTTTCAACCAAATACAAATTTTCACTTCTTTATTGCTGTAATTTAAGTTTTTGTTCTCTACTAAAATTATTAGCCACCAAAACATAAATATTTCAAATTTCGTTAGTGAAATCCAAAGTGGAATAAAGTTTTAAGGTAACTTTGTGTGGGCACAGGATGTTTAAAAAAAAAACATTAAATAACAATTGAAGATCTTGGGGTAACTAGGGGATAAGCCACACTTATTTCGTTAATTTACAAGAAAAAGTCAAGAGTCTTTTTCCACTTGGATACCAATTGTTAGATTTTTTGAACTTGTTCCCTTTGTTTCCTCAAGGTTTTTAATTATTATTCACTATCTTAACAGTTTTTTTGATCAACAGTTTACATTATTTTTTCTAAATAATATATACAGGGGAAAAATTCATATTGTTTTTAATTAACAGGCAAGTTTTTTTACCACCTTAGCCAGAAAGTTGTTTTATCCTCTCCGTTAATTTCTAAATCAAAGTACGTTGGACCAAATTCACACAAGTATAGAGCATCACTTAAGTTTCTAGTTTACCTTAAATATTAAGATGTGGGGTAAACAAAAGATAGTCAATAATAAAATTTTCAAAGTAGAATGTGATTTCAAACTTGTTCCGTACTTTTCTAAAAGAAACTAAATTGGCAGACAGCAATAAAACTGGTGACCAAAAAATTGGTGAGATATAGTCGATGTAAGTTTAATAAGTCGGATGATACTCTTGTTCAAAGGACGAGGTGATTAAAACTTACTATGTAAGTAGCCAGTTCACTGGCTTATATTTTCAAATACATCTTATTTTTTGTTTCAGGTTAGCAGTGCCCCAGCTGATGAAAGAAAAGATGCAATCCACCAAATATTGAAATATTAGAAAACAATTTTTAATTCTAAGTAACATTTAAACCAATAAGTAAAATAAATCAGTTTTTTATCCCAAATTTTATTATTTTTTAATAGCAATGTTAAGAGTGACAAAATCAAGTCAAATAATTTTTTTCTTTGTAACATAATAAATTATTAATATTAAATTAAAAACTAGTATAAAGTATAAATCTATCCAAAAAATTAAATTGACCTAAATGCATTGTAAAAAACTTCTCATGTCAGTCAGTAAACCCTTAAAATTAATTTTAAATGCAGCATACATTTTAGGCCCTTTATTTGAAGTACTAAGTAGGTTTCTTAAATTATATTACTTAGCTTTACATTCATAAAGATTGATTTAAAGTATGCTATTTTCAAGGGTATTATTTATAAAAATAGGTTCCTGAGGTAAGCATTTATTTGATTATTTACAATCTATAACTTTGAGTTATTAGTTTTTCTGGTTGCCGTAAAAATAAGTTGACAAAGCAGATATTAAAAAGGTATTCAAAATTAAAATAATTTGCTTAATTAGCCAACTGCTATATAAATATCATGCTATGCTATGTGTGTGTGGGAAAAAATATCATGTAGGTAATTTAAAAATGGATGTAAAATAATGAAGAAATATCATTTAGGTAAATATTAAATCACATGAGTTCAATTTTTTTAAAATCTTCATCAATTCTTTTTTATAGCAACCAGAGCTGGAAATAACTTAAAACTGTACTTAACTTTTCCCACCAAACCAATCTAAAGGCTCTTGAAAAAAAAACTCTGCCTTATTTTAAAAAGTTTGCAATATCTTAAATTAATATGTTTAAAATAAATTGGTTTTATGTGTGTGATGGTGAGCAGTAACTGTGACCCACTCTTTTTCGATGACTCCCCCAAAAAATCTGCAAATTTTCATAAAAAAGTTCTTAAATCGTAGTTACAATAAGTCCAATGTTCTATAACTATCACTTAAGTGACATTTAAATTTTTTGATTTAAACAAATGCGGCCTAACAGAATTAAATAATAAAATTTTATTTCTGTACTATATTTTACACAACTTTTTAATTCATTAAAAGTTTTCTTATTATTTTTTTTTTTAAATGGGAAAACGATTAACATTTAGCATAAATGTACGTATATTGAATCAGTTTCTTCTGAAAGTTAGTTTCCCTATGTCTATTGAACATCGAATCTTTGTCTACTTTCATCTAGTGCCTTGGAAGGTTGGTCTATGTCTTACTTGAATCCATCCATGCCTAATTTGTGGCCCGAGTTGTGGTACTTGATCGGAGACTTGATCCTACTAGAATGATTCTTACATGTAGCTCCATTCAAATGCCCTAGCATGTTATTCCTAACGTAGGTATACATTTTAACTTTTATCAAAATAATACTTATCCAAAATCTGATCACAGCTTTAAGTAGTTATTTTTTCTTTGGTGAACTGCAAGAATCTAAGTCAGGAGTTTTTATTTTAAATAAACTATCTTAGTAGAACTCAAAAGATATATATGGACTCAATGGCCCTCGCTAATGCGCCCATACACGGATGCAAAGAATATATATGTCATATATGCTCACTTGTTAACTTTAAGTCCAAAATTGGTAAAGTATGTTGCATAAACTAGCTTTAATTTCTTTCAAAAAAAATTTTACTGTATTATTTTTTCTAGGCTCATCTTACGACTATGTTCGCTAATTACTAATACCTTCTTTATCGGTGATAAACATACACACCAAAAACACAAAGAACATGCTTTTTTATTTTTTCTGCATCTGTCATTATTTGCTTTGTTAGACCTATGTTCTTGAAGCTCTTTGGCCATTTAAAGCATTTTTTAGCTAACAGAATAGTGCAACCGGTTTTTTGTTTTAATAAAGACATTTTATATATTAAAAACAAATAATCACCTTAACGTATCACATTCTCGCCCACCCTGACTTTAATTTAAGTAAGTAATAAACTTCAGCAAACTCAACTGGCCATGCTTATCTATATTCTGCCATAAGGGCTTGCGTTTCCTTTTACAGAAGAGTATAAAATATAAACCCACCTTAAAAAAGCAGTCTC
This sequence comes from Oxystoma pomonae, assembly GCA_963921995.1. Lineage (NCBI taxonomy): Eukaryota > Metazoa > Arthropoda > Insecta > Coleoptera > Brentidae > Oxystoma > Oxystoma pomonae. Next base: position 52,638,206 of record OY998166.1, on the reverse strand, counting down.
ATAAATAGCTAGTCGGGAACTTATGATGTACAAGTTTAGAATGAGAAGTAAAACAAATATTTCCCCATAACAAAAGCTTATTTCACTTACTGTGTTCTGCTCTTTATGGGCTCCGAATATGGTGTGAACTGCAACCATCGCAGAAGAAATCATGTTAATTTTTCTCAATCATTGTAGCACCATTATTACTCAAGTTATATTTTTGTGCGAGTTTAGTTGTCAAAGTTGAATTGACACGGCCGCGGCCATTGTGAAACAACAAAACAAACCGCGGTGTTGCCGCGATAACGAATTCGCTCCGTAACGATATCGGTATGAGCCACTGGAATAGCCCCTCTGTAACGTAACAGGATCTTCTCCCGTCATATCAGTTTGGAAAACTACAAAATTTGAAAGTGATAGGTCCATGTTGAAAACTTTAAGAACTGCCCCAAAGGACCTTGTTGAGGCTCCTGATGGTTTTCCTGATTTAAGTCTGCGTCATAAGTGTCATAGGCTCTAACAAACCTGTTTGATCTGCCCCGTTGCCAAGAACCTCTGTTCTGATGTGTCCCAGCATACCTGTTTTGACCATAATTATTGCTATTATTTTGGTATGCGGTGTTGCCATTATTTCTATAGGAATTTCCTCCACGATGACTAAAGTTTCTTCTTCCACGGAAGTTATTTCTCGGGTTTCCTCTGTGTTGCCATTTATTAGCGTAAAACACGGAGGTACTTGACCAATTGTCCTCGCTGACATTAACAAATTTTGTTAAAGCATCTTGAGCTGTCTGAAAAGATCCAGCTTTCATAATAATCTTCACCTTTTCCGAGCTTGCGTTGGTGCCGAGTGCTTTAACTGTGGTATTTACCGTGTAGCTTTCTGCTACTTTTTCTGGCACACCTTCACTTATGTAAGCTTTTTTCAAACTTTGTGTCAATTTTTCCATTTCTGTTGCATATTTATTGTCATTATGGCGCTGTTTTAAATTGAGAATTTTTGTAGTAACGGACTGCTAACTTTCAGGTTTTATTCCGTCTTTCAATTTTGTGTGAATGTCGGTTAGAGTTTTGCTATCACCTATTAAATCTCGCGCTCTCCCTGTGAGCCTGGTTTTGACATAGGCAACTACTCCTCTTGGGATTCCACAGTTGTTTTTAGTAGATTTAAAGCATCTAGAAATGAAGTTAACCTATCCGTAGAACCATCGAACTCACGGTATGATCTTACTGGCAAAATTGAAAAATTCGGTAGTACTTAAAGGCATATTGGATGTAGTGGTAAAAAGATTAGGATCTTCTTTAATTTCGGGATTTTCAATCGAGTCACTTTCGTCACTATCGTCAGTGAGGTCAATTAAGTCGTCTTTTACTATTGGATCAATCGGTTTTAAAATAGAGCTAGAGATTTTATAGTCAATCTGCAAAACTTGGAACGATCTAACAAGTCTATCTCCAACTGTATTAAATAATGGTTTTACGTAATTATTGTATTGTATTGTATTTTATTGTATTGTATGATCATCAAGGTCTTTATAGCAACCAGATACGGTAAAAACAAAAGTATTATAAAGAGTTAGTAAATTATTTTTTACTTGGTTTCTGACATTTTCTAACTTAGGAACCTGTTTCTTTAAAATTCTTTTTGATTCTTTAATGATCTCGTCTTTTAAATTTGACAGCTTGTTCAAAATTTCCTCCCAAGTTACTTTAACTACGGGTCCTGACATTAGTTAACATAAATTGGAGCAAAACTACACTATAATAGTTAATCAAATAAATAAAAATCTTAGCCATTGTGTTAATAAACAAAGAAATATATAAATTGCATAATGCTACCTATTTAAGTAAAACCTAACTAAGCAATTAAAAATAAAGTCATTCATCCCGTTCATCGTAAAACATCTTCTTTGTAAGTATTTCATATCATCATATCATAATGTAACATATGTCCAAACAAATTCTCTACCAATGTTCTTCAAAGAATTTCCGTGTCAGCAGTTTTAATTTATTTCAATCAAAAACCAAGATGCAGTAGTTAAGTTACAACCATAAATGTTACGCACCATTGTTCAGCTAGACTTTTTTTGTTGTTTGAAAGTACTTAGCTTTTCTCCATCTATACATCTTCACCAGCTACAGAAGATGCTGTGAGTTTAAAATACACACTCCTTCGGATGTTCTTTTTCAAACCTCTTCAATACGCCTTTCTTAGTTTTAACGACGTTAAAATTACTACAAACGTACGTACAAACATAGCAAGCAAATCTAATATCTATCGGTAGCGACAAAAGTCCTTGTTCATCGACGATAAAATTTGACGTTACGACGCCCGTGCTGGAATCATCGCTTTCCTTGGATACGGATTTTCCCATTTTAAGTTACACTGTATTCCTCGCAATTTCTGCCAAAACTTTTTCCAGGTATGTAACTACACAAACTCCGATCACGAAGAGAGTACCGACGGCGGCGGCAAGACAAAGCGCTACTTTCAACATTATAAATTTTTTGTCGGTGCGGGCGTTTACATTTTTTAAAAGTTTTTCGAAAAATTTGTCACGGTCGCCATGTAATATCGAGTGACATATATTACTTAGTCAGAGGTTGATTTTCGACTGTCTATATTAACATATCAATAATAATGTATATCCCAAATTGAAAATAAAACAATAGTTGCATAAATAGCTAAATAAACAATATACAGTTTATTGCACTACACGTATAGTTTGGCGTAACTCACCCCACGAAGAGGTCAAACACTTCCACTTAAACACGGTAACTAACGTCAGCGTCATTTTTATCTACCCGGTGTCTTTTACAAATTACGATAGAAAACAAAAAAACCTGGCCATTGGAAAGCGACATAATTCGATCAGACTTCTACGTAGATGACCTTCCCACGGGGGCATCAGATTTTAAAACTTTGGACTCAATAAGAAATATTCTTTGTCAAATTTTATCTAGATACGGTTTCGAACTTAGAAAATTCCAGTCAAATGATCCAAAAATTATTACAAATATAAATTAAAGTTACCAAGGAAACGAGAAATATATTATTTCAAACGACTCTTCAGTTAAGATGTTAGGCATTTCTTGGGCACCAAATTTAGACAAACTTGAATATAATTCACAATACATTATTAAGGAAGACCAAAAGGTCACTAAAAGATCAATTTTATCCTTTGTAGCTAAAATTTTCGATCCGTTAGGGATTCTGGGCCCTTTATCCATACGCGCAAAATTAATAATCCAAAAATTGTGGAAATTGCAGCTCGACTGGGATGATTCACTTTCATAATGGTTAGAATTAAAAAATTTGGACTTATACAAGTACCCCGTCACGTTATAGTAAAAAAACCAAAATTTATTGAAATTCACGGTTTCTCGGACGCAAGCGAAATGTCTTACGCATGCTGCATTTTTATTAGATCATTATATTTCAGTGGGCATATAGAAAGTCACCTTCTTTGCGCAAAATGCAGAGTGAGCCCTTTAAAATGTCAAAGTTTACCAAGACTGGAACTCTTAGGTGCTTTACTTTTAACTAGGCTTTTGGTAAAATGCTTAAACGCTTTACAAATTCAATTTTTTCGAACGTATCTCTGGACAGACCCAACAATAGTGTTAAACTGGATTTCAAAAGAACTAAAAACTTGGAAAACTTTTATCGCGAATCGCATAGCAGAAATTCAGCAACACTCTCCAATTCAGAACTGGCATTATATTCAGACAGAAAAAAATCCTGCTGATATAATTAGTAGGGGGCTAGTCTTAAAACTCTGATTAACTCCGAATTATGATTGCACGGTCCACAGTTTCTCAGGAATCTTGAAGCATGGCCTGAAAATTCAAACATTTCCCATCACGTTAAATCGATCATAGACTTACCCGAAGTTAGGGCAACATCTTTATTTCTCCAAAATTATCAAAAAAGTGACATTTTTAACTTATTTTCCAATTTTCAAACTTTGATTAACGTTGTCGCTTATTGCTTGAGATTTAAAGAAAATTATAAATTACCAAAAGAATCTCGAATTAAAACAAGACATTTGACAATATCTGAAATCGAAAAAGGCAAAAATTTACTTATTAAACTTGTACAATTTGAATGTTTTCCTCAAGAAATTGAAAATTTAAAAACAAAAAATTGCGTTTCATCAAAAAGTAAATTAAAAATGTTATCCCCTTTTCTTGACTCGCACGGTATAATTAGACTTGGGGATAGATTAAAAAATTCGAATTTAAATTACGACGTTAAACACCCAATAGTATTACCAGCTAAACACATATTTACAAATTTGGTTATTAATTACGAACATAAATGAACTTTGCATTCGGGCATTCAGTGTACTTTGTCACACGTTAGGCAAAAAAAATGTGGTTAAGAGCTGTGTGCGTAAATGCATTGATTGTTTCAAAGCAAACCCCATTCGAACATTTATCCAACAATAAGTCAGCTACCTAAGCAGCGTATTACACCATCGCGACCGTTCTTATCCGTCTCAGTTGACTATGCTGGGACATTTGAACTCATTTTTGTATGTTCTGCTAGCAAGGCTGTGCATATAGAACTTGTAACTGAATTGACGGCTCAAGCTTTTCTAACTTTACTACAACGATTCGTGTCGCGAAGAGGCACGTGCAAAGATATATTTTCGGATAATGCAATTTATTTCGTAGGGACTAAAAACGATTTAATAACGATAGAAAACATCGTTGAAAATAGTGATTTTCAAAATTACCTGAACTATTCAAAAATCAAGTGGCACTTTCTGCCAGCTCGGTCACCTCATTTTGACGGGCTTCATGAAGCGGCAGTTAAGTCGTGTAAGCATCGCCTTAAACGTGTTTTACATAATATCCACTTGACTTACGAAGAGTTTTATACATTATTAACTCAAATCGAGGCAATTTTGAACTCGAGACCTATTATCCCTATTTCTACCGATCTTCATGACCTGGACATTATCACACCTGCCCACTTTATTATTGGGGACCAGACTTCTGGACTCGCTGGAGTAAAGAATACTTGCACCTTTTGCAAACTCGTAACACATGGTTTTTTGATAAAGTCTTGCTCAAACAACAGCGTAACCAGAGTTGTCAGCGTTAAAAGCAAAAATGGCATTGTGAAGCTTTGGCGTTGCTACCCATCAGTGAAAATGAAAATTAATAGTGCCAAAGGTCAATTTAGTGCTGAAAAGGTCAATTTAGTGCTGAAAAGGTCATTTAATGCGCAATAAAACTGAAGCAAACTTTAATTGTTTGGTAATAGCTGACTACAGTTGTCATAAAAAGTAGTAAAATTTTATTGCTAATAAGTTTACTTTGCAATGTTGCATTTTAAATGTTATAAATATACTCTAATTTAGTTAGTTTAAAGTTATTTGCAATGTTGCATTTTAGTTATTAAGATTTATTCAAATTGAAAGTCATAGCCTTTCAAGGGCGGCGGTTATGTTAATGCCCAAAATCGTTTTTTATATTTGTATCAGAATGGTGTTTTTTAAGGTATAAGTGGCAACACTGTACTGTCGTCATCATTCGATTATCCGTCGCTACTGTGAGCGACTCGTCCCGCGAGGACCGACCAGTTTACATCGAAGCAAAATTATTGTAAAACTGTTGTTCCATATTTTAATAAACGAATCAGCAAAATTGAGATGAGTTTTGACTCTTGGTTTCCCATAACGCAAGAAACCCATCCGTTTCACAATTTGTGTAATGTTTATGTCATCCTTGGACAGGGCTTAAACTGTTCACCTAACGAAAAGGTAAATATTAAAGATTACAAAGTTCAACTTACGAATTAGAGACACTATAAAAAAAAGCAGTGGACAAACTGTAAAAGTTGTGCAATATTAGGCTAAATTAATTTATACTTTTTAATTTCGAGACTGTTTCGAAATATTTACAGCAAGTGGTGAGAGGAAAATGGAATAGGATAAAAATAATCCTCTATAGAAAATATTCAACAATATCCAGAATAATGGATTTACATTGTAAAGATTTGAAAATAGAATAATCAGGTTGAGAAAAATTCAAAAAGAAAAGAGTGGACAAGGAACAAATCAATTATATAATGAGAATGATTTCTTAAAATTTAAATTTGATTTTTAATAGTTGTCTAATATTTAATCGAAAAATAGAGTATTGATAAAATTAAAGATTTTTAAATATACACAAATACCAATTGACCCGACATCAACTTTTACTTATTTTTACGTAGAATGTGACATTTTTGTACATATTTTTACCACCCAAATAAGTCTAAGAAGAAATAATTAGAAATAATAGAAATAATTTAACTTTAACCTTAAGAGAATCTTTTCCATGTTTGCTTATTATAGTAAAAAATTCCATAAACATTGTTATAATTAATGCTTAACACAAAACTTACTATTACTCACCAGATATCAGGGGCAGGTGGTCTCGGTTGGTTTGATTTTTAAAAACATTGAAATTCAAATCTAAATGCTATAGCTCACTCCACCCCAATGAGCATCTTCAGAAACTTCTGGTGACAGAAATTTATATAATTATTATAAAGAGGGTTCCATTGATACCCTAGGGTATTTAGAAGTTTCCTACAAGAATTGAGTTTGTATATTTGTTTTATTAAAGGCTCTAAATTGATGGTATCCTAAAGTAACATAAAACTGACGTTAACAATATTTCCACGGACAATTTTATAAAAATTAAAGTCACCGGTAACAAATGTTATATAAATTGGTGTTAACAATGTTTCCACCAACATATTTATACAAATGTAAGTCATCAGTGACAAAAGTTATATAAATTGGTGTTTAAAATCTTTCTGTCAACCCATCTATAAAACCGTAAGTAACTATAAATAAAAATATATAGATTGGTTTTTAAAATGTTGCTATCAACCCACTTATAAAAACTTAAATAACCAACAACAAATTTATATAAGATAAGATTGAAAATATTTCGAGAGACACTTATAAAAACTTGGGAACTCACACACAATAGTTATATAAATTGGTGTCTGTAATATTCTTACCCAATGAGCATTTTTGTCTATATAAAAGTTACAGCAAATAATATAAAACCTTCATTAAATAACCAAAAGTTATATTATTTAGTGTTGGTGATAATTTTATAACTCTAATATATATCTTAAATGAGTAAAAAAGACTTGAAAAACAACTGTTCAACACCAGCTTATAAAAATTTATGGTACATAGTAATGGATAGAAAAACAACATATAGATTTTATAAAACTTCCTTATGAGCCCTCAAGTATAGAGATTATTATAAAAAGGTTTTACAACTGTTATAACAACACTACATAACAAATTAAAGGTTTTTATGGATTTAGAAATATAGATTTTCCATCTTTCTTCCCTTTGCTTGTTATGTATTATTCTTTTTCTTTTTACAATAAAAAAGTTTATAAAATGGTGTTTAGCAATCTTCTAAAATAAATAAAAATGAAAGTGAGATAAGCTGAAGCAGGAATATGAATATTTATATACTATAGTCAAATAAAAGCTGTTTTTCAAGTCATCCTACTCTGAAAATCAGCTGCGGTCCCGTGTGTACTGTATAGTTTTCGAATACACTCAAGTAAATTTCATGGGCTCCAAAAATACTTGAGAAAACGGAAAAAAAAATATTCATTTAAATATCAGTTTTTTTTTCATACGCGTTTTTTTTTCTGGGACAAATATTGAATTTTGTATGTTGTTCTTAACCCTAACAAACAATATTTCGATTGAAACACATGTTGAAACCCCATAAATAACGTTTTTATTTAGGCCAAAAACCTATTTTTGTAATCCAAAATGGCGAAAATTTCCGACAATTCTATAAAAAAAAAACAATACAACTATACCACTGTTTACCTCGACAAACACTATTTTATGACCCTTTTAAAAAATGATGCTACTTGGAACAAAGAGCTGCCGATGGCGCAGTGTTGAACACTGATAGTCCGTTTCTGCGAACTTAACATAGTTACCATTGTTCTCTTTTCCTAAATGCATTCCTCGAGAGATCCAGCATACTACACACACCATGAAAAATACCCGCCTCCACACACTTCAAGCCCGCATAACTGTCAGAGGTAACTATCTCAAGAATATAGTTAGATTGCGGGGTCGAAGGGTGTACAGGCGAGTATTTTCCGGGTTGTTCACATTTGCCGCCGACCAGCAGTATCAGCGTATGCGCTCGACGTTTCACGGTGCGTTTTTGCGACCTTAACACGGTTACTATATTAAAGAAGAAGTTAAAAAACCTCCAAATCAGTTACTTCAACCGAAAAGAAACTAAAAAACCACACAGTATTCCACAAGGAACACACAAAAGATCAAAGCGAAAAGAGAAATGAATAAACGATGTTTCGCCCTGGGTAACCAGCGTGGGCTCATCAGTAGTTTCACTGGTCACCCTCCACTATACATCATTAAACACCATCATACACTTAGATTTCCAACCTTGAACCACTCACAAATAGGCATCGTTCCGCACTGGTACTTACTTATCCAAGTTACCTAATACGAATTCGTCCTGGCGTGTTAATATTTCCAGTAGGATTATGCTCCTAAGGCAATTAAAACAAAGAAGAAGTTAAAAAACCTCCAAATCAGTTACTTCAACCGAAAAGAAACTAAAAAACAAAAGATAAAAAGATCTTGGGTGGAAATAACGAAAATTCAAACATGGATGAGTATTCCACAAGGAACACACAAAAGATCAAAGCGAAAAGAGAAATGAATAAACGATGTTTCGCCCTGGGTAACCAGCGTGGGCTCATCAGTTTTTAGTTTCTTTTCGGTTGAAGTAACTGATTTGGAGGTTTTTTAACTTCTTCTTTGTTTTAATTGCCTTAGGAGCATAATCCTACTGGAAATATTAACACGCCAGGACGAATTCGTATCAGGTAACTTGGATAAGTAAGTACCAGTGCGGAACGATGCCTATTTGTGAGTGGTTCAAGGTTGGAAATCTAAGTGTATGATGGTGTTTAATGATGTATAGTGGAGGGTGACCAGTGAAACTACTGATGAGCCCACGCTGGTTACCCAGGGCGAAACATCGTTTATTCATTTCTCTTTTCGCTTTGATCTTTTGTGTGTTCCTTGTGGAATACTCATCCATGTTTGAATTTTCGTTATTTCCACCCAAGATCTTTTGATCTTTTGTTTTTTAGTTTCTTCTCGGTTGAAGTAACTGATTTGGAGGTTTTTTAACTTCTTCTTTGTTTTAATTGCCTTAGGAGCATAATCCTACTGGAAATATTAACACGCCAGGACGAATTCGTATTAGGTAACTTGGATAAGTAAGTACCAGTGCGGAACGATGCCTATTTGTGAGTGGTTCAAGGTTGGAAATCTAATGATGTATAGTGGAGGGTGACCAGTGAAACTACTGATGAGTCCACGCTGGTTACCCAGGGCGAAACATCGTTTATTTATTTCTCTTTTCGCTTTGATCTTTTGTGTGTTCCTTGTGGAATACTCATCCATGTTTGAATTTTCGTTATTTCCACCCAAGATCTTTTGATCTTTTGTTTTTTAGTTTCTTCTCGGTTGAAGTAACTGATTTGGAGGTTTTTTAACTTCTTCTTTGTTTTAATTGCCTTAGGAGCATAATCCTACTGGAAATATTAACACGCCAGGACGAATTCGTATTAGGTAACTTGGATAAGTAAGTACCAGTGCGGAACGATGCCTATTTGTGAGTGGTTCAAGGTTGGAAATCTAAGTGTATGATGGTGTTTAATGATGTATAGTGGAGGGTGACCAGTGAAACTACTGATGAGTCCACGCTGGTTACCCAGGGCGAAACATCGTTTATTTATTTCTCTTTTCGCTTTGATCTTTTGTGTGTTCCTTGTGGAATACTCATCCATGTTTGAATTTTCGTTATTTCCACCCAAGAACGGTTACTATATTATTCTCTTTTTCTAAAACACGGTTCCCATCTATGCGTTTCTCATTCGTGGGTCCCCCGAATCAAAACACGTATCCCGTGGTCTAAGCGAGATTTGCCTATACAAGTTCATGTCGGACCACGTGATGAGTTTTTTGAGTCAGGGTGACTGCGCATGGAAAACGCTGGTGGGAATTGGGTGTAAAATGCATTCGATCCCGATATCTGTCATCGGCAACTATCTCAAGAAGATTTGGATCTCTTATCTCTTTCAGATTGATGTAATTAAAACAAGATAATAATGGTATGGTATCTCGCAAAAACGCGCCTTTTGATGTCGCAAAAACGCTCCTTTTGATCTCGCAAAAACGCGCCTTTTGATGTCACAAAATTAACCTTAAAAAATCTTGTTTGTTTTGTTATTATAATTGCCAAAATAAATTAAATTTTTTTTTGTTCTAAAAACAGTTGTATTATAATCACTATATAAAGAAATTAATAACCACATTATAGCAAAAACCTTATGGACAAAAAAGGTTTATGAATGAGTTCATAAGAATATTACAGACACCAATTTATATAACTATTGTGTGTGAGTTCCCAAGTTTTTATAAGTTTCTCTCGAAATATTTTCAATCTTATATAAATTTGTTCTTGGTTAATTAAGTTTTATAAGTGATAGCAACATTTTAAAACCAATCTATTATATATATTTAATTGATAGTTATTTACGGTTTTATAGGTGGGTTGACAGAAAGATTTCAAACACCAATTTATATAACTTTTGTCACTGATGACTTATATTTTTATAAATATGTTGGCGGAAACATTGTTAACACCAATTTATATAACATTTGAACCGATGACTTTAATTTTTATAAAGATGTCCGTGGAAATATTCTTAACGCCAGTTTTATGTTATTTTAGGGTACCATCAATTTAGAGCCTTTAATAAAACAAATATACAAACTCAATTCTCGTAGGAAACTACTAAATACCCTAGGGTATCAATGGAACCCTCTTTATAATAATTATATAAATATCTGTCACCAGAAGTTTCTGAAAATGCTCATTGGGTATGAACTCATTCATAAACCTTTTTTGCCCATAAGGGTTTTTCTATAATGTTGTTATTAATTTCTTTATATAGTGGTTATAATACAACTGTTTTTAGAACAAAAAAACAATTTTAATTTATTTTGGCAATTATAATAATAAAACAAACAAGATTTTTTAAGGTTAATTTTGTGACATCAAAAGGCGCGTTTTTGCGACCTCAAAAGTCCCGTTTTTGCGAGATACCATACCATTATTATCTTGTTTTAATTACATCAGTTTGAGAGAGATAAGAGATCCAAATCTTCTTGAGATAGTTGACGATGACAGATATCGGGATCGAATGCATTTTACACCCGATTCCCACCAGCGTTTCCCATGCGCAGTCAAAAAACTCATCACGTGGTCCAACATGAACTTGTATAGGCAAATCTCGCTTAGACCACGTGATACGTGTTTTGATTCGGAGAACCCACGAAAGAGAAACGCATAGATGGGAACCGTGTTTTAGAAAATAAGAACATAACCGTGTTAAGTTCGCAAAAACGCACAGTGAAACGTCGAGCGCATACGCTGATACTGCTGGTCGGCGGCAAATGTGAACACCCCGGAAAATACCCTCCTGTACACCCTTCGACCCCGCAATCTAACTTTATTCTTGAGATAGTTACCTCTGACAGTTATATGGGCTTAAAGTGTGTGCAGGCGGGTATTTTTCCTAGTATGTGTAGTATGCTGGATCTCTCGAGGAATGCCTTTAGGAAAAGAGAACAATGGTAAATATGTTAAGCACTGCGCCATCTGCAGGCCTTTGTTCCAACTAGCATCATTTTTTAAAAGGGTTTTTAAAATAGTGTTGACGAGGTAAACAGTGGTATGGTTGTATTGTTTTTTTTTTTTATAGAATTGTCGGAAATTTTCGCCATTTTGGATTCCAAAAATAGGTTTTGTGCCTAAATAAAAACGTTATTTATGGGGTTTCAACATGTGTTTCAATCTAAATATTGCTTGTTAGGGTTAATAACAACATAAAAAATTCAATATTTCTTCCAGAAAGCAAAAAACGTGTATGAAAAAAAGTGATATTTAAATGAATATTTTTTTTCGTTTTCTCAAGTATTTTTGGAGCCCATGAAATTTATGTGAGTGTATTCGAAAACTATACAGTACACACGGGACCGCAGCTGATTTTCAGAGTAGGATGACTTGAAAAACAGCTTTTATTTGACTATAGTATATAAATATTCATATTCCCGCTTTAACTTAACTCACTTCCATTTTTATTTATTCTAAAAGATTGGTAAACACCATTTTATAAATTTGTTTATTGTAAAAAGAAAAAGAATAATACATAACAAGCAAAGGGAAGAAAGATGGAAAATTTATATTTATAAATCCATAAAAACCTTTAATTTGTTATGTAGTGTTGTTAGAACAGTTGTAAAACCTTTTTATAATAATCTCTAGACTTGAGGGCTCATAAGGAAGTTTTATAAAATCTATATGTTGTTTTTCTATCCATTACTATGTACCATAAATTTTTATAAGCTGGTGTTGGTCAGTTGTTTTTCAAGTCTTTTTTACTCATTTAAGAGATATATTAGAGTTATAAAATTATCACCAACACTAAATAATATAACTTTTGGTTATTTTATGAAGTATTATATAAGTTATATTATTTTCTGTAACTTTTATATAGCTAAAAATGCTCATTGGGACAGAACAATGTTCTGCGCTCACACTATACGGTGTCAGAACCTTTCCATATGTTTTTAAAAAATATGTCACGAGTAAAGCAATTTAAATTGTTTGTGCTGAAAATTCTCATTTTTACTGTAAAAGCTCATTTTAATTACGCCATATCCTAATAGTATATATATATATATATATATATATATATATATATATATAGTTTCTTTTCAAAAAATAATAATAGTACAATATATAACTTAATCTAGATATTTAGAAAATAAACAAACAAACAAAAGAGCACAGAATCAATTTGAAGTAGTTTGTTAATGCTATTTTTTACTTAATCTTACTACGTCACACAGCTCGGATTTAATTGTCTCTATTATATATAAAGGTCACAGTTTGGATGCATATGTCAAATTCAGGTGTGTGAGTCACAATTGGGGGTTGGCACTTATTAGGTATAGTAGTGAATTATGATAATTATATTAAACATTTTTTTTTTCTTCTTTTTTTATATTAAACAACTATATAGTTATATAAAGTCACACAAAATTCCGTATACAGGCCCTATCAGATTCAAGAAGCCATCCTTGCAGTGAGTTTTAAAAGATTTTTCATGTGTAGTTTCCTTTAGATAATTTGGCAAATAATTAAAGAATTTTGGTGCTAGTAGTCTATTTCTTTTTTACTTAAAGGTACAATCATAAAACCGCTTTTATATCTAGTGTTTATGTGCTGTGAAACTGAACGTAAAGTTAATTTTTGTTTGTTGACTAGCATTAATACCTGAATGGAATAGAGTTGTCTTACATCAAAAACCTTCATTTTTGGATTACTTCTAGGTTTTTGAGGTAACAGTCTCTTACGCTGCCCCAACCAGCAATTCCATGTCAGTTGCGATTGGATCAAAGCATAGTAAACAGTTTTAAGTTGTTCTCTGTGTAAATATAATTTTAAATGTGAGAATATCGTCACTAAATATCGTATTTTGGATGTTATGTATTGAACTTGTTTATCCCATCTTAAATGTTCATCGAACATTATTCCGAGATATTTAGTGTGATTTACTCTAGAGATACTAACATTTTGTTTTGTGTTCAATAAAGTTTGGTAAGTTATTTGTATATAAAGAAAAAAAGTAAAAAATTTGTCTTTGATTGATTTAATGTTAATTTATTACCTTTAAAACAATTAAAAATACTATCCAGATCTATTTCTGCTTTACTTTTTAACTCGTTCCATGTATTTCCAGAATAAAAAATGACAGTGTCATCGGCAAAACTTATAACATGGCCTTGACAATTTAATTTTAGCAAATTATTAATGTAAACAGTGAATAAAATAGGTCCCAGAACTGTCCCTTGTGGCACTCCACAAGTCAAAGCTCTAAGACCACTGTTTACTTCATCAATATTGACGTATTGTTTTCGATATTTTAAATAACTTTGAAGCAAATTAAACGCGCTGCCTCTTATTCCTATTTGTTCAAGTTTTTTTAACAAATTAGCATGACAAACAGTATCAAATTCTTTTTTCAGGTAAACAACAACACATAAGTATGGCATTTTTCGATCCAAAACCTTATACATTTCTGATGTTAAATTTATGATAGCATCTTCGGTTGATTTCCCCGCTCTAAAACCAAACTGCTTTTCTGATAAATCTTGTGTTTTTCTAAAAAGTTTACAATACGGTTTTTTATTATTTTTTTAAATATTTTTAATATATTGTAAATTAAGTAGGTAAATTAAAAAAGTATTTTAAGTCTTGTTGATAGGATTGACCCGAATAAAATTGAATAGTTTAAAGTCCTATGACATAAAATAGCATAAGTCATTATACCCCAAGACAGTTATAAATTCTTACATGGTGAATTGGGAACAAAATAACATAAAGCTGCGAATAATCTTAATCGATAGGATTTATGGTCCTGATGAATATACTAAAAATCCCTATATCTCCCCCTAGTGGACTCAGAAACTACTCACTTTTCGAAAAAACATAAAGAGAGATAAATTAAAGAGCAGTAAAAAACCTTTAAATAGATGTGCCTTCGAACTTCCTGGGTACTACTTTTACTGAGCCGAAGAAGTACCGCCAAAATACCATTTTTTGCATAATTTTAATTTTACTAAACTACTCACTTTTGGAGAGAATATGTAGAAAGGCAGATTAAAGAACGTTAATAACCCTTTCAATTAAGGTACCTCCGAACCACCTGGGTACTACCCTTAACAAGATAGGAGCCAGAGTTTGCTCTGTAATAATAGATACAAAGGTTTAATCATCGACGTACAGGTTGGTATATCGATGGGTATAATATATAACAATAAAAACTTTCCAAAACTAATTACATAATAACTAAACTAAATACACTTATAGCTGCCTATCTACATTTCTTCATCGGACTCAATAAATTCGGGCAATAGAAACCTATTTTATTTATTTATGTGGTGATTTTGATATATTTTGGTACGATAATATGTAATATATAATGTCTTTACATTAGTTTTTATATGTATCTCAAAAACTAAAGCTCCCGACAAATTTTTTTTTTTGCAGATTTTGTTTTCCAATAAAATTACCTTTTTACTCATGTATTGAACTTTATACGTGCTTTAGTGCTGGCGATATTGTATAAATAGGACAAAATACGTGTGGTCATTAGATATCAGATACAGGGTCCGTTGTTTATAACAAATAGGGCAACTTGTTATTTGGCAATTTGGACCCCAAACGGAATGAAAACTGCAGAAATTTTGAGGGACCATAAGTTCTGAGAGGCTACTAGAGAAAAATTAAAATATTTTTACTTTAATTCTGTCCTTCCTGAACTTATCGACTCTCGAAAAAACAGAAGTATGGAAATTAGAGATTTTAATATAAAAATAAATCGAGTAAAGGTTTACTCTAAAACTTCCCTCGATCAAGAACATATATAAAAAACTACTACTCGTATACACATGGATTCGATTGGGTCGGTCAGACTTTTCCAGGGTATATCCAGACTTTTCTTGGGTGTATCCACACTGTTCAGGTGCGTATTCACTTCCATCTTATACTCGGTTTTTCAGGGTCTTTCCAGATATTTTCAGGGAGCATCCAGACTTTTTTCTAGGGTTTATCCAGTCTTTTCCTGGATGTATCCAGCTTCTCCAGGGTGTATCCAGACTTTTCCTTTTCAGAGTGTATCCTGACTTTTGGTGTTTCCAGACTTTTCCAGGGCGCATCCCTACTTTTCCTGGGTGAATCCAGACTTTCCAGCGTATATCCAGACCTTTATACAGTGTGTTCAGACTTTTCCAGGTTGTATCGAGCCTTTTCTAGTGTATCCAGAATTCTTTAGGGTTTTCGGACCTTTTCAGAATGTATCCAGACTTTTCCAGGGTGTATCTAGAGTTTTTCTGGGTTTATACAAACTTTTTCAGGATGTATGTAGGTGTTTCCAGGGTTTATCCAGATTTTTCCAGGGTGTAACCAGAATTTCTTTCGAGTAGACGGACTTTTCCAATACATTTTATATGTGCATATTAAACATAATTATATGATGTAATTTTAATGCCGATAAACTAAGATAAAAACAACTAAACCGATTTGTATGAAATTTGATAAGACAATTCGGTGTGACCTGGCTCTTAACAGAAAATTGAATTTCCAGCTAATTTTGTAAACTTCCTAATTGTTAGTAATCTTGAATTTATAAAAAAATTAATTTAATTTCATAAATAATAACAATCCTTTTATGTGTTCCAACCACGCAAACCTTGTATATAAATTTCATTTTATATTCTTTTTCTCCATTTTTCTAGAATTTTATACATACTTCGCGCTATTTCGCGATGTAGGTGAAGCTCGTCATAAATCCCCACACGGGAGAAACACGAAAATCCTGCGCGGTGTGCGCGCGCAACCTCGAATTCGCTGTACGCGGAGACGACCAAGAATCGAACACTTACACCGTACGGCTGTGCACGTTTAGAATTAGAAAACCAAAACTTTCGAAATTGGCCTTTCTTTTTTGTGCTATTCAACGTGTGTTTAGTCTACAATCGACGGAGTTAATGGGACTGAATTGACCAAGGGTGAAAGGTAAGTGGAACCCAGCAACTCGCCGTATTCTCTCTATTTCTATTTCCTCTCAAAATTCGTTCCGTATTCTATTATCAACCCTTCCTGGGTTAAATAGTATGTAAAAAGAAGAAGACTGTTAGCTTACAAAAATTATTTATTTAAAAATGTAGAAAACTTACTAACACAGTTATAAAAAAGCCCCAACTCCAATATATATATATATAATTCTAACCAAAAAATCCAATTTTTAGAGTTTTTGTCTGTTTATTTGTTATAGAATCACAGGTTTCAACAAGGAATTTCTTGGAGTACTGGGCAGGCTTTACTGTATCAAAATATGTTCACGAGAGCAAAGTTGGAATCTTTTAAAGCAAAAACAGAAAAACGCAGGAAAAGTGATTATTCGGTTGAATGGAAAGGTTTGAGGGGGTGGAAAAGCTATAATTTTAAACACACAAAGTCGTGGGTAATAGTTAGTTAATTAAAAAATGGAATTCTTGAATATATCCAAAGTAAATATCTCAGAAATTAAATAAATTTTCAATTTTTAAAGTCTCTGACTTTTTCAGGTTTTTCTAACTGCTGTCAACCATGTTCTCTCTACTTCTTGATTTTTAAAAACCTTATTTGATGTTGGGAACATAGTCTTTTAAAATTAAAAAAAGGATCTTTTAGTTTCGCTGATTTATCAGTGACAAATATTTCAGGTTTAGGTATTTCTGTAGAAATATTGGTCAAAAATTCTTTAGCAGCAGTAATTTCATCCTAAAAGTAGTTTTTAGTAATTTGGACAATAGCCTAATATAAATTTTAGAAAAAGTGTTATTGGGTTTGGTAAAATGTTAACTCTAAGGGCCATTTTATCAACAGCGGGTTACTCCGGATTAAGATCACCCTCGAATTAAACTGCTCCCAAAACTGTATTTTTGACTTTATTTAGAAATTTTGCTTTTTGTTAAAAATTGTTGAATTTCAGACAAAAATCAACATTTTTTTTTGCTTAATATCTTTTAAAACAGTTTTTTGGGGCTTTTTTAAATCGTAAAAATTGTATGTTTGTGTTTGAATTTTAATCCTACTTCCTACTAATATTATATATGCGAAAGATTATGTGTGTGTATTTGTTCCTCAATCGCTCAAAAACAGCTGAACCGATTTGGATGAAATTTGGAAATATGGTGCATGTAACCGAGAATGAGACATAGGTTACTTTTTATTTAAAATTTCGCTTAATAACAGCTGTCAAATGTAATTTTTTTGGATATTGCGGACAACACCACAGGTCGACCGCTAGTTTAAAATAACCCAAGCAGCATTTTATGTGACTCCTACCGTTGTTTTAGTAATTATTACTGTAAACCAGTAAACATGTATTTTTTACCCTTAAATTTGCCTAGAAAGGTTTTTTTATTTAAAAGTAGAACAAGGCAGGTAATTATTAAGTCATGAAAAAAACCATATGGTATTTACACACTACAGTAATATTTTAAAGTAATAATTACTACAAAAGTACTTAAATAAAAACTTGTAAGTTAGTTTTACCTTATGGCCTTGAAATAGTTATTTTAATTAAGTTACTTTTATTACTGTATTGTACCTAGAAGGTGAGCCTGTCTTATAGCAGTAAATATTTAGTAAAATTTAAGTAATATTCAATTAAAGATTTAATAACATTTTTATAATTCTCACAGTGACCTAAGGGTCAGTAAATTTATTACCCTTTGGGAAAAAATACAATGGAATTTGCCCTATATGTAGGTTTTACTAATAAGAGGTTTTCTTAATAACAGCTTTTTCAAGTAGAGTCGCCATTTGTCAATATTTTTCATGATTCGTAAAACCAATTTTGAGGTTAATATAAATTTAACAATTTTTTTTTATTTGTATTGGTTCTAATTTTGAGATATTGGTGCTTTGATTACCACAAATACAATGCCTGGACAATATTGCGTTGCGTTTCGGGGTGCAAAAACAATGTATATGATTGTAAAATAACAAATATGACTAGAAAAATGTAACAAACGGATCTATACGAGTTGTTTGCAGTTGTTTGTTGAATCAGACTTTGAAAGAGACTTTCAGTCATATTAAATTTACCCACAAGGAAAATTTTAAAGACCACTGGTAAGTTAAAAATTTTATTTTTTGTGTTTACTTAGATAAGTCTTACAGCAGATAAAGTTACAATAGTCACATGAAAGACCCTACCTTTTTTACACAGGTTGTTGTGACTCAGTTATGATCGAGGTTGTAATGTTACCAAAAATGTGAAAGTTACAAAAGTGGTCAAAAACCCGTTTTTTTAATTTCCAGAAGAAAAACTTCCGAATCCAACACAACAACAGCAATATCAATCCAAACCAAACACAAAAAACCACTAACCAACGACACTCAATCACAAAGACGGCTGTCGTAGCTCTAATACGACTGTCGTAACGTTAGACGCAGCCTATTTTAAAATATCACTGGGTATGCATTATGTGTTAGAAGTAAAAATAAAAATTTTTAGTTAGCTTTTTGCCTTTTGTTCATAACTATTGGGTCAATTTTAATATATATTCAAGTACCTAATCGTTTAATATTTTAAATTATCGAAGGTAAATTATAACCAGCTCACTAATATTATCTGATATAACTTGCTGCAACTTAAATGTTTACACATTTTAAAAGTTTTTTTAAAGATTTTTATTTGCTTCAGCTGTTCCATCTCAGAAGTTACAAGTGGAAGTACCTTCCTACTGTTTATGTGGACACTAGTGAAAGTAAAGAAAAATTGACTGAGAAGATAATATTTCCTTTTCAATGCAAGTGGTAATGGCGCGTGGTTTGTTCAAAAATTTTAAGCAGTTTATATTTGTGGACTTCAACCAAAAAATGACAAAGAAAATTTGTGTTACAGTGAAGCTATGAAACAATTAAAAATAAAACTAAAAATATCAAAATATAAATTGATGCTGGAAAAAAAAGCTGACAGTGGAAATAAAGTGGCAAAGAAAATGTAAAAACTTATTCATTAAATTTAAAAACGAGTTACAATTTGCTTGGGCTTGTTAGTGTACATTTAGATTTAGTCTCATTTTTGGTTGTCATACCTAGGTATGCAGTTTGATTTTATTTTCTGATCTCGCCTAAGTTTTATATTTATTGCTTGTTTGAGCCTGATCTTATTATTAGTCAATATTTACTATGTATACATAACTGAACCGAGTTTGATTTGCATCTTTCTTCAACCTATATATAATATTATATAAGAAATCAAGTTGAGAAATACTGGTTTACCTACATGGGACTCAGTCCATGCTCAAAGCGAACTTTCTCAAACTCAAAGAACACTTTTTTTAATTAGAGTTACAAGAATATATTTTGTATTTTAGTTGTAGTTTTTTTGAAACTAATAAGATGACAATATGTATGACATATCTTATTTTTTAATTTAAAGTTACATTTTTTTGGGTTTGTTCTTATTTTTTTGTACATTTTGTATTACGGACATCAATAAGTGCCACATTAATCGCCATGCCTTGAAGGAGGCCTTCAAGGTGTCCTTCGATTTTGTTTTCCTTGGCAGAAGGGGGGCTTAAGTCCCTAAAGGCACCTTTGCATCATTTTGGCTCAAGGAGACCTTAAGAACGCTTTGTTCCTTGTAGGAAGGACTGGGAATATGGCCCTAAATAAAATTCAATTAAATTAAGGGGGTTGTGCAATGCAATGTATAAAGTCGTATATACCATTGAGACAATTGGTGCAGCACTTGGATATTTCATTGCCTTGCAGTTTTAGATAAAACCGATATCTGAATGTGGCACTAAATCACTGACTCAATAGAATATGCAATGTTTTTTAATATTTAAAAAAAGGCATGAGTAAAACAATAACTTATTTTTTTAAAACATATTTAATTTTTTAAACAGTATTCATCAGTATGTCTAAGATTCTTGTTTCGTGCCTAAATAATAAGCATCAGGGTGTAAAGTGCAAGACCTTAGTTATGCTCAGTAATTTTTTAGAATCATTTGACTTTATTACAGTTACAAAGGCCTGAATAAGTAAGCTCTTTCCGTATGCACAGCAGGGTTCGATTTAAACGAAATCAAAGATTTGATCAACTAAAGAAAATGTACTGTTTTAATAAAATAAAATTATCTAAATTTAACAGAGCAAATGTCTGTACATTTTTTTCCATAAAAACGCTTTAAAACACATAGTTATAAGACAGATTATTTTCAGTAGCATTTTTCTTTTTACCGCTGCATTTTTCGATAAAAGAAATGCCTCATTGGAGAAAAATTAAAAAAAAATTGTAAAATTTATAATAACCTCAAAATTGGTTTTATTTATGTAAGCAAAAATCAGCTGGGCAGTAAAGCTTTTTCCACGCGGATTTTGACGCACCTTTACCAAAAATTAAAATCCGGGCGGAAGATCTGCTTATGGAAGGCCTGCCAAAAGTCAGCTGTGAGGATAAGAATAAAGAAAGGCTTTTAGCGGCAAAGAATAATAAATATATAAGCAGGGCACTTTTCGGTTAGGTAGTTTGGTTCCCAAAGGTAAGTTTACCATTTCGGTAGCTAATTGCTATCTTTCTGAGACGCTTGCAAAAAGTAGGTATAAAAAAGACTTGATTTTTCAACAAAAACAGCGTTAAATATGGTGTTTTAATATGTTTTAAGAACTACCAGACATATTTTTGGTGACACCGGTGCTTTTTCTGATATTTTTTTTTCTTTCAAAATTTTTTATTTTTTAAATATGTAAAATCTTGCATATTTTACGGGCCTGTGTTTTTAAAAAATTATTAAATAATTTTTTAATCAGTAAACCAAGCTGCGTTTAAATTTTTTGGCTTAGTCGGCGTGTTTAAACGCGTGTTTTAATACACAGTTGTGGAATTTAAAAAATTTTGGTGTTTTATTATTATTACTGACATTAAATTTTTTTTCTCTAAACTTGAAAAAGCTGTTTAGATAGACGTAACCTTTAAGTAAATCTTAATATATATTTTCGTTATTATTAGGTGTTTTTAACTGTATCGCGACGTAAAATTGTAGTGAAATTTAAGCAATTGGTACCCCTAAATGATTCCCCACTTTGGTAAAAAAAACCGTCCCCCAGCGGTTCCTGAGCGGTAATGCTACCTGTAAAAAAATCCAGAGTTTTCAGTAATAGTAATTATTAAGTAAATTTCACTAAAAATGTTGCTTGCATATTACCTTTCGACCTATCATTTTTCGTTAAAAGGCGGAAGTTTAGCGATGATTTTTTAAAATTTTTACAAGGTGACCCTAAAAATACATTGAGACAATCACGGATTGTCTAATGTAGTTTTAAATTTTTATTATTAAAACCCAAAACCATACAAAGTGTTACAGAAAAATAAAGCAATCCTGTTTTTAGAAATTTTAAAAAATCATCGCTAAACTTCTACTTTTTAATGAAAAATGATAGGTCGAAAGTTAATATGCAAAAAATTCTAGATTGAATTTATTTTATTTTAAACTAGCGGTCGACCCGTGGTGTTGTCCGCGATATTTAAAAATATTGAAATTTGACAGCTGTTATTGAGCAAAATGTTAAACAAAAAGTAACCTATTTCCCATTCTCGGTTACATAGGGTGCATGTGTATCTTCTTACCAAATTTCATCCAAATCGGTTCAGCCGTTTTTGTGTGATTGAGGAACAAATACACACATACAATCTTTCGCATTTATAATATTAGTAGGAAGTAGGATTAAAAATCAAACACAAACATACAATTTTTACGAGTTAAGTAAGCCCCAAAATACTGTTTTTAAAGGTATTGAGCAACAAAAATGTTGATTTTTGTCTGAAATTCAACAATTTTTAACAAGAAACAAAATTTTTAAAAATAGTCAAAAATATAGTTTTGGGAGCAGCGCTTTTGATAAAATGGCCCTTAGGGTTAACATTTTACCAAACCCAATAACACTTTTTCTAAAATTTATGTTAGGCTATTGTCCAAAGTACTAAAAACTACTTTTAGGATGAAATTACGGCTGCTAAAGAATTTTTGCCCAATATTTTTACAGAAATACCTATACCTAAAATATTTATGACCGATGAATTACCAAAAATAGTGAAGTAATACAATTTTAAAAGTCTATGTTCCCAAAACTAAATAAGATTTTTAAAAATCAAGAAATAGTTACATTTTGAATACTACATGTTTGCCTCTTGAATTTGTACCACAAGAACATGGTTGTCAGCAGTTAGAAAAACCTGGAAAGTTCAGAGAATTTAAAAATTCAAAATTTATTTAATTTTTTAGATATTTACTTTGGATATATTCAAGAATTCCATTTTTTAACTAACTATTACCAACGACTTTGCGTGTTTAAAATTGTAGCTTTTCCATCCCTCCACTTTACCCCCTCAAACTCTTCCATTCAATCCAATAACCACTTGCGTTTTTTCTGTTTTTGCTTTAAAAGATTCTAACTTTGCTCTCGTGAACAGATTTTGATACAGTAAAGCCTGCCCAGTACTCCAAGAAAAGTTGAGTAGTTTATGCGTGATTCTATAACAAGCAAACAGACAAAAACTCTAAAAATTGGATTTTTTTGGTTAGAAGCCATTGTTATATCTACAGGGTGGATTCTTTAAACGGAACGGTGTTTCTAGCGGGTTAGATTTTGGTTTTATCAAAAAATCCAAAAATACGTCAACTGACATTTTTAATTTTCTTTAATCGTGCTATCTTGGATTTTTTTATGTCATTTTATTTACGAGGTATGGCAAAAAATATATATTTTTAAATAGGACACCCTGTATAGTTTGACATTTTTGAATTCTAAAAAAAAAATTATTTTTTTGACATTACCACACACTAATACTCTATCTCTTATGGTTTCCAAGATAGAGGCATTTAAACTTGCATGGAATTGTTGTCTATACCCTGTTTTACGGGGGATATTTGAATGAATATCGAAGTTTTCCATACAGATTTAGATAAAAACATCTTGATTATTGTAAAAGATAGATCCTAGTGTGTGGTATTGCTGAAGAGAGAATTGTTTGCAGACTTCAAAAATTGCAAAATATACAGGGTGTCCTATTTAAAAAAAAATATTGTTTTGTCATACCTCGTCAACTAAATGACACAGACCAAATCCAAGATGGTACAACTAAAGGATATTAAAAATCTCAGTTGCGTGTTTTTGGATTTTTTTATTCAACCAAATTTTGACCCACTAGAAGCACCGTTCTGTTTAAAGAATCCACCCTATATATATTGGAGCTGGGGCTTTTTTAAACTTGTATTGGTAAGTTTTCCACATTTTTAAATAAATAATTTTTGAAACTAACAGTCTCTTCTTTTTACATACTAAAAGGATTGTTATTACTTTTAAAATTAAATCTATTTTTTCTATAAATTCAAGATTACTAACAATTAGGAAGTTTACAAAATTAGCTGGAAATGAACGGTCTTTTTACGATTTGACTGACAATACATGGTGTGTACTTGTGAACAAGATAAGTACATTTTTAACTAAAAGTGTACAAAATATAGGGAAAAAAATGGTATAATAAGCAATTTTGTAGCAAAAGGGCAAAAAACTCTAAAATTACCCAAAATTGATGAATGAAACCCTTACAAAAACTTCCAAAACCGAAATATTGCTTAGCAAAACATAATAGTTTATTATTAATTTCTTAATGGAGTAATTGTGTGTGTAAAGTAATTGTGTAATAAAACTTCTAAATCTTGTTTGTGAAGAAAATATCCCGGGAAATATTGCGAAAAAGAAAAATTATTTTAAAACAACCCCAACTTTATTTATTTTTATTGTATTATAAAGTAAACCTAAGAGTGCCATAATGACTTCGGGTCAATCCTATACTTTTACAGGTTTCTTCTTAATAAGATTCTGAACAGTAAAGGATTCTGTATTTACGGTCTTTTAATTTTGATGTTTGTGTTTCTCAGTTTATTCGACGTTTCCGCGGATTACAAACTTTTTGTTTTAAATTCGAGAGGTGTGCATGGTGTCTGTGTAGCTTCAACTACAATCCTATGACTCCCTGATGATTTCAAATAAGGATGAAACAGGTCTGTAGGTGGCTGGATTCTCCATTAGACATTGGAGGCCTGGTCGTAATGAAGTGAGAAACAAAAACGCTTTGTCCGATATGCCACGAGTGTTACTTTAATTTATATTTGCGGACACGAGATTCACTTTGTTGTTTTTTAAATATTTTGGCTTTTTAGTTCTGCGCAACAAGCCTCCTCCGGAACGATTGCTTGCTGATGCCTTAAAATTAGGGCCACGTAGTATGAAGCTCCAATTGGGGGCGGTGCTGCTGAGAACGTTACCTCTTTTTAAGAGGCATATTACAGTAACCTTATACTTTTACAGGTTTCTTCATTATAACCTGCTGAAAAGTACAGGATTCTGTATTTACGGTGTTCTGCACTTTTCAATTTTGATGTTTTTGTTTCTCGGTTTATTCGACAGTTGGCGCATACAGGTACTACGTTTCCGCGGATTACAAACTTTTTGTTTTAAATTCGAGAGGTGGTGTGCATGGTGCCTGTGTAGCTTCAACTGCCAGGTACAATCCTATGACTCCATGATGATTCCTAATAAGGATGGAACAGGTTTGTAGGTGTCTGGATTCTCCATTAGACATTATAGGCCTGGTCGTAATGAAGTGAGAAACAAAAACGCTTTGTCCGATATGCCACGAGTGTTACTTTAACCTATAAACATGACGAGAATTTTCAGCAAAAACAATTTAAATTGCTTTACTTGTGACATATTTTTTTATAACATATGGAAAGGGTATGACACCGCATTGTGTTCTTAATTTTTTAACAAAGGAGTCATTGTTCTGTGGCGTGAGCTATAGCATTTAAATTTGAATTTCAATGTTTTTTAAAAACATGCCAACTGAGACCACTTTCCCCTAATATCTGGTGAGTAATAGTAAGTTTTGTATTAACCATTAATTATAACAATGTTTAAAGAATATTCTACTATAATAAGCAAACATGGAAAAGATTCCCTTAAGATTAAACTTTTATTATTATTTCTAGTTGAAATTTTCTGACTTTCAGGTTTCACAAACAAAAATTTCAAACTTTTTACTTACCTAGACTTATTTGGATGGTAAAAATATGTACAAAAAATGTCACATTGGTCGTGATTCTTCAAAAACCGTCAGAAAATCTCGCCCTTACAAAATATCTGACGATTTTTAAACACAAGTTTACACCAGCTGCTTTTTTGTCAGGACTTATTTGCTAATATTTCTTAAAATTTCTTAATACTGTTCCAGTAAATAAAAAAATATGTCAGTATGCTTTTTTTTTATTCAAAAATGTGTTTTATTAAGCTTATTTTTGTGTGTAACAAACCTTTAAAGCTTTTAACATACAAAACCATAGATAGCCATAGAATTTGTCGCTGTCATTGTTTAGAAAAGTCACACAAATTCTGTCTTTCCTTTCACATGGTGAGAATTTTCGACGCTTTTGGACGTTTATTGGTACGCGTAGTAGCAATTTAGCTCCGCCGTAAACTAGTCCTGCAGAATATCTTTAAAATATTAAATTTACAGAATGTTATTAGAAAAATGATGCAGTATCTTCCAACGTTAGGATATATCTTAAAAACGCTGCGTTTTTATTTTAAATGAGGCAATAAGTAAAAATCGCCACTTTCCAGAATTGTGACGGGTCAGATTTTCTGTCGTTTCTGAAGAATCGCGACCATTCTACGTAAAAATAACTAAAAATTAATGTTGGGTCAATTGGTATTTGTTTATGTTTAAGATTTTTTAATTTTATCAATACACTATTTTTCGATAAAATATTAGACAACTATTAAAAATCACCACTAATGAAATCTAATAAGTTGGTTTACGGTAGTTGTTTGCTGAAATTTTAACTTTAAAGTACACGCAGTCATGCACATCCGTAAAGATTTGAGCATTGGCAGCTAATTCAAATTTTAAGGAATCATTATCATGTGGCCTTATACAATTGATTTGTTCCTTGTTCGCTCTCTGTCTTTTGAATTTTTCTCAACTGATTTTTCAGTTGCCTATTCTATTTTCAAATCTTTACAATGTAAATCCATAATTCTGGGTACCTATAGTTGAATATTTTCTATAGAGGATTATTTTCATCCTATTCCATTTTCCTCCCTCCACTTACTGTAAATATTTCGAAACAGTCTCGAAATCAAAAAGTATAAATAAATTTAGCTAATATTTTACAGTTTGTCCACTGCTTTTTTATAATAGTGCCGTCTCTAATTCGTAAGTTGAACTTTGTAATCTTTAATATTTACTTTTTTGTTACCTGAACAGTTTAAGCCCCGTCCAAAGGTGACATAAACATTACACAAATTGATAAGTGAAAAAAAGTCAGAATATACTATCAAAAATTCAACGCTCAAAAATGTTCCAAATCTACTTAGCTCCGCTTAAGTTTTTCACATTTAAAATTTATAATAATCGAACAGCTAAATTTTAGGATTTTACTAAATATTGGCTGCAGAATTTCGACGTTAAAACTTTTAAGCTAAATGTTTGAATTTGAATTTTATTTTCAATTTAAACGAATCCATCAATTTCTCAATTTACAAACGCTCTGCACCTTGGCCAAAAAGGCATGTAACTTTAAATTTTTCACATTTTAAAACCTTCAATTTGCAAATTTTTCCTATTTCCAAAAATCACAGAATTATCGTTTTCGCACCAATACCATCTCTGGTCCGTACCAGCAACGCATTTCTTCAATTGGCAAATTTTTCCTTGCAATTTTTAATTTACAAACGCTTTGCACCATGACCAAAAAGGCTTTTAACTTTAAACTTTTCACGTTTTAAAATCTTCAATTTTACATAAATTACAGGATTCTCGTTTTCGCATCAACGCCATCTCTGGTACGTACCAACAGGCACTGCACCAGCGCCATCTCTGGTTCGTACAAGCAGCCACTATAACTCATCAGCGCCATCTCTGGTCCGTACCTACTATTATGACGTCACACATTTCTTCAATTGGCAAATTTTTCTTTGCAATTGTTAATTTACAAACGCCTTGCACCATGAACAAAACGGCTTTTAACTTTTCACATTTTAAAATCTTCAATTTGCAAATTTTTCCAATTTTCAAAAATTACAGAATTACCGTTTTTACGCTTCGCACTAGCGCCATCTTTAATCCTTACCAACGTAACGAATTTCTTCAATTGAAAACCAAAAAGGCTTTTTAACTTTAAACTTTGTACATTTTAACATCTTCAATTTGCAACTTTTCCAATTTAAATTTCCAATTTTCAAAAATTACAGGATTATCGTTTTTACGTTTAGCATCAGCACCATCTCTTGGCCGTAATAACAAACCCTTCAGGTGGCGCTATGACGCCACGAATTGCAGGAATTACATTTTCCCACGGTCTTAAAAATCAAAAATGTCTTTCTTTGACTTAAAATTTTTGCATCGGTAAACCGGCAACACGCCAATTAAAATTTCCAATTTTTAAAAATTCGACGATAAATTGGCATTGGCATTGACCAAATAGGCATTTAGCTAGCACATTTTAATATCTTCAATTTGCAATTTTTTCTAATTTTTCTTAATTAAAATTTTAAATTTGCAATTTTCCAAAATTATTGATTGCCACATGACCAATTTGCAAAAATTTACTGCTGAGCCATCAGTTTTTTCATTTACAAACGCTTTGTACCATGACCAAAAAGGGTTTTAACTTTAATTTTTTACATATTTAAGTCTTCAATTTGGAAATATTTCGAATTTAAATTTCCAATTTACAAAAATTACAGGATTATCGTTTTCGCACCAACGGCAACGCCATCTCTTGTCCGTACCAGCAGCCACTATAATGCATCAGCGCCATCACTGGTCCGTGCCTACTACTACTATGATGTCACGCATTTCTTCAATTGCCATTTTTAAGTAAACGCTTTGCACCCCCAAGCAACATTTCTGGCCACATAAACATAAAAATTGCATTTAGTAAAAATGCCCTTGTCTGGTCAATTCCTGTTCTTTTAAACCTACTAAATGTCATTAAATATCAAAATGACAATAAAGACACATATTTGTGTCAGAAAACAGAAATACTGACCTAGGAAGTTTATCTGTTGGGAAAAATTTCTCAGCAGTTAAAGAGCAGGTCAAAAACTAGAGAATTAGTTCATTTCCTAAGACGAGTTGAAGACATTACGTAGGAAAAATAACAGGACATATACTGCACTATACTACTTTAATTATGCCTTTGGTGACAAGGGCAATTTCTTATGCTCAATTGTGTTAAAATTTTGAAATTTTAACCTTAAATTTGTCATTCATGGTTTACAAAAATTTTGGGTAAACACACGGCCACTTTTTTGAAAATTTAACCTCTTTACTGCCCTTAAAGTTATGGGATGTTTTTAGGCAACAAGTAATCCCAACTAACGACCTAAGACAGACCCTCGAAGACAAAATTTTTTTTCTTTTAAACCTGGAAGAAAGTTAACTTAAATTCTTGTATAAACTGTCAATTGCCTTTGCCCTCCAAGTATAAAAATCCTTTGAGAACTTTTTGTAGAACTTGTATTCATGGGACGTTTAGAAATGGTCTAATTACATAACCTAAAATTTATTTATTTATAGAAAGTGGCAAAAATGCCTAACAGCAAAAATATAAGCAAAATTCGCTCGTATCGTATACATCGTATACACTTCCCAATATTATTGAACCAAAAAATAAACTTTGAGGCAGTCAACGGAAAATGAGAATAGTTGCTCACTATGGTCCCCGTCAGCCCAGTTCTCACTTCCCATTACTGACGTCTCAAATTGCCTATTTTTCCATTTAGCCACGTTTTCTACGGTTGATGCCGAGTATAACAAAGCAATTTTTATACTCTAATTGAAGTTTGTTTTTGAAAAACAATCAAATGCCAAAAGAAAATCCATCATTTTCGCCAAGAAAAGGCCACCTTCCGGCCCTAAAAGCCTTTAAAAATAATCTAGTTAAGTCGTAGATTACACTGGTGTAGCTAACGTACGGATTCTTGACAAATATCTATCTAACCATTGATGTTTGTTTTTGAAACGAATTTAAACCTCCTTCATTTCGTATTTCTTGTGCTTTTAGGTCCGTTCCGAGTGGTAAGAAGGCAGATGGTTGCCTCACCCAGATAAACAAAGTAAAGAAGAATCAAAATGTTACCCAATGTGCACAATCCGTGTATAAAGCACAGGAAATGTAAAACTTAAAGTAAAAACAAGCATATAAAGACAGGGGAGACGCTCCAAACTTGATCTGGCCCAGCTCTAAGTGAGTGGACAAGGCTCTTTGAAGAAGTCGAGGACTGTTGACCTCCAAACCAAATTAACAAGTTGGTAATTGTCAACTGACGACAAAGGTAGAGGCATTTTGTATAATCAATATCATATTATTTGTGATTAACGGGCTTCTGTTATTTTTAGGAAATATAAGGAGCTCTTACACAACAGAACTACTACACAACTTCAAGAATTAACGATGATTAACCCGTTCTATTTCTATGACCATGAGAGAAACTTCAAAATTTTAACAACTGGACCGACAATAGTTTCTAGTAAGTAGGTACACAAGAAAACTAAGTTTCCTTTTTCCACACGGGTTACAAAAGTGACTATGTATTATTAGGGGAATTTTGGAATGCTTAAAATTTTGACAACTTTGACAGCGGCTGTTATAATGAGTATGTTTTCATATTGTACTCAAAATGTACCGAAAATCAAGCATCTAGTTCTTTCATATATCACACTTTTTGTCAGAACAGAGAACATACTCTGTGAAAGAAAAAGAAGACAATATTTTGTGAAAACATACTAAGTGTTTAACGACCACTACATGCATCGATTTTACCAGGGTTTCTGGAACACATTAAAAACTGTCACTTGTAAAAAATTTAGAGATGAGGAAAAAGACAAAGTTAGGCTTAATTTTATAAAATATGTGTTTTATATGTTCAAACCTGGTAATATTTTATTATTTCTAAAATTAAGTGGGCCACAATTCTCTAAAATCAAACAAAAAAATAACCACAATAAATGGATTTGTAGCTTACAGCAGTGGTAGTGGTTAATTACCATAACCACTACAAAGTGTCAAACAAGCGTTCCAAAATTTCCGTATTATGTACTTTATTTTTGTGCTTTAAGTATTTGACGGGGTTAGAATTTTATATAATAAATGTAAATAAAAAAATACTTTTCTAACTTAATAAGTTTTTGAGCGAACTTTGAGCTAGTTTGCCCAATTGGGTCTTAAGTTTATTGTTTTTCTTTGTTTTAGACTACTGCGGAGGCCAGAGCAACCGTTTTGAGCTGCGACCGAGATGACTGAATACATTTTGTTTGATATACTTAGTAATTAAATTCATTTGTTCATTAAGAATGTTTCAATTTTGTTTTACTTGAAATATTTATAGTGTATTTTAAAAGTTGACTATAATAAAACGCATCTATTTAAAATAATCATAATATTATATAATTAAACATCAATATGAACAACACATTTTAGTCAAATGTGCTTTAAAAGGGCAATGGCTTTTAAAGACTTCATTATTTTTAATGGCTGAGTGTCAGAATTTCGGAAGAAGAGCTGTTATAATTTTTATAATCAAATTTTTGTTTTTACGTTTGAGATAATAGTGAAATTTTCGTAAAAATTTGAAAAATGTGTGAAATGAAGGTCTTTATTAAAAGACATTTTTTGTAAATATTTCCTTGGAGTTCCAAATATGATAGAAACTTTCACCTGACCCCTAGTTTTCAAATCCTTCGAGGTTCATTATGGAAGAAATTTGTAACTTTGGGGGCCACAGGGCTCCATTCCTATAGTTGCAGCTATTTATAGGTTTGTAAATAAAAGTATTTAATCTTCAATTTAACTGGTTTGAAGAGTTTTAAGATGCATAACAAAGCCTTTTTATGTTTTAACAAGCACGTCCATGGCAAGTGATTTTTGTTTCAAATATGGTCATAATCATTAATTTTGTTTGCTTTATATTTCTTAAGGGGACATGTAACTTTTAGAAATTTAATGACTACCTGTCTTAGTATAATAAAATTTCCCATTTTTTTTTCTTCATTTTTCCTTCTTCAAATCAATTAGTGGATATGAAGACATTTTAAGGACAATCTGTGGCAAAATTGCCTTCTTTAAAACCGCAATATGTCCAATACAGGGGAAACTGGCCCTCAACCTCCAAGGTATAAAAACCTTCATGACTAATTTTTTACTTCCAAATGTCCTTCATTTTATTCTCCAAAATGGGAAAATGTCAGGAAATTTCCCAACAATTTGCCCTTCTCAAAGGAGGTCATGGTTAGCTGTTATGGTCAAAATTTAACCAAAATTGTTGCTTGGGCCATGACCAAAAATGCTTTTAACTTTAAACTTTTTACATTTTAAAATCTGAAATTTGCAAATTTTTCCAATTTAAACTTGCAACTTTTCAAAATTCTTTTAACCAAATTTTTTAAATTTTTATTTAAATTTTTATTTTATTTATACACTTTGCACCATGACCAAAAAGGCTTTTAACTTTAAACTTCCACATTTTAAAATTTTCCATTTGCAAATTTTTCCAATTTAAATTTAACTAAATTACATGATTACCGTTTTTACGCTTCGCACGAGCGCCATCTCTGGTCTGAACCAACAGGTGCTATAACGCATCAGCACCATCTCTAGTCCGCACTTACTACTACTATGACGTCACGCATTTCTTCAATTGGCAAATTTTTCTTTGCAATTTTTAATTTAAAAACGCTTTGCACCATGACCAAAAAGGCTTTTAACTTGTTTAACATTTTAAAATCTGAAATTTTAAAATTTTTCCAATTTAAAGTTGCAATTTTCCAAAATTCTTGGTTGTCACATGCCCCATTATCAAAAATTCACTATTGAACCACCAAATTTTTTTAATTTTTAGGATACAAACACTTTGCACCATGACCAAAAAGACTTTTAACTTTAAACTTTCCACATTTTAAAATCTTCAATTTGCAAATTTTTCCAATTTAAATTTGCAATTTTCAAAAATTTTTGGTTGTTACATGACCAATTTTTAAAAATTAACTGCTCAGCTATCAAATTTTTCATTTTTTTAGTTTACAAACGCTTTGCACCATTATCAAAAAGACTTTTAACTTTAAACTTTTCACATTTTAAAATCTTCAATTTGCAAATTTTTCTTAAAAATCTTCAATTTGCAAATATTTCCAATTTAAATTTATCAAAATTAGAGGATTACCGTTTTTACGCTGCGTACCATCTCTTGGCCGTACGAGCAAGCGCTATGACGTCACGGATTAGGGCACGCCCTGTCCGCCGGTGGAGTACCTACTGAGAGTAGCAGGAGATCCCGTGTCTCGCTTGCCGGCTCGAAGAGGAATCGGCATAGCACTTAATAGCAGAGTGCGATACTACTACCACTACCACTGCTATTGTATGCTTCCGGTATCCAATATTCTTTGGACGCAGGCGACAAACGTTGCTTATTAGGAAATCTTTAAATGTAAATCTGTCTAGCTACATTGGCATGTTGATTACCTTCACCATAAATTAAAATCGTATCCAAATATTCGCGATTGGAAAACATATTGTTTACTTAAACGTTAAACTAAACACTGATTTAAAAAATAATCTTTGCTGATAAACTAAAAGTTTTCTACACAAACTCAAAATTGAAAAAAAAACCGCAAACGTACTACAAGAAGCTTGCCATAAGGCTAAAATACTAAGATAGGTAATAAATAATAATTTAGGGTTGTTGTTAATATTCAAATTCCCACTGTAAAACAAAAACTAAAAATACCCTTGTTAAAAGAGCCGCCAAAGATTTATTTAATTCAGCAGTGCAATAAAACCTAATTATTTACCGATAACAATTTCGGCGCCGTATTTTTATTTACAAGAACTTTTAACAAATGGATTCCTTTAAAAAAAGGTTGTAAAAAAATGCTTAATTACAACAATTTCTTATTTTTTAGTTATTTATTTTAAAAAGTAAATGTTTTTAAACAACTACAAGAACGTTTTCTTCAAATTTTAAATATGCATTATCGGATATTACCTTATAGGAACATTTTTATTTGTGATGATGTTTCCAGTCACCCCCTTTAAATATTTGCACTCAAACCAATTACACCCTGTATATGTCTAAACTATAATAAGTTGAACACAATACGAGGCGCGAGGGTTCTAGCGACCACTGACTATGAATTCATTAATGGGCTCAAAAAAATCAATCACAAACCTAATTTTTCTGGCTCCATAGACAGATCAGCTGTCACAAAGTTGGCCGGAAACAGACCTTCTCCCCTTTGATTGTTACCTTTCCACCAATTCGGATCCGAATCATCTATTACCATAACTAGAAGGGAAATAAATAATAAAATTACAATACGGTGTTCTTTTAAATCTTTCTGTATTATTTCAAGACCTTTCACAACAAAAAGTGTTAAATATTAAAAATGTTCTCTCATATTTTCCTTCAACACCTTCAATTAAAAATGTAATAAATACGCCAAAAATTATAGTAATCCAAGCAGCATTTGAGAGGTAAGCTTATTTATAAGTTACCGACTTCCCGAATTTGCCTGACCAATTTTACAAACAAAGAATGCAGAAAAGTAATAATTGAAAGTATAATTAATACCGAACATTGACAAAAAAACAACACTTTTCTTAGTTGTTGTTTTCAAAAATTAGGCCGCAGGTCACTGTTTAATGGAAATATATGCTGCGCCTTTTCCTTCCTTAAATTTCAACAAAAATGAAAAGGTTATTTTTCAATTTAACTTACTTATTTCCCCAGCCTCAAATGTAAGTTCATTATCTTCTGCCGCTTCAAAATCGTACAAAGCTCGCACTTTGCGAAGATCTTTGAGTGGTGACATATTGCTACTTCCTGCAAACAATAAAAACTTAATAAATAAATGCCTATTTACTTTTCTATAACGGTTTTTCAAAAATTAGTTCTTTTTTATAAGTTTGTCAAAAACTAGTAAACCACATTTTTCTTCCACTACCTCCTTAGAAAATGGCGTTATGGCGGGCCGAGTATACCAATAGAGTATATTTAGTTAAAATGATTTTGCAATTTATTATATATTATTAAACATAAAATTTTAAACATAACTATTAACAATTATTATTAAAGAAAATAGGTATGTACAGGTTGTTGCAGTATAAATAAGGAAAAATGCTTTTTTGATCCCTCGTCATATTTGCGTCTTTCCCATTCTAAAAGATGTAATTTTTTAGGGTCGATATGGGCTATTCTTACAACATCCTCAAAAAATATAAAAATTATTGTTAAGGAGTTTATTTTCTTTCAATTTTTATTTTTGAAATTTTAAGTTCATTAACAATACGTAAGATCTCTAGGTTTGCTAATGTAACCACCCCGAGTTCTGAGATTTAAACGTTTTTTTGAGAGAACATTAACAATTCAAAATTTTTTTAATTTGAGTCATAGTGGTGGAAAAACTCAAATATTTGAGTATTTTAAGATATTTTTTTTTGTCGCAATAACTCAATTTTTTATTATTTTTTAATTTAATTTGGAATCTCTCGTAGAATCTCGTGGTGACCAAAATTCCTTTTAACACCAGATATGTGACCTCAGATTAAAAATCAAAAGAGATATAACAGTAAACAATACTACCCCGATCAACCATCCATAAGGTTAATTGTCCCATAAGATGCACGGTTGCCAATTTTCCGCAGGATATTGTAACGCATTTTTATACAAGGTAATTACCCTCAGACTAATGACTAAATTTTCTAATTTGAGTAATTACTATAATCAAATTTTTAATTAATTCAAAAAAAAACGGCAACGTTGGATCAAAGATAAACGACGAATAAATTATGACAAGTCTTTTTCGTTCACAGCTGATTCGGCAGTGTTTTTAACGGGATTTGGTGGTTTTTTGTGATTTTTGACTTTTATTTTGACTGTTAAAAAAAAGAACTATATCAAATCTTTTTGAGGACCAGCACAATTCGTGATATGAAAAGAAAAACAGAATATTTCTACCTACAATTATTATTTTTAAGGTAAGAGATTCTGTTATTTTGGCTTGGTCATTGGCGTAGTTTTGTAGCTTATTTAAGTATATATTTTAAATCTAAAATTATAATCTCTTTGTGTAAGGTGTATTTTAAAACAACTTTGTACTGTGCTGCCGAGAACTCAGTTAATATCTAAGGAATTAATTAAAATTCGTACCTACTGGCCATAGTGTCTCGTCGACCCACACCCGGAATTAACTATTTACTTTTAAATGTCATGGTGGTATGATGGGTAGTGTGCTTACCTTACGAGCGGGAGGTCGTGGGTTCGATTCCCACCAAAGAAAGTTTTGTTTTTTTTTTTAATATACTACTTAAACTTTTCCCATTTGTTTTTAAAATATGCTCGCAATTATTTCATAGGTATTCAAAAGTTGTTGGTGAGATGTTAGGTGCAAGAAACCCAAAAAATATCAAAATTTTTCAACTCATTCGTAATGGGTTTTGGGTATTTTTTTAATCTAACGCCAAGAACTTCAAACTGTTTTAAATCAAATTGTTTTAAATCACAACACCAGTACGTATATTAGAGTTCTGGCGAATGCGTTGGTAAACTCAAGATCACAAGTAGAGTAGGTAATTAAGCAGATACAAGCAGGAACAACTCCCGACCGACAATTGACATCTCGGCGAATACCTTGAATTTTGAACTATTGAAGAAAACGAGTTTTAAACTATTGCAGTGGAGCTGTTAGTATTCGTCGCAGTTTAAGAGCCTTGTAGTGCTGTCCATGCAAGACTTCCTTCTTTCGTGAGTAACGAAGTAGGAAGCCTTGGACACCACTATAAATTTAACTCTAATTAGGTGGCTAGTATTTTAACTTTGGTTACAAACTTATTTTATTTTATGATTTGAAAGGAAGTGAGTTGACGCACGCAAAAGTCGCCGCTACTGGTTATGGGAAAAGCGACTTTAAACATTGTTGCCGTTTTATTCGTCTATCTCTTTTCTCTTCATGTATTCGTCTAGAAGGGTGTTGGATTGTAAACATTAGAGAATTTCCAAATGGAATGTTTGGTCTCTTCTTTAGTTATTAGTCTGAGTATGTGACGAGACCCGCGCAGTAAGTTGGAGGGGGGGGGTGCCTTCTTGGATGAATGAAATTTTTCCAGATAATTGTTTGGTAAATATTTTATATTATACCTTACGGATTTATATCAGAACGGTGTCGTTTTAAAGAAAATGCCCAAACTTTATTTACCATTGGAACTCTTCTAAATTGGATTTAACAATTAAATTATGACAAATATGTAAAAATCAGGCTTTCTGAATTTTTCAGTATTACATGGGCCAAAACTGCTGTACTCGAGCTATACTGGTTATACTTATCATAACATTAAAAAAAAAATAGTTGTTGTGATTTACTAAAAAAATATTTTTATCTTGGGGTCACCAGATTTTTTCATATTTTTAAATATGTGCTACTTTCGATCAAATATTTTTATTTTGTTGCAAAAAATTAAAAATATATGCATGCATTTAAATGTTCTCCGTCAAACTGGCTATCATAATATATACAAATAAATTCACCTTTGTGCCCTTGGAATTTTATAGGTGTCTTTAAATGCAGAAAATCTAAATTATCGAGAATTTCTAAAAAATTACATTTTCATATATATGCCAAGCGATGGGTACAAAATAAAGGGTTCTATTTGCAAAAGGTCGGAAAGAAATAAAATTTTGTGGGATGGTAGAGATAGGTCCCTTGATAATACATCTAAGTTTGCGACCTCGAAGGTTGCCACTCGAGGGTTGGGGGGATGAAAACTCTGCTTCGCTGCGGTTGGAGGAAAATAGCACGGTTGGGGTGGGTGCTATAAAAAAAAGTTCAAATAAAATATTGAAACAATTCAGACTTGGGCTTGTTAAAAAGAAAATTTTTGCTAAACAAATTCAAAAATATTTAAGAAATCAAATTGGAAATTACGCAGCAGAGGCAAGAAATTAGGCGCCAGGAGTCTGTGTGTGTAAGTGGCTATATCTCTTAAAAAGTCCAATTATAGTTAAGGGTCGACGAAAAACAGGCAGATAGGTGTACATCTTAACAAGCAAACAAAAAACACATGTGTAAGCGTGGCGTGGGTTGCAACGACTATATAATGGCCAAGCACACATGCAACGGGATTCAGATTTTTGCCAAGCTTTAGACTGTTTGAACGTAGGTTGAACGATTTTTGGGAATTTAAAAACTCTAAACAACGAGTCACCATAATATCCGAGGGAGAATCGCTGCAATGTTCGCCCGGGTCACCAACCTTTATTAAAATTTGCATTTTTTTGCATTTGAATAAGTTTGGGTACCTAGGGTGTGGATTGGGGCATTTGTTTGTTTGGGGATCATAGTGAATATATTTTAATATATTTCTCAGGTAAATTCTAAATTCAAGAAAATTAATAAAGGTCCAAAAGATGAAGAACCGTCAAGGAAAGCGAAATTTTACAGGTGACTAATCTCCTTTACAGGGGGCAGGAACCAAGGGGGGTTTTCACTGGTCACGGTATCATTTTCTTGGTATTACACAGTATGTCAATTTAAATAGCTGTTAAACGATGTTTATATAACAATTTTCTTAAGGTGTTTTTTTTTTATCTTAAAACGTGTAAACTAAAAGAAAAAAACGTATATAAATTTAAAATAGATAATTTCTGAACTTTTTGGTAATAGAAGTTAATAAGTTGTAATGACAATTTTCTTAATCATTTTCACTCACATAGACAAATATTATTTGGGTTTCGGGAAACACACTTTTTGTTAAATCATTCCTAAAATATTATTAAGTCGTCTATACTTTTCTTTTCCTCCTAGAGGCATTTAGTGTATTTTTCCTAAGTAAAAAAAAATATTTTGTATCATATACATATTATAAAGTAGACTTCTCGGTCCTAAGATTCAAAGAGGTATTAAGTATTGGTTCTGATGAGTCTTTCGTTCGGGAAGGTTACTATTTAAATGGATTTATTGGTGTTTAGTGTTCAATTTAGAGAGCGGTTATAGAGCTTTGACAAAAGAGGGTGTAATGGTGTGACCATAAATCAACCGCATTATAAAAGTTTTGTATATGTTGATGCATGGCCGTGTTTTTGTTGGTATATTTTGTAAACGAAAATAAAATTAGTAAAGCTTGTCGTAATAAAACTGATCGGCGGTCAGGTAATCCTAAGTGTCTTGAACCATGCTCTGCATACTAGCAGTTTTATCACATTGCAAAATATCTTGTATACAACTAGGTAACCCTTCCATGGATTGTTTACCTAGGTTTACCTAGGTTTTCCATGGATTGTTTACTAACTTTATTTCTTTATGCAATAGCCAATAATGAAATGTTTTTCTATAATAGTGTGTTAGTTACATGTACTGTGCTATTATAGGCATTTCAACTAAACAGCTCAATACTCACCTCTCTTGGATCTCAAAGCAGACATAGACAGGAGGCAAATTTTTTAATCATGGGTTTTTGTAAGCCTGGGTGCTCTCTATTTGAATGGTAAAGGACAATATATCTAACGGTACAATTCTCTGTAAACAGAAAAATTTAGAGTTGTTTTTCTCATATTACGTTTTATTATGACTTTCCAAATACCAATTTAAAAAAATGATTTTTAAATGTAATATATACAAAAATGTCTTTTAAATGTGTGCTTTTATTTGACTTCCGGTGGGAGGTCAAATGTGTCAAACTCTTCAGAACCTTATAGAAAAATATAGTAAAAGTAAAAGAAATACTACAAACACAACGTAGGGTTGAAAATGAGATAATATAAAATAAAGATCTGAAGGCCAAACAAAGGTAGTTAATGTATGAAAGCGTCTGTGTGCGTCATGCCTAGAAGTTTTCATAATTTAACCAAACCCGGGTGGTTGTTAATGTATGAAAGTATCACCTGATCAGTGGAATTTTCATAATTTGACAAGACCCGGGTACAAATAGTCTCACTGGTACCGTGACCAGGATAAAGAGACACAGTTTGTTTTTAAAATTCTGATACTTTCGAAATTTTACAGGAGACTCAGAAGGATCGGAGCCCAACCCTAGCACAAGCTCATCAGAAGCAGCAGTACCACTGGTGGTTCCGGTACCAGCCAACCAGCAGTTACAGGCAATTCTGGGAGCCATAGCGGAACTAAGAAAACAAAATAAGCCGCTAAACAAAAGAATAAATAATACAAACCAATTCTTGCACCAACGACGACAAATTTCTAAGCTCAAGCGTGCCGCTGTATTAAGACGACAGACACTACGCAAAAGAAAAACCCAGTTAACTACTATGACGTCCCTAAATAGTAGCATGGAACAACAAATAAGCAGTGAAACCCAGGAAAACCAAGAAGACAAACCAGGTGCAACAAATCATCCTATCTTTTTTACACCGAGCCCATCCATTCCTACTTTTGAAGGAGTCGGAAAATATCCCAAAAAGTTTATCGAGGAGTTAGAGGAGTATATGCAAGAAACTCAAGTTGAAGATAAAAAAAAATCTAAAAATTGTCAACAAAGCCCTGAAAAATGGTATCAGGGAATGGGCCAGTATGTATAAAGATACATGGGAAAACTACGGCGATTTTAAGGAGACTTTTCTGAAAACATTTTGGGGCGAAAAATAGCAGTATCTACTAAGGCAGAAAATTGCAGGTGCTAAATACATCCCAACACAACAAAGACGTATGGAAACCCATTTTGCTCATTTTCTGGGATTAGCTAAACAACTAAACAACCCTATACCTGAAGACATGCTAATTGACGAAATAATGGGGCATTTTCCCACTGATATACAGTCGCTTTGGACGTTAAAAGTAGAGAAATCTATTTCAGCCGCGCTTAATTTCTAAGGAAACAAGAAGCTATAAAAAACAGCAATATTAATCCATACCGGGCGCCAGCAGGGGCAATGCCTAACAATAAAATACCTGCTTCGAGCTCGGGAAACAGACAGCGGTCGAGTTAAAAGAGCCTAGCCAATCGACCATCATAATCGAACGGCCACCCATTGTAAATAATATAAACCAAGTACAATTACAACAACTTCCCTACAACACCAAGGGTTTAACTCTGATAAAACAATTAGGATGGCAAGACGGGCAAGGATTAAGTCGAAATAATCAAGGGCGTACGACACCCATTACGTGTCTTTAGAATACCTTAGACAACGGGGTAAAAATGTGGGGAAGAAACCTATAAAATTTTAGCAAAACCACCTAACTTTAATTGTTTTTTTAATTGGATACCTGCTGAAGCATCAATGTCTTCCAACAACAACACAACCTGTTCATTACCTGAAATTAAGATTTGGTTTGACAGCCACCAGATTGCAGCCTTATTGGATACTGGGTTGGAAATCACCTGTATATAGGAAAAGGTATACACCAATATCATTAAAGAAAGAAATCCATGAGAGCTATTTGCATATAAGGTGCTTTTGGAACAAGAAGCAAACGAATAACGCGACATGTATTATTAACGGTCAAAATAGAAGATTCATCCTTGGAATTACGTTCTTTAATTGTGCAAGGGTTGGGTTGGGCCATGTATTATCGGTACTGATTGGATGGTCAAACACAAGTGTAACATTGATCTACAAAAAGGAACCGTATACATGACGCTTAACGATGACATCGAGATCGTAGTACCTTTTATTCTACCATTATTATTCACCACCGAATAAAACTGTGTACTACAGGGGGTCGAAACCGAGCTCAACCTTTTACAGGGGACTAGACCGCCTACATCAATAGAACTGGGAGATTAAAAGAAAGCAATATTTCCCGCACCGAAAAAATACACCTCCTGGGTATATTACAAGAATATAATATGGTATTTTCTGAGAAACCCCAACATGAAATAAAAATGAAGGATGACACCACGTTTGTAAAAAAGAGTTATCCCGTACCGTTTGTGTTAAGAGAAGCCGTTGAGCAAAAATTACAAGAAATGGTAGAAGATAATATTATAGAACGTAGTACATCTCCGTATTCGTGTTTGCCTAGATGCAAGGCTTATCAATCCGAAAATGGTTGCTAATAATGAGGGACCACCACCCATCGAGGAAATGCTACAACAATTTTACGGCAAAAAATACCTTACTAGTATTGATTTGGTATCAAGTTTTTGGCAAATACCACTGACGGAAAATAGCAAACAATATACTGCTTTTCTATATAATGGGAAAAGTATTGCCAGTTTTTCCAGATGCATGGATAAGGTACTGGGACCAGAGGTACGTCATTTTACACACAACTACGTCGATGACTTACTAATTGCCTCAGAAATTTTCGACGACCACTTGGAACACATTCGAGTTGTCCTTGACAAATTAAAACAAGCAGGAATGACTGCTAACTTAGGAAAATCACATTTTGTAAGAGGGGAAGTAAAATTCTTGGGGCATATTTTAACACCCGACGGCATACGCAAGGATCCGGAGAAGATTGAGGCTATTATGAAGTTTCCCAAACCTAAAAAAAGCAAGCACCTACGATCCTTTCTTGGGTTATGTAATTACTACCGACGCTATTGTCCTACCTATAGTGATTACACCCGAAAACTTGGGCATCTTCTAAGGAAAAATACCAGCTGGAAGTGGGGTGCCGAAGAAGACAATGCTTTTCAAGAAATTAAAACACAGTTTTTGAATGAGGTTACATTGGTGCATCCGGACCCAGCCCGAAAGTTTATTGTAGAGACCGATAGTTCAAACTATGGTATTGGCGCTGTAATATACCAGGAATGAGAAAACGGAAAAAAGGGCGTAATTGCTTTTTTAAGCAGAAGTTTGCGGGAAAGCGAACTAAATTATGTGACAACAGAAAAAGAATTAGTTGCCATCATATATGCTCTGACGAAATGGAGGATATTTTTATTGTTGTTTATTGTTATTTATAATACGGACCGATCATATGGCCTTGACTTTCATTAATCAATGCAGATTTTTTAACGAAAGGATTACTAGATGGGTCCTTTTTATGCAACAGTTCTCCTTTTCAATAGAACATTTAAAGGGCTCCGAGAACTTGGTCGCAGATATTTTAAGAAGGATCGACAGAATTAATTAAGGAACTTAAAAATATTCGACAATTACAAAACGAGGATGATTTATGCTGTTCAATTAAAACGGTTTTAAAAAACCCGAACAACCCGACAAATAAGAATATTAAGGCCATTATTGAAAATTACGCCTTAAAATCTGATATATTGGTTTATAAGAAGCCATTTCGGGAAACCGTTACGTTGGCGGTACCAATTGCAATTACATCCAAACTAATCTGGCATTACCATGAAGAAATTGGTCATTTTGCAGCCGCTAAAGTGTACTCTATAATTAGGCAAAAGTTTTATTGGAATGGTATGAAAAAGCAAATA
Source organism: Oxystoma pomonae (assembly GCA_963921995.1). Classification (NCBI taxonomy): domain Eukaryota; kingdom Metazoa; phylum Arthropoda; class Insecta; order Coleoptera; family Brentidae; genus Oxystoma; species Oxystoma pomonae. Next base: position 52,595,025 of record OY998166.1, on the reverse strand, counting down.
TTTAGGGAACTAAAAACATGCGATTTGTCTCAAAAAACAAAAAAACCGAATATTCGATTTGAAGGACCGACACAGAGAAATTGTTGCTGCCGATTTCTATGGTCCTCTTCCTAGTTTGTTATATCCTCGTAATAGTGGACGTTTTTTCCAAATGGGTACGACTATACCCGCTCAAAAGAGCAAAAGCGGCAGCTGCCGTCAAAAGGGTTCTCGAACATTGGCTGCAGGAAATACCAACTAAGAAAATACTTACAGATCACGGTACACAGTTTACATCAATAAGATGGCGGCAACCGTTAGAACAGGGCCTTAAGGTAAGCTACGCCTCTTCAGAAATGCTCCGTCTAATCCCAGCGAGCGGTATATGAAGGAATTAGGCCGTTTCTTTAGAGCTTATTGCCACGAAAAAACATACAAAATGACCAAAAATAATAAAAGATATGGAGGATTGCTTAAATAAAATTCCACATTCAAGTATGGGCTGCAGTCCAAACGAGTTAATAAAGAATAAAAAACCGATATGGTGCCTTGACCCTACCATAAATAAATTGCTAAATAACACCGAGGAACTTTATTGTAATGACCCAAACGTCCTAGCAAGAAATATACTTTTTAAGGAGGCAAATAAAAGAATTCAACGACAAAAGGGTCGAAAGTACACGTGCCATCTGGTCGACTTAGTGTTATTAAAAACAAACCCTATATCCAAATCAGTTGAAGGACTCATAAAAACATTTAGTTTGGTTTATGACGGGCCCTTCAAAATAACAGGAATTTCCTACAAAAATGTGTACAAACTCTCCCACCCTCAAAACAATCAAGCAAAAAGAAAAACCAAAAGACTATATAATTCGGAAACATTATTAAGTAAGATTTACGCATATTGTAGAAATACTGTGTAATACCAATAAAATCAGGTATAGGTAAGGGTTTACCACCATTTAAAATTGTTAAAAAATAATATATTTTTCTTTATTTTAATTTCCAAATTTCTTTAAAAAAAATTCGGCATTTAAAATAAGGGGGGGAGTGAAACAATTCAGACTTGGGCTTGTTAAAAAGAAAATTTTTGCTAAAAAAATTTAAAAATATTTAAGAAATCAAATTGGAAATTACGCAGTAGAGGCAAGAAATTAGGCGCCAGGAGTCTGTGTGTATAAGTGGCTATATCCCCTAAAAAGTCCAATTATAGTTAAAGGTCGACGAAAAACAGGCAGATAGGTGTACATCTTAACAAGCAAACAAAAAACACATGTCTAAGCGTGGTGTGGGTTGCAACGACAGCTTTAGACTGTTTGAACGTAGGTTAAACGGCTTTTGGGAATTAAAAAAAAACTTTAAAAGGGGGGATGCTAGCGACGGAGGCCGGCTAGCATCACTTTTGGGTTTTACAGGGATCACGGGGGGAAGAAAAAAAATCTCTGGCTTTTTCTATTCTTTTACTAAAAAGGAGGGATGCTTAGCGACGGAGGCCGGCTAGCATCAATTTTGGGTTATACAGAGCTAACGGGGGGAATAAGGAAAACTACGGTATTTTTTCTGTTGTATTTGAAAAAAATGGGGGATGCTTAGCGACGGTGGCCGGCTAGCATTTTTGGGTGTCACAAGTATCATAACAAATAAAAAAATAACATTCGAACTTTTGGGGTTTTAAGTATAAATAGGGGGATGCTCTGCGACGGAGGCCGGCAACCATCAATCTTGACAGGGTAATGGTATTAAAGGGGCATCGGTACGAAAAAAAATTAATTTGGCTTACGTTTAAACTCTAAACAACGAGTCACCATAATTCCCGAGGGAGAATCGCTGCAATGTTCGCCCGGGTCACCAAGCTTTATTAAAATTAGCATTTTTTGGCACTGGAATAAGTTTGGGTACCTAGGGTGTGGATTGGGGCGTTTGTTTGTTTGGGGATTATAGTGACTATATTTTAATATATTTCTCAGGTAAATTCTAAATTCAAGAAAATTAATAAAGGTCCAAAAGATGAAGAACCGGCAAGGAAAGCGAAATTTTACAGGTAACTATTCTCCTTTACAGGGGGCAGGAACCAAGGGGGGTTTTCACTGGTCACGGTATCATTTTCTTGGTATTACACAGTATGTCAATTTGAATAGCTGTTAAACGATGTTTATATAACAATTTAATTAAGGTGTTTTTTTCTCTTAAAACGTGTAAAATAAAAGAAAAAAATGTATATAAATTTAAGATAGATAATTTCTGAACTTTTTGGTAATAGAAGTTAATAAGTTGTAATAACAATTTTCTTAATCATTTTCAATCACAGAGACAAATAATATTTGGGATTCGGGAAACACACTTTTTGTTAAATCATTCCTAAAATATTATTAAGTCGTCTATACTTTTCTTTTCCTCCTAGAGGCATTTAGTGTATTTTTCCTAAGTAAAAAAAAATATTTTGTATCATATACATATTATAAAGTAGACTTCTCGGTCCTAAGATTCAAAGAGGTATTAAGTATTGGTTCTGATGAGTCTTTCGTTCGGGAAGGTTACTATTTAAATGGGTTTATTGGTGTTTAGTGTTCAATTTAGAGAGCGGTTATAGAGCTTTGACAAAAGAGTGTGTAGTGGTGTGACCATAAATCAACCGCATTATGAAAGTTTTGTGTATGTTGATGCATGGCCGTGTTTTTGTTGGTATATTTTGTAAACGAAAATAAAATTAGTAAAGCTTGTCGTAATAAAACTGTGATCGGCGGTCAGGTAATCCTAAGTGTCTTGCTCTGCATACTAGCAGTTTTATTACATGGCAAAATATCTTGTATACAAAAACAAAGTTATGATGCTAACGTTGTTAGCGAAACGCGTGTCGAGTGCAAAAAAGTGTAGTTTTGGTTTGTGGAAAACAATCATAACTTTGTTTTAGTGCAACCCAAGGTTCCAAATTCCCAACATAATCTTGTATACAACTAGGTAACCCTTCCATGGATTGTTTACCTAGGGCGTACTAACTTTGTTTCTTTATGCAATAGCCAATAATAGTGTGTTAGTCACATGTACTGGGCTATTATAGGCATTTCAACTAAACAGCTCATTACTCATCTCTCTTGGATCTCAAAGCAGACATAGACAGGAGGCAAATTTTTTAATCATGGGTTTTTGTAAGCCTGGGTGCTCTCTATTTGAATGGTAAATGACAATATATCTAACGGTACAATTCTTTGTAAACAAAAAAATTTAGAGTTGTTTTTCTCATATTAAGTTTTATTATGACTTTCCAAATACCAATTTAAAAAAATGATTTTTAAATGTAATATATACAAAAATGTCTTTTAAATGTGTGGTTTTATTTGACTTCCGGTGGAAAATCAACTATGTCAAACTCTTCAGAACCTTATAGAAAAATATAGTAAAAGTAAAAGAAATACTACAAACACAACGTAGGGTAGAAAATGAGATAATATAAAATAAAGATCTGAAGGCCAAACAAAAGTAGTTAAAAAGGAAGTCCCGGTGGCACAAAATCAATGAGTCACTTGGCAGCCAACGGATCCAAAATTGTTACTTGTTACCTTTGCAAGGGGAATCACTGCATTTACTATTGTAAAAGATTTTTGGACATGACTCCTCAAACACGTTTAAATGAGGCCAAAAAACTTGCTTTGCATCAACTGTTTAAAGTATTCTCATCAGGGTAAATTTGAATGTTCAGGTACTTGTAAGAAGTGTAATCAGAGTACGCATAACACTTTATTATGCACAAAAGGGTCTTATCAAAACGCTGATAATTCGGGGTCTCAGGAAGAACAGACGAGACGAACTGGCAACGCCGCGAGCTCTGACCATCGTGATGCGATGCGTTCGGACTTTTCCATCAGCACACAATGTGCGTCGACAACACAAATGGTCTTACTCGGCACTGCGGAAGTCTACGTGCGAGACAAAAACGACACGCTGATAAAATGTCGCGCTTTATTAGATGCAGGTTCCATGAGTAACTTCGTCTCATCTAGCTTAGCGAAACGATTAGGTCTTCCTTTAAAAAGCGATGGCACTTTCGTCATAGGAATCGGGGGTGCGCAAGAAAACATCTGCTATAGGGTCGATACATCAATAGTCATTATACAGCGATTATACACGCAATTTATCTTTTCTTATATTGGAAAGAATTACAAGTCAAATTCCACAACAATCTCAAGCTATTCAAATGAGGCAATTAAATATTCGACAAGGAATCAATTTAGCAGACAAAAACTTTTGCAATCCATGGGACATTCAACTTTTATTAGGGGCGTCAATATTTTTCGAACTTTTATCAGTTGGCCAAATTAAATTGGGGAAAAATATGCCTATTTTAACAAAAACCAAATTGGACTGGGTTATTGCCGGGCCTCTACAGGTAGCTGAAAATAGCTCTCCCAAATCACAAGTCTGTTGTCTCACTATAAACAGCAGTCAGTCTCACACGGTAGAAATACAAAGACAACTAGAGAAGTTCTGGGAAACCGAGGAGGTTTCAGAAACCGACATATCGCGCAATAAAATAAGTAGACTTACCAAAACAGTACTGCGAATCGCATTTTTTACAAAATTATCGTCGCAATCTGTCAGGGAAATTTGTGGTAAAAATGCCTATCAAAGAAAATATTGAGGACCTTACGTCTAAAAATCGCCTATTTAGCATCTAAAAGCGAATGAAACGCGACCCTGAGTTTTCCGCTTTGTATAAAAATTTTATGCGCGAATACGAAACTCTCGGTAACATGTCAAAACTGCAACAGTCAGAAATCGATGTTGATTGTCTTAAATATTATCTGCCACATCATGGGGTCTTAAAGATGACCAGTGCCACCACAAAATTGCGTACAGTTTTTGACGCTAGTTCATCACAACACGCATCCATTCCTTCGTTAAACGATGTCACGTACGTAGGACCTGTTATACAGGAGGATTTGTTTTCCATTTTTTTACGCTTTCGTAAGCATTCATTTGTGCTTAAGGCCGATATCCCGAAAATGTATAGGGTGGTAGACGTAGATCCTAGTCAAAGAAACTTGCAACGCATCATTTGGCGGAAAACACCTGATCACGATATATTACATTATAAATTAAACACTATAGTGTACGGCATTTCAATTTCTTCTTTTTTAGCAATTCGATCATTACATCAGGTTGCTATTGAGAATCAGGAGCAATTTCCAATAGCAAGCGATGTCATTTTAACTGATTTTTATGTTGATGATTTATTAACTGGAAGTGATTCACTTGAAAATTTAAATATTTTGAAAATTTTGAAATGTACCTGAGTTGGGTGAATCGAGCACTGATCAATCGCAACAGAATTACAATATTAAAATGTCAGAGGAACAGAGTGTAAAAACATTGGGAACGCTCTGGAATCCAAATTCGGACACATTTCACTTTTCCATATACTCAAAATTTGATATCAAAATCCTTACAAAACGAACCGTCCTATCCATTGTAAGTACCATTTTCGATCCTCTGGGTTTGGTGGGATGCGTTTTAACACAAGCAAAAATCAGTTTGCAAGAACTTTGGAAGTTGAAATTGGATTGGGACGACCTAATTCCTGAATCTTACAATTCACAATTTGTAGAATTTTTTCAGGACTTACAAAACCTTAATCAGATTTCTATTCCGAGGCATACTTCATTGTCAACCTACATTTCATTTCAAATACATGGTTTTTGTGACGCGTCGATGCGAGCCTTTGGAGCAGTAGTATTTTTGAGGACCACTGATTCTGCTGGAAAAATCAATTCACAAATATTGTGCTCGAAATCCAGAATTGGCCCCACTAAGGTCATCACTATTACGAGATTAGAACTACAGGGGGCGGTGCTTCTCACAAAACTCATTCAAAAGGTACAATCATCTCTTAAAATTAATATTGAATCAAGCAATATTTTTTATTGAACGGACAGCACAATTGTCTTATCTTGGATCACTCAAGAACCCAGTAATTATAAGATTTTTGTCTCTAATCGAATTTCAAAAATTGTAACTCACACTACCATATCACAATGGCATCACGTGAGCTCCAAGGAAAACCCAGCCGACATCATCTCGCGAGGTTGTAAACCAAGCTCATTACAGAATTGCGATTTGTGGTGGTACGGCCCAAAGTTTTTAAAACAACATGAAAGCAACTGGCCCTCGTATACGCTTACAGGGACAGAATTCGAAAAAGGGATAGAAAACGAGCGCAAAAGTACTAAATTTGTACTATTGGTTAACCAAACGGAAAAATTTACTTTGATTTACAAATATTCAAATTTATTTAAATTATTTCGCGTCATGGCATACTGTATGCGGTTCATAAAACATTGCAGGGCCAAAAGCAGTTATGGCAGACCTAATTCTACAAATTTAAGTGTTCAAGAAATTAATCATGCAGAAACAAAAATCATTCAATTAGTACAAAATGAGAGGTTTAGTTAAGAAATTTTAAGCCGTTATCAAAGAAAAGCAAAATTTTAAATTTAAATCCATTCTTAGACAAAGACCAAGTTTTACGCGTCGGGGGACGCTTAAAAAACGCAAAAATCAGTTATAATCAAAAATTTCCTATTTTATTGCCCAATAATAATTTTTTCACGACTTTGATAATTCGTTATGAACACACAAATACTTTATACGGCGGTATGCAAACGACATTATCTTCGATACGAACAAAGTACTGGCCTCTCCATGGCAAGAGTGAAGTGCGTAAAGAAGTGCGGCAATGCATTGGTTGTTTTAAGATAAAGAAAGCCCTTTCAGCAAAATCCCCCCATTATGGAACATTTTCCGGCAGTTCGGTTATTACCTGCGCGTCCTTTTTCTTCAACAGGCATGGATTTTGCTGGTCCTTTTTACATAAAGGATGGCACGTTGCGCAGCCATAAAATTGTTAAAACTTATGTTTGTGTTTTCAGATGTCTAAGCACAAAGGCGATTCATTTAGAATTAGCTGTAAATTTATCTACTGACTCTTTTTTGAATTGCTTAAAGCGTTTTATTGCTAGACGTGGACTTATGAAGGAACTCTATAGCGACAATGGCTCAAATTTTTGCGGCGCAAGTAATTATCTTAAAAAACTAGATGTTAACTTGCAAGAATTTTATCAAAATCATAACATTAAATCATTTTTACTGGAAAATCGGATCTCATGGCATTTCATTCCGCCACGTAGTCCCAGTTTTGGAGGCATATGGGAATCAGCTGTAAAAATCATGAAACATCATTTAGTTAGAATAATTGGGTCAATTATTTTTACATATAAAAATTTTTATACCGTGCTTACACAGGTGGAATCAATCCTAAATTCCCGTCCCATTACCCCTCTTTCCGAGGATCCAAACGATTTTAAAATTCTTACCCCCGGACATTTCTTAATCGGCACAAAGTGAAATGCATTACCGGAGGAAGACGTCACAGCTATCACATCAAACCGACTCTCCAAATACCAGCAAATTCAAAACATTTCACAACACTTTTGGAAAAGATTTTCTAAAGAATATTTACATAATCTCCAGGTTCGCAGAAAGAGATTAAACCTGGTTTAATGGTCTTACTCCATGAAGACAACGTCATACCTCAGCACTGGAAAGTCGGTAGAATTAGTGAAACTCATCCTGGCACTGATGGTGTCGTAAGAGTGGTGACGATAAAAACCGCTAACGGTACGGTTAAACGAGCGGTCACGAAGTTAAGGGTTTTACCTATCGAAACATAAAATTTTAGTTTCACATAGTTACAACACGACATTAGCAAACATTACATTTACGCCTCATGGTGTTTCTTTAGTTCATTAATAAAACAGTGTAAATACATTTATTTTCCAATTAATCTTATTTTCTTCATTGAAACTGCATCGTTTCAAGGCGGCCGGTATGTTAAATGTTTAAATTCATATCGGACAGAAATAAACAACGCACTTTTTAGTTTAGTAAAAATGTCACTCGATATGGCATCAATGTATTAAGCTTCTCTCTAGCCACATCTGGACGAAAGGACACCAACCCTTATATATATTATAAACTGAAGCGGCAGTGAAGAACTGACATCTGCAACATTAACAGGTCAGTCTTTTTTCGCTCGCATTACACAAAGTAAAAATACGGTCCATTTTTAAAATAAATTCCAAAAAACCAGCGCGGATAGCAAACTCATATATTTGCTACCAGAAATCTGAACCTATATTCGTTATTCTTGCCCCCCCCCCCAACCATTTTATACCAATTTCGAGCTAAATCTAAGATACTTATATGACCCCCCCAACTCAGCGAGAAGCTATCAACTTTATGGATTTTCAATTGTGATCGAAAATTCGTAATCCTCGACCCCAAAAATCGCTATATACCAATTTAAAACAAAACCGGAGATGCTAGATGGTACCCCCCCCCCCCCACCCAACTCATCGAGAAGCTATCAATTTTATAGTTTTTCAATTCTGATCGAAAATTCGTAATCCTTGACCCCAACTCAGCGGGAAGCTAGTTTTTCAAATATCGAAACTTCGTAATACTTAACCCCAAAAACCGCTATATACGAATTTTAAACAAAATCGGAGATACTGAATGGTAGTCCCCCGCCCAACTCATCGAGAAGCTATCAACTTTATAGTTTTTCAATTCTAATTTTAAACAAAATCGGAGATACTAGATGGTACCCCCCCCCCAACTCAGCGAGAAGGTATCAACTTTATAGTTTTTCAATTCTTATCGAAAATTCGTAATCCTCGATACCAAAAACCGCTATATACCAATTTTGACGGAGATACTAGATTGTACCCCTCCCCCTTCGGGGAGCTTTCAACTTCATATTTTTTGAAATCCGATCGAAAATTTGAAATCTGACTTCAACGACGTCCGCATTGATAAACCGGCCCTGAATGTGATAACCATGTTTCGCTAGCTGTTACGGTTTGTAAGTTACGATTTTTATAAGTTTATTTTTTTGAATATGTGAATATCTACGATTCTGACAAACTTCCATTTAAATGTAAAAACCGTATGTTGCTTTTCCCCTTACCACCATTTAAAAACTAATCAGCCCATCGCCTGATGCTAAAGAATTATCGTATTAAATTTGAAAATCGGTTTACCGGCTTTTGAGTTATCGTGCCCCAGACAGACAGTAAGACACCATTACAAAATTGGTTATTATTTAGTATATACGGTTTTGAGCCATTTTTGTTGTTTTTATGAAAAATTTCGGGTCCTAACTTTAACCAACTCAAACCAACCCATACCAACTCAAAACAACTAAAAAATCACAATCCAACCGCCCCTAGCAGCCCTTTTTGCATAAAAAATCAGTCGACGTGGTATTTGGTGTCCCAACGAGCCACTAGTAGCCGTTCAACGTTCAAAAGTACATTTTTTGCTTCGATGAATCAACTTTGGTTTCCGTGAAGCAATTTTGATGCTATAAATCCAATGCACACCCATAAATCTTATAGGAATGCAGCAGTGAAACTCCAATTAAAATCGGTTCAGAAGTTTTTGCGTGATGCTGGAATAAACAAAAAAAAAATAAATTGAATGTGTGAAATCTCCTTTTGCTTAAAAGTCAACAATTTTTAAAAAACATTTAAAATATAGAAAGTATTTCTAGATATTTATTATATTTATAGGAGACCTATTCGTTTTACAAATTTAAACTTTCTAAATTAAAATATTCTTCTTATAAATTTATTTTAACTTTATTAAAAAAAAGTATTTTTTGATGACAATTGAAAAAACCCTCGAACTGAGTTTTGTTTGCGAGGGGGACACTTTTTGACAAAATTAACATTTTTATAGCAAGCGCCCCCTCCGAGGGTTGTGTCTCACCCCCAGAATTTAAATAGGGAAAGTGAGTCAAGTGGCACCCTGTTTTGAAGGTATTTTAATTCGCTTTAAAAACCTTTTATTTTTTCTCAAATCGATAGATTCGTTCTCAAAATATTTGCTTTAAAAATGACCATAGGCCGGTTGAAAATTTTTTTTTACAATTTTTCGTAAAATTTTAATTTTTTCCTCAAAAACGCCGATTTTGTTTTTTGTTAATATGGTTTTTCCAAAACTAAAACTTTTGTAGAACGCACCGCCTCCGAGGGGTGCGTGTCATCCCAGAATCTACTTAGGGAAAGTAGGTCGAGTGGCACCTTGTTTTGAAGATGTTTTAATTCTATTTACAAATATTTTGTTTCTCTTAAAATCGATTGAGTCGTTTTCAAGGTATTTGCTTTCAAAATTACCATGGACTAATTTAAAAAACATTTTTTAACTGCCAGAGAAAAATGTGCAAAGGAGGAGGCAGGAGTTCTTTGGCTTTACAACTTTTAATTAAAAAAATTAGGCTTACAGTAAAATGTTACCGCTGTTTAAAAATCGTGTAATTTAAACTGCTTTTCGTAAAATATATTTTTTTTCTCCGCTAGCAACGCAGTGAACCCTAGCATTAAAGGAGTTAATCGAAAAGTATTTCAAAATTACTGGCCAATTTTCTACAGCAAAAATAAATTTTTGGCTAATGCTCTTTTTTGTTCAACCAGCTAGACTATTTTTTTTAAAGCATCGTAAAATATATTCTTTTGACTTCTAAATATAATTCATTCTTTTTAGCCATCCATACATAGTATGGAGGCTATTGTGATCGTCAAAAAGTTTTTTATTTCCACTAAAAATAAGTTATTTGGGTCAAAAAAGATCAAATTACAAAATTTTGTCATGGTGTCTCTCCGTCTGGGTGTCTGTAACACGATTACTCAAAAACCGCCGGACTGATTTTTTAGCAAATTTAGCACAAAAAATATCTGGCCCCAGACGGTGAGATGATAAGTTTTTTGTGCGGGTGGAGGGTTGCAAAGAGGGTAGAAATAGGAGTTAAACTTTAAAAAAATCGTAACTCGCGAAACGTAGCAGTTAGCATTACGCGGTTTTCACGCGGATAATTGTACTTTTTATGAAAACTACATTTATGATGAAGTCTGTTAGATCCATAGTTTTTAAGATATTTAAAAAAAAAAACAAAAAAATCGTAACCCACGAACTGTAGCAGGTAAGGTTTTAATATTTATATTTATATATTTTTCAACAAAAACTGTATCAATGCTAAAGTGTCAAAAATCTCGAAAAATATACTTATAGAAACCTAACTCACGAACCGTAGCAGCTTGCAAGACGCGGTTTTCACATTAAGATGGGTAAGTGCATTTTCAAGCAAAAAATTTTTGAAAATAAATGTTTTTTTTTTTGATTTTATGGATGGCTATACGTGCCTGCTGGCGCCATTTATTTTATATATAATAGGAAGCCTTATTAAAAAGCCGGGCATATTACGATGTTTCTTACTAAAATTGTCAACAAAAATATACCTTTCTCTATAAACAATTAAACGTAAATTGCGCGCTTTTGCCCGAAAATCGTAATTTAAAATATACATAAAAAAACCGGACCTCGACTTGGTTACATTTATCAAACTTATACACATCACTACTGGCGCCCCTTATAGCTTGGGTTTGCGCACTAACGGTGTATAAATTTCTCGATATACACGTAAAAAAAGGCGTCTCTGTCTCTCTCTCTCTCTCGATATACACGTAAAAAAAGGCGTCTCTGTCTGTCCCTCTCTCTCTCTCTCTCTCTCTCTCTCTCTCTGAATGAAAAAATATACATCAAATTTTGAAAAATCCTTTCGATACGGTTGTAGATTTTTATAAATCCTATTATCTGATAACTAAAAAGGGTTTTTTCCTTTATAAGCGAGATTCTGCCGGAATTCTGAAAACGGTTCAGGTTCCGCACCGGCCACTGGCATTGTGGAACATTCGGCCAATAAATTGACACATGTCAAGTGATAAAAAGAACAGTACAGAAATTAATTTGTTATTATTTTTGTATGTTAAATAATGTTTTTTCTTTTGATTCTTTTTAATTTCGAGACATTGCAATCCACAATGGCACAAAGCACAAGTAGTGATTGTGATAAGAAAATCGTGAAAATGTATTTGCATTTTTTGAGAGGCCGTCGCTGGGTACTTGTTTCAAGCATTGAGTGGGGCGTAGCCTTATTCTGGGTGTCCACAGAATTTTTCGAAAAAAATCTCTGACTTTCCATGATTTCCCATGACCAACTTGTTAAAATTTCCCTAACTCTTACTTTAAAAAAAAAATAGTCTACTGCAAGTGATCAAACCTCTTGTTCTTGTTTATTTTTTCTTTACTTCTTTACACTCACATTTATTGGTCAAACAACGATACGAAAATAATGATTGAAATGCGCCGCTAGCAAAAATCTTGAGGACAATATTCTAAAAATTATGCAACAAATTCTTCGAAAATGATTTTTTGACGTTTTTTTAAAATAATTTTGGATTGGCATCTGGTCGCGATTCTTCAGAAACGACAGAAAATCCTACCAGTCACAATTCTGGAAAGTGGCGATTTTTACTTATTGTCTCATTTAAAATAAAAACACAGTCCTTAATATTTATCCTAACGGTGTAAAAGCAGCTGCGTAATTTGTTTAATAACATTTTGTAAATTTAATATTTTAAAGATATTCTGCAGGACTAGTTTTACGGTGGAGGTAAATTGCTACTAGGCGTACCAATAAACGTCATAAAGGTCGCGATTCTTCAAAAACTGTCAGAAAATCTCACCCTTACAAAAAATCTGACTATTTTTAAACACAAGTTTACACTAAGTAATTGTTTGTCAGGTCTTCTTTGCTAATATTCCTTAAAATTTAGTTTTTTAATACTGTTCCAGTAAATAAAAAAAATATGTCAATATTAATTTATGTAAGCAATTTTTGTGAAAAACCCTTTATTTAATTTAAAAAGGTGTTTTATTAAGCTTATTTCTGTGTGTAAACAAACCTTAAACCATGGAATATGTCGCTGTCCGTGTTTAGAAAAGTCACACAAATTCTGTCTTTCCTTTTACATGTTGAGAATTTTCGACACTTTTTGAGGTTTATTTGCACGTGTCGTAGCAATTTGGCTCCGCCGTAAAACTAGTCCTACAGAATATCTAAAATATTAAATTTAAAAAAATGTTATTAAAAAAATGATGCAGTTTCTCTTACGTTAGGATAAATATTAAGGACGCTGTATTTTTATTTAAAGTGAGGCAATAAGTAAAAAATCGTCACTTTCCAGAATTGTGACGAATGAGATTTGTGTAGAAGGAAAGACAGAATTTGTATGAGTTTTCTAAACAGTGACATCGACATATTTCACGTCTATCTATGGTTTTGTATGTTAAAAATTTTAAAGGTTTGTTTACACACAAAAATAAGCTTGATCAAATACATTTTTAATTTAAAAACTGCTTACAAAAATTAAAATTGACATATTTTTATTTACTGAACCAGTATTAAGAAAATAAATTTTAAGGAACATTAGGAAATAAGTTTTAACAAAAAATCAGTTAGTGTAAACTTGTGTTTAAAAATCGTCAGATTTTTTGTAAGGGCGAGATTTTCTGACGGTTTTTAGAGAATCGCGATCCTAGTGTAATGAATTTTTGTAGAAAATTTGACTAAAAAAATAATTTTCTTTACGTTTTGAACGGAGCTAAGACAAGTGGCTAAAATTAAATTTTAAAAAAAAATGAATATTTTGATCTTTCTCATGTTTTGATGAAATACATTGACAAACATTTTGTTTTTGAGGTTAGATTAGTTAGGATGTAGGGTAAAAAGAAAATTTTCATCAGCATTTGGTAAGTAAAGTATCGTTAATACTTGTATTAATCTTAATTTTTGATATGTCTTTCTCTTCTGCCGAAGTTACAAAAAGTGACACAGATTAAGACCTATCAAATCAAGGCGAATATAAACAAAGCCTAAGAAAAATATAATTTATTTGCGAACCACAAAAAGTACAAAAAAACTTTGAATCCCTGAAGACCCAAAATCTTCCAAATCAAGAATTTTTCATAAAAGTCAATAATAGATAAAAAACCAAATAAGTAAATAGTTTTGGAGTCATTTACGGTGGGATTTACTTAAAGAGTTTAGTCTATTTTAGAACGGTCTTAAGTTTAGGCGAAATTTTCGGTTTTAAGCATTTTAAACCAACCCTCCTTTAGTTTTGGATATATTTTAATGTATAAGAAGAATTTTAATAAATTTTTTTATTGAATAATCATCTTAACACAATTTTTTGTTGGATTTAAGAAGAAAGCTTCGATCTACAAGAAAAGAAAATTAAAAAATTTAAACCTACGCGGGGTTTAAATAGTAAACACTCTGTAAAACAAATTAAAACTGGGGTTATATGTCACTCTAATTAAAACTTACCCTTGTTAATTAGTTTTCCCAATCCATACTTACTGTTACACAACGATTTAGATGGGTAATAATAAAATAAGGAGTAGATTAATTTTGAATTTATTTAAAAGGTGTTTTTATTTATGAAATGTATTAAAAAACTTAAATGCAATATAACGATCCTTTCTGGGGGCTATATATTTAAACCACCTCAAACATAGATAATGAAGCTATTATGTGCCAAATTTTTGGCGTATTCACACTCACAAAAAATAGTTTTAGGGCATTTTCTCCTAAAGTATGGTATATTTTGAGAAAAAAAAACAGTTTTTCAGTGATATTTTGCAATAAAAATACAAAATATTGAATAACTTTGTGTCTTTTCTGTATGGGTAAGTGATTTTTGAAAATTGGTTTTAAAATTTAGTACCCCTCACAGGTGTAAATATTTAGACCTGTGGGAGGTACTATTTTAGATCTTAGTAAATCACACTGTTGATGTTTATTAGTTTTATATTAGTTTTCATTTTTTTTTCTCGAAATTAAATTTTTCGGCAATTCTTGTGTGTGCTGCTCACATATTATATTTTGTACACAGCCAATTTGTTTCGTTTTTTCACTTAGATCAATCCCATGTATATGTCATCATCATATATTATCAATCATAAAGAACCCGGTACCATTAACATCGGCCAAATTCGCTGAAATTCTGATATGATTTTGTACTTGGACTCATTATAAAAAATTGAAAAAATTAAACTTTTCAGTAGAGCCGTTTTTAAGATACAGGGTGTTTGAAATGTCATGTTTTTTGTACATTTTTATCCTTTTAAGCCAGTTTATGTAATAAATCCATTTATTTTTTTAAATTTTTTCTTTAAATTAATTTTCCTGATTCTTCTTTAGAATTTCGGACAATACAAACTGGGATTTATGATACAGAGGGCGTCAAAAGTTATAATACGTAGGTAAAGTTTTTTTTTCATGTTGGGCAATTTTTTTAAAACATAGAATAAATACTTTAAACATGTTTCAATCGAAAATATTATCACAAAGTCTTCATAATATCTTACAGAAATGTCATATACAAGCTGCCCAAAAATTGATTTTTCTTCTTTTTGTCCCATTTCAATCCAGGTAAATAGTTAATGTAAAATTGACCCTACGATGAACATAATTTTTGATCACCCCGTATATTTATGACAGATTAAGTATCAAATATTTTTAAGTTTGTAATGCAAACCGTAAATAGAAAAAAACGAACGTTTAAAAAAAAGGAATATTTTAAATGTAACATCATAATATAACATTTAAGTCAGGACAAACCCTGTATTTTAAAACCTTGTGTATTATTATTTGTATTGTCGAAGATCTTAACGAAGTAAAAGAACAAATCCATTAGAAGGTGAGTTATATTATTTAATAAACCATGCCTAAAATAGGACAAAAATAAGAAACATTTAATAACAATTTTTGGTATAATATAATTTACATTATAAATTTAAGGATTTTTAATGTGACCATTTTTAAAGTATAAATACTAAACTTGTTTAAAAAATTGCGTAAATTGAAACAAAAACTCTACCTACGTATAACTTTTGACGCCCTCTGTATCTTGAATTCCAGTATAATTTCAATTATACTGGCCAAAATTCTACAGACGAATCAGGAAAATCAATTTAAAGAAAATATTTTTAAAAAAGGAAATGGATTTATTACATAAACTGGCTTAAAAGAGGAAAATGTAGTAGTTTGATTTTTTAAAATTTTTCTTATGACACCAAGTACAAAAAATTTCAGTGAATTTGGCCGAGACCTTTTTCCCCATGTTAATGGTACCTGGTTCTTTTGGTAGTATGTTATTCTTGCGGTTCATGTCTAATGTCATATTGACTCTATCACTTACTTTAATGCCATGACGTTACTGCCAAAATTTGTGAATGTACTGTAGAAAAATATTTAAAAAATATTAAATAAACTGCACTGATAGCTTGACCACTTTAGGACGGTGCTTGAAAAATATTTTCTAGGCCCTTTGTTATCTATACTAAAAATTAAAAGAACATATTAAATTTAACAGGACAAACACAGTACCTATATAAATATTTAATCAGATAATATAAATAAAAATAGATATAAACAGGGATTAACATTTATTTTTTCGAAAAAAAAACTTTATGTATCAACAAAAAGCCAAAACACATTATCCTATCTTAGTTTTAACATACCCCAAGCACTTTATTTTAAAAACCTTAAGGCTACATGCTTCCTGCAGAGAATTAAATAGTTTCAATTCTTCTGTAAGGGCTGAATTATTATAATTTATGTAGAAGTTCTGTGCAGGTCTTGATTGGGTGTTTTGATTATGTATTTGATGAACATTTGTGAGATCTTCAGTCATGTATTTGCCGACCGCATTCTATAAATTAATTTAAGGGTATTTTATGCTGCCCTTTGTGAGACATTCAGAAATTCCAGAGTTTCAAGCAATCATTTTATAGGGGTTCTCTTTTTTACCAAAAGTATGGCACGCATAGCTCTATTTTGAATTTTTTGAAGAATAACTATTTGTGGTTGTTTCATAAAGTGTATAAATGTTCCACAGTAATCCAAGTGATGATGGTCTTGCATATTGTAAGTCTTGTAAAAAAAGACTTTGTTGCTCAGCCTATACAAAAATCCTTTCTTTTTATCCATTTTCTTCACATTGATATTCTAGGTTAAGTTCTTCATTATAAAACCCAAGTATTTAAAAAATTTAACTTTTTCTATCACATATCCATTTATTTTTATTTCCAAGTCAGTGGTTGTTCTATTTTCTTTGATCTTTTTAAAGTTTTGACTACTTCCTAGCATCATGCATTTAGTTTTGTCTTTATTTTATTTAAGTCCATTTCATTTTAGCCATTTTGTCAAATTTTCCAGTTCTTCGTTTATTATTCTAGTAACTAAATGAATATGACTATTATTACCTACGCAGTAGAACAGAAAAGAAAATACCAAATAATAAATTTTAAAAGAAATAACTTAAAATATTTTTTCTATTATTATCTCACAAAAATATATTAAAAATATTTATACCTAGGTGAAACTAACAAAAATAACATAAAAACTAATTACGTAGTTAGTGTGATGTGTGTTGTGCTTATATTTTATTTAAAAGTGTATAAATTAGTGTGGATAATAATTATCAAATAAGAAAACATCTCTAAGTTTGACAAAAAAAATGATTAACCATGCAGGATAATATTTTAACACTTATGTTTTAGCATAGCCCTATATTTAGGCTATGGTTTTAGGAAACGCCATACGTATATTTTGAGTTATTAAAATGTTTGAATATTTCATATCGGTGGCCTTAAAAATAAATTTTAGTGTCTTAGTTTTTACAATATGTGCCAGTTTAGCCAATTCTGATGTTTATTTAACTCCAAAACGTAGTGATATCATATGATCCGTTTTGAAAGTCACTTCGACATTTTCTGAGCTAAGGTCACTGACAGAAAAAAAAAACTTTTAAAAGGATGGTAAAAAAATTAAATACATTATCCTTTAGATCTTACATTTAAACTAAACTATCCGCGGCAGTTAAAGAGAAAGTCTTTCGTTGGTATCCAAGAAATTGCGTAAGTCGACCAGATATATATCCTCAGAGCAACACCTTTCTAAACGAAAAAGCCAGTTATCTCTTCAGTGCCATTAAGCCAATGGTTCCGCCATTTTTATAACCAAATTGACAGGAAAAACATGGTTTTTCTGTCACTTTGGTGTCAATATGGCCACGATAGTTGGCCAAAAGATACTATTCAGAACAGTTATTTATATGTGCCCTTACTGGATGTCAAGAAGTTCTCAACATCACAGCTGCCATCAAAACTTTAGTAGTAAAAATTAAAACGTAATTAAAGGAAGAAATACCATTTAATTTGAAGCGTCTGTTTAATTTAATCATTGATAACAGAAGAGTATTTGGTAACATAAAAAATGGTCCATAGAACCGGATAATTATAGAAAATTGATGATGATGATGATGGCAAAAGAACTCAAAATTGTGTATCGTAGTTGGCTAAATCTTGCTTGATACCATAAAAGAAGTTTGAAGTATTGAAATATTTTCATTTTCCAAAAAAGTTTTCTCAAGAAGTAAACATTAATTGCAAGCAAGCTTTTATTGGATTTTAGAAGAATCTATTGGATTCTAGAAGCATAAATTGGATTAAAAGGCATTAATTGGATTCAATAGTTGAATTGGATGCAATGGTTGAATCGAAAAAGTATTGATTGGCTTTAAAAAGCATAATTTGTTGGTATTTATTAAATAAATCGTTTAATTGTAAAACACACAAGATAAGTATGTACCAATAAGAGGTGAGTATCTTTTTACTTTACTCTTATCTTTTGTTTAGCATTGTTATTGGTTTCCCAAGCAATATTTTTAGTGAAATTTACTCAATAATTACTATTACTGAAAACCCTGTAGGTTTTTTTACAGGTAGCATTACCGCTCAGGAACCGCTGGTGGCCGGGTTTTTTTTTACCAAAGTGGGGAAAGATTTAGGGGTACCAATTGCTTAAATTTCACTACAATTTTACGTCGCGATACAGTAAAAAGCTCCTAATAATAACGAAAAAATCTATTAAGATTTACTTAAAGGTTACCTCCATCTAAACAGCTTTTTTAAGTTTAGAGAAGGAAAAAAAATATAATGTCAGTTATAATAATAAAACAATACAATATTTAAAATTCTACGCTAACTACTAAAACTAACTACTAACTAAAACACGCGTTTAAACAGGCCGACTAAGCCAAAAAAATTTAAACGCAGCTTGGTTTACTGATTAAAATTACTTAATAATCTTAAAAAACGCTCGGGACCGTAAAATATGCAAAATTTTATATATTTAAAAAATAAAAAATTTTCAAAAAAAAAAATATCAGAAAAAGCACCAAAAATATGTCTGGTAGTTCTTAAAACCATACCATACCATAAACCATATTTAACGCTATTTTTGTGGAAAATCAAGTCTTTTTTATACCTACTTTTTGCAAGCGTCTCAAAAAAATGGCGGATCTTGAATTTTCAGGAAACACCCGAAAATTACTTAAGCAACAATTTTGGGTAAGTTCTTTTTACGGTAAATTAGCTACCGAAATGGTAAACTTACTTTTAGGAACCAAACTCTACGTAACCGCAAAGTGCCAGTTACCAAAAATCTATTTTAACAATTTTTTTAAATTTTTCTATCGAAAAACCCAGCGATACAAAGAAAAATGCTACTGAAAGTAACCTGTCTTATAACTATGTGCTTTGAAGCGTTTTTATATTGTTTTTATGGAAAAATGTGCAGACATTTGTTTTGTTTAATTTAGATAATTTTATTTTAATAAAATAGTACATTTTATTCAGTTGATCAAATCTTTGATTTCGTTTAAATCGGACCCTGCTGTGCATACGGAAAGAGCTTACTTATTCAGGCCTTTGTAATTGTAATAAAATCAAATGATTCTAAAAAAATTCTACTGGGCATAACTAAGGTCTTGCACTTTACACCATGATGCTTATTATTTAGGCACGAAACAAAAATCTTAAACATACTGATGGGTACTGTTTAAAAAATTAAATATGTTTTTAGAAAAACAAGTTATTGTTTTATTCATGCCTTTTTTTAAATATTAAAATACACTACACACTAATTGCATATTCTATTGGGTTAGTGATTTAGTGCCACATTGAGATATTGGTCTGGTTTTACCTAAAACTGCAAACTCGACTGCAAGGCATTGAAATATCCGAAACAATAAAAGAAATATATGATACGTAGCGGTTCAAAATTCGTCTAGATCCGCGCATGACGTCACCTGGTGAGATTTTTGTGGCGCGAACGGGGAACTACTTACGCACAGCTGATACCAGTTCACCTACAAACATGAAAATTTCAGGATAGTTTCGGTTGATAACGGAGGAGCTCACCAAGAAAATATTTTTTATTATTTTACCCCTTAAGAGGTAAAAACAGGGGTTGACATTTTAAAAGGATTTTCTGTATCTCAAAAACGAAAAGCAACCTAAGTTTTAAAATTGGTATGTAGACTCTACTAATAAAATAAGTAAACACGTGCTTCAGCATTTTTAAAATTCAGACAGGGTGTTGAGAAATAGGAATGAGTCTGTTTTGAAGGGGGTACAAATAACTCACAATTACTTAAGAGTTCTAAATCAATGTAGAGCTAAAAATTGGCATTTAGGTTCTTCTTGAAAACTAACGAACAGGTGTTTTTGGATTTTTGGAAAATTTGAACGGGTGGCTGCAACCACCCTGTATCCGATAAATATTTTAATCTGTCATAGTATGAGTTGTGGGGTATCAAACTAAAAGAAACAAAGTCAGGAATCTAAAAAAATTTTTTTTTTTCAAAAGTAACAATTTAGGGTGGGGGAGGGGATTGCCGGTAGGAATGGTTTTCCGTCAAAAAGTACTACAAGGTTTTAAATTAAACGAAATGCAGTCTGGAAAACAACGAAGGGGTGGGGGATTGTGAGGGAGTAAAGCTGGAATGCCTCTGTGTCACAAAGACGATTCCAACGTTTTATGAGGTTTTGGTGTTCAGACCGTGCCAACTGACATTGAAAGAACTATACCTACGTTTAGAAAGGTATTATTTGCATAAAATACGCAACCCATCTCCAGCTTTTTCAGTTTGTACTTGTGACTTAGTTTTTATTTTTACATTTGTACTTTGTGAGGAAAACACTTTGAACAACTACTTTAAAAAAAAATTCTTTGATAAATCTATTGTGTAATTCGCTGTGCCTGGCTGACTTGTGACTTATTATGTGGTGTTGTCGTATTTTGGAAAAAAAAACGTAGAATTTCGATGCCTTTTTTTTTAAACCTTAGTTTCATATTATCACCCAGTTAACATCTACTTTTAAATAAGAAGACATTTTTAAAGTTTTGGTGTTTTCTTTGGAAACTGTATTAGCCTCTGTAGAGATTATATTTGCATCCTTTTGAAAAACTTTCAGTAGCCTTATTACAGTTATTAGTTAAAAAGCATTTTTCTTCTTCTCTTTTCTTAGCTTCGTTCTTTCCTTCTCTGTTTTTGTGCTTGCTAGAGCCAGTGTCGCTGAGCCAATTGTCTTGCAAAGTCTAAGCTGCAGAGGAGTGAATTTGTTCTTACAATTACTGATGTGGGACTTCATTCCAGCAGGCTGGCCGGAATTTCTCATAGCCAACGCGAAATACACTTTTTACACACAGTACGTACACATGACTTCACTATCACTTCACTTCATTCCCAAGTTCCAAATATTCCGCCTTTTTGGTCTTTATCCTTAAACCAAATATCTCTTAACATTTTCTCCTTTTAATTTCTATTTTGACTCAGTAAAAAAAGTAAAGTAACATAGAAAAATTGACTAATAATAATTAACGAACTTTGATTAAAGGATCTGGTCATTGAAACATTAGAGATTCTTCTGATTCGTTAATAGTAAGTTTTAAAATACTAAATTTAGAAGCTTTTATTAAACTTGCAAAAAAGCCAGGTTTTTACATTACTGGAAAATTAGTAGAGCCGCATAGGGCGAAAAAAGAGGTTCGCGTGCCAAACGATGAAAAAAGCCAACAAGGTATATTTTAAGAAAATCTATCGCATTTTTGTTACAAAAAGTGATCTTGCCACCGCCACCCCCGCGTCTTTCAACCCCCTTGAAAGTGCCAAAATTTAATTATCTTATATCTCAAGAAAGTCACCTGTTTCACTGTTGTATTTCTCAAGACGTCTAGTTTAAAAAAGGTCATAATGACCAAGTCCATATCTCAAGAACTAAAAAAGATATATGGGGAAATGTCTTCTTTTTGCATGCATTTTATCTGTTGTTAACATTTTATGAAAAAAAAGTTCAAATAAATGTTCTTGCAAATTTTGTAGGCTTTTCAAAAAGGTATATATCTTGATGGTTGCCGCCAATCATCCCGCCCAGAGAGCAATAAAAGTTTACCCCTGTGTTGAATAAAACGGAACGAATGAATAGAGATAAAAAGTAAGTCACCTGCGCACGCAGGGGAAAACTTAAAGGCTTAAGCCCCCCTCCCCGAACTACTAAAATTGAATCTTTAAGGTTGAATTTTCCCAAAAAACACCAATAAAGTGATCATTTAAGAGTATTTTGTTCTTCAAGTCCCAGAAATCTTAACCCCTCCCTAAAAAAAAATATATTTTAAAATATCTTTTAAAAATGTCAATTTTTTCTGTGGTAATTATTTTTAAAACAAGACTTTTTTAATCAACAACGTTAAATTAATGTTCTTGTAAAAGAACTTTTAAGTATATTTTTATAGTTGCGTCTACGCCCCCTTTTAAAAAGTAGAAAAAATAAAGCCATGTATCAAATAAAATAGTACCGTGTATAGTTGTTTATTGCAAATCCTTAATTCTGGATCCCCACCAGCACCATCAAATTCTCTTAACCAATAATGCGGTAATACTAAATATGGAACTGGCTTAAAAAGTAGGATTATAGATATAAGAGAAGTAGGAAAACAGTTACAAAAAGAGGCTTTACCAGCATTTCATGCATTATTTGGATGTGATGTTACCGGAGGATTTGCTAAAAAAGGAAAGATGGTTAGGTACCAAGTTATAAGATAAACAATCGTTTTAATAATAAGTAACTTTTATCATCTTAAATGTGGAAGTAAAAGTGTAATAATTTTTAGAAAAACTGACATTTTTTAAAGCATTTAAAGCTGCTGATGAACAAATTTTACATGCATTAAATGCTCTCTATGATATTGATGTAAGACTGGAAAGTATATCAAGCCAGCTGGAAAAGTTTATATGCTTGGTTTACAACCAGAAAACAAACATAAAAACCTGGGCTAAACTGCGTTGGTGGTGTTTCTCAAAAATGCAGATGAAAAGTGCCCAGCTGCCACCAACGTCAACTGGATTGGAAACGGCCCTATTAAGATCACGCTTTCAAACATTTATTTGGATAAATGCCCACCCAAATATACAGGCTGCATTAGAACCAAAAAGTTATTTGGCGAAAAGAAAGTAGTTTTTTTTCCAGTATCATTCCATCCCTGTGTCGCTAAAATGCTCTACAAAACAGTCCAAATGCATTTTCAATAAATTACCATGTACCGAAGCCTGTTTGTGCGTCGACAAACTCTGTAAAACTCATATGGAAAACGAAAGTTTAGATGAGAATTTGTAAAAATATTTTTTGTTTGTTTTTGTATTATGAACATTTGTAGATATACAAATGTTTATAATACAAAAACCATACCATTGGAACTAGTATATATTAGCTTTTTATTCTACAAGTTCTTAGACACACCTACAGTTCATTTCCAGTTGAATCGCACTGTGATTAAATGTCAAGCCGCCATCCATCTTGCATTCAATTCAATTCAATTTATTCTGTACTTTTGCCTATAAATGAATATACATGTCATACTTATATTTTAAATTTTAAGCACAGGGTGCCCGTGTCGTAATTGTAAATGAATAAATAGACTAATACACATTTAAAGTCAGCACTTTGTTACATGCTTAAGAAACA
The DNA here is from genome assembly GCA_963921995.1 of Oxystoma pomonae. Classification (NCBI taxonomy): domain Eukaryota; kingdom Metazoa; phylum Arthropoda; class Insecta; order Coleoptera; family Brentidae; genus Oxystoma; species Oxystoma pomonae. The sequence goes on along the minus strand of OY998166.1, from coordinate 52,571,217 downwards.
TAATTATTTTTTCGTACAATTAAACACACATAACAAGATTTTTTTTTAAATTACATACACACTAACACAGTATTTATAAAAAAATAAAAGAGAAGCACAAGTGACGAACAACGAAAATATTAGGGAAAAAAACACTATTGTTTTGAGTATTCATTGCATGAATAAAAAGCTTTCCCCATTAAATATTTCTTAATTTCTCTATAAAAGATACTATCCTTAAGTATAGATTTTAACTCATTTGGTAAAGTATTATAATATTTAATGGCTATGTATTATGGAGACTTTTTAAAAAACGAATTTTGATGTTTTGGCAAGCGCAAAAGTTGATCATTTCGAGTATTGTACTCATGAATATCAGAGACTTTTGTAAACTGAGATGGAGAGTTTTTTATTTTTGACCTAGCATATTTTCTTGCTTTATATATATATATATATATATCGTAGACTGTGAAGATATTATTTTTAATAAAATAGTTTTTGCAGGATTCCCTAGGTTAATTAAATTAATAATTAAATTAAATATAGTTCTCACTAATCTCTTTTGTAAAATGAAAACCCTACTTACAGTTGAGGAATCTCCCCATGCAAGTATGTTATAACTTAAATATGAGTAGCCTAATGTATAATAAACAGTGAGTAGGTCTTTGGTTGTAACAAAGTTTTTAACTTGACGTATGGCAAAGCATGGACCTACAAGTTTTTTACAAATGTAATCAATCTGAAGATCCCAGCACAGATTCTCATCAGTATATGTACCCAAGAATTTAACAGACTTTGCAAATTTAATATTTTTTGGTAAATTAAATTCTGGTCTTGCTCCCCTTTTTGAAAAATAAACAATTTCTGCTTACTTGCATTTAAAATAAGCTTGTTTTTTGAAACACCAATCTGAAAAACCAGACACTAGTTTTTTTCAAGTTCTATTGAAGTTGCTGATATAATTATAGTTGTGTCATCAGCAAAAATTGTGCAAAAACCCAGTTTATTATGTTGAGCAAGATCATTTATGTACAACAACAATAATAGCGGTCCCAAAACAGAGCCCTGAGGTACACCCGTGTCGCATTTGTACTCCTATTAAAAATTCCCTTCCATCTTTACTCTTAAATGTCTGTTTTTAAGAAACGTAGCTATAAAGTCTAAAATTTCTCTTCTAACACCAAAGTTATAAAGTTTATTTAATAAGAAATTAATATTTAGAGTGTCAAAAGCTCTACTTAGCTCAAAAAATATTCCAGCAACATGTTTACCTTTGTCGAGCTCAGAATAAACTACATTTAAGGTGTCGTTTGTCGCAGTTTCTGTCGATTTATTTTTTGTGAATCCATGTTGGTTTGGTATTAGTATATTAAATCGATCCAGAAAACTAAACAATCTATTTGTAATAATTTTTTCAAAAAGCGTGGAAAACGGTGAAAGAACCGATATGGGCCTGTAATTTGAAAAATCCTTTATTTTTATAAACTGGGGTGATAGTCGCAACCTTTAGACAACTTGGAAAAAAACACTTATCTGTACTTAAATTTAGTAAGAACGTCAAAGGTTCTATTAAATATTTTGAAACTCGTTTTAATACATAGGAATTCCTTCTTTACCCTTTGATGATTTATTTTTTAATCATTTTAGATTTTTTTCTATTTACGTGGTCCGTAAAAGTTAAAACAACCAGAAAAGAATAGTAAGGCAGTATTTATTTTTACATGGTAAATATTTGCATTTAACCGTTTATCAGTTATGACAAAAAGCTTTTTATCCAAAATCTGACTTATAGTGTCATTATTAACGCCGTTTGGGACTAATAAAGTATCAAATAACTCACTAGTGTATTATGGTTTATAACTCACGCAACCAACAACAACAACCTAGACTAAAATATTATCAAAAGTCAGTCTGACAGTTGTGTTTACATTGGACAAAAATTCCATTTTGATATTTTTTGCATTTGCTGGATAAAATGTTTTATAAGTCACTTAAGAAACTATACCACTCGGCCTGATGGCCTCGCCGTATAAATTTTTCTCGCGTAACTTATTTTTAACATAACACACTAGTACCATAAATAACTATTATCAAGCTGGGCAATCATATTAAGCACTTATAAGTTATTTTTTTTTAAAAATTATTTACAGCGAGCACCTGAAAAAAAATCTATTTTGCAATCGTTTAAAATTAGGTATACAGTAGAGAAATTACTAGCGTTTTACCTTTAACCGCTAAAAAACTAACATTTTTAAAAAAAGTTTCTGGTTTTCGAAATACTTTTACCAAATATTTAAAAAAAAACTTAGTAAAGAACATCCGTTTTGAGATCCAGCTCATTATGTTAATGAGATGCCAAAATAGTTATAAAATTATTTTTTGTTTTTTAGATAATTGTAATGTAACGGTTCTTGAGGTAACTAGTTTTTAAAATATCAAAATAGTTGTTCGGATATGTTCAGTTTTCTACAAAATTATAGAGACACCAGTAAAAAAAATGACCGTGCTATATATAAAGGAGAGGAAAATTTTTTAGGGGAAGGGGTACAAAAACCTGAGTCATATATACTTTTTTAAAAAGCTGATGAAATGTACAAAATAATATATTTGAAGCTTTTTTTTAAGTCTCTGGTTTTTAAAATATTTAAAGAAACGTTAAAAAAACTTTGTAAAAAACGTACGTTTCGTGATTTATCTCGTTTAGTTTTTGAGATATCAAAATGGTTGTTTTTACATTTTTTGTTTTAGACACAATGGCAAATACATCAGTGAAAAAATAACTGCGCTATCACCAACGGTTCTTGAGATAAAGTTAATTAAAAATTTAACCCTTTAGACGGGGGTGGGGGGAAAAGACGCGGGGGCGGGGGTAGCAAGATGGGTTTTAATAACCAGTAGCCAACCTATATTCAAAACATATACCTTGTTTGCTTTCTTCATCATTTATACTTCAAAGGGCTTTTCCTCTCGCAAAAAAAAGGAACTTAAGGGATCAAATCCTAAAAAATAAAGACTTAAGTGGACTTTAAAAAAAAGGACTTTAAGGGAAAAAGGGAGTATACTAAAAGCCTTGCAAATGAATTTATCGAAGGCTAAAGTTCACAATCCAACCCGACCCAATCCACACTTAGACAAAGATTATGTCTTACCACTGGAACCAAAGGGCCGTCAGTAGGCACCTCAGCAGGCACAATTAAAGGGTGCAAGCTTTTTCTGAATTTGTTTGTTTGTTGATGGTAATCAAAAGCAAAAAATGGTCCCAAGTCATTTACTACGTTAATGCAACCATAATTTAATTTTTTTCTGTAAATCAAACATTCATTTTACTCCATATTCAAAAACACAAAAATTATATTTTACCACATTGGTTTTTTTAGTTTATTAGCCATCAAAAAATAGTATGGAGGCTATTGGGATCGTCACAAAAAGTTTTATTTTTACTAAAAATAAGTTATTTGGGTCAAAAAAGACCTAAATACAAAATTTTGTCACGGTGTCTGTCTGTAACACGATTACTTAAAAACCACCTGACCAATTTTTATCAAATTTGGCACAAAAATTCTCTAGCACCAGACGGTGAGTTTATTAGTTTTTGGTGGGGGTGGGGGGATGGCAAGAGGGTAGAAGGGGAACCTAAACTTTAAAAAAATTGTAACTCACAAAACGAAGCAGCAAGCGACACGCGGTTTTCACATTAAAATAGATAAATGCATTTTCAACCAAAAAAAATTTTTTTTTAAGATTTTATGATGGCTATACGTGCCTTCTGGCACCATTTATTTTTTAACAAAATAAAAGTTGCTGTTAAAAAGTAATTCTCATATTAGAAAAACATTCCCGAAAAATTCACTACGATAAGTATGTTTAACAAAATAAAAGTAAAGCTCCAAACAGCCTCAAAACAACGCCAAAGTTTATACCTATCTAAAATTGAATCCAACCCACCTGATATAGACGTTATGTTCATTGAAGGATACAAGGAAGAGCTTGCATTGGTCGTTGTAGATTTTACTGTATGAGGAGCGTCTTTTAAAGATAATTCAATGGCTTTTAAGATTTGCTCCTCTTCTTCATTAGATTCTACCACATTGGGGTCTTTGTTGACTGGTGCTGCCTTTTTAACAGCCTAGAAAACAGATTAACTTAAGATTTTAGTCATACTAAAGTAACTTACTCCATAAAAATTAATTTCAGTACATTTATTAAAGCAAACATAATAAGCGCCACACAGTTGGATTATGTGAGTCATGGAAACCCAGATTAGAGTCTCTCAATATCTCAGACGAGAAAACCTGAGTTGTTTTGAACTGTGATATCCACTAAAAGTGCCTTATTAGCTCATAAAGCCATCAATAAAATTAATTAGATCTTTAAAAAATCTCCGCTTGGCAAAAAAAAATAAAAACTCAGGATTCTTACCAGTGTTTTTGTCGCAAAATGGCAAATCTGATAGCTAGAATTTCCTAATCCAGAAAATACTCACCGTGGGATCCAAAACAAAATCGTATGTCCCCTTCAACTTATTATACAAAGAAGGAATCAGACTAAGCTGTGTATCTGTCTTGAACTCGTTCTCCGACCACCTCTTCAGTGACTCTCTTAATTTTTTGGCAACTGTGGGATGAGCCTTTTGCATCAATTTAGTAAAGTCGTTTTCAAATTCTCTCGATGCTACTTCAATATGAAACGTTTTGCCCGAGTTTTTTATACATGCATCTAGAAGCTGAAAAAGCAGAAAACCTCTCAGAAATGCACTATTTTGAAGTTCTAAGAATATTGTATAAGTGAGTAAAAAATGAGACAATTCAATAACAATAATATATTTTTTTGCTCCCATAAATAATACAGGATTTTTGACTGAGTTCTTATGTGAAACATAAACATTTCTAATTTGCTTTAAAATGATTAAAAAAACATACATAAAAATCGCAGCGAACGGAATGGGACAAGTGGACGCGGCCAAGTGAGCGTAGTGAAGTGGGCGCAGGACCAACTAGAAGCAAAAGTATTTTTTATAATATACATATATAGTCCCGCAGCCTATATCTTCCCATGTCCACGTATGTCTAGACGCATTGTGGCATACTTTTACATAATTAATAATTTTCGTGGTAGAGTAATGACATTTTGTGCAAAGGGTGTCTATGACATCATCAAAGCTGGCCGTTGTTTTAACCACAAATTAATGGTGTTTAAACGGGGTTTTGGCAATAACTCCGCACTTGTATAATCTAGAGACACCAAACTTGGCACTGCTTGATTAGATCAAGGCGTACAAATTTAAGAAATATTTTTAAACCTTTCTGACTGACAGCCGCCCTGACATATGTCAATATTATTTATGTTTTTCCATGAACATTACTTCCAAATTTAGGAATTTTCATGGTGAAGTTGTGAGATATTATGCGTCATTTAATTTTACAGTTTAGAAAATCTTCTATGATTTCATGCATTAATCGATTTATTTTATTATCTTCTCCCCAACTGACACAAGATTTGGTACAGTATTACTAGATTGACCAAAGATACTTCGTTTAAAGTTATATTAAAAATCTCTTAGTATTTTTAGTTCAGTTTTTTATAATAAATTCATTTTATCTTATTTATTCAAATATTACTCACCGACAGTCCTTTTGACATATGTCAATAAAACTAATATTTTTGCGTTGAAAATAAGTTGAAATAAAAAAAAATGTTGCTGGCGTCAAAAAATATTCATTTTGTTAGAGCCAGTGACCTCCAAACTTAAAAATATGTTTTTTAATATTTTTCAGTACCCTTTATTTTAAAATATTTCTGATTGTCGTAGTTTTAACAGACCTTTTTAGATCCAAATAATATCCAACTTTAAAAATTTGTATGGTTGAGTCACAAATTATTCGTACTAGCGGCGTAGGAATTTATGACAGCGGTTTTGACATATCTCAACAAGATTGATACTCTTGAATTAGGAATACTTTCTAATAAAATAGTTTATATAGTGGAGCGGCAATATAATTTACAGTTATATTATTTAATTTTTATTATAACAGCTTTCCAAAAAATATTCCTGATCGAGCTATTTTTGACAGATGTTTGCACGGTTGGCATTTTTGCATTCAGAGTATTATAGAAATTATTAAAATTATAAAAATTGGTATAAATATTTGTTGAGGCATTCTAATTTTAAAAATTCCGGACTGGCAGCGGTTATGACATATGTCCTCCAAAAGAACATTTTTGTATTAAAATTACTTCTTAGTTTAAAAATTGGAGTGGTAAGATATATATAAGTATTGTTATAGGTCGGTGGCATCAGAAACAGCCACATTGTGTAAATTTTATTATTACACTTTATTAGAAATTAATCCTGTATTTTTGACAGAAGTCTGCACGATAGAAACCAAATTTTAAGATTTTTATACTGAGTTAACAAGATATAAATATTATTACTACCATTGGCGAAGTAATTACAGAAACATATTTTAAATTTAATTTACCTTAAAATATATTTTAAAATATCGCAACAGCAATTGTAACAAGTAAAAAACAGATTTAAATTTTTGGAATCAATACCAGTGGCGTCAGAATATAGCGTTATATTTTTAATTTTAGCAATATATTTTATTTTAAATTATTCCTGGTTTCCTATCTGCCTGATTGGGTATTTTTGCACTCACATAGTTGATGGTGGAGTAATGAGGTGTTACCAGTTATATCGTAGTTATTCATAGAAATATTCTTTCCAACTTCATTTACCTAACAGACTGTATGGAGACATAAAACTGGCGTCAAGAGGACATTTTTTTTAAGCTGAGAATACCTTTTAATGTGTTTTCGACAAAAATTTGGATAGCCTATATTATTGCGTAATTTTATTCTTATGAGCTTAAATGAACAATCAAAACTTGTTTACGTTACTGACGTCGTTTGCCCTCTTTTTGTTAAATAACCTTGTTGTTGGCAGAGAGTGTTCTAAGTTCCTCAGCGTCTCAAAGGATAGATTACCATTCATCCGACCGCCCTATCGACTCATCTAGTCTCCAACTCAAATTTTGTACGCCCCAGCAAGGACGGAAGAGGTGCCTTGTCTCAATCCCGATCAGATCCTACTGACCGCTATTTTAAATTTATAAAATCAGATTCCAGAACCTATCACTAAATTATACTCAGATAAAAGGTTCTAAAATTTTACAGTGGAGTCATCACCGACAAGCTCTGATACTGATACTTTATTAACCCGAATCACTTATTTCATGGCTGGTACGTCTAGTGTGAACTGACTTTCATATTAGCAATATTTAAAGTTAGTCATTATTGTTCATCCTAGACCTAACTATGTACAATCATAACTTAACCTAACTTATGACACTTAGTCATCTTTGACTATGTGTGAGGTAAATAACTTAAGGTTTAAAGTCTTCACTTTAAGTATATCCCTTCATAGAAATGGTTTAGTCCATTCGGCGAAACACAGGTAGGCATAAACCAAAGAAACCGAAAACATTTCTAGGTACTCTCATCGCAAAATCTAATAACACTATATACACAAGGTTTAAATGTAGGGTAGGCATACTAAACTTAACTTAAAACTAATTATTTTAACAGAATGGTGAGATCACAAGACCTTACACCTACCCCAGAATATTGAGAAGATTATTCCCTGTTTCAAAAGTTTTCATTCGTCAAATTACGGTGTGTGGAACACTGATGCGACAAGCGTTTTCACAAGGGAGCCAAACGGAATGTCTTGGGGAAAACTCATTAGGAAATAACTGAAATTATTGTCAATCAGGTAAAAACTTATGAATTTGTCAATCAGATTTTATTTATAAATTTGGCAATCAGAAAAAATACCAACAATTTTTAAAAACAGATTTTATTTTGAGCATATTTGGCATCAGATTTTTTATCGACCATTTCAACTTAACTTTTGGAACATATCCGTTTATAAAAAACACAAAAGTGAACATAAAGTGTTATTGAGAAAGCTGTCCGACTCTCATAGTTCATTTGGAAAAAACACAAGAAAACTCCAAGGCAACAGTGTACAATACTCGCCAATGGGAAATCTATGGAATGTTTTAGAATACTCGTGGTTTTGAAATCTTAATTAACTACTGAAACGATCTAGCTGAAGACCCCGCAGCTTTGGCTGCGGATTTACCCGTTTTTCTTTAAATGGTAATAACTTTTGTTCCCGTGAACCGATTTTGATGAAATAAAGCATGTCCGGTCCATGAGCCCAAGTATTCGTAGTAGTAGTGAAAGTCCAATTCAAAATCGATCAAGTTTTTTTTGCGTGATGCTGAAACAGACAGCCGAAAATTGTAAAAATTGTATTTTTGGTATCTAAATGTCACTGTCACTGTCAAAAATTGCTTGGTACAATCGCTGTCGGTCAGCGATTTTTAAAAATATATTATAAGGTAAATGAAATTTAAAATATGTTTCTATAATTACTACGCCACTGGTAGTAATAATATTTATACCTTGTTACTCCACTATATAAATCTTAAAATCTGGGTACAAAAATACGTCGATCAGGATTAATTTTTAATAGGGTGCAATGTTCAAATTTATAAAATATAACTATTTCTGATAACCTTTAGCCTTTAGCAATACTTATATCTTACCACTCCAATTTTTAAATTAAAAAGTAATTTTAATACAAAAATGTCCTTTTGGATGACATATGCCATATCCGCTGCCAGTCCGAAATTTTTATTAGAATGCCTTAACAAATATTTATACCAATTTGTAAGCCTCTGGTACTGTTAGTGATATGACCTTGCCAGTCCACCTAATTTTTTTTTTTAATTTAGGAATACTCTGAATTAAAAAATACAAACCGTGCAAATATGTGTCAAAAATAGCTCGATCAGGAATATTTTTTGCAAAGATGGTATAATACGAGGGGCTATCCACCCCCTCAAAATTTGTACATCTAATGCCAAAATGGCTACTGCCACTTATTGCCACTTACTGCCAGTACTCCCATGTACTGCCACATAATTATGGTTGATAATTTTTTAAATTTTGGTATCTTGGAAAAATTGCCCTATCTAACTTAATAATAACTGAAAAAAAACGGTTTGCAAGATTTAAACAACTTGGGTTGCTGTTACCGAGGCTGTTAATTTAAACTAGAAACTAAACAAAAAAAAAAGCTAAAACAAAAGTTATTATTTTTTATTTCCAAGTAACCTATTCATCTTGTGAGTCTATTTCTAAAACACTATCCTCTAAATCACTATCTGAATATAAAGAAAAAATGCTATCACAGCTCGTCTTATCTTTACTAGTACTTTTGTCTTCTTCCACTACTTTATTTTTGTACTTTTTTTTAGAATTTTTTCCTTTTACTCTAGTAAGTCTATCAGTTGATAGCCTTGCTTTTTTATTAGAATAAAACCAGAAAACTGAAGTTTTTCTTATTACTTTGTCCACGTTATTTTGTAATCTTACTTTTATATAGCTTTTAGAACTCTTTTCAGTGACGACTCTATAATAGTCTTTAAGTTTAAGTTCGTCTAATAAGGATAGTGTGGCGATATTCTCATCTAACTCTCTAGTGAGATCTTCCGTGTGGAAGGATCAGCCCACACTATCCCTTGTGTCGAGGCATTTTGTATTTGTATCAACTTTGGCCAAATGCTCTTTTAAACTACATGCCTTCTAAAATTAAAAAAAATCAAATGAATAACAATAAAATCTACTTTCTTATAAGTGGTTTTAATTTTTAAAAAGGCGCATACTCCGAATTTTTCCTTAAAATCGAGGACGAGGAGGTTTCGATATATCCGGATCCAGATTTGTTTGCCCAATTTTACATTTGTAGAGGTCAGTAACCCAAAAAACACTTACTTTTTTCTCGCCCCCTTTTCCCTCTCATCTGAGAAACTGATCCCCTGTTTGGGCCCAATTTTTTTTTTAATTCGCCAAACTTTGTTTATACTCTTCCGAGTACTCTTCGTATAATTGCGTACGTTTTTTTTTTCGTTTTTGATAGTTGAAGGATTTTTTATTTAAATTACTTTTTACTGAAATTAGTTTTCAAATAAATTTTTTTGGCAATATTCTAATAAACAGATATTTATTTATAACGATTTTGAAACGCAGGCTATTTCAAGGTAATTTTTTAAAAAAAGGAATGAACATTGCAAAAAGGAAAATATGCATACGTAATTCCGAAGTTACTTCATTGATGAACTGAATTTGATGAATCCGATGCAATAGGTCTTTTAATGAAAAATTTACCACTGTTGATAATGTTGAGATCCTGGACCTAGTTGAACGAAGAGTTTTCTCACATGGTTGACTGGAAAAAAGCCAAAGTAAAACAAATTCTGGATTTTCTCTAAATTTTTCAGCTGCAAGAAGTAAACTGTGTCCGTTTAGTTCGATGCATACATATGTGTTTAGTGGAACACAACTTTTTAGTAAACCCAGTTTCTGCTCTAGAAGCCATTTAGTTTGAGTTGGCCTCAAATACTGTCGATCTAAGTTTATGAAGATTGGTAGTGCAATCAACAATTTACTACGCAAATTTCTGTTAGTTTTAAAATACAACAAAAATTAATCACCACATTATACGCACTGTTCAGGACACTGTCGTTTAACATATGCTTGTCTTTGCTAAAAGTCTTTATAAGGTCAGTTATATGTGCAGGTGAAACGATATATTTTCCCATCGGTAAATAAATATCTTCCTTAAGAAATCACAGATTTTATTACCAATATGAATGGTATCTTGGACTATAAGTTCAGGATTAAAATCCATCTGAAAAATACATATTCAGAACAGATAAAATAAAAAAACATACAGAATTTAAAATTTATAAATAACAACAACCACACCTTATTTAAAATAAAAGCTTCCCACAAAATATTTATTAAAGGATATTTCTAACTCTGCCCCCGAGAGGTTTGGTCTCGGGTTTAGTTAGAGGCCGACACCAAAAATTTTTAAAAAATATTTAAATGTTATGAAAGTTTGAAACAAAAATTATTGTTTTTTTTTCTTTACGTTTTGCCTACGAACTATTTTTAATGATAATTTTTACCAAACTTTTAACAGTGCTGTTAATTTACCTGATACTACAAAAAAAGGTAATTTGCCGTAGGCCGTAAATGGTCTTCTTTTATTTTTGCCTCGATTTTAGGTTTTTTAGATAGAATAAGTCAAAAGGCATTCAAATTTGCCGACGCCGACGACAACAAATTTTAAGTTACCTATTTAATTTACCACGAGGTTATTGCGTTCCATATCAATTGAATTAGATGAAAAATAGTTATTTTTGTACTATTTTTTTAATACTAAAAAAAATCGAGAAAAAAAAAATATTACAAGATAAATTTCAAGATTAATTTTAATAACATTTTTTCCTAAAAAAAATACGCTTACCTACCACCTGCGATGCTATTTAAATTTTCAAAAAAATGCTCCAAAAAAATTTTAAAAGGAGAAGGCCAGAAATCTCTGAGGAAATCTCGTGTAAAAACATTTATTTGACCTTTTGAAAAAGCCTCGAAAATAGCTGATTTTAATAATAATAACATTTAAAAACCTCCAACACTTACTTTTCTTTTTTATAACTTTTTGCAGTGTTTTATTCTGTACTGCAATCGAGACTGCAAATCACAAAATAACTCGCAAAATACTCAAAAACAATTTAGTTCTGCTACCAAACGATTATGTCTGAAGCTTTCAACCGCTTAGAACAAGTCAAGTTGTTTTTTCTATGTTAGTAGCTGCTTTAGGATGGTAGTAGTTGTTTTTGTGTGTTAGTAGCTGTTTTACGATTGTAATGGTTGATTTTTTTCATGGTAGTAGTCAATTTTTCTATGGTAGTAGCTATTCCGGGATAGTAGTGATTGATTTTTGTGTGGTAGTAGTTGTTTTTTCTATGACAGTAGATGGTGTAAGATGGTGGTAGCTGTTTTTTGTGTGGTAGTAGCTGTTTTGGGATGGTAGTAGGTGTATTAAGATGGGAGCAGTTGATTTTTGTGAGGTAGTAGTTATTTGAGGTGATAAGAGCTAGTTTTTGTGGGGTAGTATTCGATTTTTCTATGAGAGTAGTTGTTTAGAGACGATAGTAGCTTATTTTTGTATAGTAGTAGCTGTTTGAACATGGTGTAATTGATTTTTTAGTCCACCATACCAATATGGTATGGGGGACTATTAAAATCGTGAAATTTTTAATTTTATCAAAAATGAGTTACTAAGGTTCCAAAACACCTTAATCGACGAAAAAAAAAAGTTGTCTGTCTGTTGTCTGTCTAACGCTTTATTCAATTTTAACGAAATTTGGTACAAAAATCCTCTATTGGCTGACCATAAACTGATTAAATTTTGGGTAGGGTGGTGAGGGGTTGAAAGGGGAAAAGGGGGATAAAATATTTTAAAAAATTGTAATTTTGGAATATATGGATATACAGTTTTCAGATTTAGGTTTCCATGAATATGGACTACAAATTTTGTTATAAAGTCCAAATTTGTGGGAGCTTTAGTCTTCGAATTATTTGAAAAAACTTTAAAATATATAAAAAAAATCATAACTTTAGAAGTAAAGCAGCTATTGATATGCCGTTTTCAGATTTTGGTTTTCGTAAATATTACCCAAAAATTTTGTTATAAGGTTCAAATCCTTTCGAGATATTTTCATTTCCTTTCAACATAAAACAATTGATTGTATGGTGGACTATCCGTGCTTTCTAGCACCAATTTTTTGTTTATATGTGTTTGTTTCTTTTTTCATTTGACTGATTTTAGAAAAAAATATCTGGTCAGTAAAATTCTGCTTACTAAATTAGGCAGACCTGTCTAGGTACGCCCCAAAACAAAGAAATCGCACACACTGAACGATGGGTTTCGCGCGTTCCTCCGGGTGTAGTGAAAGTAATTCTTCTGTTATTTTTTTATTCTGCGTACTCGGATTGGCTCCCGCTTAAACTGACAGATTACGTCAATTTAAGCTGGAGCCAATCTAAGCACTCCAATTCAAAACTATTGTGCGCGACAATTTTGACTTCGGGATTAAGAGTGACAATAACAAAGACTATTATTATAAGTGTTTTCGTATTTTATAACGGGGCTTAGATTAAATCTTCCTTTAAATTAATATTCTTTGTTTATTGAGGAATCGATCACCATCTTTATACTTTATTAAGAAAAACTAAGCTATTCTGGATGTTTTTCGAAAAATATTTATAAAAAACATCAAGAAATTTACCACATTGCTATTGTTATTATAATTTATTGGCTACTCGGTCTTCAACTTTTCAATTCTGGTGCTTAATATTGCAAAGTACTGCCACGTACTGCCAAATACTGCCAGGTACTACCAAATACTGCCATGTACTGCCAAGTACTGCTAAATAATGCCAAAAATTTGTACACCTACTGCCAAGGTGGACAACCCCTCGGTATAATATAAATAAAATAATATAACTGTAAATTCTAACACTATTGGCAATAATACTGTTATTATATTGCCGCTCCACCATATTACACAAAGTTAATTTTCAGTTTTATCAGCAATCGTATCCTTATATCCATCGAGTCAACCAATCAAGCAAGTGCACTTTTAAAATAATGGCGAAAACGAAAACCTCGTTGAGTACGATAAGGAAGTCGTTACGACCATCCCCGCGTACGTAAAGCTGGAGCTGTCACGCATTCGCCATTAGTTTAAAAGTACATCGGCTCGATAGGTCGACTTGATAGAGATAAGGATACGAATGGTGATACAACCGAAAATAAACTTTTAGTGTCTATTAATTATTTCATTTGGAAGTAATCCTAATTCAAGATGTCGAAACTACTTTTTTTGGGTTTTTCGCTGTTAATGTTAAGGAAATTTTTTCAAAATATGTTAAAAACCACTGCGTAAATTCCTAAAGAAAAAAATTGGTTCGTTTGTCAGTGGTTTTTAAATAAGATAAAAAAATTTGCCTACACACACTCAAATCCTAATTAGAATCTAAGTACTTATCTGACGTTTCGGCAGAAATTCTACTGCCGTTATCCAAGGAGTTTATTCTTGTAGGCAAATGTTTTATCTTATTTAAAAACCACTGACAAACGAACAAATTTTTTTCTTTAGGAATTTACGCAGTGGGTTTTAACATATTTTTGAAAAAAATTCCTTAAGTTAGTGGCGAAACACCCAAAAAAAGTAGTTTCGACATTATGAATCCGCCACAAACATATAGATTTTATCCTAATTCAAGTTATCTAGGGATATTTGAAAAAGGATTGGTACTAAAGTTAAACAAATATTTTCATAAATTCCTACGCCGCTGGTACGAATAATTTGTGACTCAACTACACAGATTTTTAAAGTTGGATAATATTTGAATCTCAAAAGACCAATCGTGGCTAGCAAAATATTAGTTTTATTGACATATGTCAAAAGGGCTATCAGTGATTAATTTTTGAATATATAAGGTAAAATGAATTTATTAATAAAATCTGGTATATTTGTACGCCACTGGTACTAAAAATAAAAAGACATATTTAATAAAACTTTTAACGAAGTATCTTTGGTCTATCTAGTAAAACCGTAACAAATCTTTTGTCAGTTGGTCATTTCGGCAAATAGATAATAAAATATATCGATTAATAAATGAAATCATACAAGATTTTTTGAACCATAAAATTAAATGATACTTACTTACAATTAATGTTAATAAAAAACGTAAATAATGTTCACATATGTCAGGGCGCCTGGAAGTCAGAAAGGTTTAAAAATAATGTGTCCCAAAATTTTTTTTAAAATATTTCTTGAATTTGTACGCATCTGGTTTTAACAAAATGAGACGCATTATTCTGAAACTTCATATACTTTGTCCACAATTTTTCTAGTAAAGATTTTTGACGATGATTTTTAAAGATTTTTGATGTCCGGCAGCTTTTCTGCTTAGCCTTAATAAAAAAAAACCGACATTTTTCTGACAAGTCTATAAACCCAGTAATTAAAAATACTCGGTTTAACAAAAATCAGATTTAAGTTTCCAAACCGACTAAAACTAGATTACAAAGAAGTTTCGGATATCTAGCGCCAAAGATCTATAATATTTTGACAAATGACAAAAGTAATAAGAAATAAATTTCTATTTAAAAGAGTAAAATTATGGATTGAAAGCAAATCTATATTATACATCCATTCCATCATTGACTTAAAAAATAACCGCAAGTCATGTCTGTTTTTTTGTCGAGTCACATAATTCCTTATTATTATTGAGCAGAATTAAATTGGAATATTGTTTGTGATATTTTAAACATTGCTAGGTTAAAATTTAACCACACAAGTCTTTGACTTTATCTGGTTGTTTTTTTTTAATATATTTATTCAATTTTTTGTAGTTATGTATTAAGTACTTATTCTTCAAGGGTCATGCTCTCTTCGAACGTTGGTTATCATCAGCGCTATCTGTACTCTGTCCACTACTTTTCGGGAAAGTGTCGTAGTACTAACACCAAACCATTGTCTAAGATTTTTAAGCCATGATATCCGTCTACGACCCGAACCTTTTCTGCCTTCAATGTTACCTTCTATTATCAATTTTAAAAGTTTATATTTGTTATTTCTCAAAATATGGCCAAAATTATCAAGTTTTCGTTTTTTGATGGTAAATAAAACTTCAAGATCTTTATTTATTCTAAGCAAAACACCCACATTAGTTACTCTGTCCATCCAAAATATCCTTAGTATTCTAATAACACGACATCTCGAATACTTTTAACTTTGCAAATAGCCTCAGTCAGTGTGCATGCTTCCATGCATGCATGCATTCCATTATAATATAAGATGCTAAAAACATAACACCGAACCACACGAATTCGGAGAGTAATATTAAGATCGCGACTACACAACACTGATTTCATTTTAATAAGAGACGATCTGGCCTGTTCAATTATTGCACGAACTTCTGGCATGTTCTCTCAATTCTCATTGAGGAGGCAACCCAAGTATTTGTATGAATCCACACGTTCGACTTGCTGCCCATTTACTTCTAACATGCCTCTGATGTTCTTTTCCAACATTTAAGTTATGCCCGAATTGCGAACTCTTGGCAGCAATTTGATTCAACAACTCTTGCAAGCCTTCCAACGTGTCTGCTATTATGACAGTGTCGTAGGCATATCGTAGGTTGTTGATTTTTATGCCATTTATGGTCAGACCGTCTTCGCAGTTATGAAGTGAATTCTCTATTATTTTGTTACTATAGACAATATACAACTTAAAGTAACACTCGTGGAATATCGGACAAAGCGTTTTTGTTTCTCACTTCATTACGACCAGGCCTCCAATGTCTAATGGAGAATCCAGACACCTAGACCTGTTTCATCCTTATGAGGAATCATCAGGGAGTCATAGGATTGTACCTGGCAGTTGAAGCTACACAGGCACCATGCACACCTCTCGAATTTAAAACAAAAAGCTTGTAATCCGCGGAGACGTAGTACCTGTGTGCGCCACCTGTCGAATAAACTGAGAAACAAAAACATCAAAATTGAAAAGTGCAAAAGACCGTAAATAAAGAATCCTGCACCTTTTAGCAGCTCCGGAGGAGACTTGTTGCGCAGAAAAATATACAACCTTGGCGCACACCTCTTCTTATTTGGACCTCTTCGGACAGTTGGCCATCAACCTTTATTTGAGCAGTCTGGTTCCAGCATAGGTTAGGGATTATCTTTAGATCTCGGTCATATATACCAACTTCTTTTAGCGATTCTATGAGCTTTTCGTGTTGGACTCGATCAAACGCTTTGTCATAATCTATGAAACAGGCATATACTGGCACCGACACATCCCTAGATCGCTGAACTAAGACTTGAATGCCAAACAGGACCTTTCTTGTCCCGAACCTACCACGAAATCCAAACTGCCTGTCGCCCATAAAGGATTCTCATTTTCCATAAATTCTTCTATGGATAATCTTTAGAAATATTTTTAACATATACTACACACTACACTTCTTTGCTGAATGTTTTTTAGGCAGTGTAACTAAGGTTGATTTAAGCCAGTCAAAGCTGCGATAAATCATGTTAAAAAGTTTGACCAGCGTATTTACCGAATCTTCGTTTTTAATTATCTTTAAAACCTCAGTGTGTACTTCGTCTTGCCCTACCGCTTTTCTGTTTTTAGGTGAAGATATTACGTATTGTACTTCCTCTGGTGTTATATCTATGCCTTGATTTGAGAATTCTTCTGGCTGTTCGGATCGGTTATCGGTAAAGAGATGTTCTATGTAGCTACACCATTCTTTTAGTTTTTCTTTTCCCTGATTATTCACAAGAATTCCAGCTTGTCTTTTATTAAATAATCCTGCTGCTTCCTTTATGCGCTTGTGTAAATTGAAAGTGTCATGTTTAGCATCTAGATCTTCTATTTCTTGATATTGCTGTGTTATCCAATCTTGTTTTGCTGACCTTATTGATTTCATGGCACTGATCGCTGCCTTTTTTACTGCGTCTTTTATCCATCAACTCAAATATTTCATCGGTCAACCAAACTTTCTTTTTATCTCTTGTTTCATCCTTCTCTGAGAGTGTTGTGCTCTCAACTATGGCACTTTTAACCTTTGTCAAAACCATTTCTGCATCTTGCTCCGTAGACTCATTGATGCCTTAAAGCTTTTTATTAAGTTCGACTTTAAGTTCAGTTGCTACCATGTTCTTGAAGTTCGTCCAACCTGTTTGTTATTTGGAGAACGATTTTTCTTGAGGGTAAATTTTATTTTGACCAAAACTGGATTATGATCCGAGCCTACGTCTGCGCCAGGGTAAGTTTTTGCAGATATAATACAGTTTCTAAATCGTTTATTAATTAATATAAAGTCTATTTGTTTCTAATGATACTCTCAGGATTGTCGGATTTAGAAGTCCAAGTATAAAGGCGTCTAGCTGGAAGTTTAAAGAAAGTATTTGACACGACAAAATCCCTTTCCTGACAGAACTGGAAAAGGCGATCTCCACGTTCATTTGATGTACCAAGACTGTACCTTCCAACAATGTCTTCTCTTGGGGCGTTTCCAAGTTTTACATTGAAGTCATCCATAACAATGGTGATTTATCTTTTTTGTTAAACTAAGGGCAGTTTGAACTTGGTCGTAGAATGCCTCTACGTCATCATCTGAATATTTACTGGTTGGAGCGCATACTTGAATAATATTGACAATAAAAGGATTAGAGTTTAGTTTTTTAGTTAGACACAGGAACAAAAAAAATTACGGATTTTTGAATTTCTTTTTTCAAAATGTTATAGTGGTTTTGGCCGTAATGTTATTAAATATATATATATCACATATAAAATGTATTGGAGAAGTCCGTCTACTTGAAAGAAATCCTGGATACACCCTGGAAAAGTCTGGATAAACTCCGTAAAGGTCTGGATACATCCAGGAAGTCAGGATACACCCTAGAAAAGTCTGGAAAGACCCTGAAAGTTTGAAGACCCTGGAAAAGTCTGAAAAAAGCCTGGAAGTCTGGATACACCCTGGAAAAGTCTGGAAAGACCGTGGAAGTCTGGATTCACTCTGAAAAAGTCTGGAAAAACCCTGGAAAAGTCTGGATACACGCTGGAAAAACATGGATACACTTTGAAAATGTCAGAGTGAAACATGGAAAAGTCTGAATACACCCCTGAACAATGTGGATACACCCAAAAAGTCTGGATATACCTGACTTAATCTACGAGTAGTGGTTTTTTATATAATATAATATGTTCTTCTGAGCCAGCGAAGTTTTAGAGTAAACCTTTACTCGATTTATTTTTGACAGGTTTCAAAATGGTTTAAATTTATAGCCCAGATAAAGGATTGTTTTGTGGCAATTGGTAGTAAGTTCGTTTATAATTTCCCTATATAAACGTTTTTGCAAGAATTAATTTACCTTATTTTAGTTGTTCATTAATTGATAAAACACCTCCAATTTTGTCCAGAAAAACGCCAGCCCGTTTCCAGCACAAAAAATATATTTATGAAAGCACTAAGAGGCAAAACAAACATAAGTGAAGGACGAAAACTGTTTCCAACGACAAAAATCCAGAACAACTGTACCTATTAATTTCTTTATAAACTGAATTTAAAAAATTGAGTTTATTCATCAATCAAAACTTTCCACTGAAAGATCACACTCAAAAGTCTCAAAGCTGCAGTTTTCATCGGTACTTCGCTAATGGCCATTTTCTCATGTTCTACCTGAGAACCGGGCACCGTCCAGTTCGTTGAGCCGACATGACTCTTTTGTGAACGCATCAGTGAATGATCGTTGGATTCAGGTCTGTTTTTAGCCGCATCTATTTACATGACCTTCTTTGATGAAATATTTTTATATGTGGTTTGCGATTGGGATGGGTTTGTGTTTATAAAGTTTTTTCATACTTTCGATAGATAAAAACTCCTTTTAAATAAATACAAAGTTAATCTAATCCTTATAGTATACAACAATAAATTAAGTAATAGTAAACATATCGAAATGGTTTTGTGACAGTAAGTATTAATCGCGAAAATCAATATACAAGGGTAAGATTTGATAAGTGACATATAACATCAATTTTAATTTGCTCAACAGAGTGTTTACCATTTGGAATCCCCCTAGAGTTAAAAAAAAACTTCTTTTAAATTGGAATTTTCTTCTTAAATTTAACAAAAGGTTGTAGTAAGATGATTCTTCACTAAAAAATGTCCAAAACTCAAGGAAGTTGGTATAAAATGCTTAAAACCAACAATTTCACTTAAACTTAGTACCTGTCTAGAATAGGCTAAACCCTTTTAGTAAATCCCATTGTTAAGTTTGTTATTTATTGCCTATTTAATTTTTTTATTTAATTATTTTAACAACCTAGCCACTTAAAAGTTAATATGCAAAGTGTTTCATCTTACAGATTTACTATATGTAGTAAACTCGCCAGTGTGCCAGCCCCCCCCCCAGAGGTCGGTCTTTTTCGACTTTATTTCACTAAAACTTAAAATCTGGCAGTTTCCTCTCTACTTTAAGTATTTATCTATAAACTGTCAACTTTCTGTCACCAAAACATTATTTCTCCCGCCAATTTTGCTAAGGGGTACTGTCAAAAATTGGCGCCAAAAGTCAGTGTGATCTAGATTCTGAGGCATCATGGGATAGTGAAATTTGGTGGAAGATCGGAACCAAAAATTTCAACGATAAGTTAGATAATGCTTAAATGGTTTTGTACTATTTTGTATTGAAAAATATACTTAAATTTTACGTTAAAATTAAAAAAATGTAAATACTTAATTTTAAGGTAATAAAACGAGTCGGCCGGTCACTGGTATTTTAAGATTCTGCAATAAAATTTTTTACCGTTCTCATATCTTCCAGTTTAAAATGAAATTCTGCAAAGGAACTTGCCGGTGGCCGGCTTCTATGGCCGACCATTGAGCTAGAGCAAAAAATTTTATTTTACTTTTTTCAAGCTTTTGGATCGTAAAATAATGATAATTATTTTTTCGTTTTAAAGAATTCAAATTCAAAAAAATAGGTTATCCAGTATGCGGCCGGGTCTAAAGTACCAAATAAATTATTTAAAGGGCAATAAAAAAAAGGCCGAGCACTGGAAATTGTCCATTTACACTTAGTTTCCAGTGCTCGGCCTTTTTGGAGTAGGTATTATTACTTCCTAATGTAGTTGTTCTTGTTTCGATATGTTTTGATATTTAATTTTATATGTATGTATTTTAGTAATTAGCTACTTATTCAAATCTTTCTTATCTATAAACTGTGTTTATACTTTGATTCGTAGCACGTCATACGCAACTTTTAGAGATAAGAATAACATACCGCCCCTGCAGCCTTCGAGATCTCTGCTAGGTACTTCAGTATACTTTTTGCGCTGTCACGCCACAAGTTAAGACGGTATCGAAAGTTTTTCAGGCGCGAGAATTAATTATTAATTAATTAAAGAAAAATAAACGAATAAAATGCCGAAGAAATCTAACAAAAGAAAACGTGAAAATCAAATGGATTACATAAAGAAGAAAATGAGGAAACTGAAAAAGGAAAGGAAAAGGAAGCGTATGATTTAAGTAAGGGAGATATAGGCAAACTGTCAGTTGTAAACAATGAAGTGAGACAAATATTATGCTTTTGGCTAATATTTTTTGGCATGGATTTTTTTATTCACATTTGTTTTCATTACTCATAAAAACTTAAACCCTGCATAGTTTTTAACTTATGCCTGCCATATTAGTCTCAATAAAAAACTCCATGTTTACTTAAAAAATTATTATTAGAACGTCGTTTTTCATATTATTATATATGACGACGGATCTGACGGTTCTTGTCAGAAACTAGTAGTTCCTCGAACTCAAGCATAGAGGCACCCCTTAGAAATGGTGACAGATGATAGTACATTGGTTCCAGACATATCAGCAGAGCTAGCTTGCAAATGGAAGAAGCACCTTTCTATGGGAAAAGATAAGGAAACCCAAAAATAATCTTCTTGAGAAATACAAAATTCCCTGATATTGCCCTGATTCTTCAAGTATACAAATTAAATCCAGAAGTTCAACTGATGCTAGCACCAGCAAAGAAAAGAGATACGTATCTCTTGGAATTGTAAACCATTTTAGAAAAAGGTTTGACAGCCTTAGAGCGGGTTTTCTCTAATTTGGCCAAAACAAAAAAGGGAGGAGACGAAGCACCTGGTGAAGATCTTTTAAGTCTTGCCAAATCGGCGCAGTTGTTTTGCATCGGCCACTTGTTGTTTCATGAAAAAACTAAAAAAATTGCACTGTCCAAAATCCATATCTTTTCCTTTTTAGCGAAGATTTTGCCGAGAAGTGCAAAAATATAAACTTTTGAGAATTCTGCAAAGGAACTTAAAGAGAAATCCCTTCGAGACGAAACCTCGAAACCTCACCACTACAAACGACGGGACAAGGTCCAGTCCAGGCCTTAAAAGAAAAGCGGCGCGCCGGGAGGAAATATTAAAGGTAAACTGTAAAAGAAAGTATTCCGGTCGAATAATTTTTTTTTCAGAAGAGTGGACTCAAATAACTCAAAATAAATTAATTTTGAGTTAGATAAAAGTTTACAAAATTCCCTTTTTTGGACAAATCTTTTCAAGTTTTCACCCCCAAAACTCCAAAATTTACCAAAACGAGTTAAACATTTATTCGAAAAGCATACAACATTGATTAGAAATAGAAACAGTTAAAACTGTTAATAACTGTCAAGATCGGTCAAGTTATTTTTTAAGACAGAAGGATAACAGGAAATTTAGGTTTTTCTTGAAAACTGGAAGATATGAGAACGGTAAAAAACTTAATTACTGAAAACTGCTTCCTTTTTTCAAACAACCATTCGGACTAGCCACTGCACCTTTTTGTTTCACCAAATTATTCAGGCCTGTTTTTCTTATCTAAGAGATAAGGCTGTAAAACATCAACATTAGTTAAAATATTAGGTTTTTTTTTATTAACAATTAAAAAGATACACAGCCGACTCAAGAGATAGAATTTTTAGGATTTATCCTTGCACAAAAAAGAATAACAAAAATAAAAACAACCATTAATTGAGAGTTTTCCCAAATTATAGGAAGCCTAGTCTCGGTTTAAAAGAGAAAAATATTGTGCACTAAAAGCTAACAGCAACAACTATAACAAACAGATGCTTGTTAGGTTCTCGGTTAAAAATGAACTCAAGTTGTGTTTAAACCACATAGACCAAACCAAACAAACTATTTTACTAGTAGGGCAGAGTTTGGGATTTCTCATAAAAGTTTAATGGCTGGAATTGTCCTTTTAACTGAAGCTCTAGGAGCATTAGCTAATTACAAAAAAAAATTTTTTATGCATACACTTACGCAAGGGGGCAGGGGGGGAGTTTCAAATTTGTCATTTGTAAGGTTTCACTTTATAATTTATTTTTCAAATACTCTTGATTGAAAGGTAATACTTAACCGCAAAGCATGTAATAAGTTTAACAGCTATATGCACCGTTTAGAAGTTTAGTAAATCTCGATCAGTTTTACTCCTAAGCTTAATCCAAATTTGTTATGCACCGAGCAACCGGCGATAAAGATCGGTAATCTGTGTAGGACAATCGGCAACGTAGCTAAAAAATATTGATACACTTTTGTACGTCGGCGCAACATGGTTTTGGTTTTGTGTGGTTAGGGCATTTTTGATTTTTTAATTTTTTTTTGCGCAAAAAACATGACATCCACCTTCGTGGTTCCTACGGACAAAAGAGTTCCCAATTTTAGTGGCGCGGAAAAAGTGTTTTTGGTAAATCTAATTGCCAAAAAGATTTCTGGTGTCCTGGAGGACAAAAAAACAAACCGTACCTCGATTAAGATAAGAACCAGGCCTGGAAAAAGATCGAGGCAGAATTTAATGCTTCGGCTCCAGTGTTGTGTTTCCGAAGTGCTGATTCTCTTAAAAGGCTTTACGAAAATAAAAAAAATTACGAAGAAAACTGGCAAAAGAAGAGGAGGCAAAAAAAACAGGAAGGGGGATTGCCAGAAATGATTAATACTGATTTAGATGAAGTGGACAAAACACTGATGACTATTCTAAATGAAGTGAGCCTTGTAGGGGATAACTCTGAATTTGATGATGACCATGATACTCTTTCCCCCCCCCCCCCCGAGCTCTTCTCAATTCGAACCTCATAAACTGCTCAGGAAATTACGACTCTCAGTTTATGCCAAGTTCTCCGGAAACATATGACTTGGAGTTTACAGAAGAAACTGAGAATAGTAATGCAGTAAGTACCTGTCCCTAACAAAGCCTCTGCTTTTTTATGAAGGTTCGGTTTACCGCATCTTAATGCACAATGGATAAATCATGGGATAAATTTAATGCATTATTTTATTCCTCTATCTTTTTCTACCATGTTGCATGGGAAAAACACAAATATATAAAATTAAGCACTAAATTTATGTATTCTGCGTTACATTACTGGATAAAACTGGCCTAAATTTTAAGTTAAATTTAGATTTCATTAAGAAATGCTTATTCGGCAAAAAATCAAAAAAGTTCTCTGAGCCATGTCTTAAGATTTTAGAAAATATGCCTTCCATTTAAATTTGAGCCAATTCTAATGTTTTGCAATGTCACTTTGACATTACTGAGCTTTAGTTTAGTTTAGTTTATTGCCAGCTAAGATCACAGATAGAAAAAAGAAGATGTCTACCCTTAAAAGGAAAAAATATACCTATATATTGTTCATACTTACAACTTGTAGACCAAGGAAAAAGCAATGTCACATTATTGTAGTAAATAGACAGATTGAAAGTTTGAGACAATGATGTGTTTGAAATTAACTTTGTGTTTCGGACTTCCATTGTCTATATTTTATTTATATACGACGTTTCGTTCAGTACAATTGTCTTCAGGTGCCAACTACTATTACAGTACAGTAACAGTACTATTGTACTGATCGAAACGTTGTGTATAAATAAAATATAGACAATGGAAGTCCGAAAGAGTTAAGAATATTTAATTTCAAACAGATAGATGTTGAATGAAATCCAGTTTCAGACATACTTTTTATTAATAAAGCTCTATTTTTTTACAGAAGAAGAAATTCAAGACAGCCACAAACATGAATAATAAGTGTTTGGATGAGGGTTCCAAAACAGTACAAGGAAAAACCAGACAGTCACAAAATGAACAGGAAAAACCTGGTTGCAGCAAGTGGCCTTACGTTACTTCACCACCTAATCTAAAGTTAAATTCTTCAAGGCGGCGACCTATGATTACCACCAGAGCCTTAACAAGTTCAGATGTTGCTGAAAAATATAATTTACTTTTAGACAAGAGGCTTGTATTGGTTGAATCACAAATCTCAGATTTAAAAAGATCTGTGGAATTTAAAAAACATCAAGAGGAGCTTCAGTTAGAAGCTTTGAAGCTAGAAATCCAGTATAAGAAAACTCTTCTAAAATATATACCAATAGTTTACGAATTATTTTAGATAATATGTTGGTATAATATGATATTTTTCAGTTAATTATTAACCAGCTTTCGCCTACTTGGTCCAAATGTCTGTCAGTATTTAGTGTTTCTTTCATAAGAAAGTGACAAATTTGTAGATAAAATAAAGTGAGAGCTAGTTAGAAATTAAAAATAATATCATACTAACCATGTTCAGGTTATAGATATTATTAGGTGAAATCCATTAGTTCAACAGCATCACTAGTTACTTAAGAAATGTTCTGTTTTGTGTTTTTTGTTTATTTCAATATATTTCAAGTAAAGCGAGAGGTATAGTTAATGGTTAAGTAAAAAATAATATATATATATATATATATATATATATATATATATATATAATAGATGCTAGGTAAAAGCCATTATTTTAGCAGTATCACCATATATAGTTGCTTAAGAAATGTTCTGTTTTGTTTTTAATTTAACTATATTTTTAAATTATGAAAATATCAGTATTTTAAGAACAATAGGTATTCTAATTGAATTCAAGCCTTTGTTTAATATAAATATTTGTATTATTTTGACAGTCTAAGGTGTCATTTTTATGCCTGATAAATAATAATTAAAAAAGCGCACTAGGCAACTTTTCCTTGCGTCAATACAGTTTTGATTTTTTCAACCTGTGGTGATGCATTGAACAGCTGCATAGTGTGTTTTTTCCCCTACTGTTTTTGGCGTTTTGCTTCAAGTTTAAAACTACTTTTTACTCTATTACCCATTTTTTAAAATTTAAAACAAGAACAGTTGAAATTTTTGAATAATTAAGGAACTTCTAGTCTAGTAACATTTTCAAATAATTTAGTAGGTCACAACTTTTCTTTTGTTTCGACCACAAACAGAAAACTTGAAAAACGAGTAAAGCTATTGTAAAAAGTGACACACTTATTTTTTTAAATTAGAGACAAATAGTGCACTTTTTTCCAAAAAGAAATGAAAAATATTTTACATTTTAAGGATTTTTTATTTTCCAATCAACTAAATTTAGGAATACAAAAATATATAAAAAAAAATTAGTGGTAGAATGCTTTTAAACTTAACATTAGACACACAAGTTAAGATTCTTTTTGCCGGATAAAATTCTTGTTTAATTCACAAAAAAAAAACTAAAAATTAGCAAAGAAATTGTTAATTAACTTTTGACGATGAATAGGATAATTACGAATATTTTCTACTTCGGCTACTACTGGAATGTTCCCCAATTCTAGGAGGTAGTCTAGTTCTTGTTGATTTAATTTGTCAGGCAGTGGTGGCTCAGGTTCATTCATCTTTCTTGCGATACTATGTAGCACTGCAGTTGCTACAATAATGGCCTTGATGGTTTCCATTTTGCAACGCAGGCCATATAATAAAGCCAAGAATCTAGTTTTCCATACTCCTATTGTTCTTTCCACAGTATTTCGTGTTCTGATTTGAGATTCATTGTATCTATTTTCAGCAGGATTTCTTGGGTTTGCTAAAGGTGTCAAAAGGTATGGTCGAACTCCATACCCACTATCTCCTAAAAATAAATAGAATAAATGCAATTGAAATAAACTGACATGCATACACCAATCTGCAAAAAATGCTCGCACAAAAGTGGATAAGTGACCTTAATATTTCACATGACTTTGAAAGTCTTGAAACCAAAACTCTTTCATGTCATGGTGGACAAAGATCACTATAATCAGTTGATTTTGTATGAATATTTTCTGCACAGTAGAGTACTTTACTTTATATCGCTATTCCAAATAAAACCATGACAAAATTGCATTTTTAAGTGGTTTGCTATTCTGTCATGCAATTAAGTCACATGCATTAAGAGTTTCCCAAGCAGCATTTTTCTGACTTCCGACTAATTACAACCTAACATGACGTCGGTTTTGGCGCAAATTTAGGTCGGCAGTTGGTTTGTCCATCAAACAACGTATTTTTTACTAAGACCTGACGTCGCCAATAACTAGTGCATCAGTTGTGACGTCGATACTTACCAAAACTGACGTAGCCAAATGTTGGTGGTACTCGCTACTTATCAGCGACGTTAATTAACGTTAATTTCGGCGACGTAATTTGTAGAATAAAATTTAAGGTCAGGCCAAAGTGAAAACGGACGTCAATAAATTTAGTTGTTGCCAAGATTTTCTGTAAATGGCAACACTGCAAATACGAAAGTATTTTATAAATATACTTTACATGGACTTATGTTAGAATAGAAAGTTTTAAAGTTTCTATTGTATAGTTTACAAAATAATCTGATAGGCCAGTCACCTCGGGACACCCGGTATAACGTCCAATTCATGAGACGTTATATTAAGTATGAGTTTTAAAGTAGAATTGTAATAAAATTGACGTTGCCAAACTTTTATTTATTAAATGTAACTATTCCGAGGTCCACCGACGTGGGTGCGTGACCTAGAATTATACTACAATATTCTAGGTCGGGTCGTTCTACAAGGCGACGTCGCAGTAGGTGTTCTTGTCCGAATAGGTAAATAATCATTAGAAATTTGGTCGGCGCCCGAAACGCCATTTTAAACGTTTAGCATCGATGCGCCATTACAACAGTACATTTTATTTTTTAATTTTAAAGGCTTGATATGTAAATTAACTCATTTGTTGGCAACTAAAATGCATTTTTTAAATGCCTATAATGTTTTACTATAAGAAACGGGCTTCCTTACACAGATTTTATTTTTAGGTTAATTTTTTTCAAAATTAATTTCTTAATATTTTTGAATTATTTTTTTGGGTTTCTGTTTTTTTAATGTCTATTTTAATTATATTTATCAGTAAACTGACCTTCGTTGGAAGATTTGCATCCATAGAATGTGTAAAACTAACTTTTTTCAGTTACCTACAATAACTAAGATAATAATTATTGTCATCCACAGTTCATTGGGATGTGTTTGTTTAGACATATAAAAGTTTTTACCTAATAAGTTTAAACTTGGTGTGCACAGTAAAACTTTGGGTCGTGGGTCTACGTAATTTGACGTAATATTTGACCAAAACATTGTGCAGCACCCGACGTCGAAACGACTCGAATTTTGATTCCCCACTTAGGTGCTAAATCGAGTCCTCAGGAAGACTGATGGACGTTGGAGCCGACGTCAGGTATTTCTTGCCCTACGTGACCATAACGTAATATAACGTCCAAATGCTTGTTGGGTTAAAGAAAAAATGACCAGCTGAATCTCTGCAGCATCACTTTTGCGTTGTTTTTTTGCTATAAATAGTCTAGTCATAACTTTTGTTTCTGTGAACCAATTTTAATGAAATAAAGTCTATGTACCACCCAGGAATCCAAGGAATGCAGTATCAAAATCGGTTTAGTAGTTTATTTCGCGTGATTCTGAGAACAAACGGACCAAAATCCCAAAAAACTGTTTTTTCCTTACCCAAAAGAACACTATTAGGGAAATCACCTCTTTCTATCCTTGCTTTTATATTGCTATGATTAAAAATTGTCATATCATGGACCGATCCAATCCATCTGTCAATTAGCATCACAAATTATTTGCGTATTCATTGAAAAATAATTTTGATCTGTTCCTGTAAATTTCTGCGTATGCTCCTCCTGAAAAATATTATGTTTTTGAAAAGAAAAGGAAAAAGGTAAGTAAGCGTTAACATTTAAAATATGTTTGAAAATTTGTATAAAAACTTTTTTATATTTGAGAAATCTTCTACATGTAACAGGGACCCACTTTTCGAATCACTCAAATTGTATACCTAGTCATATGTAGGTATACAAATTATGTTTTGGAAAAAATTTCAAGGAGAAAGAGTAAATTTTAACTAATTTACTTATTAAACATACACACGCAAAATTTTGATGAGAAAAAAACACACTTTTAATGCATTTTCACTTGAAATTGCATCAAGTGTGTTGTTGGTTTCAAATTGAATTTAATAAAATATGAGGAGTTTTTGTGTGTGCATTTAATAAGGCAATTAATGGAGATTTAGCCTTTTTTTTGTGAAATTTCACTTAAAACATAATTCATATACAACTAAAATTTAAGTGATTCAAGAATCGGGCACCTGTTTTTTCAAGATTGTAACTTACCTGGCGACTTTATCTTGATGTGTGTCCCATCAATACACCCAACTATAGATGGAAAATGGGCTATTTGGTAAAATTCATGTTGCACTCTAATGATTTCATTTCCTTCAGGCATTATTATTTGAAGTAGACGTTGTCCAGCCAATGTCATGGACACACGTTTAATAATTCTGGATACAGTACTTTGATGCATCCCCATGTAATCTCCTATTGCATCCTGGTGTGTCCCACAGGCATAAAATCTCAGTGTGGCTAGAAGTTGGTTCATTGGAGAAACTGAGTCATTCCTAAAAATTCAGCTAAAAACTATTGCAATTCTAAAAAGAGCAAAAATAACTACCATTCCTAATAAGTGTTGTTCATACAATGCTATAAGTTATATACTATGTATACTGTCCAAAAATTTGTACCTAATATCTGCTTTTATTTACTGTAACAAAAATTAGATACTTACAAATTGTTATCATATTCCAAATGCTCTTCTAAAGGCTCCAACAGGTCAAGCACTAAGGGCTTGGTAAGCCTAAAGCGTTTGAAAAAAGTTAAATTATCCAGAGTATATTTTATATTCTTCTCTTAAATAGTAATGCCTAGGAAAGCCATAATCAATAATTTCCAAATATATAAATCGTCGTCTAGAAACATTTCGTCCTCAAAATACATTTTTGAAACTATAACCTATGCTAATAAGGTTAGAATTTAGCGATTAACCTCAGAAAATTTGGCGATCAAAGTTAAACCAGCTTTCTGAGCTTAAACGAAACGGTGCATAACTCATATGTCATTTTGATCGCGATTAGAGCTTTATCGAGATTAATTACCTACGGTGCATATAGGGGTAAGTCTTCGACATTAGTCCCGGAGGTAACAAAAAAATTACAAAGTTTTGATTTAAAAATAAAAACTAAAAATTTAATTTTTAAAATCTAATTTTACTGTAGCTTAACAATTTTAATAAGTAAGTTAGAATACAATAAATATAATTTTAATTATAACTAAAGTATACTACGTAAAAATGGTATAAAAATCTTCAAAAGATTTCTTTTCATATTTAAAAAAAATATATTTTTGTGTCTTGAGAACATCACATTTTCCTTATTTTTTTTTTCCTGTTGAAATAAAAATCTATTTTTATCCAGAAATATTTTTTTGTGCTTCCCGTTAGTTGTTCAAAATAAAAAGTAGCCACAACATTGACCTTAATGACCTTGTGGTTGTCTACATGTCGCCAAACTAGAAAAATAGAAAAAAAATATTTAAAAAAAAGCACCATTTTCAAACTCTCCATATTATGAATGCATTTTTGATAGGTGATTCTGGTTTTGACTATGGACTCATTACCTCTAAGGCCGGAGCTTTCAAATGATATATAAAATAATATACGGTTATTTTATACGGCTATGAAAAAAAAAAATGAGTTTTAGAGGGTTAAATTCCAAGAAAATTGAATTTATAGGGATTCTGCGTTGTTCTTGGGCGGATGCCTTATGTTAAATAGATTTTACGGTACGCGGCTGCTACCGCAAAACATTTACCGTGATTTTTTTTACAGCGAAGTTTTCTACCGCGTCATCATATACAGCGCATGGAGCTACCAGCGAAATAATTTACAGCGCAAGCAAATACAGCGCAATGCACTTAAGAGCGCCTGTAATTACCGCGACAAAAAAAACGCGCATATATATAAGTTATCGCGCTCATTAAGATACCGCACACTACCAGGTATCGCGAAAATTTTTAAAAAAATATTTTTTCATGCTTTGCAGGCGTGTTATTTAATTTTAAAGCCAGAACTAGAACGTTAGGAAAACTTTTTTTAAACTATTTTGATCCTAAATATTTAAATCCATATTGTCACGTTGTCATAAGATGCCGTTGTTAATGATCTAAACAAACAAGGTTGTAGGAAGATAAAGAAAAAAGAGCAATTAGTTTTCTTTCTGCTGAAAAATTTGGTTTTTTAAAAATAAAAACTGTTTTTTTGTTGATATGAAATTGTTTTATTTAATTTTTTCAAATTATAACAATATGAAAGCTTTATTTTTCTCGTTCTTAAAGGCACATAACACTGAATCCTTAAACTAAAAAAATAAACGAGTGGCGTCAACCTTTTGATATTTTACTTTCTAAATAAAATAGGCAACCAAAAAAATTTAGGAACTCAAAAAAACCTATGTCATTACATCCAAAATTAGAGCTATCGATGCCGTTGCTAAAAGTAGCAATTAGATCCTTGAAAGTTGTAGGCAATGCTTGTTTTACAAGTGAAAGGTTTTGGACTTCCATTTTTTCATTAATTAATTAATTTTTCACAACGTTTCGACTAAAGATATTATATCAGTTGAAACGTTGTGAAAAAGTACAAACAAAGACAATGGAGTTCCGAAACCTTTTAGTTGTAAATTAAGTAGGTACTTATCGAAACACAAAAAAAGTAATCTATATTTCTCATTTTTTAACATTTTTTGTTCCAAAACAATAACATATATAATATTACACTACTGTTTTATTACCCATTATTTAATACTGAAAAAACTATCAATAATTTTGATCTTATTAGGACTATCTGCGTGCTCCCAAATAAGAGAAGAAAAGTTGGACAGAACTTTAAGATGTACCAAAAATATAGGGTTTTCTCAGAAAAAAACTTGAATAGAGTATATATGTATGTATATATAATACACTCACTCTTATATCGTTATAGAACAGATATGCCTTATTAAATATATATTTACCATCGTACACCAAAAAAATATTTTTTGCACTTCAGGAACAAAAATGGCACTTTTCGTGCCGGGGACTAAAATAAAATTATTTGTTGAACCATGCAAATTTTGTATGTGTCAAAATTTTTTGTATATTGACATTTATACATACAAAATCTGACATTGAACTTTTATTGATTTTTAATTTTTTGGTTTTTAACATTTTTCTCCAAAATTTTGGTAAAAACAGGAGCCAGAAAAAATTTAAAAAAAAAACTTTGGTCCACGGTAAAATCAACCAACGACAACACAACATCCTTATTATTTGAATTTCGTTAAAGTTTACCTACCTCTCTAAAACTCATTTTTTTTTTTCATTTTCATTCATTTCATTCAACCGTACACCTATACACATATAATGTAAATTGAACATTTTTTAAATAGTCTTGAATTCTAACCGAGTGAAATATATACCAATAATCTATTTTTGAATATTTGTGTGTTTGTGTCTCAGCATCATGTAAAAACCACTCAACTACACTACTGCATTGTTTGGGCTCCTGGGAGATACATATAGGCTTTATTTCATCAAAATCGGTTCACGGGAACCAAAGTTATGATTATTTAAAGGAGAAAAACGGGAGAACGTGTTAACCCGCTGGCAACGGGAGGTGGAGAGTCGGGGAGGGGCTAGAGGATCGCAGGAATCAGACAAAAAAAATCAAACATGTTTTTAAGGAATGCGGTATTCTTAAAACAAACAATTTTTTTTATTAAATATAGAAACAGTTCTTTGGAACATGTTTATGCCGTATATAATTACTTTAAAAAATTTAAAAATTCAATGTGTTATAGCTGCTTTATGAAAATTATTTTTTGTTGTTGTTACCTCCAGGACTACTACTAAAAGCAGTTTTGGTCGGTAACCCCTTCCATAAGACACTATTTTTTTTAAATCAGTTTGGTACCTAGTTTGTGCACAATAAATTTCAAAAGAAACCACTACACATGCAAAAAAAAATAAGGCGACCCCTTTGCCCCCCCCCCCTTGCGCGGGTTTGTAATAAAAAATATCTTTGCAGTGATTCCCCTGAAGTTTCTCCAGCCTACCGCAATACCAATTTAACATAGGGGATGCACCCAACAACAACGCAGAATCCCTATAAATTCGATTTTCTTGTAATTGAACCCTCTAAAACTCACTTTTTCATAGAACCGTATATTATTTTATACATCATTCGAAAGCTCTATTCTTAGTGGTTAAGACTTCATAGTCAAAACCAGAATCACCTTTCAAAAATTCATTCAAAATAGAAATAGTTTTTAAATGGTGCTTTTTCGAAAAATCATTTTTTTTTTCTATTTTTCTAATTTGGTGACATCTAGACAACCACAAGGTCATTAAGGTCAATGTTACAGCTACTTTTTATTTTGGCCAACTAATGGAAAAATATATTTTTAAATGAGAATCAATTAAATAAAAATAAGGAAAATGTGATGTTCCGAAGACAAATTTTTTTTTTTAATACGAAAACAAATCTATAAAAGATTTTTATACCATCTTATATGCAGTATATTTTATGCATAATTTAAAGTTGATTAGCTGTATTCTAACTTATAAATAAAAATTGTTAGGCTACATCAAACCTATATTTTAAAAAAAAAATTTGTTGGTTTTTAAATCAAAATTTTGTAATTTTGTGGCTGCCTCCGGGACTATTGCTGAAGCTTTAGACTTGTCACATGTTTTGCGGCAAATATAACCTTCCAATCGATATTACCTTTAACTAAATTAGATAAGCAGTTTTTGAAATATAAACTATGAAATATAATACATTACATGTAAAAAAATAAATTCAAACTTCCCCCTCCCCTGCCCCTTTGCGCGCGTGCATATATAATAAAAAATATTTTTTTTGTAATCAGCTAAGCTCGGACCTCCTGTTAAAAGGGTATTTCCAGCCTACGCAAAACTTATTTTACATGGGGCATCTACCCTACTATACAGCCTAATTATAACATTAAAATTTTTTCCAATGCATTCAAAAAGGCAGCTTTTTATGGCTTAACAAGTTTTGCAAAACATTTAAAAAATTGTCATATTTTACTAAAAATTGACAGCATAGTCGAGTAGTAGTAGTTGGGGGGTTCTTCGCCCGCCGTCCTCCGGCGGGATCTTATCATCAAAAAATCATCGTCATCGTGTTTAGATGAGTATGACAAAGAGGTTCAAGGACTTTTAATGAGTGTGAGAGAGAAAGAAGTACTAGATACAGAGTGTTATAGAAATACAGGTAGTAGAAATAATATACAGGGTGTCATAAAAAATACAGGTAGTAGAAGGTGCGTTCAAAACTTTATGTATGTCCTGCTGTTTGACATTGGGGATATTGGGGGTGTTGATATTCAGCTGTCAGATTGACAGCTGACAGATCCTGCTTGCGGAGCGCCTGCGCAATATCGACGCAATATATAACAGGTATATGCACCGCTCACTACCCCTATGTTGATGAAATATTTTAAAACTCGGTATAATTAGTTACTTTATTATTATTAAAAGTGTTTGCATTAAAATTAAAACAAAATGTAAAATCAGCAAATTCCGGATGAATGCTTTTCGTCGATAAACAAAATCTGTGGGTATCCTATTTTCGACTTTATACTGTTACAAAATCCCACAAATTAGTTTATTATTTATGTAACAGCAGTGGTCGTCAGAATTAATTTATCATACAAACTCTCAAGCAACGTAAGTACAGTTTTTTTTTCAAAAATAGTTTGAAGTGTTAGTGAGTTTTAAAGTGGTTTCTCTCTGCCTGTCTTTTATAAATATGCAGCTGTAGAGAATTTTTTGTCAAAGTTTTTTCAAGTAGTTTTTTTTCATTTTTAGAAAAATGAAGTTTATATGCACATATTGCACACAACATCAGTTTGGACGAAAAGATGCTCTGAAGAGGCATGGATACTGTCGAATCTCTATTAATATTATTAATATTAATATATGCGAAAGCTGCGGTTCAATTTTAAAATCGGAAGGGGCCCTCCAACCTCATAAAAAGGACAAACATCCAGCCCCCTCCAGAAAGACAGGCAAGAGCAGTAGTGTCCATGCCGGTGGCGAAGAGGGCGAGACTTGATCAACAAGAAGGTAGGAAACTTTGGTTTTTCTAACCTGTATTTTGCTATTTTTACGTGATCTGTCGTTGGTGCCAAATTTAATACACAGTAAAATATGATGGCTTAAAATAACACCCGCGTCGTAAGGACTGTTCTATCTTAAACGATTACCCATAACGGTAATCATTGGAAAGTTCAACTCTCGTTAAAACATAAGAGACTCCTTCATTCGCGAAAAACTTAAATCCGTCGTATAAAACGTGAATAGGTCTTCGGACTATCGAAATACCGCGAAAGGGCTATAATACTAACACCAAAATTTAAAAAAAAAAACAACAGCTTTAGCCTACATTTAAAAATGTTAATTTTGGGATATTTTGGATAATTAGATTTTTTTGTTTAAAACGATATGTATACCACATGTCATAATAAGGGGATGAAGGTTAACGATAATGACTTAAAGATTTCTCAAAAAACAACTTAACCAGTTGAAATAATATTACTCCTGTCGCTTTAACAAGCATTCATTTTAACAAATAAATCGAAAAATTGGAATAAAATTAAAAAGTTCCACGACGTCTCTGACTAATACCTCGACGGGTATTAATTATTTTCTGGTTTAAAATTGAATAAAAATATAGTTTAAAACTAAACCTCAGAAATAAAATATAAAATATTTTTTTTCAGCACCCTCCACTTCCAACATCAAACACTGCAGAGAGTGCAACGTAGATATTTCAGTTGCCAGATTCCAGGGACATTTGCGCTCCCTGCAGCACCGCAATAACTGCTGCGTGGTGCAGGAGGAAGGCGTAGAGGTAGTCAAGACCTCCTTCAAAAACCGAATTGCTACATACCGGCTTTCTTCCAATCAAGATCCTATTGCCGTTAAGAAATACATAGACCACCTTAAGGAAAAAATCTTGACGTTAATAGGATTTCAAATCACTCGATTTTGCAACATCAAAGTCCACGTAGAATTAAGTATCAATAAGACTAACGCCCTAAAGGCGTCTTCATATATTTCCCCCCCCCTAAGAAGAGCGGTTCTTAACATCCAGAATCAAGATCAAAAATGTTTTATGTGGTCAGTTCTGGCAGCTCTACATTCTCTACCTCGAACGGAACATGAAAATAGGGTAAATAACTATACACAATATAGTGGCGAGTTAGATTTCCCTGGGTTAAAATTCCCCCTCCAACTCGGATATTGCAAAGTTTGAACAACTCAATGGTATTTCTATCAACGTTTAAGGTCTCGATAGTCTTTAGCGAGAGTAAAAATACCATTGAAGTGGTTGGACCTCTCCACTTTTCCACATCTCGTAAAGATAGGCATCTCAATCTCTTATTAATCAGTGATGATTATGGAAATAACCATTACTGCTTAATAAGTCTGTCTCGCCTGATCTCAAGTCAGTTATCGACACATCAAGAAGCGAAATACTTTTGTGATGGATGTTTAGTATATTTTTATAGTGAACAAAAATTGAAAGCTCATCAAGAGCATGATTGCAAACATATTTCTGTTAAATTATCGGGAACTGGTTTACGCAAGAATAAATATGATAAAGACGTGCCTGAGAATATTTTGAAATTTGAGAATATTGAGAAGAAATTAAGGGTACCTTTCTTGGTTTACGACGTATCCTACACCATTAAAACGCAAAAACATGTTCCGTACGCTTTTGCCTACTTCATCAAATGCGAATTTGATGAGTCTCACTCCATGCTTAGGAGCTATAGAGGTTGTAAAGCGGCGGACAAGTTTATGGAAATGTTGGAAATGGATTTCAAATCTATTTACAACAAATTCATGAAATCTCCAATGCCAAACAGCTTCTACGTGTCATATATGCGAGAAGGCATTTGATGAAGTAGACGAAAGGGTGCGTGATCATTGCCATATGTGTGGGTTGTTTAGGGTGCAGCTCACTCTGTGTGTAACCTCAACTTCAAAGATCCTAAACACATCCACATTTTCTTTCATAATTTGAGCGGACTTGATAGCCACCTGTTTATTAAGCATCTAGCTCTTGAAAACGAAAAGGTTGATGTTATCGCCCAAAACAAAGAGCGGTGTATTTCATTTACCAAGAACGTTTTGGTTAATACCATCGAAGATTATAAAACGGAGATGGGGAGACACGTATTTTAAAAAATGTGGTTTTTGATTCCCTTAGATTTATGGGTAGCAGTTTGGATAAGCTAGCGCCAAATTTAAGCTTTGAACAATGTCGTGAAGTAAGAAAATACTTTCCTGATGAAACCGAATTTCAACTTATTCGACAGAAGGGTGTCCGTATTCGTAGGTTAACTCTTTTTCTAAATTAGACGAAACCAAGCTTCTACCACACAAGGATTTCTATAACAGTATTAGAAACGAGAACATCTCTAAAGATGACTTTAAGCGTGCTTGGTCTGTGTGGAATCAGTTTAAATGTCAAACTTTAGGTCAATTTGCAGAAATCTATGTCCGGTCAGATTCGCTATTGCTGGCGTCAGTGTTCGAGAACTTCCGCGAAGTGTGCCTAAAGACTTACGGTTTAGACCCAGCTTAATATTACACCAGTCCAGGATTGAGTTTCGACGCAGCCCTTCGGGTGACAGGTATTGAGTTGGAGCTTTTAACCGATATCAATAAATTACATTTCCTGAAACGCGGTATTCGTGGACGTGTCGGTCAGTGTAGCGTTAGAAAACTTGTACCTAATAACCAATTTTTACCTCATTATGACGCTTCCAAACCTACCTCAAGCATTCACTATTTAGATGCAACCAACTTGTATGGGGCTGCTATGTCCTCTAGTCTTCCAACGGGTAATTTCAAGTGGTTAGAAATTCAAAATTTAGATATCGAAAAAATTCCGCAAGTGTCGGACACGGGTTTCATTTTTGAAGTTGATTTAGAATATTCAGAACATTTACAGAATCCATTGTTTCACCGCAAGCGAGCTTATCCCAAATTTCAATAGAAAGGAACGCTATGTGATCCTATTCACCGCGTCTTTTTCAGCCAACCTGATTAAAGAGGTATATTGATTTAAACACACGTCACAGAAATTCGGCTCAAAATAAATTCGAAAAAGACTTTTTCAAGTTAATGAATAATGCCATTTTTGGAAAAACAATGGAAAACGTGGATAAAAGGGTAGATGTTAAACTGCTTACTCATTGGGAGAATATTGGTTGGGGGCAGAAGCGTTAATAAGTAAACCAAATTTTAAAAATGTTGCCATATTTCGTGAGAATTTGATAGCTATTCAGATGGAGAAAGTAAAATTGGCATATAATAAGCCTATTTACGTAGGTTTTTGCATTTTGGAGATATCGAAAACCATTATGTACAACTTTTATTATGACTTCATTAAAGCGAAATATGGCAACAATGCTCTTTTGGCCTACACTGACACCGATAGTTTAATATTATTTAATCAAAATTCGAACTTTTATCAAGATATGAGGGAAAATTTAGACTGGTTTGTCACATCCAACTTCTCACAGGACAACCAACACGGGATTCCTGTAAATCAATCCATATTGGGTAAAATGAAGGACGAGTATGCAAGAAGACCGATTTGGGAGTTCTATGGAACCGGGGCGAAGGCATATTGTGTCAACGTAGAGAAGGTGTTGAGTAAAAAGGCTGAAGGTGTTTCCGACTACGTCAGCCAAAAAGAGCTTATTCTTGATGACTATCACCTTGCTGTTAACGTAGAAGGGACTCAAATTCACCGAAAACTGTCGACTTTCCGCTCACATTTACACGATATGTATATCGAACTTAAAAATAAGGTAGCTTTATCTTACGCGGACGATAAACGCTACATTATTCACGAGTTCACGCTTGCTTGGGGTCATAAAGATGTTGAAAAGTAAAATTTGTGTTATGTGTATAGTTATAAATTGCTAAGACTTATTGCATAAAACAGCCGCTCTTGTATGAAGGCGTTTTAGGGGGTTTAGGATAAGTTTAGTTATTTATTATATTTATTTATTGTATTATTTTTTTTTAAATATCTATATATTTTACTATTTTTTTACATTTATATTTTTTTTTTAAATTTATATATTGTATAAGTTTTTTTATATTGTAATAATTTTTTTTATCAACATTATACAGCTATTTTTTTAAAATAATTTTTGGTGTTTTTTTACATAATAATAAATAGTAAGAAAACTTAATTTAGTTTACTACAAAAGGCTAACAAATTATTTTTATAAGCTAAAATTAAATCCAACCCAATGAGCATTTTTGTCTATATAGAAGTTACACCAATTAATAAAAAACCTTCATAAAATAACCAAAAGTTATATTATTTAGTGTTGGTAATAATTTTATAACTCTAATATATCTCTTAAATGAGTAAAAAAGACTTGAAAAACAACTGACCAACACCAGCTTATAAAAATGTATGGTACATAGCAATGGATAGAAAAACAACATATAGATTTTATAAAACTTCCTTATGAACCCTCAAGTCTAGATATTATTATAAAAAGGTTTCACAACTGTTCTAACAACACTACATAACAAATTAAAGGTTTTTATCGATTTAGCAATATAAATTTTCCATCTTTCTTCCCTTTGCTTGTTATTATTTTTCTTTTTAAAATAAAAAATTTATAAAATGGGGTTTACCAACCTTCTAAAATAAATTAAAATGGAAGTGAGATGAGTTGAAGCAGGAATATGAACATTTATATACTATAGGTTAAATAAAAGCAGTTTTCCCAGTCATCCTACTATGATAATCAGCTGCGGTCCCGTGTGTACTGTATAGTTTTCGAATTCACTCACAAAATTTTCATGGGCTCCAAAAATACTTGAGAAAACGGGAAAAAAATATTCATTTAAATAATACTTTGTTTTCACATATTTTTTGCTCTCTGGGAGAAATATTGAATTTTGTATTTTGTTCCTAACTCTAAACAAGCAATATTTCAAATAAAACACTTGTTGAAACCCCATAAATAACGTTTTTATTTTGGCCAAAAATCTATTTACATAATAATAAATAGTAAGAAAACTTAATTTAGTTTACTACAAAAGGCTAACAAATTATTTTTATAAGCTAAAATTAAATCCAACCCAATGAGCATTTTTGTCTATATAGAAGTTACACCAAATAATAAAAAACCTTCATAAAATAACCAAAAGTTATATTATTTAGTGTTGGTAATAATTTTATAACTCTAATATATCTCTTAAATGAGTAAAAAAGACTTGAAAAACAACTGACCAACACCAGCTTATAAAAATGTATGGTACATAGCAATGGATAGAAAAACAACATATAGATTTTATAAAACTTCCTTATGAACCCTCAAGTCTAGATATTATTATAAAAAGGTTTCACAACTGTTCTAACAACACTACATAACAAATTAAAGGTTTTTATCGATTTAGAAATATAAATTTTCCATCTTTCTTCCCTTTGCTTGTTATTATTTTTCTTTTTAAAATAAAAAATTTATAAAATGAGGTTTACCAACCTTCTAAAATAAATTAAAATGGAAGTGAGATGAGTTGAAGCAGGAATATGAACATTTATATACTATAGGTTAAATAAAAGCAGTTTTCCCAGTCATCCTACTATGATAATCAGCTGCGGTCCCGTGTGTACTGTATAGTTTTCGAATTCACTCACAAAATTTTCATGGGCTCCAAAAATACTTGAGAAAACGGGAAAAAAATATTCATTTAAATAATACTTTGTTTTCACATACGTTTTTTGCTCTCTGGGAGAAATATTGAATTTTGTATTTTGTTCCTAACTCTAAACAAGCAATATTTCAAATAAAACACTTGTTGAAACCCCATAAATAACGTTTTTATTTTGGCCAAAAATCTATTGTTGGAATCCAAAATGGCGAAAATTTACGACAATTCTATAAAGAATTACCTCTTTCAACACTATTTTATCAACGTTTTAAAACATGATGCTAGTTGGAACAAAAGGCTGCTGATGGCGCAGTTTTGAACACTGAAGGTCCGTTTCTGCAACATAGTTACCATTGTTCTCTTTTCCTAAATGTATTCGTCTGAGACAGGGTTCCCACCAAATTCTGATTTCCAAATTCCCTGACTTTTCCAGGTTTTTCCCTGACCA
Organism: Oxystoma pomonae; assembly: GCA_963921995.1. Taxonomy (NCBI): domain Eukaryota; kingdom Metazoa; phylum Arthropoda; class Insecta; order Coleoptera; family Brentidae; genus Oxystoma; species Oxystoma pomonae. The sequence continues at coordinate 52,530,310 of OY998166.1, read as the reverse complement.
TTTTTTAAAAAATTCCAGATATTTTTTGGATATAAATTGCTTGTCTACGTGGATACCAAGTAAATGCAGATTTTTACCATGACAATTTTTGAAAGCTCAAATTTAGCAGGTATTTATATTATCGAGATAAAATAAATAAGACCAGAAACTTTGTTAGAAACGTTATTTGAAGACAAAAATCACAGGAACCGAATTCATTAAATCGTAAAAACAGTATTAAAAAAAAAATAATTTGCCTAGTTCTACCAACGTTTTTTTGATTCGTCTAGCAAGTTGTAAAACTAAATTGCACGAACTGTTAATATATATGCACATGTTCACATTCACACGAAAAAAAAGACCAGCATAAGCTAGAATAGGGAAAAACTCAAGACAGAACAAACACAAGAAGTATACCGGAAAACAATTACTGAAAAAATAAAAAAGAACCGCAATGGGAATACAATGTAAACGAAATCTGGAAGAACATCCAAGAAACAGTAATTAGGGTAACTAGTAAGTGCTCGACAAAAAGAGAAAACAAAGAATGAAGTATTTTGATGAAGACTGTAGTAGAGCGACGGAAAGACGAAATATGACCAGGAAAAAATGCTTCAACACCCAACAGCATCTATTACAGAAGAGTATAAACAACAAAAATCTTAAGCACGCAGAATGATATAAAGGAAAAAGAGAGACCACCATCTAAATATATAACACATACAAACAACATAACAAACAACGGACAACTGATAACCAACAAAAGAGAGATCCTAACCACATGGAAGAACTACTTTTGCGAACTACTCAACGAAGAAGTAAATACCGATACTACACCCATAAGCATATTGACAGCTGAAATAGAGATACCACCTCAACATATGAAGAAACAGTTAAAGTCATAAAAAAAGCTAAAAAACAACAAAGCTGCTGGTAGTGACGGCATACCTGCCAAATGTATAAAATATGGTGGAGAAAACACTCCATAGGGCCATACATGAGCTCATCCAAAACATTTGAAACACCGAACTGCTACCGGATTCATGGAAGGAAGGCGTGATAGTCCCCATCCATATAAAAGGAGATTAAAAGAAATGCTCCAATTATCGTGGAATGACTCTGCGAAATACATACTACAAGGTCCTCTCCAGTATCCTGCGAGAGAGATTATTGAACCATATCAGGAGATAGTCGGGGAATATCAGTGCGGGTTTAGCCTAAAAGGCCCACCATAGACTAGATTATCACCGTTAGACAAATAATGGAAAAATGCTGGGAATTTCACAGAGAACTTCACCAGGTGTTTATTGATTTCAAACAGGCATTTGACAGATTATATATAGCAAAGTTGTGGGAAGCAAATAAGGAACTGGAGTTTTCAAAAAAGCTGATATCCCTGGTAAAAATATGTACGGAGGATACAAGGTGCAAGATAAGGGTGGGACAGAGCTACTCTGATTTTTTTAGTATCAACAATAAGCTTAAGCAGGGTGACTCTTTTTCACCCCAACTCTTAAACAAGCATTGGAATATGCAATTAGGAAAGTCAATATTGAAACACCAACGGTTATATTCCACCAGGACGGACCCAACCTACTTATTTATTTATTTATTTAAACGGTACTTCTTACAAACATCAATCAATTGATAATAACAGGTAAGAGAAAGCCTAATCCTAAACTACCACAAAAAACAGTGTACACACAAAACAACTTAAAATGGAAATTATATTTCCTTGATAAATTATAATTAACATACCTATTAGACTTAGTACAATTCAAAATAGGACTTTAATTTTTTAACATCCACATTGTGCATGTCAATATTATGCTTATTAATAAATATATTGCACTCATGTTGCATATAGGTCAGTGGAGACCAATTTTTCATATCGCAATGAAAAAGACTAGCATTTTGTATTCTTAAATTTATTTTAGGAACGTGAAAATTAATATTATTAATGAAAAAACATGATTTATACTTTATGTTATTAATTATGTAATATATGAATAGAACAGAGTTAATTTCTAAAGATTGAACATTAAAATCATTAAGAATACTCTTATATGATACAAGGTTGGGATAAACTGGATAAATATTAAATTTTTTATAGTAGAGATATCTCAGGAACCTCTTTTGTACCTTTTCAATAAAATCAGTGTTATTATCATTGAAAGGTGACCAGACGACAGACGTGTATTCGAGGTGCGACCTGACTAAAGAGTTATACAGTCTTATGATAGTTTCAATATTTTTAAAATGTTTAGAGTTTCTTATGATAAAACCTAATGCTTTGTAGGCTTTGTTAGTTATATACTGATAATGGTCAGTAAACCTCATGTTAGCTTGAAAGTTAACTCCAAGGTCCTTGCATTTATCTTTCCTTTGTAGAGGTTCTCCATTAATGGTATATGTTTTAACTATATGATTGATTTTCCGGGTGTAAGTAATTGTTAAACACTTATCAATATTTAAATGCATTTTATGGTTCTCGAACCAATGCGCAACAGAATCCAGGTCCTCCTGCAGGTTCCTGCAATCCTCAATTCCAGTTATTAGCTTACAGACCTTAAAATCGTCAGCGAAAGTTAAACTTCTGAGGCAGATCATTAATGAAGATGGCAAATAGCAGGGGTCCCAGATTACTGCCCTGTGGTACCCCTGATGGTACCAGGTACGATTTTGAGAAACAGTTACCTATTTTTACTCTCTGATCCCAATCCTCTATGTAAGACTGCATTAGATTACAGGCATTCTCAGAGAATCCAAAGTTAACTAATTTATTTAGTAAGACAGAATGGTCGATTTTATCAAATGCCTTTGCACAGTCTGTCATGATAACATCAAGTTGTTTTTTTTAAATGCACAGATATTTGATGTTGTTGATCTATCCGGCAGGAAACCATGCTGTTGGATAGAAAAGCTAAAATTAACCATTATATCATTGTAAAGAACTCTTTCAAGGATTTTCGCTAATGTATTTAAAATACTGATGGGTCTATAGTTCTCAACTTTATTGTAGGAACCAGATTTAAATTCTTGTGTAATTAAAGATCTTTTAAGTTTTGAGGGAAAAGTATTTGTTTGTATGGAAAGATTGAATAAATAACTTAAGGGCTTCAGAAACCCATCAATGCAGCCTTTAAAGATAAAAGAAGGAACATTGTCTGTTCCCACAGACTTTTTTGGTTTTAATGTGTCTATGCTTGTCTTAACATTTTCTTCTGTAACCCTAGAGAAAGTAAAATTGCCAAATGTATTACTTTGATTTATTTTAGATGACTCCTCATAGACAGATGAGAAGAACTGTACGAAGGCATCTGCTATCTCTTGTTGCTCAACAAAGGCTTTTTCATTGTAAAATACTTCTGAAGGTATTCCTTTGTTTTTCTTTTTTGATCCGAAAAATGACCAAAAACTCATTATTTATCATTATTTATATTATTTTCCAGATATTGGTGGTACTGAGCATACTCATGCCTTGTCTGCACTCTAATGCAGTTCCTCAGACTTTTATACTCCTCAGTAATAAGAGCTATGCTACCCCTCCCAGTTTTTATCTGCCTATGCAACCTATTTTTCTTTCTTATTTTTCTTACAAGATCTACCGAAAAATAATCAGGAAATTGTCGCTTTTTAGAGGTTTTCATTTGCTTTAATGGTATAGCTTGATCAACACAGTGAAAAAGTACATTATAAAATTTGTCTATGTAATCATTTACATTTTTGCTTTTACAACAATCTGTCCAATTAGCTGAACTTAGAAGGTAATAAAGTAAGACATAGTCACCCTTTGCATAATCGTGCACCTTTTCCTAAATCTACAGACATGCACAATACTGGATGGTTATGATCTTTAGCTACAAGAGTTAATATTAGATCAAGCAGTCTTTGTTTATAATTTAAAAATGTATTACATTGGGTAAGACAGTTCATATTTAAAAATTGATCTATATAAATGCTTTTATCACAGCCTTTCGATACAAACAATGGACAATTAAAATCACCTAAAATTAAAATGTCAACATCATTAATTAAAATTTGTTCAATACTATCTAACACCTGCTCATACATACTTATTGTTTGAGAAGGGAGAATATAGAGACATATGACATAAAAAAAAGTTTTTTTAAACTTAACTAATACTATTAGGCACTGAAATACATTTGTATTATATACTACATTTACCAGTTCCAGGGCAAATTTCTTTTTGGCTGCTATTAAAACTCCTCCACCAAGAGTCTTTTCATTGTTTTGATCTTGCCTTATCACATTGTAACGATCATCAAAGAGCTCTGAATCATTTATTCCGTCTGTCAACCATGTCTCTAATACAGCGATAATGTCATAGTCCTCCTCAAGAATGTTGCAGTAAAACTCATGGGTTTTTGTGCGAAGACCCCGAGTATTTTGGTAATATACACTAAGTTGTATTTCTTTAGGACTTATGTAACTTTTTGAGGATCTGGCTGGTTGCTCAGCACCCTCTTGTTCCGGAAAAATGATATAAGTGCGCCATTAGGCCAAATTTCCCGCCTCCAGGCCTTCTGAAGATCTTCTTTTCTTATTGTGGCCTTCATAGAACCGTATACATGAGGGTGTTTGGAGGCATGCTCTTCACACTTCACCTCCTTTAGAAATGGTTGTAGAAGGCTTTGTAACACTTCAGGCTTGGTACCAGGTGCAAGCCGAGTTATGTGCAGCGAAACATATCGAGGTATTGTGTGTATACTACTCACGTTTTCATTATTGCCTACCATGTACTTTCGCCCCCTTCTGCGACCGCCAACAGTTTGCCATCCATCACTGCCGCCGACAGGTTGTGTATCGGCTTCTAAATTTATTATTTCTTTCATTTTTAGAGATGCTTGAGCGTGCAAAATGCTAGTATTAACTTTTTTTTGTTCAATAACATTGCTTTTTTGGTTTATATTGGGGTTAGATTTGTTGTTTTGGGTCTTCGGTGTTAAGTTAGGCACGTGAATTGGAAAGGAGATTGTGTATTGGAACTACTCGTGCCACATGACTCTTTTGACTTTTTTGTTATGATGTTGCCAGACTTATCAAGATTGGCCCTTTCAATTTTGCTAATTTTTTCCTTTAAAAGATTAATATTTTCCACTAATATAGCTTCTTTGTCCTTCAATTCAAAGATTATGACATCCTTACTTTTAATAAGTTGATCCTTGGTCATTAGCAGATCACTAGTAAAGGAGTTTGATTTTTCTGAAATTATAACCTCACTTTGTTGAACACAGCATTTAACGAGATTGTTACTTCCCACCACGACTAGGCCAGCCACCCTTAATGCGCAGGAGGGATGAAACACTGAAACACACACAGAACACTTTACTACTGTGGTAACTACGTTTTTTTTGCAGTATTTACAATTTTTATTTGCTTCATTTTCAGTTGCGTTCTCATCGTCCGCCATGATGAATTACTCCTGGCCTTCGCAGATGATTAGGACATAATTGGCAACATCAGGATTAATCTTAAAGATTCCTTGATCCACAATATTTCTGCATCCATAACTGATTGCTTAATAAGAAAAGATTACAAAAAAAGAGTAGAACCCTTTTTGGCAGTGGAAGCAGTTGTTATTGTAGATGTAGGTCCATTGTCATCTTGGGCCAAGACTGATAGTTTTCTTAATTAACAAAGGCAATTTTTACTTTTTTTTGTTAGCCAAAATTATGCAAAGTGAAAGACAAACACAAAATATCCATGCACCTAGCCGGGATTCGAACCCGGAACCTTCCGTGCGGCAGGCAGATACGCTGCCCACTGCGCTACTCCACTTACTTTACATGAAAACTGCTCTTAAAATGGCTCAAGATGGCCTGACTCCCCATATTACCCAATTAAATATTTTTTAAACAAAGCTTACACGTGATATTTATTGGTTTTCATAACCTATGACACTGCCACTTCGATGGACCTATGGGAGGACTTATCCAGTTTAAATTAGAAACTGTTTTTTTAAGGTTAGGAACACAGTACGAAAAATATTGTGGGATTAGAGAAAACGCTCTAGACTACACTCGAAAGTTGTAACAGAAGATAGCGCGATGTGTGCTTAGAACAAGGAGAAATTATACCCGATGATATTTATTATTTCAAAACGAAAACCAAATATGTTCAATAAACACAACCTGCCACCCTGGGTAATGATGCGGTTCTTGTCCTACACGTTTTAAAAAGCTTTCCTCTCTTTTCTCTTGCTCTTGGATTTTAGGTGGACTGGAACTGATTGAGCGCGAAACAGAGCTTATATTCGAGGTGAGCAGAGAACTCACATAATATTTTTTGCAAAGTTGGTTTAAAATCTCGTTGAGAAAGAGAAATTCCAGGTTTTGTGTGCCAATTCCCTGACTTTTGAGGATTTTTTGGTCATTCCCTGACTTTTCCAGGTAGCTCCCAAAATTCCCTGAATTTTCCAGATTTTCCAGGTTTTCCAGGTCAGTGGGAACCCTGTGAGAGAGATCAGCATACTACCCATGCCAGGAAAAATATCCTTCAACCCCGCATAACTGTCAGAGGTAACTATCTCAAGAAGTTCTGAAGTTTTCTTGTTTAATTAGTTTATTCCAAAGTTATTTTTATTTAGTTAGTAGTTTAATATTATTTATTTGGAATTAAGTACCCATATATAGTTATAGAAACCTACCTTTTACGTAGTTTAATTTTGTAGACGTATGCTGTTTTTGAATTGATACAATTTAGTGTATTACGTAGGTATTATTAAAAATTAAAAAATAAATCAATCGTTCAACTTTTGTGCTTGTTTTACCCTCTGTAAAATTTAAAAAAAAACAAGCTCGGAATACATCAGTCATGCTTAAAATGCACACACTTTATGGGGGCCGACCAATGGCAAATTGACGGCTGGAGAGTGGTCATTTAAGAATATAGTCTTCACTAAAAAACGGTCCGATGGAGAGGTATTTTTACTTACTTAGTTTTAAAGATAAAGGATAAATTTAGGGTTGTCTAGTGGTAGTTTTTTGATTTTTGTTGTTATTTTTGTACAATATTGGTGTAAATATGACATAATGGTCGCGATTCTTCAAAAACCGTCAGAAAATCTCGCTTTTACAAAAAATCTGACGATTTGTAAACACAAGTTTACACTTAATGCTTTTTTGTCAGGACTATTTGCTAATATTCCTTAAAATTTAGTTTCTTAATACTGTTGTAGTAAATAAAGAATATGTCAATTTGAATTTTTGTAGGCTGTTTTTCTGAAAAGCCTGGTTTTTAATTAAAAATGTATGTTATTAAGCTTATTTTTATGTGTAAACAAACCTTTAAAACTTTTAACATACAAAACCATACATAGCCATGGAATATTTTGCTGTCACTGTTCAGAAAAGTCACACAAATTCTGTCTTTCCTTTTAAATGGTGAGAATTTTCGACAATTTTTGACGTTTATTGGTACGCGTAGTAACAATTTATCTCCGCCATAAACTAGTCCTGCAGAATATCTTTAAAATATTAAATTTACAAAATTTTATTTAAAAAATTACGCAGTTTCTCTTACAACGTTAGGATAAATATGAAGGACGCTGTGTTGTTTTTATTTTAAAAGAGGCTATAAGTAAAGATCGCCGCTTTCCAGAATTCTGACAGGTGAGATTTTCTGTCGTTTCTGAAGAATCGCGAGCATTTTGTCCATTTTCAGCACTGTACACACGAAACCAGAAACAAAATATGAAAAAATTAACAGTAGACAACCCTAGATCTAAGCTTCATCTATCAAATAACACAAGCAAAAAATTGAAAAAAAATTTTGTCGCCTAAGTTTAGGGACAAATTAACGCTTTCAAGCGAAATTTACGAATTTCAATTCTATACCGAAAGTGGCAGGGCAGACTCTGCAGGAGAAACAATTTATAGGCCAGTCAAGAGATTCGTGCTGTAACTTATTCGTGTTTCAATTGGATTTTTTTAATCTATTTTATGTGCACACAAACTTTATAGTTCTAGTCTAGGTAATAATATGGTCAGAATGCCACTTTTCCGTTAAATCACCATGTAGGTAAAATAATAATGATCTTATATTTATAACGTGTGGTTTGCCGCATAGTTTCGGTGAGAAAACAATGTTTAAAAAAAATTTTGTTCGTGGGGAGTGAGTGAGAGGGCGAGAGAGGGTTAGTATATTTGAAAATTCATAACTTTTGAACCAAAGCTGGTAAGAATATGCAGTTTTCAGATTTGGTTTTCAAACAAAAAACAGGCGTGTATACAGACCGCTTCAAGCTACTGCGAACATAGGGCGGAAGAAGTCTAATTTGCCAGTGTACGTACATGCAGAGACACCGCACGCCTATCAGTGAAGCAACCAATACTCAGGCTTGCGATCACCACTTGCATGACTTTCCTTTGGTATTTAGTACGCCTCTAACCACGGTGCTGTGTGGAGCGTAGTCAATGAAACCGGAATTTGGTCAATAAATACGCAAATTTTTATAACGTAATTTTCTTACTTTTTGTCACTGATAAATAAGAGCGTTTTATTGTCAACTGCTCAGATTTATCAGTGACGACGTGTTACAATGAAAATAATAAGGAGAAACAAAATAAAAGCAAGTTCTCAAAATAAAATAATACATTCTAAAAACCAAAAAGATTCTCCCAGTCAAAAAAAAATTAAAGCAAATGTTCGAAAAGTCCTCCTTGCTCGGCTAGACAATATCCGAGCCTACTATAAAAACCCCTTCTAACGTTTCCAAGCATGTTAGGGGTGATAATTTGAAAAGCTTCTTCAAAAACAGATAGAAGTCATTAGGAGCTTACACCAAATCTTACACCTAACAACTGCCTAGCAGTTGGAATAATGTGCTGCTGCAGTAGATCCAAGTATCTAGGACCATTCAAATTGCAATTTCCGTTAATAAAAAATGGCCCAATTATGAGTTCCCCTATAATACCCCCCCCCCCCAAACATTTAGTTTTTGGGGATACTGTGTTCTTACGTCAAAATACAAATGCAAATTTTCCCTCGACCAATATCGAACGTGTGTTGGGTTATGACGATTTGACCATTTGACCATCTGCACTTTTTCGGCAACTTCGTAGACATCCATTTTTGGTTTTAAAAATGTATTATTTCAATTAAGAACTTACCCATCTGTTTCTCGAGCAAGGCAGAAATAAAACAAAATAATAAAAACAAAATGAATTTCGAAAAGATAACACTGCAGCGTGCTTCGAATCCACCTCGGTCGTACGGCACGGAGAGTAAATTGGACTTGATTTCCCCAATGTTCGCAGTAGCTTGAAGCGGTCTGTATAAGTAACTGTGGCACATGTTTTTGCGCGCGCAATCAATAATTGATCAAAGACGGACTGCGTTTATGATCGCGATATAAAATAGTTAGTGGCGGGAGCGGGTAAGGATTTTAAATTTTCGACCAGTTTCAAAAATTATGAAGTTGCAAGCTCCACGGAGAGGGGTGGAATACCATCTAGTATCTTCGATTTTGTTAAAAATTGGTATATAGCGGTTTTTGGGGTCGAGGATTACGAATTTTTAAACTCAATTGAAAAACTATAAAAGTGATAGCTTCTCGCTGAGGTGGGGGGGGTACCATCGAGATCTTCGATTTCGTTCAAAATTGGTATATAGCGGTTTTTGTTGTCGAGGATAACGAATTTTCGATCAGATTTGAAAAAATAAAGTTGATAGCTTCCCGCTGAGTTAGGGGGGGTACCATCTAGTACCTCCGAATTGATTACGAATTTTCGATCAGAATTGAAAAACTATAAAGTTGTTAGCTTCTCGCTGAGTTGGGGGGGGTACCATCTAGTATCTCCGAATTTGTTTAAAATTGGTATATAGCGCTTTTTGAGGTCGAGGATTACGAGTTTTCGATCAGAATTGAAAAACTCTAAAGTTGATAGCTTCTCGTTGAGTTGGGGGAGAGGGGATACCAGCTAGATCTTTGATTTTGTTCAAAATTGGTATACAGCGGTTTTTGGGGTCGAGGATTACGAATTTTCGATCAGATTTGAAAAACTATAGAGTTGATAGCTTCTCGCTGAGTTGGGGGGGGCACCATCTAATATCTTCAATTTCGTTCAAAATTGGTATACAGCGGTTTTTGGGGTCGAGGATTACGCATTTTTGATCAGAATTGATCATAAAGTTCATAGCTTCTCGCTGAGTTGGGGGGGGGGGTAACATCTGGTATCTCCAAATTTGTTTAAAATTGGTATATAACGGTTTTTGGGGTCGAGGGTTACGAATTTACAATCAGAATTGAAAAACTATAAAGTTGATAGCTTCCCGCTGAGTTGGGGGGGGGGTTCCATCTAGTATCTCCAATTTTGTTTAAAATTGGTATATAGCGGTTTTTGGTGTCGAGGATCACGAATTTTCGATCAGTTTTGAAAAACTATAAAGTTGATAGTTTCCCGCTGAGTTGGGGGGGGGGTACCATCTAGTATCTCCGAATTTGTTTAGAATTGGTATACAGGTTGTTTCAAATTCGATGCTCGCCATGAGGATCTCCTAAACGGTAGGAGAGACGAGAAGATTTAAATTAGGGCAAAGTTGCGCAATTTCATGCTTTGCTCAAAACTAAAAAAAAAGTTTACATACTCCGGATAGTTCCGGAGTTTGTAAACTAAACGGAAAAAACCGAAATCTTCATTTTTAGTTTTTATTTTTCTGCGCCCTTATTCTTAAGCTGTCAAAAAACGCTTAAAACTTTCTAATGGCACTTTTTTAGGATCTACCTAGTGAGAGGTCCGTTTTTGAGACTTGACATTTTAGTGTGACAGGAGCACTGTCAAGTTAATTTTTTCTTATGGACACACCTTTTTTTCTCCTGCCGTTTGGTTTATAAAGGATCACAGATAACATTTTGCAAGCTTATTTTGACAAGTCACCTGACGTTTTGGGTTTATTGACCATCATCAGCCCAAATTTAATTTTTGCTTTTAACTTTTACGCAAGATATTTTTGAAATCCGATTGCAGTACTTTTTTAACATTTTAAAAATGATTTTCTTTTGACATTTTGTTTTAACAAAATAACTATTTTAAAAATACGTTTTTTTCTTTGTTTTTTAATCTTTAAATTTGGCCTGATGATGGTCAATTAACTCAAAACGTCAGATACTTGTCATAATGAGGTTGTAAAATATCTGCCATCCTTTATGAACCAAACGGCAGGAGAAAAAAAGCATGTGTCAATAAGAAAAAATGAACTTGACAGTGCGCCTGTCACACTGATAAATCAAATCTCGAAAACGGACCTCTCATTAGGTAGGTCTTAAAAAAGTGCCTGTGGAAAGTTTTAAGCGTTTTTTGATAGCTTTAAGAATAAGGGCGCAGAAAAATAAAAGCTATCTCCGGAACTGCCCGAAATTTGTAAACTTTTTTTTTGCTTTTAAGCAAAGTGTCAAATTGCACAACTTTGCCCTAATTTAAACCTTTTCGTATCTCCTACCGTTTAGGAGATCCCCATGGTGAGCATCGAATTTTGAGCACCCTGTATAGCGGTTTTTGGTGTCAAGGATTACGAATTTTTGATCAGATTTGAATAACTATAAAGTTGATAGCTTCCCGCTGAGTTGGGGGGGGGGTACCATCTAGTATCTCCGAATTTGTTTAAAATTGGTATATAGCGGTTTCTGGGAGGATTACGAAACACCCCTAAAATCAGAAAATGGTTGAACTTTGCATGTTTTCTAAAGTTTTAAAATTTATAAATACCCTCGTAAATACCAATCATAACTAACTCTGTGTTTCGGACTTCCATTGTCTATATTTTATTTATACACGACGTTTCGATCAGTACAATCTCTGATCGTCTTCAGGTGCAAACTACAATCAATTACTAAGCCTAAGTACTTATATACTGTGAGAAATCACTCAACCTTGAAGTTTAAGAAGTTGGCTCCGCCCAAGGAGGGGCTTCCAAATATTTGGGATTTCAACACTTAGTTTACTGAAAATACCCTGATTCTGCCCAATAAAGGCAGCTTCAAAGCATTTTCGTTTCTTCCAGTGTGCAAAACCTTTGCTTCTGCCCACTTCATTCGGTGTTGTTTTGACCATGCATGTTCGGCGATTCCTGATTTCGTTGTTTCACCTTTTTGGGTATTCGTCTGATGTTCCTTAAGCCTAACAGATAGTGGTCTTTTAGTTTCGCCTATATATGATTCACCACACTCACAAGGAACTTGGTAAATGCATTCCTTATTTTGTTTGTTCTCCGGTTTTGTTTTTTTAAGAAGGCTTCGAATTGCATTAGTAGATTTAAAAGCTGTTTTAATATTAAAGTTTTTCGCTACTCTTCGAATTTTCTCTGATACTCCTTTAACGTATGGAATTGTAAGGAATGCATTTGCCTGGTTTTGGTCTTGTAATCTCTGTCCTGTTTGTTGAAATTTAGAAATAGTATCTGTTATAAGTTTAAGGCTGTAACCATTCTGCTGCAGATCCTTCTTAATGTTTCTTATTTCGATTTCCAAGTCATGAGAATTGTTACAAATTTGAACCGCTCTGTTATACAAAGTTTTGATTATGCCTCGTTTGGTTGTAGCAGAATGATTTGAACCTTGATTTAAATATTGTCCTGTGTGAGTGGTTTTACGATAGACTGTTGTTCTGATGTCGTTTTCTACTCGTGTGACAAGTACATCAAGAAAAGGAATTTGACAATTTTGCTCCAACTCCACTGTGAATTTAATGGTCTTATGTTATTAGGTGGTGAAGAAATTCTGAAAGTTGTTGGTCATTCCCGGTCCAGACAATAAAAGTATCATCAACATATCTCAGCCAGAGCTTAGGTTTATATGTTGCGGTATCAACCGCGTGTGATTCGAACCACTCCATGTAAATATTGGCCACCACTGGCGAAAGCGATGCCATTCCGCTACAAAAACAACAAAACCGGAGAACAAATAAAATAAGGAATGCATTTAACAAGTTCCTTGTGAGTGTGGTGAATCATACATAGGCGAAACTAAAAGACCACTATCTGTTAGGCTTAAGGAACATCAGACAAATACCCAAAAAGGTGAAACAACAAAATCAGGAATCGCCGAACATGCATGGTCAAAACAACACCGAATGAAGTGGGCAGAAGCAAAGGTTTTGCACAAGGAGTCACACTGGAAGAAACGAAAATGCCTTGAAGCTGCCTTTATTGGGCAGAATCAGGGTATTTTCAGTAAACTAAGTGTTGAAATCCCAAATATTTGGAAGCCCCTTCTTGGGCGGAGCCAACTTCTTAAACTTCAATGTTGAGTGATTTCTCACAGTATATAAGTACTTAGGCTTAGGAATTGATTGTAGTTTGCACCTGAAGACGATCAGAGATTGTACTGATCGAAACGTCGTGTATAAATAAAATATAGACAATGGAAGTCCGAAACACAGAGTTAGTTACGATTGGTATTTACGAGGGTATTTATAAATTTTAAAACTTTAGAAAACATGCAAAGTTCAACCATTTTCTGATTTTAGGGGTGTTTCGTAATCCTCCCAGAAACCGTTATATACCAATTTTAAACAAATTCGGAGATACTAGATGGTACCCCCCCCCCCAACTCAGCGGGAAGCTATCAACTTTATAGTTATTCAAATCTGATCAAAAATTCGTAATCCTTGACACCAAAAACCACATATGCACATAGAGTCACACTGGAAGAAACGAAAATTCCTTGAAGCTGCCTTTATTGGGCAGAATCAGGGTATTTTCAGTAAACCAAGTGTTGAAATCCCAAATATTTGGAAGCCCCTCCTTGGGCGCAGCCAACTTCTTAAACTTCAAGGTTCAGTGATTTCTCACAGTATATAAGTACGTAGGCTTAGGAATTGATTGTAGTTTGCACCTGAAGACGATCAGAGATTGTACTGATCGAAACGTCGTGTATAAATAAAATATAGACAATGGAAGTCCGAAACACAGAGTTAATTTCAAACACATCATTGTCTCAAACTTTCAAACAAACCAATCCTAACGTTGTCACGCCATACGTTATACTCGAATCGGTAACTGTCAAAATTCCATATTTGATAGCTATCGATTCGCATATACCCTATGGAGTGCAAAGTCACGATTGGTATTTAGAAATTTTAAAACTTTAAAAAATTCAACCATTTTCTGAATTTAGGGGTGTTTTTTCGTAATTTAGGGTCTCGCGCCGAAAAAGAATTATGCATATTAAAAAGCCAGTTTGACAGTTACCGATTTGTGTATACCGTATGGCGTGACAACGTCACGATTGGTATTTAGAAATTTTAAAACTTTAGAAAACATGCAAAATTCAACCATTTTCTGAATTTATTAGATCCCCATGGTGAGCATCGAATTTGGAACACCCTGTATAGCGGTTTTTGGTGTCAAGGATTATGAATTTTCGATCAGATTTGAATAACTATAAAGTTGATAGCTTCCTGCTGAGTTGGGGGGGGTACTATCTAGTATCTCCGAATTTGTTTAAAATTGTTATATAGCGGTTTTTGGTGTCAATGATTACGAATTTTTGATCAGTTTTGAATAACTATAAAGTTGATAGCTTCCCGCTGAGTTGGGGGGGGGTACCATCTAGTATCTTCGAATTTGTTTAAAAGTGGTATATAGCGGTTTTTGGTGTCGAGGATTACGAATTTTCGATCAATTTTGAAAAACTATAAGTTGATAGCTTCTCGCTGAGTTGGGGGGGGGTTACCAACCAGTACCTCCGATTTTGTTTAAAATTGGTATATAGCGGTTTTTGCTGTCGAGGATTACGAATTCTCAATCAGAATTGAAGAACTATAAAGTTGATAGCTTCCCGCTGAGTTGGGGAGGGTACAGGGTAATTCACTATATTTTGAAGTTTTACAGTTTTTTAAAATCCTTCTAACCCATATGTCAGATGTTGTCAAATGTCATTCTATATGTCAAATTTAGACATCAACTTTCTTATATTAAATTTAACACCCTATATATTTTTTAAAACTTCGATAGATTTTTTCTTCCTGATTCCAAAAATATACCATGTGTTACCTTTGTCTTGAACGGTCATTGACCAAATTTAGAAAATTGTTGCCATAAGAGCAATCTGTTGAAAAAAGAACCACCTAAACTACTTTTCCTTGGCTAACACATTGCCCTTTTGGCAAATTATTTTTTATTTCACTCGAGAACTGCTAGAGATAAACCCTACATATGGTATATTTTTGAAAAAGATCTATCGAATTTTTAAAAAATATACAGGGTGTTCCATTTAATATAAGAAAGTTGATGTCTAAATTTGACATATGGAATGACATTTGACAATATCTGTCATATGGGTTAGAAGGCTCTTAAAAAAATTATAAAACTTTTCTATTTAGACTTTTTTTCTATCATCAATAATAAAGGCGCTAATCAGGGGTTCAAAATATAGTGAATCACCCTGTACCATCTAGTATCTTCGATTTCGTTCAAAATTGGTATATAGCGGTTTTTGGGGTCGAGGATTACGAAACACCCCTAAAATGGTTGAACTTTGCATGTTTTCTAAAGTTTTAAAATTTATAAATACACTCGTAAATACCAATCGTAACGTTGTCACGCCATACGGTATACCCTATGGAGTGACAAAATCACGATTGGTATTTAGAAATTTTAACAATTTAAAAAACTTAAAAAATTCAACCATTTTCTGAATTTAGGGGTGTTTTTCCGTAATTTAGGGTCTCGCGCCGAAAAAAGAATTATGCATATTAAAAAGCCAGTTTGACAGTTACCGATTTGTGTATACCGTATGACAAAATCACGATTGGTATTTAGAAATTTTAAAACTTTAAGAAACATGCAAAATTCAACCATTTTCTGAATTTAGGGGTGTTTTCCGTACTTTAGGGTATCGCGTAGAAAAAAAAATTATGCATGTAAAATGGGCAATTTGACAGCTATTGATTCGTGTATATCGTATGGGGTGACAACGTCACGATTGGTATTTAGAAAATTAATAAAAACTTGCAAAATTCAAGCTTTTTCTGAATTTAGGTGTGTTTTTCTGTACTTTAGAGTCTCGTGCAGAAAAGAAATTATGCTGGTTAAAAGGCCATTTTTACAGCTATCGATTTATGAATAACATATGGCGTGACAACTTCAACTGAATACCAGTTTTGAGCAAAACCGGAGATACTTATAGATAGTACACCCCTTGTGTTCGAGGAACTGTCAACTTCATAATTTTTGAAATCTGTTCTAAAATTTTTAATTCTCGCCCCCCAAAACTCCAACATACCAATTTTTTTAGAAATCTGAGATGCTTAGATGGAACCCCCCCCCCCCCTCGGGGAGCTGTTGACTTTATAATTTGTGAAAGTTAAGAAAATTCGGCTCTCAAAACCTCTATATATATCAATTTTGAAGAAAATCTATAGTACTTAGATCCCCTCCGGAGAACTGTTAACTTCGTAATTTGTGAAATCTGAACCAACATTCGTAATTCTTGATCCTCCAAACCATTTTATACCAATTTTGAGCTAAATCTAAGATATTTAGATGACACCCCTCCCCTCCAGAAGCTGTCAACTTAATTTTTGAAAAACTGGTCAAAAATTCTCAATTTTCAGCTCCAAAAACACCAATACACCAATTTTCAACAACCCCCCTCTCCCCAACTCAGCGATAAGCTGTCAACTTTATAGTTTTTCAATTCTGATCAAAAATTCGTACTCCTCGACCCCAAAAACTGCTATATCCCAATTTTAGACAAAATTGGAGATACTAGATGGTACCCCCACCCAACTCAGCGAGAAGCTATCAATTTTAGTTTTTCAATTCTGATGGAAAATTCGTAATCCTCGACCCCAAAAACGCGCTACATACCAATTTTAAACAAAATTGGAGATACTAGATGGTACCCCCCCCCCCAACTCATAGAGAAGCTATCAACTTTATAGCTTTTCAATTCTGCTAGAAAATTCGTAATCCTCGACCCCGAAAACCGCTATACAACAATTTTAAACAAAATCGGAGATACTAAATGGCACCTCCCCCTCCAAACTCAGCGAGAAGCTATCAATTTTATAGTTCAATTCTGATCGAAAATTCGTAATCCTCGACCCCAAAAACCGCTATATGCCAATTTTAAACAAAATCAGAGAAACTAGATGGTACCCCGCCCCCCCCCCAACTCAGCGGAGAAGCTACCAACTTTATAGTCTTTCAATTCTGATCGAAAATTTGTGATCTTCGACCCTAAAAACCGCCATATACCAATTTTAAACAAAATCGGAGATACCAGATGGTACCCCCCCACAACTCAGCGAGAAGCTATCAATTTTATAGTTCAATTCTGATCGAAAATTCGTAATCCTCGATCCCAAAAACCGCTATATACCAATTTTGAACGCTATCGGAATTGAACCCCCCCCTCTTCATATTTTTTCAAATTCGATCGAAAATTTGAAATCTAACTTCAACGACGGTCGCTAGTGACCGGCCCTGAATGTGATAACCGTGTTTCGCTAGCTGCTACGATTTGTAAGTTACAATTTTTATAATTTTATTTTTTTGAATATGTCAAAAAAAAACTTCGAAGAAGTACAATTTTTGTTGAAAGTGAAAGTATCCATTTTAATGTGAAAACCGTGTGTTGCTTTTCCCCTTACCACCATTTAAAAACTAATCAGCTTATCATATCGTATCAAATTTGAAAATCGGTATACCGGCTTTTAAGTTATCGTGCCATAGACAGTCCGACACCATTACAAAATTGGTAATTATTTAGTATATGCGGTTTTGTGCCATTTTTTTGTTTTTATGAAAAATTTCGGGACCTAACTTTAACCAACCCAAAACAACTAAAAAATCACAATCCAACCGTCCCTGGCAGCCCTTTTTGCATAAAAAAATCACTCGTCGTGAGATTTGGTGTCCTAACGATTCACTAGTAAGTGCCTCTACAAAGAATTTTTCATAAAATACTGAAAATGGTGTCTCCTCCTTTTCATGCACACATTTTCGGTTGTAAACGGCAAAGAATGAGAGAAGTAATAAAATTCCACTTTCACTGGAATTCAAGTTTATATAACTACCACAAAATTTTATATTTATGTCTATTTTGGACAAAAATAACTTATTTTTAGTGGAAATAAAAAAATGCCCACCCCAATACGCTCAATAGTGGTACGGATTGAAACAAATGCTATTTTCTGCTATATGTATGTATGTATGCAAAATTAAGAAGTAAAAAAAAATTGTATTTTTTTTCAGGTTGAAGAAAGTCTAAGTTTACGACTTTTTCCAGAAACATTTTCAGACAACAAAACACTTGTTCACACGTAGACACCAAAAGATAATTGGCTCTCGAACCATAATATAAAATAAGTAATAATCTGCCTGTTTGTTCTTGGATCACGGCCATTCCGTAGCTTATTTCTTTTCTTTAGACATAGTTAATCACTGTGCATCTCACTCAACGGAGAAGTATCCGATCTCTCATTGGACAGGCACACACAAGGCCCGGCGCGCGAAAGGTGCGAGATTCTCATCTCGATACTGCAAACACCCACTGGGATAAAAACATAATTATTTGTTTTATAAATTTCTACCCTAAAAAAATTGTCTAATTTGAGGGCATGTGGTGTATTACAATACAAATAATTTCGAAAAGTAGTATTTAAAACATACAAAAAATAAAAGGCATAATTTTTTAAATGCTTATTTGACTGGACTATAATTACCTGCAGACGAGGAGAGTACCTACGCACACACAAATTTTAGGTGTGGGAGGTCTCTCCGTGCCCCGCGACTTGTGACGTCACGTTCGCCCCAAGGCCTCGGTAAAAACTTTTAATCCTAGGTACTATCTGCCTTCTTCTAATGAAAGATAAATACACAATCTAAAGAAATACAGAAATAGCATCATGATAAGTTGAAATGGCTCTGAGCTACAGGCATTTAACTTTAGAACATGGCAAAAAAGGTCGATCACTGGCGAGTTTACATGAAAGGTAAACTTTTTTTCATGCAACCTAATTCGCTTTTAAGCTTCTTACCGTTACTGCTTTGACTCCAACATGAGGATCGGTATTGTACAACCTCTTCAGAATAGCTCTTAGATATCCTTTAGCGTCGTCTGCTGATCTGCCAACTCTATCGCAAATTCTAATTATAACACCCCAATCTTCTTCTACTGTCTTCTCACTTGTCGCTCTTTCTAGTTAAAAATAAGCAATACCTTAGAAAAATTAAAACTAACTAAAATAGAATTTTATAAACACTATAACTTCGCCCGAGACTTCGTTCGCGTGTTTAAGATTGTAGCTTCCCCCTACCCCTTTCGCATGTGTGCCTCCCATTTCCCCACCTTCTTCCCCCTCATTACTCCACCCCGCCCCTCATCTCTTTCTTCCATCCTCTTCCTACCCCACTTCCGCGCTCCTCCCCCAACCTCTCGCCTACCCCCACAAACCCCCAAACCGTTTTATCTGTCCAAAGCCCGCTGCAGTTTTTTTCCGGTTTGTTCCTTGGTCTTAAGTCAACTGATTTTAATAAAATAAAGCCTATGTACTGGCCAGGAATACAAGGAATGTTGTAGTGAAAATACCATCAAAATAAATAAATAAGTAAATAATCAATTTGTTTGCACATTTAAATAAATAAATTATCACAGTGCAATTGATAGCTAAAAAAGTGCGTGCAAATGGTTCATAAAAATATACATACAGCCTCAATGATTTTATAGTGCCGCAGACAAAAACTTGTTGCAGTTTGCTATAAGATGTCTTACAAGTTTTTCGTCATTATTTTTAAAAATTTGGGTTAAGCGACGCTGAGTTGAGGTGGGATCTATATAGTCTCAGTTCTATATGTGTTAGTGAAATGTCATAAATGCCCGCAGACAAAAATTTTGAAAAAGTTATACTAAAAACGCTATTTTTTACACGTTTATAACAATTAATGAAATTATAGCGACCACCAAAAGCAAATACCGCAGAGTGTAAAATTTTACAAAAAGTAGTGTGTAAAATTGTATATTTAAAATTAAAGAAACCTGTAAAATTTTAAATAATTTATAATAGTTTATTACATAACAAGAGAAGAAAGTGACAAATTTCACACGAACGTGAATGTTGTGAACAAGGCGCTAGCCGAGTGAAACAACACGCGAGTGAAAGAAAGTTACTTTCTATCGCATTGTGTACGCTATGAATTGCACTAATTTTTGTAAAAATTGGTCTTTAATTTTGCACAAATCAAAAGAAACTGCTTTTCCGCACATGTGTAGAAAAGTACTTTGCAATATACGTACGAAAAAGTATGGTGACAGTTAATGTCATCGTACACTTTTCACATATATGTGGAAAAATTTCAGCACACGAATGAAATTAACGTTTCAAAGAGATAATAGACACTTAAAGTAACATTTAAACGCATCGGTATCGCTATACTTAACGCGTTCAAAACAAAGCCAAAGCCAACAAATTCTTTAAAGTGAATACTTTTGTGATGACCTCGGTACACTAAAATATGACCTCTGATTAAAAATGGTTTTACGCATACATACTGATGCCAACGCTCAACTTAATCTTGTTAGAAAACTTACAAAAATCTTTTTTTACTTATTACTAACTACTTTCGAAAGTGTGATCAGTAGGTCAAGATCTACAACATGCCAAAATTTCATTAAATTCTATAATCAACCAAAATTCCATATATTCCGTGCGGGGTTCTTTGGTAAGAAAATAGGGTGTAACCTGGATTAAAGCATTTGCTATTATTTATTTGCAAATGTAAGTCGTGCAAACTTCTCACCACGCTCGTAGACTTCGAAAATCTTCGTAAAATAAAAGTGCGAAAATTATTATATAAACCTCGTGATAAGTGTCTTTTTATCCCTTGACAAATTGTGACCTTTGCTAGGTTTGTGCTACAAACTTTTAGCCTCGAGATAAAAAGTGCCACTTTTACACCTTATACATTATAGGTACTATTTTACAATCCAGACTTAACTACCTTTCAATTGATACCCCACAAAACCAAACTTTGCATAAATATGTCAAACCTGTCAAAATGACAGATTGTATTTAGAAATACACGCATAGTCATATTATTCAATAAATTATGATTTTATTCGAAATTTTTGAAATTTTTACGTAAAGAGGGTGGGGGAGGTTTACACTAAAAACTATTAAGTATAAGGTGGAATATTTTGTGTTGCCGATGTGAAATCTCCGTAAAAAAATACACAGGAAAGACAGTAATGAAAATAGAGTAGGATACCTCAGAGAAAACACCTTACTTGACAGTTTTCTGAAAAAAAAGCCGCACATACGGCAAAAGGCCACTATTAGGGGGACAAAATTATTTTTTCCACCTTTTAAATTTATGAATATTTTGTTCGATTTATAATTACAAATATCTAGAATGCAAGAAACACTTTTATAACTTTTAAGATGGAAAAAATGGCTTATTATATATCTGAAAACTTAATGTTTCGAATCTCAATTTTTTTAATTATTACGAAGATTATATTGTTTTCCAAAAATGTGCTCAATATTTTGTCCAAAAAACTTCTGATCATATCGTAATACCATACAAATCATAATCATCACTAAATTTGTTTCCCTTCTGTTATTTTTTTGACTCTTCAAGATTATATTTTATTTCTGTCTTAATTTTTTGATATAATGTAGAATAAGTTGTTTCTTACAAAATATAAAAAATTTAAGTTGCGCAAGTTTGCGCTTTTTGAGAAAATAGGATTTCTCGGAACATATATCTGGAGAGAGGGTGTCAATTTATAAACGACAGAGAGCCGTTTCTGGGTATAACCACGCTAACCATCTTACCACACCAAAAAATGAAGCATGTGACAGAATAAGAAAACGTTCTTTTTTAGTTTTTTTTTACTGAAAGCCAAATTTTGCAGATAAATATGACCGCCCCTGAGGTAAATCCCCTTTGTGGGGTACAATTATTAGTCATGTAATCAGTTGTTTTAACCAATTTTTTTTCGATTCATCCGAATTGTTTGGATGGCGATTTTTTCTTTTTTCTTTGTTAAGTTTAGTAGTAGTAGATATTCGTCAAGATGTCCAATGCCGTAAGCCTTCCTCTTAGTGGAGTAAATTCGTAAAAAGAAACTGCCAAAAGGTTATTTTTCTGGCCCCAGAAACCATGATGGCGGCTATCACAGTTAGAAAAAAATGTGTTTTCTACGTTTTTAGAAAAATCAAATGAAAATCAATTGGGTAATAGTTGACATATGTCACTTCAAAACAAAATGGCGGTCAGATTTCAAAAATTTAGTTTTTCTTTAATTTTTTCATTACTTTTCAAGTGATGATCTCTTTTAATATCTCATATTAAAGCTACTGACCGGCTTCTTGATCTCACAATAAAAAATTATAGCAGGGACGAGCTCATCTCTAATAACATTCCGCTAAAAAGATTTTCTTTTAAAATGTGGTCTATAAATTAGTAAGGTCTCTTATATTTTTGACATATTAAGCGCCATCTTGTACCCGCATATAAAATCTAATCTTTTTTATTGTGAATAGCTTTAATATGAGACATCAGAAAAGATCATCACTTAAATAGTAAAAGGAAAATCAAAGAAAAACCAAATTTTTGAAATCTGGCAGCCATTTTGTTTCGAAATGATATATGTCAACTTTTTTTTTATTTTTGGATCAAGTGGGACCTCTTCACTATTACCCAAATAATTTCGATGTGATATTTCTGAAAACGCAGAAAACACATATTTTCCTAACTTTGACAGCCGCCATCTTCGTTTCTGGGGCCGGAAAATGGGAGATGCTCGAATGAAATTTTAGCTTTTGGTATTAGGTATCACTATGCCAAATATAAAAAAATATACCCTTTTTGCAGCTTTCTCTTAAAAATCCCTACGAATTTACTCCACTATCTTCCAAAGAAGAGGACATATTTATTTATATAAAATTGGTTTTAAAATTAGTTTGGCTACGGTTTACGTAACGTCACATGCTGGTTTGTGTTAAGTCTTTTTTTCAGTTTGATGCCATTGACGTATCGACAATACGTTAACGGGATACCGGCAAAATTTGTCTGCCAACTTTAGGTGTCTAATAATGATTTTAAGTTATTTTTAATTTATGTATTTATAGGCAAGTATACGTTAAAATTGTTAAAATTTTATGGCCTTTAATCAGAGTTCCGCAAACATAATGTTATTGCGCTACTTTTTTAAACTGATCTTGTGGCGCCAATGAAAAATTTTGGGAAAACAATTTTTTGTATAGGAATTTACTTAAAAAGAGTCCGTTTAGTAGCGTAGGTATAATTTATGTTCAAAATGCGACATTACTTTTGCAGACCATTGTACAATTTTTTCATATATCATTGTTTAACTCAATTTTTGAACCATAAACATTATGTTTCAATGGCAGAGGGAGAACCAAAATAATTTTGCCGTATGTGCGCCGTGGTATAGGCATCCAAAAAAATTTACTAGATAAAATCCCTAAAAAATGACAAATCTACACCACTTAAACCACGCATTTCTATTACAGTAACTGTGTCAGATTTGATGAAATATTTTAAGCTCTAAGCAATGCTAGTAAAAAACAGTAAGATAGTTTTGTAGGCTAAGAAACGCACTTTCATGTTATGTAAAATTTGTTAACAGTCTAAATCAGGTATCAGAAAATTCAACATAAGCTGTTGAGCATTAGAATTTCTTGGTAGCGAAATTTTTTTGATACTTGTAAAATGCATAGGTCCGGTCCTGTGTTAGATATCAATTTAGGATATACTTGTAGAAAATGTGGTGAATCTATTATTCGACAAAATACTGAAAATCTGTGCTTGTAAAATATACAGTAGTAAAAGCATCGCGATGTCGCAAGTAAGGCGTCTGTTCTAAAGTTCAAAATGATGCTCTATTTGTTCACAATCATGTTCAAACCTTGGACAAACGATTTACACAAAAATATGTTAAAAAATGTAATGTTGGGGTGCAAACGTGAAGTTGGCACCCATATTTTTAGTTTTACAAAAACTGCTAAATGGAGGGTGGACCAACAAAAATTTTTCCTGGGCAATTATAGTCGATTTGCATTAAAAAAATATTTTTCATTTTGGGGTGCCATCTTCGCACCGGTTTGCCCAGCTCTAAATTGCGCACCCCAATACCGCGCCGAATAAATATCGCGCAAGACTAAAATCGCGAAGTATAATTCAGCACAGCTTTAAATAAAGGAGGAATCTTTGGGTTGGGTTCTGTCTGTTTGGGATGGGTTGGGTCGCGTTGGATCCTTATTTTACATCTTTTAAAATAAAAAATAAAAAAATTTTATTGACGTAAAAATAATCATTTTTAACATATAATATATTCAAAAATCACAGCTAGTCTAATAAAAACTGTACCATTTTAAAATCAGTTAAAAAAGAATAAAGACAGTCTTACATAACTTAGAAAGCTACAAATGTTACATCAATATATTAACCATAGAGAAGTCATATCATCAAAATCACGAAATCTATTTTTTTAAATCACCTTTTTCAGTCTGTTTTAAAAGAGGCTAGAGAAGCATCAAAGAAGTCCAAGTCTGTGGTGTTTCCCAGTCTACAAACCCTCTGAACAGGGCTGTTTGCGAGCTGTTCTGTGAAAATCTATTTGAAATAATTCATGTGCTCTTGTGTTTCTTTGAGGTACCGAGATGGACATTAGTTTAAATATATTAGGATAATTAATAATTCCATTTATTATTTTGTATACGAATGTAATGTCATAGCGACGACTGTCCAACCATGGTAGGTTTAATAGTTTAAGAATTTCATTGTAGTTTACTTTTTCAGGTGGAATGGATAACTTGAAAGCAATGAACCTGAAAAACTTTTTTTGAACACGTTCAATGAGGTTCACATTTGCTTGGTAGTGTGGCGACAAGACCTTAGAGGAATACTCAAGAACAGACCTGATCAAAGAGCAATAAAGTTCCTTAAAGGTAAAAATGTTGTTAAAGTCAGTTAAAATACGTGATCTTTAAATGTCACTTTTATCAAAAATCATTTACATTATTTAAATTTTTCAATTTTAAGTTGTTAAAAGTGTAATTAAACATTATAGGGTTTTCCTTCCTGTTTAAAGTTGTTATCTAGGCAATATTTGTAGAATCGGTCTGTCATATTGGAATTATACAATCAACCTTTACAAATTGTTTTCGTCCTGTTAATGAACTTTGACACCAGGATAAAAAAAAGGGCCATGCAAGCCAATGGCTGATGTTGACTCTGTCGAATCCCTTGGAAAAGTCAGTGTAGACCACATCCATTTAACTGCACTTCTCCAAGGCATATGACAGGGTTATAGTAAAAATAGTGAGGTTTGTAACTGTTGATTTGCCATTTACAAAGTCGTGTTGCTGCTCTATTAGAGTTGTTTTCAGAAATGGGTAAATCTTTGATGTTACTATTTCTTTGAGAATTTTTGCGAATATATTTGCACTACAAATTGGTCTATAATTGTCAACTGCTGATCTATTGCCATTTTGAAAGATAGAAGTTATGTAACTTTTTTCCACAGGGTTGGATATGTGCCAGTGTTTAGAGATATTAGGGACTTATCGGTATATAAAATCGGTATAGCCTGACTTTAATAAATACGGCACTATTTTTGACAATTCCGCACGAAGTTTAAAAGGATTGTGACATTGTTGTTGTCTAAATATGTCATCTTTACTATCAAAATAATGTCGACTTTCATAATGTTTGTGTCTGCCTTTAATAAAGGACGTCATTAACTTTAATTTGTCAACTTTAAGAATGGTACAATATGAGCATGTTTAGATGACACGTTCATATGAAAAAAATGTCACAAAACTTTCAACCTTCGTGCGGAAGTATCAGAAATAGTGCCGAGTCAGGCTATGCCGACTTTATGTACCGATAAGTCCCTAATGCAAAAATTCTTTGTAATATAAATGATAAAATAAACCTACAGTTAAAAACAAAGACTGGTGAAATTTGGTCTGGACCACACGGTAAGTCAAGTTTCATTTTCTCTATATAGTTAAAGACGTCCACAACAATAATAGTACAATCACTTATATCTACACTACGTTCAAAATAAGGTGTGTATCCCAAATCTTCACTGCATGAATTATTGTTAACTGATACAAAAAATTATTTAAAGAAATTGGTAATTTATTGTGGTTTGTTGGATACTTGATCCTTAAAATATAAGAGGTTTTGGAATATCATAAGTCTACTTATTATTTGCAAACTTCCAGAATTCTTTTTTATTTTTAACTGTGTTTTCAAGATTTATCATATGGTGCTGGTGGCAAGACATGAAAAGATTTTTGCATTATTTTCTTAAGTTTAAAAACGTTTGATAATCTTCATTGGAGTGAGTGTTTTTGTATTTTTTATGCATTTGTTTTTTCTCTAAAATCTTTTCTTCAAGTTCTTTTTTTGCAGCGAAGTTTAGGAACACATATGTCAATTACATAAAATTAAATTTCATAAAAAATCTCTATTACTATATTTTATTAACATTTAAAAGAGAGACCCAATCAAATGCATCTAGTAATTCGTTTGCAAAACATAATTTGTACTTTTAAAATTGTAATAACAATAATCAAATTTAAGGGATTCCGTTTTATAACAGATAATGGTGAATTCAAGTGCTGGGTGGTATTTATCACAATTGACGAGCGGTGAGTCAGATATTTCAACTATAGGGTCTTCTGTTGTAGATAATACCAAATCTAAGTAATTCCCGACACCTGCTTCAGGTTCAGGAAGGCTGTTTCCAAAAGCTCTACATCCTAGTTCATCATTCTCCTACCAAGTTGAAGTCTCTACATATGAAGATATCAGTAAAGTATTCACCTTGCTCCAACTTCATTTGCAAAAGAAAGGTATTGCTCTTCCTTTGCATCTGGTGGTAGATATACAGAGAGGTTTCTGTGATCAGTATTATATCATGTTCATCTGAATTTACAGCTCCAGCAAATTCTTTGAGCTTTGTTCTCAGTCCATCTACGTTTTGATATTAAACCTTTAGTGTACCACTTGATTTACGGCTGGGGAGTCGAAATCCGTTGCTTGATAAGGTTTCTGTTTTTTAAAATTAAATCTTCTAAATATCACACCATTTGGTCAAAATTCACATTTTGTGAGTTTAGAATGTGTTTAGCTTTTCAATAGTGATGTCATTCATTACCTGTGACTTTTGTTTTTCTAGCGATGTATTCATTTACTGTATTCTCGTTTACTGAGAGTGAGGATTTCCCAATGTATAGCCACATTTTAAGTTTGATTCCACACTGAAATTGCCGGTGTTTACTACAGATCCTCTCTGGGCCATGTTTTTTCGCTTTTGTGCATAGGACGGTTTGGCTGAGTGTTTGTCTGGGTTGAGTTAAGAGCACCATTCACAGCAGCACTTGCTTGAAGGTTAGGCGACTTAGGAGTGTAAGGTTAGAGGTTAGATTGTCTCTGTTTTGTTTTTATTCTGCATTATTGGGGTTCTCAGTTGGTTGTGTTGGGTGTTCGTTCAGGTTTAGGTAACTATGATAGCGTAACGTGAGAGCGTGACCCTGAGGGTTGACTTGGCTGTTTTTGATGACTTCTATTTTATTTTTTTAATTTTTTATTTTTAATGTTTTAATTTGCATCTTTTAATGTTTAAATTTTGCGCGATTTTCATCTTACGATATTACCGAGGATATTACATTCTGCGCGATTAGTCTTGCGCGATATTAATATGGCGCGGTATTAGAATGCGCGATTTAAGAACTGCGCAATTTTGATCTTGCGCGGTTTTAAATTACGCGATTTTGGTCCGCCCGCAAAATTTTGCGACATTTTGGCCTTTGGCCGCCCATCCAATAACATATTTAACATTATGATTAAAATTGTGCTTTAAGCCCCAAACACAACAACGCGTGCCCACCCTGCTTCAAAAAAGGCACCATGTAAGGAGACATGGATTTTCACTTGTTTTAAATGCAGAGTCATGTGATGCGTTTTTCAAATTCAAATTCAAATATTCTTTTATTTAAAAAATTATAAACAAACAAGTGAAAAACAGTATTGCTACAACTGAATAAAGTAAGTGTCAAAAGAAAATACTATTTGATCTAATTTTTTACTTATTATTATAATCTAATGTAAATTTTTACCTATTAAAATATAATTTTATACACTAAAGTTAAAAAAGAGTAAAAAATTTTTTTTTTTTAAATGTGTCATTATTATGGTCCCTGGCGCCTTAAATTGACAGTAACAAAGCTGACAGTTAACATTAAAAATACACAGTATATAAATTGAGACATTCATGTCAACATACCTATATAATAAAAGCAAGACATAAAAACATGTAGTTGAGGCACACAGAATTAAAATAGTAAAGAGAAGGTACACTAAACCAATTTAAAATTTATAATTGAAAACCTCATTGACGGTATATGGTTCAATATCTGTTAAAAGTGATTTATTTTATTTTTATAATTTTTAAAGCTCTTTCCTAGTTTTATTTCATCAGGTACTTTCTTAAAGAATATTATGCTCGAATACGTAGGACCTCTCTCTGTAGCAGTGAGTCTGTGAGATGGAAAATTAAGACCTGCAAACCTAGTGGGAATATTGTGGTGTGGCTCATACAAAGGAAACTTTTCCCTGTTCTTGAACAGAAATAATAAGCACTATATATGTACAGGCCTGAAAATGTGAGAAATCCCAACTCTTTAAATCTACCCCTGCAAAAATGTATTTTGCCAAGGCTCAAAATGGTACACAAGGCTCTTTTTTGTGCAACAAATGATTGATCTGCATCTGTCCCCCGACCTCAAAAAATAATTCCATACCTAAGTATTTAAGGTGTTCTAAATTTAGATACTTTGACATTATTCTTAAGGAATAAATAGCTGTATTTACCCTCTTACAGACATTTGATAAATGCTCTGACCAATTTAAATTATTATCAATGTAAATACTTAAAAAGTTGGTGCTTCTAGATAGAGATACGGTCTGATTTTCTATTACAGTTTGTTTGTACAGAAGCACATAAAGTTGGTTTTGTCACCATTTAAAACTAATTTATTCCTCATGAACCAGTCTTGTCAAGGAGTTCTAACAGAGTTTCCGTTGTCAACAAAAGATTTGAGTCGTCAGCAAAATTTACAAGATAGGATTCGTCATTAAGAATCCCATCAGCTAAATTGTTAACGTAAAAAATAAAAAGTAATGGGCCCATTACACTGCCCTGGGTTTTTTATGCAGGATGGGCACGCTAGGTGTGAACCGGGTATAAGGTATAAATTATCAGTATGAAAAGTTGGGTAAACCCATCGTAAAATATACTTTATTGTCAGAAATTAAAATTAAATTTCATTGACAAAGCTGCATCTTAATTTCTACCCTATTATTATAATAGTTAACGTTAAGGTTATAAAAATTTTTAATTATGAAAAGGCTCAGTAAAAGGTTTCTAAGACTAGTAAATATTAGAACACAAAAAAAATAAAATAAAACAAACAGATGTAAAAAAATAGGTAAAATATGCAGTCAATCAAACAAAACAGAATATGTAACGAAACAACACACTGTAAGAGTAAGAGTAATTAAAGCTATAATATAATGATTCAACATTGAAAGAACATACATAGGTACTACATCCATTAGAACAAAGACACAGGTATAAAAAATGTTAAAAACTGGATATTATTAAAATTTTTCACTTAAAAATTCATTAATATTGTAGTAGACTTTTTCAGACAAAAATATATTAGTTCTAGTCAAAATTTTTTAAGGTTACCTATTTCCTTTCCCCTAACAGGTAGATGATTAAATATTAATTTACTTCTATATATTAATGAATTCTGTGTTAGTGCAGACTTTGGTATAGGGAGCTGAAAGCTGAATTGTTGCCTAGCTGTATAGGAACTTGATTGGTGCAACTCTTCATAATGTTTTTTATACATAAGGCATGCAGTTTCCAAAATAAATATACTACCAGTGGCGGTCCCAGGGGGGGGGGGGCGATCGCCCCCCCTTTGCTCCAGAAAAAAGTAGACAACAAAGCTGCTGGTAGTAACCCTGAAGTCTTTAGAGAAAAAACGAGAAATTGCAGAACAATAAACAAACGCATGACGTACTTACCGCGAAAACCACAATATTGGAAATACAGAACAGTATCATAGAGTTTCTATTTATAAACAAGTTTTAGACAAAATAATTTTGGAACTTTTGACCTGAACATATTCATACCAAGTTTTATAGAATGTCAACACAAAATCAAGGCAAAATTAACTAATGTCGTTTCCAAATACTATAAACTGTTTGACTGTTTTTGAGGCAATGAACAATGGCGATATTTTTCCGTTGATAAAAACATTTTTGGATGTTTGCCAGTAAAGCCGATCATACACAAAGGCTGCACTGCGTGCACTGCGGTGGCATAGAGGTTTCAACCAATTAGCGCTCCATTACAGGACGCCACAGGACCATTCTCGAGTGCCAATTGGTTGAAACCTCTATGCCACCGCAGTGCACGCTGTGCAGCGTTTGTGTGTGATCGGCTTGCGTAATGCTTCGTCAGAAACAAGCTTCACCTGCCTCAGAAGATTGAAACATAAGTACTTAAAAAGACTACGATGGAAATTCGTCTAACGGGCATAGCGTTGCTGCATATTGAAATTGAGCGAGTCATTGACCAGTTTGTCAAAAAAAACCAAAAACGAACTTTTTTTTGAGATAGGCATCTTTCATTTGAGATATGCAATAAGAAGGTAATGTTTCAACTTTCATTTCAGGGGAGGTAGGGGGTTAATTACCGCTCCCCACCCTGGATTTAAATTTTTTACGAAATCATTTAGACAATCAGAAGTAGGGCATAAATTGCGGCGCTGGAAAACCTTTGATATTTACGGTATTAGTTAAATTTTTTGTTAAAAATGGGATTTGTAGTTGTCATTTTCTTAAAAATTTTCGCCTGCTGCGTTTTGAAACTATTGATATATTTGCAAATTTAGTTTAATTTTAAATAAAAAAATGCATTTTTGAGCGCAATTTTCAAAAAAATTTTCACCTGCGGCGCTATGATACCGTCGAAATTTACGATTTTAGTTTAATTTGACTCAAAAATTGCATTTTTAAAGTAATTTTCTCAAAAGCTTTCGGAGCATTTAAACATTTTTTAAAATAAGAATGTATGAAATAAATCACTTCAAATCTGAGTACCCCCCCCCTAGATTTGAGGTCAAATCCGCGCTTGTAGTTACTAAGTTTTATTTGCATATATTGATATGTTCCTCATAAAAGCTATGTTTTTTTTCTAGTTTTTTTTTCGTATCGAAACCGCCCCCCCCCCTTTTCAAATGGCTGGGACCGCCACTGATACTACACACTGTAATTATTTTCTATTTTAAAAATAGTTATATAACCAACATTACACATATAACGAATTGCTCTCTTTTTCATCACAGAGACAGATTCAAATAATTTATTAGAACAGTTACCCCAAAATGCAATGCCATATCTAATATGGGATTCAACTAAATGTTAGCATTTTTCGACAATAAAGCACATTTCTATTCTATTCTTCTAGTCCAAAAAGTCAAATACTTGGAGCATCTAAACAAATAGCATATCTGGAAGCTAGAAGCTAATTTTAAAGATTACCATACTAACATTTTCTTTAAAACTAAGCTTATCATCTATCAGGACCCCCAAATATTTAAACTTACTAACCCACTCTATTTTCTTCCCTCCGATTTGAAGAGAGTAGTTTTTTATATTTTCTTTTGTTTTGCACTCCCAAATGCCATAAATTTGCTTTTGGAAGCATAATGATACTCAATACTCCAGTAGTGACAATAAAACCAAGAGTTTAGAACCCTTAAAAGAGCCTAATTTTTTTTTGTCAAAAACCTAAGCTGTAATACATCACTTTAACAAAAACCTAGGTAATTATGCAGTATACAGTTTTTTATGAAAAATTCTTTATGGGGGCACCTACTAGGGTCCCTAGGACCCCAAATCCGCCGGCGCCGTTTTTTTTTTTTTAAGAGACAAAAGATTGCCGGGGGAGTTATAATGTATTTTTTGGATTGTTTTGGGTTGGGTTGGTTTAGGTTGGGTAGGGCTGTGTTGGGTTGTTGGGTGAAAAATAATTTTAAAAAAACACAAAAAAAAAATTAAAAAAAAACAACCGGCGCCGGCGGATTTGGGGTCCTAGGGACCCTAGTAAGTAGCCTCACAAAGAATTTTTCATAAAAAATCAAAAATGGCAGAAAACCGTATACTGCATAATTAACAAAACCTGTTATGTGATGCACTTAACAAAATTTTTATAAAATTATCAAAAAAACGTGACATTGCTAACTTCAGAACTTTCAGTTGTTTTGCTCTGACTCCAATCTTTATCGGCGTCGGAGTCATCAAAACATTCACTTTCACTGTCAGAACTATTTTCTGTGGTCATTTTCACCAAATTTTGGTAATTATGCAGTATACAGTTTTCTCCCATTTTTGATTTTTTTATGAAAAATTCTTTATGGGGGCACCTACTAGGGTCCCTAGGACCCCAAATCCACCAGCACCAGTTGGTTTTTTTTTAATTTTGTGTTTTTTTAACTATTTTTTCACTAAAACAACCCAATCCGACACAGACCAACCCAACCTATTCCAACCCAAACCAAAAAAAATCAAAAAAACACATTACAACCCCTCCGGCACCTTTTTTTTCTCTTAAAAAAAAAACCGGCGCCAGCGGATTTGGGGTCCTAGGGACCCTAGTAGGTGTCCCCATCAAAAAATTTTCATAACAAATCAAAAATGGCAGAAAACCGTATACTGCATACCTAATTACCCATTTTTTTTTAAAACAAAAGCTGTTATCCCTAGTTGATCATGCTGCTCTGTAACTTAACAAGTTATTACTGAAATAGCCTTAAGTTTTAAGGTGGATTCTAACAGCACTTAGCGTAATTTAATTTAAAGATAAAGACTCTTTATTTGATCAAGTACAGTTATTACAATAATAAAATACTTTATACCCATAGGGTTTTGATCATGTCAGAAAAAAGATAAATAAATACCTAACTTGAAAATACCTATAAAAAAAAAATTTAAGAAAAAAACTACCTGAATGAAGTTAAATAGTCTCCTAATTTATACAATGCAAACAAGAAATTTATGTTCAAAGTTCACATGATAAAAATTTAATTTTAATAAAATACATGAAGAGTTTCAAAAATAAATTAATTACATGTACAAGACATTAAAAATACTACATAGACAAAGCTAAAAAAATTTTAAAATTTAGAATAGTGTCAATTGCTTAACTTAATATAGCGTAAGAGTTGCTCTTATGAGATTTATTGATCGCATTCATACAGGGGTAATTTAATGTAATTTAGCACAATTTAACTTAAGAGAGGACCAACTATCTTTTCTTAAATTTCCTTAAATGAAATCAAAATTTCGCATGCCCAAACAAAGATGGATGCTGATTTTTCACAACTTGTAAACAAATACAAGAACAGGAAGAATTTGATTGGCCAGCTGACAAAATTTTTGACAAAAAACAGCACAAATTGGCTGGAAACTGTATGAGCACCCTAAATTTTCCTTAAGTTAGGTTAAATTAAAAAAAAAACAAAAAAAAATAAAAAAAAAAACAACCGGCGCAGGCGGATTTGGGGTCCTAGGGACTCTAGTAGGTGCCCCCATAAAGAATTTTTCATAAAAAATCAAAAATGGCAGAAAACTGTATACTACATAATTACCAATTAAATTATGGGTACAAATTTTGTTAAGTGCTGTTAGAATCCACCTTTAGTTAGGTAACAGGGGGCCGGTGCACTATCCGGACACACGATTTTTCAAAAACAATTAATTTGTTCTTAAAATAGGCCTCCTAAATAGTGTTTTTCAAAAAAAAAATTTGCGGGTTATCCAGTATTTTTGGAGAAAATAAATAAAAAAAACCATAAAAAAGAGCACCCTAACCTCACTCTTTCTTTAATTTTGGCTCCTTCTTCTTCTTTTTACTTGATCAAAACAATACCTGGCAATATCCATGCCCTGATATTTTTACAATGTTGCCACATTTCCAGAAAATAATGAAAATTAGGGAAAAGGAACAAAAATATTAACTTTTTGGCTCCTCTACAAATTTATAAAAAAAGAAGGCTCTGGTGCACTATCCGGACACAAAAACGGGACGTTTTTTCAAGACGATTCTTTTTGAAAACAGTAATTTAGAGGTTTTTAAATTTATTTAGGAGCGGAAAAACGAAAAAAACAGCTGTTTTTTAATTAAAAAGACGTTTTTCATGTAAAATCCAGGCATAACCAACAAAACTAGGGTCATACTGGCTATTGGGCCATTTTTCAGAAATGCGATGATGCCGAATCTCAGGTACCAGCAGGATTTTTTTTGGGGAAGAAATCAGGTTAGGCTCTGGGTTGGGTTGGGCCGGTTTGGTTGGGTAGGGTTAGTTTTGTTTGGTTGGGTTGGTGGCTCCCTGGGTTGGTTATTATTTGTTTTTTTATAAATTTGTATGGGAGCCAAAAGAAATCAGGTTAGGCTCTGAGTTGGGTTGGGCCAGGTTAGTTGGGTAGGGTTAGTTATGGTTGGTTGGCTTGATTATTATTTGTTTTTTTATAAATTTGTAGAGGAGTCAAAAAGTTAATATTTTTGTTCCTTTTCCTTAATTTTTATTATTTTCTAGAAATGTGGCAACATTGTAAAAATATCAGGGCATGAATATTGGCAGGTATGGTTTTGATCAAGTAAGAAGAAGAAGAAGGAGCCAAAAATTAAGAAATTAAGTAAAGAGTGAGGTTAGGGCGCTCTTTTTTATGGTTTTTTTTATTTATTTTCTCAAAAAATACTGGATAACCCGCAAATTTTTTTTTTTGAAAAACACTATTTAGGAGGCCTATTTTACGCACAAAGTTTTTGAAAAATCGTGTGTCCGGATAGTGCACCGTGCACTATCCGGACACTAAAACGGGACGAAGACGATTCTTTTTGAAAACAGTAATTTAGAGGTTTTTAAATTTATTTAGGAGCGGAAAAACGAAAAAAAATACTGTTTTTTAATTAAAAAGACAATTTACATGTAAAATGCACACATAACCAACAAAACTAGGGTCATACTGGCTATTGGGCCATTTTTCAGAAATGCGAGGATGCCAAATTTCAGGTACCCATAGGATTTTTTTTTGGGGAAGAACTCAGGTTGGGTTGGGCCGGGTTGGTTGGGTAGGGTTAGTTTTGGTTGGTTGGGTTGGTCATTATTTGTTTTTTATAAATTTCTAGGGGAGCCAAAAGAAATCTGGGCTCTGGGTTGGAATGGGACAAAAAAAATTAATTTGTTCTTAAAATAGGCCTCCTAAATAGTGTTTTAAAAAAAAAAAATTTGCGGGTTATCCAGTATTTTTGGAGAAAATAAATAAAAAAAACCATAAAAAAGAGCACCCTAACCTCACTCTTTCCTTAATTTTGGCTCCTTCTTCTTCTTTTTACTTGATCAAAACAATACCTGGCAATATCCCATTACCCTCTCCACATAGGCCGATCAGCTCTTATCGTTTTAGTGTCCTTTTATCCACCTTCGCCGCCATTTTGACAGAAAACTAATGGATTATCTGTCACTTTTGAGTGAAAATGGCGGCGAAGGTGGATAAAAGGACACTAAATCGGTATGAGTTGATCGGCCTATCTGGAGAGGGTACTGAATATCCATGCCCTGATATTTCCAGAAAATAATGAAAATTAGGGAAAAGGAACAAAAATATTAACTTTTTGGCTCCTCTACAAATTTATAAAAAAAGAAATAATAACCAACCCAACCAACCAAAACTGACCTTACCCAACCAACCCGGCCCAACCCAACCCAGAGCCCAGATTTCTTTTGGCTCCCCTAGAAATTTATAAAAAACAAATAATGACCAACCCAACCAACCAAAACTAACCCTACCCAACCAACCCGGCCCAACCCAACCTGAGTTCTTCCCCAAAAAAAAATCCTATGGGTACCTGAAATTTGGCATCCTCGCATTTCTGAAAAATGGCCCAATAGCCAGTATGACCCTAGTTTTGTTGGTTATGTGTGCATTTTACATGTAAATTGTCTTTTTAATTAAAAAACAGTATTTTTTTTTCGTTTTTCCGCTCCTAAATAAATTTAAAAACCTCTAAATTACCGTTTTCAAAAAGAATCGTCTTCAAAAAACGTCCCGTTTTAGTGTCCGGATAGTGCACCAGAGCCGGTAACAGATTTCGCCAATTTTACTAGTTACTCGATCTTTAATAAATTTACCAAACTAACTAATTTTATTGAACGATATGGTACTTAACAGATTTTTCATGCCAAAAAGTTGAAAGTTGATTTTAGGATTTTTGTCAGTTATCAATATGAAAAGTTGGGTAAAGCTGCCTTTATAAACTAAAATATTTCTTATGACTCACCGACATCTTCGGCCACAGAAATATCAGCTGACGTGCCAAAAAATCCCATATTATTGCACTACAATAAAGTACTTTTTACATTCGTTAAAAAACAGTTATTTTCAGCAACACATTATTTCTAACGAGAAAATATAGGAAATTTTTAAAATATAGGCAAAATAAAAATCAGATGGTTTTAGGTCACTTGTTTGACGTCTTCACTTATAGCGCTATGTTATAGCGTATTCCTTTGGTAAAATTAGTGCACAACTCATTCGATGCACGGTGTTTCATTGGGGTGCACTTTCTCAGTTCCATTGGGGAACTGACAATTTTAGTTTCACACTGAATGCAGCATTTTCTGCACCGGGTCTGAGGCTGTCGCACCGAAAAGTTTTTCCCACCATTTTATTTCTTAAAATCATAATTTAAAAAATGGCAAGAAATGCAAAAAGTAATACTGCCAAAGATTTAAATTTTTTTTTTATCGGGCAGTAGTAATAATAAACAAAAAAATAAATAAAAACCTCATTGAAAATGTGATATATAGGTACAATGACAAGAAGGTAGCTAGGAATACTATATAGGCCTACTATATAAAAATACTATAAAATAAAAAAAAACTGAACGAGTAACTAAATAGTTTACTACAACAGAAATAAGTTCTAGCAGGTCGCAGGACCCAAAATAACCCCTCTTCTGTGTATGCATGGAAAGTATGCAATATAGTTTATTAGTCACATTTAGGGTCTATTTACCCCAAGTAGTAATTTAACGTTCCGGCGACGTAGTCCTAGAAGTTACGCAACTATCTCTAGTTGCGGCGCTGACTCATGATACAACGTTTAAACGACTCGATTCTGCACCGATTTCGTCAATCATTTTAGAGTATTTACAACGTTATGCTCTTAACTATGGGTTCTAGCGGAACGTTCTTTTAACGTTGCCAGTTTAACTCAAGGGCAACTAGAGGGCGCTGTTTGGAAATTATCTTGGTGTGGACAAGAGTCGAAAAATTAACCATTTATTTAACTATAGTATAAAATGGACACTTAACAACTGATTTCATTCCCAAGACATATTCGGAACAATGATGATGTAAAATAAGTAGCGTTTTTTTGTGCAACGTTACGGTGGAAAAAATGGCGTTTTCTTTTTGTCGCGGTTACGGTTAACCTTGGTCCTAAAATTTCCCAGAAGTATAAGCAAACGAAGGAGACCTCGATTGTGTAATATCTTTG